>WOVY01000432.1:0-1374031 GCA_013436015.1 Rhipicephalus annulatus
ACTGAGCGACATTGTCCTCAATTTCACGGGGCCACTGACTGTACTTGGGTAGGGGTGAGTTTGCTGAAAAATCCACAAAGTCTAAGTTTTCGCTAAGAGCCCTGTAGGTACACACATGCCCAGCTTCGCCTCAGTGGAAGAAGACAGGACATTGATCTGGCGCACGACACATGTCTAGTTTCAAAGGGGCCAATTGAGGTGCAGCAATTTAGGGCCGCTTGGATTGTCTGTAGCATGGCTGAGGCCACAGTGGGATGCAGAATTTTAGGTGTAACTGGTTGCCCACAAAGCTTCAGCGTATGACAGGCGAGGAAAATCACTGGGTGGTTGATAATCCCGCATAAAAGGTGGCTCTCTTAAGGTATGCTGTACTTCATCGCAGACAACGCTGGACAAAGAGGAGATTGTGGGCTGCGAGGGTACGGACAGCTTCTGAAGATCTTCGTGGATTACTGAGCATATGAGCTCTCGGAGAAATCCATTTGGCCACCAAAAGCTCTAAAGTAGTACGTAATTGAAGTCTTGACGTGTCGTTCGTATGACGGGGCCCGGTGCCTAGGAGTGCTTTCAATGGTGATAGCTTGCGTGTGAAATTCTGACACGGTCGTGGGTTAACTGCGGACAAGCCCACCAAGAACGTCCTTTTTCACCCCGCACATGGGCTATTGCACCTTATTTTCTTCTGGCATACCGGGGTCAGCTCAGTGGCGACACCTTCATTCAGACATACCTCGCAACACCTTCATTTGGCATTTGAATACAGGACTGGAGATTGCGCATAGCTCTCTTCTAACGGTCAGGGCTGGCATATGTCCCAAGCAGCCGGCTTTTCAAGTCTTCCCATGATGTTAAGATACTTGCCCGGTTCTATACATGTGCGCCATCCAAGAGGCTAAAATAGATGTGCTACAGGTTGTCTGCGTCGACCCACTGGTTATGCACGGCAACAAACTCGCAGTGAACGAGCCAATCTTCAACATTCTCAAGTGCAGTGCCATGAAAGAGATTTGGTGATTGCGGCGTCAGTAAGGTGCAATGAAGCAGCATTGTGTCATTTGTACCAGTTGTGTTGGTGTTGGTACGGCTGGTTGGAGTCACCATGTCATTTGATAGCAGTCCGAACTCAGAAGCTTGTCCCTGGATTCTTTTGCTGGCGCGGGTGCATAGGAGTGACTACTGGTACGACCCTTGAGTTCTTGCTATACAAAGGTGTACGGTGCATAGATTACCCAGCACCTCCACTAGTTTGTCACGCACTAGGAGCCGTAGAGACAAGACAGAACAGCGAGGCAGAAAGACACGAAGGTATATCGTGAACGGGAAGCGGCCAGCACACTTCGTCTTTATCCTTTTGGGCTGGCCACGGCTTGCCGGCTCACAACACCAGGTCGCAATTAAAGCTGTGTGCCATCGTAGCCCGTAATTACGCACACCGTTCACACCGCCGCCGAAGTTCTAAGAGAGACCACGCCGTCACCACCGCGCATTAACTGGGGCGTGCCACCGTTTGTCTTGTTTTAGTCCAAGCAAGGAATCTGGCTATGAAATACATCGCTTTTTACTTTTTTCCTCCAGCTTTAAGATTTTTCAGAACGGCCTTTGCATTGCCTCAATTGCTGTTTTGTCTTCGTGTTTGCAGGCCCTCGCTATATAAGGGCCTTAAAGCAGCTTCTGAAGATACAAAATCGAGTGTGTTATTCTCTATTGGAATTTCTCTTTCTTATGGTGCTCTTTGTGACTCTAGAACAGTGACTCATGCGACATCATTAAGGAATGTACTTTCGAATGGTCCCTATACCAGAAATATCAGTCACCGTCCTTTCTTGGGTATAGCATGATTATCAGGCATGATGAACTTGCGATTTCGCTGCATTTTGTGATCTTATGATTGTGCAAGTTGAAATTACAGACTGTGTACGATCTTCCCCTCCTCCCCACCACGAATTAAGGGCGTGCGAGAGAGCGTCACTCTCCTCCTCTAAGTGGAGCAAAGTACGCGTGATATGTTAGAGTGCGCGCCATTGCGTGTTGTGGCGAGCTAAAAAGCCAGCGCGCGCTCAATGCTAAGCGTTCACATATTGTCAGGGTGCTTTATAAAGACACAATGTCAAAGGTATATAGCCTGTCAAATTGTTGTGAAAGGAGGTAGAGTAGTGAAATGGCGAACGTAGCCAAGGGCTGAGGCTCGGGATTATTTCGTGCTCTTAACAGACAAATTATTTATAGTGAAGACAATGAAGCTTACCATAAGAAAGGCCAGCCCGCATCGACGGTTTCTGCATAATTTTCATTGCGAGAGTAACTTTATAGAGATTCTACAGGCTTTCATAGTCGCTGTCATTACCGTATTACATTCAAATCAAGAATGTTGTTCCCACTGATGGAATATTGCGAGGGCTAGCGAGGTACACTGTTGAGGCATAGGTGACACAAGCTTCGCATTTCCTTTTCACGGGGAGAGCATGCAGTAATCTTGCCGCGTGCGATGCTTGCCGTCGATTGTTCCTCAACCGGAAAGGCAACCCTCTTAGTTTTTTGCTGGATATGAAGAGATGCTCAAGTAGAAGGCTGCATGTCTTGATCCTCAATTGTGAAATTTCATTATAAGAGTGCAGTCGCGAGTACTAGTGTGTGATTTTTCAGCAGGCAACGATGAATGGCTCAAGTACCCTTCTACTCAGTATGATATCACTGCAGAAGTGCTGCTCTTTTCCCTGGAGCAGCCGTGTCCTCATAAACTAGCATTTTGCTCTTTCGCTAGATCAGGTGAAAAAGAGTTGGCTGCAGCACAAGTTCATTATGTGGCTGCGTGCTCCTATAGTACGGCAAAACATGTTAGGTCACCGAAGGGTTCGCTGATCACAAAGCTGTTGAAGTCGCCTCAAACTTAGCGTGTTCTCAAAAACCTGAGATGAAAACTGTTTTTATTTTTCTTGAAGTTGCAGACACTTTCGTACTGGACACTTTAGCCTCATCTTTTGAGGAATTTGAATGTTCTAGTGGATTTTACAATGCAGATGCATTCGTTCTTGTGTTTTGTGACATTGTGCGTGAGTGCTTATTATTGTATAAGCCTCAAAATTATATCAAGTGGGACCCAAGACAACCATTGTCCGAAAAAGATATAATCCATCTCACTCATCGCATAAAGCGCTTACGTAAGAATCGTCATTCCAAGTGTATTGATAATGTTTCTTCAGTTAATCAACTGAAAAGTAAGCTAAATGCTAAAATGAAACAGGCTATGAACTACTATTTGAGCAATGCCTTTGTTACATAAATGAAGAAAATTTATTCAGGTGTCAAAGACCGATTAGTACAGCATCGTCTACGCTCTCATTCTTTATTCTTGATGCCCAATCCTTATGAAATCTTGAAGTTATAGCAGACGTTTTTATTAATAACTTCAAATTGTTTTTTTACTGTTAACTGCATCACTTTTTCACTTTCCGCTAGCAGGAAACTACCTAATTTTTCTAATCTTGAATTAAGGTTTTCAAGAGTACATAACCTTACACAAAGTTTTGAGGCTTTGAAACGATCGGCATAGATAGCGATCGAAGTATGTTTCTGAAGTGGTATCCAAAATACTTTCCAGAATATATTACTGCAATATTTATTAAATCACTAATATCTGCAGCATTCCTCGGCTGTGGAAATTAATAAACAACGTGCCCATGTCTAAGTCTGGAAACCAAATAATACCCAAAGATAGCTCAATATTTTTGCTTAATTCCAACTTTTGAGCTTTTCAGTATCTCAATAGCAAATAGATTGTCGAATAGCTAAATGCACACAATATACTTTTATGATCACAGCACGGCTTTCGTTCTGGCTATTCTCCCGTTACACACTGCAGCTGCTTCCATTTAGGCACGACATTGCTTCTTCCATTAAGGACCGAAAAGAGGTTTATGTCATAATTATTGACTACTACAAGGTCTTTGACACGGTTTGCCATGATAATCTTTTAGCTTTTTGACAAATTGTTTGCAAACAACAAGATGGCTGATTGTATTGAAATTATTTGCCGGAGCCCTTTAAAATTGTTACATTTAACTACGCGAAGTCATCTGAGATACATATCACATTAGGAATGGGCCTCAAAGTTCAGTGCTTGGTCCGTTTTTGTTTATTATTTATACAAACCACAGAGAAAAAATAATTGGTGATTCTCAAATTAAAGTAAGAATTCATGCAGATGACTACGTTATCTGTAGAACCATCTCTAATATTGATGATCAAGATGTGCTGAATAGTGTTTTTTTTTTCCTCATCATTCTATAACAGGAGTGAAATAGTGCAAACTTCAAAATGACTGTGGTCATGACCACATGATGATGTAAGTGTAGTAGGCGTTATGTAGTTTAAATGCATTGGTGTAAGTCTCACAGCAAATCTAAATTGGCGCATGTACATCTAAAGAGTCTGCAGCAATCTCTTCGAAAACTTCGGTCTCTTCGGCGCACGCTAAGGCTCTCAACAAAAGAATGCTTACTGATAGCTGATAAGGCTTTGGTCAGACTCAAATATGCGTTGGTTGTTTGGTCGCCTCATCAAAAAGATGATATAACTAAAGCTCAGTTTTTTTTCCACAGTTCTTTCTGTACCCCAGAATGAAAAATACACTTCGATTTGAACTACGTTAGAATCTGTTTCAAAAAGCAACACTGCTTATATTTCGCCGCTATGGCCAGCGTTTCTCGCGTACTTCACATGCGCATGTTCTATCGCGGTAGCCCCTCTCGAACATCGGTGCACTTGCAGCCGTCTCATCCTTTTGCATATATAGGATAGTTCACACTGGTTCAAATGTTCTAGCACCCAATTCCTCTGTGGTGTCTTCTGCACTCCGTACAAGGAGGTTTTATCCTGTAAATATTGTGCTCGTTAGGTCAATTTAGTGTTGCTTAAGACGATAGTTTTTCTTGGGGACCTTCAGCGAAAAAAATTTTGGTCTTTTTGTCTGTACGTTTGTCTGTTTGTCAGCTCTAACGATACCTTTAATGGCACCAAACGGCCAACTCTATCCGCAGCGCCCACCAATATTGCTCAGTCAGCATTCTTTTGTTGAGAGCCTTAGCGTGCACCGAAGAGACCAAAGTTTTCGAAGAGATTGCTGCAGACTCTTTAGACGTACATGCTCCAATGTAGATTTGCTGTGAGACTTACACCAATGTGTTTAAACTACATAACACCTACTACACTTACATCATCATGTGGTCATGATCACAGTCTTTTTGAAGTTTGCACTATTTCACTCCTGTTATAGAATGATGAGGAAAAAAAAACACTATTCAGCACATCTTGATCATCAATTTTAGAGATGGTTCTATAGATAACGTAGTCATCTGCATGAATTCTTACTTTAATTTGAGAATCACCAATAATTTCTTCTCTGTGGTTTGTATAAATAATAAACAAAAGCGGACCAAGCACTGAACTTTGAGGCCCATTCCTAATGTGATATGTATCTCAGATGGCATTGCGTGGTTAAATGTAACAATTTTAAAGAGCTCCAGCAAATAATTTCAATACAATCAGCCATCTTGTTGTTTGCAAACAATTTGTCAAAATGCTAAAAGATTATCATGGCAAACCGTGTCAAAGACCTTGTAGTAGTCAATAATTATGACATAAACCTCTTTTCGGTCCTTAATGGAAGAAGCAATGTCGTGCCTAAATAGAAGCAGCTGCAGTGTGTAACGAGAGAATAGCCAGAACGAAAGCCGTGCTGTGATCATAAAAGTATATTGTGTGCATTTAGCTATTCGACAATCTATTTGCTATTGAGATACTGAAAAACTCAAAAGTTGGAATTAAGCAAAAATATTGAGCTATTTTTGGTATTATTTGGTTTCCAGACTTAGACATGGGCACGTTGTTCATTAATTTCCACAGCTGAGGAAGTCCTGCAGATATTAGTGATTTAATAAATATTGCAGTAATATATTCTGGAAAGTATTTTGGATACCACTTCAGAAACATACTTGGATCGCTATCCATGCCGATCGTTTCAAAGCCTCAAAACTTTGTGTAAGGGAATGTACTCTTGAGAACGTTAACTCAAGATTAGAAAAATTAGGTAGTTTTCTGCGTGCGGAAAGTGAAAGAGTGATGCAGTTAACAGTAAAAAAACAATTTGAAGTTATTAATAAAAACATCTGCTATAGTTCAAAATTTCAGAAGGATTGGGCATCAAGAATAAAGAATGAGAGCGTAGACGATGCTGTACTAATCGGTCTTTGACACCTGAATAAATTTTCTTCATTTATGTAACAAAGGCATTGCTCAAACAGTAGTTCATAGCCTGTTTAATTTTAGCGTTTAGCTTACTTTTCAGTTGATTAACTGAAGAAACATTATCATTACACTTGGAATGACGATTCTTACGTAAGCGCTTTATGCGATGAGTGAGATGGATTATATCTTTTTCGGACAATGGTTGTCTTAGGTCCCACTTGATATATTTTTGAGGCTTATACAATAATAGGCATTCACGCACAATGTCACAAAACACAAGAACGAATGCATCTGCATTGTAAAATCACTACAACATTCAAATTCCTCAAAAGATGAGGCTAAAGTGTCCAGTATGAAAGTGTCTGCAACTTCAAGAAGGATGAAAACAGTTTTCATCTCAGGTTTTTGAGAACACGCTAAGTTTGAGGCGACTTCAACAGCTTTGTGATCAGCAAACTCTTCGATGACCTAACATGTTTTGCCGTACTATAGGAGCACGCAGCCACATAATGAACTTGTGCTGCACCCAACTCTTTTTCACCTGATCTAGCGAAAGAGCAAAATGCTAGTTTATAAGGACACGGCCGCTCCAGGGAAAAGAGCAGCATTTCTGCAGTGATATCATACTGAGTAGAAGGGTACTTGAGCCGTTCATCGTTGCCTGCTGAAAAATCGCACGCTAGTACTCGCGACCGCACTCTTATAATGAAATTTCACAATTGAGGATCAAGACATGCAGCCTTCTACTTGAGCATCTCTTCATATCCAGCAAAAAACTAACAGGGTTGCCTTTCCGGTTGAGGAACAATCGACGGCAGGCATCGCACGCGGCAAGATTACTGCATGCTCTCCCCGTGAGAAGGAAATGGGAAGCTTGTTTCGCCTATGCCTCAACAGTGTACCTCGCTAGCCCTCGCAATATTTCATCAGTGGGAACAACATTCTTGATTTGAACGTAATACGGTAATGACAGCGACTATGAAAGCCTGTAGAATCTCTATAAAATTACTCTCGCAATGAAAATTATGCAGAAACCGTCGATGCGGGCTGGCCTTTCTTATGGTAAGCTGCATTGTCTTCACTATAAATAATTTGTCTGTGAAGAGCACGAAATAATCCCGAGCCTCAGCCCTTGGCTTCGTTCGCCATTACACTACTCTACCTCCTTTCACAACAATTTGACAGGCTATATACCTTTGACATTGTGTCTTTATAAAGCACCCTGACAATATGTGAACGCTTAGCATTGAGCGCGCGCTGGCTTTTTCGCTCGCCACAACGCGCAGTGGCGCGCACTCTAACATATCACGCGTACTTTGCTCCACTTAGAGGTGGAGAGTGACGCTCTCTCGCGCGCCCTTAATTCGTGGTGGGGAGGAGGGGAAGATCGTACACAGTCTGTTATTTCAACTTGCACAATCATAAGATCACAAAATGCAGCGAAATTGCAAGTTCATGATGCTTGATAATCATGCTATACCCAAGAAAGGACGGTGACTGATATTTCTGGTATAGGTACCATTCGAAAGTAAATTCCTTAATGATGTCGCATGAGTCACTGTTCTAGAGTCACAAACAGCACCATAAGAAAGAGAAATTCCAATAGAGAATAACACACTCGATTTTGTATCTTCAGAAGCTGCTTTAAGGCTCTTATATAGCGAGGGCCTGCAAACACGAAGACAAAACAGCAGTTGAGGCAATGCAAAGGCCGTTCTGAAAAATCTTAAAGCTGGAGGAAAAAAGTAAAAAGCGATGTATTTCATAGCCAGATTCCTTGCTTGGACTAAAACAAGACAAACGGTGGCACGCCGCAGTTAATGCGCGGTGGTCACGGCGTGGTCTCTCTTAGAACTTCGGCAGCGGCAGAGTCCTTCAATGCTTTTCTGGTCACGAAAGTGCCGCCTCAGCTTCATATGGAGCCAGCACTGGCCGTTAGGGGCGTAGCTGTGCTCGTGAGGGCATGCTGCCGTCCGCTACCGCTGCAGTAGTGTGTTGGTCTGCTTTGATTTCCAAGCTTTCTAAACTTCTGCAAAAGTCGTTTCACTTTCCCTCATTTACTTGGAACATTCAGCGTGCGTCGGTGACTGTGTGAACGCGCCGTCTACCTTGAAATGAGCACCCGGGAGAAAAGAAACTAACAGCTCTGGACAAGCAGCTCGCGGCAGTCGCAGTCGAAAATGACAAAAATTCGGGGTTTGCCGCACCATAACGATGATATGATTTTGATACACGTCGTAGTGGGGGATTCTTGAGTAATGTTTAACAGCTGGGGTTGTTTTTATATGCATGTAAATCAAAGTGCACGCCTTTTTTTCTGCTCTTGCGTTTCGCCTCGTCGAAATGCAGCCGTCAGGGTCGGGAGAGCGCCGCTCGTTCGTCCCAATACTGCAACTGGTCCAGCTTTTCAAAATTTGCCTGAAATCAGACACTGTACATTCGCAATAACGCACTTGCTGTGCCACATGTAAACAGAGGCGAACATACGAGTTGTTACACGTCCATTCGCCCGGAAGTGAGCGAAATCTCTCGACTGCGCAAAGTTGCGCATAAGGCCAGATGGTTCGCACGGCACGGCCGCTCAATTTCTAATAAACTGTGAACATTATCAGACTCCTGGTGTCATTTTATTCGCAACAGAAAACCCAAAAAATTAAACCATTACTGCTAGAAATGCTTCCGTAGAATTCCTTCTTTTCATGACAAGAAAAAAAAAAAACACCTGTTCTATGCGCTTCAAATTTCTGGACAGAACGATTAAATCCCTCTACGAGCCTTAGGTACAATATATGTAATATCAGAGTCCTTAAATGCCAGCAATACTAACCTCATAGCAGTCTTCGGTACGGCGTGTTGCCCCGCCACGGTGTTCTAGCGGTTATGGCACCCGGCTACAGATCCGAAGGTTGCGAGATCTAATCCCGACCGCGGCGGCTGCATTTTGGTTGAGGCGAAATGTTGAGGCCCGTGTACTTGGAGTTTGGAACACGTTAAAGTGGTCAAATTCGTTCCGGAGCCCTCCACCACGAGGCGTCTGTCATAATCACAGCTGGTTTTGGGACGTAAAACCCCATCAGTCAACCGGTGCAACGTTTAGTTTATGATCATGACGAACGTGAAAAGTAAGGTCGAACACAGTTGACAGTGTATTGTAATTAGGCCATTGTTTTATAAGCAGTCTCATATAGAAGAGACAGTAAACCAGTAACTTAAGCCGCTCGTGATTTCGACAAAAACACACAAGTTATTTTGATTCTTCTAATGGCCGACTATATACGTGGGGTTAAGATATTCCAATCATCGATGCTAATATTGTTGTCAGTGTCAGAAGGAAAAAAATAATTCAACAACAAAAATACATACAAGGTGCCTGTGCGAAAGCAATATGCAAGCACAACCATTTATTAATTTTATTTAAAACAAACCATATACACAGAAGACCAGTGCACCAGTTCATGAAAAGCTAATTAAAAAACGTGAAGAATGGACAGCAACATATGTGAGATATGGATTGGGTGCAGAGTTACCTTTGAGTGTTTGGTTTTTTATCACCCCTTGCTGGACATGAAGCGCACCCTTTCGCTTGCATCTGTTTGTTTCTTTCTCTCGTAAAAAAATGCAAACGCACCTTGAGAAAAAACTGAACAACTTTTGCAGTCGTGCTCACAAAATGTGACTTGCAACCGACAGCAGCTGAAGCAGTCCGAGGGTCCATGAAAACATCCTCCGCAATATTCATGTACACACCAGAACAAGCAGTTTTTACAACTATGTGTGCTTCCATGTGATCCTCCACAATTTGAAGGAGTGTGACGAGCTGGCTGGAGGGCACAAGGAGAAAACCTTTAGACTTAACAAGAATCAGGCCAGTTGCCGGTCGTTCTGAACTCCTCAGACTTTCTACGCAGCTTGAGCATCTCAGCGAGGAAAACTTCTTTGCAACGTATCCAGCGAGGTAGTCCAAGATCTTCTCCTTAAGAGACTGCTGATGTTGCAAAAGTGAAGCCTGCTCCACAGTTTCTCCTGGCTCCAAAAGTACTTCATCAAAGAGAATAGCCAAACAGTCCGCCTGAAATGCAAACACTGTATTGCTGGTGTGCTGAACATAGAAAGTGCACCGAACTAAAAAGATGTACTGAATGCCTAGTATTGCTTTACACCTTTTGTATGACAAAATCCAGGCTTTATCAAAAATCAGCTCGGCTTCTCCAAATTAATGGCTGCAAAATCTTTGATACTGCCTGCACTGCACAGTCCCCTGGCACATATGTAATGCTCATACAGCTTAGTGTGGCTAGAAATGAGAAAATTCACATCTAAATGCATGCAGCCTAAAAACTATCCTGAAAACTTAGTTAAAGAACTAATACGCTTTGATCAGTTTCATCCTATTCAGGAGATATCGCTCCGCAAAGCGTTTGTACTGTGTTCTTCCTTGCCTGCACTTTTTTTTTCATTTTGTTTTCCCTGACGAATTCTTACCATCTGGCTCAGATTTCTACCCTTTCAACCCCTGTTAATATATTCTTGCTCACGTGACAGGCAGCAGGTTTTTTTCTTCTGGAATAGGTCTTGAAGCTTCAGGAGGAGTTGTGGGCCGTCTCCTACAACTGATGCTCGCTGAGGCGGCTGGACAAGATTTCTGACAGAGAGCATTCTATAAGTGAACAGAAATCGCTGGACTGTTGGTTGTCCTCTGTCACCAGCCACGTGCCTGATAATGCCAAAAAATCTCTGAAAGAAAAAATAAGGATTACTATTTAACTATCAAGCGAGAAAGTGCACATGCTTACCTCTAATGGGTCCTGTCCAAACTTTCCCACCAGTACGTAGCGAAACCCTGAGGCAAGGAGGTTTTCAACCAGTGATATTGTGCTGAGCAAAGTTATTCTCAGCGCCTCACAGGTGGGCTTGCTTAAAAAGCGGACCTGCCTTTGCTTTGGCAGACTTTCGATGTATTTGCAGCACCTGTCCAATTATGAGATTCCCTCTTTCAGTGTCTATAAAGTAAGAAAGAATTTAGCCTGAGATCAGAAATGTGTGCAAGAGCAAAGTAATAATTCTTACGTCAACATGCTCAGCTTCACTGTACTGCATGTGTTCAGGCCTGCGGGAGTTCAAGCAGTCAAACAATCTGTTCATTTGTCTGGTGAATTCAGATGTTCCCGCAGACCCGTGAAGCTTTTTGCATGATTCCTGCTCACTGTAAAATATCATGGCTGTAGCTGTGGATTCACTGAAGAGCTGAAAAGAAATTTTTTGTATTGCATTTCACTGTGAGTCACATCAAAAAGGCAATTTTTTTTTGTTTTCTAAGTGCACTTGAGTGTTGGGCGCCTTACTTGAACAGCAAGTTTGACGCTCATTTTCTGAAAAGTGTTTGGGTATATATGTGCCCTCGTCAGCTTTGGTACAGCACGCAGCCCTGACTGTTGCTCTTCATACTCTAGAAGTGCTGCATAATGATCATGATACACTTCCCGACCTTGAGGCAGCTGTAGAAAGAAGGAATGTCAGAATGTTACTCGAGATGAGATCATATGAGTGACTATATCACAGGAACAGTAATTATTTCACTTACCAAAAACTTCCCAACTTTCTGCAGGTTATTTCTAATACAATTAAATATGTGTGGTGGATCAATGATAGCATAGATCACCTTAGAGGGGTCGCATGGGTGCTGAAACGACACCTGCTGATCTTTCATGTCACCACAAATTCCTGAAAGAAATGAGAAACTAATAAATTATACCTTTCCAGATAGGCTGCAGCAGAGCTTGTGTGTTAAACACTTACCTAAGGACCTCAAGGCACACCTATTGGTAGTTGAATTATCACATGTCACAGCATCTATAACTGCGCCAGCATTACACAAGTGTACAATGCACTGAAGCACAAGCTTTGCAAGTATTGATCCCGGGGCAGCACTTGATGCACAAAAGGTACCCACAGTCTGCGACCATCCCCCCAGAAAGGGTCGAAACAGGAAGACCAAAACATGATCAGCATCCTTTTCACGGTCTGCTGGCCTGGTATGTTCTCCAAAGTCAACCTTACCAACGACTTTCATGTAAGACTCTCGGACGTGCAAACTTTTCCTGACACTCATTTCGTCGAACATGAGCACACCTGAAAGAAAAAAAAAATTATTTCTATCACTTCAGAAAGGCAAAAAGACACAGCATTCAGGTTAAGTGATGTGCTTTCAAACCTCGTCGTTCACTTTCAGGGGAAGTGAGCAGCTTTTCTTTGAGCACAGTAAATACATGCGCATCAAAGCCAAAATCGGCTTTCAAGCTCTTCATATAGCAGTAGAGTGTGCGTGGATTTGGCAAGGGTAGAAAGTTGTTCTCTTGGAGATATGTATACACAGATGTGGACTTCGTTTTAAAAAGCAGGCAATCATATAACCAGTCTTTCTTATACCTGGTAAGGAAAGGGTGCAAATCTCATTCACATGCACAAACATGCTAGCACAGTGCTTCCATAATGCTATCAAGCATAAAGACACATTGCTGTTAACCAAGTGTAACTGCATGCCAAGGGGTAATGTGAACATGCACATTGCACTGTGTACACAGTGGAAACCTGATCAACATGCAGGCCAAAACCTTCATAATGAGAGCAGGCCACTATAAATGACACAGATCTATGGTGCATTCTGAATCCAGAACAATTAATAGAGAAAATAAGTGCACAGTGGATCTCCAAGTTTTCAACGAAACTGCGCATAAGAACAATCGTTCACTGTCTGTTTATAAACGTGCTCAAAACAATAGCAGTAAGGTGCGAAAAAAAGATCAACACATCACGATAACATGGTTATGAGGGTGTGAATAAACCACTCGTAGTAGTAAAAAGGGCACATTTTTTATATGGACGAAAATCGTTGTTTCATGATTTAAAGTATTAGAGTCAGCGCAGTAAAGGTGGACTCAAGCAGAAAACGTATTTCATGGTAGTTTTGAACGCTTAGCTGATTTTGAATGGAGCCGACACTTGCTCAGAAAACAACGGATATGTAGCTTTTAATTTGGTGAATATCTAAAATTACCACATGAATATTCCATCGCCTTTACACGTAAACCATATGTGTTAAGTAGTGCTTGAAGCTTACCGTACGGCTCTTGCAGACTTCGCGTTTGCCTTCATCACGCACTGATCAATAATCAGTTTCTCGCGATCGGAAAGTCTTTGAAGGCTCTGCTGTTGTCGTTCGTACTTGGCAGTCTTCTTTCGGAACTCGGCGAGTTTTGTTTGGCATTGCCGAAGCTGTTGCTTCGCAGCTCGAAGTTGGCACCTCAACTTTTGCACTGCTGCACAGCTGGCGCAGTCAACCAAGCGGTCTGTCTGACAAGCTGTGTCCGTGTGGTAGGTTTCGACCGTTTCACTGGTCAGTGCTACATCTGCTAAAAAAAAGAAAAAAAAGGAAGAAGAAAAGGAGTGAAGAAAAACAAGTCATGCAGTTTCAAATTTACAGGCTCAGACGATACCCTCATACACGACGACACGGATGTAATCTGGCCTAGCGCTTACATACCTTCATTCACTGATGCAGCATCGGTGCGGTCTGAACAGGTCGTCGGCGATGCTCGTTGCTCCTCCGTCTCGCACGGCAACTCACGTGCTCGTTTGCGCGGTGATCGATTTGTCGATGAGCGGGGTCGAGGTTTACGCTTCGTGAGATACGAAGGAAGGCCACCAAAAATACCTGGGACAGCGTCAGCCTTCAGCGTTGGCTTGTCGCGCTCGAGGGACACGGCGTCGCCGTTGATATTGAAATCATAAGTAGTGACAATGTCCGAGGCGTCGAAATGCTTCGCACACACACGTGTATATTTGGACTCAAAGTTGAAGTCGCCACTTTCCTGCCGCGGTATGGCCCGTTTCCATTTCTCGCGCTGGTCCTTGTCAGGTGGAAAAGAAAACAACGACACCTTCTCGGTCATTCCTCTGTAGCCGGAACGGCACCCCGGCACGCAACACGTGTTAGGCATCGTCGTCTCACAACATTTTGGCTAACTCGGACACGCATGCACGCTTCTTCCACCAGTTTGTCTCGCTGTGCGCACGCGTTTCAGTCTGTTTCAGTACGCGAGCAGCCCGAACGATGCCCTCTGTGGCGCAGTGGCGCCGCATCGCGGCAGTTTTGGGCAGCGTATGAAGCTCTCCCATAGAGTGACGGCGGAGTTTCGTGACCAGAAAAGCATTGAAGGACTCTGGTTACAGCCTAGAACACTGTTACTACATACAAAGTACTTAGTCTCACTGTTCGACCACCAAGTGGTTACTGCCCAGACAAAAGTTGCATCGTACGGAGTCGTGCTGATCTATCAGTTAAGTTATTGCAGCCTCGACTGAAGAGAAACGGATTCCATCCAGTCCTAAGTATCTTGCGGTAACAAAGAAAAAGGGGAGGTGGCCACTGCTTGTCCGCCTCAACATTCTCTCATCCAATCTGTTTCCACTCAGATTAAGTCACTCCCTACTGGGCTGACCTTACTCTCAACAGCAGCGCTTCTACAGTTTAAACAGGCGTTTTGGTACTCTTTCCTGTCATGTCTCTCTCTCTCCACACCAATCTATCAGGTAAGTGATTGCGCGCGGAACGTTATTGCCCCCGCAGTTAGCAAGCGGCCTTTGACTTTCTCCGCTTTCCTTGTGTTCGGGTCGTGCATCGCTGTGACTTCGAGCCGATCGCCAGGGCAGAGCGTGTCGCCTACTTCCACTGAGCTCGCACCCGGCAGCGGAGGCAGGACGGGCCGCTTAATCCCATTGTGCGTTTGCCCCCGGCAGCGGTGACTTGTCTCTAAACCACAAACATTCCAAGCCGCTTGGCAGAGCGGGTTCGTTTCACATTGTGTGTTTGCCCCCGGCAGCGGAGGAGACGGACGTAGTTTGCATTCCAGAGGATAAGTGGTGTACAGTTACACGGGCATACTGAGAGAGAGTCGAGAAAGAAGCTTTGTATAATGTAGCTTCCCGCGCTGTCGTCCATGCTCAAAGGAAGCAATTTGCGACCTTGCCGAGAGAGATCCGAGAAAGAAGCTTTGAATAACGTAGCTTCTGGTGCTGTCCCATCCGCACGATCAACTTATGAGCGGCAAAACATAACACATCCCCCCTAAAGAGTATACTGGGCTGTCTTACGCTCAATCATACGATAAAGCACTGCCGCGATTAAGTCACTGGACTTTCTAACCACACAACAGTTGTACACAAGCATCAAACACAATTGCAAGTCAACACTACAGGAGAATACACTAAACGAAAACAAATACATGCTAAACAATCAAGTACAGCATTGCTGCTTCAAGCAGTGAGATCACTAGTGTCTGTTTCTTGAATTGTCAATCACACAGTCCACAATATACAGCAGCACGTGGGCAGGAACATTCACGTCCCCCCCTCCCAGGTTGGCATGGCACTGTTATTCTGATGGCTTCCATGAACTATTCTGAAGCCTAAATAACGCATCCGCATTACCGTTACATACTCCCTTCCGATGTTGTACCGACACATGATATCGCTGTAAAGGCAGCGGCCATCTTGTTAATTTCGCCCCGTGCGGAGTCGAAGTTGTAAGGTACGACAGCGGATTGTGGTCGGAAACGACGTTTACCATGACACCGAAAAGCCAGTAGTCAAACTTCTTTAAGGCCCATATTATTGCGAACGCTTCCCTCTCAATTGTCGACCAACGCATCTGGGTCGGTGAGAAGTGGTGGCTTGCAAAGGCGATAGGCCTCTCTTCTCCCTCGGCTGACATTTGTGCCAAACATGCTCCCGCCGCCGTAGCTGAGGCGTCTGTGAAAAGCCAGTAGGGCTGGGATGGCTCAGGGGTGTTTAGCGCCACGGCCTCGCACAAAGATCGTTTCAGAGTCTTAAATGCCGCCTGAGCTTCCTCCGCCCAGGGTATCTTATTAGGTACCGCTTTCTTTGTTAACAGCGTGAGTGGGCTCGTCACCTCTGCATATCCTCGGACGTACTCTCGATAGTAGCCGCAAAGTCCTAACAGGCTGCGTAGTTCTTTCTTGGTGCGCGGTGGTACCAAGTTCTTAATTGCTGCTATCTTTTCTGGGTCTGGTGCGTGTGTCCCTGAACCGACAATATGCCCCAGGTAATGTATGTGGGATTGCGCCATCTGACACTTCTCCGGGCTGGCTTTCAGTCCCGCCTTCTCTAAGACCTTAAGAATAATGTCGAGATGCGTTAAGTGCTCCTTCCAAGTGCTAGAAAAAATAGCAATATCATCTAGGTATGCCGTGGCATACACTTGACGTTGCGACAAGAGTTTATTCACCATTCTTTGAAAGGTTGCCGCGGAATTTTTCAGCCCGAAAGGCATCACTTTCCATGCGTACTGACCTTCATGCGTTACAAATGGGGTGAATTTCTGACTCTTTTCTTCCATCGGTACCTGCCAGTACCCGCGCCTAAGGTCCACTACCGTAATGAACTGCGCTCTGCCTACTCGAAAAATCAATTCCTGAGGATTCATCATAGAGAACGCATCCGCTTTGGTGACGGCATTTAACGCTCTGTAGTCCACACACATGCAGATAGTCCCATCTCTTTTTCCGACGCATGCCACCGGGTGTGGAAACTCACTCTCCGTGGGGTAGATCAACTTCCAAGTCAAAAGTTCATCAACTTGCCGGCTGACTTCTTTCTCTAATAGTTCCGGCACCCGATACGGAAACGCCTTTTTTGGCTGGTGACCCGGTTCTATTTCTATCTTATGTTCATCTACCTTTGCTATACCCGGAGTGCCATCAAAGAGGGTGCAATGTGTTTGGAACACCGCCTGTATTTCCGCCTGCGCGTCAGCATCAAGGTGAGCAACCTTCTCGCTCGTTACCACTAGCTCTTCCCGCTTCACAGTGGCCGGCCGTGGGGCATATTCCACCTCCCCAAAATCATGGTCCTCATCGAAGACGACCCCAGATGACTGACTCTTGCACAGTAACGTCGAATGTTGTTGGCGTGGACACTTTTCACCTTTCCCTCAGATGTTTCAACGTGGTAAGAATGTTCGCGCTCACGTCCAACCACTGTGAATGGGCCTAGCCATTTAGGCGACATTTTACCACTTTGATCATTGTCGAAAACCACAACTTGGTTGCCAACGTTAAAAGCTTTGAGCCTGCTGCTGCGATTATAAGCACTGGCGTAACTCTCCTGATGAGTTGCACTAGTTAGCTCAGCTATATCAGCGGCCGTCTCGAGCTGCTCCTTGAGTTGCTGTAAGTACTTAGCGGGGTTTTCTCTCAATGTTGCGGGCACCGGCATTTCTCCCGTCCAAGTCTTCTGCAGTATTAGAAGCGGTCCCATGGGATTCCTTCCATACAATAGACGAAACGGAGCTACTCCGGTTACCTCATAGGGGACTTCCCGATAAGCCCATAAAACCATTGGGATCAATTTGTCCCAATTCTTGGAGTCTCTTTGAATGACATGATACAACATGTTTTTGAGTACTCGGTTCCACCTTTCTACAACTCCATTACTCTCTGGGTGTTCTGGGGTTGAAAATCTTGGCATGCAACCTAATTTCTCCAGCATCGTTTGCGTGAGCTGCGATTTGAAATTAGTGCGCTGATCGGAGCAGATCGTCTCCGGAACGCCTGTGCGACTGAATATCTCAATCAGTGCATCACAAGTCGCCTTAGCTGTCAAAGAGCGCAGTGGGATCACCTCTGGCCACCTCGTGCAAAGATCCACTAAGCACAGCGCGTACTTATGCCCTCTCGCTGACGGTGTGTCTAGGAGTCCGATCACATCTACATTGACAACTTGGAAAGGGTGCTCGGGTCTAGTGAGCGGAGTTATAGGCACTTTATCCGTGCTACGCTTGTCTGAACGAATTTGACATTCATGGCACGAACGACAATGCTCTAATATCTCCTTCGCCATACCCGGCCGAAAAAAAATTATGCCTAATGCGAGCTCTTGTTTTCTTTAACCCTTGCTGCCCCCCGCATAGTGACTCGTGTGCTAAGTGCATCACCTCAGTGCGCTTATCTTTGGGGACAACTAGCTGACTCACACGATTGCCTGCTATTGAGTCGCAGTGGTATAATAGTCCGTCTGAAATGAACATGCCGGATTTCCCACTACGCGCATCTTCCCATTTCTTTAGCGTAGTGTCGCCCAACTGCACATTGCGTAACTCTACTCTTTGGCCTAATGACGCCTCCCTTTCTTCATCAGTTTGCCCCTCTTCCCCGGAATCATCTTTCTCCTCCAAGGTAAGATTGCAGGCAACTAACTACCTTTTGTTTCTCTACTGCTTATTCCGCCTTGTGAGCAGGCTCGGCCGGCGCTCGACAGGGTACCGGAGGGCTGCTGGCCTTCAACAAAAGTTTCCAATCGTCCTTGGTCAACAAACAATCTGTGCCCTCGACGAGCTCATCAGTTAACGCGCAGAGTAGGTCGACGTTCTGAGGCTCTGTAACCTCCCGCGGGCTATTTAATTTGACCGGTAACGTAGCTAGCCTTGCCTCGATAGTTTTACCGAAAGCGGACACCAATCTTACCGTGCCAGACGGCTCTACAACACTTCGCGGAAGCAGACTCTCCCGGATGACGGTTATCTCACTCCCCGTATCCAAAATCACATCTGCGGATATGCCTGCACATGATACAGGAATTAACTGCAGTTTATCTGTGCCTTCACCTTCGTGTTTCAGAGACTTCGCCTTTGCGCTAAGTACTCCAGTAGGTATTTCAGTATCCGTCTCGTGAGATAACGTTACCTTTTTAACCTTCCGCTTTGGCTCGGTAGCCTTCTTGGCGTTGTTCTCCTTATCACTAGCCTTCGGGCACTCTTTAGCGAAATGGCCTGAGCCATGACATAAGTGGCATTTCAGAGCCCCTTTTTCAACTCGTGTCGCCGGCTTCTGCCCCATTTCTACAGTTGGTTGCTTTGAAGCACGCCCTTTCTCTTTCGATTGTTTGAAAGTTTGGAGCACTTTCGCGATCTCAGTTGGCCTAAGCCATCCCTCGCCTTCCCTTAATCTCACATACTCAAGACCCTCCGTACTAAGGCCCGATTTTATGCGGTCAGCAACCATGAGTTCTGCCATCACTTCTACCGTGTCGGCTTCTTTCATTTGGAGGTAGTATGAGAAATAAGTTTTCCCGCGGGACGCGAACTGCGCCCACGTCTCTTCCTTACGCTTTACTGCTCTTTCGAACCTCTGCAGGTACTCTGCCGGAGAAAGCTTCAGTTCCGTCAGCACTGCTGCTTTAACTGACTCATAATCTGCACTCTCTTCAGGGTTGAGGTTACGCAGTAGGTAACGGACTCGCTCAGTTAGCGCTGGCATAACCAAATGCACGCGGCTCTCGTGCGGTACCTGGTAAGTAGCAAAAAGTTTTTCTACTTCCTCAAACCATAATGGGACATCCACGTCACTCGGCAGGTGGAACCCTTTTAGCACTTTTGCACATTGCTGAACAGAATCGAAACCCCGGCGCCTCTGATCACCCGTCCCCGACCTAGAGTTGGACAACGTACCATTGAGACGTTCCGCGTTCATTCTAGCCTGCAATAGCTTTTCGTACTGAATCTGAAGATTGAGCTTTTGAATTTCAAGCTCGAGCGTTCTCGCTTCGCTTGATTTCGGCAAAACCTGAGATGCCTGCTGCATCGATTCTTGCCTCTGAGTAAGCACTGTCGCCTCATTTGACTGATCAGAATTTTGAATACCATCATTGGATGGTTCTCGACTCCGATTCACATCTGCCGCACTCGTACCCTCATCTTCATTAGACTCCATTGTTTTAGCACCCCCGCGTGTTCTCACCATGTGCTCTACACATAAACTGCCATGCCAACTAGAGAAGCACGCAAGAAATCCTGCTCACCCTTTACTGTATGCACTGTCGTTCGCGGATCTCCTCCACGGTGCCGGAGTTGGCTGCTGTGGGAGCGTCTCGACTTTGCCGCTGGTGGCTGTTGGATGCCTTGCCCCTCGGTTCTCTCAGCGCTGGTCCAGTGTATGGTGCTGCAGAGCTCGCCGATCCCTGTCGACTGCGCCAGTTAAGTTTTCCTTCTCGTTCGTTGATCTCCTTGATGTGGATTGAAGTCCCGTCAAGGAGATGATCGGCGTTGATGAAGCAGGAGGCAGGTTGGAGGTAATGAAAACTCGAAGGTATATTACAGCAAAATATTTACAGTCATAAGTACATCTTGCCGAAGCACACTCATGATAACACAGACATCAACAGCGTCTTACTCTTCTACTTAACTTTTCTTAAGTTAGAGCCTAGAACACTGTTACTACATACAAAGTACTTAGTCTCACTGTTCGACCACCAAGTGGTTATGGCCCAGACAAAAGTTGCATCGTACGGAGTCGTACTGATCTATCAGTTAAGTGATTGCAGCCTCGACTGAAGAGAAACGGATTCCATCCAGTCCTAAGTATCTTGCGGTAACAAAGAAAAAGGGGAGGTGGCCACTGCTTTTCCGCCTCAACATTCTCTCATCCAATCTGTTTCCACTCAGATTAAGTCACTCCCTACTGGGCTGACCTTACTCTCGACAGCAGCGCTTCTACAGTTTAAACAGGCATTTTGGTACTTTTTCCCGTCATGTCTCTCTCTCTCCACACCGATCTATTAGTTAAGTGATTGCGCGCGGAACCTTATTGCCCCCGCAGGTAGCAAGCGGCCTTTGACTTTCTCCGCTTTCCTTGTGTTCGGGTCGTGCATCGCTGCGACTTGGAGCCGATCGCCAGGGCAGAGCGTGTCGCCTACTCCCACTGAGCTCGCGCCCGGCAGCGGAGCGCCCGGCAGCGGAGGCAGGACGGGGTCGCTTAATCCCATTGTGCGTTTGCCCCCAGCAGCGGCGACTTGTCTCTAAACCACAAACATTCCAAGCCGGTTGGCAGAGCGGGTTCGTTTCACATTGTGTGTTTGCCCCCGGCAGCCGAGGAGACGGACGTAGTTTGCATTTCAGAGGATAAGTGGTGTACAGTTACACGGGCATACTGAGAGAGAGTCGAGAAAGAAGCTTTGTATAACGTAGCTTCCCGTGCTGTCGTCCCATGCTCAAAGGAAGCAATTTGCGACCTTGCCGAGAGAGATCCGAGAAAGAAGCTTTGAATAATGTAGCTTCTGGTGCTGTCCCATCCGCACGATCAACTTATGAGCGGCAAAATATAACAAGATTTTTGTGATACCAGCTGGTGTCGTCATCGTCGGCGAATCGTCGGATTGCAGAAGCGTGGATGGGAGGCCTTGAGATTGTCCAGTCTGAGCGGCCTTGCCCCCGAAAGTCGCTTTGGTTATTTTTTCCGGTGTGGGCTGGGCGACCCACCCTGTGCCACGCTCGATTGATTGATATGTGGGGTATAACATTCTAAAACCACCACATGATTATGAGAGACACCGTAGCGGAGGACTGCGGAAATTTCGACTACCTGGGGTTCTTTAACGTGCACCGAAATCTGAGCACAGGAACCTACAGCATTTCCGCCTCCATCAGAAATGCAGCCACCACAGCCAGGATTAGATCCTGTGACCTGCAGGTAAGCAGCAGAGTACCTTAGCTACTAGACCACCGCAGCAGGGCGCTGCACCACACTCAAATAGGTACGGCGATCAGGAGAAAATCACGTGGTGATGGACAGCGTGACTAGTGCAAGGATGACGAAGGTTCATGCTGCTGAGCGACATTGTCCTCAATTTCACGGGGCCACTGACTGTACCTGGGTAGTGGTAAGTTCGCCGAAAATCCACAACGTCTAAGTTTTCGCTAAGAGCCCTGTAGGTACACATGCCCAGCTTCACCTCAGTGGAACAAGACAGGACATTGATCTGGCGCACGACACATGTCTAGTTTCAAAGGGGCCAATTGAGGTGCAGCAATTTAGGGCCGCTTGGATTGTCTGTAGCATGGCTGAGGCCACAGTGGGATATAGAATTTCAAGTGTAACTGGTCGCCACAAAGCTTCAGCGTATGACAGGCGAGGAAAATCACTGGGTGGTTGATAATCCCACATAAAAGGTGGCTCTCAGAAGGTATGCTGGACTTCATCGCAGACAACGCTGGACAAGGAGGAGATTGTGGGCTGCGAGGGTACGGACAGCTTCTGAAGATCTTCGCGGATTACCGAGCATATGAGCTCTCAGAAAAATCCATTTGGCCACCAAAAGCTCTAAAGTAGTCCGTAGTTGAAGTCTTGACGTGTCGTTCGTATGACGGGGCCCGGTGCATAGGAGTGCTTTCAATGGTGACAGCTTGCGTGAGAAATTCTGACACGGTCGTGGGTTAACTGCGCACAAGCCCACCAAGAACGTCCTTTTTCACCCCGCACATGGGGTACTGCACCTTCTTTTCTTCTGGCATACCAGGGTCAGCTCAGTGGCGACACCTTCATTCAGACATACCTCGCAATACCTTCATTTGGCATTTGAATACAGGACTGGAGATTGTGCTCAGCTCTCTTCTATCGGTCAGGGCTGGCATATGTCCCAAGCAGCCAGCGTTTCAAGTCTTTCCATGATGTTAAGATACTTGCCCGGTTCTATACATGTGCGCCATCCAAGAGGCTAAAATAGATGTGCTACAGGTTGTCTGCGTTGACCCACTGGTTATGTACGGCAACAAACTCGCAGTGAACGAGCCAATCTTCAACATTCTCAAGTGCAGTGCCATGAAAGAGATTTGGTGATTGCGGCGTCAGTAAGGTGCAATGAAGCAGCATTGTGCCGTTTGTACCAGTTGTGTTGGTGTTGGTACGACTGGTTGGAGTCACCATGTCATTTGATAGCAGTCCGAACTCAGAAGCTTGTCCCTGGATTCTTTTGCTGGCGCGGTGCATAGGAGTGACTACTGGTACGACGCTTGAGTTCTTGCTATACAGAGGTGTACGGTGCATAGATTACCCAGCACCTACACTAGTTTGTCACGCACTAAGAGCCGTAGAGACAAGACAGAACAGCGAGGCAGAAAGACACGAAGGTATATCGTGAACGGGAAGCGGCCAGCACACTTCGTCTTTATCCTTTTGGGCTGGCCACGGCTTGCCGGCTCACACCACCAGGTCTCAATCAAAGCTGTGTGCCATCGCAGCCTGTAATCACGCACACCGTTCACACCGCCGCCAGAGTCCTTCAATGCTTTTCTGGTCACGAAACTCCGCCGTCACTCTATGGGAGAGCTTCATACGCTGCCCAAAACTGCCGCGATGCGGCGCCACTGCGCCACAGAGGGCATCGTGGCGTCCTCAACCGGAAAGGCAACCCTGTTAGTTTTTTGCTGGATATGAAGAGATGCTCAAGTAGAAGGCTGCATGTCTTGATCCTCAATTGTGAAATTTCATTATAAGAGTGCGGTCGCGAGTACTAGCGTGCGATTTTTCAGCAGGCAACGATGAACGGCTCAAGTACCCTTCTACTCAGTATGATATCACTGCAGAAATGCTGCTCTTTTCCCTGGAGCGGCCGTGTCCTTATAAACTAGCATTTTGCTCTTTCGCTAGATCAGGTGAAAAAGAGTTGGGTGCAGCACAAGTTCATTATGTGGCTGCGTGCTCCTATAGTACGGCAAAACATGTTAGGTCATCGAAGGGTTTGCTGATCACAAAGCTGTTGAAGTCGCCTCAAACTTAGCGTGTTCTCAAAAACCTGAGATGAAAACTGTTTTCATCCTTCTTGAAGTTGCAGACACTTTCATACTGGACACTTTAGCCTCATCTTTTAAAGAATTTGAATGTTGTAGTGATTTTATAATGCAGATGCATTCGTTCTTGTGTTTTGTGACATTGTGCGTGAATGCCTATTATTGTATAAGCCTCAAAAATATATCAAGTGGGACCTAAGAACACCATTGTCCGGAAAAGATATAATCCATCTCACTCATCGCATAAAGCGCTTACGTAAGAATCGTCATTTCAAGTGTAATGATAATGCTTCTTCAGTTAATAAACTGAAAAGTAAGCTAAACGCTAAAATGAAACAGGCTATGAACTACTATTTGAGCAATGCCTTTGTTACGTAAATGAAGAAAATTTATTCAGGTGTCAAAGACCGATTAGTACAGCATCGTCTACGCTCTCATTCTTTATTCTTGATGCCCAATCCTTCTGAAATCTTGAACTATAGCAGATGTTTTTATTAATAACTTCAAATTGTTTTTTTACTGTTAACTGCATCACTCTTTCACTTTCCGCACGCAGAAAACTACCTAATTTTTCTAATCTTGAATTAACGTTCTCAAGAGTACATTCCCTTACACAAAGTTTAGAGGCTTTGAAACGATCGGCATGGATAGCGATCCAAGTATGTTTCTGAAGTGGTATCCAAAATACTTTCCAGAATATATTACTGCAATATTTATTAAATCACTAATATCTGCAGGACTTCCTCAGCTGTGGAAATTAATGAACAACGTGCCCATGTCTAAGTCTGGAAACCAAATAATACCCAAAGATAGCTCAATATTTTTGCTTAATTCCAACTTTTGAGTTTTTCAGTATCTCAATAGCAAATAGATTGTCGAATAGCTAAATGCACACAATATACTTTTATGATCACAGCACGGCTTTCGTTCTGGCTATTCTCTCGTTACACACTGCAGCTGCTTCTATTTAGGCACGACATTGCTTCTTCCATTAAGGACCGAAAAGAGGTTTATGTCATAATTATTGACTACTACAAGGTCTTTGACACGGTTTGCCATGATAATCTTTTAGCATTTTGACAAATTGTTTGCAAACAACAAGATGGCTGATTGTATTGAAATTATTTGCTGGAGCTCTTTAAAATTGTTACATTTAACCACGCAATGCCATCTGAGATACATATCACATTAGGAATGGGCCTCAAAGTTCAGTGCTTGGTCCGCTTTTTGTTTATTATTTATACAAACCACAGAGAAGAAATTATTGGTGATTCTCAAATTAAAGTAAGAATTCATGCAGATGACTACGTTATCTATAGAACCATCTCTAAAATTGATGATCAAGATGTGCTGAATAGTGTTTTTTTTTTCCTCATCATTCTATAACAGGAGTGAAATAGTGCAAACTTCAAAAAGACTGTGATCATGACCACATGATGATGTAAGTGTAGTAGGTGTTATGTAGTTTAAATACATTGGTGTAAGTCTCACAGCAAATCTACATTGGAGCATGTACGTCTAAAGAGTCTGCAGCAATCTCTTCGAAAACTTTGGTCTCTTCGGCGCACGCTAAGGCTCTCAACAAAAGAATGCTGACTGAGCAATATTGGTGGGCGCTGCGGATAGAGTTGGCCGTGTGGTGCCATTAAAGGTATCGTTAGAGCTGACAAACAGACAAACGTACAGACAAAAAGACCAAAATTTTTTCCGCTGAAGGTCCCCAAGAAAAACTATCGTCTTAAGCAACACTAAATTGACCTAACGAGCACAATATTTACAGGATAAAACCTCCTTGTACGGAGTGCAGAAGACACCACAGAGGAATTGGGTGCTAGAACATTTGAACCAGTGTGAACTATCCTATATATGCAAAAGGATGAGACGGCTGCAAGTGCACCGATGTTCGAGAGGGGCTACCGCGATAGAACATGCGCATGTGAAGTACGCGAGAAACGCTGGCCATAGCGGCGAAATATAAGCAGTGTTGCTTTTTGAAACAGATTCTAACGTAGTTCAAATCGAAGTGTATTTTTCATTCTGGGGTACAGAAAGAACTGTGAAAAAAAAACTGAGATTTAGTTATATCATCTTTTTGATGAGGCGACCAAACAACCAACGCATATTTGTGTCTGACCAAAGCCTTATCAGCTATCAGTAAGCATTCTTTTGTTGAGAGTCTAGCGTGCGCCGAAGAGACCGAAGTTTTCGAAGAGATTGCTGCAGACTCTTTAGACGTACATGCGCCAATTTAGATTTGCTGTGAGACTTACACCAATGCATTTAAACTACATAACGCCTACTACACTTACATCATCATGTGGTCATGACCACAGTCATTTTGAAGTTTGCACTATTTCACTCCTGTTATAGAATGATGAGGAAAAAAAAAACACTATTCAGCACATCTTGATCATCAATATTAGAGATGGTTCTACAGATAACGTAGTCATCTGCATGAATTCTTACTTTAATTTGAGAATCACCAATTATTTTTTCTCTGTGGTTTGTATAAATAATAAACAAAAACGGACCAAGCACTGAACTTTGAGGCCCATTCCTAATGTGATATGTATCTCAGATGACTTCGCGTAGTTAAATGTAACAATTTTAAAGGGCTCCGGCAAATAATTTCAATACAATCAGCCATCTTGTTGTTTGCAAACAATTTGTCAAAAAGCTAAAAGATTATCATGGCAAACCGTGGCAAAGACCTTGTAGTAGTCAATAATTATGACATAAACCTCTTTTCGGTCCTTAATGGAAGAAGCAATGTCGTGCCTAAATGGAAGCAGCTGCAGTGTGTAACGGGAGAATAGCCAGAACGAAAGCCGTGCTGTGATCATAAAAGTATATTGTGTGCATTTAGCTATTCGACAATCTATTTGCTATTGAGATACTGAAAAACTCAAAAGTTGGAATTAAGCAAAAATATTGAGCTATCTTTGGGTATTATTTGGTTTCCAGACTTAGACATGGGCACGTTGTTTATTAATTTCCACAGCCGAGGAAGTGCTGCAGATATTAGTGATTTAATAAATATTGCAGTAATATATTCTGGAAAGTATTTTGGATACCACTTCAGAAACATACTTCGATCGCTATCTATGCCGATCGTTTCAAAGCCTCAAAACTTTGTGTAAGGTTATGTACTCTTGAAAACCTTAATTCAAGATTAGAAAAATTAGGTAGTTTCCTGCTAGCGGAAAGTGAAAAAGTGATGCAGTTAACAGTAAAAAAACAATTTGAAGTTATTAATAAAAACGTCTGCTATAACTTCAAGATTTCATAAGGATTGGGCATCAAGAATAAAGAATGAGAGCGTAGACGATGCTGTACTAATCGGTCTTTGACACCTGAATAAATTTTCTTCATTTATGTAACAAAGGCATTGCTCAAATAGTAGTTCATAGCCTGTTTCATTTTAGCATTTAGCTTACTTTTCAGTTGATTAACTGAAGAAACATTATCATTACACTTGGAATGACGATTCTTACGTAAGCGCTTTATGCGATTAGTGAGATGGATTATATCTTTTTCGGACAATGGTTGTCTTGGGTCCCACTTGATATATTTTTGAGGCTTATACAATAATAAGCACTCACGCACAATGTCACAAAACACAAGAACGAATGCATCTGCATTGTAAAATCCACTAGAACATTCAAATTCCTCAAAAGATGAGGCTAAAGTGTCCAGTACGAAAGTGTCTGCAACTTCAAGAAAGATAAAAACAGTTTTCATCTCAGGTTTTTGAGAACACGCTAAGTTTGAGGCGACTTCAACAGCTTTGTGATCAGCGAACCCTTCGGTGACCTAACATGTTTTGCCGTACTATAGGAGCACGCAGCCACATAATGAACTTGTGCTGCAGCCAACTCTTTTTCACCTGATCTAGCGAAAGAGCAAAATGCTAGTTTATGAGGACACGGCTGCTCCAGGGAAAAGAGCAGCACTTCTGCAGTGATATCATACTGAGTAGAAGGGTACTTGAGCCATTCATCGTTGCCTGCTGAAAAATCACACACTAGTACTCGCGACCGCACTCTTATAATGAAATTTCACAATTGAGGATCAAGACATGCAGCCTTCTACTTGAGCATCTCTTCATATCCAGCAAAAAACTAAGAGGGTTGCCTTTCCGGTTGAGGAACAATCGACGGCAGGCATCACACGCGGCAAGATTACTGCATGCTCTCCCCGTGAGAAGGAAATGCGAAGCTTGTCACCTATGCCTCAACAGTGTACCTCGCTAGCCCTCGCAATATTTCATCAGTGGGAACAACATTCTTGATTTGAATGTAATACGGTAATGACAGCGACTATGAAAGCCTGTAGAATCTCTATAAAGTTACTCTCGCAATGAAAATTATGCAGAAACCGTCGATGCGGGCTGGCCTTTCTTATGGTAAGCTTCATTGTCTTCACTATAAATAATTTGTCTGTTAAGAGCACGAAATAATCCCGAGCCTCAGCCCTTGGCTACGTTCGCCATTTCACTACTCTACCTCCTTTCACAACAATTTGACAGGCTATATACCTTTGACATTGTGTCTTTATAAAGCACCCTGACAATATGTGAACGCTTAGCATTGAGCGCGCGCTGGCTTTTTAGCTCGCCACAACACGCAGTGGCGCGCACTCTAACATATCACGCGTACTTTGCTCCACTTAGAGGAGGAGAGTGACGCTCTCTCGCACGCCCTTAATTCGTGGTGGGGAGGAGGGGAAGATCGTACACAGTCTGTAATTTCAACTTGCACAATCATAAGATCACAAAATGCAGCGAAATCGCAAGTTCATCATGCCTGATAATCATGCTATACCCAAGAAAGGACGGTGACTGATATTTCTGGTATAGGGACCATTCGAAGGTACATTCCTTAATGATGTCGCATGAGTCACTATTCTAGAGTCACAAAGAGCACCATAAGAAAGAGAAATTCCAATAGAGAATAACACACTCGATTTTGTATCTTCAGAAGCTGCTTTAAGGCCCTTATATAGTGAGGGCCTGCAAACACGAAGACAAAACAGCAATTGAGGCAATGCAAAGGCCGTTCTGAAAAATCTTAAAGCTGGAGGAAAAAAGTAAAAAGCGATGTATTTCATAGCCAGATTCCTTGCTTGGACTAAAACAAGACAAACGGTGGCACGCCCCAGTTAATGCGCGGTGGTGACGGCATGGTCTCTCTTAGAACTTCGGCGGCGGTGTGAACGGTGTGCGTAATTACGGGCTACGATGGCACACAGCTTTAATTGCGACCTGGTGTTGTGAGCCGGCAAGCCGTGGCCAGCCCAAAAGGATAAAGACGAAGTGTGCTGGCCGCTTCCCGTTCACGATATACCTTCGTGTCTTTCTGCCTCGCTGTTCTGTCTTGTCTCTACGGCTCCTAGTGCGTGACAAACTAGTGGAGGTGCTGGGTAATCTATGCACCGTACACCTTTGTATAGCAAGAACTCAAGGGTCGTACCAGTAGTCACTCCTATGCACCGCGCCAGCAAAAGAATCCAGGGACAAGCTTCTGAGTTCGGACTGCTATCAAATGACATGGTGACTCCAACCAGCCGTACCAACACCAACACAACTGGTACAAATGACACAATGCTGCTTCATTGCACCTTACTGACGCTGCAATCACCAAATCTCTTTCATGGCACTGCACTTGAGAATGTTGAAGATTGGCTCGTTCACTGCGAGTTTGTTGCCGTGCATAACCAGTGGGTCGACGCAGACAACCTGTAGCACATCTATTTTAGCCTCTTGGATGGCGCACATGTATAGAACCGGGCAAGTATCTTAACATCATGGGAAGACTTGAAAAGCCGGCTGCTTGGGACATATGCCAGCCCTGACCGTTAGAAGAGAGCTATGCGCAATCTCCAGTCCTGTATTCAAATGCCAAATGAAGGTGTTGCGAGGTATGTCTGAATGAAGGTGTCGCCACTGAGCTGACCCCGGTATGCCAGAAGAAAATAAGGTGCAATAGCCCATGTGCGGGGTGAAAAAGGACGTTCTTGGTGGGCTTGTCCGCAGTTAACCCACGACCGTGTCAGAATTTCACACGCAAGCTATCACCATTGAAAGCACTCCTAGGCACCGGGCCCCGTCATACGAACGACACGTCAAGACTTCAATTACGTACTACTTTAGAGCTTTTGGTGGCCAAATGGATTTCTCCGAGAGCTCATATGCTCAGTAATCCACGAAGATCTTCAGAAGCTGTCCGTACCCTCGCAGCCCACAATCTCCTCTTTGTCCAGCGTTGTCTGCGATGAAGTACAGCATACCTTAAGAGAGCCACCTTTTATGCGGGATTATCAACCACTCAGTGATTTTCCTCGCCTGTCATACGCTGAAGCTTTGTGGCAACCAGTTACACCTAAAATTTTGCATCCCACTGTGGCCTCAGCCATGCTACAGACAATCCAAGCGGCCCTAAATTGCTGCACCTCAATTGGCCCCTTTGAAACTAGACATGTGTCGTGCGCCAGATCAATGTCCTGTCTTCTTCCACTGAGGCGAAGCTGGGCATGTGTACCTACAGGGCTCTTAGCGAAAACTTAGACTTTGTGGATTTTCAGCGAACTCACCCCTACCCAAGTACAGTCAGTGGCCCCGTGAAATTGAGGACAATGTCGCTCAGCAGCATGAACCTTCGTCATCCTTGCACTAGTCACGCTGTCCATCACCACGTGATTTTCTCCTAATCGCCGTACCTATTTGAGTGTGGCGCAGCGCCCTGCTGCGGTGGTGTAGTAGCTAAGGTACTCTGCTGCTTACCTGCAGGTCACAAGATATAATCCTGGCTGTGGTGGCTGCATTTCTGATGAAGGGGGAAATGCTGTAGGTCCCTGTGCTCAGATTTTGGTGCACGTTAAAGCACCCCAGATAGTCGAAATTTCCACAGTCCTCCGCTACGGTGTCTCTCATAATCATGTGGTGGTTTTAGAACGTTATAAACCACATATCAATCAGTCGAGCGTGGCACAGGGTGGGTCGCCCAGCCCACACCGGAAAAAATAACCACAGCGACCTTCGGGGGCAAGGCCGCTCAGACTGGACAATCTCAAGGCCTCCTATCCACGCTTCTGCAATCCGACGATTCCCCGACGATGACGACACCAGCTGGTATCGCGAAAATTTCGTTAGACATTCGAGTGTGTCTTGACAGTCGGGAAGTCAGTGCTTTAGTGGACATAGATGTGGATTCGATAGTAAGTTAAAAACAGGCCACCCTCCTGAAGAAAGGGACGATGTCTAGGAACCTCAGACCAATTTGTACTGCTAGCAGGCATATTATCACACCACTCGGTGTTTGCACGGCCTGAATACAGATTCATGGTTCTACCTTTTTTGTCAGCTTGAGCGTTCTGCGTCAGTGTTCTCGAGACCTGATCATCGGCATGAACTTCCTTAGGGGGAACAGCACTATCATCGACATTCGACATCTCACATTGTTAACAAAAAGTGCGACACAAGCACATGATACTAGCCACGGTCGATTTTAAATGCATGTAATTGACAATGCTGTGACGATAACCCCGGGCGCAAGTGTAATGATTCTAGTGGCGTGTAACGGATTAGCACACCGTGAAATGGTCACGAAGAGCAATAGACTCCTGCTGTTTTCCCAACGTGTCTGCGTAGTACAAAGCCTAGTAGACCTCCAGGATGGCTGCTGCGAGGTTCTTGTTACAAACTACAGCTACGAGCGCCGACAATATTTCCCTGGTACTGTCATCACCTACGAGGACCCAGTAACCAATGTGACTGGGTGTTTTGCTCCCGAGGCAACCGACAATGCTGAAGCACCTTTCTGTAGCGTCGACATAAATCCAACGCTTCCCGACGAAAACAAACGAAAGCTGCATAACCTGTTGCTACAATTATATGCCTGTTTTGTAGATTGATCAAAAATTTATGATACATCGATTATGAAACACCGTATTGCCACGTTCCACTTTCCAAGTTTGGTTATCGTCCCAAAACACTACACAATTCTCAGCGCAAACTGCGCATGCAGTTTTCGAGAAGCTTCCGGACTGTAGTAGATCATTTGGATAAGATCACGCCTACTCTGGGAACTGTTCAGATTATTCTGGAACCTACACCACCGCCAGCGATAACGCTGGAAAATTCGACGGCAAGAGTATAAATGCCGACGCGCTTCGCCGCTTGTCAGTAGTTGATCGACGGCCGACGCTCCGTTCACTGCTATCTGTGCAAGGCTGCTACTGTAATCGAACTTTCCGTTTACCGGGCACAAGTTCGCCCAAATAAACAGTTAAATACCAACATAAAGTCTCCTGTCTTCGGCCACGTCACAACCCCGTGACATCTGGTGGAGGTGCTGCTTCGTTTATGTATCGGACGCCCCCGTCAAGCTGTGAACCCAGCCCACGTCGCGGAGAAGACACAGACACCAACCAAGAGCAGCGAACCAGCCGCCGACAGTAAAATCTCCCACCGGATTACGGGCCTCTACAAGACAAGGCGCGGAAGACCAAGGCCATGACCTCGACTGCAGCGTCAATGACAACCGGAGCGCCCCAGCCCGCGATCGTCATTCATCAACCCAGGGAACCACCAACGTTCTATAGGTGATCGTTTGAAGACCCGGAAACCTAGCTAGAAACAGACCATGTGGCCGCCCTATATCACTGGAACAACGAAGAAAATCTCCGTCGTGTGTACTTCTACCTGGAAGACACCGCAAGGACCTGGCTCGAGAATCGGGAGTCCATGCTCCGAACGTGGGATATCTTCTACGGCGCATTTCTGCAAACATTCACGAGCGTCGCTCGCAAAGAGGGGGCCGCTGCTTTACTAGAGACCCGGGTTCAGCTACTAAACAAAAAGGTTGGAATTTTCACAGAGGAGATGACACGCCTATTCCGTCACGCTGACCCAGACATGCTTGAGAAGAAAGTTCGTTTCCTCATGCGAGGGGTCAAACAGGAGCTCTTCGCGGGACTAATGAGAAATCCACCGAACACCGTCCAAGAATTTGTATCCGAGGCGACCACCATCGAAAAAACCCTGGACATGTGTACCAGACAATATAATCGTCACCTGACTCCAGAATGCGCTACTGCTCAAGCCAGTGACCCCGAAGACCTGAGTGAAAACGTCCGAGCGATCGAGCGAGAAGAGCTGCGCAAGCTGTTGCCTTCGCCGCAGGACTCAAGTGGATTCGATCGCCCACATTGTGCGAGAAGAAGTTCGGCAATCGCTTCGAATTCCCCAAACACCGCTGCCCGAGCCAGAAAACTATGAGCTACCCCGCTGCAGTGCGCCACAACGCTCCTCCCCGTCCACGCCAAAACGCCGCCCCATCGCAGTGCATCAACAGAGGTAGCTAAGTTCTTCGTTGAAAATACGTCGTCCTACGTCACGGCGCCAGGAGGTCCTTATCACCGACAGACGAGCGGCATTACTGCCGACTTAACTCAGGCGATCTTGGCATACAGCCGTTGACAAACCACCGCCGGACGACAGCGTGCCACCCACATACCAACGGCCTCACCGAGCGGCTTAACAAGACGATCGCCGACATGCTGGCAATGTACGTCGATGTCGAACACAAGACGTGGGACGCCATTCTTCCGTACGTGACCTTCGCATACAACACGGCGGTGCAGGAGACGACGCAGATATCTCCTTACAAATTGGTCTACGGAAGGAGCCTGGCAACGAGGCTCGATGCCATGTTACCCAACGTCACCGCCGAAGAAAACCTCGATGTGAGTGAGTACCTTCAACGCGCCGAAGAAGCCCGACAACGCGCGCGTCTCCGTATCAAGAATCAACAGACGACCAACAGCCGCCATTACCATCTTCGACGCCGCTTCATGGAATACCAGCCCGGTGAACGTGTTTGGGTGTGAACGCCGATGGCGCCAACGTAGACTAAGTGAAAAGCTTCTGCGACGGTACTTCGGACCGTATACAGGGGTGGTTCGAGGTCTCGCCCACTCGATTACGAGGTTGTCCCCGACGGCATCACGAACTCTTCAACGACGCCAATCGCGACCTGAAGTCGTCCATGTCGCGCGCCTCAAGCCGTTTCATGCGCGTTGACAAACTGAAACAGTGTTTTTTGCATTATTGTATCGTAATTTATTCATTGTACTTTTTTTGCATTATTGTTGTACCTTGATGTTTTAGTTAAAGCATCGGGACGATGCGTTTTTCAGAGGAGGGCAATGCCACGTTCCATGTCCCCAAGTTTGGTTATCGTCTCAAAACACAACACAATTCTCAGTGCAAACCGCGGCCTGCAGTTTTTGAGAAGCTTCCGGACTGTAGTAGATCATTTCGATTAGATCACGCCTACTTTGCGAACTGTACAGATTATTCTGGAACCTACGCCACCGCCAGCGATGATGCTAGAAACATTCGACGGCAAGAGTATAAATGCTGACGCGCTTTGCCGCTTGTCAGTAGTTGATCGACGGCCGACGCTCCGTTCACTGCTATCTGTGCAAGGCTGCTACTGTAATCGAACTTTCCAGTTACTGGGCACAGGTTTCGCCCAAATAAACAGTTAAATACCAACATAAAGTCTCCTGTCTTCGGCCACGTCACGACCCTGTGACAGTATCATCACCTACGACGAGGCGCCCCCTATACGGCAACAGCCTTACCCGCATTTCACCAACTGAACATCGCGTGATTCAAACACAGGTGAAATAAATGCTTCAAGACGAAGTAATACAGCCTTCAATATGCCCATGGTCATTGCCAGTCGCCCTTGTAAAGAAGGATGGCCCACTTCGCTTTTGTGTCGATTATAGAAAGCTGAATAACATCGCGAAGAAAGACCTTTACTTGGTGCTTGACTGGACGATTTTCTAGACAAGCTGAGGTGAGCAGAGTACTTACCTCAAAAGTGGTTATTGGCTAATTGAAGTCGATGAACGGGACCGCGAAAAATCAATTCTGAGAGCTCCCCATTCGGCCTCTGTTTCCCTTCGGCCACATTCCAACAAATGATGGATACCGTTCTGGCTGACCTCAAGTGGAAAAATTGTTTTGTATATCTCAATGATGTCGTTGTCTTTCGGAAGCGATTGACGAGTATCTTCATCGCCTTTGGAGTGTTCTTGAAGCTTTACGATCGGCTAGCCTGACCCTCAAGTCCAAGAATTGCCATTTTGGCTACAAAGAACTAAACTTTCTTAGTCACGGTGTGAGTGCTGCAGGCCTTAGGCCCAATCCCAAGAAGACTGCCACCGTGGCCAGTTTTCAAGCTCAGACAAACAAAAAAGTCTTCGATAATTCCTGATAGTCTGCGTATATTAACGCTGCTTTATTGAAAACTTCTCTAAGATTATAAAGCCGCTCATAAGACTTAAGTGTGATGACATACCATTTATGTGAACTGATGAACAAGCGACTGCCTTTGCGGAATTGTAAAACCTATTGTCTTCTCCTCGACTACTTAGTCATTTCAATGAGGACATTGACACAGAGGTGCAGATTGATGCAAGCAACATTGGTCTCGGAGCAATCTTGGTGCAAACACAATATGGGACCAAACCAGTTATTGCGTATGCCAGGCGCACTCTGTCACGTGCTGAAACCAACTATTAAACGTCAGAGAAGGAGTTCGTTATGGTAATATGGGCAATTACGAAGTTTTGACTTTATCTCTACGGACACCCATATAATGTTGGGGTTGATAACCACGCTTTATGTTGGTTGGCTAATCTCTGAGACCACTCTGGGCGATTAGCACGATAGAGTCTGCGACTTCACGAGTTCGATGGCGCGACTGTATACAAGTTGGGTAGAAAGCATGAAGACGCCGACATGCTATCATGAGCACCTCTGGAATCCAATCATACAGTTGTCGAAGATGGCAATGCCTTCCTGGGGATTCTCAGTGTGGTGGACCTCATCAGTAAACAATGAAAGGACCCTGAGTTAAGGCCCATCATCATTCTCTCAGTGAGAAACTACTGAGCAAGTGATTCGGACCCGACGAATTATTACGGCGGGTGAACGAGGTCCACTATGAAGTTATCCCAGACGGAGGCTCGGCAACGACTCAATGCCACTTACCACGCACAGAGATTGTGCATGTCATCTGCCTAAAGCCATATTTTACATAGTGATACTTGCCTCATTGTGCCCACACAGCAAACATTTTTTTTCTCTGATGTCCAGGTCTTCCAAAGCGAGCTTGGTCTCCCACATTTTGAGAAGTTGTTCGTTTTTTTTACCAGCGTCACAGGTGTTCGGCGGAGGTAATAAGTCTGTATTTGTATTGCATGGACACTTGAGAATCAGGTGGGCCAACATGTCAAGTACGGCGCCAATTGGGCAAACACGACATCTCCTTGCCAGGGCCAAAGACGCAGCGAAGGCCAGAGGGTTCTTGGAGTGAGGAGATCTCCCACCTAAGGTGGACGCGGAACCTACACCGCTAAGATTTTCGAAAAATAAACGTTTATTCCTCCTCCTCCTCTCTCATGTCGTCTGTTGGGTCTTCATTGAATTGTGAACTGTGTTAATTTTTTTTATGGCCGACCACAGGCTATATTTTTTTTCTTGTGGATATGCTCTGTGTGCTATCAGTATCATTTCTTTTTTTTCTCACAAGCCCTCATGTCCTCTTGTGTATGATCATCGAGTCGATGCTCTAATAGGAGGAGGAATAATTCCAGCTTACGTTGAGAGGCGGCAAGAGGTGAGCAGCTCAAAAAGACGAAAAGGACAAAGAAGAAATGTGTTGACTTCTTCATTCACAATACAAGTTCGTGTCTTTCTGCCTCTCTGTTCTGTCTGGTCTCCACGGCCCACAGTGCGTGACAATATTGTCATGGGTGTGAGAAATGATGGAAATAAATATATTTACAAAATATGCAGGGAGAGTCAGAGGCAGCTGCAGCCAAGATGGAGGCCCAACAGCAAGAACAACACGAGCACGGTCGCTTTCATCGACTTCGTCGTCTATGATGCTCTTTCGTTGGCGATGTCGTGAAACATATAACCCTATAAACCCCCACCGCTGGCAGCGCCGTCTCGGCGCCTAAAGGAGAGTAGGATCATATGCGGATATGTAGGGTTTGAGGCGGGTCACGTGGACGACGTCAGTAGCGGGTGCGGACAACGACGACTGACTGTCCAACGGAGCAATCTCGTATGTGGCCTCAGTAAGCCGGCGTAAAACCTTGTAAGGCCCCACGTAGCGAGACAGGAGCTTCGAAGAGAGGCCAATGTGGGGAATGGTGTCCAGAGGAGAACCAATGAACCTGGAGAGTAGTAAAATACTCTGTGATGGCTATAGTTGCGGGCCTACTGAGAGAGCTGCGAGCCAAGAAGACGTTCCCGTGCGATTTGACGGGCCACTTGAGCCCGAGCCCGAGCAGTGGCATCCCGGGCGTACTCTGTAACGGTTTGCATAGTTGATGGGAGAAGAGTCTCGAAGGGTAACGCTGGATGGCGGCCGAACAATACATAAAAGAGGGAGAAGTCAGCGGTGTTGTGGCGTGACGAATTGTACGCGAATGTCACATAAGGCAAAGTACTATCCCAATCAAGGTGATCTTTGGAAACGTACATGGAGAGCATTGTGGTCATAGTTCTATTTATGCGCTCGGTAAGACCATTTGTTTGTCGGCGTTAGGCCGTAGTGAGCTTGTGACGCGTCGAACACGAGGAAAGGATGTCACTTACTACTTTTGAAAGAAATGAGCGACCATGATCAGTCAGCAGCTGTTGAGGAGCACCATGGTGAAGAATTACGTCATGAAGCGAGAAGTCCGCGACGTCAGTGGCACAGCTTGCAGTGGTAGCACTCGTGTGATAGCGTATCTTGTGCCGTAATCAGTGGCTACGGCTATCCACTTGTTTCCAGTGAGAGAAGTAGGAAATGGTCCAACGAGATCAAGACCGACGTGGTAGAAGGGAGCGGTGAGTATGTCTATTGGTTGAAGCAGACCAGCTGGTGGCGAGGTGAAATGTTTGGAGCGCTGGCAGCATTCAAATGCAGCAACGTATCAGCGCACAGAACGGTAAAGGCCTGGCCAGAAGAATCTACGCCGCACGTGATCGTACGTGCGCGTGACCCCGAGATGTCCCGCGGTTGGGGCGTCGTGAAGCTGTTCAAGTACAGCGGAACGGAGTGTCGCAGGAACTACGAGTAGTAGCTCTGGTCTCGCGGCGCTGGTGTTGCGTCGGTAAAGAAAGCCATCGCGTAGAACGAACAAGTGTAGCGACGGGTCTACGTGGGGCAAACATAGACTCTGCATGATAGACCGCAAGTAGACATCGCTGAGCTGTTCCTTGCGTATGTCGGTAAAGCCGACATGGTGAAGACACAGGGGTCAGAATTGTGCTTAAAGGTCAGATGGGTCCACCGGGTGACGGGATAGACAGTCGGCATCCTGTAGAATTAGGCCAGATTTGTATGCCACGTCGAAGCTGTATTCTTGTAGTTTCAAGGCCCAACGTCCAAGTCGTCCAGTCGGATCTTTAAGGGACGAAAGCCGGTACAAGGCATGGTGATCTGTAATTACCGAAAAGGTGCGGCCAAACAAGTACGGTCGAAATTTGCCGACTGCACAGACTAGTGCAAGGCACTCATGCTCTGTAATGGAAAACTTGCTCTCCGCAGGAGAAAGGAGGCGACTGGCATAAGCAATGACGCGATCCTGTCCTCCTTGCCACTGGGCGAGAACAGCTCCAATTCCATGTCCACTGGCATCGGTACGAACTTCAGTATGGGCTGACGGGTCGAAATGGGCCAAGATGGGTGGGGAAGTAAGTAATGTTATAAGGGTGCTGAAGGCAGCTGCTTGGTCAATATCCCAATAAAAAGGCATTTCCTTCTTCAATAGCTCCGTAAGTAGTCAGGCAATGTCAGGAAAAATCTTCACGAAACGTCGAAAGTAATAACAAAGGCCGATAAAACTCCGTACATCTTTTGCGGAACGTGGTATAGGAAAATCTTTGACAACTTGAATTTCGTCAGGATCAGGTTGCACGCCTCGAGCACTGACAAGGTGGCCCAGCACAGTGATTTCCCGACGGCCAAAGCTACATTTGGAAGAATTGAGATGGACTGCACATACCAGAGTCACTCATACAAGTAACATACAAGAGCCACTCACTCGAACACAATCCAGAACAACACTGTCTTCATTTTTCTTTTTTTTTTGTCTACACCTCGCATGCTGGTCATCCCGTTGCTATAATCCACTACATTCGCTGACCCCCTTCCTTGGAGTCTGAGCCAATAGACGAAGAGGCATGATTACACAAATCACGCGGCACATTAAGTTTCAACTGGCTTGCATGGCTGGGAAAAACAGGGTTTCTGCTTTTAGTGCCCAGTTCGGGAATAACTTGCAGGCAGAACGTAAAAGGGCCTAGGGCTTTCACCAGGTAAAATGAGCCAGCATACAGGGGAAAAACCTTCTGGCAATGCTATGAAACATGCTGAGTGCATCGAACTAGCACTAGGTCTCCTGGTTTGAAATGAGTGTGGTTCTCGTTGGAAGGCGAGCATAATTTTGTCTAACAATGCACCATGGCCAGGTGTGCTCTAAAGCAAGCCTTCCAAAGAAGCTCTGAAGTACTGGTATCATCCAGACGGTTTTGTGTTGTTGTGTTCGAACTAAAGAAGCTCTCTTGCAGAAGCCTTGACGTGATTCCTTAGACAAGCTTGAACGGTGCCTCCTGTGCGATTTCCTGCTGTGACGGATTGAGAGTGAAGACAGCTGCGGCAACGTAATTGTCCCAGTTGTTATGACTGGGACTCACGTATAATGACAGTATGTCCTTTATGGTACAGTTTGTACGTTCCACCAGACCGTTTGTTTGTGGGTGCTGAGGAGTGGCCACGGCATGCCGAATTCCATGGTCGTTCAGTAGGTTTCTGAATACGGGGGACGTAAAGACTGTGCCATGGTCAGTGATGGGCATGTGTGACGTGCCATGTTGAAAAATGACGCACTCATTGATGAACGTTAGGGCGTTCAGGGTCGAAGAGTCAGGGACGCCTCGGACTTCGGTCCACTTCGTGAGATAGTCAGTGGCAATAATGAGGAACTTGTTGCCGCGCGATGTACGTGGAAACGGTCCCATATGATCAAGTCACAGAATCTCAAAAGGTGTTTCTGAAGGAGAGATTGGTTGCATGGGGGCTGGTTGCGGATTCGTGGTGGGCTTCTGTGCTTGACAGACTGCGCACGACAAAACGTAGCGGGAAACGTCACTGTGCATGCGCCGCCACGAGAGCCTCTCTTTGATGCGTGCCAGCGTCTTGTGCAGCCGGAGGTGACGGGCAATTGGAGCGTCGTGGCGCATGAAGAGCGCCGATTCTCACATGGCTACCAGCACAAAAGGCACGCACGACCCATCCTGATAAATTCAGTGATAAAGAATTCCCTCCCGGACGACATATGATGCAGAAATACTTTCACGTCGATGCTTGGGAGTGCATACTTCTCCGGATAGTCGTCGGGTTATATCAATGATTTCTGCGTCTTGTAGCTGTGTAGATTGTAACTCGATCACTGCAGAGACTGGGGAAATGTCGCTGAAAGCTGTCTAGTGGAGAAAAAGGTAGACAGCATCTTGATGACGAGCGCCACTGCGGTGGACAATAGAAAAGTTGTAATCGTGCAGTTTGAGAGCCCACCTGGCGAACTTAGCATCGAGGTCTTTTTTTGTTTCAAGCCAGTCAGAAGCAACGTTGTCGATAACAGCTGTGAAGCTTTTAGCATAAACGTACGAACAAAATTTTCCAACGGCCCAAACTACCGACAAGCACTCAAGTTCAGAGGCGTGGTATTGGCTCTGTGGTTCAGTGAGCCAGCGGCTAGCATAAGCGACCTGTCTCTCCTGCCTGTCCTCGTTAACTTGCAAGAGAACAGCTCCGAGGCCAAGACCAATGGCATCGGTGTGTAGAATCCTCAAGGCATTCTTGTCATAGTACGCAAGCGTCGGTGGTGCTTGAAGGGCAGTCTTGAGGACGCTGAAGGCGGCTTCTTGGTCGGTTCCTCATTTCCAGAGAACTTCTTTCTTCAGTAGCTCGTTGAGAGGTACTGTGCGAGAAGCAAAGTCAGGGACAAAGCGTCTGAAATATGAAGCGAAGCCAAAGAAATTTTTAAGCTGCTTAGCCGTGGTGGGAGGCGGAATGCAGGCAATGGCTTGGAGCTTCGTGGGATCAGGGCTGATGCTTTTGGTGCTGACTATGTGCCCCAAAAAACGAACGTTCGAAAAGTTGAAAAAGCACTTAGAAGGTTTATTGCAAAGGTGAGCGTCATAGAGAGCACGCAAGACAATTTGCAAATGCCTGAGGTGTTCGGGAAACGTCAAGCATAAACAATTATGTCCTCTAAAGAGACCAAGGCCATCGACCATTTCACATGTCCAAGAACCCGGTCCAATAATCGCTGAAATGTAGCAGGAGCGTTGGAGAGACCAAATGGCAGGCGGTGAAACTGGTATAGGATATCCAGAGTTATAAAGGCAGTTTTCTCAGCATCATTCAGGTCTAGTTCCACCTGCCAATAGCCAGAAAGTATATCCAGTCTAGTGAAAAAACGAACACAGTGCAGGCGGTGAAGCACATCGTCAAGACGAGGAAGTGGATACACATCAGGCTTGTTGACACTGTTTAGCCGTCAATAGTCAACACAGAAACGAATTGTGCTGTCTTTCTTTCTCATAAGAACTACGGGGGACGACCAAGGACTTGACGAGCAAGATATGATACCCCGTTTAAGCATGTCATCTACTTGCTAAGCGATTTCTGTACGTTCAGAGACAGAAACTCGATGCGGGTGATGCCAAACAGGAACTTCAGAGCCAGTGCCGATTCTGTGCTGCACCAAAAGAGTGTGGCCAAGCTCACAGGGTGACATCACCACGCAGTTACGAAATTTCGGTGGAAGTCCTTGAATCTCAGATTTTTGTGACGGAGTCAAATTAGGGCCGACGTTGAATTCATTCCAGTCTAAGAGCGGTGCAGTTGGTGGCGAAGGTGCTACAGGCTGTACTACTGCTATGACAGGCGGTGCTTCAAGGTAGGTACAGGAACTAGAGGACGGTGCCTGACAGCACGCACAGGATACTGTCGGACAGGTTGAAGACAAGCACTGCAAAGGTTATGCCGGAACAGCGATGAGGGGCACGCGGCATTGCAAATTCGCCTCCAGGCTGGGAACAAACGGTATTTTCTACAAGAATGTTCTTGTCAACAAAAGACTTGTCGGAGCTGTAAACAGGAACCCACACAGCAGACGACAAGGGGATGATAACTGAGGTTGCTGTAATCACAGGGTTGAAAAGCAGGAATAGTTTTCCAATTTCATGTTGTTCACTTTTGTTAGTACCCAGGGCCGTATTCGTGCCCGTAAGAATGCCGACTTTCGAAGAAAATTTAATAATCAGACTTTTCATCATGCGGTAATTGTCAGCGAGTACGGAGCGCGCTTTGTCAACAGTTCTGTAAATGAAATGACTCAACGGGAAATATGACTGCCTAGAGCAAGCTTTATCGAAAGTTTCAACACTTGCCCAAATCGGTGTCGAAGCGGTAGATGTCAGTTCAGTAGAGCAATCAGTACTGTTAAGCTGAAAAATAATGCCAAACTCTTCGCACCGATCACAGCCTAAGATCAATGGCACACACAGGTTTTGGACTACAAGGAACCACTGTCTTCCTAAGTACACACACATTCAGACAGGCTTCGGTAAGAGTAGGTAGAGTGGCTCTGTCAGCTATGATGAGATGGGGTCCATTGACCTGCTCAGGGCTCACCGAAAATCATCCAGACAAGAAATTCGTCGCTAAAGAACTGAATGCAGCCTCTGTGTCTACTAGTGCTTCAACGTGCTGCGGCAGATCTCTAAGCTTCACCGGCAGAGTTGGCATCTCAGTGAAGGGGCCAAGTGAAAGAAGAGGGGCTTCAGCCATCATGCGAGGTCCTGCTTTTGATGGCCTGCATTGTAGTTTTCCAAGGAAGACTGCATAGGAGGAGCTGAGTTTGTCAGGGACTTGGTCACCCAAGGGCAGTTCCGAGCAAAATGCTCAACATCCTGGCAGTAGTAGCACTGGAGTACCACTGTAGGATCGTGGAGCCAAGCATGAGCAGAATGCCGGATCAGGAATGGTGTGTCCGTGTAAGTTGGCGTCCGGTATGGATCCTCAGCTGCTTGCGAGCGACCTTGTATTTCCGTCTCGAGAGGAACAGCTAGAGCTGATCGTATATCAATCGGACGAGCGATGTGGACAAAGTGCTCGACACTTCTGTTATTGATGGCATCAACAAGGGCATTAGCAGTAATAAGGTCCATGGTTGCGGTAGGGCAACCCGACAAGGCCTTCTGGGACAAGCTGTCGACGTGAGCAGCTAGCTCTTGAAGGTCGCGGTGACCTTGCAGGATGTGTTTCAGTACTGTAAGGTAGAGCTGAAGAAGATGACTGTCACCAAAACTGGTTTCCAGCGCCAAGACCAGAGCTTCATAGTTTAAGTGTACCACTTCCGGGATGTACTCGAGGTGTGTACTGCTGCCACCAAATGTAACGTACAAGAGTCACTCACTCGAACACAATCCAACACAACACTGTCTTCATCGTTCCCTTTTTTTTGGTCTATCCCTCAAGCACCAGCCACCCTGTTGCTATGATCCACTACAATATTATATTTGAAAACAATGTGATACTGCAAAGAGAAAGAGAGCTGTTTGGCTGTTCTCATTCTTGATGTATTGCGCTGCTGTCCACAATGAATATATATGCCTATAGGCTCAAGTTTGCATGCTCTCAAGTTGTCAAATTTTGTAGTAAAACATGAGTGTGCCCTTCTGTGTTTTCGTGGTGTTCTAACCTTATTAGGAATATGTTATGACTAAGCATATAAGATGCATTTGTGAGGTTGGCAAATATACTTATTTGAAAGAGTACCTGCCCCCCCCCCCCTTTTTTCAGGCGCTAATTTACTCAGCATAGAAATCTCCTGCACACAGAAATGGCTCTGAGCAAGTGTGGCGCTCAGCAAATGCTGATAAGGTATTTTACTTTGACACTAGTCAATTTTCTCGTGGCCCTCCTACTGACATTGACACTAACTTGACGTTAGGCTACAGTACTAATCCTGGCGAATTCACACAGCCGTCTGGCTTGTTGTGATGTCATGCACACACAAGAAAAAAAGAGGCAGCTGTGCCTCGCCTCCTCGACTGTCACTGTGATCCAGTGTACCTGTGAAGCGAGCTAGCGGAGTCTAGAATAGTGTACATGCACGCAAAAACAAGATAGTATACGATTATCAGAGGAAAAAAAATCATCTGATTTCTAATTTGTTGTCATGATGCTAATGTTTTTTCTGTGATGTCTTGCACCAGTGAAACGGGACACAATATGTCTAAAATTCACCGATTCTCATCCGATCTCGCACTGAGACAAGCGTAGACCGACTTCATGCACTGTGACCTAGGCGGAGACTGGATGCCAATCAACCGTATTTTACTCTGACTCTGTTCACTGCACCTCACTCTGGACAAGCATACTTGTTGCAGTTCAGTTGCTGACCGACTACTGATTGCTGACAAAGAACTTGCACCTTAAAAGTGATGCCATCCCAACACTGTGCCCCTCTGCTGTGACAGTTTTCACACGTGCAACGTGCAGCATATGAAGCACACAATCAAAGAAGCGATGTGCAGATGAGGATACGTCACGAAAACTCTCTCGTGAGTGGGGCCTGGTGGCACTGTACATACTATATGATGATCGAGCAGCGCCTACTTTGCATGTACAGGGACTAGAAGCCAAATTAGAAGCGAGTCGACTCAGCTTCAGCCTCTCTTTTGCCAAGCAAGAAAAACACGTTGAAAAGTCATCGCCAGCATCGATGTATGCTGATGGTATAGTATCAATATTAAGCCGACAACAAGGAAGACCTGCAGGGGTTGATAGACGTTTGCGGTAAAGAGCGAGATGGGTTAAATTTGAAATTCAATAGGGAAACATCTGCAATCATGATATTTAATGATAATGAAGGCAGTGAGCATAAGATACGAGAAGTCATGCTAGAAACAGCGAATACAAATATTTACGAATACGAAGGGTAACAGGAATGCAGCTGTAATGAAAAATAGGGCACTGTGGAATTACAATAGGTAGGACGTTGTGAGAGGGAGTTGGAGGGGTGTCATGGTCACAGGTTTGACGTTCGGCAATGCGGTCTTGTGCATGAGATCGCAGGTTCAAGCAAAATTGGTAATTAAACAAGGTCGCATAGGTAGACTTGCTTTGGGAGCATACAGGAACACCTCAAATCAGGGGGTACAGGGTGACATGGGATGGACATCGTTCGAGTGCAGGGAAGGTAGCAGTAAGATAGAATTTTAGAAGCGATTGAGGAAAATGGGAAAAGAGCATTGGGCTAGGAAAGTTTTCAAAATGAAGAATGCTGATACTAAATGGAGGAAGTGAACTCGAAAATTGTTAAGCAAGTATTTAGACAACAGTATAATACCAAGCCAAAAGAAAACATTGGTTAAGAAGAAAGTGAAAGAAACAGAGAGGGATATGTGGAAGATTGGAATACTTACGAAATCATCACTGGAGACCTACCGAACTTTCAAGCAAGAGATAGCAAAAGAAAAGATCTCCTATGATTCTCGAGGTAGTTCTCTGCTGTTCAAGGCCAGAACGGGAGTATTGCGAACCAAGACGTACTGAGCCAAATTTGAAGACACAGAATCGTTATGTAGTGCACGTGGAGAGGAGGAGGAAACAACTGAACATTTGAAAATGTTCTGCTAAGGGCTCCACCCTATACTCCGAAATAATAATGCACAATTTTTCAAACCATTGGGGTTTAGGGGCAGTGAAGGCAAAATAGACCTAAAACAAGTAAAAATAACCAGGAGGAAGTTAACTGATTGGTGGCAGCTACAATCAAGGCGCGAGTGAAATTCAATCCTTCAAAATATAGTGATAGTACTTAACTTTATGGCTAATTGGCGTGAGTCGCTGCTCGATCTAAAGGGCAAGGCCGTATACATCCATCCATCCATTCATCCATCTATTCGTTACATGATAATACAGTAGGAACCAAAACTAGCTTTTAAAAGCAAGGTGTAAATAATTTTTAGGGTGCACTCAAGCTTACCAGTACATTTTGTATGCTCTTGAGGGCATGGCCTATCATTTCAAGCAAAGAAACGATAAGTGAAAAATTCTGTGTGAATACCTGGTTAGGAAGCACACTTAAGGGAAACAGTATAGGAGAGTCGCATGGTGGCAGTGCTTCCAAGATGGCAGCAGTGTCATAATGGCAGTGCATCGAGGATTCACACAGTCCCTCGAAATCCTTGAGTATTGTTGATATTGAGTATATGAGTTCAAGGGCCCTTGAAACACTTTGTAATCCTTGAAAATGCTGTGGAATTTCTTCTGCTATAAAGAAAATTATTGACGTACTTCTGTCATCATCATCATCATCACCCTGACTACGTCCACTGCAGGACAAAGGCCTCTCCCATGTTCCGCCAGTTAACCCGGTCCTGTGCTTGCTGCTGCCAATCTATACCCGCAAACTTCTTAATCTCATCTGCCCACCTAACCTTCTGTCTCCCCCTAACCCGCTTCCCTTCTCTGGGAATCCAGTCAGTTACCCTTAATGACCAGCGGTTATCCTGTCTACGCGCTACATGCCCTGCCCATGTCCATTTCTTCTTCTTGATTTCAGCTATGATATCCTTAACCCCCGTTTGTTCCCTAATCCGCTCTGCTTTCCTCTTGTCTCTTAAGGTTACACCTACCATTTTTCTTTCCATTGCTCGCTGCGTCGTCCTCAATTTAAGCTGAACCCTCTTTGTAAGTCTCCAGGTTTCTGCTCCGTAGCTAAGTACCGGCAAGATACAGCTGTTATATACCTTCCTCTTGAGGGATAGTGGCAATCTACCTGTCATAATTTGAGAGTGCTTGCCGAATGTGCTCCACCCCATTCTTATTCTTCTAGTTACTTCAATCTCGTGGTTTGGCTCTGCGGTTATTACCTGCCCTAAGTAGACATAGTCTTTTACAACTTCAAGTGCACTATTACCTATCTCGAAGCGCTGCTCCTTACCGAGGTTGTTGTACATTACTTTCGTTTTCTGCAGATTAATTTTAAGACCCACCTTTCTGCTCTCCTTGTCTAACTCCGTAAGCATGAGTTGCAATTCGTCCCCCGAGTTACTCAGCAATGCAATGTCATCGGCGAAGCGCAGGTTACTAAGGTATTCTCCATTGACTCTTATCCCTAACTGTTCCCATTCTAGGCTTCTGAAAACCTCCTGTAAGCACGCGGTAAATAGCATTGGGGAAATTGTGTCCCCCTGCCTTACACCCTTCTTGATTGGTATTCTGTTGCTTTCTTTATGAAGCCCTATCGTAGCAGTTCTTGAGCGTGACTTCTGTAAGTCACGCTCATTTCCGAGGTCTTTTTTGCTTACGAATGACCATGAAAACAAGCTGTGTTGAATAAAAGGCCTCTGTGACTTTCGTTTTCAAATCGCACAGCAGTTACAGCATCTGGCGACTAATATCTATCGGAAATCGAATATAATTCAAGGCATATCGTTTTTTCGAGCTACAATTTCAAAATTTGCCTATAGTCTGCCATCTCTGAACTGCCTCGAGCAAGGCCATGTCTGCAGCATTAAAGGCCGCACTTTGATTTTTTCAAGCGAGTGTCGCGAAACCCGTGCAGGCGGAATCGGCAACGCATTGTATCCTTTTGCTTAATATAGTGCTCCCACATGCAAGACTCACTTCCATTCATGTGGGGATGGCGCAATCCCAGTCCCGACAGGGCAAAAGGAGAGACGCACGTTGTGTCTCGCCTAAGTCCGTCTATTGTCTGGCACGGTCTTATAGCGCAGCACACTAACTGGCTGGCAACAGCAAGCATCATTCCCCATGCCACCAAGACACCCACGCTCGGCACACTAGAGAGTAAGTAGTATTTCTTCTGTTGGGCTCGTGTGCGCTATTTTTCCCGTTGCAGTCTATGTTGCTTTGAAAAAGTTCCAACTCGTGTGGCTGCATCATACTGAATATGGTAACTTGGTACGAGTGGAACTAATTGATCATAGCCATGTGCTCAGTATTTCAGAAGACAATTGACATTGCAACGATAGGGTACTTTGCCTTAAAGAGCCACTTGAAAAGTGCGAAGCACTGATTCAAAGCAGTAGCAGGTCAGGGCTCCTCATTCGTCGCAAGTTTTATGCGAACAGAAAATCTTATGTTCGAGGTGACTTGTCAGCGTGAAATTATGGCGACTTCCTCTCGAACTGCAACACTTTTTAAACACTGCAAAAAGCACAATTTTGTGATTGAAGCAGAAATATAGTGAATGATAAAAGTTGTATTGTTGCATCTATCACTCCAGTGTGTTCATGTTGATTATTTCAGAAGTTCTTTTCAGATGGTGAAACTGTGCGAAGCTTCACCTGAGAAGGAATGCGCCTGCATTACGTGCAACAGTCTCCGCCTATTTTTCACTTGACAAGTACAACAAATGATGGAAAAGCCTGAACATTTTGTGGTATTATTTGACACAACCTTTAATGAATACCTCAGAAGGAAGCAACTTGATGTTTACGTTAGATTGTAGAAAACAGTGAGGTGACAACCAGATACCTGACTTCGACATCCTTGGGTCATAGCGCAGTAAACGACCTCTTGCAGAAGTTGACGGAAACACCTGCATTTTTTTCTCTGAGCAAGATTCTGCAGGTGTCGATGAATGATCCGAATGTCAACTGGCGTTGAAAGTTGTTCTTAACAGTTTAATTTATAAGCGTCTTTCTGAGCACCAGACAGATATTGTGTGTGCATATTATATTGCCATATGCGTTTGTTGTTTCAGTTTAGCTGTATTTGGTTTACACTCACAAAGACTGCCACCAATAATTGGTGCAGATTGTGCTTCAGTGTTCAAGAAGCTTTTTGATCATAGTAGATTATTTTGTTAGGATTGTGCGGGAGGCACAAATAGTTCGGCTTGTTCCAGAGATTGCGTGACCACCATTGATAATAATTTGAATCTAACATGTGATGTTTAAGAGAAGGTGCATACTAATGGTGATCAGTTGATCGACGGGCGGTGCTTCGTATGGCGCTAACAGTGGCAGTGTATATTACTGTAATCTGACTTTCTGTTCACTCGCCACGAGTTTGACCAAATAAGCAGTTCCATTATCAACATGGTCCGCTGCCTTTGTCAACGTCAAAACTACATTACAATATCCAGTTCTGCCAAGAAAAGTGGCATGAACTGAAAAATCACGAAAGAGACTCTGTATATCTTGATGTTCTCTTCATGTGCCTTATTAAGTGTGACCCGTCATTTGCAATCTTTTGGGGAATGCTGAAGGTCCCTCTCTAGCTTACCTATGAACAGGCTTTAGTAGAATGACATTTCAGTGTGAGCAAGCTGGTGATGGTTGGAAATATGGCAGAGCTCTTGTATGATGACCCAACGAGTCAGCTGCGAGGCCGTTAAAACCCACGGTGGACCAAAATAAGCACACATATGCATTACGCATAAAAGAACAGAAGAAACATGTTGTGTTACAGCGGGTAACCTTAAAAAAAACTCGAGCTTGAGCTACTTGAGCTACTTGAGCCACTAATCTTTTTAGATTTCTCAAAAGCGTTTGACAAAGTACCTCATGATTTACTCATTTTAAAATTACGGAGCCTCAATATAGATGATAACGTCCTCGCGTGGGTGATTGCTTTTCTCAGTAACCGTTCCCAATTTGTAACTGTTAATAACTTTGATTCGCCCAGGGTCCTGGTTGGCTCTGGGGTCCCACAGGGCTCCGTGTTGGGACCATTGCTCTTTCTGGTCTATATAAATGATTTGCCTCTAAACATTACTTCTTCAGTGAGTCTTTTTGCAGATGACTGCGTAATTTATCGGGCAATTAAGGGTCATTCAGACATTCTAGAATTGCAGGCTGATATGGATCGGGTTCAGGAATGGTGTGAGACTTGGGGCATGGCGTTAAACATTAACAAATGCAAGTACATGCATGTTAACCGACACAGCACTAGTATCAGGTCGTATCATATTAATAATGTTCTTCTCGAAGTAGTAAATTCTTATAAGTATCTGGGTATCCACATAACTTCTACATTGTCTTGGAAGACACACATTGAATATATTGCAGGTAAAGCTAATAGCACGTTGGGTTACCTTCGAAGAAATTTTAATCAGGCACCCGTTTCCTTGAAACTCTTACTCTACAAAGTATTGGTACGTAGCAGATTAGAATATGCAGCATCTGTTTGGGACCCTGGTCATGACTCGCTTATCTATGAATTAGAACGAGTGCAGAATCGGGCAGCGCGCTTCATCCTTTCAAATTACCATCGCACCTCGAGCGTCACATCAATGAAAACTACACTAGCATTACCCCTACTGTCTCTTCGCAGGAAAGTGTCTCGGCTGTGTATATTCCATAAAATTTACTTCACCAATCCGTTACTCAGAAGCAGATTATTGGCCCAACCAACTTACGTTTCCACTCGCATTGATCATCGCCATAAAGTAGGACTTCCTTTAGCGCACACCAAGTGTTTTCATGATTCATTTGTGCCAAAAACATCTGTATGTTGCAATAATCTTCCTTGTGATATTGTTGGTATAAAAGATGCTGCTTTATTTAAAATTGCCGTTACTAATTTTATTTGTACGTAGCCTCAGTTCAACCCTGTAGCAAGCGATGATTGCAATTTTTCTGTTGTTGTATTTTGCTTTGTATGCTGTACATGTATGTATGTACCCACTCCCCTCTGTAATGCCCTCGGGCCTTGAGGGTAACTGAATAAATAAATGAATAAATAAATACAGAGCATACAAGAGAAGCAGGGCTACAAGAACTCTTGAGTGCCTGCTCGAATCAGTAGGCACCCTGCTGGAATCAGAATTTGGAAGACGTCAAAGCAAAAAAAGACGTGATGTCCTGTCAAATGGTTTCGCCGACCAGCTAAAGAAATGAGGCGGAGATAGCTGTATTTGAAAAAAGATAGTGCGAAAGCACAGCTTCTTTCTTAAGTCACGTGTGAAAACAACGTTAAGACTCCTTGAATTTTTCCTTTTCACATCTTTAAGAAGTCCTTCAGTTTACATCAAATATTGTGTGCAAACACTGAGTGGGTACATCTTGATAGTCTCTGCATAGGCACTCAACCGCATTTTATCTGTACACATTGTAATGTCATGCACGCTGTTACGGACTCCCTGCCAACCATTTCAATAGAACTGAGAAACCAACAATGTGCTATGCCAGAAAACATCTGTGCCACCATAGACTACCAAGGTGGCAGTGGACGCCGCTACCACCTTAAGTACACAACGTCACTAGCGACGCCCCTATATATATAGATGAATAATACCCTAGCATCATTATTTTAACTGCCATAGCTCTATTTCTCGTATAGCGAAGGAAAAAAAAACCATTGGTTACAAAACAGTAAACTGTATCTTCACTTAGCTTCACTGTAGCGCTGTAACTTCACTGTAGCGTGTGCTCAATATGCTATACTTGACTACGCTATATGGGATTTTGGCTGAAAAGGTGCTCGAAGAAGAAAAAAGGTTTGAGCATGCACCACTCATTCGTGCAGCCACGATGGCGAGAGTGTGTATTTTATTAAAACTCGTTGTTGGGTTTAGCTGGTAAATTGTGTTCACTGTATGGAAGCGTGTGTGAGCGTTTGGAGGGATTTCCAAGTTGTGTTAAATTTACTAATAGTATGAGGCTGTGTACTACCTGTTGCAATAGGATGAAAAGGTGGGCTAGTTGATAATTCATGATGGTTCAGCAAACTGGTAGTGCGGGGGTAAACACAGACACAAAGCAAAGAAGAGGCAGCTCAAGTGAGTGCTCGTGCTGTGTGCCTCTTCTTTGCTTTGTGTCTGTGTTTACCACCGCGCTCCCAGTTCGCTGAACCATCATGAATTATCAACTAGCCCACCTTTTCATCCTATTGCAACAGGTAGTACACAGCCTCATACTATTAGTAAATTTAACACAACTTGGAAATCCCTCCAAACGCTGAACCATCAGCGTTTGGAGGGATTTCAACAGTTCGCTGAACAACTGATCAACAGTTCGCTGAACCATCATGAAATACCTGTTGCTTTACTGTCCTTAGCCTCATAGCCTGAAAACAAACTCCAAACTCGCAGAAATTCCACAAGCTACGTTTGGAGTAAACAACTGCATTGGTGGAAACACTGGGCCTATGGGCATACAGGATACACCGCAAAGCAATGGAAGTGCTCTTTTTTTTTGGGGGGAGACACCAAGATTAGCGACCAATGTTGAGCGGACTAGATTAAAAGTGTGCATCTCAACAATGTGTTTTGTCTGCACAAACGAGAACTTCTGCCCATACCAATGTAGGACTGCATATAAGTACCATAGATTCTCAGTAAATGGAAATTTGTTAAAGGGAAGTACTGCTTAAATGGAACTATCGCCTCTGCAATGCTTGGTTTTGGGGTTGTATTTTGCAGATATTTCACCTCTGAGTAAACGGAACTCCTGTTAAATGGAAAATATTTTCCTGGTCCCTTCAGGTTCCGTTTACTGAGAGTCTACTGTATATATATTATTTTTGTTGCTTAATTTATTTTGTAACCACCAAGTGGAAATGGGCAGCCTTTGCCAAGTAATGGGGACAACAAGTTCTTCGTTTATGCTAGTAATAATAAAAAAGGATGTATTTTGTGCAAGCATGCACTCAGTATGCTATACTTGGCTCTGCTATATGTGATTTGTTTTTGTTTTTTTTCGAAGGTTTCATTTGCAGGGTTACTAAATATTCAGTACAGAACAAACAGAAAATTGATAAAATACATAAGGAGGCCCCGAAATAAAAGTTGTCAAAGGGACCTCCGATGAACACATGTATAAAAAATTTAGAACAAAGATTGGCAAATAAAGACAAAACAGCAACTGTATAAAATAAATATAGTAAAAATTAATATACCTATGGTAGTTAAGAATTATACATGGGAGCAAAGGTATATCAGTGATAGAACAACTAAAAGACTAAGGCGTATAAAACATTATAACACATATGTATCACTATACGGTTTCTTATGTCAAAACATGTATATGTAAGTATATACATACATATACTTATAGACTGAAATGCATCATATTTAAGCAGATAGACATATATATGCACACATACGTATTCAGGTGGTGCATGTAGTTAGTAAGAACTGTTTTAGATCAAAAACAATGTAATAAAGGGCTTGATTCAATAACTGATCACAGCGAATTACAGGATAAAATTGCAGAAAACAACTGGGCTGTCATTTCTTTATAGTTTGTGCTTACTTTTGAAAGCAAAAGGTTACTGTTTTCAGAAGATTGTGTGTTAGTATTCTGAAGATGTGTTATTGGAAGTACGTCAGTGGGACTGTCAATAGTTCTACTTCTTAATTATTAAATCCAGAGCTCGTGTTGCAAGGTGGAAATGAATCATAGTATTGTGATAGCGCTATACAGAAGTGTTGCTGATGCTGCGTATAAACTATTTGTGATAATTCGGGCTGCTCTTTTCTGAAGGGAATTGAGGAACGTGAGGTGTTTGGTGTACCTATTTGCACAGGATGAAAGGCAGTGAAAGAGGCAATTGTTAATGAAAGCATAATAGAGCGATTTGTGAAAATTATGTTGCTGAAAATATTGTCTTGAGTGAATGTATAGGCAGATGTGAAAAGCAGATTTCTCAATGACAGAACTTACATAAATGTTACATTTTAGTCGAGGGTCTAGTATCACACATAGAAAATTAATGAACATTGATGGGTTAATGATGCAGTCATCAATGTATACTTTGGGTCCTATTGTTGCCTTTTTTTGGGACGAGTATAATAACATAAAAGTTGTATGAACAAGATTGGTCATCAATAAGTCCTTTTTGCACCTTGCTACAAGATTCACAACTTCTGTAAATAGTTTTACTAGTAGTTAGTAACAATGTTTGTCACTAAAAATATTGTGGTGTCATCTACATAAAGAATGAAGTCAGAGGAATTAAGTCATTGTGGTAAGTCAATAATCTAAATAAGAATCAAGAGAGGTCCTAAAATTGAGCCTTGTAGAGCTTTCTAGTTAGTTGTTATGGGAGTCAATAAAACACCAGTTTAGTTCACAACCTGCGTTTATTGAGATAGCTTTCTAACAGTACTAAAGAAGGCCCACAAATTCCCAGGGATTCAAGTTTAGTATACGACAGTGTATAAACGTGTCAAAGGCTTTTGTATAAAATCAATAAATACTGCCCCGGCTCATTGCCCATATATGATAAATTGTTTCATGCTATCAGATAATTTTATCAGTGCCAATTTGGTAGAAAGCTTGGCACAGAAACCAAACTGCTTAAATGAGGAAAGGTTAAACTTTGTTCAGAAGTCTAAAAAATGATTTACAATGAGTTTTTCAATTTGCTTACAGAAAATGGGAAGATGGTTATAGGGTGATAATTACAAAGAGCGTTTCAGTTTCTCTTTGTCTACACAAGTGTTACTTCTCCTTGCTTGAGAACTGTAAAAAAATTGCCATAATTAAATGCAGTTTTAATATTATGTGAAAGCGCAGTTGATAACTCATTAGCAACAAGATTTAATGAGATTGATTTTAGATTGATAAATTGAATCGAGGCCATATCCTACGGTCTTCAAAGTTGTTATTTCAGAACACAAACTCTTACTACATAACTTGACAACTTGAGAGCATGCGAACTTGAGCTTATAGGCATATATTCATTGTGGAAAACAGCGCAATACCACAAGAATGATAACAGCCAAACAGCTCTCTTTCTCTTTGCAGTATCACCCTGTTTTGAAATATAATATTTTAGTGGATCATAGCAACAGGGTGGCCGGTGCGTGAGGGGTAGACCAAAAAAAACGGAACGATAAAGACAGTGTTGTGTTAGATTGTGTTCGAGTGAGTGGCTCTTGTACGATACATTTGGTGGCAGTGGTACATACCTCGAGTACATCCCGCAAGTTGTCCGCTCGAACTATGAAGCCCTGGTCTCGGTGCTGGAAACCAGATTTGGCGACAGTTCTCTTCTTAATCTCTACCTCACACAACTGAAACACGTCCTGCACGGTCACTGCGACCTTCAAGAGCTAGCTGCTCACGTCAACAGCTTGTCCCGGAAGGCCTTGTCGGGCTGCCCTACCGCAACCATGGACCTTAATGCTGCTAATGCCTTTGTTGATGCCATCAATTACAGAAGCGTCCAACGCTTCGTCCGCCTCGCTCGTCCGATTGACATATGATCAGCTCTAGCTGTTTCTCTTGAGATGGAGATACAAGAATGCTCGCAAGCGGCCGAGGATCCATACCGGAGACCAACTCACACGAACACACCATCCCAGATCCAGCATTCGGCTCATACTCAGCTCCATGATCCTACAGCAGTACTCCGATGCTACCACTGCCAGGATGTTGAGCATTTTGCTCGGAACTACCCTTGGGTGACCGAGTCCCTGAGAAACTCAGCTCCTCCTATGCATTGATTGATTTGATTGATATGTGGGGTTTAACGTCCCAAAACCACTATATGATTATGAGAGACGCCGTAGTGGAGGGCTCCGGAAATTTAGACCACCTGGGGTTCTTTAACGTGCACCCAAATCTGAGCACACGGGCCTACAACATTTCCGCCTCCATCGGAAATGCAGCCGCCGCAGCCGGGATTCGAACCCGCGCTCTGCGGGTCAGCAGCCGAGTACCTTAGCCACTAGACCACCGCGGCGGGGCAGCTCCTCCTATGCAGTCTTCCTTGGAAAACTACAAAGCAGGCCATCGAAGGCAGGACCTCGCATGATGGCTGAAGCCCCGCTTCTTTCACTTGGCCCCTTCACCGAGATGTCAACTCTGCCGGTGAAGCTTAGAGATCTGCCGCAGCACGTTGAAGCACTAGTAGACACAGAGGCTGCATTCAGTTCTTTAGCGACGAATTTCTTGTCTGGAAGATTTTCGGTGAGCCCTGAGCAGGTCGATGGAACCCATCTCGTCATAGCTGACGGAGCCACTCTACCTACTCTTACCGAAGCCTGCCTGAATGTGTGTGCGCTTGGGAAGACAGTGGTTCCTTGTAGTCCAAAACCTGTATGTGCCATTGATCTTAGGCTGTGATTGGTGCGCAGAGTTTGGCATTAGTTTTCAGTTTAACAGTACTGACGGCCATTGCGTTAGCTCCACATTTACTTAATTTGATATCATGTGACGTGAATAGATGACGAAGGTAAACGACACATCCAAACATGATGATCATGACACAGAAGTCATGTACAACATCATTTAGCTCCACCTAGTAACGTTGTGCTAATTTTAAAGTGACATATAAACATTTCTCATTCATGCTTCGCATATCATCGATTCCCACTGTTTGTGGGATCTCCCAGTTTTTCTGCTCCTTTTGAAGCAAGTTTGTTTCAGTGGCAGAGTTAGCAGCGGAAGTCAAATAATACGATGAGAGAGAGTCCCAGTGGATTCAGAGTGAAAGTGACTTCGAGGAACTGAAAAATTTGCTTCGTCGAAATCGGCGGAGTGAACTAGAACTCGGGGTGGCGTACTTCATTTGACTTATTCGGCCACTTGGTAGCCCCACCGCTGTTGCATCTTTTTTGGCAGCTCCGAGTCAGCTCCAGTTCCTGCATGAGCAGTTGATTGGATTGTGTCACCGACACTAAAACTACCATGTACGAGTGGTGATTCGAGAGAGGCATTAACGGAATGAAATACCTACCTGCAAAGTATTCTGGAAAACTCACGGACTTCCACTTCCTCCTCATTTCCATGTTCGCTCCAACGGTGCTGATTGTGTTCCAATCGCAAACTGGGAGGCATTTCTTTACGCCATAGTCAAGTGGTCACTCACAGAGTCCATCAGCTGCTTTGACTTAGCCATTGGAATTCAACATCGGTTTTCCCCCAACCTCTCGATTACACGACATGGTGGAAGCAGTGAACAAGGGGCCACCTAGCACCCAGTGAGAGCCAAGAAATGACTAACATGCCAGACGAAAGGAAGAACAAGACTCAATAAGCAGCGGCAGTGGCCTGGCGAAATGGCACGAACTTTCGCAACCTGCTCGCTGTGAAACTGCCAGAGAAGTTGGACTTGCGAGACGCAAATGCCTGGAAATGTTGGTTTGCAAAATGAGAACGCTATCGCATTATGTCAGGACTTCACCTTCGTGATGCAGAAACACAGGTGATCACGTTCGTGTACTCGATGGGGAAGTAAGCCGAAGCCTAACAACCGCCGACTTCGTCGGCTACACAACAGTGAAAAGCAACATTAAAAGACACTTCATACCGAGCACAAATGTCATTTTCAAGAGGGACAAGTTCAATCACAGGAAGCGAATGAGTCAGTTGATTCGTTTATCACAGGTCTGCATCAACTCGCTGAAACGTGTGAATACGGTTCACTGAAAGACTACCAAATACGGTTCACTGAAAGACTGCCTGTGACCAGTTGATTATAGGAGTTTTGTGGACCTCAGTTTTAGCGAAAAGCTGCAACGAGACTCGAAACTGACACTTAAAGTTTGCAATGAAAGTTGCGTGTAACTTTGAAATGACCGAAAAACAAGAAAATGGGCAACGCAGCAGAACGGAATATGGGGCTGCGCTCTAGGAGCTGCAATGAAAAAGAATGTCGGTACCACGAAGATGCGCAGTGGAAACCAGCCAAACCTTCAGCGGTACACTTCGCGGGACAAAATTTATGCAAGTGGTGCAGCAGTACGTAGCAGCATTCCAAGAAACTGTCCAGCTTTCAGAAAGTTAGGCAATAACTGTAGAAAAACTGGTCGCTATGCAACAGTTTGCTTTTCGAGACGCCAGAAATCGAAAGGGTAAAGGGCTTCTAGATCTAGCACCAGGAAATAAGAGAGAGCAAACACCAAGGAAGTGCTTCAGGGTGAGGTCAGTGATGCAGACGCCCTGGAACCTTGGTTGATCCTTGCACTTGTGAACAGTCATTTTGTTCACTTGAAAATCGACACAGGACCAGATGTGAGTGTAATCCTTGCTTCACGGTATGACAGCAGCCACATGCAGACTCTAAAAACTCCCGAAAAAAGACATTTTGTACCAGCAGATCTCCCATCAAAACAAAGAGAATGTTCAGTGCAACATATAGATGGCAGAACAAGTCAGTTCATCAACATGTTTTCATAGTAGACGGCCTGCAAACAGTTCTACTCGGATGACTAGCAATACGTACTCATGAAATACTGTCACACCTGGAGGCAGTTGTGGCAAAGAAACTGTAGCAAGAAACATGGTGTGCCCCGAGGCAAGACCAGAATTCTGCCAACTCTTCACAGGACTTGGTAAAATGTAAACTGTCTATAGGGTGACACTCAAAGCAAATGCTATGCCTTATGCGCTGACGCCTCGACCAGCGGCTGTTCTACTCCAGTCAAATTCTTTTGAAGAGCTAGCCAATAATCCTAGATGAGACATAGAATTACTATGGAAGAGATTCAAAACCATTATATTCTTTTGTATAAATAATTTAATACTTAGTAAAATAAAACAAACAAAAAAGAACAACCCTTGAATAAACCGTGCAATTATACACGCAAAACGCAAAGTAAAACAACTCAGAAAAATGTTAAAAAAGAGACCAAATCATGAAACTCGCTTATCCCTCACTTCAGCTATCACCTTTATGAAATCGAAAATAAAGGCCTCAAAATCATTTTATCTCTCTTGTTCGCGAACAAACTTTTTAAAAAATTCACCACAAAAGTTTTGGAATTATCTTAGCCCTAAAAGTCAAAAAGAGAATTCTATGTCTCAAGAACAAAGTAAAAGAGCCAACTTAATGAACAACTACTTTAGGTCAATTTTCACTGATGACATTGGGATTTCCACCATGTTAACTCCCACACTTCGGATAGAATAGATGACATCTCCTTAAACGAAATAGGAACCCTTAATTTATTGTTGAAATTAGACTGCAAAAAGAAAGCTGGACCTGATGACATACCTAATAAATTTTTGAGGCGGTATGCTGAATGTATGGCAAAATATTTATTCCTAATATTTTGGAATACATTAACATGTTGTGCTCTCCCAATCGAATGGAAAACCGCTAAAGTAATACCAGTTCACAAAGGAGGTAACAAAATTGATGCTTCCCATTTCCGTCCCATTTCACTGACCAGCACAACGTGCAAGTTGCTTGAACACATCACCCTTGAACAGATTACCATGTATGTCGAGGAAAAACATAATCTATCACCATTTCAATATGGTTTTTGCAATGGCCTTTCTACAGCAACTCAGTTAACCGAATCAATACACGAAATAGCACAAGCCATTGACAATCAAATACAGACATATTTCATACGCCTCGACTTCTCAAAGGCATTTGATCGGGTGTCATGTCAAAAAAGCCAACCATAAAAGTCAAAGCAGTATTAGGTAAAGGGCCAATTAGTGACTGGATCAGCACTTATCTATCAAACCGAACACAATTTGTTGAAATAATCACCAAAAGTTTGAAATAACCCAAGTAATGTCCGGCGTACCTCAGGGCAGTGTCTTGGCCCTCATTTTATTACTCATTTTTATAAATGATCTACCTGCATCTATCAATATGAACATAGGGCTTTTTGTTGATTACTGTATATTATATAAAAAAATTAACTGTCCTAGTGACCACGTGACCCTTGAAAATGATCTAAAATCAGTATCTCGATGGTATATGGAATGGCAGATGATATTAAATTTAGATATATTCACTTTGCTCCAAATGAGCAGAAAAAACAATACACCCGAATTTTTCTATACAATTGGGGTCACTCAACTCAACTAACTCCTCCTAAAGAACACAGGTATCTTGGATTATTCATATCTAATGACCTGAAATGGAGGCACACAGAAACCATGCAACACCATCTGCAATGAAAAGATTTTTTTATGAAAAGGCGCCTCCATTCAGCACCACATACTACAAAGCTACTTGCCTAGAACACATTTGCCATACCAGTGCTTAAGTACTCTAATGTCATTTAGTTCCCATCTACAAAAAACTTAATAAATAAACTAGGAAACCTGCAAAGGAAAGCACTCAGGTTTATTTTTAATAAATACCATACATCTGACTCCCCATCCGCATAAATTCAAAAAATCAGGAATACTGCGCTCAGTCACCGTGCCGAAATCACCTGCCAGAAAATGCTGTTTCAGATTTTTAACAATAAGCTCCGTATTGATAGGAACAAATACCTATCTCACCCAGAAACTAGGCCCTATCGTCACAAGCACTCCCGATTTCTTGAAGAATACAGGTTCAAAACTGACTGTTATGAATTCTCGTTTTTGCACAAGCCATCAAATTATGGAATAGTCTGCCTACATACGTAACTACATGTAATAACGAAGATAACTTCCTGTCACTTTTTGAAAACCACCTATGTGTTCCTCAAACATAAACTCTTTGAATAGTACTAACCTTATCATTTTTTGCTTTATGTAATGATATCATTTTCATTCTGTAACGAGCGATTCACACATTACTTATGTACACCCTTCTTTTATCATTATGACTTCTTTTTCAGTCCGCATGCAGTAGCAACCTTTGTATTAATGCTTTTTTTTTACTTTCCAGGTGTGTTTGTTAAATTTTACGCGCAACTTTCTTGTTGCTTCACCAAAACGTTAGCTGCGAATTGAATACTCATGTATATTTTTATTCTGTGTATGCCCTTCCTGCAAAAATCCCCGTTTGGATTGGCAGTATCTCTGAAATAAAAAATAAAAATAGAATAAGGTCACACAAGAACTACAGAGAATGAAAGATCTTGGGATGATTCAGCAGATTTACCGTGCGACACCCTGGTGTGCACTTATGGTCATTGCACTGAAACAAAATAAAGAGATCAGAAACTGCACTGAATTGAGCCGCCAGCTGATCCGACAAAAGGGTCACCATGCCTACTTGGCGAAGCTGGCCCATGCAAACGTTTTCTGCAAGCTCAATGCAAAAACTGGCTACTGGCAGACACCTGTCGTACCAGAGTCCCAGGACTTCACCACATTTATCACGCTGCTTGGAAGATTTCAGTTCCTGCGATAACCTTTTGGCATGGCAACAGCTCCGCAGTTCCTTTAGTGAAAAATGCTTCGCATTCTGACGGGACTCCCTGGAATAGCATGCCACCAGGACGACGTTATTGAAAAGAGCCAGATGGAGCACAATGCAAACCTCACAGCAGTGCTTCAGAGGCTCAAGGATGCAGGAATGATTTAAATCCACACAAGTGTGAATTCAGCAAAAGAAGCATCAAGTTTCTCGGGCACATCTTGAATGAAGTGGGCATTATTGCTGACCAGGAGAAAAATTCCATCAGAAAGATGCCACCCCCAGAGAACACTACCGAACTCAGATCGTTCCAGGGCATGACCAACCAGCTGGCGAAATTTCACCCATGCTGGCCGAGAAGACAAAACCGTTGTGAGAGCTGCTGCTGAATAAAGCAGTTGAGGTTTGGTACCAGACTGAACTAGAAGACTTCGACTAGGTCAAGAATGACATGACGAGAGCACCAGTGTTGAGCTACTATGAACCACAAAGGCCTCAGACCACATCAGTTGATGGCTCCTCCTATCGCTTAGGGGCTGTTCAGCTCCCAACAAAATGGCAACGGCCAGCAGCAGCCAGTTGCATACGCTTCCAGGTCAACAACACCGACATAGCAAAAGTACGCTCAGGTGGAGAAGAAGGCACTTGCCATAACATGGGCATGTGACCATTTCAGGATATATGTGCTCGGTCAGCAATTCAGCATAAAGACTGATCACAAACCCTTGGTGCCCTGTTCTCAACAAAATTCAATGACGAAATCACACCTCTTTTGCAGCATTTTCTCATGCGTTCGATTGAGTATGACTTCACGATTTCACACATACTAGGAAAAGACATGCAGACAGCAGATGTCTAGTCAGAAAACTGCTGCAGTGCTTCGGCTAACACCCTGCATTCGCCATAGAAGCGCATGAACCTAAGACCGTTGAGGAGCTGCCAGCATCAACTGAGATGCTGAACAGGACCAAGGTCGGGCTGCAAAAAGATGCAACATTATCACTGGTCATCATGGGTGTAGCCAGAAATTTTTTGGGGGCGGGTTCACACAGACCCGACGGGGGGTGGGGGGGCACAGGCATCAGTTTTTCTCTGTAACGTCCATATCGGCAGTAGTTTAAACAGATGGTGTACATGTATAGCAAGTCAAGAGATTCCCCCTCTCCTCGTGCATATACGTCCACGTACAAGAGAGTTGTACGTGGACGTGAGGCAGGGTTGGAGGGAGACGAGGAGGAAGAAGAGATTAGAAATAAAGAAGATGGCTGACACCCCAGCCTAGTACTGTGTATTATTACAAATTGGCACAGCTGTGTATACTTTCTGTGCGGACATTTAAGATGTGGGTGGACTTCACCATTGGAGCAAATCAACGCGGTGACATCTGGATCTTGACCACAATGCCTCAAGATGAAGAGAGACTAGCTCTTCCGGAACCAGTGAGCACTGACGAATTTGTTTCCTATATAAGCACTAAAATAAAGCTCACTCCAGACCATTCACTTGCTAAAATAACAGTGAGGATCAACATGAAACTTTAATGTTATGAGAATTTCGTTTCGACTCCAGTAAGAAACGATGGGAAGCCTGCTACCGCTGCTTCGCCTGACAGTTCCGTCGAGCTGATCAACAAGTTTCTTGAACTGCACCAAGAACAAAATAGGCAGCAAAATGATTTATTGCGCTTGCTTGTAAACGCGATGGAAAGATTAAGCAGACCGAGTCGCGAACATGTGAAACCAGACATGTTTGACGGAGAGTCTAGTAGTGCCGAGTCCTGGCTCACGTTTTACGAGTATGCATGCAATGAAAACTACTGGCACAGCGACGAAGATAAAGTGAAAAACATGTGACTATTCCTATTGGGCATAGCAAAGAGTTGGTACGAATGGCGTCTCAACGCTCACAGCAACAAACCATGAACAGAGTGGAAAGCAAGCTTTCTGAGCTCCTTCAGCGAGAACAAGGTGTTGCTATGGGACAAAGCAATCACCTTCAAATACAGGTCTGGATCTGCACTCAGCTATTTTTATGAGAAAAGGCGCTTGCTACAGCTGGCGGACTCATCTTTGCCTGAGACGTCTGTAGTTCCGCTTATCATTCATGGTTTAAGTCCGGACCTCCAGAAGCAAATACAAATGCGAGGACCCAAGACGGTCGAAGAACTTCTGCAGGGAATGCGAAACCTCTACCTCCAGGACCTAGGAACCCAGCGTCAACCCATGAAACCTGCTGCAAGGAATACCAGGGCCACACAAGCTAAGGAACGACGCCCGCTTGCAAGCTGGAGACCTACTGCAACACCCGTATCCTTTTTGATCACCCAAGGAGGCTCAGACCATGGCGAAGAGCTAGATGACGTAACAAAAAACTAAATATAGAGAGTCTCGGCTTCCACCCGACGACATCAAGAGAAGCTGTTTATTTGTTCCATACAAGTCTATTGTACATATCTGTTTTTGTGGATTGAAAGGAACGGAGTGCGTTAGCTGACAGTGGAGCCAGCGTCATGGTTATTAACGCAAATATTGTTGAGAGGGCGAAAGTAAAAGAGGGAACACCAGTAGAAGTATACGGATACGATAGAAGACGAGATGTCCACGATAAATGGACTTGTATAACCATATCGTGTCTCGGCAACACTATCACTGCGCAAGCACTGGTACTCGACGGAGTTCCGTATGAACTACTGCTTTCACGTCCAGTCATAAGTGTACTTCGCCTTAATATCTACTGGACAGGCGAAATTACCACAGACGAAAAGCGCCGCGCTATCAACGCTGCAGTTTCGCCTTCAAGGACTCTGCCGAAACCATCGTCAGGTGAAGATGTTAGGACACTTTACCTGGAATTGCTGTGCCTGAAAGGATATCCTATAGCAACTACGAAGTTTGAGGTTCCATTTCAGCTCAGTGATACGATGGTGAGAAAAAAGCCCTATAATATGTCACGAGAGAAGAAAGTGTAGCTTCAGAACGAGATTCAAAAGATGTTGATGCGCAGATTATCCGTCCATCCACGTCTATGCTTGCTTCACCCATCACCATTGCACCGAAGAAAGATGGAAGTCTTCAACTCTGCACGGACTACAGACAAATTAATAAGAAGACTGAGCCTTTTCCATTTCTTATGCCACGTATAGACTCTATCATAGATGACACGGGTGGCTGCAGAGTTTTCTCGCGCATTTACCTATGTAAAGGATTTTGGCAAGTTCTAATTTCTGAAAAGTGCAAGAAATATTCTGCCTTCATCATTCCCTTAGACATCTATGAGTATAACCGACTTCCATTTCGATAGAAGAACTCACCCGCTCGGTTCCAGAAAATGATGAACGACGTCTTGCGACCGTTTATCGGGAAGTTTTGTAATGTCTACATAGACGATATAATAGTATACTCCCGCAACGAGGAAGAGCACTCAAACCATCTGGCTAGTGTACTTCAAGCCCTTTGTGACGCCGAGCTCAAAATTAATGACAAGAAGAGTGAGTTTTTCCAAAGTAAAGTGGTGTTTCTTGGAAGAGTATTTGATGACCAAACCAAGACAACAAAACAGGAATCAGTCGAACACATTGCGAAAATGCAGAAGCCATATGACTTGCACTCTTGGCGGGTATTTCTGGGTCTTGCAGGGCATTTCCGGCCATTCATTAGAGATTATGCAACCAAAACCGAATGCCTCACAGAAATGACTAAGAAGAATGTGCCATTTCAGTGGACAGCAGAGTGTGAATCTGTTTATCACAGCCTTGTGACCATTATTTTATTGGATCCGGTCCTGACTCTTCCAGACTTCAAGTTGCCCTTTGAACTGAACACCGATGCTTCTTATTATGGCACAGGCGCAGTGCTTTACCAGAGATACCGACTCTCCACGAAGCTGTCAACAGAGGGTCGTCGGGTGCAATCGTAAACTCAACTGAACTACACGGCTACAGAGAAGGAAGCCTAGGCAGTCTTAATGGCCGTATGCTATTCTAGACCTTACCTGGATGGCAGGAGCTTCAAGCTCTTTACGGATCACCAAGCCTTAACGTATATCCTTAACCTCGCCGAGCCTCGAGGGAAAATTGCTAAGTGGGTGAGTGAACTCCAGCAGTTTACTTTCATGGTCCACCACAGACCTGGAGAACACCTCAAGGACGCAGATGGGCTTTCAAGACTTGTGTTAATTCCTGATCATAGAAATGTCAACGCAACATTGTTGTGGGAGGGAACTGAAGAACTTAAGTTCCGTAACGGAAAATTCACAGTCCCAGAAACAATGGTGCCTCGAATTTTGGAGCTCTATCACGACTCCCCGCACTCAGGTGGACATGATGGCTTTTGGAGGACATATCACAAGATTCGTCAGCGTTTCCAGTGGAAACACATGAAAGAGGACGTTCAAAGGTATGCTCAGTCTTGTCATCAATGTCAAGTTCCCAAAGCCAAGTACCTTCAGAGAACAGACGAGATGGTTTTGCCTCAGCATTCGGACGTACCATTTCAAGTCATTCATCTGGATTTCGCAGAGCTCAAGAAGAAGGCTGCAGGAGTAAGAAGAACGCAGTCTTTCCTAGTGGCAATAGACCAGTGCACAAGAATAGTGGCTGCACGGCCGGGAAGGAAAGACGCAAATAGTGTGATCGCTCTTTTGAGTCGAGAGATGTTCAACAATATGAAAATAGTAATATCAGACAATGGGCCAGCGTTTCTCAGTCAGCGTTTGCAAGATTGGGCGAAGGAACGAGGAGTTGTATTGCGACGCTGTGCTCCGTACCATCCTGCAGGAAATGGCATGACTGAAAGAATCATTCGGGATTTGAAGCAGTTGATTTTGATGTATCCAGGTTTTCAGGGTGGAGGGAAGTGCTGCTTTGCTCATTACAATCGGTCGCACACGGCGAGCATCAGCTGTAGCCCATATTTTGCAGCTTTTGGAAAGGTGCCAGTGCTTCCTGCTGATCAAGAACTTTGCATTGCAGACCGCCTGCAATTGTGCGAAAATCGAAAAATTTCCGAAGCCTACCAGCGATATCGGGAAAGTATGAAGAGGAACTTTGACCGTTGCCACAACACGCGGATACCTCAGATACAACTGAACGATCTGGTGCTTGTCAGAAAAGGCCTTCCCGGCACAAAGCAGGTGTACATGGGACCTTATCGCGTGGTGCAGATGGCAGTGTAACATGGCGTTCTCAAAAGGGTCAGTTACATCAACGATGATGGTGTGCTGGAGTTTGCGACCACTGGAAACGTTTTCATGTATCACCCCAAGAGGGATGAGTCTTCAGAGAGTGGGAGCGTACGTGGACGTGAGGCAGGGTTGGAGGGAGACGAGGAGGAAGAAGACGTTAGAAATAAAGAGGATGGCTGACGCCCCAGCCTAGTACTGTGTATTATTACAAGAGTAAGTAAAAGTACTGTAAGAATGATTGATTGATATGTGGGGTTAAACGTCCCAAAACCACCATATGATTTTGAGAGACACCATGGTGGAGAGATTAAGAAATTTAGACAACCTGGGGTTATTTAACGTGCATCCAAATCTGACCATCTGACCACACAGTCCTACAGCATTTCGGCCTCCATCGAAAATGCAGTCGCTGCAGCCGGAATTTGACCCCAAGACCTGCGGGTTAGCAGCCAGTACCTTAGCCACTAGACCACTGCGGCGGGGCAGTACTGTAAGAATTACTCCAAATACACAAAACAACAGGTACACTGACTGTTTGGAGCAATGGCCCAACCCGATTACCCTACCGATTGAAGAAGACATCATTAATCGTTAATCTTTGTTAGGCGTAGATAGTGTAGTCCTCATCGGGGCGAAGTGCGTTTGACAGATCAAGGAGGGTTTCGCTTACAGCGAGGAATCAGAAGCATACACAGCATGTTTATGTACATTTATAATAACATTTTGGTTTTGCTCGCCTTGCTGAGCGAATTTCTTATTGTCAATATCTGTGACTTCATGCCTATAGAAATGATTTTTATGTTAATCTCTATAAGTCAAGCGGCCCTGACCACGACCGGGCTACAGTGGCGGCACGCGCGCACTTCCTTGCAGCCTGCGCACCCAAGCAGGGAACAATAGGGCAAATTCTTCACAGCTCATTGAAGTGGTAGCCGAGTGGGGGCGCTTTGAACCAACCCTCTACTCTCCCAACCCCTTTTCTTTCTCAATTAACGCCTCGCCTCTGGCCGAGTGAACCGACCACGCTTGCCGCACGTGTTTTGAATCTGCCATGGAATATCACCGATACCAATGAATACATTCGTTGCTATATTTCACCAAGTAAGTATACTTGTGCGCTTCAGTTGAATAATTTTCTCAATCAGTTTCTCATTGTGTCGTTATAATATTTTCAGGGTGCATCGGCTTCAACTTGTACACATGGACTGGCCGGCATCGAAATGGTGTACTTCTGCATGCCCTTTTGCCGCTCGGGCCCTGGGAAAAGACCAGGTGTTTCATTTCACCAATTTCCGAGTGATGGAGATTTGTGTACCAATTGGCAAAGGAACATTGCAAGGAAGGATCTAACTATCAACGATAAGTCTCTGTTAACGGTCGTGTTTAGCCAGCACTTCCTTCTGACTGACTACGCTTCCGAAGCCGCATAAAGAAACTTTTGCCTGGCGCTGTTCCCACAGTTTTCCAAGGCTATCCGGCGTACATGATACCTCCTGCAAAAAGGCCTCGCAAAGAACCTGCTCCTCGGGCTGTTGTACCTTCTCCAAAGCAAATCAAGCGGAAAGCCCAGCTGCTTGAATCGCTGCCTGTGGAAGACAATGTGTCTGTCGAATGCCACGAAGACATCAAAAGCATGAGCACGCAAACCACGAACAACGATCACTAACGTGCAAGCCGGTACCTCTCCACTATCTCGAGGCTTTGCTCTCAAGTGTCATACCACCTTTCCAAGGGTCAGAAGTTACTAGAAAAACTCGTCAAAGAAGAGCAGCGCAGTGCGTTCTATCATGAAAGCAAACATCCTGCTTCGGTGAGAAAAATCGAGGCGGACTCGCAGAATGGACACAAAAAGGCAGTGTTTCTGATTCACTAAATTGAACGATACGGGAAGCAGCACCTGATGTACCCAGAAGAAGTAATTCGAGAATGTGTGATACGCAGATCCCTCTCGCTGAAGGGATACGACCATGCTCGAACGTTAGGGCTCCTAAACTTACCAGCAAAATGCGCCCTCCAAAAATACATGGGCCCCAGCCCAACCTCATCTGGAATGAGTGCTGCAATGCGAACAAGACTGGTTCACGAAGCGTCACTTCTGAGCAGCAGGCAGCATATGGCATCATTAATTGTTGATGAAGCAAGCATTAAGCCAAAATGCATCTATGACAGAAAAGGAGATGCCGTATTTGGGTTTAAGGACAGACCCGACAGCAGCACATCGAACACGCAGGGTATTTCGGCAAACAGGGTTTTGTGCTTTGTTCTGTGTGGCACAAACAGTCAATATAGGGTACCTTGCTCATATTATTTTACCAAGCAGCTGAGTGGAAAAGACCTTTTCAAATGGACAAAAGAAGTGATCGTCGCAGTCGAGTCGTGTGGTTTCAACATCGTTCGTATTGTAACTGACAACTACTTGGCAAACACCACGATGTTCAAACAGATGGTCAATGGCTCCTTAAGCACGGTTATCACCCACCCGCATGACCCTGACCGGGTAATTTTCCTTAGCTTTGACCCGTGCCATGTGATGAAAAATATCCGAAGCCAGTTCCTGGAAAGGCAGCTTACGGATGGCTGCGACGTTATAAGCGGTATATATGTACAAAAATTGTACGAGTATCAGAAGTCGATGACTGTGAAACTTGCTCGCAACCTAACACAGAAACATGTGTATCTGACGAATCTTGAAAAGCAAAATGTGCTGCGTGCTGTCCAAGTGTTTTCGCCACAAATGTGCGCGGCGGTACAACATCTACAGGAAAATTACTATGGAGACAGGGACCAGCATGATTTCAAAGACGCGGATGCTACCATTCGTTCCATGAAAACCATAAAGGAATGGTTTGATATTCATGATACTTTTAGTGCAGGAAGTGGTTACAAGGCGCTGACTTTCAGTCCACACGATCATCGTTTGCTGTGGCTTGAAAACAAGTTCACTGTGTACATAAAGAATGTACAGTCGTGTTCACTCGTCTCAGGCAACGGCGCTCTCATAGAAAAGACATTTCAAGCGTTGCTATTCACCACGCAATTCACTGTGGAAACTACGCGCTTCTTGCTTCAAGAAGGTGTCAGTTACGTGCTGACTAAGAAACTAAATAGCAATCCGATTGAGGCACTGTTTGGGCGAATTCGACAAATGTGTCGCGGCAATGACCAATTGGACGCCAGAGCCGTTACAGCTGCCCTTGATCGGATTGTGAAGGCTAAGTCATTATGCCCAAAGAAAGCCGAAACCTTCAATGCTGATGCTGAGCAATTGGCAGACACACTGTCTGAAAAGTTTCACGACTTGCTGGAAGACCTAATGCAATGTCATGCCCCTACACCAAGGTCGGTGACTTACTCGGGTTTGTCATATGTTGGCGGCTACATTGCCAAGTTAATAACAGATTTTGGTTGCGGATCCTGTGAAATTTTAGTCATAACATGCAACAAAGACAATCCTTTGTACGTACTGTTGCAAGGCCAAGACCAGAGCGGCCTAGGCTATCCAAGGCCACCGTTTCTTGCTCTTTTGAACAATTTAATTAATTTGTTTGACTGCATGACAACGCATCTGCCAAGAACGAATATGCTGGAAGTTCTTCAGCTACTCGTCGAGTGTCGGCTCGAACGCGTGCCAGTACTAAACTGCCCAGAGTGTGTTGACGACAGCCATGAAAAACGGTCAGCAGCTCTAATTGCCGAAAAATTCATGAGTATACTTCTCATCAACTACACGAAGAAAATCACCGACTCACAAGAGAAGCCCTTCAATTATGCACACAAACCGTCCAGAAAATTAATCAGATTGTGACCAAAGTAACCTTCTTTTCTTGACGAGAAAGCAAAAAAAAAAAGTCCGTCTGCGAGTTGCTTGTTTATGTAGTAATGCCTATTGTGTTTTTATTTTTTTACCTTCGTACTGAAATTTGCTAAAGTGAATGTTTAAAGTGCAGCATGTATTATTCAATAAAAGCTATCCGAAACAATAAATTTGCATATTTTTTCTTCGTGTGCCTCCCCTTAAAATGTGTTTTTTTTTTCAAACATTTATGATTCGGCACTTCAGGATATAATGTTACGCTGCTGGACCCTATTAGGCAGGAAATTCAGAAGGGGGAAGGAATCTCCTATGTTTGAAGACGCCCATGTAAATTAGCACGAAGCAGTATCACCTGTAGCCGGGGCAGGGTTAGAAGAGCGGCAAGTGAGCGTGCGCCTTTCTTCTACCCCGGCCGTGCTGTAGCTCAACTGGCGAGGGTTGGACCGCAGCGCCACAACTAGCGGTGGTGAAAGGTGGGAACTAGACCCGAAGAGCAGGCAGTAAGGGAGTGCGCCCCTCGCCCCTCTAGTCCGGCCGTGCCCTGACCTAGTGTTGGCAAGGTCATGGAAAAATTGATTCTAATAGATATGAGTGGCAGCTTGAAAACCACAAGCTACCCCCAGCAACACTTATTGGACTTCACCATCATGTTTAAGCTCAGGACGCGGCACTGCTTATAAAACAGCATGTCTACTGCCAGAGCAGCAGAGTTCAAACACGCAGTCTTGTTGGCCTTAACATACATAAAGCATTCGACAACATTAAACACGCTGCTCTATTGGAGAAGGTGTATGAAACTGAACCAAGCCAGCGCTTCGCAGACTACATCCGTAGCTTTCTCAGCGACCCACAAGTTCAAATACTTATGAATGATTTGACAACGAAGCATCCACTAAGACGGGGAACCCCCTAAGGGGCAATACTTTCTCCAACACTTTTTAATGTTGCACTGAAAGATCTCCCAAACAAATTGAACTTAATTCCTGGACTTATGCATATTATCTATGTGGATGATATCACACTTTGGTGCACGACAGGTAACACTGGCGAGCAAGAAAACACACCACAGCAAGCAATAAACACCGTTTTGCGGTACCTCGCCAGTCTTGGACTTCAGTGCTCCCCTGATAAATACGAAAACATAGTAGTCCTGAATGACCATACAGAAGCAGCATAACAACGAAAACAACTCATTGCGCTTCACGTGCATGGCCAACCAATACCAAGAAACCAACATAAGCGTATTTTAGGATTTCATTGGAAGCAAGATGGTAGATCAGATATATGGATGCAACGAACTCAACAACGAATCAGTCAGATCACGCATAAGCTCAAACGAATAGCCAACAAGAATAATGGCGTCAGAGAAGCTGAGCTCTGGCAGATCGCAGAAGGCTTAGTATATACAAGGACTATGTACGACTTTCCTTACATGCATCTCACCGCAACCCAACTCCGCAAACTGAACAACCTCCTTCGAGCTATCACGCGCGTAACCCTTGGGGTACCAAGCTATACACCGAGTGCCTTTGTGGATGCGACAGCTATGTACAATTTGAGTGAAAGACTAGTTATGCACGAAGAAAGTCAAACGCATCGCCTGACAACTTCCAACCAAGGCCGGCATTTACTGAAACTTCTGGGACACAATACCACCATCTGCTCCCTATACCACCGCTAGCTCCTCCATGGAATGCATTTCCTTATATAGAGGTTAGACTAATACCAAAACACATGCACATTGAAAGAAATGTTGCAAGATGCCAATGACGCTGCCGCCGACAGCTTCAAACTGATCCGACCTCATATCACGCCGAGGCCAGCTTTCGAGCCGGCAACGCAGTCGCAGCAACAATGAACCCACGCGGTCAAACAGTAAAAAAGATGGTTTTAGTAAAATCAGTACGCGCTACTTTTTGTTCAGCTGTAAGTAAGGAAGCAAGTGCAACTGTATGAGACTTTATGCTGAAAACCACTTTCACAGCATGAAAGAGCGATTCCGTTCTCTCCCGTTGCCTACTCCTTGCTTTTCAGTAGCACCTTTCACTTGCAGACGTAGTTAGCGGATACGAAAGGTGTGAACGACAATGCAACAACCCAAATTTGCATGTGACAATTCTAGCAAATCTTGGATAACATATGGGGCATATAATGTGAGATGCAATGTGCAGCATAATCTTTGTGTCAACTGAAAAAGATAATCAACAGTATTTCACTATGTAATGTGCCTGTTTGCAGCATGAGATATTGCTTGCACAGTTTCTTTCATTTCTTGTAAACAATTATGGTTACTATGTATATTGCTCGTAAATTTACGTGATGACACGCCCAGCCTTGTTTCTACATTCTGTGAATTTCTAGTCGTGCGTCATGTCACTAGTTGTAGAAATTGCTCAGTGTTCCCTTCTTGTCATGTCAATGTAAAGAAGTGAAGAGATGAAGCAAATCATTATATATAATTTGCCATATATTTTTTCAGCTTCATGTTTATTATTCTTGCACTGTTTGCCACAGTGCTGAACAATAAAGCTTGTGCTCACTACAGTTTCCCACACTGCACTTCTCATTATGCTGCTTTAGGTTTATGACCACCATATTTTTATTTATGGGCCTCAGTTACATGATGAGTATTTTAGTGGGCTTTTCTAAGGGAGTGATTAGCCTGCAATTTTGCCTGTGTCGCACTTCCGTCACTGGACAACACTTCAGAGCACCTTAGACGTTAGGGCGTAATAAAGATATGTATGAATATATTGTACACTCACATACAAGCCGATTAAGGTGTATAAACCGAATTTCTGTCGCCCGCGTGCACAACTAGATGTTAGCAATATGTGCGAAGGTTAAATAGAAATGTTATTCCTTGGCTCGAGTATATCGTAGCACACATACGAAAAGTTACATTGTAATATGTTTGAACGTGACCTATCTGATCTTAGAACTGTGTCTGGTTTTTTTCATTAAAACAAACCTCCCCCTATTCAAAATTATCACAGTGATCGACTCTGGCGTGATCTGTTCTGGCGGGGACAAGTATTACCACCGCTTGAGCACTAGTTTCGTCGCCGAGCCAACTTAAAACACACATGGCCGAGATTCCTGCCCAAAATCTCACAGAATGCTAAGGCTTGAGAAACACCGTGAAACGTTTTTCCATATGCAGACATTATATATTGTAAAAGCGCCCAACAATAGTATTGTGATAGCAGCAGCGCTTAGTTTTTAAATCATGTCAGCGCAAAGCGACGAACAAACAATAAGTGGCAGGGGGGGGGGGGTTGGACGAAAAATTTTGGGGGGGTGTTGAACCCCCCCCCCCCCCCCGAACCCTTCCCCTTGGCTACGCCACTGCTGGTCATGCACTACTGCACGACCAAATGGCCAAAAACATAAATGCTCACACTTGATGTGCGCAAGCATGCAAGTGTGGCTGATGAACTTTGTCGTACAGGGACTCCTATTTCGGGGCAGAAGGTCAGTCTCAATAAAACTTGTTTTTGGGCTAGTTGGTTATTCGTCATATTGTAAGATATTTAGCGCAACCTCGACTTTCGCAAACACTCACACATTCACTCACACAACCACCCGAGCAACACACAGCATACAGCGCTGTCTGCTGTGTGTGTTGCTCGGGTGGTTGTGTGAGTGTTTGCGAAAGTCGAGGTTACGCTAAATATCTTACAATATGAAGAGCAAAGGAGTTTTTGTGGTGGCCCGCAATCAGCCAAGATGACCACACGTACGTGAGCATGTGCCCAACATGCACAATGCACCGTCCTGGCGCAAATGAACATACACCACTTCATACACCACTCACCGAAGACCCGTGGCAGGAGGTCAGCACAGACTAGTTCCACTATGAAGGGAAAAATTACAGAGCGGCTGTTGACCCCAACTCAAGGTCTTTTGAACTAGAGGAGCTTTGTGGAACTCAAACCAAATGTGCATTTCCGCAGTAACTTGTTCGCCCACCATAACATTCCGAACATTTCGAAATCCGCAAATGGCCTGCAGTACAGCTCACTCGAGCTCCTGCGATTGACGAGCAGTTACGGCGTAAGACATGCGACTTCGAGCCCACATTGTGTGCAAAACAATGGCGAAGATGAGAGAGCTGAACAGACTGCCAATCACATCATCCACATATCCATGAGTGTTGCGGAAGGCCTTTTGGCCCGAAGAGCTACACCTGGACTGAAGGGCTACTTGCCGGCTGAGTTTCTAATGGGCCACAAGCTCAAAACGAACGTCCCTACTTTGCCTGGAACACATGATCATTGGTGGGGATACCAGCGTCAGTTCCGGCAAATAAATGCAGTCGTTAGTGAGTGAGAAGCCAGAAACTACAACAGGAGACGTAAAACAAGAGACAGGCCATTGCTTTAGCCAGGTACAGTTGTCCACATACACAGCTAAAGCCAGGTACAGTTATCCAGATAAGACATGGGAGTCAACAACAAGGAACTGTTGGAGTGTCACATGCACCGAGGTGTTATGTTGTGCAAACAGCCAAAGAAAGCGTTCCTCACACAAGAGCACATATACAAGAGGCACCAGAAGTTGCATCACCGAACCAAGCAGGTACGGGTTGGTCAGGAGAAGCCAACCACACTACCCACAGTTGCTAAGCAATTAAACCACTGCCTCGCCTGAGCCTGTGAGCAAGCTAAAGGCCAGTCTTTTCAAAGGGGGAAGGTGTGTCATGAGAACTCTTGAGACTCTCCAGAGAGAGCGCCACATACCTGTTGGCACCGAAATCCCTATGAATAACTAAATTAGCGCCATCCTAGCAGTTTGCAGGCTCCGCCTCTCCCCTGTTCTTAGCATAAATTTTCATATACAATTCACTAGAGGGAACTCTGGCCCTAATGTCTATAGGAGCTGCAATGCACGGGGCTTCAGCGAGCATGGAAACTATGGGTAGTACACAGATTTGCCTAGTGTTAGTACTTTACGTTCCGTCTGGCTTCGCGTGACTTGAAGATGCTTTGTCACAAAACAACAATCGGCAAATATTCAGCACTTAGGCTTCATTCCCTTAATCTTTTAGGCTTAATATTTCAAATCAGGTCACGAAGTTGAAAACAGTTTATTTTTTCCTTAAAGGGACTGTCTACCATCCTTCATTGCTCTTCTGATTTGTGCCACAATAAAAATTGTACCATGTGAAGTGTCTAAAGTTGCAGCGGTTTCTCTCAAAAGAGTGTAAACATTTTCAAAACAAAATTTTCTGTCTGCGTTGTCTCCTTCCATCGGTGGGATGAATGTCTCATCGGTCGATGTCGATGAAAGTCAAAAACTGAAACCGTGTGCACTTTTTGCAGGTTTCATCAAGTTTTGTTTATTACTAAAACAAATACCTTAGTGGTCATTTTAGGCACGCACACACAATTTTGTTGTTTTCAGAACCGGCGGTGGACACTGTGCTGGTGTTTCTCCGTCGTTTGTAAGCAGGCATGCAAGCAAGGGAACACACTGCCGGCAGCATTACCGAGCGGCTATTTGAATATGTGAGGGAAAAAAAAAGCAAAAGTTAGACTGGCACAACCTAAAGCAGCCTCAAGTGCATAAATTACAATTTTCAAGTTATAGGTGTCTGTTTCAAGCCAACTAAATCTTCCTGCGAGAATTTCTTGTCCTACCAACAGTCCTGTCAAGATTGACCACATTCGCTGTAGGGTGGCACTAGTGGTCACTTCTTATCGACTTTAAACATCAATATAAAATTATAATTCCTTTTTTATGGCATGAAAGCATGCTCGTTGCAGCCGATGTGATGAACGACCTTTCTATTTGCACTACAGTCGGAAATTTTTTCCGAGCGGTCAGCAGTCCCTTTAAAACAAAACTAAAACACAACAATAAATGAAGCCACAAGTACGATTCACCACCCGCAAGTAAGAAGACTAAGCAAATCCGTGTACAACACACGGTCGCTAAACAATCCCAGCGCCAGGGTCCCCTCTAGTTAATTTAGGCAAACTCCGCAAGTAAGAAAACTAAGCAAATCCGTGTACAACACACGGTTGCTAAACAAACACAGCGCCAGGGTCCCCTCTAGTTAATTTAGGCAAACTCCATGGTGCTTGGTAGCCTTGGTAGTGCAAGCGCCATCTTGTCTGTCCTCAGTCACATGTTCTCTTTAGCTTCAACGATGACACTGGCTTACTCTCCCCTGTGCAATGAGAAAGGGTATGCCGCAGTTTCCTGCTGGGCACTCGAGGGGCGCTGCTGCTGCTGAGAGAGGCAGAGGCGAAAGGACATGGTTGGCGCTACTTCAGTTTTAGAAACTTTAGTTGGGACTCTGCCACTAAGAAGGCTAGGACGGCTACAGGGGTTCAATGGGGAGGACAGGGGTTCGATGGGGAGGGAAGAAAAACATGGCAGAATAATAAATGTATTGATCGTTCTCTCGTTTGAAAAGTGATGTCTCTCGGTCTTCCTCCAACCCCTCGAGAACACAACTCTTACATTCATGGATTAACAATTGGTTTTACTACTTGCTTACAAACCATTATGTAATGCTGTTCATGTCTGTCAATAAAATTTAACATATATGAAAAACACGCATGCACTGTCTTAACTTCTCCATTACGCCTGTCCACGAAGGGCACTGTGGTGTTTATCCACAGATGTAGCACAATAATAAACGGCAACATCTTCTCACGCAATGTTGCACGAACGGCGGCCCCTTCCACACGGCTAGAAAGGTTAGTCACGGCTTGGGAGCCTTCTTGGGCAGTGTGCCGAAGGCGGAGATGACGGTGGGCCTAGTGGCCAGGACCAGCGGCCGTGCGACGCCGAGCACGGGCTGCGTGCCCCCGACGTCCCACTTACTCTTGCGCGGCTCAGCCTTCTTGGCCGTGCCGGTGAGAAACTCGACCTTAGTTTTCTTCTCGCGCTCGCGCTTGTCCATCTCCTCCTTCTGGCGCCGCGACAGCTCCTCGTAGTACGAGTCCGGGCCCCAGCTGTGCGGGTCGTACGTCTCCGGCGGGTAGTTTGTGCCCAGCTCGTCAATGCCGCAGTAGGCGATCAGCTTCTCGTAGATGCTAGGATTGCGGAAGTCCTTGCGCATCTGGATCGACGCATTCATGTCGCGCCCGTCGCGCACCTTGCGCTCGTAGAGGCGCGCGATCTTTTCCTGCAGAGCCGGCGCGCAGTGTCCCGGTGGCTCGGGCGGCAGGAACACGCCGTTCGGACCCAGGCTTTGAAGGCAGCGGTGGAAGGAGACCGGCGACTCAGGACGCACGTACAGGACCTGGCCGGGCTCCTCCTCGCCCGCCGCCTCGTCCTCGTCCTGGTACGAGACGAGCGGCACTCCACTCTGCGAATTCGGCGTGCTCTCAACGCTTTTGTGCTCGGTGGTGGTCTCCGGCTCCGAGTCGAGCTCGCCTTCAGAATCGGTGTACGTCTCGGTCAGCGACGCCAACGCCTTCGAAACAGAAGAGTCGCTGTTCATTGTGGTCACAGTCAAACACACCATACACAGTGACGAATTCCCAGACCACAGCCACTGAACACCAGTGTCTCCTTCACAACTCAAGTGCACATGCGAACATGAACTAGGCGGCCATTTCGAAGGCGTTTAGCTAACGCCTGCTCTAGAAAGATGAATGTGACCCTCGGAGGAAGGAAAGGAAAGCGGCGGTCGTCGGAACTACGGTGGTGGCGCCACTCAAGTAGTGGTGTCTTCAAATACGTTTTCACGTTTTTAGAGCCTATATGCAATAAAAATAAGGTAAAAAGTTTTAAGAAGACGTAAACTTAGTTATAATATAACCCTACGTAAGTGACACTGTCTTTAAGCAAACAACTTTTTTTATTACAAGGCAACCTTTGAAATGAATAACAAACATCAAAATTGCCAATCTCATAGGCTGAGTACAAAAACTATTATTTTTACGTAGGCAGTGTCGTCATAGATGACCGGCGTTTTACGCTCATTCGGTAAGTACGGGAAATCTAGGCGGCGTTGCCTAAATTTTCTTCGCCTGCCAAATGAGCTCGAAACGCCCGTCATCTATGGCGGCGCTACCTACGTAGGTGTAAAGGTATTTGTATTCAGCCTTTGAAATTGGCAATTTTTGCAACTGCAGATTTCAGAGGCTGTAGCTTGTATTGAAGAGGTTGCTTGTTGAGTGAACGGAAAACGCCCGTCATTTATAACAGCGGCACTTACGTAAGGTTAATTACAATTTCGTTTACGTTTTTTAAAGTTTTCACGTAATTTTGTTGCAAATAAGCTCTAAAACTGTAAAAACTTATTTGAAGACACCCCTATGTTAGTGGCGCTACCACCATAGTTCCGACGAAGGCTGTTTCCCAAGTGACCGCCGATAATCCGGCAGGCAAAATAAATCTAGGAGGCTATGCCTGAGCCCAAAAGCTGGTTCCCGGCCGCAACATGGCGATAATACAGCAGGCAAGGAAAATCTAGGAGGCTATGCCTGAGACCAAGAGCTGGTTCCCGGCCGCGAGTTTACAAAGGCATGACGATAGTTATTGCGCGAGAACAAAACGTCATGCCATACCAACTAGCCCAAGCTGCCACACTTCTAAGTTACAAAGGCGAGCGGATAAAGCCCCCCACAATGCACCGCGGCCCAGCGCTCTTGGAGGCTATGCATTTCCGCCGGCCTAACTGTATCATCGCGCTGTAGCTCCCCGCACTTTCGCATAGCGTTGCCGGGAGGCTGCTGCACCAGCGGGAGCCTTGCTCGCAAAGGGAAGCCCTGCCAAGGATTTTGGACCTGCGCCGAATTGAGTTGGATACTCGCGAAGAAATTGTGTGCGCCCACCTGTCGCCTCTCGCAACCGAAAGCCGACTCGTTCATGACGCAAGTGGGCACTGTAACGAGGTGATCAAAAAAAGGAAAACCCTCTACGATTGACATCTCGCAATCGTTCATGTTTCAAGCAGTGCGCGCGCCTTGTATCGACGCTGCACTTCACTCCTCGCTCTGCCCAAAGTTTTGCCGGCCTGTTATCAACGACGTAAGTTTGGATGTTTACTAATTCGTATGCAATCAACACAAAACGACGCGATGACGTACTTGTTGCAAGCCTTGCCTCCTCGCTGGTCAGAAAGGGGGTTTCGGAAAAATCACACTCCGCTACAATCCCGGTCGTCACTTAAACGTTAATTAGCTTTAGCTGATGCTCAGCACTGACTTCAAGCTACGCATTATGAATAGGGAACACGCCATGCAACACGAAGACCTTCCAAACGCCATTGTGCGGCTTAAAACAATTAAAGCTTCCGGCCTCGCCCGTTCGTATATTCAACGCCTTCTTGGTTTATTACACGGACAAGATAATAAGCCATCATTAAGGCAAAAGAACGCCGCTGCTTAAATATTGCCTATCAGCGCAAGTAAGGTTCGAACAAAACCAAAATTTGTTCTGGTTCGTCCTGCAGAAAAAAGCGCCCGTGGTTTCTTTTTTGGCGCTTCAGTGCAGCATGCATGTGCAATGCGGTGAAGCTGTGGGGCACGCGCAACGTTGTAATAGGCGACCGAGCACCTCGACATGATGTTTTTCTCTTTTTTTTTTCTACAACCTGCCCTTGTCCAACAAGCAGTCATGCAAACTTGATGGCAAGTAAAAAAAAAACATACCTGGCCACAAGTGCCACATAGTCGTCACACGAAATTGAAATAAAAGCAGGAGTGCAGACCATGAATAGAGATACACTGGAGGATGTTCTAAAGCATAGACCATGCTCTGAATGAAACATAGGGAACTTTGATGCTAGTGTCTGTGGCAGCTGCAATGCACAGCACTTCAGCTAGCATGGCAGGGATGGGTAGTACACGAATGCGTCTAATGTTTGTTCTTTTAGCTCCGTGTGGCCTGAATTCACTGTGTCACAAGACAAAGTTTAGCAAAGGTTTAAAATCAATGCATAGCTATAAACACAGCCACAAGTGCATGGGAAGCCTGCAAACACGAAAACTAGGCAAATCTGCGAAGTATCCATCATTCCCATGGCAACTGAACGACTGCAGTGCCAGAGTTACTTTTAGGAAACTATGAGACCATAAAAGTCACCCAGGATCTTGTAATTACACCTTGTTTTATTTTTGCATCATTTAAAAACAATGCTTTGCTGGGGTGAAATGCCATTCGAAGTATCACAGGATCATTGCTTGCTTAGACCCCTCATCATCCAACCTTGTATAGGTGAGAGCCAGTCCTTACGCATGTGCCTGTTCAAATAAACATCCAAGATATGACTACCTGATTTGTGCAAGGATTATAAGATGCAGTAAGACTTCACAATTCAATAGTATACACTATAGAAACAGATATTACATTCAATGCAGCAAATAGTTCAACTGCCTCTTGTAACACAGCATATGCCAGGTAGAAAATGCTGCAAAGGCAAATATATTCTAGAAATTGTTTTGCAAAGCCTTCACAGGCATGGTGGCACATATGTCGGTTAATGCCAGCAATGTCTATTTTCTGCGAAGCTCTGAAAGCTTTTGCACGAGTTGTCTAAAATGCCTATACACCTCTTCGGCCTATGAACTTGGCATTTCACTGCAATGTAATGTTAAAATCAGACGAAATAGTAAACCGGCTCTAAGATTTATAAGCTGTTGTAAAAAGAAAAAGCAATATATTTCTTAATTTTGAAAAAGCATTCTGAACAAAAATAGACCAACTGAGGCTGCCACAAGTGGCCTTGAAAATGTAAAAATCTTTGCCAACGGAAGTTGCTGGTCAAATGTGGAGGCCACGCATTTCAGTCAGCTGTCCGTACCTATGCTAAGTCTTTGTAATGCTATGAAAATATTCATAATAGCACCTATAGACACAGCATAATACATCATTATTATGTCTTTTGGCATTAAGGATAAAAGATAGCTTATTCCTTTGCATACATGTCTAATATATTTGCAGTTATGAAGATTAGAAGCTTGATTAGAAGCCTGGCATACTAGTTTATGTTTCTCAAAGAGATGTGGACATCTATAAATCCAGAAGCCCCAAAATATAAATTTCGACAAGTGCGAGGCTATCCAAATGCAGAGCTGTGAAATGTTATGCTCACATCTCTTATTTCATCTCTATACGAAGTTTCGATTCAGATAGAAGTATCGATGTTCGTATGCCTCATGACTCGCATGTGTCTGCACAAGTTTTTCACTGCCATTCAGGGTTGTTGCAAGTATTGTACTGAGCGTGTGTTTTTCTCTCCCCCTAAAATATCCCTGGTGACAGCACTGTTGCCAGCACCATAAATGTAGCAATGCAGGCAGTGACTACAGTGCCAAATGCATGAAACACCTCGACATTGAGGTCTCGTCATACAAACTTGCTAATCTCAAACTTTGCGAATGATTGGGCTACGGTCCAAGTGGTGCAAGGGTTTCTTGAGAGAAGAAAAAAATTAATAAAAGTGAACTGCTCTCTTAGCCCTTTCAGATACCATCTATGAAGAAATGTATGTACTTGTGTGAAACTGACATTTCAAGGTACTCGATATTCTATTGCAACAAAAATAGCGGCATAACACGAGGTGCGTTCATAAAGAAACCGAACTTGTGCTTTGCTGTAGTCTTTGACTTTCTTTCTTGGCCACAAGTATGGCCAAACAAAAAAGCCATGAACCCAGCTCCAGTGCCAAAAAAGATACCTGACGCCAACCTTGAGCCTGACATCAACTTCTTCAAACATTAATCTTTTTTAGATTACTGTGTAATCAATAAAATAACTAGTGGTAATGGCAGTTCATTCCTCCGATCTTACCTAATCTTTTTTAGATTACTGTGTAATTTTCAATAAAGTAAGTAGTAGTAATGGCAGTTCATTTCTCTAATCTTATCTCAACACTGTAGCAGCTTGGTGCAGCACATGGCAAATAGATTTAAACAAGTGTAAATGTAAGCAAATGTACGTAAGAAGATATGCGGACATCTTGCTAACATACTAGGTAAATGTCTTACACAATCGGGTCAGCTCATATATATAATTAGGTGCTCTTATCACATTGAACTTACCTCAGGCACCTCACACTGAATATGTTACTAATAATGCCAATTACAAGTTAGGCTACATACATTGCAACTTCTCAAAACCACGATATACACTAAAACTACTCTTATATAAAACAGTATTACGTTCCAAACTTGAATATGCCTCTTCTGTGCGAGACCCTTGCCACGACAACTTGATTCACTTGTTTTTACAGAATAACTCCATCCGCTTGAAACCTTCTCACTGTAATTGCATTGCTGGTATAACTTCAATAAAATCCAGCCGAAGCCTTGCTTCTTTTGCACCCCCTTGGAAAATATCCCATTTGGCTTCATTTCACGAATTATTCTGTCATACCACCCTGCATGAGCAACTAATCCTGAATCCTCAGTACATATCCCATTGCAGTGACCTCGTCATAAGGTTGGCATGGCATTATGCAACTCCCAGTGTTTTCATCTTGTACATTGGTACATTGAAACCAACTACCTGAAGACATGTCACTATTAGTAATTGTTTTCCAATAAACTTTACTCAGTATTCTGTGATTATCCAAAATAGACTAACTAATACTCTGTATTTACAGGCTGAATTACGTATTGTGTTCGTTGTCCTTACACAGCTAACATTGTATAATGATGAGTTTATTCTTTGTTTAATAACTTTTCATGCTGTATTTTCCTTGTCTAGTTTGTAACCAGTACCCTCTATTAATGCCGTAAGGATTTTGAGAGTAAATAAAAATAAATATGCAACTGTATGCTGCAAAACAAAGTTAAATGAAGAGATTAGAAAGTCAATACATCTTGATGTTTCTTAGCCCCTACAAATACAAATAGAAAAATCAAGTGGTGTACACAATTGTGTACATAACGTGTGAAACGGTTGACATTCACGCAGCATTCCTTGCAAGCACTGAAAGATGATGCTTTAGTTCTTTTTATGCCAACTTAGTCGGATTTCAGGGGTTGGCACTCCTTTAAGAAGTGGAGTTCGCTTGTTTGGGATTAAACAAAACCTACTTCATGCTTCAAAAACTAACATTTTTCAGGCAAAGTAACATGAAGTATCAACATTTTTAGGCTCGCTCTTGTAATTGTTACAGTTCATTTATAATTTTAGTGAAGTAAAAGGTTAAATTATGTGGCAGCTTTGTGTTAGTAACAACAACAAAGCATTCAGAAATACTACACAAAGGCAGCTGCTGTCCTTATCACAGTACATGTCCACAATGAGGAGAACGTTAAGATACCTTGTGTAGCACATGTGAGAAAAAAACTCGACAGGTTTTCACACAACCAATGTTTTCTTTATTTTCTGTCCCCCTCGCGCCAGTATTGCTGCTGCATCGCACGTGATCACGCGCATCCTCTTTTTCCATCACGACGCAATCTCCTCGCTGTTGGTGGCACTACAACCCAATGGCATTCAAGTCCTTAGCACCGAGGTTCACACTGTTTTTGGTGGCCAGCCTGCAAGTAGGAAAGATACCAAAGTGTTTTTAAGTACCGAGTTCTGCGACCTGCTTTCAAGTCAATTTTTATTTTAGTTTCTCAAAACTTTGCAAGGAAATATGAGGAAATGGAAACAGTCAGCAATCCTAGATGTATAAGAACTATAGTACAAGTCAAAAAGAAGGCAGGAAATTGAACACACAGGGAAGCACCCAAGCAGCATAAAGAGGACCCCAAGACATAATGCATACAACACTATGAAAAGTGCATTGTGGATGACAAATTTTGATCACTGAGCTTACCAGATATATTTTCGGCAAGCAGCACACCTATAGGGTACTGCACATGGAGATGCATGTCAACTGTGGGCACACAGTATTGAGTTAACATGGCTCACATTTTTCTATGCTTTATGGGCATGTAGGACTGCCTTGTGGGGGTGCGTGGCAATGGATGGCGGAGCTTGTGCGAAGAGAAGCAGCAAAGGTGGCTCAATAAGGAATGAAAGCACCATTTGCAAGAAAAAATAGAGAGAGTTCAATTATTTTGTATTAACAGTGTGTTACTATTATGTCCTTACTGTACCAAACTCATTAAAATGAACATTGCTGATTTTATTATTTACAAATAAGCAAATAAATACACAAGTGAAATAAAAACTGTCTGTTTTCATCATTTTTCACACACCCCATGGGCATCAGTTGGGCGTGTTGGTAAAGGTTTATGATGAAACAAGCGCAAACAAGTGCAGTGTACTCTCCGAGTCTGGGCTCATAAGTAATTCAGTCATTCAAATGCAAGCTCTGAAGGCCAGAATGCAAGGCAGCACCCCAAGTAAGTCTTTCACTTTCAAGTGACTATGATAGTCCTTCACTGCTTTGCTGTTTTTGTACCGCAATAAAAAGCATACGTCTGAAGTGTCCAACATTGCAACGTCTTCTCTGGAATGTGTGTAGAAATCCTGAGAAATTTTTTTTTTATTCTGCATTCAGTCTTCTTCTATCGGAGTGATGACCGCCCAGAACGATGGCTGGTGGACGTGATCACAATGGTGTGAAAGTCTAAAACTGAAACCGTGTGCAGTTTTTGCAAGGCCTTCACTAATAATACTACATACACCGTACTGGTTGTATAAAGCATGGAAATTGTCAGATAATGTATTACCGAAGTTTCTCAAGCTTTGTTTAGTTAGCCTCAAAAACCACCACAGTTGAGGGCAAGAGTTTGTGCCTGCAACACTGGTATGCCATCATTGTGAAACGAACTGTAGTGGTTTTACTCCTGCCAAGTGTGCATGCAACTAAAACAAACATGAAATGTCCTCCACAAAACAGCAGAAGGTCCCTGCTGTCTTGCAGTTGTGTTTAGGTGTTCTGCGTTGCATATGGGATGAGAGCCAGCATGGGCAACACGATTAAGCGAAACGTGATGGCAAAATGTTCTCCAATGTAGAACTTTGGTAAGTACTGTTGTGCACTTTAGGCACAAAGGCTCGTGCAACATTACTAGATGACATTGGACCCATGGGCAAGGTTTGAAAATTTACTGAAGTCAGTTGTGCTAATACTTGCCGAAGACATTTTTTTTTTTTTGAGAGCGGCGCCAGACGCAGCACTCGCTTTTCTCTGCCGTAGGCAAGCACGCAACCGTCTCGCCGGCAGTGCCACGGTACCTCTTTGAACGCGTGATAAAACAAGCAAAAATACTCTCTTGTGCAGTCTAAAGTTGTCTCAAGTGAATGAAATGCAATTTAAAGTTAAACATGTTTGTTTTTAAGCAAAATCAGCCTACTTGCGAGCATTTCTGTGTGGATAAATAGAACCACATCGCTGCTAGGTGGTGCCACCAGTTGCTTTGTAGATTTTCAACATCAAAATTAATCCCTTTATATGGTACAAAAACATGCTCATTGGTGCTGATGAGATTAACAATCTTCTCATTTTCACCACAATGAGCAAAAAGTTCTGTGCAGTAGACAGTCCCTTTAAAAAATTGTACCAGAACATTACAGCTTCATTGCACTAGAAATGCTGGAAATTTATTACAAATGTCGAGCCCTCCTCACAGCGAATTCCGAATATGCATGAAACCTGACAAGATAGCTTGTATATGCTTGGTAATGTTCAGTTCTACCATTCAACATTTGATTGAAAAATATAGGCCTCCAACAGTTCGCCCCGTCAGAAAACATGCATGTGATTTTCGGCCACAACTTCTTTCACGCACCTGTCCGAAACAGCCAGAAGAAGCAAGAACTGCAAGGTTTAGTGATAGGCAAATGGTTATATGAGGTTGAAAAAATAGTAATTTCGTTGAGTCATTTAAAATCAAGCATTTTTATTATAATCCAATAACCTTAAGAATTTTACGAATAAGAACTAGGCTTGTATGAATATCACATGCACTTGTGTAATTTCCTCGCCTCTTAACAGTGTCTTTTTCTGCTCTTATACCAGGAATGTCTCTTTCTTGTAGATATCAGCGAACTCACTTCAGAGTCTACTCACTCTAACTCAGATCGAGGTGCTAGTCTCAGGATGAGAGAGTTCAGTTTAACATTTCTGTGAGTGTGCGTCCAAATGAGTCCGTCTCTGGAAAATTTTGGCGATTCTGAGTCCGAGCGAGTCCAAAGTGCAAGATACATTTCCTGAGGGAATCTGAGTTTGATTTTTGTTTGCCAAGCTATGGTCATATCAACTCGTCTTCAGCATTACTATCCGCTCTACCTAGATCAGCGTTCATACTCGCGTTAATGCTCACATATTTCAAAGCCGTGTCTTTTATATACCATTTGAATATTTATTGATCAGTGGCATGAATTACATGATGGAAGGCCTTGACCTTTCCCTTACCATTGACAACTATAGGAAGTTGGTGACAAATATATATTGCGCTGTCATCTCTTTCAATAAAAACGACCTTACTGGTTTACGAGCACTCGTAACTCGTATTCGAAGGCACCATATGAAAAGGTGCCAAGAAGAGCATCGATTACGTGAAATTTCGGTGTTAAAAAGCACTGGCATTGTGGTCAAAAAAGACAGTGAGTCCGAGCGAGTCCGGTTGAACAAATTTTCGTGATAGTGAGTACGGCTCCCAAAAATGTTTATTGAGTCCGAGTCTAAGCAAGCTCCACAAGTTTTTCTGACTTACGCTTTCTTGGGTTGAAGCAAAGTGGAAGCAAGTTTCTATTAAATGTATGATATAAATATGTTGTAGTGAAGAACTGGATTTACGGTCTGGATACTGGCAAGTTCCTATGGAAGCATCTGACCGACCGAAAACAGCATTTGTCACACCTGATGGGTTATACGAGTTTACCGTTATGCCTTTCGGCCTTTGTAACGCTCCAGCCACTTTTGAAAGAATGATGGACGCTATTTTACGAGGCCTCAAGTGGAACACATGTTTATGCTACCTCGATGACGTAGTTGTCTTTTCCACCGATTTCGACACCCATTTAAATCGTCTCGAGCACGTCCTCACACGTCTCACCGACGCCGGCCTTCAACTCAACCTCAAGAAGTGTCGTTTTGGTGCTCGGCAGCTCACTATTCTTGGCCACGTCGTATCGCGGGACGGCATACTTCCCGACCCCGCCAAGCTTCGAGCAGTCGCCGATTTTCCGAAGCCAAAGAACTTGAAGGAACTTAGAAGTTTTGTCGGCTTGTCGTCATACTTCCGACGTTTTATTAGAAATTTTGCTTCCATATGTGCGCCCCTTACGGACCTTCTTAGCGGCGACAAGGACCTTTCCACCTGGTCACCAGCATGCGACGATGCATTCACCAAATTACGCCAACTGCTGACTTCACCACCCATCCTCCGCCACTACGATCCTGCCGCTCCCACGGAGGTTCATACTGATGCCAGCGGTGTTGGACTTGGCGCTGTGCTCGCGCAACGAAAGGCAGGGTTTGATGAATATGTCGTCGCTTACGCAAGCCGTACTTTGACGAAAGCCGAGGCTAACTACTCCGTGACCGAGAAAGAGTGTTTAGCTATTATTTGGGCCCTTGGAAAATTTCGCCCCTACCTGTATGGCCACGCATTCGACGTCGTCACTGACCACCACGCCCTTTGTTGGCTATCCACACTTAAAGACCCTTCCGGACGACTTGCTCGCTGGGCGCTCAAACTTCAGGAATACGACATCCGCGTTATTTACAGATCTGGTCGTAAGCACATGGACGCCGACGCCCTTTCTCGCTCACCTATATCGGATGAAGGTGTTTGCCTCTCTTCCCTCGAGCCTGCACTTGCGTCATCCGCCTTGCGCAACATGACGGTGGAACAACGAAAGGATCCCTGGATCAGTGGCCTCATAAGCATTCTTTCTGATCCTCTCACTCCTTCGCCGTCTCGCGCTCTCCGCCGCCAGGCTAGCAACTTTTGCCTAAGGGATGATCTTCTTTATCGACGCAACTACCTTTCTGACGGTCGCAAGTGTCTCCTTGTGATACCCCGCCATCTTCGAGCTGCCATCTGTGAAGCTTTTCACGCGGACCCACAGTGCGCCCACGCAGGCCTCTTCAAGACATACGCTAGGCTTCGACTCAGATATTATTGGCGTGGCATGTATAACTACGTGCGAAAGTTCATTCGCTCGTGTGCTCAGTGCCAACGACAAAAGTTACCTCCCGGGCAAGTCTACCCGTCACAACCTCTTCCTTGTCCTAGTCGACCTTTTGATCGCGTCGGCATTGACATTTACGGACCACTACCATCAACTCTAGCTGGCAATCGCTGGATTATTGTTGCGATAGACCATCTGACACGCTATGCCGAAACAGCCGCGCTGCCGACTGCCACAGGCCGTGACGTTGGAACGTTTCTGTTGCAACGTTTCATTCTGCGTCATGGTGCCCCTCGCGAGCTCTTAAGTGACAGAGGCCGTGCCTTTCTTTCTGACGCCTTGAAGGCATTACTCAACGAATGCCGAATCGTGCACCGCACAAGTACAGCGTACCACCCTCAAACAAATGGCATGACGGAGCGCTTCAACCGTACTCTTGGCAGTATGCTGTCGATGTACGTCGCCTCTGATCATTCAAATTGGGACCAAGTTCTCCCGTTCGTCACCTACGCGTATAATACTGCCGTACAAGCTACTACTGGGTTTTCGCCATACTTTCTTTTGTACGGACGAGAACCTTCAAATACAGTAGCCACTATTCTTCCATATAAACCTTATGAGTCCGAAAGTACAACTCTGTCCGAAGCTGCCCGACATGCTGAAGAATGCCGCCAGCTTGCCCGCTCTTTTTCTACCGAAGACCAGTGGCAGCAGCAATCCCGCCAGACTGGGGACCGTTCGGCTCCAAACTTTCCACCTGGTTCATTAGTATGGCTTCGGGCACCTGCTACCGCGCCTGGCCGCTCCGCAAAACTTCTTCCCAAATACATCGGGCCATACCGCGTTGTAGAGCGAACGTCACTCGTCAACTATATCGTGGAGCCCATCCTCCCATCCACAGACCTACGCTACCGCGGCCGCGACACTGTCCACGTCTCTCGTCTCAAGCCATATTACGACCCATTAGTCGTTTCTTCTCCCTAATCCGCCAGGATGGCGTCTTTTTGTGCGGAGGGCGATTGTAGTGAAGAAGAAGAGCTTCAGCGGCATTTCTCGGCGCATCAGGGGCATCGCCATCATCATAAGCTCGTGCTTGCTGCGCTTGGCCGGACGCTGCTGACTGCTTCGCTTTCTGCGTTCAGCGCTGCAAATAAACCCCGTTACAATGTCTACATTGCAAGTTGTACACAGTGAAATATTTGTGTTCAAAGGTTTCCTACTTGGCCCATATAACAAGCTTTTAAACTTAATAGGGCCCTCCAACACTTCGAAAAGTGCACTGTTGTAGCCAAACACCGTCAGCAGCTAACACGAGAGATTATGGAGGCCAATTAAATGCAAATGCTGGGTGATCGATGTATCAGCCTGCCTTCGCTTGCTCCGACTAAAAAAGAAAGCGAGTTTCTGGCTTTGACACAATTGATTGTGAACTTGTGCTGAGCTGTGGGGTTGTAACCATATAATGAGATGATGATTGTCTTGCTGCGATGCAATACATTGCGCGGTGGTGTTCCGTCATGAGTATATATTTCCAGCATTTTGTTAATAAAATTTCAGTTAAAGTCAGCGCTCTTTCTGTCCTTGTCTTTTCTTCTGTAGTTACGTCGTAACTACTCGTAGTCTTGTGCTGTACAAATATGTTGATTCCCTATCACCAACTAGCCCAAACATCTGTCTTATATAGTTACGAAATAAAAACACTGTGTACTCAAAATTTCCAAAACAAAGAAAATTCAGAATATACATTTTGAGAATTGAGATGACAAGAACAGTACAACAAATTTATAAATAGTGCATATGATGATTCTATTCAATAGACAAAGAAAATTGGAAGCGAGGTGCCACCTCATTGCTCGTGCCGTGCGATATAAAGCATTGCTTGATTTTTTTTGTAACACACATGAACTCAGTTTTCTCAATAAATTTTTGTTCTTATTGCGATAAGAGCCCACAAGTGTTTTAATATAGATGGTTGATATGACATGATCCCACTATAAATACAAATGTCCAATGAACTTCGCTGTTTAAAATTAACAGGGTTGCAGGCACTATAACCTAACTCAGTCTTGAAAGGTCGCTCCACGGCAGTGCGAATATCCCCAAAGTGGTTGGTTTCACCGCACAGAGAACCTATGCAGCAGTGAAACCACCTTTCAAAGCGGTTACACACGGTGAAGTATGTCTCACAGGCGCAGCCACTCGGTGATGTCCCGTGCAGGAAATTTTTGCTTCATCGGAGAATTTTCGCCTGTCATTTTGAGCCAAAAAGAATCTTCGCGATATTGCAGGGTATTTCAGGAATGGTTAAATTCTCATATGATGACCGATAATTAGCGGTCACAGTGCGCCTTCATCTGCTGTAATCGGTTCTGGTGCATGCACCACGCTAGCAGAACCCTTGAGATTTGATATACGCGAAGCGATTTCTAGTTCATTATTGGTGTTAGACTTGAAGCCCGCAATGTGCAGTGTACTATCACTATATGAATGAATATGCCATGGCTTTGTTGTGCGGCAGCGGATGGGCTAGTCATGATTTCAAAAGTGGTCAGTACGTCATACACGTGTAATTATAGTGTTTGCGTAGATGAGGGCGGAAATGAGTACTGTTATGCAGGAAAATATGCTGGAACTTTCGTCAATGTTAACAGGAAAATATCCCCGAAATAAGGAATTTTCATGTCTATGAATGGAAATTCTTCGACGTAGAACAAAACATCACTGGCCACAGTATATATGCTGGATCGGCGGTGACGTGAGACCACTGACCCAGTCCACGAAGGCGATCGCTCCACGAAGTTCGTCCTACCACTGTGGTTGTGACCGTCAAGTTTCTACGAGTGCCGATCGCGTTGTTGCACAATGTCGAGGCACAATGGAGGAGATGCGTCAGCCACTTGAGGTCCTAAGAGATAACCAGCAGTCTACTGAACACAAGTCCGTGTTCCGAGCGAACTTGGCCGACGAAGACGCCGTCAGTGAATGGATGGAAGCGTACAGCGTACGGACCAACACTTCTTGGATTGTCTAACGCGTCCAGAGTGTTGAAGAAAGGTGGGTTATCTTGTCGATGCTATTTACTGCACTACAGCCGTTTGAGCGATCATTTACACAGGGCTTACAGCTGAAATTATAGTTTCGAAATTCCACGCCGCGATACAAGGCGATTTTATTGATGTCATGATGGCAGCTCCATTTGGGGTGATGAGGTTGCTGCGGCAATTGCGCCGAGATGTGAAAACTGCTACATACTGAAACATTTCGACAGAAGAGGCACAATTAACGCTGAGCGTGCGCCAAGGTGTCGTTTTCGCGGTCTTTCGGTAAAAAAAAAGTGGTAGGCGATCGAAACACGAGTGCTCGACCATTTTTCACCATGGCGAAAAAACGCTGTCCTATGTCCTCTACGCGCTTACTTGCGCATCATATTCAATTGTGCTGCCGATCGGTAGTCTAGGCTCCTCGGGGCATATGAGCCAAACATAGCGCAGCACGTGAAACAGAATTTACAATTCTTAAACACCTTTAAATCGTTCGCTCTTCTCTCCCCCCCAATGATGCCATCAACCTAACCGTGCCAAAAATTCAAAGTGGACGGCCACTGGCTGATTTGACACTCTGTGATGGGCAATGTTACCGCGGCCGTCACAATATGCGGCGATGTTCGCTTGCTCGCGCTGCAAGTAGCTTAGCATTCCCAGAAAAAAAAAAGCTACACTGAGATTGCTTCGTTGATCACATCACTGAAAGTGACCATAACATACTGTACTGAGCTGGTCATAGAAGCCGTCGCATCATGTTTGGGCAGTAATCTGAAAGCCACCTTGTTTGTTGGGAGATTCATAAATAGGCACAGAGGATGCAACAAAATGAAAATGGAGGATGTTTTAACAGCTCAGCTATTTAAAGATCAGCTCCGGTGATTTTTTGACATCAATGGATCTCAATAGAATTCGGTGGGTACGTTCCTTCGCAGATTTTTGTCATTTATGCCAAATGACAGGATTGAGAGATGCACTGATTGTTTGCAAATAAATTTTAGGCTTGCCTCGAAATGATCAACTGACTTGCCATAATTATTGGCAACACTGTCCATGTAACATCACGTTTGGCATGTCGACTGAAGTCGGAGTGTCCTAAAATGAACTAGAGGAGACTCTAGCAGTACGATCGTTCGGCGACCATGAGAATCACGAATAGAACACTTATTTGCCTACTGTTCCTGCTTGCAGAACACGTATTTGCTCGCAGGTGGCGGACAAACTTGTGTCTTTGTTTATTCCTGTGTTATAGTAATGTTTCGAAGGAAAGAACAAACAGTTTTTCATTTCGTGACCCGATGTGAATTGGTAAGCCTAAACGATTAAGGTGGTGAAGTGTAACTGCCAAACATTTGCCGATTGTTCCTTCATGACAAAGCAGCTTCAAGCCACGCAAAGTCAGAACGAACGTGAAGTACGACAGCTGGGCAAATCCAGCGGCAGTGTTTGGTACAAAAAAACTTCCTTCCTTCCTCTGTGGTGTTTGGCTGGCACTTTGCTGGCCTGGCTTTCACAGTTTTCATACTCTGCGCCAGCGAGATCAATATTCGACTTCCGGTTCTTACCAAATAGTGTGTCATGCGTAGACAGTGCACTTGGTTGGGTTTCAGTATTGCGCCTTTTTGCTTATTAAAAGCTTTTTACAATTTTCTGAGAATTTCAGCTATTGTCTCAGAAACGTACAAACACCATTACCTTGATATGGTTGAAAAATATCCAGAGTTGGCTTTTATGCCAGCTGTAAAAACTTTGTGTTTGCAGAAAACCGCAGGTGGGTATGCGCTACAGGATTCGGGCAAGCCCCACTACCAAATACAGCACATGCGAGCATTAAAATGAAAACTCTGCTTGGTGAAGAGGAGATTGTGAAACACGAGACAGGGGAAGAAAAAGGCAGCCAGCCATAAAATGAAACAGGAAGATAGAAAGAACTAAAGGAAATAAAGGCGTAAAAAGATAGAAAGAGAGCAACAGACCAAAAGAGAATGGAAGAACTGACAGCAACACAGGAGTAAGAGAGAAATAAAAAGAAACAAAGAAAAAGAAGCACAGAGAAAAGGAAAAGAAAGTAATAGAAAGAAAAATAAGGTAGAAAAAATAATGAAAAACGAAAAAGACCACTCAGTTCTGCTCCTCATTTAGACTACGCAACGCTACTGTAAAGTCACCATAAATATTTATTTTTTCATGTGCAACAAGGCCTTCTTCTTAAAGTGTTCCAGTTAACTACTGGGCTTCTGAAGGATGCTAGATAATTGCCCCTAAAATTTTTTCTAAGATATAAGCAATTACACAGGTACTCGTAATTATACAGCACATGTACTCATGCATAATTAAAGGGCAAAATGTGCTGTGCCCCTCTAAAGATACTGGTAGCCTCTTGCCAGACAAAACCCGTATTCACAAACCTTTCGTAACAATACAAGGCCCTCTTTAATCAGGAAAAAAAAAGTTTCAGTATGAGAAAAGGCAAGGGTATGTTTCATAAACTCGCGCCGTTAGGTTTAAAGACAGCCTTGCATAAAATCCCATCATCATAATAAAGACTGAGGTAAAGACCAAGGCTATGAACTTTCCCTAGCTCATTGCTGGTTTATTAACAAGAAAATATAGCTGCAGCTGCTTAATTCAATAAAATAAATGCCGGAACGCATGCTCATGCAAGTTGGGGACAGTATGCTTCTTTTTGTTTATGAATGCCTCACCCTCATAGCACCGGCCACTTGCAGGAGCGCGCTGCCAAGGCAGTGCACGGAGGCAAGCGAGGCGGTCTATGAGAGACTTGAACAGCTGTGATGCTGCAATCGGGTTTTTTCTCCGGCTGTCTATGTGTGTTTGCACGAGAAAGCGTAAAATGACCATTTTTGCCAAGCCTGACCGCCACTGCAGATCAAATCAAAAAAGTTGATGTGACGGAAAGTTCAACAAAAGAAAAAAATGCACATGCCGGTGACCTGATGCCCGAACAGTATATGCCACTTAAACTGCAGCAAAGTAACTAATGCGACTTTCCACTGAGTGCTGCAAAACAAACCCTATACTTTAAGTGGCTGAGTGGCATGCCTGTGCACCAGTGTCGCAAGCCAATGTCTCATTGCAAGGTTCACAAACAACACTTATCGCGGTAAGCTTCAATGGCCATTGCTGCTTCTGTGGCTCCAGCTACTCTTGCTTTGCTGGTACTAGCATCGGCGGCCGTGCAGTAAAGTCAGGCAATGTTGGGCAAGGCAACTATGTCAGGAGCCCCATTTTTTCAGGAGGGCAATTTAAAGCGCAATAACACCGTGCGGATCACTCAAACATGATCTCATTTCAAAGTCAGTATTTCCTTGGCATCGAAGTAGCACTACGACGTTTGTGGACCACTACTCCAGCAATCTACGCCAACTTCATATTTACCCTTAACGTCTCTCTAATGTCTGGTGAGACCACTGTTGTAAATGTAGCCTTGTGGGTGCACAGCCATGCTAAGCTTGTGCACATATTCCCTCTAGTGTGGACATGTTCTAAGGCCACCCCTGTTGCCAATAACGCCTGCACTGATGGGGCTACTAACAGTGTCGTCTCCTAACGTGCACTGAGACAAACGATGGCTCAACACTACCATCATCTTCATGATGGCATGGCGGCTGAAGCACCTCTGGGGTAACCCAGTCAAATGGGCGACAACCACTCATACGGTGCTCATACAATCGTACGGTGCCATGCCATTGCACAGAATACAACATACGAGCAGCCAGCTGCAAATGTAATAAAAGCATAGCTATTACAGCACTGCAACTGTGAAAAGAGTTTCGTACTTCTAGTTATTCTTACTTAGATAATTATATTTTACAAAGCAGTGCATTATGAAAGAGCTTATCCCCATTTGCACCCATGTGTGTCATGCAGGATGGCTTTTCATAAAATTTGGCGCTGCCAGCATCACACCGAGAACAAGAAGAGTGGCCCACGCAATGCCAAGTGCATGGCCAAAGTTGACGTAAAAATAAAACTGGTCACGTTTAACACCAAACACAGGGACAAGTATCTGCAGAGAGAGGTGCCTCTTTCTGCAGTGATACGAATCGACGAAAGGCACAGTCACAGCACCGACTCAGCGGACGCTCTGTGGCACCAGGTCAACAAGGCAAACATTCCTGCAATACTTCAGCGAAGGCATGACCCCTAGTGAAGCAAGGAGACTGCATGAGAGCAAGCTCTCTATGGAAGATGATGGCCCTGCAAAGCTGGCCAATGCGGCTTTAAATCCGCCTCAAAGAACAGTCTACCACTGGCACAGCGTTTGGAGGGAGGCCTGTTTTGGTGGTACTCACATCGACCCTGTGCTGAAACTGGAGGAAAAGGCTTCTTTGTATGCAGCTCAAGGTATGTCTAAATCTGTGGGAGAATCTGTCCTCTACGTAAAACATTATTCATAAGCACTCCACTAATTTTCAAAGTGTGAATGGTCAAGTTTTAGCTATGACAAATTACAGACACATTCAGCACAAAGCCTCATCTACTTGTGATTCATGCCAGTGGCTTGGTTGTACGTTGCACCTGCTAGTCAGAGCATACATTTACCATTATTTGCTTGGGAAGTAAGAAATTATGTACTTGTTACTTTGAAACCCACAACTTTTTGATGAATTTATGTTCCCGTGAAATCAGAAACATCAAATACTTGGAATAACCTTGAGTATGGCAAGCTTAAAGCCCGAGAGGTGCACAGGTGGTCGGAGTTTCAAGTGGCAAAACCAGAAAACCAGATCAGATTGATATGAAAACCAAAATGATCAAAAAGAAAGAGGGGAAGAAGAACATCTACATGACCAGATAAAAGAAATAACGAAAACATTATTTATTTTCTTTGAAAGTGACACTGACATTTTTAAAAGGTTATTGTTTCAAGGCATAAGTTGGCAATCTAAAACAACTGACACGTTGCATGAGCATCAATTCACAGGGACCCAGCATTAATGAAGCTCGCGAGTCAGCCCATGGAAACAAATTGTGAAATATAAAACATAAAAAAAGAGATGAGATGCCTCATACTGGCCGGCCTATGTTTCAATGTAAGTATTTATCTTCGTAAAGGCGTTTTGTCCTTCTTTCCTTCTTGGTTGTTAGTTGAAGAGATTGGTTGTAAATGTCATTAAAAGAAATGTTGAAATTTCAGAAAGCATGAAAGCAGCAGCAACCAGAGCTGTACAGAGTGTCAGCTACACAGGTCAATCTAGAGAGGCCATTAAAACATGGGAGAAAACAAAAAAAGAAAAGAAGCGTAAAGCGCAAGAACGGGACAAAGGAAGGCGATACAAAAATGGCTGCTGACTGCCAACTGAAATTTTAATCGACAAAATCAAGGATACGCAAATACCAAAAAAATGGTTAGATTACAAATCTTCAGTCATGTGCGTCACATCAAATTGATTTTTTTTTCAAACAGATTAAGTAGCGGAGTGCTCACACATCCATGGCCCCTTTGGTGGATGGCAAAAGCCTCAAATATCTCCCGTGCGAGCCTTCGACAACAGCATTTTAGGACTGTAACATCCGACAGACGGAGGAATGCTGTACCCATGCCTAGCACAATGTGTGGCTAAATCACTACAAACACCAATCTTTACATGAATTGACATGTTTGCAAGGCCTATAACTGATGCACTGCCCAGTCTGTGCCACAGACACACAGCCGCACGAACACTAAATTATGACATGTGTATCACTGGATGAACGTCTTGATATGTTTCTTTGAACAGATTGCTCCGCTTCCTTCCTGTTCGTTCGCATGGCGGCACATTCCACCTCGCTTGGTGGCACCGATCGCTCTTACTGTTTAGGAAGATGGTCAGGTGTCTTGAACCTATCTTATCCTGGTCCTGGCACCATACCGTTGAAGACTGAGAAGTAGAGCTGAAACAGAGAACACCTTATTTGACAGATGCGAAACTAACAAAAAAATTCAGCAGATCCCATGTACTTTGGCAATTAACATTATGTGAATCATGCGGAGGGAAGGTGGCCGTGTTGTAATTTTTTTTCTTCAGCGATATGTTATGAAATGATGCTAAATATATGTACAAATGTTGCAGGAACAGATGCATATTGAACAGTTGCAGATGTTTCTATAACCAGTTGTTTGCACCTGCACAATGGTGCCATCAGTAACATGAGTATTAGCAACACCAGAAGCGATAAGCTGATATGAAGGGTTTGTGCTGGCAAGGATGGTAGCCCTGGACACTGGTACATAAATCCACTTCTGCACATGGCACCTAACTACAATGGACGTTCACACAACATAAAGGTTGTAGCATAGGAGTAAATATGTAATCTTTATGAGATTGCATAGCCAGCACTGCAACCACATTTGACGTTTTACGAACATTACGGTCTATTTGACAAATAGTTCCGAGATCTAGCATGGCTCTGTGGTAGAATACTTGATTGCCTCGCATTATGCTTGGGTTCGACTCCTGCTGGCACCCTGATAGATTAATATGTGGAGTTTAATGTCCCAAAACCACCATATGATTATGAGAGATGCTGTAGTGGAGGGCTCCGGAAATTTCGACCACCTGGGGTTCTTTAACGTGCACCCTAATTTGAGCACACGAGCCTACAACATTTTTCCCTGCATCGAAAATGCAGCCGCCGCAGCCAGAATTCGATTCCGCGACGTGCAAGTCAGCAGCCGAGTGCCTTAGCCACTAGACCACCGCGGCGGGGCCCTGCTGGCACCCTGACATTTTTCTTTGCGTTTGTCGAGTCAGCGCTGCCGCTGTCAGTTTTGTCTTAAAGAGGCCCTGCAACACTTTTTGAGCTTGGCCAGAAAATGTTGCCAATTGGTAGAAGAGGCTCCCGAGAACACGCGAGCCAAATATTATAGTGCAGCATGCGGCTTGGAATTTGCAATAAATAAATGATCAAAGTCAGCTAAAAAATGCTTTCTCTCGTTTCAGCAAATGACGGAGGAAGCTGAAAAATCATTCAAAGGCCATCTATCAGCCATTCGCCGATTTTAGCATGGCGCGCTCGGTCCTTACAGAGATCGCCGCGAGAGGCCGCAATTTGTCCCCGCGTGCGCTCGCGATCCCACAGAAAAGGCCACGTATTCAAAGCGAAAAAAAAAAAACAAAGAAAAAGTCTTCAATGACAAAAGGCACGTGTGACATTTTTTTTTTTTTGCCCATGCCATGCTTAGCTCCCAGAGCTTTCGCCGGGATTACTTTTTTTATTTTTTTTATTTAAAAAATACTGCAGACAGTTTTTCACCATCCTAGCAGGAGAGGGTTACATAAGGTTCTTAACACAGAGGTCAAAACTAGAAGAAGTCGGAGCGCGTACGCAGTCGGAAGGCAGTGAATTCCAGTCTTCAATGGTTCTTACAAAAAAGGAATACTTGAATGTGTTATTTTTAGGAGCATATGGTCTTACAGTTTTTGAATGATTTAACCTTGCTGAGCGCTGAGGAGGTGGCAGAATGTACAATTCTTTATTTAAACCAGATTCATTGTTGTATAGTTTATAAAAGAAGACCAACCTTGCAATTCTTCGCCTACATTCCAGTGGTTCCAGCTCACATTTATTTAACATTTCAGAAACGGAGGAGAGGCGCCTAAAGTCTGAAAAAATGAACCGTGCGCTTAGCCGCTGAATCCTTTCCACTTTGTCTTTCTTTAAATATGGGTCCCACGCAAGGGATGCATATTCTAGCACTGGTCGAACTAGGGTTTTATAGGCTGCAAGTTTAACTTTCCAATCACATGACCTGAGCTTCCTTCTTAAGAAGCATAGCTTCTTGTAGGCCTTGGCGCAAACGTTGTCGATGTGAGCGTCCCAGCTAAGTTTCGTATTAATGGTCAATCCAAAATATTTTACGGTATTAACAAATTCAATACTTTGGTTACGGACATGGTATTTATATTTAAGAGGATTTTTCTTGTATGTTACTGTAAGAGCGCAAGTTTTTGAGTAGTTAACAACCATCTGCCACCTCTCACACCAGTCAGCAATTTTGCACAAGTTGTCGTTAAGCAATGATTGATGCAAGGGGCTATTGACAGTTGTATAAATAACACAGTCGTCTGCAAACATTTTCACAGTCACTCCCGCGTCAATATCATCGCAAATATCATTCACATAGATCAAGAACAAGAGTGGTCCCAAGACCGACCCCTGGGGCACTCCTGACAATACATCAAGGTTTTGTGATTGGCAGCCGCTAATTTCTACAAACTGCGTTCTGTTTTTCAGATACGCAGAAATCCAGTTCATGAGGCTAGGAGCAATCCCTAAACGCTGCATTTTTCGTATCAGTAAAGAGTGTGGTACCCTATCAAAGACTTTTGATAGGTCCAAAAATATTGCATCTATTTGTTTTCTGTCATTGATAGCATCAGCGAAGTCATGTATGACTGATACGAGCTGGGTCGTCGTTGATAACTTTTTTCTAAACCCGTGCTGGAAGCTGCCTAATATGTTTTTTTGATTCCAAGAACGAAGTTATCTGGCTGGAGAGGATGTGTTCAAGTAGTTTACAGCAACTACTGATTAATGATATTGGCCTGAAGTTCGAAGCGAGCAGTTTGCTTCCATCCTTGTGGACTGGGACAATTTTTCCACACAACCAATCAGTAGGTAGGCATCCGTCATCCAAAGATTTATTGAACAAATTATATAAGTAATGTAAAATAATATCCGCATAACGTTTCAAAAAGGCATTAGGGATACCGTCAGGGCCAGAAGACTTCTTGGTATCAAGTTTTAGAAGAAGAAGGCGAATACCATTTACATTTAAATCTATATCCGGCATTACGTTGGGCGAGAGAGGAGATGGTTCCGTCGGATTATTGGTTAAACTCTGTTGACTGAACACACTGTGGAATGTTCTGTTTTGCTCATTAGCAATTGCGTAAGGATCAGTAACTGCGCAGCCGTCAACGCGAAGCTGTTCAACAGATTTTTTGTTTCCGGACAAGTATCCCCAAAACTTTTGCGGAGCGTTTTCCATGAAGTTGACAAGTGTCGTTCCAAAAAAAATAATCTCGAGCGGTCCGTATTTTGTGCTTCAGTGTTCCTGAGAGGGAAGATATGGCCTGGTTATCTTTATGCGCAGCTTTACGTTTTCTTGATATTGTTGTTTTCAATTGTATTATATCGCGTGTTATCCAGGGGTTACACCGTTTCTTTTTCTGAAATTTCGGTACGAATTTATCAAGACACGATGCAGTAACGTTTTTAAACGTATTCCACAGACTTAATACGTCTCCTCCTGCCTCAATGTCACCGAAGCACGAACCAAGTTTATCTATAATAGCTTCGTCATCCGCAGCAGAAAAATCAAAGACACTGTTGCTCGCAGAATTCTTTTTGTCAGGGCGGAAATTCGCGGTAAGTAAAACCAGCTTGTGATCAGAGATTCCATCATAAACACTGGCCTTAGTGTCATCTGGAAAGTTTCCAACAAATAGAAGATCTAGTGCCCTTTCAGTGCTTCGAGCAACTGTGGTAGCATCTTTAACAAGTTGAACGAGATTAAAGTTCAGCATCAATTCGAGCAACAAGTTACAGTTCGCTACCTCTGTTGAACCTTGGTGAAGAGTGTTCCAATCAATTGATGGTAGGTTGAAGTCCCCCGCTAATATGACTTTTTGATTAGGCTTGCACTTCTGCTGCATGTAAGACTGAATGTTTTCCAAAAACGACTCCGGCAAAACAGGGGGCCGGTAGACTACACCTACGAGAGCCGAGAGCCGGCGAAAATCAATTTGACACCATACACTTTCATATTCGATTATTTCGTCCATAGTTATGCAAGTGATTTCCTGTTTGACCACCAAAGCAACGCCTCCTACTCTGCAGCCTCGACCACGTCTAACCATTTTATGAGTTGGAGGAACTATTTCAGAATCTAGAATGTTTGGAGTTAGCCAGGTCTCTGTAATCGCTATGATTTGGGGATCATAGGTAAATATGATTTCTTCAAGCTCGTGAACTTTATTGACAATGCTCCTAGAATTAAGGAGAACAACTCGCAGTTGTTTGTGATCGAGTCATTCGTCGAGGTTACGTTGCGGGCGGATACATTTCAGGCAGTCCTTCTGCTCATCCCATTTGTATATATCATCATCCACTCTCAGCTTATCGTAATCGAGCGATACTTTGCGACCTTGCACTCTAAAATCATTGGAATGAGACCAGAGTTTGCTGCGCTTTGCTATAGTGGCCTTGCAGAAGTCATGGTTTACCGAGATTTTTGTTCCTTTCAGTTTGTGACAGCTTTTTAACACTTTAAGCTTCTCGTTGTAGTAAAAAAAATTCATTATTACCGGTCGCACTTTATCGTGGCATTTTTTCCCAACCCTATGTACTCTTTCTACAGAGTTAACAACCACTCCGAGTTTATTTCCTATCAGTTCCTCGATTATCTTCTTTCTTAGTTCTGTAGCATTTTCACGATCCGGTTCAGGAAAACCAAAAATAACAAGATTGCGGCGTCTGCTTCTATCTTCTAAATCATCCAGACGCCTTTGATGTAGTTGAAGATTACCTTTCAACGCTGTAACTTCAGTCTGCAGTGCCTTGATCTCTACTTTCTGTTCTTTTATTGCTATCATAACATCGTCCATTCAGGCATTAACCGTAGATTCTAGCTTATCGTGAGCAGTAGCTGAATTTTTGATTTTTGTTTTCAATTCTTTCTGGGAAGCAAGCATAGTGTTCATCATTTTTATGAGATTGTCTGTATCAGGCCCGGGATTCTGCTCAACATCCCCCGCAAAAAGAATCAAAATGACCGTCCATGCGTCCACTAAAAGACATGCTCAAGTCGCCGGGCACGGCAGAACCACAATTCCTCTACAATCGCTACGAAAGCTGGTATAAGAGTGTTTGCCACCAACCTGGGCGAAAAATAAAGAAGGGTATAGCGATGTTGCCATTGCGAGCCCGCCGTGCCCTCTGAAGAAGTCGTTGATGCGGTTGTTTTTATATGCTTGAGCAGGGGGTGTTAATTCCAAGAAGTTGGATTCCGGTGACGACATGTGCTGCGTCCACGGGATCGGCCAGTCGGAGTTCACTGTTGGTAGATCCAGGCTGCTGTTATCATTCTTCGGTGTGAATGACAAGTGCTGAGCAAGGGTGCACAGCGTAACCCGGGCGAAAAATACAGAAGGGTATGAGAGCAGAGCAAATGCGATTGCAGCATGACAAATCTTTGCGAGTCCGCTCATACTAGACGTATTAAAATTTTTGCAGCGTTGAATTCGTGAAGCAATAAGCTCTTTTAGTGAATCCATTCCATGGTTACTTAAAAAGGTGTTCCAGGGTACCTTTAACGTTCACGCGTTACAATGGCCCATGTGTGTTCTTGTTGTTTTTAGGTAGATACCAAGTGTCAAACAGCTGTGGCACATACCCACCCACAGGTACGTTCCACTGTTTAACTGTTTAACAAGAAGTGTTTAACAATGTATGTAATGTTATTTGTGTTTTGACCAGCGTGTCATAATCATCAAACCCTCTCATACTAATTTAGGTTCCCACCAAGTTAAGGAGATTATCACGAGAGCACCCAGATGTAAGCAGCTAGATAGATAGATAGATAGATAGATAGATAGATAGATAGATAGATAGATAGATAGATAGATAGATAGATAGATAGATAGGTAGATAGATAGATAGATAGATAGATAGATAGATAGATAGATAGATAGATAGATAGATAGATAGATAGATAGATAGATAGATAGATAGAGAGATAGATAGATAGATAGATAGATAGATAGATAGATAGATAGATAGATAGATAGATAGATAGATAGATAGATAGAGAGAGAGAGAGAGAGAGAGACAGATAGATAGATGCCACCACCGCGACATATCTCGACATATCTCGCGGCCCCACGCCGCGAGACGAGATGGCCGGTGCCTGTCCCAGGCAAGTGGGCCACTCTTTAGTGCCGCTGACGAGGTCAGGGCACACGGAGATGTGGCCTCTCCATAGTGACCGGAGGTCCAAGACCCCCGTGGTCCCCGCTCAAAGCGAGCGGTTGCGCTACGCCCCCGCGGCGCGCCTAAGACGAGGGGGAAAGAGTGCTTACTATCTCTCCCTTGAAGAGGGGCGGGAGAGGAGGAGAGAGCGCAGGTCGAAGGGCGCGCTCTTTGAACGAAAACGCGTTCCCCCGGAGAAGGAAGGAGGATGATATATAGTGTTTTTTGGCGCAAGGGCCATTTGATGGCCAAAGAGCGCCAGTTCATGAGACAGGAATGTGGACAATGGTTGTGATTAGCGGCTGTATAGGGGCCATAAAATTCCTCGCAGTAAAGCGGGTAAAAACATACAAGTAATAAAATCATGACTATGCCGTGAAAGGTGTGCATGGTGTGAATAGGTGACAAAAGTTGGTGATAATGAAAAACGATGGTGGACATGTATGGCATTAGCACAAGTACCTCACACGTTAGTACCCTTGCGTGCAAGGGCCGTGAGGCAAGTGCTTTCCTGTGTAGCCACCGCAGCAAAAACCTCTCTAGAGAGGTCGTGCTACGGTATGCCCGGGTATATAATATGAAAATTATGAATTTCCTTTAAAAACGCTAATAATGATTTGTGACTAAAAAGCGGTTCCCTACCGACGAACATTGCAGGGTGTAAAGGTATATGTTGTCGGTAGGATAGTGGGAAGTGTTGTCTTCTTAGAGTGTCTAAATGTTTACATTGAATTAAAACGTGAATGTTAAACTGTTAATGCCTCACCACATTTATCACACAATGGTGGATCACCACCAGACAAAAGATGTGTGTGTGTCGTGTATATGTGTCCTATCCTGAGTCTTGTTAGTGTCACCTCTGTTAGACGTGATTTTGATACTGGTGGCCAATGGCCAAGGTGTGGCTTGATAACGTGTAGTTTGTTTTGTGTGTGTGTATCCCACTTGCTCTGCCAGTATACTCTGAGATTTCGTTTGAGAGACGGCTTAAGATCAAGGGCCGGGATTGATATGGGTGTAGGGGCAGTGCTTTTGTGGACGGATGCAGCGAGCTGATCCGCCCTCACGTTGCCTTGGATCTCACGGTGCCCTGGCACCCAGCACACCACAACATGTTGGTTGAGTGTGTAGAGTGTGCAAAATATGGAGTAAAGTGAGACAAGGACAGGGTTTTTTTGTTTTTTAAGACTGTGCAGAGCCGTTACCACACTGAGGGAGTCTGTATAAATGACTGCTTTTTGTATTTGTAATTGTTTAATGTGTTTAGCTGCCACAAGTATCGCGTAAGCTTCCGCTGTGAAGATACTTGTGCCTGGATGTAGAGGGCCAGCATCCGAAAAGGAAGGGCCAACAGCAGCGTAGGACACAGAGGAGTTAGACATAGAGGCATCTGTAAAAAACTCAGGACGTGTGTATTTGTGTTGAAGTTCCAGGAAGTATGTTCGGATATGAGCAACGGGCGCATGTTTAGTAACTTCAAGAAAAGACACATCGCAGTCTATAGTCTGCCACTGCCATTAAACTACAGGAGCCATTAAACTGTGTTCGAGTGACACTCCAGTGTCCTCAGCTAGACCCTTCAGGCGAACTGAGAAGGGCTGCCTCATTGAAGGCCTGTTTTAAAAAAGAATGGAGCTCGACAAGTCATTAATAGTATAGTATGAGGGGTGCCTCTTGTCTGCTTTCACCTTAAGGAAGTATACAAAGGACATGTAGGTTCTTTGCAGATGAAGCGACCACTCATTTGACTCAACATAAAGGCTTTCTACGGGGCTGGTGCGAAAAGCACCCGTAGAAAGGCGGATGCCCAAATGGTGCACGGGGTCCAGCATCTTCAAGGCACTTTGAGTAGCAGAATGATAGACAACGGCCCCATAATCTAAGCGGGTGCGAATGAGGCTTTTATAGAGGTTCATGAGGCATTGCCTATCGCTACCCCACGTAGTACGTGACAACACTTTAATAACATTCATGGCTTTTAAACATTTTGTTTTTAAATACTTGATGTACGGTACCAAGGTCAACTTGGTGTCCAAGATTAAGCCTAAGAATTTATACTCTACTTTGACAGACAGACGTTGCCCGTTCAGTCGAATGTCAGGTTCCAAGTGCATGCCTCTCTATCGAGAGAACAAGACACACGTGCTCTTTTGTGGGTTCAGTCGGAATCCGTTTTCCTCTGCCCATTTGGGGACCTTGTTTAAACCTAACTGAACCTGTCGCTCACACATTACCAGATTGCAAGATCTAAAGCCAAGCTGGACATCGTCGACATATGTACAATAAAACATATTGCGAGGGATGGACAAGTGCAAGGAATTCATCTTGATGAGAAAAAGTGTGCAACTAAGCACGCCACCTTGTGGCACGCCTGTTTCCTGGACAAATGTTTGAGAGAGCACACTGCCCAGACGGACACGGAATGTCCGGTTTGACAGGTAGCTTTCGATTATATGAAACATTCTTCCGCGCACACCAAGGTGGGACAGGTCTCTTAGGATTCCAAAACGCCATGTTGTATCATACGCCTTTTCGATATCGAGGAACACAGAGAGAAAATATTGTTTATGGACAAAGGCGTCTCTGATCTGTGCCTCGATACGAACAAGGTGGTCTGTGGTGGATCTACTTTCTCGAAACCGGCACTGAAATGGGTCGAGCAAATTGTTTGTTTCAAGGATATGTACAAGTCGGCAGTTTATCATTTTTTCGAATACTTTGCACGAGCAGCTTGTAAGTGCAATAGGCCTATAACTTGAAGCTAAAGAAGGGTCCTTGCCCTCTTTCAAAATGGGAATAATAATAGCCTCTTTCCAGGAGGTAGGGATAGTGCCAGAAAACCAGATAGCATTGTACAAACAAAGTAGGGTTTTTCGTGTTTCGGCTGGTAGGTTTTTTAGCATTTCATACACCACATGGTCAGAACCTGGGGCAGAAGTGCTGCAGGAGTTTAGAGATGTTCGGAGCTCCGCTAGACTGGAAGCTTGGTTATATGCCCCGTATCTAGTGGATTTGTGTGTGAGTTTCTGCTTTTCTATTCTTGTTCTGTATTTTTGGAAAGTGTCAGTATAGTGGGACGAGCTGGATACCCGTTCAAAGTGTGCCCCGAGGAAGTTTGCCTGATCTTCCAAGGTATCACCTTGAGTGTTTACGAGTGGAAGTGTGTGTACTTGTTTCCCTGCTATCCTACCGACCATGTTCCAGACTTTAGCCTCCTGTGTGTATGAATTGACCCCTGATAAAAACTTCTGCCAGCTTTCTCTTCTGGCCTGCCGACGCGTTCTCCTGCCAGGAGATTTTATTTTCTTAAAGCTCTCAAGGTTTTCCGCTGTCGGCGAGTTGCGCAGCAACCTCCATGCCCTGTTTTGTTCCTTTCGCGCATTCTGACACTCAGTGTTCCACCACGGGACGTGTCGTTTGCCGGGCAGTCCAGATGTTTGTGGAATGCACTTGGCTGCTGCGTAAGTAAGAAAAGCCGTGAAGTACTGCACAGCTTCATCTATGCCTAATCCGCATATGTCGGTCCAGCTTAGGTGTGTAATCTTTTGAAATTGTTCCCAGTCGGCTTTGTTCACCAGCCATTTGGGAACATGTGGAGGATATTCATATGTTATTGGTGTACTCAAAACTAAAGGAAAATGGTCACTTCCGTATGGATTATTTATGACTTTCCACTGAAGTAATGGTACAAGTGAAGGAGATGCGATACTGAGATCTATGGAGGAGTAAGTATTGTTTGCAAGGTTATAATATGTTGCCTCTTTTCTATTCAACAGACAAGCACCTGATGAAAAGAGGAACTGTTCAATGAGACGACCTCGTGCATCACATCGACAGTCACCCCATAAACCGCTGTGCGCATTCAGGTCCCCTAGAACCAAATAAGGTTCTGGTAACTCATCTATTAAAGACTGGAAATCATGTTTTTCCAGGCGGTGTTGCGGCGGTATGTATAGAGAGCAGATGGTGACGAGCTTATTCGATAAAACTGCTCGAATAGCCACTGCCTCTAGGGGTGTTAGTAGTGGTAGATGACTGCATGCTACTCCTCGATTAACTATAATGGCTACACCACCAGATGACGCCACAGCATCATCTCTGTCCTTTCGGAAGACAACATATTGACGCAAGAAACTTGTATTCTTGGATTTTAAGTGTGTTTCCTGTACACACAGCACTTTTGGAGAATGTTTGTGTAGAAGTTCTTGGACATCGTCGAGGTTTCGAAGTAGTCCTCTGACGTTCCATTGTATGATTTGTGTCTCCATTATGGGAGTAAAGAAGTGCTGTGTGTACGAAATGAGTGTGGCTGGTGTCTAAAGAGAAAAGTGACTTATCTTACAGAGCCTTTAGAAGGCCCTGTAATTACCGTTTTGTCTTTTTTAGAGCGGTCGAGGGAACCCCGCCGCTCCTTTTGCGCAGTCTGCGCCGGTGCAGTTGAAGTGACCATCGCCTCAGGAGAGGCGACAGATAATGTTTTCGTTGTAGGCTTCGTCGTGACAGACGGAGCCTTAAACCCCACCGGGCTGGAGGTCGAGGGGACCTCTTTAGTTTGTGTGGTACCCTGGCTGCTGCCAAGGTTCACAGGAGCCTTCGGTGGGGCTGTATTCAAGGAGGGTGGGGCAGCCGAGGCTGCTCCCCCCATGGGGGCTTGTGGCGTTTGCCTTGGCACGCTGGGCGTGGTCCAAGGCATTGCCGAAAACCGAAGTGGTGCTGACCCCCCTCGCACCACTTCGGCATACGATGTGTTCCCAGCAAAATGCGGGGAAACGCGCTGCCGCGCTTCACGGAAGCTCATGTTCAATTTAAACTTTGTACTGATAATTTCTTTTTCCTTTTTCCAGGCCACGCATGACCTGGAATATGCAGGATGGTCACCCTCACAGTTTGCGCAGTGCACTTGTAGCTGACAGTCATCGTCAGCGGTATGACCTTTGGTGCCGCATTTCGCGCAAGTAATCTGTCCTCGGCAGCTCTGGGAGCCGTGCCCAAACCTCTGACACTTAAAGCAGCGCCTCGGGTTGGGTATGTATGGTCTAACTGGCAGTTTAAGATATCCTGTTGCTATTTCAGTTGGGAGGGTGCTAGATGCGAACGTTAGTATGATGTGCTTCGTTGGGATTTCCTTATTTTCTCTTCTTATTTTGATACGCTGCACCTGAATGACATTTTCCTCTTTCCTGCCTGTTAGAAGTTCATCATCAGAGAGGTCCATCAGGTATCCATCTGATACAACACCTTTCACTGTGTTCAAGGTTCGATGCTGTGTGATTGTAATAGGCTGATCCCCAAATGCTGTGAGTTTATGTAGTCTTTGGTACTGTGCGTTGTCTTTTACTTCAAGTAACAGGTCACCACTGGCGATCTTTGTGGCCTTGTAGCCTGCGCCCAGCGTTTCTATAAGGCATTTCAATACAAGGAAAGGTGAAATGTTTCTAGCTTTCTTTTCTGTGCCTTCACAGTGGATAATGTGGTATTTTGGGAAGTTATCTTTTTTGTTCGGGAGAAATTCAAGAATTGCATCGGTGCGCCACCTCTTGGAGGGGCGATTAGTTGTGACAGGGCTAGGGGTTCCCATAAATTTGATAGCTTTTTCGGTGGCCATGCCAGCCACCCACCACCGAGCCCAACAAGGGGACGCTGCGAGACACGAAGGAGGTGCAAGCGCCAGCCGTACATGGCCGCTATAACCTAATATATCTATCCAAGTTTGGATATTTACACTAGGTTAACCCTTGCCGCCAGGAAAAATTGGAAGTAAAATGAAGTGAGGAGAAGACAGGAAAGATGTAAAGTGAGAACAAAAGACGAAGATATAGGGAGAGAGAGATAGGAAAAGGCGACTGCCGATTTCCCCTGGGTGGGTCAGCCCAGAGGTGCCGTCTACGTGAAGCTGGGGCCAAAGGGGTGTGTTGCCTCTGCCGGGGGGCCTTAAAGGTCCAATCACCCAGCGTCGGCTCAACCCCCAGGATCCCCTTTTCCCCGGACACGGCAAAGCCACGCACGGCTAGACGTGGGATGGAGTAGAAAACTCCCCCGTTAGCTCGGGTCCGTGGTGTCGCTACACACCAAACGCCTACTTGCGCAGGCGCCCCTGCGGGGAGAAGGAAGGAGGAAGGCGCTGCCGAGCAGAATGTAAGCAAATCCCCAGGCGTGGTCGCTTGTCCTAGCGCGGAGTGAACGCGCTGTTGGACTTAAACAAGGCATGCAGGCGAGTGATGCCTCGCCAAATCCTGTCCTCGCCTCTTAAAGGGGACCTTGATCTCGAGCAATTGCGCCTATCGGTCGGGGCTGCGCCGGCAGTCTGCATCTCGATGAAAGTGCAGGGGTCTGTGCTCAAGTGGTCAGTATCCGGCAGGACGTAGCGTCCACGACTTAGGATGGGCACCTCCTCCGGGTTGAGGGGGGGGGGGGGCCGTCGGGGGTTGAAGTGGCGGGAAACTAATCTCGTCATATCCAGAGAATGCAGGCTCGTCGTTCTCGGGACTCGGCGCCTGTGTTGGCACGTCTTGTTCCTCGCTTGCAGGTTGCGACAAATCCCAGGAGTCGCGGGTCGAGTCCGGAGAGCCGGATTCATGGCCGCTCGACTCGTCCTGGTCGCCATCTGAACTAGTATTGCTCGTGTCGTCCCCCGCTTCGGAGCCTACGTTCAAGGGAGCGGGGGTCGCTGATACGGTGTGGGCGTCTTCCGTCCCTCGGGGTTCTTCGAAATTCTAGTGGTCCGGGACATTCGTTGTCGTGTGGGGCCGAGTCCTGGGTCTTAGGGCCTGCAGCCCTGATGTCGGTTCAGTCCCTGTAGGTGGGCGAGAGGTGTTGGGGTGGTTGTTACTAGTAACTGGCCACGGCTCGGGTGGAAGGCCGCACGCTGCTGCGAGGTACGAGCGTTTGCGGAAACACTCGCGTGTGCCGTGCCGCCCGCCGCATCTCTTACACTCCTCAACACACCCTTCGGTGTCATGCCCAAATAAACCACATCTTTTGCAATAAGCGACTGCGCACGCCCCGCCGCGGTGGTTTAGTGGCTAAGGTACTCGGCTACTAACCCACAGGTCGCAGGTTCGAATCCCGGCTGCATTTCCGATGGAGGCGGAAATGTTGTAGGCCCGTGTGCTCAGATTTGGGTGCACGTTAAAGAACCCCAGGTGGTCGAAATTTCCATAGCCCTCCACTACGGCGTCTCTCATAATCACATGGTGGTTTTGAGACGTTAAACCCCACATATCAATAAGCGGCTGCGCACGCCGTGGCCATGTGCCCCGGTTCGTTACACCTTGCGCACACTCTGCGCATACCGTGGTATTCACACATGACACGGTGCCCCCCGATGGTTGTGAAGTTTGGGACTGGCTTACTCATTTCCATGCGCACTACTCTAACCCCATTAAGCTTGTTTTGTCGGTTAGAAACTTATGCAAAGGAAACACTTCTTACCTTGCCGTACTGTGAAAGAGTGTTACCTCGTCTGGTATATATGCCGGAAAGCGGTATACGTTAACAAACGTAACTGGGGGTCCTACCGCTTCTACTGCAACGTGCTTCCGGTTAACCTTGAAGCCCTGTGCGACCATTAGCTTTGTGGCCTGACTCACGTTTCGGGTACACACAAGGAACTTCGCGCCCCCCATGTGTTTCAAGACTAACACACTTAGGTCCGGCTGTCTCTTCAACTGCATCTATAAGGTTGTCAACCAACACATCCCAGTCGGGGGCAGTGAACAGAAAACAGTTCTCCCTCACCGGGAGGGTGCTTGGGCTTGCCACGTCTGAAGGGGGCGTGTCCGCTGGTCTCGCGGGCGCTGAGCCGGCGGGACTAGGGGGGGGGGGGTCGACTTGTTGGTCTGGTAGTGTGCAGATTTCTCCGCACTCTCGTGCACAGGGCGGCTCAGAGACCGCTCAGCGTCAGGTCCCAGGTAGCACAAAACATTAAAGCAACGTATTTTTGTTGCGAATGTTGAAGAAACGTTTTATGTTTTCCAACAACGTTGTCTAAACGTTTTACATGAAACATATAACGTTCTTTGTTGTATGTAAAACGTTATATATATATTAGAAATACACTGTTAAAATAACGTTGAATGTGGAACATTAGTGCAACATTCAAACAAAACATTGAACGTTGAATGTTACATTTCAAACATTAAAGAAATGTTAAAATTGCACAAAGAATTAACATAACAGGTAAACATTCCAGTATTGTTCATGTAATATTTTACCATCATTATTTGCCGAAAATGCCCATTAACCAAGAAAGTTAATAACTTATAGCTGCAGGGAAATACTTCATGATGTACAGAGAAAACATTAAATTTCATTTAAGAAATGAAATTGGTTTTTGCTACGTGATACCAGATAATGATAGTTACAATAACATGTAGTGCACTGAATCTGTGGCTATTCTTCAATTGATATTGCAACTATTCTATGCACGCTTATGAACTGGTTTTACTGCTTGAAATGTCATGCACAGCTGTCATTTGGTCATGTATTTGTAGCAGCTTTCAAGTTCCTCACACATCACTGTGGTGTATATTACAGTGATGTGTGAGAAACATATGTACGTATGTACCAAACTACCATGGACCTCGGCATGAATGAGTTAAGTCTTGGCGGGGGGGGGGGGGGGGTTGCATTGAGGTGCTTTAAATGTGCATGCCCCTGCTGATTCCCAAGAACACTGGTGACTCACAAAAGGTTGGCAAAACAGTAATGCAATTTTTTTTATTGAGGTCCCAATGCTTTACATGCGGGTGTGAGCCAAACATTTATTGTATATAAAACAAAGGTTCTAAGGCTTCGCTAAAGCTATCCAAGTTTGAATGATGGTGATGCTCTTAGAAAGACCGTTCCAGTCCTGGGTGGTCTAGCAAAGGAACGACAGTGGGTCACGGTGCAAACAAGAGGTAGGTTGACAGCCTTGTGGTAATATGTGTGGGCTGAAGTATGATGAGCATTTAGGAAGTTATATTGAAATGTGTGCATTCGGTACTACAAGTACATTCTAGTGATTGTGCATTGCAGATATACATTATGTACGCCTAGGTTTGTCCTTATCTAAGCAACACTAGCTGGTACAGTACGAGTAACAGTAGGGTAATTGGAACAGATTGATATAACTTCACGGTTTAAGTCAAGCTCCATAGACTTCATTTGGGCTGCGTTCAAACTGCATATGATTAACTTTGGGCCAATGCATGTTTTGTAAGCTCAAAAATTTGACTGATAGAGGGGCGAAATGCAAGTTATAATGAAAATAGCCTGAAGATTTGTAAGTATTGTTAACTATCTTACTACAGAAGACGTTTAGATTAATTCTTAAAAGACAAGACACTTAAGATAATTGAGAGACTACATCGTAGCGTGACCTCACCAGGGCTTTTGCGATCCTTTAGACTTCTATCAGCGAAGCTGTTTAGGAAATCGCGAGTTGGTGGAAAAAACTATCATTGCAAGAGGTATGTGACTCTATGCAGCCTACCAGAAAACTATCATCATCATAAATGGGTATGTGTGACAGAAATTGGGAGAATCTTACTACTCGCCCCTGGTTCACTAATAATGATGAAGGCAACAGTTAGCCCAACAAATCGCTTTAAAGCAACAGCGAACCAAAGACCCCGAGCCCCTATGAGAAAATACTATGAAATGAGAAAGGCAACAGCAGCGGCGAGAAGACCCCGAAGCAATGGAAAGCCTGTGCGAAAGACGTGCCTATCGATCTGTAAGAGGTGTGGACGCTCAGCTTCAGGTAGAGTTTTTGTTTCTGGAATTTGAATAACCGTGTCGTGCCTGTGACTGTCTATGGGCTTCTTTGATCTAAGAATCAAGGTAAAAACAACCTAGCATCACCTAGCTAAAGCCTAGAAGCAACCATATAAGTCTTCACAATCGTCCAGTTTTGCTGTTTCAAGCCTTGAGCAGCCTAGTACAAGTTTTGCCAATTCTTGTACGTCACTGCATTAGAAGCGATATAAATATTGTATATAGTTTCTGCATCCACCAGGATCTGAGATAATTTAAGGGGCTTTTATAATTAACATGTCAAACCATTTCTCATCTCAGTAAGAATTACTGTTTTTAACAAGTATGGTAGCGCGAGCATGTAAAGAATGCTCCTCATTCTGGCTTGTTTTCATTCACCGTCTAACAATCAGCAGCCAAAGCTACAGGCAAAATGCCAGATGCCAATCTACAGTCGTCAGTAAGCTTAGCTCGAATGCTCCACAACATGTCCTGAAGCAGTTTGGTTGACACCAGCGCCACGCAGCTTTGAGTTTTGTTGCCGAGGTGTTACGCATGCATGCCAACATACAATCCAAGCTTACCGAGCTATTATCTCGGCAACAGTGCCCAGTGTTTCGCGGCTCGCCTCAGTCAAGCCAGTACAAGACACATTGCAGAGCGTTCGAGTTAAGCTTTCCGACAATTGTACGGTGCAATGTCGTTTAAGAACACCAGATCGACAATTGTACGGTGCAATGTCGTTTAAAAACACCAGATAGTTGAAATTCCTAAAGCTCTTTGCTACAGTGCGCTCATATTCATATTGTGATTTTGGCATGTAAACCCCCCGATAATATTATTATTAAAACTATACAAAGCCAGACATAAGGACATGACAGTGAAAGTAGTCTGGCTGTTTAAATTTCAGAGCATAAAAGAAAAAAGAGCAGTAGGAACATTTAACATGAGCAGTCATGTTGTACATTCTCTGTGTGCAGTCTGCTCTTGTGCGACAATATTTAAACAAGAGCCAATACTAGATTTCACACCGTTTCTGCCATGTGCACCTTGAATTTGTGTTAAAATAATGGAGATATGCCAACTGGGTCAGGATTGTAGGCACTGCGTTAATAGGATGAGGTTAGTTTCTACATTTCATCCGGAGCACAGCGCAAATGAATCTGGCCGAAAATGAGACGTCCCATAAAAAGCATTACACTAACGTAACTCCTTAGCCAGAACAGCAACAGGGAAGCTACATATATGAGACGTAACGCAAGTGTGCCAGTAACACACCTCGTAAGCTGTACAACTGCATGCAGTCGGCCACTCGGTCAAAATAGCTGAACACTAGTCAGAAAATGTCCTGCCGAAAGTCAATCCGTGCACAGACATGACATCGCAACCATCAAAATATGGTCAACGAACACATTCTCGTCTTCGCCGCTTCAGTGAATCATGAATGCAAGGCGTGAAGACAGCGCGCAAAGGCAGTGTGCAGCTGGGCTAGCTACCCTTGCTGGGCCGCACCACGAACTGAACCTAATTGGTAACACGCTGAACACAGCACATTCCAGGCAACATGCCGTAAGGTGGGACAAGCTGGCACCGATCAACGAACCAACCACCTTCCACGATCAAATCAAAAGCACAGTAGGCGAGCACTGAGAGTCTCAAGATCTGTGAAGTCCAAACTGTGCGCCGAATGTCAGCGTCCAATGTATATACATGTTGCAACACGAACAAATCACAAACGAACCCTACAGTTTTGCAGATGATGCACACACACTCCATACGTTTCGAGACAATGCCCCACATCAAAATTTGTTACCATTACGATCTTTTACGACGCTAATTTCGCCAATGGGTCATTGCAGCTCTAGCGCAGCTTGCTTTACGGCTCTACTTAGTGTAACAAGGCGTTGACTGTAACCACTTAACCACCGAACCTAGTTTTTACAATTTAAGCCACTTCACTGGTGCAGCCCCGTTTTTACTTTGTTTTTGCTTAACTGAGAAGGTAGCGCTAGTGAAATTTTACTGATTTTTAAAAAAACATATTTTATTTAGTTAACAAAAACTTCCTATATTGAATTACAATCTGTTTTGTTTTGCAAAAATGTTTTTTGTTGCAGCACTAGCAGTTTTAATCAGATGCAGCGCTTTATTTTTCTGTGTTTTGGCTCAAGTTGGCAACCATGAAAGCGTCTTTCTGTTTTTTTGGCGAGCGTAGATGATAGTGACGACGAGACCGGCGCGCTTTTCGTTCACGCTTGTGAAGATAGCATATGAAGGTAAGCATAAATGACTTAATTGCACTTTAAAGCTGCTACTCTCGATGAAGTGAAACTACTGCATGCATGTAATACCATTGTCACGCGGAACCGCGCCGTGGCTGACATAAAAGTACAGGAGGGGTCAACAGTTCCCAGGCCACGCTGCCATAGAAATACATGAGATAGTGGCCTAAGAACTTTTGACCAACCCTGTACGTCCCACCTTTTTACGTGCACCTCAAGCGCTAAGCGACATTTGCGTCTATACATGAACCACTGATGGTGCGCCCCCCGTCACTTTCTATAGCGTTAAGAGACGCACGCCAAAACGGACTACTTCGCGTAGTGCTACATGTGCAGAAACTCCACCTCCGTAGCTTTCCGTGCAGTGCCAAGAAAAGTTGTTGCTTAGTATAGCAGTTGATTTCACTCATTCTTTTGTTTTGTGTAATAGTTTACATTAATCTAGTCTTATCAAGAGCCAATTGAATAATTCGCCGTTTATTCAAGTGCAAGCATCAGCAGCCGATCTGTCAAACTTTATTTTCTTTCTTTTTCTGTGGTAATATGCTGTGCCTTTCTTTTGTTTAAAAATCGACATGACAGTGCAATCATATGGTACATTTTTTTCTTTCCATCAGTTCTTGCAAAAGTGCTCACGCAGGTTGAGCATTTAAAAATGCAGTTAGCTGCAAAAAGTGCAGTTCTGACAAGAATTGAGCATCGCCTATATCAAGACACCTCAGTTGAAAATGCCATGGATTTAAATGAAATGCCCCTCTACCCTCCTACAACTGAGAAAGAATTGAGGACACTTGAAGCTAGTCTCGAAAACAACGTCATTTTTGCTGCACTGGTAAGTGTTGCTGTTCATTGCAGGTCCTGCAAGCTGGTTCAACAATAACATAATGTGTTGCTTCAAAATTCCAGAACTACAAGAGTATTGTGCGAATCTTTTTCAACATCTTTTCATTCAAGGTGAAAGAACTGGGCCAAATTGGAGGTTGTGACATAAGCACGACCACAAAAAGAGTAATGAAGAGGCGTCTTCATGGCAGTGTAGCGGTACTGTACAGCTATACTGGAAGAAAAGGCAAATGACGGGCAGCGGAGCTCAAGATTGTTTGTTTTGTATTTGGTGAGGGGACGCAAATTTTTTATGTCCTGGTGTACTTATTACTGTTCGTGAAAAAAAAAAAAAATGATGGTCCTGGTTGCTATGCATATTATTTCCAGCTGCTGTACGTACAACATCCAAGGTGACAGATGCTGAGATCAGCCACGTGATTGGCGATTAGTTACGCTTTGCCAATGCAAGGCTTACTGCGTCCAAGGCAAGCAAAAACTTAACGTTTATTATTTTATAATTCAGCCAAGCTATCACTCTTTTCGTCCTTGCCACCTTTAGGTTTATGGCATAACTTTTTTACAGGCCTTCCTGTGTTCTTTTGTAAGAAAGAGAAAGTGGTAATTTTTATACTTACACTTTTTTATAGGTAATCTTACTTAGAATGTAAGATATGTATATATATATATATATATACATATATATATATATATATTACGGGCTCAGGTATACTGTATTTTTGAATCAAAAGAAGAAAAAATGAAGCACATAACAACAGCTTGTGGTAATCAGTTTTATGGGAAGCAGTCTACGAGTGGTTGTGCTGCAATTTTTTGCTTTAAGTTAAACGTACAAGGTTGGTAGATGTGTTTTGGTCAGTGCAGTAGTTATGTGCATATAGGGTTCTTACTAAGCACGTTGGCTACACCAGCTTTATTTATTGTGTACAGCTGGATCCCTGGGTTGCTAGATAACAGTATTTTTCCCACGCCAAAGATACCTGATGCCTTGTCTTCAGGTTTAGATGAGACTAAGTGATGACAGGTTATACCGCTTATTTTTTTCTGAGTAGAGCGCCAGTAAAAAGCACAAATTTGGATGAAAGCAGATGGTCTGGGTTGTATGGGGGCTGCCATGCTGCTTGTAGGTCATCTTGGTTAGGGAGGCTATTGCGATTACCAGCTGGTAATGGCTACAGTAATTCAGAGTTTGCCAAGTACATGCCAAATGTACTTCTTATAGCTATAGCGTCTCATGCAAGAAGCACAGCTAAAACCCTTGTATATGCTTAATGAAACAGCTTTGTCCGAAACTATATTGTATATACTGCACAAGTCTACTGCCAGTGTATTCCGCGTAGCTCCAGCAGCGCTGCAACGTATCTGCTTCCATTCAGTGATTCAGTATAAGTAAGTCAAAAGCTTTAAATTTTGAAGTGCGGTCAAGTCGAAGCAGGCAGCAAGTGACAGCATGTACCATTGAGGGACCACCATGGCACTATCAAATGTAGACCAGAAAGGTAGCACTATTGCAAGGCAGTGCTGACAGTGAACATTATTGGTGGTTGGATAAAATTTGAGTTTTTAAACAGCTGCTGCGAACAAGTACTTTACAGAGCACTTACAAGGCTACGTGCATTAAATTTGCCCCGCCGCGGTGGTCATGTGACTAAGGTACTCGGCTGCTGACGCGCAGGTCGCGGGGTCGCATCCCGGCTGCGGCGGCTGCATTTCCGATGGAGGCGGAAATGTTGTAGACCTATGTGCTCAGATTTAGGTGCACGTTGAAAAACCCCAGGTGGTCGAAATTTCCGGAGCCTTCCACTACGGCGTCTCTCATAATCATATGGTGGTTTTGGCACGTCAAGCCCTACATATCTATCTATCTACGTGCATTAATTGTGCAGTGGGGATGAATGGTTTTCATTGTCCTATAAAAAGCATCTGTAATGTTTATGCTGCTACTAAAGCTATTTTGTTTGTTTATTATCTGCAGTAATTCCTGAATATTTCTTGTTTTTTCAGAACAAAGTGCCGCGGCCTGCTTATTGATGACAGCCAAGCCTCGGATGAGCATCGAGGAAAAAAGTATATAAGGGCACTATGCAATGAAGTATATTTGCAATCAAGACATGCAGTTGAGTTGAGTTAATGCTGCCAAACAGCTGCAAAATGTAGAAAGCCGCTGAAACTGCTGATTAGAGTGCTTCGAATGAGTCTGGTTCGGTCCTTGCATATATATACAAGCCGCTAACACACATGCGTTCCATAAATAATTTAATGTACTTTAGAATACCCTACTGCATGTTGAACATGTGCTCCAGCTATGATTCGCAAGTTTGTCTTTTCAGAGAAAAAGACTTCTGACATTGGGCCTGTTTTCAGCGTTGCATGATCATAACTTACAATAATTCCCCGCAGGGGCGCCTGCGCAAGTAGGCGTTTGGTGTGTAGCGACACCACGGACCCGAGCTAACGGGAGAGTTTCGAGTCCCTCCCACGCCTAGCCGTGCGTGGCTTTGCCGTGTTCGGGGAAAAGGGGATCCTGGGGGTTGAGCCGACGCTGGGTGATTGGACCTTGAAGGCCCCCCAGGCAACACACCCCTTTGGCCCCGGCTTCACGTAGACGGCACCCCTGGGCTGACCCACCCAGGGGAAATCGGCAGTCGCCTTTTCCTATCTCTCTCCCCCTACATCTTCGTCTTTTGTTCTCACTTTACATCTTTCCTGTCTTCTCCTCACTTCATTTTACTTCCAATTTTTCCTGGCGGCAAGGGTTAACCTAGTGTAAATATCCAACCTTGGGTAGATATATTAGGTTATAGCGGCCATGTACAGCTGGCGCCTGCGCCTCCTTCGCGTCTCGCAGCGTCCCCTTGTTGGACTCGGTGATGGGTGGCTGGCATGGCCGCCGAATAAGCTATCAAATTTATGGGAACCCCTAGCCCTCTTACAACTAATCGCCCCTCCAAAAGGTGGCGCATCGATGCAATTTTTGAGTTAGTTCCAAACAAAAAAGATAACTTCCCCAAATACCACATTATCCACTGTGAAGGCACAGAAAAGAAAGCTAGAAACATTTCACCTTTCCTTGTATTGAAATGCCTTATAGAAACGCTGGGCGCAGGCTACAAGGCCACAAAGATCGCCAGTGGTGACCTGTTACTTGAAGTAAAAGACAACGCACAGTACCAAAGACTACATAAACTCACAGCATTTGGGGATCAGCCTATCACAATCACACAGCATCGAACCTTGAACACAGTGAAAGGTGTTGTATCAGATGGAGACCTGATGGACCTCTCTGATGATGAACTTCTAACAGGCTGGAAAGAGGAAAACGTCATTCAGGTGCAGCGTGTCAAAATAAGAAGAGAAAATAAGGAAATCCCAACGAAGCACATCATACTAACGTTCGCATCTAGCACCCTCCCAACTGAAATAGTAACAGGATATCTTAAACTGCCAGTTAGACCATACATACCCAACCCGAGGCGCTGCTTTAAGTGTCAGAGGTTCGGGCACGGCTCCCAGAGCTGCCGAGGACAGATTACCTGCGCGAAATGTGGCACCAAAGGTCATACCGCTGACGATGACTGCCAGCTACAAGTGCACTGCGCAAACTGTGAGGGTGACCATCCTGCATATTCCAGGTCATGCGTGGCCTGGAAAATGGAAAAAGAAATTATCAGTACAAAGTTTAAATTGAACATAAGCTTCCGTGAAGCGCGGCAGCGCGTTTCCCCGCATTTCGCTGGGAACACATCGTATGCCGAAATGGTGCGAGGGGGGTCAGCACCACTTCGGTTTTCGGCAATGCCTTGGACCACGCCCAGCGTGCCGAGGCAAACGCCACAAGCCCCCTTGGGGGGAGCAGCCTCGGCTGCCCCACCCTCCTTGAATACAGCCCCACCGAAGGCTCCTGTGAACCTTGGCAGCAGCCAGGGCACCACACAAACTAAAGAGGTCCCCTCGACCTCCAGCCCGGTGGGGTTTAAGGCTCCGTCTGTCACGACGAAGCCTACAACGAAAACATTAACTGTCGCCTCTCCTGAGGCGATGGACACTTCAACTGCACCGGTGCAGACTGCGCCAAAGGAGCGGCGGGGTTCCCTCGACCGCTCTAAAAAAGACAAAACGGTAATTACAAGGCCTTCTAAAGGCTCTGTAAGATAAGTCACTTCTCTCTTTAGACACCAGCCACACTCATTTCGTACACACAGCACTTCTTTACTCCCATAATGGAGGCACAAATTATACAATGGAACGTCAGAGGACTACTTCGAAACCTCGACGATGTCCAAGAACTTCTACACAAACATTCTCCAAAAGTGCTGTGTGTACAGGAAACACACTTAAAATCCAAGAATACAAGTTTCTTGCGTCAATATGTTGTTTTCCGAAAGGACAGAGATGATGCTGTGGCGTCATCTGGTGGTGTAGCCATTATAGTTAATCGAGGAGTAGCATGCAGTCATCTACCACTACTAACACCCCTAGAGGCAGTGGCTGTTCGAGCAGTTTTATCGAATAAGCTCGTCACCATCTGCTCTCTATACATACCGCCGCAACACCGCCTGGAAAAACATGATTTTCACTCTTTAATAGACGAGTTACCAGAACCTTATCTGGTTCTAGGGGACCTGAATGCGCACAGCGGTTTATGGGGTGACTGTCGATGTGATGCACGAGGTCGTCTCATCGAACAGTTCCTTTTTTCCTCCGGCGCCTGTCTGTTGAATAGGAAAGAGGCAACATATTATAACCTTGCCAACAAAACCTACTCTTCCATAGATCTCAGCATCGCATCTCCATCACTTGTACCATTATTCCAATGGAAAGTTCTAAATAATCCCTACGGAAGCGACCATTTTCCTGTCGTTTTGAGTACACAAACATCATACGAATATCCTCCACAAGTTCCCAAATGGCTTATACACAAAGCCGACTGGGAACAGTTTCATAACAAAGCTCACTTATCTTGGACTGACATATGTACGCTAAGCATAGATGAAGCTGTGCAGTACTTCACAGCTCTCCTTATTAACACAGCAGCCAAATGCATCCCACAAACATCTGGACAGCCCGGCAAGCGACACGTCCCATGGTGGAACACAGAGTGTCGTAATGCGCGAAAGGAACAAAACAGGGCATGGAGGTTGCTGCGCAACTCGCCGACAGCGGAAAACCTTGAGAGCTTTAAGAAAATAAAGTCTCAAGGCAGGAGAACGCGTCGGCAGGCCAGAAGAGAAAGCTGGCAGAAGTTTTTGTCAGGGATCACTTCATACACACAGGAGGCTAAAGTCTGGAACATGGTCGGTAGGATAGCAGGAAAACAAGTACACACACTTCCACTCGTAAACACTCAGGGTGACACCTTGGAAGATCAGGCAAACTTCCTCGGTGCACACTTTGAACGGGTATCCAGCTCGTCCCACTATACTGACACTTTCCAAAAATACAGAACAAGAATAGAAAAGCAGAAACTAGAACATAAATCCACTAGATACGAGGCATATAACCAAGCTTTCAGTCTAGCTGAGCTCCGAACATCTCTAAACTCCTGCAGTACTTCTGCCCCAGGCTCTGACGGTGTGGTGTATGAAATGTTAAAAAACCTACCAGCCGAAACACGAAAAACCTTACTTTGTTTATACAATGCTATCTGGTTTTCTGGCACTATCCCTACCTCCTGAAAAGAGGCTATTATTATTCCCATTTTGAAAGAGGGCAAGGACCCTTCTTTAGCTTCAAGTTATAGGCCTATTGCACTTACAAGCTGCTTGTGCAAAGTATTCGAAAAAATGATAAACTGCCGACTTCTACATATTCTTGAAACAAACAATTTGCTCGACCCATTTCAGTGCGGGTTTCGAGAAAGTAGATCCACCACAGACCACCTCGTTCGTATCGAGGCACAGATAAGGGACGCCTTCGTCCATAAACAATATTTTCTCTCTGTGTTCCTCGATATCGAAAAGGCGTATGATACAACATGGCGTTTCGGAATTCTAAGAGACCTGTCCCACCTTGGTGTGCGCGGAAGAATGTTTCATATAATCGAAAGTTACCTGTCAAACCGGACATTCCGTGTCCGTCTAGGCAGTGTGCTCTCCCAAACATTTGTCCAGGAAACAGGCGTGCCTCAAGGTGGTGTGCTTAGTTGCACACTTTTTATCATCAAAATGAATTCTTTGCACTTGTCCGTTCCCCGCATGATGTTCTATTGTACATATGTCGACGACGTTCAGCTTGGCTTCAAGTGATGCAACTTAGCCATGTGTGAGCGGCAGGTTCAGATGGGTTTAAATAAGGTCTCCAAATGGGCAGACGAAAACGGATTTCGACTTAACCCACAAAAAAGCATGTGTGTCTTGTTCTCTCGAAAGAGAGGCATGCACTCGGAACCTGACATTCGGCTGAACGGGCAACGTCTGTCCGTCAAAGCCGAGCATAAATTCTTAGGCTTAATCTTGGACAACAAGTTGACCTTCGTACCGCACATCAAGTATTTAAAAACAAAATGTTTAAAAGCCATGAATGTTATAAAAGTGTTGTCACGTACTACGTGGGGTAGTGATAGGCAATGCCTCATGAACCTCTATAGAAGCCTTATTCGTACCCGCTTAGATTATGGGGCCATTGTCTATCAGTCTGCCACTAAAAGTGCCTTGAAGATGCTTGACCCCGTGCACCATTTGGGCATCCGCCTTTCTACGGGTGCTTTTCGCACCAGCCCCGTAGAAAGCCTTTATGTTGAGTCAAATGAGTGGTCGCTTCATCTGCAGAGAACTTACATGTCCTTTGTTTATTTCCTTAAGGTGAAAGCAGACAAGAAGCACCCCTCATACTCTACAATTAATGATTTGTCGAGCTCAACTCTGTTTCAAAACAGGCCTTCGATGAGGCAGCCCTTCTCAATTCGCCTGAAGTGTCTAGCTGAAGAAACTGAAGTGTCACTTGAACACAGTTTAATGGCTCCTGTAGCATACCCGCCACCGTGGCAGTGGCAGACTATAGACTGCGATGTGTCTTTCCTAGAAGTTACAAAACATGCACCTATTGCCCATATCCGAACATACTTTCTGGAACTTCAACACACATGCCCTGAGTTCTTCACAGATGCCTCCAAGACTAACTCCTCCGTGTCCTACGCTGCTGTCGGCCCATCCTTTTCGGATGCTGGCCCTCTACATCCACGCACAAGTATCTTCACAGCGGAAGCTCACGCGATACTGGTGGCAGCTAAACACATCAAACAATTACAAATACAAAAAGCAGTAATTTATACAGACTCCCTCAGTGTGGTAACGGCTCTGCACAGTCTTAAAAAACAAAAAAACCCAGTCCTTGTCTCACTTTACTCCATTTTGTGCACACTCTACACGCACAAACAACATGTTGTAGTGTACTGGGTGCCAGGGCACCGTGAGATCCAAGGCAACGTGAGGGCGGATCAGCTCGCTGCATCCGTCCATGAGAGCACCGCCATTACATCCATATCAATCCCGGCCCTTGATCTTAAGCCGTCTCTCAAACTAAACCTCAGGGACTACTGGCAGAGCAAGTGGGATACACACACACAAAACAAACTACACGTTATCAAGCCACACCTTGGCCATTGGCCACCAGTATCAAAATCACGTCTAACAGAGGTAACACTAACAAGACTCGGGATAGGGCACACATACACGACACACACACATCTTTTATCCGGTGGTGATCCACCATTGTGTGATAAATGTGGTGAGGCTTTAACAGTTCTTCACGTTTTAATCCAATGTAAACAGTTAGACACTCTAAGAAGACAACACTTCCCATTACCCTACCGACAACATATACCTTTACACCCTGCAATGTTTGTCGGTAGGGAACCACTTTTCACCCATAAATCATTGTTAGCTTTTTTAAGAGATCTTAATTTTTACCATGTATAATACCCAGGCATTGCGTAGCGCGACCTCTCAAGAGAGGTCGCTGCTGCTGTGATTACATTTAAAAGCACTTGCCTCGCAGCCCTTGGACACAAGGGCACTGATGAGGCAAGTGTGCTAGTGCCAAATATTTTTACATGTTTCTATTATCAAAACCTTTGTCACCCCTTTTAATATGCATATCACGCCACTGTCATGTCTTTAATACTTATGTTTTTACCCGCATTATCGCGAGGAATTTTAAGGCCCCTATACAGCCACGCAACATATCATTGTCCGCATCTCTATACTCATTGAAATGGCGCTCTTTGGCCATCAATTGGCCCTTGCGCCATAAAACACCACACATCATCATCATCATCAACTTACAATAATTCTTAATGTTTTATAAATGTTAAGAGAGTGTAACTTGTAACGTCACTCTTACGTTTTGCTTAACGTTATGCAAACGTTATCATAACGTTTTATTATTGTTTACATTATGTTTAAGATAACTTTATTTCAACGTTTATTCAAAACGTTAGCAGAACGATAGTTATAGCGCGAGAACAAAACGATGACACAGAGACAAGAAAGACACGAGCGCTAACTTCCACCTGGAAGTTAGCGCTCGTGTCTTTCTTGTCTCTGTGTCGTCGTTTTGTTCTCGCGCTATAACTATCGTCATGCCATACCAACTAGCCTAAGCTGCCACACTTCTAAGTTAGCAGAACATTTAGTTTCGATGACATTAACAATATTGTTTCAACATTGAAGCTGAACATAAAAATAACATTATTATAACGTATTTGTGCTACTTGGGGCGGCACCAGATTAGAAGGCTTCCGGGACAGCAGACGGCGTCCGGGGACCTTGCGATGCCTGGCATGGTGGTGGAAGGGGGGCTCCGGGCGGCAGGCCTGAGTCCAGGGTACAGTGTACTAAAAGAGGGCTTACTTAAGCCCACTGCCCTCTTCTAGTACAGTGTACTAGAAGAGGGCAGTGGGCTTACTCCCCGGCGGAGGGTATGCGGTGGGGTGGCTCGACAAACGTCGTCTGTGTGTGTTTCTCTCTTCGCCCAGGCGGTGGCGCTGGCATCGCCATCAATAGAACTTTGGGTGAGTGTGGCGGCTGAAAGGGCTGGCCAGCTCTTACGCAGTGGCAGTTGTCGAGCGATGTGCTATTGCTGTGGCCATTGTGGCGCCGAGTTTTTACCGTCAGCTGTGAGCCGTACGCACCACTCAAGAAATTTGTATGTGCTTTAGCGTCTAAGCCATGTCGCGATATCGCCAAAACCACTGCTACGCACCTGGGTGCCAAACAGGTGAAGTGTTCGTGAAGGGTGGGCCGAATCTGTCGTCGTTCGGCGTCGCGAAGGATGAGAATAGGCGTAAACAATGAGAGAAGAACGTGCGTAGAGCGGACAAGCCCCTAGAAGACACCAGCGCAGTGTGCGAGCTTTAGTTCGAGCCACGTTATGTGCTTTGAGACTATGTGCATAATATTAGGGGACATAAATACACAATGTGAATTATGTCCTCGAGCTTAGGCAAAAGATGACCCGTATGTCTCCTGACGAGGCCTTCACCCCAGACAACACCGTGCCCCAGACTAACCAAACTCCCTGCCAGCCAGCTTATAGAACGTTTTTAGAAAAGATTCTTTAAAGTGAAAAGGAAGGAGTTAGCAGTTTTTTGCCCGACGGCATGACGGTGGCTGTAATCCGAGAGGTTATGTCAACAAAAATTCAAGCAATATTGCTTTATTCAATTTTTTCAACAAGGTGAGCCAGTTGATATCAGTCATTACATCACGGTATGCTGCTGAAGCTCTCCGGCCAGGCTCTTTGAAAGAAGAAACCCTGAAGGACTTTCTGTCGTACCTTGATCAGGGGGAAAGGCATGCCAAAAGAACTGGTGGATTTTTAAGTGACTCCACAGCAGCCGGCTTGCGTGTCACCATTTCAAGCACTCTCGAGTTGCTTGCCTACTTGACATCCAAGGTTGGATACAAGTACCTAATTACATCAAGGACCAGCCAGGACCCACCTGAGAATTTCTTCGAGATTGCAGACAAGGTTCTGGCAATAATGATCACCCAACTCCAACACAGTTCCTAATCACTGTGAATTGCCTCTCATTTTATAGTTTGGTTAGGTCTGTTAGCAATTGAAACTACGAGGAGCGTACCCTGCCTCCTTGCTGGAAGTTGACTCGCTCGAATCATCAACTGATAGAGAGGAGTGCAGTCAAACTGCCGCTACCACTGCTACTGAAGAGAAAAAAAAACATGGTACACCGTCATAATGCTGGCCTGCAGGCTTGAGATGACCACAACCAGCACGTGGTCAGAAGCGACTCCAGGCTCATTTACCATATTTCGGGCTCTGTTCCATGAAATTGCGTTGTCAATTGATGCTAGAACAAAATGTCAAGATTGCGTCAAGCTGCTCACCGTGACCTCACCTAGTGAAAGTTTTCAGCTTCCTCGGCTAACAAACTATTGTGACCGAGGAGGCCTCCTTATCCCTCTAGTCAGCTGTACGGCTTTGTGAAAAAGCTCGAAGATATATTCACAGATTGTTTCTGCCAGAGCGAGCTGCAGTCTGACAGTATTATGGACATGCTGGCAATCGTTCAGCACAGGCATTACATCAAAATTGGTTGCAGTGTGCTTGCAGCTACTCTCACAGCGAAAGTAATTAGTTTTTACGTTGTCACACGTCTTTATTTTTATGTGAAAGAGCTGAACTGTAACAAAGGAGGAAAGTGGCAGAGGGCCAAGCAGCTGAAGCTGAGACGTTGTACATGATGAACTGAATAAAGTGTGTGTAAATCAGTTGTTGAATATTGTGCTTCAGTTCTGAAAATAAGAGCTTCATGTCAAGAAGAGAAGCTTGTACATAGGCCTAACAGATGTGCAACTGCGTAATTATAGTTATTAAAAACCCGAGAAAACTACTAAGCCATGCGCAACAACCGAATTAGAACAAAAGATATTTCAGCTACAATTTGACTTCATCATAGCAAAGGCAAAGACTCAGCCAGCACGCCTGCATATTAAAGCTCGGGTAGGAAGCGAGCGTGCACTGTTTTCTAACTATCTGGTGGAAGGCAGGGCACAATCTTGCTACAAAATAATTTTAAGTTAGGTCTTCTACGCAGGATGTAACTGTATATCGGGTCACTGTAATAATAATAAGAATAATATTTAGGGTTTAACGCCCCGAAACCACTACATGAATGTGACAGACGCCGTAGTGGAGGGCTCTGGAAATTTCGACCATCTGGGGTTCTTTAACGTGCACTTAGATCGAAGTACACGGCTAAACCGTATATTTTGAGGGGTACACCGTCCTTTCGGACTCGGCGAGGTGTTATATTGGGGAAAATACGATGTGGCCTGAACAAATGTAGTGCTTGTCAAAATGTACGCCCCAAAGTACGCCCCGAAATGTACGCCCCAAAATAAGCCCCAAAAGTAAACTCCTTTCAACAATGCAGGAAAACATGGTCAATAGTTTCCGGTTTCTTACAGATTAGACAATGAGATCCCCAAAGCGTATAAAACCAACGTTCCTCTAGGAAGGTTCTTACAGGAAGTGTTCCGGTGTGCAATTTAAAAAAGAATGTTTCTGCACTTGGAGCTGCGGGCATTTTTTTAACATGTTTAAGTACATTCTGACCTTTGCATGCTGTATATAGCGCTCTGTACAGTAAAATGGGGAATAGTGTCACATAAATCTTTGTACAGTTTTTTTTCTTTCCAACAAACCACAGGTAGTCAGTTGAAAAGTGAACACACAAAAACCGCACGCTGGCCCCAACTTCTTTCATGTATCTTTGCACAGCCCCTGTGGTTACATGAGTACTCACAACAAACTCGGGCAACAGTCTACTTAGTCTTGTTTGACAAACTGTTAGTAAGAATGGATCTCTTGTCCCGCAAAAAAGAAAAACCCATTTACTAACTGCTTGATAAACAGATGTTCTAACCCAAGGCCTGCACATTTCACCCGTCTAAACAAATTTGTGCGACTGCATCTTTCCCAGTTAGACCCCTACACAAATACTGCAAACACCCGATGTAATTTTTGCACGGTGACCTAGGAACAGTACCGCACTTGCATCACATACCATAGCTAAGACACCAAAAACCAGTTGCATACAGTAGCCTTAGCAAACATGGACAGATAAGTTTCATTCCACCTATTCACTTTCTTTTTAATTTCTTTCGTTAGCTGTGTCCAGTATTCATCAGTACTTTAGCATGACTCAAGGGCTACTCCTAGATCTTTAACTGGCGTTCTTGTCCGTTTTATTTTTGGGAAATATTCTGGGGTTGAAAGCTAATACCCATGCCAAAATCCGAGGCATTGACCCCAGTTTATGAAGCTTCCTGTAACTTCGGCGAAAGATTTAGAAACTTTGATTCATTCTTCAATACGTTCATAGGAAGTGCTACAAATCGCAGCATCATCAGAGTATGCGAGTAGTTTGACCTCTGAGGACTGTACTATAAACCCTAAAGTTTCATTATAGATGCGAAGCAATAGTGGACTAACAGGGCAACCTTGACGCACTGAGTGCTCAATTCTAATGGAGGGGGGGGGGGGCGATGTCTTGTTAATAATTAGTCTCGTACTACCATTTCGATATGCCATGGCTACACCATCAATGATTATTATACCAAGATTAGTGTGCTCCAATACTGAAAACAAAAGAGCATGGGCAACACAATCAAACGCTTTCTCCAGATTCAGCTGGAGTGCGGTCACACGAGCTTGACTGATGTCGACGCATTCGAGCATGGAACACATTTTATGAACATTTGTTATTATGGACCAACCTTTGATTCCGCACGTTTGGTGTGAACTGACGATAGCTTTTATTACTGACTGAAGTCTAGCCACCAAAACTTTGAATAATATTTTTTTGTAGTTACGTTTGTCAGTGCAATTGGCTTGTACGCTGTTACGGGCCTGAGCTTTTCAAGCTCGTCTGTCTTCGGAATCAGAACGGTACGTGATTCACCAAAGGACAGTGGTAGTTTAATTTCCTCATATGCGTAGTTAAGAACGCCTGCAAGTATAGGAGGCAATTCACTTTTAAAACATTTATACCACTTGGCACAAAAACCACCTGGTCCTGGAGATTTTCCCGGATTTAACTTATCAATCGCCCGTTCAACTTCAGATGCATATATAGATAATTCAAAGGCGCTTTTCACTTCCTCAATGACTTGTGGCATGCGTCCTAAATACTCTTCTTTAAATCTTTCTAGGTTTACCTGTTTACACGCAAAAAAACCACTGAGCCACCCTGGAGAACGTGCGGTGGATTCGTTCACAAGGCTTGTTGCAAAACTGGTATGGTATCACATGAGTGTATGGCGAACACAAGTGACAGACCCTAACATGAAAATCATGACATGCATGTCATGTTACAACATGACTACATGCCAAGCTCATGATGCACTCGCGGGCGTTTTGCTAGCGTCAGATATACCAAAGTTGGTATTACGCTACGTGAAGGGACGACGATGGTATGTGACTGGTGCAAACATGATAACTATGAGATGCGTGTCATGCAATAACATCACTACATGCCACGCTCATGATGCGCTGGCGGCCGTTTCGCTAGCTTCACTTATACCAAATTTTGTATTGTGGAACTTGAATAGTAGGCGAAGGTATGATACTGGTGCAAACACAATAAACATGAGCTGCGTGTCATGTAACAGCATGACTACATGCTACACCCACGATGTGCTCGCGGCCGTTTCGATAGCTTCAGTTGTACCAAACTCGGTATTACGCGACGCGAACGCACAAGATAGGTAAATGACGCATACAAACATGATAATCGCGGCATGCGTGTCATGTAACAGCATGACTACATGCTACACTCATCATGCGCTCGCTGCCGTTTCACTAGCTTTAGATACAAATTTAGTATTACGTGACGTCAATGAATGATGAAGGTATGTGACTTGTGCAAAGATGGTAATCGTGAGATGCGTGTGATGTGAGAACATTACTACATGTCAAGGTGCCAATACATTTCGAAGTGACACGGTGCGCGTGCTGACCGGCGTCCATTTCGTCGGGTCACGTCGACACGCCAGGCACCGGTCCTGCCATATACTCGTAGGCGCGCGCCGCGCTGCGTTGCTTTGACGAATGCGTGTTTGTTTCAGCTCTTCTGGCGTCCCTTCGAAATGAAAAGAGGGAGACGCAGTGTTGTCTGGGTAACGCATCGGCGCGAAATGCAGGATGTCGCATTTTGTGCCGGTTGCCGTCGGGCCACGCTGATAGAGGCTGGTCGCGCCGGTCGCTCCTGGCGTCAGAGTGCTCGCGTTTCGCTAACGTTGCGTCATTAGGGAGTTTTAGTGCTGGGTACGCATTCTCTTGGGGCCTTGCGGGCTTGCGAGCGCGCGGCGTTGCGTGCCCAACCCACACCCAACCAGAAATTCCTTTTAGTTGGCGCCATGGTGGCACGCACGCAAACGCTAGCCGTACGATGGTCACACGCGCTCGCAGAGCCACAGCGTCTTGTCGCGTAAGTATTATTTAGGTCTTTTTATGATATAAAATGTTAAATTAAACATACATAGTGATCAGGACACTTTTTTTATTGTGTACAGTAATCTGGTATACGCAAAAAAGTGAAATACAAAGGTTTTGTAACGACAGTGTCGACATCTTGTGACACTTCATGCAACCGCAGCCATGAACATGCTAGCTTACGCGTAACGTTTTTGAGGTGAAAATGAATAAAAAGGTTACTCCTTTGTAGTATTGTCGCTGCGTAGTTTTTGCACCAGATGTACAATGCACAATGTTTCTGCAAAACAAAGTTGTGGTTGTCTGTTTCACTATGGCCGCACTAGATGGCGCCACCTATTCAGCTGGTCTGGGGCTGGCATATGCTTTTTAGGCTCGTATTCACAAACGCTCCTTCACTCAAGGGCTCCCCTCGACTTGACGAAGTCAAGGTGGAGCGTGCTCCTCCACTCAAGGAGCCACTGCGTTTCATGAACGCTCCTTCCACACTTCCTGCGCCAAGGGAGGCCTTGGAAAATGCTCCCTTCACTTGAGAGAACGTGCAATGCGCCGAGAAAAGCGCCTGATAACGAGAGTATTCGCGATTGTGGTTAAGAATTGCCTATCTCTGCTACAATAAAAGAACGCTTTTTCTAGTTACCTTTCTTTCTAAATTGACATTACAGCAAAATACGTGCATTTAGAGTGGTAGTGTTGTTTCCCTAAGCCTTGTGCTGATAGAGTTAGCGAAACCCTGCTTCAAGTCTGGCAACAGTCGCACCCAAGCAGCTGAACGAACACTGATGGCATTTCGTCTGCTGCTGAACGTGTCTACCTGCTTAGTTTATTTTGTCTTGTATGCGTCTATTAATTGCAGTTTATATTTACGGTAGTGTTTGCGTGGGTGTCGTTTGAGAGCCTACTTTCGCCGGGGTGACTAACTAACTACGTGAGTGATGACAGGAAGCGCAATAGATGGTTTGTTGCTTTGTTTACTTTCGCTTTACTGAGAGCCTTCTGATCACTAATGTAGCCACCGAATGTATAACGTGGTGGAATGAGTATTTTCTTACTATATATCACATTATATAGGCGTGCTTTTAGCATTCACCACCGCATTATGTATAAGGATTACTCGTACGTAAATTCGTTCTCGCTACTGGAGTACGTGCACAGTTCCTAATTTCAGGGGCCTGTGCAATGTTTATTTTTCTCATTTACTGCGAATTTCACCGTGGCGCTTTCGTAGTTGTTCCTCTGCGTATTATAGAAAATTTGAAAGACATTGCTCGCAACTGATATTCAAGGTTATACCAGGGTAGCGTTAAAATTTAGGCATGTTATACTCGTGGCTGAGCGTTCGAATTAGACTGCTACGCAAGTTAAGAAAAGCGATCGTGTGCCTTTCTTTCACTATTGGCGAAAAATACATTTTAAAGTTGTTTTATTCATTTAGCAACATATATAGTCGGTTGACAGGGACTGGTGTGTGTGTGTGTGTCAACTTTAACATTTTAAACTTCCCAAGGAATGAGTGATTCTTTTTGCATTGTTTTTCTAGTTGCCCAGCATTTGTGGATGCGTCTAATTCGACAGATTCGCATAGACGTAACCTTTAAATTTGTGTAGCTTCCGTCTCCAAGTTCACACAGCGGCAACGTCTTAAACTTTTTTCCCGTATCCTTCATCTGCATGCTCAGAAGCACATTCGTTAGTGCATGAATGACCTTTGCACTAATGTTTTGGATTTTATTTGCAATAAAACTACTGGAAATACCTGTTTAAAAGGATCGTAGTGTCTGTGCTGCATTCCAAAGCCCCGGCACAACATAAATTATAGGGGATGTTTTATTTTTTGGAAATCATAAAACTGAAGCCGCGTCTGACTTTTGGCGCTGTTCTGTTCTAAAAACTATCCTGTGGGTTCTCTCAACCTTCGAGAAAGTGTCGTCAGGAGCAGCGTATATTATTCTGCTGGTTTATTGAAGACCAGTGCAACAAAGCGGTGAGAAATGCTCAAGAGTATTGCAGTCATCGCGGTTACATCTGGTCAGAACCTTGTAAATAAAATATCCGCTATTGCTGCATCATTAGTAAGTCTACCAGTTAGAACCACGCCATCTCAGTTTCGTGGAAGAGGTGTGGTGCTGCTTTATATAAAACAAGTTTATTTTCCTAGAACTGCTTTCCTGTAGAATCGGAGAACTGGTTTTTGCAGTCCTGTCTCATCATGAAAAGACAAGCACGACGATAATTATGTATTGATAAATGAACAAAAAAGCAGTTGTGAATGGCAAATGGACCTTTATTACATGTGGCTGATGAGGAGCAACGTGGCAAACATAAGAATGCAAATGAAAAGTGTTCATCAATCAAACATATGCAACCTACACTGTAAAGATAAAGTACGAGCTCGGAGGACATCATAAAAAAAGTGTTCATCAATCAAACATATGCAACCTACACTGTAAAGATAAAGTACGAGCTCGGAGGACATCATAAATAAGATTAAAGAAGTAGACACCATAGCGCGCCTAATGCAGTGTAGCTGCACGCATTCACTGCTGTTTTTGTGCTTTTGTATACAGTCGTGCAAACTCTGCAATGCATTGATAATACGGCAGATTTTAGGAGGCCTTTTCTCTGTGTTCTTCTGTCGGCAGCTGGTCCCCTGCACAAAATAGGCAAGAAATAGTATTAGAAAAACGTAATAGCTTGGATACAAAAGCTGCATTTTTCTTTAATTCTAGCGGTGCACACATTCATTAGTATGTCTCGCGTTAAAGAACAGACATGGTCGCAGTATTGAGCTTTGACTATTTTGACACATGTTTGGCTCAGGCACTAGGGCAGCTGACCAGGCATATGGGTATATAATTTCATTAACTAATCGCACGAATCAGTGCCATAGCCAGCAATTCTTCTTCGGGGGGTAGGAACGGGGTTAAATTAAAAAAAAACAATCTCATTAGTATCTGCTGTATTTATATTTCATATGTTTGCGTTTTCATACGACACTTGACACACGTTTGCGTACATGCAGGTTTCACAGAGCATGATCATCTGCTTGATCCCCTAAATGTGTACTTGGTTGTTCATTGGTATTGTGAGCTGCATAGCCACTGTATAAAGAAGCTATGTTTCACGCGTAGTAGCTACAGCAGCGCACTCATTGCGCCCAATGTATTGTGTTGTGCTTTTCCTAAACTGTCTTTAATAGTAATCTCACGGAAGCAGAATAAAAATAAAAAATAACACAGGAGAACTTACCTTCTCGGTGCAGATGGCCGTCTAACGGAGGTGTGCTTCGTCATAAATTTAGGCTAGGGCAGCAAAGGTTCACCGAAGAGGAAGCCATTCTAAAGTACGGTGAACCCAGCGCATCAAAAGTTTGCTATGCCACTTGCTTGTCAAGCTTTCGCACCACGCTTGACCTGATGCGGTGTGCGAGCTTCATCAAAACACTTCAAAGCACTGGCATCCGCAGTAAGTCATGGAGCACTCGCACGCGGAGTATACGCACACCCGAAGGTAGGTAATCCACTGGCTCATGCACGGAACGCAACACATCGCGGCACTGGTGAGTGCTCCTTTTCACACCACGCCCACTTGTCCCGGCGCCACAGTAGCCGTTGCTGAACCGTTCGAAGACAGCTCCGTAGTAAATGCGCACCGTCATTGTCGAAAGAACGTGGCGGTGGCAGCCAAATTAATCGATCAACGCCGTCAAAGTGAGACGGGCTCCGCCATGGACGCGATGCTGGCGCAAATATTTCACTCGAGGGACGATTCAAGGTAGCTCGATCGCTTCCTTGACAATCTCGAGGAAACGCTCAAGATTTTCTCAAGTGAAGGAAGCGTTTCAAGTGAAGGGCGGTTTGTGACTGGGAAAACGCCACTTAAGTAGCGTTTCGAGTGAAGGGTCGAGTGGAGGAGCGTTTGTGAATATGGGCCTTAGTTTCTATGTTCCAGGCCATTCTAGCTTTGGAAATCTGGCTGAAACCGTGTAATCGCTATAAGTACTCGCACTTTGGCTTATTTTAACTCGACGGCTAGAGTATCCGCAGTGCGGATACCGTGAGTTCTTGCGAAGGTGGACCGCGCGGACGCATGGCCCCATCGCCTCAGCGATCTTGCGACGCATCTGTTTGGGGCTTCGCGCATGCGCAATACCGCCGCCCCATCGTCTTGCGTACCCAGCACTAAAACTCCCTATTGTGCCCAGCGTGTGCGCGCGTAAACGCTACGTTGGAGTATATTGAGCACTGTATGATGCGCTTGCGTCCGTTTTTCTAGCTACACATATACAGAATCTGGTGTTACGTGATGTCAATAAATGATGAAAGTATATGACTGGTACAAACAGTATAATTCTAACACGCGTGTCATGTAAGAATATGACAGCATAGCACGCTCATAGCATGCTTGCGGTCGTTTTGCTAGCTCCACATATACTGAATTTGGTATCACGTAACGTGAATACATGAAGATGGTAAGCGACCCAATAAAACATGATAAACATGACACGGTAGTTATGTACGGCATCATTTACCTCCACCTCGTAACGTTGTGCTGATTTGAAAAAGACATATCAACCTTTCTCATTCGTGCTTCGCATATCATTGATTGCCACTGTACGTGGGATCTGCCAATTTTTAATGTTTCCTCATAATACTTCTCGTATAAGCTAGGGATGTATCTGATACAACAAACTTACTTACTGAATATCAGTAATGAAATGTTTAACGGGATGAATAATTCATCTCAATATTTTTTATGTCTGACTGCCCAATTCCTCTATAGCGTAGTTAACATCTCTGTGACTGTAGCTCAGAATAGAGGCGCCAAATCATAGAACAACAGATTCGGATATTTCCAGACCCAAGTTTCAAAGAGGTGGTGCTATGAATCGGCTCCTCAATGATGCGTACCGGTGACAGTATAGAAAGGAATGACTGATTGTTTCCTCCTTCTTACAGAAGGGACACAGAGGAGACAGCGCTTGACTTGCTCTATGCAGGTAAAACTTAAGGGAGGTAATCCGGCAGCGAAGCTTGGTTATAGCCGCTTCCATTATTGTCGACCGCATTAACTCGCTGTTCCAGAGGAATAATTGGTGCTTATATTCTGGAGAAGCTGTCTAGACAGGGTCTGTTAAGCATATTTTGAATGTTGGTATGAGGAATTGGGCAATTTTAATGTATATGTCAGTGGGAAAACCGGAATGATTGGCACCTAAAGCGGCGTTTAAGCTAAAGATTCAGAGCTTTCATTTAAAAACAAACCAAATCGCCCTGGTACCCAATAAGTGGAGACATCGAAGGTGTGCGGGTACTAGTATGCTGAAAAGCTTTAGTAGAGGCGTTTCACCAGATGCAGAGAGAGAGACGAACACACAGATAATGAGTCCGTGATTACTGCTACAACTATACTTAAACTGGGTAACTTTTGAAGAACTAATAATATACACTCTCAAAAATTGGAGTGACGTTCTCTCCATTTAGGGAGGAACGGCGACGTCCCCAATGTTCGTCTTTAAATAGAGAAACGTTGCTCCCTCATCCACGAAGAAACATGTTCCTCCTTATGAAAATCAACATGGCTGCCCCCGGGCGAACCAAGTAGGCTTAGCAAATGCAACGATTCTCGACCACGACCGGCTTTATAAATAGCGACCTGCGCACGCGCCCTTCTCCTACGGGGCTACGCGGTCCAAGAAAAGCCGCGATGTTGACGGCGCGTCTCACCAGGGGGCACTGGGTTTAATCCTCAACTGGGTTTAATCCTCAACTCAAATCGTCAGGACTAGCGACGACCTTGGCGAAAGGGGTGGATGACATGCGCGCCGTGTCCCCCCAGGTGCAAATTATAGTATGCACAGTACCGGAAGTACCAGTGCGCAACGTCAACCTGCAAAGAGCGGTTGTCGACGCAAACAAAGAGATATGGCGAATTAGTCGAGAGAAGGGTTTCGAGGTAGTGGATTTAAACAGGGAAGTGCACAGGTGGGGTGGATTCCAAAGAGACAAGATTCATTTCGATAAGAGGCTTGGACACGAGGTGGGCTGGCGACTGGCAGGACGCGCAGTAGCTTTTTTGGGGGGCTCACGGGCCCTTCGGAGTCCGGGGTAGCTCGTAACAGGGAAAACAACCAGGAGGACGCTTTGACAGGTAGAATTGCGAAAAACCAGAAAAAAGGTAAAAGAAAAAGGAAAAAGGCGCGTGTTGCAATTAGTTACATAAACATGCAGGGTGGCAGAAAGAAGGCAAAATGGTTAGAGATTGAAGAGCAGTTAAACAAAGAACAGATAGGCGTGTATGCGGTTACAGAAACACACCTTAGAGACTTGGAAGAGCCACCACATATTGAAAATTATGTTTGGGAAGGGTGTAACAGGACCATATCGGAAAGGAAAGGTGGGGGTGTAGGAACGCTAATTCATCGCGGAGCCAAATGGGTTAGAGTGAAACAGACGTGTTCAGAGCACCTCTGGGTTCTGGGCACAGTAGGTGGAAAGGAAACGTGGCTAGGGGTAGCCTACTTGTGGACGGGGAATAACTGCAGAGAAAAGAATCAGGAGATAGTGGATTGCATGAGTGCGGATATTAAGGAATTTGGTAATGGGGCCGAAATCATCCTTCTAGGGGACATGAATGCCCACATACATGACCTTGACGGATATTCAGACACCAATGGGAAGTTATTACTAGATCTTTGCGAGCAACATAGTCTGGAGATAGTTAACACGGGGCCTAAATGTGACGGCCAGATCACATGGGAAGTCGGAAACAAGCAATCAAGTATTGATTATTGTCTCATGACTGAAGGAATTTACCACAAACTGACAGAAATGAGGATAGACGAGGAAGGCATTAACAGCTTGGGTAGTGATCATAAACGAATAACATTACAAATGGGATACGAAACTGAAAATATGAGCATGGAATCAAAGTCTGGCAGCTCGTATTTAAATGACAAACAAATAATAAATATAGCCGCAAGAGTCGAGGAAGAAGTAGGCGAAATACCAGGCAAGGACTGGGAGTATAGTGAGCTGTTACATCTAATGACGAAGGAGATAGGGAAAGAGAAGAAAACTGTTTGCTGGAAAGGAAAAAGGAAGCCAAAAAGTTGGTGGAACAAGGAAATCCGGGAGGCGATCGAGAAGTGACGCGAAGCATCACGGGAGCATAGAAAGGCAAAAAAGGAGAAGCGGCCGCAGGACGAAGTAAAAAAAATATGGGAAATATATTTAGAGAAAAAATCCCTTGTACAGAAATTGGTAGAGGCAAAAATTAAAGGTGAAAGTGAACGCTGGATGACAGAGATGCACGAAAAAAAGGAGGCCGCGCCTAGGATTTTTTGGAGCCACATAAAGGCGCTAGGTAGGAAGTCTGTCACAACGCAACAACATATTCTAGATGAAGGAGGAAATCAATTGGAAGGGTACGAAGCGCTAGGTTACATCCAAAAGGTAACAGCCGATTCATTTAAAAAGAGCGTCCAGGGGATCTCCCCGGTGAGTAAAAGTGTGGCGGAGAAAGCAACAGAGGAAGAGCTAGTACTTGATAATTTCAACTGGAAAAAGGCCGAAGGAAAAATTCCAAAGCGCACTGCCGCGGGTTTAGATGGGATTCCCGTTAGCCTCATTAACGAACTAGGACATAACACTAAAGAAGCATTGTTAAAAACAGTAGAAAAAAGCTTAAAGGACGGACAAATACCGGACAGTTGGCGACAAAGTAGAATGAACTTAATCTATAAAGGCAAGGGAGAAAAGGACAAGATTCGCTCGTATAGACCACTAACCATTACATCGGTACTATACAGGTTGGCGATGCAAGCAGTAAAAATGAAAATAGAAACATGGGCCGAACATAACGATATTTTGGGAGAACTTCAGAACGGATTTCGAGTCGACAGGCGGTTAGATGATAACCTGTTTGTTCTCACTCAATGTATAGAAATATCTAAAATAGAGAATAGGCCCTTGTACGTGGCTTTTCTAGACATCACTGGGGCATACGACAACGTTAATCAGGAAATTTTGTGGGATATATTGAAAGGAATGGGCATGGGCGACGACTGTATACAGCTTTTGAGGGAGATATACCGAGAAAATACAGTTTGCATAGAGTGGGAAGGAATGCGTAGCAAAGAGAACGTTGAGGTTAGCAAGGGTCTGAGACAGGGATGTCCTTTGTCCCCGCTGTTATTCATGCTGTACATGGTGAGTATGGAAAAAGCGCTAGAAGGTAGCAACATTGGTTTTAATCTGTCACACAAACAGGGCGGCATGATGATTGAGCAGAAGCTTCCAGGTTTATTTTATGCGGACGATATCGTCTTATTTGCGGACAGTCGAGATGATATACAGCAGCTGGCGAATATATGCGGAAGGGAAGGTGAAGCTCTTGGACTAGGATTCAGTGTAACGAAGTGTGGATTGATGGTATTCAATGATCCCTGTGATCAGACGGTGTCCATACAAGGCCAAGAAATACCGAGGGTAAGTGAATACAAGTACCTTGGAGTATGGGTAAATGAGAGTGATAGATACATGGAGGTACAGGAAAAAGCCTCGGCAGCAAAAGGAAAGAGGAATGCGGCAATAATGAAGCACAGAGCGTTGTGGGGATACAATAGGTATGAGGTGCTTCGAGGTCTGTGGAAGGGTGTAATGGTTCCAGGGCTTACTTTTGGGAACTCAGTGGTGTGCATGAGGGCAGAGGTGCAATCGGGAATGGATGTAAATCAAAGGACTGTGGGACGCCTCGCGTTGGGTGCTCACGGGAAGACGACAAACGAGGCTGTAAAGGGCGATATGGGGTGGGCAGGTTTTGAGGCGAGGGAAGCGCAGAGCAAAATAAGGTTCGAAGAAAGGCTAAGAAATATGAAGGAGAGTAGATGGGCAGAGAAGGTGTTCCGTTATTTGTATAGGAAGAGCGTGGACACACAGTGGAGAAAAAGAACTAGAAGACTCACTAGTAAATATACGGCTGGTATTGTAAGCCATATGTCAACAAAGAGCGTTAAGGGAAAAGTCAGGGAGGCGGAGAGGATTTACTGGATGGCAGCTATGGAGAAAAAACCGGCTTTGAGTAACTACCGAAAGGGCAAAAATGAAATAAGGAGGGAGGCATTTTACGATAATTCAAGGGGAAGCGCTTTACTGTTTGAAGCGAGATCGGGTTGCCTTAGAACGCGTAGTTATAAAGCAAGATTCAGTAAAGAAGAACAACAATGCACATGCTGCGGGAAAGATAAGGAAACGGCGGAGCATGTTCTGATTGAATGTGGAGATATCCACCCAGGTGTACGTTTGGGCACGAGCCTACAGGAAGCCTTGGGTTTTAGGGACAACAATGGAAAGCTGAACACACCCGCGATTGAAATAAGTAAGAGACGGTTAGAGTATTGGTGGCAGAAAATTAGAGAGAAAGGACAAAAATAAATATTGGAAAAATAAAATACGGACAGTGTGCCGTAAATGGCAGAGAACTTAAGCTGAAAATTTACCTTTTTTTCCATTAAGATAGAATTTATCGAAGTAGAGGCATTAGGCCAACATCAAAAAAGAAAAAAAGGTTTTTTTTTTTTGTCGAGCCTGGTGGCATACTTGTCACCACCCCGTTATAAAGGGGACGCTCATAGCATCCATCCATCCATCCATCCAACTTCGTGTCGGCTGCTACAGCTACTACGACAGCGGAACGCGCGAGATCGTGTAAACCCCGTGCCTTTGCAAACATCAGCTGTTTTGTTTTTTGTTCTGCCTACCATGACGTGAAACAAGACAGTATATACCAACTTCCAACCAACCAACTTCGAGGAAACGTAGAAACGTCAGCACTCGTAACGGTGGCTTGTTGCACGGGCCCGCAACCTGGGCTAGCTTTTCCTGGCAGCCTAGACAACATTCTCAAAGAATGTTATGCAGTGCCATGCTGGTTCTGTCTAATGAGGTATATTTAGCAGGTCCGCGAGGTGCACTCCGAAGTGCAGGAAAACAAGTAGGCTAGCTCGGCTGTTACATTTTGTGCACGTACGTACTTGTCACTTTATCCTTTCGAGAGTTCTTGCGCAACTTCACCTTCAATTGTGGCTTGTTTGATACGCAGGTCACACAGATTGGTGCAATGAGCTCGCTAACTTTTAAACTGTATTACGGTAGTTGTACCTGCATTGGCCGTCTCGTCAGATTTATCGCGTTTTATGCAGGTGACGGGAGCGCCAACAAATATTACACGCTTTTTTTTTCTGGGTTTTACGCGCTGTGCTTGCATTTGGGCTTCGAGGCGCACCGTAAGGACTACGGGATTAGTTCAAGGAAACTTGAACGTGTGACGAAATGAGGACACACCCAACTCATCTAATCCATGCATTCAAGCTTAGAGTAACAATAGATCACAACTTGCCAAATGTTTTATTCGTTAAATGACACACTGAATCACGAGCACATTTAGAGACAGTCTGGCCTTCAGAATTAGACCTTCAGCACCTTTCGCGAGGTGGGTTTCGTTTTGAGTGCCTTTTTCTTGGCGTTGGACACTGTGAGGCCATTGGCGGTGTTAGACAAAAATGGCCTCATGAATTTCTGCAGAATTACGCTGACCAGCTTTGTTTTGTGTGGTACACTTTTGTCCTCGGCACAATCAAAAAGTGGGCTCTTCAGAAGTGAAGGTAACACGACGGCCGAGAACTTCTTGAGCGGCTGAGGTCCCTTTACAAGCACGGGAGCCACTCGGGAGGCAGCTTGCTCCAGGTGGTGGACAAATCCCACAAATGGTAAGGTGGGATAGGAGAGGCCTCCCCTGTCGATGCCAGCAATGAGGGCTGTGGTTGGGGAGCTGGAAGATGGAGCTTGTAGCTTCACCAGGCAGCCCTCGCATTCAATGTTATCCTGAATGGCCCGGACGAGGAAACCGGCTATCAGTGCCAACGTACTGGACCGCAGACTCTGCTGTGGAGGACCTACGAAAATTATGAAAAAGAACAAGGTGAATAAGTAGATTTAATAGCCTAAGGTGTCCGCCGTGGGGAGCAAGAAAGTGAAGTGGGTGCTCCCTCCAGCACAGCAGTTTAGAAAACAATTATATCACGGTGTCGCTTTGATTTCTTGTGTTGTCTTATTTCTATCTGTAACTGTTCACTTAATCTTATGTTTCAGTTCAAGCTGCGTAATGATTGTGCACATACATGGGTAGCGTTCCAGTGTAGCTAGGTGAGGCAGCAGGAGCTTCCGGATGTCCGTGCCAGTAGCAGCTTGCTTGACAGGCTCGACAGGCAAGGCTGGCACTTCACCCAATGGGGCCCACAACAGACGCGTAGAAATCAAGCTGAAACTGAAACCAAACACTCAATATTGTAATGCAGCGCGTCGCCGCTGCACGCAATCGACCGTCTAATAAAGGCAGATCGTACTGTTCTCACACGATCACGGCAAGCATCGAAAGTATGAAACACGAGGACTAACGTGGTCCGGCGCTTCCTAAACATGCGTAGGAGTTTGTTTAGATTACTTCGGATTTCACAGCTTACCTTCGGCCTGTCGATGAATGTTCTTCAGCCACAGGTTCCGCACATCCGTGACCGGGAACTCGTGGAACGATATTCCTCGTGATGCGGCCGTGCGCCCGCTTGATTTGCAGAGCGGTACGCAGCAATAAACCATTGCGCAAATTGCACCGTGTAACTACTTCGCCCAACTTCTTTCAACCATAGCTAATAGTTGAGGTAATACCAAGAGACGTGCATGCAAATGCACAAGCAAACGCGCCGATCACCCTCGCCCGGCAGCATACGCAGTCGCGAGGATGGGAGACGTGAGGATTAAAAGCAGCGCCACGGCTTGCAGCGGCGCTCGCGGAAACTATAAATAACACAACAAGCAAAAAAAATCACGGACACGGCGCTGGTGGCGGATGCGCAGGTCGCTATTTATAAAGCCGGTCGTGTTCTCGACTAAGGAGTACACGGCACTGAAAGTTACAAAAAAAAAGCTGTCCCGCTGAGCTTGATATTGAACGAAATGATTATAAAAACAAGCAGACGAACCTGTGGCGATGAACACATCGCGAAAGAGAACGACGGAGCAAGCAGGTTTCGTTCGGTCAGCGAAGCCACGTTCACTCCGAAAGACACGGATACTGCAGAGCCTCACCTGAAGAGTGCATGCTGGGCTTGCTGTATTTGTTTCTTGCAGATTCACATAGTGTAGCGACGTTATCCATGCGTTTACGGGCCCGCAGGTCGTGAGATGTGCCTCCAAACCGTAGACTCGATCGCAGCGAAATTATTCCGACTCAGTAGTGCAGCTTTGACAGAGAGATGTTCATTGTTATGTAAGTAGCTGGAGGTGTGAGAGCATCATAGCCGTGAAGTAAGTAATAGCTGGCGCCTTCTGGAGAGACTAAACGAAACTGAAAAAAGTTGCCTGCCGCGACGTACGTTGTCATACCCACTATCACGGATCCCTTGCGGATTGTTTGCGCCTAAGCTCATTCAGGATTACTCACTGACACCGGAAGCCTAATATGTGCTGATGCAATGCATATAGCTACACATGCACTCATGGACACATACTACACATATAGTACGCAACAAGTACGCAAACATATACGCAACAAGAGCACAATCAACCATTCACAGCAATAGAACACACTTTGACGTGTTTACCTTTTTTTCTTTATTGGCGTGTTTATTAACACCCTACTATGAAAGTGCACCAGCTTATATAGCGATGAATTTCGAATGACCATACTGGCACAAGGTACAAGTAGGTTTTCTTACACTTTTTTTACGTTTTGTATTTATAGCACAACATGCGCACACGTAAATAAATTGTATCTGATGCTTAGACAAACGTAAGTTTATCAATGGTTGCACAATAATGAACGAAAAAAATTACTAGAGCTTATCCGGTTTTACCCCCAAACCATGCATAGAATGCCCACGAATTCCGAATGCTGCTTCATCTCTCGACCACTGCCACAGTTACTTTTTCTTCTTGAAGCCTCCGAAGTGCAAACACTTGCCGCGAGTTAGCCATTTCGGAGGTCACGTTTCTTTTTTTTATTCTTCTTCTTGTTACTTTGGGAGGGTGCAGCATGCAGACTAAACTTTGTCTCCGTCATGGTAGGTGTTCTGTGGTCACGTCGACCTTGTTTAGTTGTTTCGTGTTAACGTTTGCTTATGTTGTTTTTACATGCTTACCACAAGTGTGACCGTTACCCATGGATACAGCACACCACTAGCCCTTCAATGACAATGTTTTTGATGCGGTAACGACCGTCATAGCCGTGTATACGTACGTTACAACGCGGGTCTTGCGAGAGAAATAAGCGATGACCTCGCATCCGACGGTATTTTTTTGTGAGCTATGACAGTGGCTGTTGGCGTCGCTGCAGCTCTAATGCTTGAGTGGAGGAACTATCGCTGCAGTGCGCCAATTTACTATAACTTTATGGAATGTTGTGCCTCCATACTTTTCTGCTTCAGATGCCTCTCGCAATTTGCCTCGCGTGTCAACTTGCAATCATAGTGCGTGCCACAATTTTGTTGTTGGTGCTGTGGCTATGGTGGTTATTACTCTGGATTCAGAATACTCTTTTCACAAAGGTGAGTAAGCGTTAGTACTTACTTGCTGCGCACAGCTGTTACTAGAAGTGCATTTCGTGTTGAGTTTCTCACGACAAAGGAGAATCATGGACGAGAAAGGCATACTGCACGCGTGCATAATTCCTTCCTACTTCTCAGTGCTGGCATGGGCGATTCAAAAGAAATGCGATTGAGAATTTGGTTTAACCTACAGAAGTCATTGGTTCCCTTTTCACAAAAGTTTAGTTATGGTATTGATTGAAACGTTTCTTATGGTTGTAACCTAGTCTGGCGAATAAACGCTCGGTGAAACTTCGCAGCCTGTTTACCTTTGTGCTTTCACCTGCCGTAGTAGCATAGTCTTATTGGATGTCGTGTGACTATGCTGGAGAACGCAGGTTCGACTTCTGGCCACGGCGGCCGTATTCGTATGGGGGAAAACTACAAAGAACATCCATATGGCTGTAGTGGCACGTATAACTCTATCAATTGTATATGATCGTGCTTTCACGCATGGACTGTAGAGTGGTATTAGGTTTCCTAGAATGTTGAAAAATTAAGTGTGATGCTTTTTTTGCACGCCTCGTTGAATGCATGAGTGCTGTTCGCGGCGTGCGAATCTAAAATGCGTGGGCTTACCAAGTATGTCAACACCGAGAAAATTCATTATTTTTGTACACTCTAAGGTAATAGATAAAGCAAGACTGCTTGTGAAGCATAGCTCCTTGTATTCGTGACAAATTGGTAGTATGATACAACACGAGACACATGAAAGTGTGCGGAGCATCGTACGAGTGCCTGACGATAAAAAAAGAGAGGGTTTTACTTTACACCAATAAAACAAAAGAAAACGTCACTCCTGCATTGCTTACAACAATCTTGGGTAAAAGCAATCGCTCGCGACTGGCCGCCGCCGGCTAGGCTTGGCGTGCGCATGCGCGTGTGCAAGAACCCCGTGATTGAGGAGAAACTTGATCTTTGGACGAGGAACGTTGCTGCTTTGGTCCTTGCCGCGAGAGGGCGCGAAGGGTAAAGCGCCCGAAAGGGAGGAAGTCGCTGCGCCGAAGGAGGAACGGAGCCCGTTGCACCATTCTCGCTCCCTTTTTTTAGAGTGTGGCCATAAATTCAGCTATAAAAACTGGGATTAAATCCAGCAGTCGTAAAAAAGACCACTCAAGTTCAGGGCAGAATATTCCTATGCCAGCTTTTTCGCTAGTTTGTTATACATCTGTTGCTATAACCACATTCGTTAGCAGAATATTTAGATGCTCTTGTAAGAGACTATTTAGAATTCCGTGAGTTAATAATTTCGCGTGGTTAGGAAAACTATCGTGGAAGTCAATGTCGGTGAATTTGGGTTTCATGGTCAAAGGACACACATCAGGAATTTGTACATTCAGGGCGTCGAGTGATGTTTGTACAAATATGATATTTGGCTTGCGGAATCTAGGCCAGTGCTCCGAAAAAATTTGAGCGGGATTGGAGATGAAAATTAATCGAGTATGATTAGACAGTGTTTCGTACAACCGTTAAAAGTCTGCACCGTAAGTAGGTTGAAGCGGCTTAACAGGGGTGGTGTTCTCGCTTCAAGGTATAATACTGCGTTTGCCACATATTTCGGAAGGCCTAAGCACAGCTGTATAGCCTCTCGCACTAATAGGACTAGTGTCCGAAGCTTGTATGCTGGCGCACCTGAAAGAAGAAAACAGCTGAATTCCAATACTGGTCGTACGTACATTTTGTAGACTATCAAAAGTTTTTCCTTCTCATACCCGATCTGGAGCTGCTCAGCCTGCGCAATACACCCATTGCCCATGCTCCTTTTGTTGTAATATATTCATTATGAGGTTGCCAGTTTAGTTGTTCATTATATATGAATCCGAGGTATTTTAATGAATCCACTTGCTTGGATATTCTGCAGCTTGTAATTGATAGATATTCTCACTGGATCAATAACAAAAAAATGTAATAGCACACTTAGTGGCACTTGGAATTCACTGTAGTTCATCTAGCCACTTCTTGTGTTCATTCAAGTACGACTGTAAAGTATTGTAAAGGCGATGTATGTCAGAAGACATTGAAACAAAAGCAATGTCGTCCACATAAACATAGGTCTGAACCGCTGATCGAATAGGAGTAGTAAACATCAAGATGTTAGATAGTGCAGGTCAAAGTAGTGATCCTTGGAGCACATCTCTTTCCTTCCAGGAAGGAAAGGCATATTTAACGCAGTAAAACTCCCTTTCTTTAAAAAATTTTGTCAACCATGATACAATATAAGAAGGGATGGTCACCGGATGGTACCTCTGATGATCTATCACTGGATGCTACCTTATATTGGAGCGCAAGCAGTCGCTAAATTGTTTATATAATTCACCAATGTTCTCACTTTTGTTTCAAACGATTTCACGAAACACCCTACGTGGAAGAATACCGGAAGCCCCAAAAAAACATCCACCATAGGAATGGTGGATTCCACCATCCATCATTTTGGTGGATGATGGTGGTGGAAATGTTGGTGGCACATAATGCATGGTGGCGTATGGTGGAGAGAATGGCGCGCTCCAGCTGAAAATGCTGGAGCGCGAAGCAACATCAGAACCACCGTGACAAGCTGTCACTAAAAAAGAATAAAAATCATTGTATAAAAACGATGTAGAAAGCATCCATAAAAAGGAAAGGGTGCAACAGCGCGGAATTGAACCTGCCACATTTGAATTTCTAACTGAGCACTAACCACTGTGCCACGCTGCCAGATGGCAACTTCGGTGTTAAAGAAGTAGTCAGCTCACACAGTCACTGTTTGAATTCTGTTTGTCGCTTACTCGGGAAGGACGGGATCTGCGCGTGCTACTAATATTTGCACATTTTATAAATACGAACAACTGCTGCATGTAACGATTGCCATTGCGATATGGCAAAAGCGCCATGTTTTTTTACAATGTACAACCACAAGAAAAAAAAAAACTCAGTGGACTGAGGAGCAGGTAGAGTTTATTGGCGGTTACTGCGAAGTTTAATATCCATTTCTCGCTCTTTCCAAAGGGCGATATCAGTTCAGGCTTTGTGACGCTTGTATGTTCATTCGACAGATATGCCCACACAATTGATTTCGATGTTTTTCGCGCAAGGCACAGCGCCGTCATGCCAGCGCACCGCTGTTGCTCTGTCGTTAGGAACAACTACATAACGGCTTCATAACAAACATTATGCTATCATATCACTTCAGTAAGCATACGACTTGACGTGTCTATGTTCTCGCATAAGAGCCAGTGAAGTGCCGGTGAGTGCGACAAGCGGCTGTCGGTGAGGAGAGGCGTACATTTGGTGTAAGTGCTGCAAGCGCATCGCATCGATGTTTGCTGCTTTCCTCGCGGACATCGCACACACTAAAAAATGCTTAATTTAGGTTAAATGGTGCCGCAGCTGTGCTTTATTGTCATTTTTACTCGTCAAAATTATGTTATCTAAAACCCAGAAGCGCCGATAACACTTGTACGGGCTCGGTCGGTATGACTAACTTTTAGTGGAAATCATGGTGATAGAACAGAAGGGTGAAAGTGAAATTCGCTGGGGCTCATCTCGACGCATGTCGAAAGTGAAAGTTTATGCATATTCGCACGCACTTTGTTAACTTGAAGGTGCGGCTCTAACAAGCGAGTGTGCACAAATTACCAGACCTGCGTTTCTAGCGTGGCGACATCAAGTGACCGTTGTGTTCTGCTCTAACATTGAAAGGGGCAATTGCGAACTGGGGCCCATTTATTTGTCGACAACTGCGTGCCGATGTAAAACATTTATTGTCATGTTCACAGTGACATCTCTAGTTTTCTAAACATCACAAGCATGAACACATCGCGGGTGTCAAACTGATGTACGTACGTGCGTGAAATGTAAACATACTCCCGATCGCATATTCTATGCTCCACAAAAGGAAAGCGTTGCTGACACCACAGTAGTAAAAAAACAAACGTGCTGGAAATCGTAATGAGCAGCGTTGGTTTATTTTGACCGTAAACATATATATCTGCACATTCAAAAATGAAACACTACAAATAAGTGATTTCACATACTGTCATGTTCTTTTTCATCATGCCATCATCATCCACTAAGCTTCTATCATGCCACCGTCATCCACCTTGCTCACCAAGCTTTCCACCAAACACGTTCTGCCTCGCCACCATGAGCTGGCATTTTCCACCGTCCCCACCATTGGCTCCCCACCACCATCACCGTGGGCCACCATTTCTTCCACTCTAGCCTCCATCCGCCGGAATTTTCCACCGTCACCACCATTAGCTCGGCACCTCCACCATCATCTGCCATCATTTTTTCAACTCTCGCCGTCATCAGCCATTATGCCCACTACAGTTTCCACTATATCCACTGATATATCCACCATATCCACTATTCTTTCCACTGTATCCACCAACAATTCCAGCATCCACCAACCCAGGATTTTCAATAGGGAGGTGATCACTGTTTGATGCGAAATCAACTGTTCTCCAGGACTTCAGCGGAGCACTTTCGCTACAGAACGTCAGATCCTATCCTTATCGTGCTGGACCACGAACGAACGTAGGCTGCTTCATATTTAGGCAGGTAAAAGCTTTATGCGGAATTCTGTCCCAAATTAAGAGTACCAGCTGAGTCTGTTCTAAAACCCCTGACACGTGATGAGAGTTTAAATTGCCAGCCAGAATAATTTCATTCTTGCTGCTAGTTAGGACACAGTCTAACTGTTGTGTGTTGTGTATGTGTCACAGAACGAGCGCTAAAAATGGGCGCGCCGCCAAATTCTTGCGGTAACGCGCGGAAGAGACGCCGGGAGGTAAAAAGAAAAAAAAAGAAAATAAACATCCAAGGCTCCCCGGGCGCGCGCTCTCCCCTTGGAAGCGTGGCTTCGCCGACGAACCTCCTCATCCCACATCGGCGGCCGAGATAGCCCGCGATATTTCTAGAACGAAGGAGGCGCGGCCACGCCGAGATGAGTCATCCGACGCGGAGGGCAGTCGAACCGTCTCGCGCCTCTCCCCAGCCTTCGCTGCGCATCGCGCCGACGAAATGAGGAGAACTTTCTGGAAGGTGGCGCGGAAGGTATTTAATCGAGCAGCCGAGACGAGAAAGCAGGAGGAGACGGAAGTGAGCGCCAGAGCGCGCGTAGGGATTCCGCCGTGTAGTCGGCGGAAGTTTTGTCCGTTGGGACCAAGCAGCAGAAGAAGAGGATTTCCACCTGAGGGGTGAAGGCTCGAGCTACAGGCAAGAGCGTGTGTTTACCGCTATCGAGCGAAGACGCGTGGCAACAGCTGCGGGTGTGAAGCCGACGTGTTCCGGCGAAGAAGTTGAAGTTTGAAGAGTGGCCAATTGAAGACGCGAGGTTTCCTGGAAGAGAAACTTCAGGGGGCAGCGGAACGTCAACAACGCTGGACTTTGAGTGAGTGATTCTCGGAAGAGTATCATTCAGACTTTTGTTCCAAGGACTTTGGACTGAATAGGTTTTCTATCTCTTTAGTCTTTAAGTGTCTTGGTTGTTCAATGCATGCGACTGCATTGTAGTGCGTATTGTTGTCTGTGTCTGTTGTTCGAGTGTGGCTAATTGTATTTTGTAGTGTGTTGATTGATTGGTGACATATTGTACTCAGCTATTGTGGAGTGAGCATGTTGGTGTATTGTTTTTCTGATCTGCCATTATTGAGAATATAATTTTGTTTGTTTCTCAACTCTCGGCTCTGACTTGTTCTTTGGGCCACAGCCGGCGTCCGCTGGCGCGCCAAAAAGGACCACTTCTAAATTGTCCACGCTTTCGTGGTGCGGTTCGGGGGGCCGATATTTCGGCCCTTGGAATTAGCCCGGCGATCGCCTCTCCAATTAACGGGACTTGTGTGACAGTAGGCCTGAGGAAAAATATGCATTTATGATATAGAAAGGGTGGCATCCGGGCATGTTGAGTTCGATTGCCAGAATTTTGCAGTCCGAGGGCATAAACTAAAAAGCCAAACTCTCTGTGTGGCAAAATTTGTTTGATAATAATATCATTACACCACCCCTTAGTGAAGGGCGATCTAACCAAAATATCCGCAAATTTTAAAATTATTTCTTGCAATGTGATTATGTCGGGATTTGAATGATTACATAAGCAATATAAATCTGTTGAAGCAAAAAACAAAGAGCGACCATTCTACTGCAAAACGTTTGGAGTTTCTATGGTGTTGCGCGAACGATTATGGCAACGACTGTTTCCAGAGTACTTTTTTAAGAATTCGGGAGGGATTAACATCACCTTCTTTTTCGTTTTAGAACTGGAGCACGGAAATTTTACTGGGGACTCAGTTCGCTTTTGACGCCTGCTATCATGGCTTATTTTCAAGTCATCCGGCGGAAGCGGCTTCGATGTGCCAGCGCCTACCACCGAAGTCGGTTGCGGATATCAAAAATTATTTTCTTCTTGGAGGAAATTCACAAGTACCATTCCCCCATCACAAGAGAAGACATTGACTCATAAAATGAACTCTTTCATATATCTTATGCTGATGTACATGATGCTGAATTTACGCGTGAACATTTCGAAGACTCATTTTCTGTCCACTTAGCAAGCACGTTTCTCAATGAATGTTTACTTACGTGGCAAGAAAATAATTTCAGCAGATACTATGTCAACTGGTAAATGCCTAAAATATTTTACGCCGTAAACAATGCCGCCATTTTTTCAGACTTGTCCCAATTCATTCGTTTTCTTGGTGTTTTGCTAGACTTATTTCAGTTGTAGAATTATAACATGAATTTACTTGCGCAACATACCGGAAAAGAGGAATGACAAAAGAATTCTCTAAAACATGCTTATTCAACCGTTCGACCAAGTTTAAGAGTAAAATACGAATTTATGCATACCTAACTTTAAGGCACAAAGCTCCTTATGGCATGGCTTGTGCGTCCCCGTTGTGGGTAACCACCTCTTGTTAATTCTTGAGCCGGCCTTAGAGGGCGATGCTTGTACTATAAGCTGAAAAATGCAAATGGTAAGACACTAGAGAGTGTTACTTGTAGAAAAAGAAGGGTTGACGCCAAATGTATGAAAGGAGAGAGTCACCCATGATTGCATGATTACGATCGCGTGTTCTTCAGCAGCGCCGTGCACCAGGGGGTGCTCTATATTAAAATGAAAGTGCCGTTCTGGCGCGCGCGCACAATCAGAGGATCGGCGACGGAGGATAGATGAGGCTGCAGTGCGGCGTGTGCGCAGGGCGGCGGCGGCTCGAAGAAGAGATTCCGACGTGCGGGCTCGCGAGGCAGAAGCGCGCCACGAGAACCCTGCATTACGACAATGGGACGCCGAAGCGGCGTGGCGACGGCGTGCGGGCCTAGTTTCGCCCCACTCTCTATCGTTCACCCCGTGAATATGCTGTCAACTTTTTCTCTGGAACTTTCAAAGTCACGTGACCGCACTAATTTTTGAACGAATTCACTTTATTAAAGTCACTCTCCCACAGTCACCTTCCAGCTCAACTTTTTCTATTTGCATAGAACTTTTCACCTGAATGAGGCCAGTATGCCTAGAGAGCCCCAGCCGGTCGAAATTTTTGAAGCCCTCCACTGCGACATCTTTCATAATCATAAGGTGGCTTTGGGACGCTAAACACGAATATTAAATAATATTATTTCTATTTATTTCTGTCTACTTACTTGTTTAGTAGAAGTTTTCCGCATTGTATTGCTGAAAAGTGGGGCTTGTCAGCTTGCGTTTTTATCACAGATTTTTTACCACGTTCCTCACAACACGCTATAGCTATTTTAAAATGACTGCAGAAACAAACAAAAAAATATGCGAACGTGAAGCTTTGCTTCGAAGTTCAATGCAATATGAACATCTTAGTGCTGGTGTGTATTTTCAGCACTCAGAGCCCGAAACCTTCGCGAACTTGCTATGCACTCAGTATGTGGCCTTAAAAGAATATGCGCAGCAGCGCGTCTGCCTTTTGTAGTGATTGACTGGCTTCAAACCAGGAAGCCATGATAATCACATTTTTTCATGCCAGCTAAGATTGGGTGCTTATACCTCGCATCATTACAGCAATATTTCATGTTGCATTGCGAACAATTTATACAAGACAAGTGTGTTTGTGAAGCATGAAAGCTACTTTCCCTGCACTTACAAGCAAATTAATTTCTTTTCACTGTACTTGCAAGCAGACGCGTCCCCTTGTGGTGGAGCATCTGCTTGCCACGCAAACGACCCAGGCTCCATTTCCACTCAAACTCAAATGACCCTGATTGGGTCACCACGTTGAACTAGATTGTTTTATCAAATCAAATCAAAGTTCATTTACATCCTGAAGATGTGGGCAAGCTTGGGCGAAAAGCGAAACAATTCGCTTGAGGAAAGCCCAAGCCCCCATATACAAGGCATACAGTAGAGACACACAAACATGTGAAAATATGCACAGGCTTCGACACTGAGGCTACTTCACACGGGCTCATGTCCCATCCCGGTTTTATTGCATAAAATATATCCCGACCTTCAACCTAGGAGCAGGCACTGCAACGAATTCGCTAACCTAGATTATGATTATTTTATGTGCGTGTTTGTCGCTTTTTCAGTCACTCATAGAATGATAATTTCTGACCAACAACTAGTGACGCTGACACCGACGCTGACGCCAGAATTTCTGTGAAACTATCTCTTTAGTACTATTGCGTTGATATGCAATGCTCTGGAGAAATGAACAGAGAATGTTCGTCGAAGAGTGGAGTCTTGAAACGACCGAGAAAGACAGTGAGTACTTACATTTTTCACGTTCCTCTTTGCTCATTGGTTATAATGTGCTGTTACAGTTGCCTATGTGATTTTTCGCGAAGCCAAGCACCTGCCTAATGAATCTATAGTCTGTGGTATTTTGGTATTATTTGTTATTGATAACTATCTGTGCAATATAGACCTCCATACACGCATGTGACACTCAAGAAAAGGAAACCTGGCTGTGAGGATGTCTAAGTAAGTGTAAAGCAGTTTACAGGGCACCGTAGCTTGTTTATCTTTCGTTATTTACTGAAAAGAACTTTCAGAACACCTCGAATTCTTAAAAAGTGATTTTTTCCTTATGATGGAACCAGTTGAAATACAAGCAAATTTAGGAACTTAAAATATTCAAAGGAGAGCGACGATGAAGACTTGAAATATTTAGAGTATATTCCCCAGGAGAGGCAGCTATGCACAAATGACGAAAGCTCGAGAGACAGTAAGCATTAAACAGTAGAACTTCCATCAATTCAAATTGAGAAACAGTAGCACAGGATGAAGAAGTTTTTCAACAAAATAGAAAAATCTGAGCCGAAATAAAAAAAAACTGATGAAATAGAGCGCTGTATTTTTAAAATTCTCATGAAATTTTTCAAGAGTTCCAGGCCTCCTGTTCTTTTGTGAACTCTTAATTTGTGACTGCAACAAACGTGGTAATCAGAAAATTCTTATAAACTGTGAGAATATTTATGTAAGCTTTTTTGTGAAGTAATACTTTTAACATAAACTGCCTCAAGAAATTATTTTAGTTTGCGATCACTGTGCACACAGTGTGGAAAATAAAGCGTTACAGGGGAAAATTTTTACAATTTAGAGCCTCCATTTCAGAACATTCTGAAAAATGCAAAGCACATAGCAGGGATCAACCGACCACTTATAACGAATTTACACGGCCCTTCTATCTCAGCAGGAGAGACCTTCTCCTTCGTAAAAACAAGTTATTTCGAGCACAGGCTTCGACACTGAGGCTACTTCACACGGGCTCATGTCCCATCCCGGTTTTATTGCATAAAATATATCCCGACCTTCAACCTAGGAGCAGGCACTGCAACGAATTCGCTAACCTAGACCACACGCTCAGGCGTTGCCCTTTATTGCGTGGCACGTGCCAATAAAATGAAGAGAAGTGGGTATCCGCTAATAAGAGCCCCGATGACGGAGATCAGTATGGGCTCGCCAGAGGGCCCACGATGCAGCAGTCGGGCTTGGTTTGACTGTCCCAACGTGGGAGCAGCCTACTGCGCGTTCAGTCGTGCACCTCAGGACTTCAAATAGACTTTCGCATCCGGCTATGTTCTCAAAGTCACCATCATTGCAAATTTACTCTTCAGAGATTTAATTTATTGAGTGGTGGTTGCCCTGTAAGCTTGTGTTGAGGTTTTGAGCGCATGCGTTCTATTTTAATGGTGATATGTAGAAAATTTGGTATTAACATACAACAAACTGATATACACCCAATTGGGTATCGCATGACGTGACTGCATGACAAAGACGAATGACAAGTGGTAATAGGTAATTCATAAGTTTACATGTGGAATTCGACTTTCATGTCACGCTCACTGCATGCTCGCAGCAGTTTCGCTAGCTTAATATGCACCAAATTTGGTATTGCGTGATCAAACTCTATGATAAATACGAATGACAAATGGTAATAGGTACATCATAAGTTTTTGTGCGAGACTCGACTTGCATGCCACGGCCATTGCATGCTCGTGGCCATTTCGCTAGCTTGATATGAACCAAACTTGGTATTGCGTGATCTGAGTGTTTGGCAAATATGAATGACAAGTGTTAATAAATGAATCATGAGTTTTTATGTAGAACACAACTTGCATGTCACGCCTATTGCATGCTCGCGACCATTGCATGCTCGCGACTGTTTGATCTGACTGTATGACAAATATAATGAGAATGGGTAATATGAAATCACAATGAGGCCTGTAGAGTATGACTTACATGCCTTGTTCATGGCTCGCCTGTGGTCGTTTCACTACCTTGATATACACCAAAATTGGCATTGCATGACGTCGTAGAATGACGAACATAAATGACAGGTGCTAAAGTGTATATGATGATATAAAAGTTACGTACAGAGTTACCAGCTCCTTGATGACTGCTTCGCAGTACATCAGTTCACATAATAAGTGGGATTGATAAGTTGGTTCATATAGATACGGCTTCATGCGCACCACGTGCACAGTCTCAGGCAGACGCTGACGGCGTCTTGAGCAAAAAAAAAAACAACATCAGCAACGACCTCTAGATTTTATATGCAAAGCATTTATTTGCATATTGCACGGACAAAATCTATCTATCTATCTATCTATCTATCTATCTATCTATCTATCTATCTATCTATCTATCTATCTATCTATCTATCTATCTATCTATCTATCTATCTATCTATCTATCTATCTATCTATCTATCTATCTATCTATCTATCTATCTATCTATCTATCTATCTATCTATCTATCTATCTATCTATCTATCTATCTATCTATCTATCTATCTATCTATCTATCTATCTATCTATCTATCTATCTATCTATCTATCTATCTATCTATCTATCTATCTATCTAGCCACCACCTACGTCTGTGGGCTCTCGTGGTCACTTCATGAACTTGGAAAACACCAAAATTTGCATAAGAGGGCAGTCATTTGACAATTATGACTCGCTGGTCATTACATGTACAATGCTATAATGCCATCCCGATCTTGTGCTCTTCAGCAACGCTCATTCCACTCTGTTGAAGCGGATGGCACAGGCATTTACTGATCTAATGCATTTGTTCTGAGATAAATGGTATTTCACATTTCAATAACAAGTACATTGGTTTAGCAGCTCTTCATATTGTTACAGTTTCCAAAGCACGGGGGCTTTATTATAACTAACAGAAGGCCGCTCTTCTTTCTGAGACACCAAAGTTAGACTGGGCCAAACGAACTGCTCCTTTGTTTTCAGTAATGCGCCTTTCGAACGGATCAGTCGTCGTCCTCTCCGATGCCAGGGCATAGCTGGGCACAAATAGGAACGTGGCATTACCCTCCTCTCCGAAAGAGCATCGTCTCAATGCTCATTAAGTACAGTCGATCTGTACTTAGTTGGTTTGTATCCACATCAGTCCGAAAGATACGGCTTCATGCGCACCACGTGCACAGTCTTAGGTAGACGCTGAAAACGTCTTGAGAAAAAAAAAATGCCCGCAGCTTCCCTCGGGGGAACACTGAGGAGGATGCGGAGCATATAATTGGTTAACGGGGTGTTAAAGTGCGACTTACTTGGGTCGATGGCTAAATTGGTTAACGTGGTTGTGAAATGGGGTGTTAAATTGCGACTTACTTGGGTCGATGGCTAAATTGGTTAAGGTGGTTGTAGGAGGGGGTGTTAAATGAGTGAACACGTACACACGTATGCGAAAGGGCGGCGCTGGTCGAAGGGACGTCGATCATTGTGTTTGTGGATTCGTTGGCATTCATTTCACGGCGACTTCGGACGTCGACGCGCCGTACAAACCAACGGACGAGCGGCAACTGAGCGAGCGAGCGCCGACCTTGAGTATATATACAGCGCGACGGCGCATGCGCTGTCAGCTGTCGAATGTTCTCGAAGGAGAAGCGCGCGCGCGGCACAGATGGCGATGGCGCGACGGCGCATGCGCTGTCAGCTGTCGAATGTTCTCGAAGGAGAAGCGCGCGCGGCACAGATGGTGGGCGACGGCGCATGCGCGCGCGTCAGCTGTCGAATGTTCGAGAAGCGGTGCGGACGGCGCGGACGGCGCACTACAAGGCGCGAGTATAAGATGCTTCCGCATCTGAAAGAATCATCAGCAACGACCTCTAGGTGACGTCGCTGAGACAGCGCAGTACTTTATACGGTCAAAAGTATCGGCGTAGAAGTTTCTCCCGACAGACCTCGCCGTCTCCCAGGTGACAAACCCAAACTCTTTTAGGGGCAAAACTTCTTATAGCGGCACCCGTTCGTCCCTCGTAGTATGTAACAAGTATAACATTTTGACCTCCAAGGTGGTGCTGGTAAGAAACTTCTTCTGTGCGTTGTTGAACAATAAAAAATAGTGCTCAATGTACATGTCAATGACTGCTAATGGGGAATGAGAGACAGGAGCATTCGGCTTTTAGTTAACGCGCAGGCTCCGATCACCATTAGCCGTCATTGGTATGTACATTGAGCACTAACTGCCAACAAAGGGTTGTTACGTTATACTCGCTGGGTGTAACCTCCTTAGCTTTAGAAAGGTTTAGCGAGCGTTGAGCCGCAGTGCCATGAATACAATGAACTTGTATATGCCATGAATTCATTCGAGGTGGTTAAAAATGGGAAGTAGATACGAAGCGCAAGCCGTAAGAAAGTCAAAGCCGAATTCTCCGCCTCTCATCTCCCATTAGCAGCCATTGGCATGTACATTGAGCACTATCTGACTGAAAAAGTTTGCTACGGCATACTCGCTGGACGTAACTTCCTTGGTTTTCGAAAGGTTTAGCGAGCGTTCGGCCGCAGTGCCACGAATACAGTGAACTAGTATATACCATGAACTCGAGGTGGTTAAAGGTGGGAAGGGGACCCGAAGCGCAAGCCGTAAGAAAGTGTGCGTGTGCCACCTCTCGTTTAGTCCTTGGAATGTCCGCTGGATGGCGGTGCTTCTATATGGGGAATATATGATGAAAAGATGCGAGATGGTGGTACTTGGAGTGTTGAATAGATGGACGAACGGACACATAGACAGATGCATGGATGGACGCATGAACGGACGCAGGGGCGGCTGCATGGACGAACGCAGGGATGGACGCACGAACAGACGCACGTACGGACGGGCTGATGGACGCATGGACGGACGGAAGCAAGAACGAATGGACGGATGAATTCTTCGCCCCACTCTCCATCATTCACTCCGTGGAAATGCTGCCATTTTTTTTCTTCGTGTATAAGCTTACGATTCAATTATGGAGATTGTACCGATGAGCGTCGCATTCTTGTTGGCTAGATATTCTGACCCGGGCAAGTTGTTTCGCTTCCTCGGCACGCTCAGTGAAGTCTGGGGCATCTGTCTCTGAATATATGGATTTATGGGGCAGTATAGCATCGAACATTGTAGTCACTTCGCGGTCATAGGCCAGTCCGAACGGAGTCATTCCCATCGTTTCCTGGCAGGCCATGTTATACGCGAAAGTGACGTATGGCAGAACTTTGTCCCTATTCTGGTGCTCCACGTCTTCGTACATGCAAAGCATCTCTGCAATAGTCTTGTTGAGGCGTTAAGTGAGTCCATTCATTTGTAGGTGATAAGCTGTCGTCTTCTTATGCTTTGTGCCACTGAGTGTAAGCGCCGTGCACAGAAACTCAGCTGTAAACGCAGTTCCTTTGTCCATTATGACGACCGCGGGAGCACCGTGTCTCAGGACAGTAATGTTCTCAATAAAGAATTGTGCCGCTTCAGCTGCAGTACCACTTGGAATCACCTTGGTTTCCGCGTATCTGGTGGGGTCGTGACTATAATCCACTTGCCATTATACAATATTGGGAATGGGTCTAAGAGGTCCATGCCAATCTGCGCAAACAGTTTCGGGTACTGAAAGAGAATGTAACAGAACCAGCCGGCCTATCCGGTTGAGCATTTTGTCGCTGACAGTCTATACTAGTTCTAACGTATAGGTTCACCTCCGCTGGAAGTCTTGGCCAGTAGTAGCTTTCTCTTACTCGTGACAATGTTCGCGTATAACCGAGGTCGCCCGAGGTGGCTTCGTCATGGCAAGCTTGCAAGATTTTTTTTGTGGAGAGCTTCGGCAACTAACAGAAAATAATTATTTCCTGTTGAGAGAAATTCATGTTGTAGAGTATTCCGTTGCGTAAGCAGAATGATGGCAAACTTCTCGAAACACTCTCGGTGCATTTGCTGCTCGTCCTTTTAACAACTGAATCAATGTGTACAGCTGTCGATCGTCTTGCTCTTGCCGAGAGATGCAAGTAACATCGACAACTCATAGAAAGCCAACGTCTTCTTCGTCTTCTGTCATCGTTGCTTGAATCGGTGATCTTGAGAGGCAGTCGGCATCTAAATACTGACTTCCCAATTTGTAGACTATTGTCATGTTTTACTCTTGAAGATGTAAGCTCCAGCGCACTAAACGTCCAGAAGGAGCTTTCATGTTTGTCAGCCAACAAAGAAAATGGTGATCGCTGACCGCCTGGTAAGCGCCACCATACGGATATGGGAGAAACTTTGTGACTGCCCGAACGACCACCAGACGTTCCTTCTCAGTGGTTGAGTATTTGGACTCGGCACGCAAGGTTCGGCTATCTTTGGCAACCACTCACTCAGCACCGTCTTCACTTTAGACCAGAACAGCACCTAGGCCCGCGATGCTGGCGTCTGTGTGCGTGGCTGTTGGTGCATCCTCATCAAAGTTAGCGAGCACCGGCAGAGATTATAGACGCTGCCGTAGCTCATTGAATGCCGCCTCTTGCTCCTCATTATATGCAAAATATTTCCTAGTTAGGCGGGTGAGTGGGGAAGCGACGTGTGCAAAGTCTGCTTTAAATCGCCGGTAGTAGGCGCCGATACCGAGGGAACGTCTGACTCCCTTCTTATCCGTAGGCTTTGGAAACTTTGCGATCGCAGTAGTTTTGTCTGGGTCAGGTCTAACGTCTTCAAGAGTGACCACATGTCCCAGAAACTGAAGCTCTTCAAATATGAAGTGGCCTTTTTCTGGTTTCAGTATGAGTCCTGCCGGTTGTATAACTTAAAGAATCGTCAACAGTCGTTTAAAATGTTCTTCGATCATGGCGGGAAAAACGATCACGTCGTCGAGGTACGCAAGACACGTTTTCTATTTGAGACCGAAAGGACAGGTATCTATAAGTTTTTGAAACGTGGCAGGGGACGAGCTTAAACCCGAAGGAAGGACTTTGAATTCGTAAAGCCCATCAGGCGTCACGGAAGTGATCTTCTCATGGTCACACTCATCAACCTCTATTTGTCAGTACCCACTTTTGAGATGCATAGATGAAAAGTAACAAGCATACCGTATAGCCTGTCCAAAGTGTCATCGATCTGTGGCAATGGATTCACTTATTTCTTAGCAACATGATTGAGCTTACGATAATCGATTCAGAAACGTAGGCTACCATTTTTCTTTTTAACAAACAACACAGGTGACACCCAAGGGCTCCTTGATGGTTGTATTACATCATCCTCCAGCATTTTCTTAACCTGCTCTGTATTGCCTGATGTTCTTTCTGGCCAACAACGTATGGGTTCTGTCTGGTGGGTCTAGCTGTTTCTTCCGTGATGAGGCGGCGCTTATTCAGCGTTGCCTGACGAACTCGTGACGTTGAGAAGAAGCAGTCCCTAAAATGGTCTAGGAGCTTCATAAGATGACATCTTTCAGTCAGACTTAGGCTTGGTTCGATGGGGACAGTAGGTGCAGGGGGCGCTGTGGGAGCTGTTGCCTCCTCTTGCATAGCAAGACAGTCGTAACTGATGTCGAGCTTCTTGAGATATGCCACAGCAGAGTCTTTACCGATGTGTCAGCGTTCAGTTGTGAAATTCGTCAGTAGCACCTCTGCATGCCCATCGACTGAGGTGACGGTACCACGAGAAATTGCGACAACTTGACGGAAGAGATGCGCTGTTGCACAGTCGGCTAGCGCTTCTTTGTTATACTGCGCACCACAGCTGAACGAAAGAAGGCTGCATGATCGCGGCGGTATACATACACCCTCGTCAACCACACCTAACACCCTGCATTGTTGTTGTGCGTCATGAGTGGCGTGTTCGTCAGTTGAAAATGTTATCACGCCGACTCCTATGTTGACAACGGTGCCGTACTCTCTTAAGAAGTCCATTCCTAATAATAGCGATTTGCAGCACTCTGGTGGAATCAAGATTGTGGCAACGAACGCCGTGTTCCCGATGGCAAGTGTTGCAATGCATTTGCTTTTAGGGGTCATCAGCTGGCCTCCAGCATTCCGAATGTTAGGGCTCGTCCATTTCGTTTTTACTTTCTTGAGTTTGTTTGCCAGTAGCTCACTTATGATAGAAAAGTCAGTGGCAGTGTCAACCAAGGCCTTCACTTCTTGCCCGTCAATTTTCACAGTAACGTCGCCAGTCACAGAGTTCTCCACATAACGGTACTTGTCGGTCTCGTCTGCATTCGGCAATAATGGGGTATTTTCGGCAATTCGAGGACCTGCAGCCTTACCCCTGAGGTCACTGCTTTTAGTTTCCCCAACTTGGGTTAGGAGACCGACCTCTGGCTAGGTGAGAAAAACTCCAGCGGCTCGAGGAAGAAAAACGGGCTGGCGATGGTGAGCGCATTCCCAGGTTAGAGGAGCTTTGTTGCCGGCCGGCAGGGTCGTCATCAAAGGAGAGACGGCTTTCGTCAAACTCGCACCGAGTAGCATCAGGCTGGCTGATACGGTATCCAGCTGGCCGATACGGGCAATAACGATGAATATGTCCCGTCTCCCCACAATTGTAACACATAGGGCGGCGGTCTGCGGTCCACCAAATATCGGTTTTTCGCAGTGGCAGTCGCCTGGCAGGATCTCGTTGGGTCCAGGCTGTCATAGGGGGTGGTTGGTGGTACTGCACCACCAGCGTGGAGAACGAACGACGAACTGCGTCCGCAGAGCTGTATGCGTTCGGCTGGTACGATAGCTCACCAGACAACGGGCGACCAACAGCGTCTACGTAGCTGTATGCCAGAGGCTAGTAGAACACTTCCGAACGATGCTCGGGGGAAACGAACGCCTGTCGGAGTTCGCGACGCCTAACTTCAGCGACGGAGGCAACTGTGACATCCGGCTTCGGTGGTGGTTGTGATGGTGGTGTGTGCCTGGCGTTTTTTTTTCGCAATCTCCTCACGTAGAATCTGCTGAATCAGTTGGCATAGACAGCTCTCATCGGACGACGTAATCATTGCGGAGGCACCTACAGATAGGTTGGTCATAAGGCTATTGCATTGGTGGTACCATTACTGCAACGCCTGCTCGTTTGCTGTAGCCTCGCTAATAAACTCGTTCACAGTTGTCGTAAGATTGCGCCCAAGGTCAGTGAACAGTTGTTCTTTGACGCCGCGCATGAGATCGTTGAGCTTTTTAGCTTCAGGCGTCTTGGGATCCGCGCGGTGAAGTAAGCGCGCCATGTCTTCAGCAAACATCGCGACTTCATCATTTGGCTGTTGAATGCGTGCTTCAAAAACACGTTGTGGTTTTTCGCGTCGATCTGGGCTCCCGAATGGGTCAATAAGTCGATGGCAAAACTATTCCCACGTTGTCAATGTTCTCTCGCGGTTTATGAAACACGCCTTAGCGCTGTCTTCAACAGCGAAATATACGTTGAATGGTTTCTTGTCGTCAGAGATCCAGTGGTTAAACTTTGCTACCCGATCAAACTGCTCAAACCAGTCTTCCGCATTTTCGTTTTTGTGAACGTGAAAAGGCTCAGGAATTTGAAGGTTCTGGACTGTTACCTGTGTTGGGTGGCTTGACGAGGCCATTTCTTGAACAGGGATGTCCGTTAACAGAGGTGGTCGTTGTAAGGGACCGAATTCGGGACCCAGACCTCGAAGGCGACAGCTGGATTGGTGTACCGGAGTCTCGACACGTGGCTGCCTAGTAGGGCTGGAGCCGGAGCTGCTCACAGGACTGGCGATCGTGAGACGAGTGTACCCAGTGCCCCCACCAGTGCCACAGTTTGCAAAGTACGGCGACTTTATTGTAACCAACAGAAGGCCGCTGTTCTTCAGAGACACCACAGGTAGACTCGGCCAAACGAACTGCTTCTTCGTCGATATCAGTGATGCGCCTCTCGTGCGGATGGATTGCCGTCTTCACCGACGCCAGCGAGGTGAAGACGCGGCAGTAGGTTCTGTATTTTAAAGGTATTTTGAATCAGACGGTAATCTTGTATTTCAGGCAATTTGGAAACCAGTTAATATTATAGCAGGCACGTGACTTACCATAGAGTGTGAAGAATTGTGATGCATAATGAACGTACAGAACAGTAAAAAAAACATTATTGCACTTGTTCTACTTGACGCACGTCGTTTTATTGCGATAGCAATTATATGGACTTTCTCGGCTGGATGGACGCCGAGAGAGTCCATCCGGTGCATATACGGTGCATGAAATCGACGCCGCTGGCGGCGTCGATGTCATGCACCGTATATGCATACGTACCTATATATACATGAAAAAGCAAGAAATAGAATACAGAAAAACAGACTCCGGCGCACGGAATCGAACGTGGCACCTCCGAGTCATGAATGTGAGGCCTTAACCACTGAGCACCGAGCGTTTCCTACTTCGTCGGTCGAACAGCAAGCTACATTTATCTACCACTTACCGTTCTCGACAGGCATCTTGGAGAGGAAGTATAGTGCTTTCAGCATTATCATAAATATGACAGTACCTGGCATTCTTTCACTGCTATTAGACCTTGATGAAAAGAAAAGTAGTGGCCCAGACGAAATACCAAACACCTTCCTTAAACGCTATGCTGAACCCATTAGCAAGTACCTCCATCTCATATTTACAAAGTCAATTAGCGACTGCCGTCTTCCGGCGGAGTGGAAAATCGCGAAAGTTGTGCCAGTGCACAAATCTGGTGATACTTCTATCCCAACGAACTACCGGCCAATTTCTTTAACTTGCACTAGTTGCAAAATTCTCGAGCACATTATCTTAAAGTTATTAACCAAACATGTAGAAGAAAACAACCTCATCTCTCTTTCTCAGCATGGGTTCAGAAGTGGGCTATCTACTGTCACTCAACTTGCAGAGGCTATACATGACTTCGGGCTGGCAATAAACGAACAATCACAAATCGATGTAATTTTTTTAGATTTCTCTAAGGCCTTCGACCGCGTGTCCCACTCTAAACTCATCACTAAACTCATAGACAACTAGGCAATGGCCCAATAGTTGAATGGATTAGTGATTACCTTTCAGACCGCTACCAGTTTGTGCACTATAATGGACAAAATTCTGACACTGTTAAAGTTCTTTCGGGCGTTCCGCAGGGATCTGTTCTCGCTCCGCTCTTGTTCCTGTTATTCATAGATGACATTGTTGAATCAGTAAACGTTAAAATTAGACTGTTTGCAGATGACTGCATGATTTACAGTGAAATCAAACACATTGACGATCAGGTTGCCCTTAACGATTCCCTAAACAACGTAGCCCAGTGGTGCCATGATTGGCAGATGGTTATTAATTCCGAAAAAACGGTCGTGATGAACATAAGCAGAAAGAAAAACAAACTATTATTTCCATACTCACTTAATGGTGTCACCCTTCGCACAGCAACTCAGTATAAATATTTAGGGCTTCTAATATCATCTGACCTCAAATGGACTGCGCATATACATCAGGTGACGAAAAAGGCAATAAACAAGTTGATTTTTCTAAAACGGACCCTACGCTACGCTACCACAGATACCAAGCGCTTATCTTACATTTCCTTTATAAGACCTATGCTAGAATATGCGAATATAGTGTGGTTTCCTTCAACAAATACTGACATAGCTTTGCTCGAGAGCGTACAGCGCAAGGCGGTAAGATTTATCTTTAACCGCTATAGGCGAACGGATTCCCCTTCCGAGCTTCTGCTCCGAGCAGAGCTACCTACGCTCCGCGATAGAGCAAAAATACATCGGTTGAAGTTTTTTATCAACTGTTGCACGGCCACTTTAAAACTAATGCCTCCGTCTTCACTACTATAAAAGAAAAAGGGAAAGTGCGCCAAAAACACGACCTTATCTTCAAAGAATATTTCTGCAGTAACAATACCTTCAGGTTTTCATTTTTCCCTCGCGTAATAAGAGAATGGAATGCGCTTGATCCAGATACTGTAGCACAGCCAACACTTCAAAAATTTCTAGAAAGCATTGAAAAACTCATGTCTGTGCTCCCAAGTTCCAGGTGTTAACCTAATTGCGTTCGGGAGAAAGCATCCACACTCTAACATTTTATTTTATTTTCTTCATCATTTGGTTCAAGGCAACTATGCCTGTATGATGTATACATTACTTATTATCATGATCGCGCGTTTCTTATGTACTCTTCTTGTATTGCCACTATATTGCCTTGCTTGTATAATGTTTGTATCCTTTCCACTCCTGTAATAACCCTCAAGGAGGGTTGACAGTATTTTGTAAATAAATAAAATAAAATAAAATAAATCAGCATGTTTCTCATCAGCAGGCGGCTCTCATCTCTCACGCGTACTTTGGCCCACGGGGAAGAGGGAGTAGACGATCTCTCACGCGCCCTTATTTCCCGTTGGGGAGAATCACAGGTCTCGGTTGGCTAAGGGCCTGCATTGGAGCAATTCTATTGTAGATATGGGGCGCACAAAGGTCACTGCAATCATTGCACAGCCTCCGTTTACGAAAAGGGCGCGCTTTTCAGACAGCGAAGTAGCAACTGATACGCTTATTTGCATTCATCTGTACCTGTGAGCATGTTTCGTGCGTCATTTGCGCGTGAAAAATGCAGGGCACGTTTCGATCTGGTTGCCATTCTGCGCTTGACCTTCCCATTTGTTTCTATCGCGTTCATGCTTTGCCTTTGCGGCAAAGCTGTGGCTTTTTTAAAGAAGATAGTCTTTCTTAGGGGCCGTCAACGCCAGAGTTTTGGTCTGTCTGTACATTTGTTCGTTTGTCCATGGTAACGATACTCCTAACGGTACCAAACGATACCTCAAACGGCCAATTCTATCCGCAGCACCCACCAATATTGCTCGTTTCAGCGTTCATATTTGTATGATTATCAAATAAAAATCAATAATTGCGCATATCTGATGCATCATAACACGTAGATGTTTTGTAAGTGTAACTTTATGCTAGAGAAGGCACACACAAGAAGTTTAATGACCATAGCGTTAATCACGCTGCGTTGACAGTCAGCGCGATGCTCAAAAATGCAAGTGTTTCCAACGCTGTGCCAAGACGACATGGTGGTGGCACGTGCCCGTCGCTTTGCGTTCTACGCCTTATCGCCTCCGATAGAGGCGTGCATCTTTCCCCGCGGGCGCACGCCTTCCATCGTTTTCGAAGGAAACTGCCAGATAGCGCTCATTTCTAACGTGCCTTGATGCGCTCGTTCGCCATCGCGGCACGAATCCAGACTCTCTAATGCAGCGCTTCTAGAATACTATTCACCGATTTTATCACGCACAACATCAAATAAACATTTTTGTTTGCTCTTTCCACAGGCAAGACTATTGTCTTTCCACAACCTCTGCAGTGAAACATGCAGAGGCGGGGTCAATTTTTCTCTGGGTTATCAGAACCTAATTAGCTCATATAACCAATTTTTGGCCGATCCCCTTGAGTGGGCGTGAGCCATGTTTGAGACATTATCATCATCATCGTCAGCAACGAACATACCAGGCCACAAGGATTTGTGGTTAAACAAAAGGGCTGATTTTAACAAAGGCGGCGTTTATAGCTCGGGCCGTTCCTGTTTTCCCGCGAACGGCATGCATAACAATTGCGAGATTCCGCTCGCTAACATTCGGAAAATGCTGATGCTGATGCTGATGACCTCTGATGGATGGCGCTTACCCACAAAGGCGGATGGGTCAAGAACCGGGCGGCAGGATACTTAAATGAAACTAAACTGAAAATGAAGCTAATCTATAAAAGAAGCTTAAAATAATACTACCAAAAAAACAAAAATGTGTGCTGAGCAAGCGGTCACCGTCTTTAGTTTTTGAAAGACATAACTACGAATTATAAACTAAAGATCTGAAAAGGTAGTGGTTCACTAGCATGGTAATCTTTTAGTTGCATTGATGTAATCAAACACAGCGGAGCATACATCCCTGTGGCAGTAACCAAATGAAGTTCCGCCAAATGATAAAATTACTGGTAAATGCTTCTCAGATATTAACAGCTTGTCTACGATAAGAGCACAACTTCTTTCCCTCGCGCAGTAATTTATTGAGATCAAAAATATTGTAAGTGGCTCTAACCATGCTTCACAGTCGTGTTACTTCCCTCAATTTTAACCTGCACAGAGCAAGTCTAGTGCTTTCCCCTGTGTGCCTGTTTTGTAATTAAGAGCGAACCATTAGTCATTACTTTTCATCGGGCGTTCGGTTCACGTCATTAACTAAATGTTTCATAGTACCACATCTTCGAAAGCAGGGTTACGAAGTATCGGAACCAGTTATTCCTTCTTTTGATGCTTCTACTCCTGCCTACAGTCCCATGGATGTCTTCTTCTCCATTAAAGAATTCATCAGTCAGTCTAAGAGCATATCTAGCTAAATTTTCTATCCTTTAATTACTTTATTATCAATATTTCGTCCTCAAATTTTTTATATTTATAAATTTTGGCTCGAAAGAGAAATATGCTAAAGAAAACACTCCGAAAATTTTCCTACGCCTCGGCCGATTCTCTTTATTCGATTTGAGCCATGCGTTGAGGAGAAGAAGAAAAGAAAAGGAAGAAGAAGAAGAAGAAGAAGAAGAAGAAGAAGAAGAAGAAGAAGAAGAAGAAGAAGAAGAAGAAGAAAAAGGAGAAGAAGAAGAAGGGCGCTTTGATGGAATGGTAAGCATGTATTTTTAATGCCCTTGTAGCTGCTTTTTGCGTATTCGCAAAATAATGGGGCACTTATTTTTGAATAGTAGTTTTGGTTTTCGTTTTCAATGCGTATGTCAGAGGGCGCTGTCCTGCTGTATATGTTGCGGCGCCTTGTGAATAAACGAGGCTTCGTGAGTATCAGCTGGATCTCGGCTCCTCTCTCCTTTGCGGCCCGCGCTCCAGGCGCCGGGCCTCTTTGATGCTCCATGCGTAGCGTCCGACGCACGACATAACATTTTGGCGACGAGTTGTGCGGATCCACGGACACCAAGGAACAGTGTGAGCATCCTGCTTTCCGACTACTTCTGCTGTACCATTCACGCGTACTCTACACCTGCATTTGTGTATTTCGGCTACTCAACAAGTTGGCTGCAAGTTACCGTGCTGTTTCGGACGCTAGCTTACGACGCCTGCTGCGGCTGCTGCTAACCTCCCGGCGCTCTGTATCGCCAGCAACATGAACGCCGCCATTCCACGCATTGTTTTAGGGGCGAAGCTTCTTAAAGCGGCACCGGTGCGTCCCTCGTCGTAGTCGTAGTGCGTGACCAGTCTTACGTTTTGACCTGCAAGGTGGTGGCGGTGGGAGATTTCTCCTGTGCGTTGTTGAACAATCGAAACTTCACAGCGTGTGCGTTAAGTAAAAGCCGAATTCTCCTGTCTCTCATTCCCCATTAGCAGCAATTGGCATGTACATTGAACACTTTCTGACAAGGAAGGGTTAAGGTCCCTAGATAAAACAAGGTAGCGTCACTCATTGTTCTCGAGCCGTCCTCCTCACTCTCTCGATTACTCCTTTTTTTCTCTGCCATCCAAGGTCTGTGATAGGTGAATTAGTTGCACGTGACGGTATTAGTGGATGGTGGTGATATTTATTATAAAGCAAAAGGTTCAAAACGAGTGCGCATGTGCATATGGTTCCTGTTGGATTCTTGCCGCGACGAAAGATGAGATCGTATCCTAAGGTCCCTAGACTAGGGACCTTATCGTATCCAAGACATAAGCTGTAGAAAAGGAGCGTTCCATTTGGCGCGAAGTCGCTCGGCCAAGCATGCTTCGCAGTGGATCTTGAGTACGTTAAGTACTTGCCAATTTTTGAACAATGCCGGGTTGTTGTGCTCTAGGCTGTAGAAACAAACCAGAAGATGGTTTCTCGCTCTACAACATACCTCGTGGCATCCGGAATAGTGCACGCCGTGAAGTGTGGCTACAAAACATTTCACGCGAGGACTTCGTGCAACGCCGTCGACGCGGCTTTGCAAGGTGAGTTGATTTATCGGCTTTTGTTGAAACTCTACACAACGCGCGTCTAACCGGGGTCTAGTACGTGACCTTCGTTACAAATATTTGTGCGTATGCATGTACGGTTTAATACAGCTTAAATGACTGCACTTTCGAGAGCATTTCACGCCAGACCAGTTTGAGCCACTTGCTTTTGAACGCGGCGTAAAGAAGCTCAGACGCGACGCTGTGCCAACGCTTTTTAAGCCTTCCCGGCAGCGAAGGCGCACGAAAAGACCTCTGCTTTCAGGTATGTCATTGCGCTATTTGTATTACTCGTGCTGCATTATCTGAATAATCGCACTGCTCGATATCTTGTAGGAGCATTACACGTTTAGTTTTTAGGTAGACAAACAAACATAGCAACTTGAACATAGCTACTGAAAGAGATTGTCGGGCTGTATGCGACCGATATTTGGTTCCTGCGGTAAGCACAGGATGACTACACTGAAAGGCGCAGTGGAGTAAAAATGCATCACGGCTGATCTCGCTTTCACGCGATGCTGCAAGATTGCTAGTTTGCACTGCCAGCATACCATCCCCCCCCCCTACCCCCCCCTTTATTTGTGAGTGGTAACGCCGGCACAGGAACGTTTTGTCTTCACGTTTGAATCAAAACACATTCTGCACTCGCAAGAAATCGATAGACTGTGAAAAAATCAACATGTACGGAGAGAGAGAAAATTCAGTTTTAACGTTATTTATGTCATCAATACGTTACAAGGAATCGCTTGCAAGAGCTAATCACTTTGTTCGAAATAACCTGGTGTAATTCTTACGGACTCGCATGCATTAATAAGGGAAAAGTCGCATGCTTTATGCGTTACGCATAATTTTACAATATAACTTTCTGGGGCTGCAGCAAAGGGACTTATTAAAGATGTACGCACGTATGAACCACACCGCATGATCAGTTGCGTTAATGTTGTCATGTGTAAGTGACGACAGGGGTTAGCGACCGCATCGAAGCTTTGTGAGCCGCTGAGACCACTGCGGTGCTTGGGGCACGTGGCCCTCCGTGTTGGTTTTGTGCGTTGCCCTTTGGGGCCATCGAGTAATTGAGTGCTTCGGACGTCCCCTAATCGAAAACTGATTGTCTTAAGCTGAAGCCACCATTGCTGAAATGATGCATTACGGATTCGGAGTTTCGAAATGACAGCCGCTTGGCAGGAAACAGCATTTAAGGGTTGTGCGCTCCTTGCTACTTCAAACAGTTGAAAATGCAGTCATTGTGTCTCTCTTGTTGGTCCGTTTATAGCGCTTCACTTCACCAAGTTAGAAATGCATTTTGGTGCACAAATAAAACACATGTACGCATTGTTGCATGCAATCCACGTGGTAGCAGTTGGAGGGCATGCAACAAAATCCAATGCATTTTGTTTTCCTTTTGTGCATGTTTAAATCTTGCAGCAATATTACGTGCACTGTTGCATGAACTTCAACTGCCCTGCCTTAATTTGCACAGCTGAACATGGTCTCTGGTTTGTGCAATCGATGCGCCTTTTTCGATATTTGTAGCGACAAATGTTACGTGCACACAGTAAAAAGGAATGTGTCCATTGATTGTGATTACGTGTACATGAAAGCATGCGCGTAAGACTCGAAGCAATGTTGTGTCTCGCGTATTCATCAGGCATCCCATCTGTGTATACACGCTAGTTTTGTGTTCAGATGCCGAAGTTGAGGAACTGTGTGACAATAAACATTGAAACACTAATACAATGAGTGCAGTGAATTTGCGAGGTTGGCGTATAAGGAGACTTCAAAGTTTGTTAACAAAGCGTCGACTTCTTTGGAGCGGTTTAAGTGAAAGCAGCTGCTAGAATGGTTGAACAAAACGGCATTTCAATCAATTGTACTACCCTTGTCTTGTTTGATTTTATAGTGTCTGCTCATTTATGAACGATATTTTCAGGAAATGGCATGAGCATTGACAGTAGCTCAATAGGACATGACCATTGCTACTTTCAAGGATCTCATGAGAGTGATACTCAAGGTACGATTGCAGTGACATTCATGGTGTAGACGTGGAAGTAATGCTTGTAATTAACCGAGATGGGTGGCTTCTATCTTGTAGAAATGTCCCCAGAGGATACGCCCCACCTTTCAATTGAAGCAGAAGTGGTTGGCCAAGGTACTCTGAACATTGTGCAACAGAGTTCTGCGTGCAGTATACCAAGTAAGCAGGTGTGTGTTTATTGCATCATGCACGTAACTATTTTTTTTTCTTTTAGTGGAGAAAACAATTTTTGAAGTTTAGTCCCACTATTGCACAATTTTACTACGGGGCTATAGAAACCAACTCAATTTGCTGCATAAAAAAAGAGTTGTGTACTCGCACTACATGGTTTTAAGTTTTTTTTATTAGCACTTTATTTTGTATGTTCGTAAATGCATCATCCTAGTGGAAGTATCTCCTCATGACCATGAAATTGGCTTGCGTAGTTCCACAACGAAAAAGAAAAAACACTGCAGTGATTGGGCGCATGCACAGCTGGGCCACTTGGAGTTCGTTGCTACACACATAATGGTTGTAAACAAAGAATACTGAAAAAAGTAGACCTGCTTAAACTGTATCGGCTGCTAGTACTTTATTGTAATTTCACTGTACAGCTAAGCTGACCCACCGTTGTCTTTTGAAGCAGACCTAAGTTATGCAACTTACTCGCATTTATGATACCATGTGATGTACTTGCAGTGCTATTTTAGGAAGCGCATTCACACTGCGTGGGCTTAGGTGAAGCGTCAGGTATTTCGAAGCTTCCAATTACTTGAAACTCTTAACGCTGCAGTTTATGCGCAGGGACTTTGTTTACGTTTTGTCGCGAAAATAAAATTTATTCATTCCCGTGATTGTTTTTAGCTATCACTGTCCATATGAAGCTACAGATGTATACACGCTTCACGAATCCCATGACGGCGTGGAACTGAATGGAAGAGCTTTTTTTAAAAAAATGGCTTGAAGCTTGCACTAATCTACGCAATGTCAATACACAGCTAACCTGATTGGCGCCATGCTTATTTATTGCTGTGTAAAGACACAGCATTTGCTCTAAGGGTGCTTGAATTTCGCTGCAGCGATGTTTAACTTTTGCTTGAACTTGGCTTGGTGGACCCCAGTATATAACTCTTTCGTGTTAAAAAAGCAATAATATGTATTGTTAAGCTGCGAACTCGCTCCAGGGGTCTAAAACATGCTGACTGCAGCCTGCAGAGGACTGTCTTTGTCCCGTATTTCTTTTTTTTTCATTTTATTAAGTGTAATCATGAGCTCCACAGACATGGCCGGCCTCAAGCATTCTTTTCATGACGCAGTCCATTAGGCCATCACACGTTGAAACATGGTCGTGGAACGAAAACTCTTCATTCAAGAATTGGCGTCGATTTCAGTCATTACGAAGATAGGTATCGTTATTTCTCGAACCCTGACTTTAAATACCCTTCGTAAATTAGACACATATGTGATATGGGGAAACCGCTCTTTCAAAAGGCAACTATAGCTGTCATATTGTTCAAACGCACCCACCGATCCCCTCGCCCACTAGTTCACACTGCGTCTGCCCTTGCAGTACTCAATGTAGTGTCTTCAGCTCGCTGGCTGAGGTGAGTTTGAGACCCCTGCTTTACACAAACGCCTTTCCTTAATATGTAGACTAAACTTGGTATTGCAACGAGATGCAATACTCTCGCCATAAATTATTTTCGTAAACAACACTCCGACGATACTCTCCGAAATTCGGAAGGATTCCCACGCGATAAAAAAAAAAAAGATTTCCTCCAAGAGAATCTAGCAGCAGACTGTTTTCAGTTCAACAGATCTGTACTGTTTTTTAAATACATTTGAGATGGTAGCTGAAATGACTTGGACGTTTCACGTAGAATAACCCAGATGTCATTGTTTTTTATTTAAGTATACATCCTTTACTTGCAGGTACAGCCTCACATGCAGCTCTGTTGGCCAGAATAAACGCTCTGGAACGACAGCTGACTATTGCGAAGGCTAAGGCGAGGGTGAAAGAGCGGGAGCACAAGAAACTCATGCTTCACCTGTCTTCGTACATAAATGAAGACCAGTTCACCAGCTTGCATCGTTCACCGAGAGGCACAGTGTGGTCCAAGGAAACATTGACCAAAGCACTGAAGATTCGCCTATCCTGCGGCTCGAGGGGCTATGATATGGTCAAGGAGCTCGGCCAGCCATTGCCTTCACAGCGTACACTTCAACGTCACATCGAGCACTGCAAGTTTCGTCCAGGGCTGCTGGTGGACATTATGGACTCTCTCGCTGTTAAGGTAATCGTAACGAATTTGTCCATTTTGCAACACTATGGAAGTTCCGATATTTTAAATTTTTGTTTGTATTTTCTGTACTTATGCTGGCATGCCTCATAATACAATCACGGTGTTCCCGAAAAATGGTTAGCACTTCATGGTTGCCTGAATGGAAGTTAGATAGCATAGAGTTGTCATTTTAGCTGCAACCCATATAATAACAACCTAGGCCTTGCAGGACACTACAATACAATCTAAGCCATAAAACATCCATTTGATAGTTGCCTGATCATGACAGGATGCAAGAGAGTTTTGTGATAGGAAGCTTATAGTTTATAGTGTAAGGTAGCGCGAGATATTGGCCAGATAAAGTGTGTTGTTATATAAAATAACGAAAGTGTTCATTGCACGTTCTGGTTGTGACAAGCGTACCGAATCGGTGCGCTGCGCCAAAACCACGAATCATCACTGATTGACTGAACATGCATATTCCTGACCACGCTTTTGCGCATTGCAAGCTCTCAGTGGTATCTTTCGACGGCTCATGTGTTTGTGTCATGATAAACAGTTATTTCATTACATTGGTCAACCTCATTCAAATGGATGCTTGGTTGGGCAGTGCTTCTATGGAGGTGACCTTAACGTTAACGGAATGATTACCTTTGACTGTGGGGCTGTTTACGTTATGGCACCTCATTGCAGCCTACTTGTGCGACGTAATGTACTTAAACACTAACACTTCTTTTATTTCCTGCCTAACCTTTCATGTTAGTTATTTGTATCTTCCAATCATGTGCAGGTCAACTGCATGACAGAGTACGAGCGCCATGCGTGCCTCATGATGGGTGAGATGCAGATCACCCCAAGCCTCATATATGATCCTTCGGCTGACGCAGTACTGGGCAGACCTACGATTCCCTTGGCAGATGGCAGCCTCCCTGCAGACACCTTGGCTACCCATGGCCTCGTATTTATGCTGGGTGGTGTTACTATCAGGTGGAAGCAGGTCATTGGGTACCATTTGACTGGAAATTGTTTTCATGCACTCTCTGTCAAGCAAGAACTTTTGAAAATGATAAGAGCATGTGAAGACATTGGCCTTAAAATAGATGCTGTTGTTTCAGATATGGGTGGTGGCAATCAGGCTCTATGGAGGTTATTTCTTGTCAGAGTCGGCAAGCACAGTCGGCCAAATTGCAGTGCTACACACCCCTGCGATTCGAATCGGAAGCTATGGCTTATAGCAGATGCCCCTCACCTGTTGAAAAATCTGCGCAATCACCTCACCAGGGGCCAAACTTTGTATCTTCCTGATGACATTGTTGTAAAAGCTGGTCTCTCCACAAATGCGGTTCTCATTGAACCAATAAAAAACTCATTAAAATTGACAGTAAAGGAGACTTCAAATTAGCTCCGCACCTAAAACAAACTTGTGTTGACCCTAGTCATTACGAAAAAATGAAGGTGGGCCCTGCTTACAGTCTTTTCAATGTGGATACTGGGGCTGCACTGCGCATCCTTGTTGAGAAAGGCATGCTAGAGAAGTCCGCGCTTGCCACTGCTTGGTTTATTGAAACTGCGGCCAAGTGGTTCCGCATCATGACATCACGAACAACCAAACTTGCCTTGAGTAAAGTTATTGAGACAGAGAGGCAGGCAAGTATTGGCTTTCTGAAGAATTTTGTTGTACTTTTTGAAGGGCTCTCTATCGGCACCGTCAAAAATGCCCCATGGAAGCCTGTGCAGACAGGGGCTATTCTCAGTACGCTCTCTGTACTTGAGCTGCAGGAGTATTTCCTATCATTTTGCAAAGTCCGCTTTCTGTTCCTTAGCAGGTTTTGTCAAGATGCGCTGGAAAATTTCTTCTCTACTCTTAAAGCTAAGCATCCGATTCCCAGGTTATATGAATTTAATGCGCGTTTCGTTCCGCAACGCTAGCACAGTTTCTACACGCTAGTGCTGATGGCAGATACACTAAGGACGGTTGCTTTTATTTGCTGGTTTGAGCTCAGACAATGAAGACATCACCACACAAACAGATTTAATTCCTGCTGACATTCATGACATGAATATGTTGGAGCACGAGTCATTTTTGTACTTCGCAGGGTATGTTGTTCACAGTGCTAAGAAGTTAGTAAAAGACTGTGATGCTTGTGTAAGTGCCATGACAGGGAACAAAGACGTTCCGCGACTCACACAGTTGAAATCGTACAAAGAAAAGTTAGCGTTGTGTGTAGCTTTTGAAGCAGTTGTAGAAGTTCTAAAGGTAGTGGAGTCTCACTTTCAAAAAAATAAAGAGCAGCATATCCATAATCATGTTCCTGTATCAGCCACCAAAATTGCTGTTAAAAGTGCGATATCGTGTAATACCTTGTTTCCACACTGTCATAATGTATTGGAGGCTATGCTTTCCGTGTTCTTCTCCGCAAGGAAGCACATACAAGTAAGGAAAGAGACATTGGCTCTAAGCGTGCGAATCGACCATAAATGTGGAAGTAAAAGTGTAGGAGTGAGAGCTGCAGTGGCCAACCTTCCTTAAAAAATAGCATTGTAGAAAGCGTCCTTGCAGCCAATGTGGCGTGTGTGCCAGGAGAGCTCCTTGGAGAACGCATTTTTATTCTATCTAGCTGCCTGCGCACCTTCAATAGCCTTGTCAAAATCTTCCCATCTTGCACGTCGTGCGTGCTTGAGAAACTGAAGTACCAAGAACCATAATGTCCGAGTTCCTTAATGCTGCCATTGTCAACTTGTTGACAACATCCTGACTAGATTTACATTCCTTAAAAAATTTTGTGCTGCCTAGGTTCACAGCACTATCCCACGTGTACCATGCCATTCAAGTAAGCGCAAGTATAAGGACCAAAGCACAACCTGTTTTGGTATGTGATTGCTGTATTTTTCATCGTTTTAGAACATGCTTCCGGCACGGGACAACTCTTAAGGTATCCTTCTGTAGTTTACAATGTAACATGACACCAAGTCACATAGATGAGCGTGATAGAAATAACCTGTACCTCTCCATCTTCTGCCATGGATGCAGTCATGTACAATGCAAAAATGTTTCGTGCAATGTTTTCATGTACTCGTTGCATCCTCTTCAAAACACACATATACACACAATGCCCAATTTACCTTCCTATAAGCTCGCACGACAAATGAACGAGAGGCACCTTAGTAACATCTCCTTACACTAGGTAATGTTTCATTTCATTTGCACCATGAAGGCATTACCATCACTTGTGCAAATCGTAAGTGCAAAATGTCCATTGAATACTTGTGCAAACAGTGTAGTTACTCCTCCAAGCAATGATGAACATGCCTGTCTCTTATCTGTTATGTAACGTACGACCAAGGTTTTGCGGTAATGTGTGGATATATAAACTGTACTGCTACATTTATGCCACAGGGCACTTGTATAGCTAGTGGAAACGGTAGCTAACTGTTACAATGCAACTTCCCGTCACTTTGGAAATATCAGTTTTTTTCCAAACGTCACTTCACCATACTGTCCTTTAGGCACACGCACAACGTGGCAACAATTTATCTGCAGTTTACATACACCGTTGAAGTGTTCCTGCCATGCAGACATTCGTGTATAAGTTTGTGGAAATTGTTACTCCAGTGTTTTACTAGACATCTCAAATCACACAGGTCATTTTCGCAAGCATTATTGAATGCGCCTTTCACTAGTACGTCATGTGACATCACAAACTGTATTGCAACACGTCTGTGGATGTAGTGTGCATTGTTTAACTTTCATGATCCCATGCTGACATTTGTATGGAAGTCTGCGGAAATGGTTAGCGCAATGCTCTACTGTGTCATCACCTGTATATTTGAAAACACATATTATTGATCCGAAAGTTACTCAGTGAATCTTGCTGTTATACACCTCATGTATATGACAACAAGCTGCAGTGCAAATTGGTTTGCATGTTCACCTTTGTTCATGCCATTAAGGCATTCGTGTCTGTGCAAATTGTCAGTACAGTGTGTTGCTAGGCCATTCATTGTATGTTTCAAAGCACGCATGTTCATGTTGAAAAAAATGTAACGGTGAGTCTTCCTCTGGTACCTGTTGTTCAGGCAATGGTCAAGCAACGTTCTGCATTGAATGTCACATGCTGTAATTTTCTATTCATAGTTTTATTGTTTACTGACAAATGAAATGTCTTGGTGTGGTTTGCGTGCCTTTGCAACAGCCCAGGACATGCTTGTTTATTCATAGGTGCCTGCTATGTAAATGTTGCCAGAGATTGTAATGAAGTAACAAGAATAAATATTTGTAGTCAACATTTTGCCTCATTGTTCCTTTAACATTCCAGTGTCCTGATTTGAAATAGGATGTTGAAATAGTGCGGTTGTACGTAGCTCAGTGCATCTATTGATGCATCAGCGCCCTATTTTTGTCCTTTGCAGAACGAACGCCCCTTTCAGCGTTCTTGTGTTGACGCTGCTTGCGTCCCCTCAATTGAGCGTGCACTTCCACGTTTAATAATTTCATAACCGCTCATTTTATATTTGTGTATGTGTATCAGTTATCATCCCTACCAGTTACATGTGTCGCCTAAGGTTCCTATTTAAGCAACTTTGTTTTATCTGGGCGCCTTAGCCGTACCCATCTGCAGTTTTTTTCACAATTTCCACCAGAATAGCAGCATTCAACACTTCGTCTGTCACCTCTAGTTGTTCTGTTAACGTTACAGTAACATTTTTTACTTTATTATTCTTCGGTGGTTGCTCAACTACTTGTCAAGCTTTTGGTTTGCTTTGAAATTAGCTCCACATGTTACCACAGCTACATTGTACTTTGAATATCACGGGAAACAGCGGAACACGGCACAGCTGCTTAAAGTATTAACCAAAAAAGTGGACATATACCTTTGTGGAAAAAGGTTTAGCTATGGGGCTGTCTCTAAGATTATATTCACTAAATGGTAATAAGTGCTCAAGAAATTACACTGGAATTCTAAATATTATTGTTCCACTGCGGGCAGGGCAGCAAGATCTGAGGTCCCTAGTTAAAACAAGGAACCTCAGGGGTTCCTTGTTTTCTAAGGGGTGGCATAGGGTGGGGGTGCATGCTGGAGGTGAGGTGAGGGCGAAGTGCTGGTCGGTGCTTCTGACTGAAATTACAGCCCGTACTGGCTCGGGTGCACTCTGTAAAGTATTCGGGTGTGCGGGAATGTAGCCACTCCAGCCACTCTGTCGAACGAGTTAACAATGACGGTTACAAACGGCACAATCCCGTGCACAACAGAGAAGCGGTAGTGGTGCGCCAGCATTTGGTTAACATGCGGGAAGACCAGTGCTACAGCGAGTTTGCAGGAAAAGCCGCGCTCACTATCACGCTTTTCTAATGCCCATCGTTCAGTATTCCAGCACATTTCTGCTACTTGCCGCTGATGGTGGGGCGACGACATCGTCGCAAAACTTAGTCGCAAAGTTCATCACTTCGGGACAGTGAATGCGGCGATGAGTCACAAAGGGTACAACGTGCGTGTCTGTTGGCGTCACTCACAAACGTCTCTGTACGCGCACGCTGTAGTGCCGGGACACCCCACTCGTAGAACCCTAACTTGTCGTTAAGTTGCGTGCACCCGCATTGCGGTACCGCAGTCTCTTTCATAGTCACCCAGATAATATAACATGCACCACGATTGCCTGGCATCCTGATTGCGAAAGTGGACGTATTTTTTCAGAAAAATCTGTAATCGCAGTGCTGCTAGTCAAGCGTTCGTTCCAGACTGGCCGCGGTTTTTCCCTGTGTGCTCACAAGCGGCTATGATCACTCGTCACGTCACAACGAAGTGCTGCCCTGTGGTAAGTCAGGGACACAGGATCCAGCAAAAAGAACGTTAACTGTGCCACATCACATGCACGAGCAAAACACATTCGGAGAACTGGACGAACTACGACGTACGATGCGAGACGCCATGGCTAATGGTGTGAAATATAGAACTTGCACAACGTTGCCAGTTGGGTAACACACATCACGCTTCTTCTTATGTTGTACCGCTTATTTTCAACTAACTTTTTATCCTAGGTCTCATTTGGTATAATTGTTTCTATCCGCCGTAGTAACTGAACACAAACGTTCGCTTTTTTATGCACGCTTTGACCCTTCTTGGGGGCGCTTCAGGCAAATAAGCGAGGAGGAAAAGGGAGGGTGTCGCTACCTTGAAAACACTTCTAGGGATCTTAGGAAGGGTTGCTACGTTATGCCACGGGTTGCCACGGATGGCTGCACGGACGGATGGACGCGTGGACGGACGCAGGGGCGGATGCATGTCTGAACTCAGGGACGAATGCATGAATGGACGTGCGGACGCACGAACAGACGCACGTATGGCTGGGTGGATGGACGCAGGGACGGTCAAATAGACAGACGCATGGACGGACGGAAGCAAGAACGAATGAACGGACGGATGCTGCGCCCCACTCTCCATTATTCACGCCGTGGATATGCTGCCATTTTTTCTTCAGTGCCCCGGCGTTCCTCGAATGCCTTGGATAAAATGGAGCCGCGACTTGCAAGTTTACATCGACGCGGTGGCCCCGGAAGCAACGCTTGGAGAGGAAAAAGGCATTGATGCTCAATGTGCTTGGGCTGGACGGACTGAACGTATACTACAAGGTTGCTAACCAGCAGACGTAGCTCGAAGGTGTACAGCCTACCGGACATGGTGCGGCTCGCGACGCGAATCATCAGGCTCTAGCCGTCCTCGACGCATGCCTCGCGCGGCCTGAAGACGCTGTCTGCTTCCCTGCCCAGTTCCGACGCAGGGTCAGGAACCGGACAAAACTGTTGTACAGTTCGTACAGGAGCTGAGTCATTTGGCTGACACCTACAGTTTCGGCACAACAGCTACGATGATGGTCCAAAATTAGATACTTCAAGGGCTGCGAGACCCCAACTTGGTACAGTCTTTCATCAATATGGAAGACGCGTTCACAGTACAGAAGGCGTTGGAGCACGCCAAGGAAGTGTAACGCGTCGGGTGTGCCATGCAGCAACTGACTACGCAAGTCAATACATTTAAGCAACGCAAGCATGAACGCCACGGCGTTGGTCCTCGTAAACCGTCTCCCGTGCTAGATCCGGCTCTACTGGCACCTGCTTCTTTTCCTACTTCATCGCTCCTCCAGCCGAGTGTCTGCTTCCGCTGTGGCTCACCTCTTCACTGGGCGAATTTTCTGGGCTGCCCTGCGCGACACCGGACTTGCAAAAGCTCCGGCAAGCAAGTGCACTTCAGCAAGATGTGCCGTTCGTCGGGTGATTCGGTGTCTGCAACAGATGGTGAAGAAGGCCAAGGGCGTACTGTGACGAACGCGATTACCGTCCTCACTGTGAAGGCAACCGTGAACGGCGTTCAGTTAATGCGCGTTCCCGTACTTATCAATAGCGTCCAAATCAAATTGCTCGTTGACACTGTAGCAGACTGCTCAGCATACAGGACTACCAGAAGCCCTTTTCGAATGTCAAGTTGCTGCAATCTCACTTAACCATTCACAACCATTCTGAACAGGTGATTGGCAACTTGGGCTTCTTCCATGCGTCTGTTCAATGCCAAGGAAAGTCTGTGCCCGTAAAGTTTTAAAGGCCAAGTATTTCTTAGCGAACATTGACGACTTTGAGGGTGTCCGTCCGTCCGTCCGTCTGTCTGTCTGTCTGTTTAAAACTTTTATCTCTCCTGCCCATTTTGATAATGGTATTGATACCGAACTTAGCATGCTATAAGATGACTTTATGACGAGAATACGTGATTAGTCATATGATCAAAATTATGACAAGTATGTCGTGATTTATTTTTATTTTTCTTGCTGCTCTTGGGGTGGTTTCATTCTCATGGCATGTTGCAAAACTTGTACGTTAAGAGATGACTGCATGGCGAATACAAGTAACAGACCCTAACATGAAAATCGTGACATGCGTGTCATGTAAACATGACTACATTCCACACTTATGATGGGCTCGCTGCCGTTTCGCAAGCTTCACTAATACGAAATTTGATATTGCGGGACGCCAACGGAAGACGAAGGTATGCGACAGGTGCAAACATGCGCATGATGTAGCGGCCGTGTCGCTAGCTTCACATGTACCGTGTTAGGTATTATGGGACGAGAATGGATGACGAATGTATGTGACTGGTGCAAACATGATAATCATGGGATGCGTGTCATGCAACAACGTGACTAGATGCTACGCTCATATAGTGCTCGCGGCCGTTTCGGTAGCTTCACATGTACCAAATTACGTGACGTGAACAGACGACTCTAGGTAAATAGCAGGTCCAAACATGATAATCATTACATGCGTGTCGTGTAACAAAATGACCTCATGCCACAGTCGTGATGCGCTCGCGACCGTTTTGCTAACCTCACATATGCCAAATTTGGTATTACGTCACGTGAATGGATGACGAACGTATGTGACTGGTGTAAACATGACAATCACGAGACGCGTGTTAAGTAAAAAAAAAAAAACTGGCAGCATATCCATGGAGCGAATGATGGAGAGTGGGGCGAAGCATTCGTCCGTCCATTCGTTCTTGCTTCCATCCGTCCATGCGTCCGTCTGTGTGACCGTTCATGCGTTCATCTGCCCGTCCGTGCGTGCGTCTGTGCCTGTGTCTGTTCCTGCATTCATCCATGCATCCGCCCCTGCATCCGTTCATGCATCCGCCATGCATATGTGTGTGCGTCCTTTCGTCCATCTATTCAACACTCCAAGTACCACTATCTCGTCTCTTTTCATCATATATTCCCCATATAGAAGCACCGTCATCCAGCGAACATTCTAAGGACTAAATGAGGGGTGGCACACGCACACTTTCCTACGGCTTACGCTTCGGGTCTACTTCCCATCTTTAACCACCTAGTTCATGGTATATACTAGTTCACTGTATTTATGGCACTGCGGCTCAACGCTCGCCAAACCTTTCTAAAACTAAGGAGGTTACACCCAGCGAGTATAACGTAGCAACCCTTTCTTGTCAGATAGTGCTCAATGTACATTTCAATGACTGCTAATGGGGAATGAGAGACCGGAGCATTCGGCTTTTAGGCAACGCACACGCCGTGAACTTTTTATTGTTCAACAAAGCACAGGAGAAATTTCCGCCGGCTCCACCTTACAGGTCAAAGTGTAACACTTGTTAAACACTACGACTACGACTACGAGGGACGAACGGGTGCCTCTAATACATGACTAAATGCCACACTCATGGCACCAATACACTTTGACCTGACCCGGCGTGCGTGCGCGCTAGTGTTCGTTTCGTAGCGTCACACGGCGATGCCACGACAGGCGCCGATTTCCCTGCCATATACTAGCAGACACGCGCCGCGCTGCTTCGACGCATGCGCCTTCGAGTGTGCCCGTCTTCTCTTCATCAAGAAGAGAGGCAGACGCAGTGCTGTCTGGGTAGAGCTGGGTAATGTCATCGGCGCGAAATGCAGCATGTTGCGTTATACGCTCCGGTTGCCGCCGGGGCGCGCCGACGGACGCTGGTCGCACCGGTCGTGCTAGCGTGGCGTCGCTGCACCAAGCGTGCGCGCGCGTCACCGTTACGTAGGAGTATATTGGGCCCTTCATGATGTGCTCGCGGCCGTTTCGCTAGCTCTACATATTCTGAATTCGGTGTTACGTGACGTCAATGAATGGCGAAGGTATATGACTGATGCAAGCATATATGACACGCGTGCGATGTAAGAACACGACAAGAAACCATGCTCATGATGCGGTCGCGGCCATTTCGCTAGCTCCACATATACCAAATTTGTATTTATTTTGCCCTCAATCTCACATAGATTTACAGAGGGAAGTGGGGTACACAAAAAAACTATAATCAAGAGCAAACATAGTAACATCAGAATAATAAAGATTACAAGACATGAAAATTTAATATTAGTCACTGAATGTACGTGTAAATATCATTAGAAACATAGGGGAAACAAACTGCCAAATTATATATGTACAATATACACTTCACGCGTCATCACGTAAGTAATTCTGTATTGTAGTTAAAAACAAGTCGTGATTTGAGATGGAAACAATGTCCGAGGGAAGGTGGTTCCAGTCGTTGGATGTGCGTGCGACGAAGGAGTGATGGAAAGTGTTAGTACGGCAGCTAATGACGTGTGTCTTATGTTGATGATCTAAACGGGCTGACTAATAGGATGGAGTAGTAATGAACGGAGCTTACAAAAGTGGATGATTATAAATCTTGCAAAAAAGTATGAGACGAGATGCTTTGCGACGTGATTCAAGTGACTGTAGCGAAAGGATGTGTTTCATTGACGTAACAATGCTAGTGCGATGGCAGATAGAATAAGGCGTGCTGCGCTATTGTGTACCATTTCAAGCGAGTGAGTTAAGTTCAGTTGAAAAGGGTCCCAAATAGAGCATGCATATCCGAGTTTTGGACCAACTAGTGTTTTATATAATGTAAGTTACACGGCTTGAGGAGCACGGCTAAAGTTACGTCTTGGGTACCCTAGCATACGGTTGCTATTGTCAATAACGTAGGTATTGTTATGATTCGGGTCAGATGTTATATGAATCCCCAAGTATATATACGAAAGAACAAACTCTAGTGCAGCGTAATGTAATATGTAGTTAACAAGAGGTCCGTTAGTTCTCGAGATGCGTAAAACTCTACATTTGTTAGTGTTGAGGTCCGTGTGCCAAGTTCTGGACCAGCTAGCAATATTAATGTCACTTTGCAAAGAACTGGCGTCAGAGTTGGATGAAATTGCTCGGTAAACAACGCAGTCGTCTGCGAAAAGGTGAATTGAAGCTGTTACAACATCGGGTAAATTGTTATTATAAAGAAGGAATAGTGAAGGGCCCAACACAGAACCTGGGAGCACACCGAAGGTAACAGAAGAAGAGGGTGAGTTGTAGTTCTTAGCAACAACGAATTGTGAGCGTGTAATTTAGAAAACTCAATCCAGGCAAGAATGTCGCCATCAATATTAAGGGTCCTGAGCTAGTATAGTAGTAGGTGATGATTATTCGTGTCAAAATTCTTCGAAAAAATCTAAAAAATGCTGTCCACCAATGAACTTTCATCTAGAATGACATTTAACGAATAGGTAAAAAAAGCAACTGCGTTTCTCACGAGAATGACTTCCTAAAACCCTGCTGGGATGTGCTAAAGAACAAATTTGATTCTAGAAAGGTGACCAAGTTAGAGAAGATTATGTTCTCCAAAAGTATACATGGTATAGAAGTAAGTGAAATAGGTCGGTAATTATCACGTGACGTGAATAGACGAAGAAGGTAAATGGTACGTCCAAACATGATAATCATGATATGCGTGCCATGTAAAGCATGACTACATGCTACGCTCATAGCTTGCTCACGGCCGTTTGACTAGCTCAGCATATACCAAAGTTGGTATTACGTGATGCGAATAGACGACGAATGTATATGACACGTCCAAACTTAATGATAATGATATGTGTGTCATGTAAAGCATGACTAAGTACTACGCTCATAGCGTGCTCGCAGCTGTTTTGCTATACCTCCACATATACCAAGTTTGGTATCAGGTGACGTGAATAGAGGACGAAGGTAAATGAAACTTCCAAATATGATATTATGACGTGGAAGTCATGTACGGCTTAATTTAGCTTCGCCTCGTAACGTTTTACTGACTTTAAAGTGAGATATCAACCTTTCTCATTTGTGCTTCGCGTATCAGCAATTCCCACTGTACGTGGAATCTGCCAGTTTGTTTTTGTCACTGAGAAGGGCACGTCGCTTCTGAGACTTGACGCAAGTCATGCGCTTCAGCTGGTGATTATTGGTGAGACCTTGACCTGTATTGTGGTTCAACCAGACCCACGTAGAGTACAGGAGTCGGTACACCGACGGAATCTCCAGGCAGGCCACGAGGATTCCGCGAAGATCCAGCAACGCTCGTTCCTGCTGCCTAATGAGGTGACCGATGACCTTGCGTGGCTCGAGGAAGCTGGACTACTAAAGAAGGTGAGGTCATTCGACTGGAATACTGAAGTGACGGAAATGCACGAGAATCGAAGTGACTTTCCTAGTAGTGATGTTAAGCCGTATCAGTTGCCATTGCCTACTATGCTGCATCGCCCTTATGTGATACCAACGCGACTGTTTTGTAGCCATGGGTGCATGCAAAGTGTTTCTAACGGGCTTAAAGCGCATACAGTTCTTGTACGTGATGTAGGCTGTCAAGTTAATGCGGTTGTGCCTAGTGCCAATACTTTGCTCGAGTCTGCTGTAGAACGTGTTACTGCATTATGTACGTCTGTTCCGGCACCAGTACGAGGTCCGTCTGTGGTGCCATGCCAGGAGTCAGCTACTTTGCCTTGCAATGTTATTGTACATGAGATACAGGGTTCCATGCAGGCGTCTGGAGGGTGTTTACGCGAATTGGCAGAGGCTGTTCTTTCATGCATACCACCGTGCCATCTGCCGGATTGCCATAATTCTCCGGACCATTCGAAGGTCATATTCAGAATTCTGTCTGTTATGACCGTAATACAACAATGTCTAGGTATGCCTTCCATTATGTAATTTTATTCTTATGTCGTACCGGCGAGGCAACATTCCTCCCGGAGGGGAGAAGACATACTGGCATGCTCTGAATGGTGCAGGTCCACAGGCAGTGTATAAAGATATCCTTTATCATTTCTGTAAACATTAGCGACTGGATACGTTGCGTTGCAAATGTCTAGTTGCTTGTATGCATTTCATTTTGTATACTGGTTTGATTCATTTCTACATAAGAATTCCCTTTTGAATGGGGGGGGATGTTGTATAGTGGTGTAGCGCCATCATCACCATCATCATTTCTTCATCACCGCACCGCGCCTCTCGCGCAGCTGATGCTAGCTCGAGCTGCGCGAGATTGAGAACGAGCTGACACGCCTGGCGTGGCGGACGTTGGTAGCCGACGTGGCTCCGCTTCAGACCTAGAATAAAGTGGCGAGATTGGCACGGCCCCATCGGCCGCCTTCGACGTCATCTCACGTCTCTTCTCTCGTCACTACATTGGTGACCGCCCTTCGCCGAGTGGCCCGCGGCCATGTTCCCGCAACTCTGCCCGCCAGTGCCGCCGTTCCAATCGACCTACCCCAAGGTATGGTTTATGCAGCTCGACGCCGTTCTGGCGTTGAATGGCGTCACGGACCAGCCGCTGATGCACGCCATTCTTCAAGACGCCCTTCCGGTAGAGTTGCGTCATCTCTCTGGCACTTCAACCTCCAGCCAGCAGCCTTACGATGACCTCTGCTCGGCGGTGCTTGCCAGACATGGCCTCACCTACCACCCGCTGCCGCTCACCCGCGACTTACAGGTTTCGTCTGCGTCGCAGCGGGCGGTACCCTCCGGCCCGAAAGTCGCATCTGACCACAACCTGGCTTCCCCGACGGCGTCTCCCTCCACCGGCTCGTCTCGGCCAACCTCCATGGCTCACGGCACGGCTGACACGTCAGGTTCTACGACGGCAACTTCGCCGAACGCCCTGGTGGCTACCACGACGATGGGCATTGTCACGCCCGCTATTCACCTCCCGGTTGCGGAGCCTTCACCCTCCCCGATGTCCGAAGGCGACTGTCGACCAGCCTCAGTGTTCTGCACGGCCTGCCGGCAACGACCACCATCGTCCTCGCAGTTTCCCGCAGCTGAGGTTGAGGCCGCCAGCGATCAACCACGGCCAGGCTTCCAAGACGCTGCGACTGTGACTGACGCGCTTGAGGACGACGTGCCCGGTCCGCTTCGGACGGGGCTCACCGGGCATGCAGCGCCTGCGGTGGGGCAGTCTGGGGGGTGTTGGCTGGAAGTGGCCATCAATTGTGCAGACCTGCACGCCGGCCCTCGTGCGCGGACTGCCGGAGGTCATTGCACTAGCACAGGTGTCCCGTCCAGTGCTCCGGGCGAGCCCACGCTGGCTGGGTTCCACCACCGCCATTCACCGGAGCCTTTGCCTCCGGACGGCAACGGCCAGACGTGTGTCCACAACGCCAGCTCGTGTGTCACAACCGCGACGGCGCTCATGCATCATGCATGTCTGCCACCCGTTGCCCTACGTCGGCGACGACGGCATGCTTGGCGTCACACATTGCGGCAACTTTGTGGCCGCCCTGCTGCGCGGCCACGGGTTGCGGTCACGGCCCTGGAGACGGCGCAGGCGCCTACTCAGCCTGTCCGACGCAGTGTTTCACCACTGGTCGTGTGCCCGACTGCCCACCGCGCACTTGGTGGTATTGTTGCGACACGTTCCTGCAAGCGTCGGCACGTCTGTCTATGCCGGCACGTCAGACGCCGCTCGACCTTGAGGTCTGTGTTGCGTCGACCCCAACGTGAGGGCCCGCACTGCCGGCCCTCTGCCGACGTTGGCAGCATGACCTCGCGACACACGGTCCACTCTCGGCCTGTCCGGCCAGGTCACCGTGAGACCCGCTTGTCGGCTACCACAGCGACCCGGCACTTCCTCCTTCGTCCCTTGCGCTTCTCCCAGAGTCGCCCACCAGAGACCCACTGGTTCCCTATGGCCCATCAACGTTGACAACCTGGACTTTCCAAATGAACACTTTATGGATTGTCGTTCATGTATATAGCTTTTATCACTATCTTTCTTTTTTTTCATATGCCTTCAAATCGCGCAAAGCGCTAGAGGGGGAGCCCTGTAGCGCCATCATCACCATCATCATTTCTTCATCACCGCGCCGCGCCTCTCGCGCAGCTGATGCTAGCTCGAGCTGCGCGAGATTGAGAACGAGCTGACACGCCTGGCGTGGCGGACGTTGGTAGCCGACGTGGCTCCGCTTCAGACCTAGAATAAAGTGGCGAGATTGGCACGGCCCCATCGGCCGCCTTCGACGTCATCTCACGTCTCTTCTCTCGTCACTACAGTGGCTTTGGTTGTGGTTTCAATACATATGTTAGGTGGTGTGGTCCTGCTGTATAAACTGTGGCGCCTTGTGAATAAACGAGGCTTCCTGAGTGTCAGCTGGGTCTAGGCTCCTGCTCTCTCCTTCTTCGCGGCACGACCTCTGGGCGCCGGGCCCCTTTGATCCTCCGTGCGTAGCGTCTGACGCACGACATTACACTTATAACGAACAACGCAAAAAGACGACGCAAAAAAGAATAACGACTGAGGAAAAGTGTTCACCGCTAAAATGCGTTGCTGCTCGAGCTGGTGCTAGTCGTTTTTCGTGCTCGAACTTTATGTTGACTACAAAGTGAAAGATTCATCCTATTATCCATGGTGTATAGCATACCTCCACCCTTATTGCAAAAAAGAAATCCTCAGCGGGATGCCAGTACGCTTTTTGGCACTGATACAAGCTGATTGATTGATATGTGGGGCTCAACGCTTCAAAACCACCATATGATTATAAGAGACGCCGTAGTGGAGGGCTCCGGAAATTTCGACCACCTGTGATTCTTTAACGTGCACCCAAATCTGAGCAAATGGGCCTACAACATTTCCGCCTCCTTCGGAAATTCAGCCGCCGCAGCCGGGATTCGAACCCGCGACCGCTGGTACAAGCTGGAGACTTTGGTGCAATGACTGGCACTTCGCTGAGTGCACTAGGAAATAGCTATGTTGCTCTGGTTGTGGCGCTGGCTTAACTGCTGTGATGCTGGTGCGCATCGCAAAGAGCTGGAAGCGCTGGAATTTTCACTGGCAAGCGCTGGTAAGTACTGGAGCGCGCACTGTTTCTACCAGCGCAGCGTGCACGTTATTGCAGCGTGTGCCGTGGTATTTTTTGGGTTCTTTGAGTATAAAATGCTTGATTCGACGGCACGAAGAGATGCTACCCTAACAGATACGTAGCGTACATAATTTTTGCGGTGCACGTACGTATCACAGCAATTAATGCACCTTTTTCACATGCGCCCACGTATACCGGTCATATTCACATCAACCGTGTATTGCTGTAACGATTCCATGTTGCAGTGTAGCTGGACGCCACTCCTAACAGAAACAGCAAATTACTTTTGCCGCCAAGTTGACGAAACGTAAATGAGCTCTCTCGATCACTTCGCCAGGTTTCCCGGTGAAGGCGAGAGAAAACGCTGTCGTTGAATTGTGCCACAACGTGTAAGTGAATGTCTGGCCATTATTATCCTTCTACTTGCTTCAAGTATCGGTTAGAAATTTTCGAAGCTCAAATACAGAACCTTCAACCATCCCAGCTCACCGCTTCGAGAGCGGTCTTATCTAGTGCCCGGCCCAGCGAGCAATAGGCCTATCGTGCCGGCTGCGTCACTTCTTGCTTCGTGTTCACACAGTTTTAAAGTGTAAGAATAACTGTATAGTTTATACATACTTGAACATAAATAAACTATTTTGTCTTGTTTTTATGCTCGCGTTTTCAGCTACGCAGGCTGTCACAGAAAGCTGCCGGCCACATTTAACTGGTACTTCTCTGACTGATGTGTAGCAACACGCAGTTTTCAGTTGGTAATTGGGTACGCCTTCGTGAACTGACTCCCTAGCGTACGTTTTCAATGGATTGCATTACAGTAAAAGCTCGTTAATTCGACTCCCGTTAATTCGGAAATTCGGATAATTTGGACGGCTCTATTGGTCCCGGCCAAAGTGCATGTTAATCTATGTGACCAAACCTTCGTTATTTCGTCGGAATTTGGCTCCGCACCGCTTAATTCGGACAAATGCTGACGGCTGCTGCTACACAAAAGTGTGATAAAGCAGCGCTGGCACCACAGTAGTGAAACCGAAACCTGAGTGGCATCGCCATCATCATCAACTAGTGGGGGCGATCGCAGAGTCACCGAACGTCGGCGTCTTCTTTCTACTCCACTCAGCGCCTCCGACGCCATTTTCCCTTGTGTTGTCGTGTCGAAACCATCTCTTCTTGCGGAGTTCTCTTTTTCTTCCATTGTGACCGTATTTGCATGCCACCACCATCGTGCGCTACAGTGATGGCAACGCCGAAAAAGCGGCAGAACTATGACGCGAAGAACTTGGCGACTAAAGTGAAAATTTTGGAAGCACTGAAGAATAGCGAATCGCGACAGCAGGTTATGACCAAGTACAACGTGAAGGGGAGCACGTTGGGAACGTACGTGAAAAATGAACAACAGATTCGACAAGCCTTCGAAAGTGAGAAGTTTCATGCCTCTATAGATAGCGGTTGCGAACCGCAGCTCATCCCCAGCTCGAAGAAGCTTTGCTCCGGTGGATTACTGACTGTCGCGACGCGCATCTGCCTTTGAGGGGACCTCTCATCATGGCGCAAGGTGAGAAGTACGCTGCAATGATGAACATTGAATCGTTCAAAGCGTCAGAAGGGTGGTTTGCGAGGTTTCGAGAGAGACACGAACTTGTCTTCAGGAGTGTGTGCGGCGAAAAGGCCAGTGTTGACGAAAGCGTGACCACCGAGTGGAGAAATGTGAAGCTGCTGGAGCACATCGCCGCCTATGAACCACGTGACGTGTTCAATGCAGATGAAACTGCTCTATTTTTCAGAGCTCTGCCCGACAAGACGGTGACTTTCAAAGGGGACGCGTGCATTGGTGGCAAGAAGTGCAAGCAAAGGATAACTGTGCTTCTTGCCGCCAATATGACTGGCACGGAGCGCTTGCCACTACTTGTCGTCGGGAAGGCGCTTAAGCCACGTTATATTAAGAACGTCAAAAGCCTTCCTGTCGAGTACACAGCGAACAGGAAGGCATGGATGGCATCGGACATTTTTCGCGGCTGGCTGCGAAAAATGTATATGGACCGGCACTTCACGTCGAAGGACCGCAAGATAATTATGGTTGTTGACAACTGCAGTGCCCATAACTGTACAGTCGAACTGAAGAGCATCAAAGTAGTTTTTTGCCGCCCAACACTACGTCTGCTCTTCAGCCGATGGACCAGGGTATCATTCACTACGTGAAGTCGAAGTACCGCAAGCATCTGCTAGAGCGAATGATCCTGTGCTCATGAGCTGGAAAGTTGCACCAAGTGGACTTACTCGGTGCAGTGCACATCATCGCCCACGTGGGGAAAAACACTCCGCCGCAAGTCATCGCCAACTGTTTTCAGCACAGCGGTTTTGTGAGGCCCGAGCATGCAGCAGTAGCTGACGATGGCATCGAGGAGGTGTCAGCCGAGTCCACCGACGATGACTGCCCGACTTTCGATGCTGTCCTTCCCACAGACGTGACCTTTCAGGACTACATCGCGAATGATCATGGTGTCGCCACAAGTGGTCTCCTGACCGATCAAGAGATTATTAATGATGTCACGGGCGCCCATGAAGACCACGATTCCGACGAAGAATTATGCGAGGAGATACAGCCGCGACCTCATCGCATCTCACGGGTAGTCTCGGAGGCGCTGTTAATATTAGAGGACGCTTGCCTGAACACTCCCGACAGCTTGCGTGCTGTTGGCCATTTGTAACAGTTAAGAAAAATTATGATGTCAGCCGGAATCGGTGCGAAAACGCAGACGACAGTTACAAAATACTTCAACAAATAAAGGTATGCTTCTGCAGCTTGATTTTAAATCTTGTTTTCCCTGTTCATTCGTTAATTCGGCATTCGGTTAATTCGGACAGTTTTTCCGGTCCCGTGAAATCCGAATTAACGAGCTTTTACTGTAGTATGTTTTAGGCTTTTTTTTAGTATTGATTTAACTGTAAATTTTACACTGGCACGCCTTCTGTATACTGCGACAGAAGGCAAGAAAAACGGCTGTCGCTCAGTATCGCCACTCTAAAAACGCATTTTGGCAATGATTGACCTTCTCCTTACTCTAGGTACAGTTTAGGTAAGAGTTAGGAATGCTGCGAAGCTCAAATGCAGAAACTTCAAGCATCGCAACTCAGCTGCTTCGAGAGCGGCCTTACCCAATGTCCCGTCGCAGCGAGGCCAATCGTGCTGGCCGCGTCAGTGTACATGCTGCCGGCGCTTTTTAGTTTAAGTAGGCACAATTCTAAAATGTAAGAATGGCTGTAAAGAACAGTTTAAACATCCCTGAGCCTACATGATTCATTTCTCTGCAGAAGCGGTGAGCGCACAAGGAGAGATGATGATCGATGTGTTGTGCTTTCAGGAACGCTGGCTGTCGCCGGAAGCTAACTTCCGAGTGCAGTAGCTGGTACTTCTCTGAGTCGTATGTAAGAACACGCCATTTTGAGTTGGTAATTCGGTACGCCGTAGTGAACTAACACACTAGCATACTTTTTCAATGGATTCTATTGGTAATTCCTTCGGTTGTTTCTTAGTTGCAGGTACCGATATAACTGGAAATCTGTACACTGGCAAGCCAGATGTATACTGCTATATAGTCTCTTGCACGAAAACAAAATACTCCATATTCGCTCGTGGGTGCGCTATGTACCAAACAAGTCATTTTAAATCATCGGTACTTGTTGACCAGTAGCAAGTGCTACAACCGACTTTCAATATATATATATATATATATATATATATATATATATATATATAATATATATATATATATATATATATATATATATATATATATATATATATATATATATATATATATATATATATCATCATCATCATCAGCCTGACTACGTCCACTGCAGGACAAAGGCCTCTCCCATGTTCCGCCAGTTAACCCGGTCCTGTGCTTGCTGCTGCCAATTTATACCCGCAAACTTCTTAATCTCATCTGCCCACCTAACCTTCTGTCTCCCCCTAACCCGCTTCCCTTCTCTGGGAATCCAGTCAGTTACCCTTAATGACCAGCGGTTATCCTGTCTACGCGCTACATGCCCTGCCCATGTCCATTTCTTCTTCTTGATTTCAGCTATGATATCCTTAACCCCCGTTTGTTCCCTAATCCACTCTGCTCTCCTCTTGTCTCTTAAGGTTACACCTACCATTTTTCTTTCCATTGCTCGCTGCGTCGTCCTCAATTTAAGCTGAACCCTCTTTGTAAGTCTCCAGGTTTCTGCTCCGTAGCTAAGTACCGGCAAGATACAGCTGTTATATACCTTCCTCTTGAGGGATAGTGGCAATCTACCTGTCATAATTTGAGAGTGCTTGCCGAATGTGCTCCACCCCATTCTTATTCTTCTAGTTACTTCAATCTCGTGGTTTGGCTCTGCGGTTATTACCTGCCCTAAGTAGACATAGTCTTTTACAACTTCAAGTGCACTATTACCTATCTCGAAGCGCTGCTCCTTACCGAGGTTGTTGTACATTACTTTCGTTTTCTGCAGATTAATTTTAAGACCCACCTTTCTGCTCTCCTTGTCTAACTCCGTAATCATGAGTTGCAATTCGTCCCCCGAGTTACTCAGCAATGCAATGTCATCGGCGAAGCGCAGGTTACTAAGGTATTCTCCATTGACTCTTATCCCTAACTGTTCCCATTCTAGGCTTCTGAAAACCTCCTGTAAGCACGCGGTAAATAGCATTGGGGAAATTGTGTCCCCCTGCCTTACACCCTTCTTGATTGGTATTCTGTTGCTTTCTTTATGAAGCACTATCGTAGCAGTTGATCCTCTGTATATTTCTTCCAGAATGTTTATATATACTTCATCTACGCCCTGATTCCGCAGTGTTTGCATGACGGCTGATATTTGTACTGAATCAAACGCCTTCTCGTAATCTATGAAGGCTATGTATAGTGGTTGGTTATACTCTGAGCATTTCTCTATTACCTGATTGATAGTATGAATGTGGTCAATTGTTGAGTAGCCTGTTCGAAATCCTGCTTGTTCCTTTGGTTGATTGAATTCTAATGTTTTCTTTACTCTGTTAGCAATTACCTTTGTAAATAGCTTGTATACTACAGAGAGCAAGCTGATCGGCCTGTAATTCTTCAAGTCCTTGTCATCTCCTTTCTTATGTATTAAGATGATGTTAGCGTTCTTCCAAGACTCTGGTACTCTTCCCGTCAGGAGACACCTCGTAAATAGAGTGGCTAGTTTTTCTAACACAATCTGTCCCCCATCTTTCAGCAGATCTGATGTTACCCGATCCTCACCAGCAGCTTTGCCTCTGTGCATGCTCTCCAAAGCTTTTCTGACTTCTTCTATCATTACCGGTGGGGTGTCGTCTGGGTTACTGCTAGTTCTTATAGTATTAAGGTCGTGGTTGTCTCGGCTACTGTACAGATCTCTGTAAAACTCCTCCGCTATTTTAACTATCCTATCCATATTGGTAGTTATTTTGCCTTCTTTGTCCCTTAGTGCATACATCCGACTTTTGCCTATCCCAAGTTTCCTCTTCAATGCTTTGACACTTCCTCCATTTTTCAGAGCGTGTTCGATTCTCTCCATGTTATACCTTCTTGCATCGCATACCTTACGTCTATTAATCAACTTCGAAAGCTCTGCCAGTTCTATTTTGTCTGTTGTACTTGACACTTTCATGATTTGACTCTTCTTAATTAGGTTCTTCGTTTCCTGGGAAAGCTTGCCAGTGTCCTGTCTAACTACCCTGCCTCCAACTTCCACTACACACTCCGTAATGATACTCGTCAGATTATCATTCATTGTATCTACGCTAAGGTTGGTTTCCTCACTAAGAGCCGAGTACCTGTTCTGCAGCGACACTCTGAATTCCTGTACTTTCCCTCTCAGTGCTAGCTGATTGATTGGCTTCTTGCGTATCAGTTTCTGTCGTTCCTTCTTCAAGTCTAGGCGAATTCAAGACCGTACCATTCTATGGTCACTGCATCGTACCTTGCCAATCACTTCCACATCCTGCACGATTCCAGGGTGTGCACTCATTATAAAGTCTATTTCGTTCTTATTTTCGCCATTAGGGCTCCTCCATGTCCACTTGCGGTTTTCTCGTTTTCGGTAGAAGGTATTCAAAATCCGTAAATTATTGCGTTTTGCAAATTCTACTAGTAGCTCTCCTCTGGCGTTTCTAGTACCGATGCCATAATCTCCTACTGCCTGGTCTCCAGCCTGTTTCTTCCCTACCTTCGCATTAAAGTCGCCCATCACTATAGTATACTGTGTTTTTACCTTACGCATTGCCGATTCCACGTCTTCATAGAAGCTTTCAACTGAAGCGTCATCATGGCTGCATGTAGGCGCGTAAGCCTGTACTACCTTCATCTTGTATCTTTTATTCAGTTTAATTACGATACCTACCACCCTTTCATTAATGCTATAGTATTCCTCTATGTTGCCAGCTATGTTTCTGTGAATTAGGAACCCCACTCCCAGTTCTCTTCTGTCTGCCAAGCCCCTGTAGGAGCGTTTCGGTGCGCGCTAAGTCGACCAAGATTGTTTCGCCATGCTCATTCAATGCAACATCTGCATTTTTCAGCAATGCTGCGTTGCCGTAAACAACAGAAAATGGTTTCGCTCTCTTCAACTTACCTCGTGCTTTCCGAGATGAAGCGCACCATGAAGTGCAACTATGAACCATTTCACGCGAATGCTTTCGTGCAACTCCGTCAACGTATGTCGACGCGGATCTGTGAAGCGAGTTCACTTGTCGGTTTTTATTGAAACGCCAGGCGCGCGTCTAATGCGTGTCTAGTGCATGCCAGTTGGTACAAATACATGTGGGTATGCACGTATGCAGCGCAGCTGTAGATTGTAATCAACGCACCTTCAGAAACATTTCACTCTTGACCAGTTCCCGCTTGAGCCGAAACGCGCTGCTTCGAGACACCTCAACAGTAGAACTCTCACTTTTCAGGAAGTTCCCAGCACCGCATCAAAATCACTTGGCATCACGATTGTCCAAATGGGCACATTAAAAAAAAAAGTCATCGCAGTGCTGCTGGACAAGTGTTCGTACCAGTCTGGTCGTAGTTTTTTTTTGCGTGTGCACAAGCCGGTTGTAATCAATCGTCACAACGTCACGCCCTGTGGCCACTTACAGGATCCAGCAAGAAGCACGTTCACTGTGTCACAGGCGAACAAAACACAATCTGAGAAGTGGACTAGTTGGAACTGGACGAAATACCGCCGCCGTGGAACTAAAATGTACTACGGGAGGCGCCATGGCTAGTGGTGTACAGTAGAACTGCACAACGTTGCCGGTTGAGTAACGCACATCCCGCTTGCTCTTGTGCTGTGCCGTTTATGTTCATAAAGGTAACTGTTTATTCTACGTCTTATTTCGTTCCATTTTGTTTCATTTACATCTATTCACCGTAGCAACAGAACCCAAACATTCGCTTTTGGATAAAAGTTTTAAACCTTCTAGGGGGCGCTTTAGGAACATAGGCGAAGAGGAAAGGGAAAGGTGTCGCTACCTTGGAAACTTGTTTCATCTAGGTACCTTAGTTAAGATCGATCTGGGCGCGTCGTCTGCTACTGCTACAACGGGAAAGGCGCCGACAGGAGACTACCGCAGTGGTTAACTCTTTTATTCGAGAAGCAGAAGTGAAAGTTTGCTCGCGTTTAACCTTTACCGAAAAGAGCTTTTTCGTTTTTTTCGCAACATTATAACTAGAAACAAAATGCACGTAAGACATGACAAAAAGAAAAGGCAAACTGTACAGCGCGCTTACCTTCATTCCTGTTCGCGTTGTAGGCGGCGTTTATTTTTGACCAATATATATGCAAATCACCCCAGGATCACGTAATGCTCAGCGATATTCCAACCTTACCAGAACACGTGTTACACGGCCGAAATTCGCTGAAAAGCTTAGAAAATCGAGAACCGAAAAGGAAGCCAGAAAAAAATTGTTTTGTAATTTTTATTCGACGTCGTGAAGCTGAAAGCAGCAGCTGCATTATTTACAGGGACATATTTACAAGGGTTAAGTGGTCAGAGTTGTACTGCAAGCCTTCACATCAGCTTCACTTTCTTTCTAGCAGATGTGACTTTTTCTGAAGAGCTGAAGCTTTTACAAGTATCTCTGGCAGCGAAATGCAGTTTTAGCACTATGTAGGAGTGAAGAAGCTCTGCCGTAGTGGTAACCTTGTGAAAAGAACAGCCCACACTAGTAATTAATGTCGCAGTCTTCAAGAGCGTCGAGGAGGCTCCAAAATGTCTCTGAGCAGAGCTGGTTCTTTTGCAGCTCATCCGAAATTTTGGCTTCGATGCCTCGAAACATACAGAAGAGAAGCAGCTCTGCCGTAGTGGTGACCTTGTGAACAGAACAGCCCACACTAGTAATGTCGCAGTCCTCAAGAGCATCGAGGAGGCTCCAAAATGTCTCTGAGCAGAGCCGGTTTTTTTTGCAGCTCATCCGAAATTTTGGCTTCGATGCCTCGAAACATACAGAAGAGCTCCCATGATGGCAATTTGAGGCTCCCGTGCTTAAATTCCCTCTCCAAAGTGAGAAATGCCTCCGGGCACTCCGCATTTTCGAACTGGATATTATGTACACAGTCGGAACACCTCTGATGCTTGAGGTAAGAGTGGACAAGATAGTCGCACAGGTAATAAATAACACAGTCCTGTGCTGCTGGTGTGGAGTACCCATGATCAGGTGCTGTCGGTAATTCATTCTGTGCAGTAGAAGAGATTTCTGCCAACTTCGCTCGAATAGCCTCCTGGAGTCTTTCGTGGGACGACAGTGTGTCCTTTCTTCTCCTTTTCATGCTGTCTGCAACAGTGGCAAGCACCAAAGTCTGCTCATCACTCACGTTCCCAGTGACACAAGTGCTGATTGGTGTATACAGGCTCAGAAGCCTATATATGTGTGCAAAGCTGATTAGGCTCATCCCCTCCATAACTTCTTGTCACACCAAAAAACCTCTGAAAAAAAGGAAGATGTGTTTTTTTATAAAAGCAATGTGCGCAAACATAAACGTGATAAACAAAAAGAACAAACGGCTTACCTCTAAAGGATCCTGGTTTAGTTTGCCCGTGAGCACATAACGCGCTTCTTTAGAGAGATCTGTTATGAGGTCCCGTACTGATGCAAGCGTAACACGAAGCGACTCCAATGTAACTTGCGATGCAAACATCACTGTCCCATTGGTGATATGGTTTTCCTCGGTCTTATTTACAGCATCAAGGAGCTCCTGGATGACCTTCAAAATAAGCCAGTGAGCAAATTAATTTCACAACAATGCAACAGATGTTATGAAGCATTATCTGTACTATTTCACAACAGTGCAACAGATGCTGTAAAGTATTATCGTTACCTCAACTTCCTTTGACGAACTTGTTATTCAAAACTTCGGAAGCTTCACATTCAGGGCATCGAACAGGTTGTTCACCATGAGGGTGAATTGAGCAGTTCCATGGCAGTCTTTCAGGTCAGGCTCCTCTAACGACTGGTACACTTTTAACCCAATGGCAGTGCTTCGGCTGAAAAGCTGAGAACAACATATATGAAAAATTTGCGGCTTTATTTTTATAAACAAACATTTATGCTTATAAACAAGCAGTTGTCAACTATGAAAGGCATCAAAATATGGTAGATAGGGCATTTTTGTTTACCTGTACAGCCAGACTCGCGTTCATCTTTCGCAGATTGTCTGGGCTCACGTGCTCTTTTGTCAATTTCGGAACCACCTGAAGCTGCTGTTTCCCATCTACTTCTTGGAGTCTTCGATAGTGGTCAAAGTTTATTTTGTGTTCACCGATCTGCAATTTTTAAAAACAACAATGAGACGAAGAAAGGTGTTCCATTGCAGAAGCCACTCCTTAATTCAGAGTTGCTCACGCATGAAAAATAAGTAAAAACATATTAATCTACTTACCATGCCATACTTGTGGCGCATGAGATGGTTCCTTATGCACTTGATGATGTGCGGTACATCACACAGGAAGTAGAGCTGCTGATCAGGTACACAAGGATGGTCAACTCTGTGTTTCGGTTCATGAAGCTTGCCTGTGATAACAAAACATGACCACATGGCCTTGCTGGTGCTGGCACCATCGCTGATAACAGCGACGACTGTTGCACTGTGCTTGTGTAACTGCAAAATGGCTTCTAAAACAAGCCTAGCTAGCACTCTTCCAGGGGCTGCATGTCTCGTAGCAAAACTTGCAATTGGTTACACCCAGGAGTGAAATAAAGGCACAAACATGACTACCAAAGCGTGGTCGGCTGTTGTTTCAGAGTCATGACCATCTCCATAATCAACGAAGCCATCAACCTTGTAAGTACTCGTGTTAAATGCGACAACCTCTCGCAACTTCATCTCTTCCAGTACTAGCGTTCCGTAGCATTGTACTCCTGCTTTGTTCATCATAAAGGCCCCAATACTGTCAAGAGATACCTTGTTAAAGCCGAATTCACATGGCATTCCTTTCATCATTTGTCTCAGCCTTGTGGTTGTTGGAAGTGGCATGAGCTTCATTTTAGACATTAGTCTATAAGCTCTTGGGCTTGAAATTCTCAATAGAAGACAAGTCGTGAGCCATTCCTGTTCATAACGCCTTCCTCGCGGCGATTTCGCCTTTGCGACTTTCAATGCTGACCTAAAGGCAAGTTGCTGTGCTTGCGGAAGACTTTCCACTGCTTTTTCAACTTTGCTCGCTGAAACTTTAGACAAACAGCGTCTCAGTGTAGACGCTTCTCTTCTAGCTCTTTCGCGAAACACTGTTGCCCTGATGGCCTTTTTCTTTAGGTTTTGAGTTTCACGTTCCGCCTTCCGTTTTGTGCTTTTTTTAGGACGACGCTTCATTCTATCACCAAAGTTTTTTGTTTTTTTTTGCATGGAGGGCACAAGTGCTCACCTGACAGCACCATGCATTTCTTGTTTCGCTATACACCCTGCCTTTTCATGGCTGCCTTTGACAATACAATACCTGGAAACAGCTCACATTTACACCCAGGGCAAATCTTGAGCACATCGATGTAGCGAAGAAACATTGTTAAATTCTTCTGGCTTGTTAGCAGGGTCGGAATGTTTCCATCTTTCTCGATGTAGCTGCACGGCGGGACAAGCACACCTCTTGAACTAATTTCAGTTGGCGAGTCTTGCCGGATTACAACCGCCTTTTCAATGTACACAACGCCCCCAGACTCTTCGAGTTTGTAGAAGATAACTTGGATGGTAGAAGCCCTCACATTCCACGAATCAAATGTCGGGCTGCCCTGCACAACAGCAAGCCAGTTCCTAGCGTGATAACATCGGTGCATTCATCAACATCCATGCCATCATGTGCGTCAGTTTCGTCATACAAATATTCATCACTTTGGCAGGAAGAAGCTTGGGCGGAAACCACTGACCTCACTTTGAGTGGCTTTCTTGCCGACTTCGGCACCGTTGGTTTTGAGAGATGCTCAGGTACGTTCGGGAAAATTCGAGGTACAGCGCGCTCCTTCAGTGTCCATCTGCCTCGCAGTATCGTTACGGTTTGGCCGTTCACTGTGTGCTCATAGCAGCTTATGATGTCTACAGGCTCGAAATGAATGTCACAGACGTACGTTTTTGGCGTTACCTTGAAGTTCTTCCGTGGAATCGCGTTTTGCCATGCCTTCTGTAAGTCGGGGTCCTTTGGGGGCTTGAAAAAAAGTCGCGGTCCGGGATTTGCAGCTGCCGAAGCATACCCCGAACGACAGCCGGGCGCGCTGCACGTCGGCATGTCGAGAATCCGCGCTGACACTTCACGGTATCCACTGTAAAGAATTCATACCACTGTAGAACGTGTCCAAGCTGGACACGGTCGAAATCGGTCGAAATTGCTGGAGCACGGTTGAAATCGTCACCGGGAAGTGCAAGCGCCGTGAAAGCACTTTCATAATCAACGTGTCAACAAATAGTCACGCCAACGATCCACGCGCGTACTACGTGGACGTGGCAAAGTATCCCCACCGGCCAAGCACGTACGCAGCAGCAGTCATCGCAGCAGACACTGGAGTACTCACAACGTTGGGAAGCATATGGTGCAAGTCGCCCACGCAAGTCGAGGAGTTTGCAATCGCACTGGCACTAGCGATCCCGGATTTCCGCACGGTCCTCAGCGACTCGGCGTCCTTGCACTCCTGCTTGACCCTTTGTCAGTCTGTACTTTTATGAATGAATGCCCCAATACCACCCCCCTTTCTGCTGCCTTCTGTTCTATTACAATATTCCCACGTGTAGTCCGGATTGTTCGGAGGTTGTTCCATGTCCCTGAGATGTGTTTCTACAAAACCGTATACCATCGGCCTCTCTTCCCTTAGCTGTTCTTCTATCTCTTCCCACTTCAGCCTGTTCCTACCACCCTGCATGTTAATATACACTATGTCTGAATTGGCTCGGTGCTCGTGGCTACAACTATTTATGCCCCGGACTCTACCTATCTTAGATATTGGTGCCACTTTGGAATCGTATCTGTCCATACCACCTGCCGAAGAGTCTCCCTGGTTGTTTTCCTCGTTACTAGCTATCCTGCACCCCGAAGGGCTCGCTTGCCGCCCAAAAAAGCTACTGCGCGTCCTGCAAGTCGCCAACCCACCTCATGACCTAGCCGCCCATCGAAGTGAATGCTGTCTCGTTGAAAACCACCCCACCTATGCACCTCTCTGTTTATTTACACCACCTCAAAGCCTTTCTCTCGACTCATCTGCCATATCTCTTGGCTTGCGTTGACCACCGCTCTTTGCAGGTTGCTATCACGCACCGGTACCTCCGGTATCGTGCATATCACTACCTGTACCTTAGGAGAAGTGGCGCGCATGTCATCGACGCCTTTCGCCAATGTGGCTGCTAGTCCTGCTGCATCTTCATTTAGGACATCGTTTAAACCGCCTGAAATTATCACGAGGTTTCGTCTATCAGCTGTCGTTTTGAGCTTTGCGCTCGCTTGCCTCATGACTGCTTCCAGCTTGCGTCCTGGGAACGCCCCTACTGCAACCCTCTTGTCACCTCTTACCCTCTCTTTGATGGCTTCTGTGCATCGATTTAAATTCGAGTCCCCGGCGATTATCACATGCTGTGACTTTTCAGCTGGAGCGTTCTGCACCTGGGGGCTACTTGCACCTGTGACACCGGCTGCTTTGTTCCCTCCCTGCCCCACCACAACCTCGCTGAAGCTGGGCCTTGCGACAGTTAAACCGGCTAAACCTGTTTTTTCCAAACTTGCTTGCTTTTCCTTCTCCACCGTTCTGGTTGCCGGTTCCCTACTGTTCTCTAGGTAGGTCGCTTCTTTGTTCAGCTTTGCTAGCGCTTCCTCGGCGGATTTCAGTCTTTCTCCCATTGCCCTCGTTTTCTCTTGCTCTGTCGCCAACGCAGTCTCGAGCTCGGCGATTCTCATCAGCAGTTCAGTCTGGGCAACCATCATTTTCTCCATTTTTTCCTCGACCTCACATTGCCTACACTTCGCGTCAGCCTCTTCTCCATCCGCTTCTACTCTTGGGTCCACTTTCAAACCCACTCCACATCCTGAACACTTTACAGTCTTTTTAACCATGCCTTTCTGACACCAATTGCCCCTATACTCGATAATTACTAAACTCGAGCCCTGCACTACGAAAAAAAAGAAAGTCTAAGCTCTAATACAAAAATTTGCATGTTCAATGTACGTGCACCTCCCCCACGGGGTAGGAAAAGAAAAAACAACAACAAAAAAATTCAAACACACACACCCGCACTAACTAATAAATACCTGGTGACTGGCCCCCAAAAAAACCGTACCATAAAATAAGTGCTACGAAGATTTCAACCGCTGCCTTATAATTATAGACAAGCTCAAAACATGCAAAAACACTTATCTGCGCAGTCGATCCGGAGCGCTCAAAAAACACGTCCATCCACCTTGCCAGCCGAACTTGGCTGGATGGATGGATGCATGGATATGGCTGTATACCCTTTAGATCGGCCGGTGGCTAGCGCCACCAAGCCGTAATACCTAATGAACCAAAAACTATATTTTTTCCCTTAAAAAGTGAGTTTGAGGATTCGTACGTTGCAGTGAAGAGTTTAATTTTCACTCGTGCCTTAACTTTAGCTACCAATCGGATAACTTCGTTCCAGTTGAAGTCTACCCGCTTTTTTTATTTTGCCCTCCCGGTCCCTAAACCCCTGTGCTTTGAAAAACTCTGCGCCATATATATATATATATATATATATATATATATATATATATATATATATATATATATATATATATATATATATATATATATATATATATATATCTTCCGAAACCACGTCGAAATAAACCACGTTGTGACCGCTCACGGAAGATCTACTGGACTATATATATATATTCTGGCCTTGGGATACTTCCAGGTGGTGCGTTTCGACGTTGTCTTCCGGATATCCATAGCAGGAAAATATGGTGGGGTGAAATTCAATGGATCCCGTGGAAAATGCGGAAGAAAAATAGGTCGACAAACGTGCGAAAACACAAGTTTTACTAACGTTTCGGCAGGTGGGCCTGCCTTCATCGGAGTGAATGGTTACAGATGGCACACAGGGCTCTTCCTTGAAACTAATACTCTATATGTCTCTCATACGCCCCAAACAGGAATATGCATCCGCCATATGGGATCCCAGTCATGCTAATCTCATCACCTCTCTTAAACTAGTACAAAACAACTCTGCTAGGTTCGTCCTCTCTAACTACAACCGCAGTGCAAGCATGACTTCAAGGAAAAATAATTTATCACTTGTTCCATTGGCTCATTGACGAAAAATCGCCCGTCTTTCATTGTGTCATAAACTTTTCTATCACCCTACACTTCATAATGACCTGATACTCCAGCCTCTGTACATCTCAAACCGTGTCGATCATCGCAATAAGGTAGGAATCGCATCATGTCACACTAGGCCTTTCTTTCAGTCATTTATTCCCCGCATATCTCATGATTGGAAGCGCCTTCCCTCGAATGTCGCAACCATCACTGACTTCAAACTTGTTCACGAAACATTAGCTAACATTGTATAAACAAGAAAAAATGTTACCTATGCTTATTGCTTCTGTTTTTGTATACTTGGAAATAACTATTTTTATACAATCTGCAGAAATGGTAATATTATCTGTCTTTTATTGTATTATTTTATTTGTATATATTGTATTGTTTTATTTTTTTATTGCACTGTTTTGTTTGTATTTTTCATGTATTTACCCACTCCCCTCTTTAATGCCATTTCGTCCCTGAGGGTACTAAAAATAAATAAATAAATAAATAAATAAATAAGCCGCTTTTTTGCATATCACACGGCTAAGTCATTATCAGTAGTCTAAGAAACAAGATTATATATCACCAAAGGTACGGGGCTATAGTGCATACACAACTGAAAACGCGTATCATTGTACAATAGTGAATGGGCACGTATTAGATACCCTACAACTTGTGTGGAATGAAACAGGTCTGCAAAATAACAAAGTGCGCACGCGGTAGCTCACTTGGTCATACGTTGTGCGGTATAATGGACTATAACGGACTGTGCACGGCGGGGCCGAAAGAATGCGGGTCGCTGACAATCCTTAGCTTTTTGCTGGGCAGTTCCTCGGCCTCCTGCGCACAGCGTCCTGCAGTGAGCATACCGTTGTCGAGGCGGCTAGGCATCAGTTCAGGGATTTCTACTGTCATGACGCTGGGGATCAGCGTTTGACACCGCCCATCAGACCAATTCCTCATTTTACGTCACCAAGCGCAGAAGTCGTCACGCAACCTTCGCATGGAGCGACACCATGCGGAACCAGTATACAAGGGTCATCCTTTGGAATGCGCTACCACTGGGCACGGCGGCACCGAAAGAATGCGGTTCGCTGACAATCATTTGCTTTTTGCTGTGCAGGTGAGGAAATGTTACGGCAAGTGTTACCGTTCAAGCGACCCTTTTTTGGTAGTGCTGCCGTGCCCATGGCTGTGTTGCTTGCTTGATATTGCTGCTTATCTGCCTCAGGAAATTACTGTTTTAGGAAGTGACGTTGAAACTAACCCCAGTCCCGACACTGCACTAATAATAAAGCAGCTTAGGTAAATAGCAGCTGATATTAAAGATATAAAGGAAAACCGCCTGGTAGAAATTGAAAAAAAAAAGTGGACGCTTTGTCAAACCTTGAAGAAAAAGTCACTTCATGTCAGGACCGGCTCACGCATATGAACCAAGTTGTTCTGACGCTTGAAAGGAAGATAGATGATTTAGAGAACCACAGTAGACCTAATTTGGTCATTTTTGGGCTACCAGAACCAGAGGGTGAAACCATTGGATCCCTGAAAACAGCCGTAAATAAAGGTATCTTTCAAGACCTTCTCGAGCTGGAACCAGTAGCGATAGAACGCGTTCACAGATTAGGACGTCCGTCTCCGAATAAGAATCGACCGGTCATCCTGAGACTGCTTCATACGAGAGATAAAACATTAATTTTCAAAAACAATGCCACAAACTGAAGAACACTCCTATATCAATAAGTGAGGACTGTTCGCAGAGAGTTCGTGAAGTTAGGCGGAAGCTTTGGGCAAGTGCGAAGGAAAACCAGGAGAAAGGGGACAAAGTTTCCTTGGCTTTTGACAAATTGTACATCAATAAAGTAGCGTATGTTTGGAACGAGGAAATAAATGATAGAGTTGCTGCTCAAAAAAACGACGAAGAAAATTCACGCCGGCCAATGACCCGTCGTCACGCGCAAAAGCTAAGGTAGACGCTAGTTTCGCTGACTGCCAAGGCAATGTTTTAAAGATTCCGGTTTAGAAATCAACAATCCATCCTACAGAAATTCAATTTCAGCCGAAGAAAAACACCTGCGTATCGTCATTTTCAACGCTCGTAGCGTAGTAAACAAGACAGATATACTTGAATTTCAACTGCTACGGCATGATCCACACATTGCAATCATAACAGAAACTTGGCTACGTAGTGATATAACAAATGAACTAGTCTTTCCACCCAATTACAAAGTGTTTCGCAAAGATAGAATGCACAGAGGCGGGGGTGTGGCCGTTCTAGTGAAGATCAGATAGATGCGACGCTTATCGGTGACACTCCCGACCTGGAGTGCTTATGCATCAAGTTATCATGCTGGGGCCATTGCTTCATGTGGTACGCATGTTACAGACCACCCCACGCTACTACAGATTATTTGATTAAACTTCAAGAGCACATGTCTTCTTACCAGAATAAGAAAACTTTATTGATTGTGGGTCTGAACCTGCCTGATGTCAATTGGGAGCTCCTCCAAGCAAACAATAAGAGTGATGAAAACGCTAACATTATTTTTGACATTATGCTGACACATGATCTAATCCAAGTGGTTAATGAACCCACGCGTGTGCAAGGGTCATCCTGTTCTGTATTAGATGTTGTATTTTTAAACCGTGCAATTACTGGGCATATTTTGTCAATTGAGGATGGTTTGTCAGATCATTTTCTTGTTGCGGTTTCTGTAATCATTGTCAAGATTGCTGTTCACGAAATTCCCAAAACCATATATATTAAAGACTATTGGAGAGCTGATGACGCCAGCGTCGTTGACTACATGGAAACCTCTCTTACGGGCTTTGCTGATAGTGGCGGTGAAGTGAGTGCGCTGTGGGCAACCTTTACTACAATGTGCAAGCATTGCATAGATACATTCATATACCTACTAAATTTAAAAAAGTAAAAAAAGCACGCCATGAATGACGCGTGGTATAATTCAATTGAAGCGCAAAATCAAACGAATGAAGAAGAAACATGCGCGTACGGGGATTATTAGTGCGCGTACGGATGTTATCAGTGAACTACAAGACAAGCTAGCATGCGCTGTACGTGATTCGAAAGACCTGCATTTCACTGCAACATTGCCAAAGTTTATAAAGATTGATTGATTGATTTATGGGGTTTAACGTCCCAAAACCACTATATGATTATGAGAGACGCCGTAGTGGAGGGCTCCGGAAATTTCGACCACCTGGGGTTCTTTAACGTGCACCCAAATCTGAGTACACGGGCCTACAACATTTCCGCCTCCATCGGAAATGCAGCCACCACAGCCGGGATCTGAACCCGCGACCTGCGGGTCAGCAGCCGAGTACCTAAACTTTATAAAAAACGCGCCGGATAAGTTTTGGGAATACCTAGGCGAAAAAAAGAAGTCTGTCACGGAAATTACAATTATTGGAACCATTAATAACAACTTGAATGCTATCGCACAACATTTTAACGATTATTTTCATAGCGTATTTACCACTGGAAGTTCAGGGTTATCTTTAGACTCGGTAGTGCTTAAACGCCATGAGGCGAACTTCATCGCATACCGTGGCATTGTGTCTATGTTGTTAAGCTTAAAAACCAAAACAACTCCTGGCCCTGACGACATCCCAAATGTGTTCCTTAGGCGATACGCTGAAACTATTGCTAAATTCTTGGTTGTGTTATTCAGAGAATCTTTGCTATGTGCAAAAGTACCTAGTGATTGGAGGATGGCTCGAGTTGTCCCAGTCTTTAAGAAAGGCGATCGATCGTTAATACAGAATTACCGCCCCATATCACTGACGTCATCATTCTGCAAAATTTTAGAGCACATAATCGCAAGTAACATTAATGAATTCTTAGAAGAAAACTCGATACTAACCACTTGTCAATATGGCTTCAGAAAAGGCTGCTCGACTATCACACAATTAGTTATAGTAATCGATTCATTTGCTAAAGCCTTGGATGCTAACGGTCAAATTGATGCTGTATTTTTGAATTTTAGTAAAGCCTTCGATAGTGTGGTTCACGAAAAATTTATTCTAAAGCTAAGAAACATTAAGCTTCCTGATATTTTAATTTCCGGGATCGCAGACTATCTGAATAACCGTAAACAGTATGTTTGAGTTGATGGACACAACTCGGGCTGTCTACCAGTTACTTCAGGTGTGCCCCAGGGCAGTGTCTCGGGGCCATTACTCTTTCTTTTATATATTAATGACATCGTCACCGTCGTCACACCTGGAACACAAATAAGACTGTTTGCAGATGACTGCGTTTTGTTTCGTACAATTAAATCTGTGGATGATCAGTAGGAACTAGATTTCAGCTTGAATAACATATCCTTATGGTGCGAAAAATGGGGCATGGCTGCAAATACCGACAACACAGTCTCTCTTCGCATAACGCATAAAAATAATCCCCTCAATCACGTGTACAAAGTGGGGTCTGTCCCATTAAAACAAGTTGATAGCTATAAATAGCTTGGCGTAACCTTCACTGCCAATTTATCTTGGAACCTTCATGTTGAAAACTAATGCTTTGCTGCATTCCGCAAACTAGCTTACCTGCGACACAAACTTAGAAATTCTCCTTCAAACGTTAAGTTACTCGCCTACCTAACCTATATCCGCCCAAAACTAGACTATGCCTGCGTAGCATGCGGCCCGTATACTAAGCTCAATATCAACAAACTTGAGAAAATACAAAGAAAGTCGGTTCGTTTTATTTATTCTAAATACAAACGTTTGGACTCACCGTCACAGCTAATGTTGGCTAATGAGATTCCTTCTCTTGAATCAAGACAGAAGTACCGCTTGTATTTTTTACATAATCTAATTGACCACAAATTCACCCTCAACTCTTCGCTTTATATAAGCCCTCTTTCCACAAGGCAAACACGGCACCATCACTCTGATGCATTAACACCTATCTATCCTAGGACAGACACGTATAAGTTTTCCATTTTTCCACGGACCATTTCAGAATAGAATTCTTTGCCCGCACCGTAGATCCTGTGACGAGGGGTGACATGTACTTTTCTGTACCTTTTTTATGTGCATTATATCACAATTTTGTTAAGTTCTTTTGAATATGTTTGTTTAGGCATTTATATATTAGTGTGTATATGTGACGTATGAAGCGAGGGTTGATAGAAGCAGAGAAGGAAGAAGTGCAGAATGGAGTAAAGATGGCGTATGAGTCAGGCCACGTCTCCAATTAGTCATAGCGTCACACGAGTCGACAGGATGGAGACCTGCCTGCCCCTTCATCAGTCACTCATCATCGACACAGTTCCCCACAAGACGCCCTGACCATACATTCACTACCAAATCATATTCAACCAGGACACAACGACCAGCATCATGATTGATTCATCGGCCAACCTTGACATCCCCAAGTACACCGGAGGAGCGGACGATGGACCCGTGAAGAATTGGTTCGACCTGTACGAACTCCACGCTACCGCTGCATCATGGTCGGAACGGGAGATGATCACCAACTTCACTGACTACATCTCCGGTGAGGCATTTATGTTTTACCTGACCCACTTATTCGAAAACGATGAATCATGGCAAAAGATCAGAGAAGAGATGATTGCCCGTTTTAACGACTACGACAAGGACGTCCTCATTACCGACCATCTGCATACAACCACACGCGGCCGTCACAATCCACGCTTATTTCTCAAGGAACGTAGCTTTCCACCGGGTTTCCCTTCACAAAAGCCGGTATTTTCAAAGTCGTCGCTACAGCACACGACACGAGACGTTGCTTACCCACCTCATGCACTTCATTTTTCGTCTCGCATATGTGGTCCACCACCAGGTTTTCCATCACGCGGCTCTTCAAGCTTTCCTGACGCTCACTGTTTGCCTCATAAGGACACCATATTCACGACAGACGATTTGACACACCGAGAAAATACCCAGTCGAGCCATGCTCCTTCCGCACGGGTTCATGCATCACCGTCCGGTGCATACACACTCGACAGTCGAAGCAACACCGAAGGCTCAGACGCATCGAACGTCACACGCTGCCATGCGCAAGAGCCTCTCGTAGTGAACAGTGTAGAAAAAGCTTCTGAAGAACTTTCTATCAAATCTGAAGCATCACCTTCATTGCTTGAATCGCATGACAACAGCTCACAGACAACCAGCTGCCGACTGGAGACCTAATCAGGTTGTCATGAAAACCAGCGCGATGTTCAAGGAAGGCTTCCACCGCAATACGGTCCACAGCAACGTCAGCAACGCCAGCAAAAGCAAGTCCGTGAATCGCAGGCACTCCAACGGACACACCAACAAGGACGACGACGCAAATCAAGCCTCTTAAAACAAATTCAGTAAGCGAGGCAACTTCGCATAAGGCATCGGTGCCAGAAATGCATTTGGCACAAAACATCAATACTGCGCCTAAGATTACAGCTCCGAAGCCTCAGCAAACACTGAACAAGACAAGAAGTCACCAGTTCTACCACGCAAAGATTGAGACACCATCCCATTAGTTTACGACAACGAAGCCAACGCCACAGAAAACTACGAAAGAGACTGAACGTTATAATTTGTACAACGCGCGAACACAGACATAATTCCTTGAACTTCAGTTCTTGTACACGCAGGCTGAAAGCACAAATTCTGTCTCAGCCGCGACACAGAATACAGCGCGTACGACAGAAGATTCTGCGCCTACGACAAAGGATTCTGCGCTTACGACATTCGACCTTCAAGTGCTCCAACGACTTCCAAGCCTTGTTCGTTCTTCGCAGGTGCTCAAGTCATGTCATGGTCAGTGCAGTTTTGCAAGACGCGGTTACCTTTTCCAGAACGCCACAGCCAACCTCGCCCTCCAGAACTCCCCCATTCATGGACTGCTGCACTCTTTTCTGAAGTTTTGCGAGTTTACGAAACATCACTGGGACATGAAACCAATTGTGCATTTTGACATTTGTGACTTCTCAACCTTGCCTTGTTTACTTTTTCTTGTTCGTAATCCATGCCTTCTTTCGGGGGGAGGGGGAATCATGTGACGTATGAAGCGAGGGTTGATAGAAGCAGAGAAGGAAGAAGTGCACAATGGAATAAAATGGCGTATGAGTCAGGCCACGTTTCCCATTCGTCATAGAGTCACATATGTATATGTGTGTGTACATATATTTGTATATATATATATATATATATATATATATATATATATATATAATGTATATATATGTGTATTTGTGTGTATATGTGTATGTATATAGATATATAATTGTATGTTTGTTGTGTATGTATATACATATGTATGTTTTTAGTTTTGTGTACAAATATGACCGTCCTGCAAGGACCACGACGTGGTGTGCAGTATGTACTAAATAAATAAATAAATAAATAAATAAATAATCACAGCCTAAGGACATTCAGTAAGCCTTTAAAAAAGAAAAAGAAGTTTAGAGAAATAAACAAAATCAAAAAGCAGGCAGAGCAAAATGAATGCGAGTAAAGTGGTGAAGCGACAAAGGCCACCTACAATATGTAGGTAATATTTGACAATAGGCCAACATCGTGCAAACAATATACACTAGTCAGTAAAACAAAAAGGCAATTTACTAAAGCAATATTCAAGTAAGCGTACCCGGGCTCTCGTTCATGCCGGCAGATAGTGTTTTGAATTTATACATTAGAAATGACTCTTTTACTTCGCGTTCATGGTGTTATTTAAAACCCGATTCCAGTATTGTAGCTATCATGTTACTGAAGGAATGACCTGCCTCGTTGACTTGCCTTAAATCAGTAAGTTAGCAAGGGCATGCACATGAGCTTTATGATCATTGAAACGGTATCGAAAGGTAGTTTAAGTATTACCTATGTAATTTACATGACAGATTGAGCATTCTAGCAAATAATCGACATTTGCAGTATCACAAGTGAAATTGCCCTTAATTTTGAACTTGATGTTTGTCGCAGTACTGGCTACCAGTGTTGTTGTGGTCATGTGGGCACACACGTTTTCAGTGGGGCTTTTTACAAGGATAGCAACCAAGCGTCTGAACGTTATTGCTCTGTCTGGTTTTGGAGGAAGTTAATAAATCTCGCAAATTTTTGCCTCGTCTGTACACAACACGTAAAGTTCTGGAAACGCTTTTGCAAGGCGTTCGCTGTGCATAAGTATGCTGTGGCATTTACGGAAAATAGATGCGACGTTAGGTGCCAATGCGTTATGGGTTAAAACCAGGTTAACCTGTGAATGACTTTTAGGATTTTCCTTGGGGATGCAGAGTGCTGTATGGTCTGTGCGTCGGCATGCCTTACTGCGTCATCGACTAACTTGGGCGGATATTTCTGTTTAAGAAGTGCAGTGCGTAGCTGGTTACAGTTATTATCAAAGTCAGATTGCTCAGAGCATATTCGCTTAAAGCGTAAGGCCTGGCTGTAAGGTATGCTGGATTTGCAGTGCCTTTCGTGGCTGCTTTGAAAGTGTAAATACCTCTGTCTTTCAGTCGGCTTGCGGTACAGTTTAGTGCTTAATTTTGCATTATCGAGACATACTGTGACATCGAGAAAGTTAATGGTCTCTGGTGAATATGTGTGCGAAAAGGATATGGAAGGGTGAGCATTATAAAGTCCGAAATAAAAGACAAAAGTTTCTCCTCTCTAGGTGGCCAAATCATAAATATGTCGTCAATAAATCTTTTATAATAAAAGGGTTTTAGCGAACAACCCGACAAGAATTTGTTCTCAAGGGATCCCATAAATTTATTCGCCTAGTTTGGCCCAGTACCCATGGACGTACCACTTACTTGAACATAATGCACTCCATTGAATTCAAAGTTGTTGTACTGAAGAATCATTTTAAGCAGTATAGCTATAGTCGACCTATCAATGAACTTGTCGAGAGCGGAGTGATCGTAAGCCTCAACCACGGACCTTATACAATCCAAGTGCGGTATGCTTGTGTAGAGAGACGCAACATCGAGAGTGACAAGAATTTCAGTTATACACGAATTTAGACAACTTCGCAAGCAATATGAGACTACGCGAATATTTCTTCGATCAGCCGACTCCTGCCGACGATCGAACCGCTTTACGTTCGGCTGAACGTTGGACACCGGGGTGACAACTTGATAAACACTTGAACATGTTTATTAAAGCAGTACAGCGAGATATCATTCAAGCTTATAATGACCCTCTGTCTTTTCGTCGAAACCTATCGACCTGGAAATAAAAGCTATAGCAAACCTCGGTGAACGCAATACCCACCATGCGCCATGGTGGGCGTTTCCCACCATTTACCCACTACACTAATCCACTATAATGGTGGGTGGTGGTTTACACCATGCCCACCATTCGTTTTTTTCCGATAGGGTGACATCAAAATAAAACCAGCGGACAAAGGAGGTACCATCGTTGTCATGAACATGACCAAATATATCGCTGAAGCGAACAGTCAGCTTGATGATAGGTTGTTTTACAAGCGACTCGAGGCCGATCCGACTGAGGATTATAAAGCAACGTTAGACGGCACAATGAGAAAACTAATAAAGGAGAAAAAAACTAAATGATAGGGCAACTTCTCTGATCCCTCTTAGTCCGGAAGCTGGTAGGTTCTATTCTTTGCCAAAAAGCCATAAACACAACAACCCTGGTCGCCCACTTGTTTCCAGCATAGGTACCGCGACAGAAAACTTGTCGCGTTACGTAGATAGCGTGATAAACCAGATACCCCGTACGTTCCAGTCATTTCTGCGAGATACTAACGACTTCCTTTCCGATATTACCAAACTTATTATACCTAACAACGCTCTCCTTGTCACTCTCGATGTTGCGTTTTTCTACACAATCATAGCGCACTTGGATGGTATAAGGTCCGTGGTTGAGGCTTACGATCACTTCGCTCTCGACAAGTCTATTGATAGCTCGACTATAGCTATACTGCTTGAAATGATTCTTCAGTACAACAACCCTGAATTCGATGGAGTGCATTATGTTCAAGTAAGTGGTACATATATGGGTACTACGATCGGGCCAAGCTACGCGAATATATTTATGGGATCCCTTGAGAACAAATTCTTGTTGGGTTGTTCGCTAAAGCCTTTTTATTATAAAAGATTTATTGACGACATATTCATGATTTGGCCACATGGAGAGAAGGAAATTTTGTCTTGTATTTCGGACTTTAATAATGCTCACTTTTCCATATCCTTTTCGCACACATATTCACCAGAGACCATTAACTTTCTTGATGTCACAGTATGCCTCGATAATGCAAAAGTAAGCACTAAACTGTACCGCAAGCCGGCTGAAAGACAGAGGTATTTACACTTTCAAAGCAGCTACGAAAGGCACTGCAAATCCAGCATACCTTACAGCCAGGCCTTACGCTTTAAGCGAATTTGCTCTGAGCAATCTGACTTTGACCAGCTATGCACTGCACTTCTTAAACAAAAATATCCATTCAAGTTAGTCGATGACGCGGCAAGGCGTGCCGACGCACAATACCGCACAGCACTCTGCATCCCCAAGGAAAATCCTAAAAGTCATTCACAGGTTAACCTGGTTTTATCCCATAACGCATCGGCACCTAACGTCGCATCTATTTTCCGTAAACACCACAACTTACTTAAGCAGAGCGAACGCCTTGCAAAAGCGTTTACAGAACCACTACGTGTTGTGTACAGACGAGGCAAAAATTTCCGAGATTTATTAACTTCCTCTAAAACCAGACAGAGCAATTACGTGCAGACGCTTGGTTGCTATCCTTGTAAAAAGCCCCGCTGTAAAGTATGTGCACACATGACCACAACAACACTGGCAGCCAGTACTGCGACGAACTTCAAGTTCAAAATTAAGGGCAATTTCACTTGTGATACTGTAAATGTCGTATATTTGCTAGAATGCTCAATCTGTCATGTAAATTACATAGGTCATCCTGAAACTACTTTTTGATACCGTTTCAAAAATCATAAAGCTCATGTGCATGCCCTTCCTAACTTACCGATTTCGAGGCATGTCACCGAGGCAGGTCATTCATTCAGTAACATGATATCTACAATACTGGAATCGGGTTTTCAATCACACGATGAACGCGAAGTAAAAGAGTCATTTCTAATTCATAAATTCAAAACACTATCTCCCGGCATGAACGAGAGCCCAGGTACGCTTACTTGCTAATTGCCTTAGTAAATCGCCTTTTTGTTTTACTGACTAGTGTATATTATTTGCACGATGTTGGCCTATTGTCAAATATTACCTACATAAAGTAGGTGACCTTTGTCGCTTCACCATTTTACTCGCATTCATTTTGCTCTGCCTGCTTTTTATTTTTTTATCTCTCTAAACTTCCTTTTGTTTTTCAAAGGCTTACTGAATGTCCTCAGGCTGTGATTATCCCGCAGAACGTATGAACAAGTGAGCTACTGCGTGCGCAATTTGTTATTTTGCAGACCTGTTTCATTCCACATAAGTTGTAGGGTATCTAATACGTGCCCATTCACCATTGCAGAATGATACGCGTTTTCAGTTGTATATGCACTATAGCCACGTACCTTTGGTAATATATAGTCTTGTTTCTTAAACTACTGTTAATGACTTAGCCGTGTGATACGCATGGAAGTGGCTTATATATGTGCCCTGTGTGCCATCTGTAACCATTCACTCCGACGAAGGCAGGCCCACCTGCCGAAACGTTAGTAAAACTTGTGTTTTCGCACGTTTGGCGACCTCTTTTTCTACCGTATATATATATATATATATATATATATATATATATATATATATATATATATATATATATATATAATTAAGAATAAAGGAGCACACTTACGAAAATTTGATAATTTTTACTCTACGTTTCGGCCGTGGCACGGCCTTCGTCAGGATTCAATCCTGACGAAGGCCGTGCCACGGCCGAAACGTAGAGTAAACAATTATCAAATTTTCGTAAGTGTGCTCCTTTACTCTTAATTATATTTGCACCGGACCCACAAAATTTCTTTTTTGAATCATATATATATATATATATATATATATTGTAGAGAAGCCGCCGAACAGTGAAGTGGGTCAAATTCTCAAGTGTTCTTTAGGGGGTCAACCCAAAAAGGACGCCGCTCGCGCTGGGAGTCCGTGCTTGGCCGTGACTGTCGCCATTGTGTATACTAGCTGTGTGCCTGCTAATAAACGCCATAACAAATGGGTGGAGAGTGCTACGATCCCCTTCGATGCCATTGGAACTGCGCTCACGTACGCTGCAATCTACCATGTCCCACGACGCCTCTCAGCAAACGCCTCCTCCCATGCCACCCCCTTGTCCCGGTGTCGCCAGGATCTGAGATCCACCCATCTTCACGGGCGCCGATGGCACTGACGTGGAGGACTGGCTCACCATTTACGAGCGCGTGAGCGTCCCCAACAAATGGGATAAGGACGGCAAGTTGACAAACTTGGTGTTTTACCTTGTGTACGTTGCAACCTTGTGGTACAACAACCACGCGTCCGATTTCGCAACCTGGTCCGATTTCTAGACTGCTATCACCAACGTTCTTGGCCGCCCTGCCGTTCGTAAGCTGCAAGCCGAGCAGCGCTTACGCGAACGCGTTCAGCAGGCCGGTGAAGCATTCACCAGTACCATAGAAGACGTCCTGGACCTGTGCAAGAAATCCAACGACAGCATGTTCGAATCAGACAAGCTCCGGAACGTCATGAGGGGCATTGACGATGATGCCTTCACGATGCTGCTTGCCAAAAACCCAGGCACAGTAGCTGAGGTCATTACGCTGTGCCAGAGCTACGAGGAGCTCCGCCGACAGCGTTCGATGACCCGTCGCTCCACACCACGAGATGCAGGGCTTGCTGGCTTGGAGTGGAGATGTGTTCAGGTGGCGCTGCTTGCAGACCTCAAGTCCTTCATACGTGAGAAAATCGCGCGCCAGTTGTCTCTCCTTCCCTTTGCCCGCCCACCGGCTGTTCAACAATCGGCAACTACTATTCTTCCACCCATCTGCCGAGCGATTGATCAGGAAATAGCGGAGGTCATGCCTGCGTACCAACCACAACGTCCGGCCCCTGCGCCCCCACATTACGCCCAAGTGGTCGCCAGGCCGCCTCCAGTCGTTCAAGCGCCTGCACCACTGACTTACGCCGAAGCGGCTGCTCGACCTCCGTCCTTTGCAGCGGGTGTGCCGGCTGCGTATGTTGGCGCAACCCCTCAGCCTCATTTTCAACCCACCATGCAGCCTTTCGAGCCACTGTTCCGGGCTAGACCCACCCCGGCGAACCGATGGCGCACACCCGACAACCGGCCCATCTGCTTTGCTTGTGGTTATGCCGGTCACGTAGCCCGTTATTGCTCTCGAGTACAGCCGGCTGCTATTTCTTCTCCTGTTGCTGGCCACCTTCGCCATCCGTATAACGACGAACTGCCGTATGTGCCAGTGTCTCGCCCAGGTCCGTCTCCTCAAAAATCGCTGTCACCACGACGTCGGTCCCTGTCCCCCATGCGGCCAAGTTCGGCTGCTCATGAGCGGGAAAACTAGTCGTCGCAGTCCCAGAGGCAAGGACTGCGACGCTATCGCATTGTGAAAGCCCCCAGAGTCGCCCATCTAATGTCATTGACGTGCTTGTGGACGGTGTTCAAGCATCTGCTCCTATTGACACTGGAGCTGCCGTATCAGTTATGAACGTAAATCTTTGCCGCTTGCTTCGAAAAGTGACGACGCCAATTTCTGGGTTGTCCCTTCGTACCGCTAGTTCACATCGTATTCATCCTACAGCAGGCTGCACAGCTCGCGTTGTCGTTCAGGACGTTCTGTATGTCGCCCAATGCATCATCATTCCTGCATGCTCTCATGACGTCATCCTGGGATGGGATTTTCTCTCCCGCAACGACACCATCATTCATTGTGCCGCCGCCGAAGTTGAACTCTCGCCCTTCTCGCATTTGACGCCAGAAGACGGTCCCTCGACAATGAGCAAGATTCTCGTGAAAGACGATACTATAGTGCCTCCAAGCTCGACGATGGGTGTATCGGTCTACTGCACTGGTCTCTCCTACACAATTGCACTCGTTTCGCCATCCGACCGTGCTTCCAGAAGGAAAGGGCTGCTAGTGCCTTTCGCGACCGTGCAAGTCATCCAGGGCAACGCCGCTATTTTTGTGACCAACCCATCCCCGTACATTGTTACCTTGGTTCGAGGGGCATGTCTCGGCAGAGTGGAACCAGTCGACGACGCACAAGTCCTGAACGTACCCGAAGATTCGCGTTGTCCCGATTCGCGTACCATCAGTGCTGTTTCTACTTCTGATCCATCATCTCCTGATGTATTCGGCCCATACGTTGATGACAACCTTACGTCAGTACAGCGTTCCCAGCTTCTGGACCTGCTGCAAGAATACCGTTCTTCTTTCGATGTCGGGCGAAGTTCTCTCGGTCGCGCGCGTCCAACTGTTACGCATCGTATTGACACTGGTGCCCATCCACCATTACGGCAACATCCATACCGCGTGTCGCCTGCTGAACGCCGGGAAATTAACGAGCAGGTTGACGATATGCTCCGACGCGATGTCATTCGGCCCTCGGACAGTCCATGGGCGTCTCCTGTTGTTCTTGTTGCGAAGAAAGATGGTTCTGTTCGGTTCTGTGTGGACTACAGGCGGCTCAATAACATCACTCGCAAGGATGTCTGCCCCCTGCCGCGCATCGATGACGCAATTGACAGCCATCACGGAGCCCAATTTTTTTCTTCTCTCGATCTGCGCTCGGGGTACTGCCAAGTACCTATGGCTTATGACGCTCGACCGAAGACTGCCTTCATCACACCCGACAGCTTGCACGAATTCAATGTCATGCCGTTTCGTCTGTGTAATGCACCTGCGACATTTGAGCGCATGATGAACACCGTTCTGCGCACCTTGAAATGGTACACGTGCTTGTGTTACCTCGATGATGTTGTTGTTTTCGCTTCAGATTTCTCCACGCATCTCCAACGTCTAAAAGACGTTTTCACACGTGTGAGCGAAGCCGGCTTGCAACTAAATCTTAAGAAGTGCCGCTTTGCAGCACGCCAACTCACCATCCTAGGGTACGTCGTGTCGCAAGATGGCATTCTTCCTGACCCAGCCAAGCTTCGGGCCGTGGCCGAATTCCCCAAACCTGCGTCCGTCAAAGAACTGCGTAATTTCGTGGGCCTGTGCTCGTACTTCCGACGCTTCATACGAAACTTTGCCACGATCATATCACCCTTGACGAAGCTCCTTGGAGGTAACGGGCCCCTTGATTCGTGGTCATCCGAGTGCGACGACGCGTTCGCAAAGCTCCGCCATTTGTTGACGTCTCCTCCCATTCTACGCCACTATGACCCTACAACCCCAACGGAGGTGCACACGGACGCCAGCGGTGTAGGCCTCGGCGCTGTCCTGGCGCAGTGCGAACCCGGATTCCCTGATTGTTGTCGTGGCATATGCAAGCCGTACGCTCACGAGAGCCGAGACAAACTACACCGTTACCGAAAAAGAGTGCCTGGCGATCGTCTGGGCCCTTACGAAGTTTCGACCATATTTGTATGGTCGCCCATTCGATGTCGTCACCGAACATTATGCACTATGCTCGCTGTCATCATTAAAGGATCCCTCAGGCCGTCTTGCCCGTTGGGCTCTTCACTTACAAGACTAAGACATCCGCGGGCTCTACCGCAACGGACGCCAGCATGCTGACACCGACGCCCTCTCGCGCTCCCCTCTGCCTGAAGCTGGCGTGCTCTGCTCAGTATCCTCGGTTGCTGCTTCTGCCATTGATGTTGACATCATCACTACCGAACAGCGAAAGGATAATTGGATCGCCCCACTGATCGACCTGCTCTCTGATCCATCCGCAACGACATCCACGCGTGCCTTGCGTCGTCGAGCTCACCATTTCGCCATTCGTGACGGCCTCCTACACCGACACAATTACGACGCCGATGGCCGGCAGTGGCTACTCGTGATACCACACAGTCTGCGGTCGGAGATATGTGAATCTTTCCAGTCTGATACGCAATGCGCACACTCTGGGGTATTCAAAACGTACCATCGCATTCGACAACGCTACTTCTAGCGCGGGATGTACCGCTACGTCCAGCAGTTCGTTTGCTCCTGCCTCGCTTGCCAACGCCGCAAATCGTCCGCACACATGTCACCAGCCGGTATGCAACCGTTACCTTGACCTGACCGTCCGTTTGGGTGCATAGGTACCATTTTTATGGACCACTCCCACTGACGTCCGCTGGCAACCGCTGGGCCATCGTCGTCGTAGATCATTTAACGCGATACGCCGAAACCGCCGCTCTCCCTGCGGCTACTGCGCGTGATGTTGCGTCCTTCCTACTGCATCGATTTATACGGCGCCACGGTCCACCCCAGGAGCTTCTCAGCGATCGAGGCCGTGTCTTCTTGTCAGAAGTCGTCGACGCCATTCTCACTGAGTGCCATTCTGTCCACCGCAAAACAACTGCTTACCACCCGCAGACGAATGGTCTGACAGAACGCTTTAACCGCACCCTCGGCGACATGCTTTCGATGTACGTCGCCGCCAACCACACGAATTGGGATACTATACTGCCCTTCGTCACCTACGCCTACAACACCGCCCCTCAGAGCACGACCGGTTTTTCACCTTTCTTCTTGCTGTACGGAAGGCACCCGTCACACACCATCGACACGATACTTCCGTACACGCCGGATCCATCTGAGTGTGCACCTATTTCCGAGACAGCCAGGCTTGCTGAAGAGTGTCGCGAGCTGGCCAAGAGATTTACGACGCATGAGCAAGAGCGCCAGAAGAGTATTCGTGATGGCTCCGCCACTTCTGAACCCACGTTCCTTCCTGGTTCCCTTGTATGGCTCTCAATTTCGATCTCTGTAGCTGGCCTTTCTTCCAAACTACTCCCAAAATATGAAGGTCCCTACCGTGTGATCGAGCGCACATCTCCAGTCAACTATCTTGTCGAGCCAATTGAACGATCTTCGGACATGCGCCGTCGCGGGCATGACATAGTCAACGTGGAGCGCCTGAAGGCTTACTATGACCCGCTCGTAGTGACAAGCTGTTAGGTCGCCAGGCGGCTCCCTCTTCGACCCCGGCGTAATTGTAGAAAAGCTGCCGAACACTGAAGTGGGTCAAACTCTCAAGTGTTTTCTAGTGGGTCTACCCAAAAAGGACGCCGCTTGCGCTGAGAGTCCATGCTTGGCCTTGACTGTCGCCATTGTGTATACTCGCTGTTTGCCTACTTCTAGTAGTGGGTCGTATGCCAAGGCGAAGGGTCACAACACAAGAAAAGAAAGAAGTGCGCGTGGGCCCCCCGCTCTGGAAAAACAAGCCTAATCGACGCGCTTGGTTAGAGCCCTGTTGCTCAGACATCAATAAACCTTGTTGACACCCCTGGAGCGACTTGAAAATTGGTGGAGATGCTGGGTAGCGCCTCATGGATGTTTCAGACCCCTGCTGGAAGCGGCACCCAGTGCGAGTCAACACTCCCGTTCATCGGACAAGCCGCAGGATCAGGGGATTACCACCCGAAGCTGACCTTACAGTTCACACCAGTATGATAAGCACGTCCATTCAAACCACTTTAACAGGTACGGAAAACCCCACGGTGACTCGGTACACCCTCGAAAGTCCACAGGTTCCGACACCATTTCTTGGCACCGAGCTCGAAGACGTCGAGGACTGGTTGGTTGACTTCGAGCGCGTAGCTGCTTTGAACGAATGGAACGACGCGGCCAAACTACGGCGTGTGTACTTCTATATGGAGGATGGAGCACGTACCTGGTACATGAATCATGAGGAACAGATGACATTGTGGCCCGAATTCCTGCTTGAACCTTTGTGTGCCTTGTTTTTGGCAACAGTACTGAAAGTTGGGCGAGTTGGTACTCATTCGTGACTTCTTTGCGGAAACACGTACACGGACACAAGGAAAAGAGGCAAACAACACGGGCGCAAACTCACAACTGGTTTATTTTGAACAACGAACTGTACTTACATCTTCACGTAGCCCACACGCCCTCCCATCGGTGGATCGAGGAACAAACGAGATAACCTAAAGAAGGCTTAGTCAACGCTACGTCTTGATAAGAACCACAAAACAACAAAAATTGAAGAGTTCACGCATCTGCAGACAGATTTTTGCATGTGCCTTTCAAAAAGTCAAATTCTTTATCGGACATGGTGACGGAAGCTTGGCTAACACATTTTCTCCCATGTTTCTAATATGGAATGCTTCAATCAACTCCCTGTTAATTTTTCTCTTGTGAGTTGACAGAATCTTTGTGTCTGTAAAAATTGGTACGCACCCACAAGACTTGCAGTGATCTACCAGATGTGTTCGTCCTGAACTACGTAATGCCAAGTCATGCTCCTTCAAGCGTGTGTTTACACATCTTCCAGATTGCCCGACATGAAATCTGCCACAGCTGAACGGAACCTGGTATACCACTGCTGTTCTGCAAGACCGGTATTGTTGGCTGTGTTTCATCTGGCAGCTGTTCTTACTCTGCGTAGTGCTGGACTCCACCATGTTCCGAAGTCGTGGACACAACTTTGACAGCTTGTTGGGTGCTGTAAAAACCGAGGTTACTCCGTATTTCGCTGCTACGTTCTTCAAGCCATGGGACAACCTATGAACATAAGGGAGAACTGCAAGCTTTCTTTTTTCACTTTGTACTCTTCTGGGACTTCTTTCCGTACCTTTTATCACTGGGATGAGTTTTTTGCAAATAGTGTTCAGCAAATGGCTGGGATACCCAGCTGCCCTGAGCCTGCTTAGCTGGTCCTGAAAGCTGGAAGCAAGCTTGTGCACACATGACCGAAGCAACGAAGATCTAAAGCATGAGGATGCTATCGCATTTTTTATTACTTTTGAGTGACTAGATGCAAAATTTCCTTGTGTCCATGTACGTGTTTGCGCAAAGAAGTCATGAATTGTTTTTGGCGTTGTGTGGAGACGTCGAGCAAAATCCCGGTCCTACTGATGAAATTCTTAAAATGGTGAAAGAAACAAATGCTCGATGCATTCGAATTCAGGCAAACCAAACGAACATTGCGCAAGCAATAGACGACCTTAAAGCTGCCCACACTTCTTTGGTGTCCGCTGTATCGGGATTTAATGAGCGCTTGCAGTCAGTGGAACAACAAAAAGCTTGTTTCGAGGGATTTCAGGGAGACGTCTGCCGCACACGTGAATGTGTAACTACAATGCAAAAAGAACTAACCACATTGCGTGCTAGACTTTAAGATGCTGAAGATCGTTCTAGGCGGGACAACCTGCTGTTCTTTGGCATTGCAGATGATCCCATAGAAAACTGGGAGCGATCATCAGCAAAAATTATTGCGCTTGCATCGGATAGACTATAGCTGCAGCTTTCGTCAGATAGTATTGTACGTGTCCATAGGTTGGGATGATACAAAGCAGGGAGTAACAGACCCATTATTGCTAAGTTTGCTGCAGACAAAAGTAAAGATTTAGTTTTCCCAAAGCGTTCTCTGCTTTCTGGAACTGAACTAAGTATAAAGCAAGACTATATAATCGCTACACGCACTGCCCAGAAAAAACTAAGTGAGTTCAGCAAAACACTTAACATAACCACTAAGTTAACCCACAACAAACTTCTCGCAGGTGGTAAGTGCTATATTTACGATCCAGGCGAAGACAGTGTGTATGAGCGTGTTCGCGAAGAACCTTGAGACAATATGTGTAAGCCTGCGTCAACTTCCCGCTCTTGTCAGAATGCGCCTCTCTCGCCTAGGTTAACGCGCTCTAGTAGAACGCAAGCCACAAAAAAAATAGGATGCCGCGAGGAGTGGTGGCGTCTTGTTTTCTATACCTGTTCTGTATACCAATATCCGCAGCCTTAGTAATAAAAAAGAGAGCCTCAGTGCTCTGATCAACGATTCGGATACAGATGTCGTTATATTAAGTGAAACTTTGTTGTCAAACGAAATAAAAAACAACGAGCTGTTTCATTGCAACAAAAAGTTTGTTGATTGATTGATTTGTGGGGTTTAACGTCCCAAAACCACTTCTGATTATGAGAGACGCCGTAGTGGAGGGCTCCGGAAATTTTGACCACCTGGGGTTCTTTAACGTGCACTCAAATCTGAGTACACGGGCCTACAACATTTCCGCCTCCATCAGAAATGCAGCCGCCGCAGCCGGGAATCGAACCCGCGACCTGCGGGTCAGCAGCCGAGTACCTTAGCCACTAGACCACCGCGGCGGGGCAACAAAAAGTTTGTTGTGTACCAACGTGACCGTGACGAGAGGATTGGTGGTGGTGTTTTGATTGCTGTAAATGAAGCATTCGAGAGTTTCCTAATTTCAACTGCGAGTAGCTTGGAAATAATTTGGTGCTGTGTAACAATCAATTTCAAGAAAATAATTTTTGGTGCCTGTTATCGTCCTCCAAGTTGTGCCAGTGGTTTTTCTGAGGCGTTTCATGACTCGGTGAATGAAATCACTGTCAAGTTTCCTGCTGTGCCCGTCTTTCTTGCTGGTGATTTCAATTTTCCACATATTCAGTGGCCAGAACCTTACCTGTCCTCCATTTCATCATCCGCGCAAGCTATCACTTTTATTCGTGCATGCAGTTGGTAACTGGGCCAACGCGTGCAACGCCCACCAAAGCGTCACTACTTGACCTGATACTAACAGCAGTTACTGATATCGCTTCCTCTGTAACACACACCCCTGGCTTAAGCGATCATGACGTACTTCACTTTATTATTACCCTTCCTGCACCAAACCCACGTAGACAGTTGAAACAGATAAGAGACTACAGCAAAGCGGACTTTGACGCTATAAACTCCAGTCTCTGCTCTTTTCTCGATGAATTTCTTTTAGATTATTCTCACAAACCCGTTGAAATACTATGGCAGTCATTCAAAGTAAAGGTTGCAGAACTAACAGCCCAACAAGTCTCTTTAAGAACTATATACAGCATTTCTAATGCACCTTGGTATTCTAGGCACCTTAAAAGGTTGTCGAATAAAAAATCACGGTTGTTTCGTGCCGCGAAACGATTACAAAGCGCCGAACGCTGGTCTGTCTATAAAACGGCAGCTAAGTACTACAATGGCGCTCTCAATAATGCCAAACACCATTTCTTTCACTTCACACTACCAGCAATGTTACAAGCTAATCCAAAAAAGTTTTGGAACACATTTAAGCTGAAAGAGGACTCAACTATTTGCCTTGTGATGAACACGGTAATCCAGTCCCAAAAGATCACTGTGCTTTATTACTGAATGAAACGCTCGCTTCTTCTTTCTCTGACTCGATCATTAACAATCGTCCATGCATGCAGAATCTTGACGTTTTTCCCATGGATCCCATTACCTTTAATACAACCAGCATTGCGACACTTATTGATAAGCTAAAGCGATCATCGTCATGTGGAGTTGACTCAATTAACTCTAAATTTCTTCAGAATATTAAGGAATACAGTTCCATTATCTTAGGCTGCCTCTTTACTAAATCGCTCCAAGATAACTGTCTACCTAAAGACTGGAAAACCGCTAAGGTGATCCCACTCCATAAGTCTGGTGAAAGACATAATTCCCGTAATTATCGTCCTATTTCTCTGACATCGGTCCCTTGCAAGCTAATGGAGCACATAATTTACTCAAACCTCGTTAAACATTTCGAATCAAATAACCTCTTTCATAACTCTCAACATGGTTTCCGCAAATTTTTCTCTTGCGAAACACAACTAAAACTATTTACCAATGATCTCCACGCTGCACTTGACTCAGGTGCGACTATTTATTGTATTTTCCTAGATTTCGCCAAAGCTTTTGACAAGGTTAACCATGAACTGCTTCTACTAAAATTACATTGCTTGCGCATAGACCCTTTATTACTTGACTGGATAAAATAATTTCTAACCGCACACAGTTTGTTTGCACTAACTATATTAATTCCTCTGAAGTGCCCGTGCGTTCAACCATACCTCAAGGTTCTGTTTTAGGCCCACTACTATTTTTAATTTATAATAATGACTTGCCTTATAACATATCCTCCCCTATTTGCCTCTTCGCTGACGATTGTGTCATTTACCGTACAATTACTGATCATAACGACAACGAAACCTTACAAGCAGACCTAAACAACATTTTACATTGGTGTTCTCTTTGGAAAATGGAACTTAACATTTCTAAATGTATAGCAATGAGAGTTTCACGTAACCACACATCTATCGATAACTATTCCTACAGCCAGAACGCAACCCCTCTTGAATATGTCCGGTCTTATAAGTATCTTGGTGTTCACATTACTAACTCGCTATCATGGTCTGACCACATTAATCACGTCACATCCAAGTCTAATCGCATGCTCGGTTACTTAAAACGAAACTTTCTTGTTGCGCCGACTTTTTTAAAGAAACAGCTGTACACCAACTACATCCATTCTCTACTGGAGTACGCCGCATGTGTATGAGATCCCGGCCACATAACACTCGTTAACAAATTAGAGGCAATCCAAAACCGGTCGTCACGTTTAATTCTTTGCAGCTATAATCGAGCATCTAGTGTAACTGCCATGAAGGTCAGGCTTAATCTCCCTCCGCTTGTCATGCGTAGAAAAATCGCTCGCCTTTGCGCGTTCCAAAAAATATACTATCACAATCATGTTCTAAAATCGCGCTTATTACAGCCTGCATCTTTCATATCATCCCGCATAGATCACCCCCACAAAGTGCATATTCCTCGAAGTAACACCGTCACCTTTTCCCAATCTTTCCTTCCTAACACATGTCGCGACTGGAATCTTCTGTCAGCATCAACCGCCAGTATTACTGATCCTGACGCGTTCCGTCAGGCCTTGACATCTTCCATGTAAATTGAATTTCATGTTGCGCACGCGATAATTCCTCATGGTATTCGTAACTTGTATTTCACACCGCATTCTCTTTTTTTTCTTCTCGTTTTCTTATTATTGAATCTTTTGCATCTTTTTTGCGTTGTCTGGCTTATTACGTGTATGTTTTGCTTTTTGCCCGTATCGCTTTTGCCCGTTTCGCTTTTGCTCGTTTTCTTATTATTGAATCTTTTGTAGTTTTTGTGCGTTGGCTGACTCATTACGTGTATGTGTTGCTTTTTGCCCCTCCCCTCTACAATGCTGTAAAGCCCTGAGGGCAAAATAGAGAAGGAAAGAAAGAATTCCGCCGCCGGCTGTTGGATACTTACAGAAGTGCTGATCGCCACGAACGAGCGGAGCGAGCGATCCAGGCCCGCATCCAGATGCCCAATGAAACTGTCATGACCTATGTGGAAGATATGACGCACCTGTTCCGACGGGCTGATCCGAGTATGACAGAGGAAAAGAAGTTGCGTCATCTGATGCGGGGAGTTAAGGAGCAGGTTTTCGCTGGCCTTGTACGGAGCTTTCCGAACACGGTCGCCGAGTTTTCGTCCGACGTCGTCACGATGGAAAAGATGCTTCAGCATTGATCCACCCTGTATGAGCGGCAAGTGAACACGTCCACTGCTCAAGTTCTCACAACTATTGGGAACAACACCGAGTGTCTGCGCGACCTTATCCGCTCTATAGTACGCGAGGCGCTGCAAAAGGTTGCCGCACCACCACTACCTACGGTGAGTTCCATTGCAAGCATCGTCAAGGACGAGCTGCACCATGCCCTTCGTGACCCTGTGAGTCTGGATAACGCCACACCCGCCCCGGCTGACTACCACCGTGCGACCTATGCGGAAGCCTTGAAGCGCCCAGCTTCCTCTTCCCCGCTGTTTGTTCAGGCACCTCCTATGGTTTCACTTCAGTCGGCGCAGCCTCTACGGTAGTACGAGAACACACGCACGCCCCTACCCCTCGTTTACGCCAGCCCTGTACATCTCGCGGAACAACCAGCACACTACCTAGACGACAGACGTGCTTCGCCTCGGAAATCTGATGTTTGGCGCACTCCTGATCGCCGACATCTGAGCTTCCACTGGGTTGAAGCGGACCATTTGTACCGCCAGTGTCCGTACCGGCGCCTCGGGCTGCGTGGCTTTTCAGTACATTCAGCGCCTCCTCGGTATGACCAGTGACCCCGGGACATTGAGGACTACCTGGCTCAACAGCGCATGCCACCGCCTTTTGGACGGCAGTTGTGCTAACCGTCGCTGAGGCGGTTTTCATCTTCGCCCCAGCGACATGCTGGCGCACGGTCCTCCAGTCCCCGCCGGGAAAACTAACGCAAGCGACCCTTGGAGGCGAGGTCGCTGGCAGTCGACGGGCTGAAGACCGCCGATCGACGCTAACAGGAAAGGGTGTAGATTCGACTGAGCGATATGTGCGGCTTTCTCTGGATATACCGGTGCTTATGGACGGCTATGCAGTAGGTGCTTTAGTTGATACCGGGGCTCACTATTCGATACTAAGCGAGAAAATGACCAGACTACTAAAGAAGGTAATCACGCCTTGGCAGGGCTTCGTGATCCGAACGGCTGGTGGCCACACCGTCTCTCCGCTTACAACCTGCACGAGTAGAGTTTGGGTATGCGGTTATACTTTTGTAGCAAGTTATTTGTACTCCGTGAATGTTCACGCGACGTTATTCTTGGTGTTGACTTCCTGCAGGAGTATGGAGCTGTCATTGATCTTCAAGAGAATCGAATCACCTTCTCAGCCGACCGAGCAATCGACAAGCAGGACGACCAACAACGTGCCGAAGTTCTTCGCGTTTCTGCTGAAAGTATAACGCTTCCTCCAAAAGCCAGTGTTATTGTCGACGTCACATGCTGTGGATTGCGAAATGGTGAAGCGATTGCAGAAAGTAATTTTGAACACCTGCTGACTCAAGGTGTTTGTGTGGCTAGGAGTACCATACAGCTACGTGATGGCCGATCTCAACTTCTCGTTGCAAATTTCAGCTACGAACACCGACACCTTTTTCGTGGCACTTCGTTAGCGTTTGCACACGAATTAGGAACCGTTTCCATCTGCTTCTCATCGGACGCAGTGGAGGCCGCCGATACGTCCCTAAACAATATGGATAATAATTCTAACCTCACACCAGAAAACGAGACAGCACTGCGAAAACTCTTGGTTTAATTCAAGTCATGCTGAGCTACTTCCTCTAAGGTGTGCCAAACTTCGATCACTAGGCACAGAATCATCACTTACGACGACGCCCGCCCAGTACACCAACAGCCTTACCGCGTGTAAGCGAAGGAACGAGAAGCCATTTGTACGCAAGTTCGAGAAATGCTTGACGACGGCATCATCGAGCCTTCCAACAGTGCGTGGTCCACTCCGGTCGTCATAGTCAAGAAGAAAGACGGAATGCTACGTTTTTGCATCGATTACCGGAAGCTGAACAGCGCGACTAAAAAGGACGTGTACCCGCTGCCATGCATCGATGACTCGTTAGACAGATTACGCCGCGCCAACTATTTTTCCTCTTTGGATTTAAAAGCGGGTACTGGCAGATTGATGTTGACGAGCGAGACCGTGAAAAAACGGCCTTTGTGACCCCAGATGGCCTGTATGAATTTCGAGTCCTTCCTTTTGGTTCGTGCTCAGCGCCCGCAACTTTCCAGCGAATGATGGACACAGTGCTTACAGGTCTGAAGTGGCAAACTTGTCTCGTATACCTTATGATGTCGTCGTTTTTCTGAAACCTTCCAGCAACATCTTCACCACCTCAGGAGTGTGCTCCAGGCTATTCAATGAGCAGATCTTACACTCAAACCACAGAAGTGTCACTTTGGTTATAGAGCACAAATTCCTTGGCCATGTAGTCAACGCGAAGTTTGAAGTTTGAAGTTTGAAGTTTGAAGTTTATTTTGCTTCCATTACAGAAACAAGGAGCAGGAGCAAAAGGCTACAAAGGCCTGACAAAGGGCTCCCACTCCTGTTGGCACTCAGCATCAGCGGTACATATGGCAATACAAAATTCATCACAGAAATTCATATCAAATTAAAGATCATATAAGCAGTATACAGACCATCTGATGAATAATACATGATAAAAAGATAACATGTAGGTTAAATCAAATCAATCCGGATAAGCAGCCCGGAATACCAAAGAAATATGCACAATAAACAATCGCAAAATACATAAGATTATTATTATACAGATTAAAATATACTGACTTCAGTAAAATATAACATAGGCAACGAGTGTGAATGGCATTATTCATTTGTGAAAAAAAAGAAAAAAAAAACAAAAAACATAACAGTATGACACGAAAAAGATACGCATCATACATATTCCAATTGATGATTTATAATATACAGTTTCATAGATTTTTTCGACATAGTATTAAAATCAAGGGGGCTTAGGTGATTTATTAAATGCGGAACCTGGTAGCCTATATGCTGCCGGCCATAAGCTGTTCGGAACTTCGGTATTACCCTAGTTTCATTGCGTAGAGAATAACGACATTTTGATTGGGGTGATTTAGCTGTGTAGAGCTTGTTCTTTTTTATATGCTGAAATATTCTATAATAGTACATTTGGTTAGCTTTTAGCAAATTGTGTTTAATAAACAAATCATGCGTTCGCAAATCTCGAAGCCTACCTGTGTAGTTTTCAAAGCATCTAAGGACTCTCTTTTGCAATATTATCAATTTCTGATAATTTTTTGAGTATGTTGTACCCCAGACTAGCATGCAATATGTAAGGCGAGAGTAGAACATGGAGTAATATAATACTTTTTTAAGCCAAAGCGGTATCAGATCCCGGATTTTATTAAAGCATCCCGTGATTTTACTCAGTTCAGCGGACAATTTTTCCACATGTGTCGTCCAGGACATATCGCCTCTAAACCATATGCCCAGGAATTTATGAGCCTCTACTTGTTCTATTTGCACATTTTGAAACAGTATTGCTAGCTTAAAATTGATCGGCTTGTTAATAGGGGCAAAAATAATGTATTTAGTTTTATTAACATTGAGTTGCAATTGGTTGCTGTGCAACCACGACATAAGTAGTTTTAAGTAATTATTTATTGAAATTTGTAGCATTTGCAGCGACTTTCCAGCAAAAAATACATTTGTGTCATCAGCATACATAATTACACTTTGGGAATATGGTATATAAGCAAGATCGTTTATGTACAAGTTAAACAACAAGGGTCCAAGTATAGATCCCTGCGGGACGCCTTGTAGTATCTTTAATTTCGTAGATTTGGAATTGTTAATAGATACATACTGATACCTGTTTTGTAGATAACTTCGAATCAAGTCATGTGCTGTCCCTCTTATCCCACAATCATATATCTTAGTCAACAAAATGGCGTGGCTCACAGAATCAAAAGCTTTTCTTAAATCTAGAAAAAGACCAATGGTGTATAATCTTTGTTCAATGTTATTTATTATTTCATGTTTTATAGAAAGTAATGCTTCTTCACAGGATCTTTTTTTTCGAAACCCATATTGCACGTCAGACATAACAGAGTACTTTTGAACAAAACCATCAACGCGAACGTTTATGACTGTCTCAAAAATCTTTGACATGACTGGTAATACCGATATAGGGCGGTAATTATTAAAAGTGTAGTCTGTGCCACCTTTGTGCACCGGGCACACTCTAGCCAGCTTGAGTGCTTCTGGGAACACACCCTGTTCGAGCATGCAGTTAATGACGTGGGTTAAAGGACTGCAAATTATATCCATTACATATTTCACGGCAGCTGGTTTGATATCGTCGTAGCCTGCAGCTGCATTGTTTTTTAGGTTACGCATGATGTTTGACAGTTCGTGCTCCGTAGCTGGTGCCAGTACAATAGAATTACTTGAACTGGTTTTTTTTATACGCATCTACACTTGGATGTTCATAGCGCACAGTCGAACTGTACTCTCCACTACGAATGAATTGGTGGTTTAACATATTAGCGGCTTCGTCATCATTTAGGATGCCTTGATTTGTAGTTACAACTATTGGCGCTGCGTCATTCTTTCTTTGAGCAAGATTGTTAACCGCCTGCCAGAACTTCTTTTTGTCATTTGCTACTTGGGAGAACAAATTCTCATAATAACAGATTTTAGCATATCTAAGTTCTGCATTGAGCTTATTTCGATATTTTTTGAACTCAGCAAACTTTTGTGGGTCACGCGTCTTAACGAAAGAATGATACATGTTATTTTTAGCGGCAATCTTATTTAAAAGTGCCCGCGTAATCCATGGCTTTCTAATCTTTTTCTTCCGGGTACGCTTAGTTGTCTTAATAGGAAAGGCTAGCTCGTAGCATGACATGAAACTGGCATAGAAATTGTTATATGCTTTATTTACATCACATTGCTGGAAAATCGGTTCCCAGTTTGTCTTTTGGATCAGAGAGCGGAAATGAGCTAAAGAATTTGGGTTTATATTCCGATATGTGCACACGCCCATTTTTATGCTTTTATCATTTGTCATTGGCAAGAAACAAAATATCGGTAAATGATCACTTATGTCCACTGATAAGAGGCCAGCATAGCTACTTGTGCCAGGTGCATTTGTAATGGCGACATCTAGCAACGTCGCGCTATCCGCTGTAATACGAGTGGCTAGATTGATAAAATTTTCACAGCCATAAGCATATAGAGTTCGCTTAAGTTCACGCGCATTAGTGTCATTTCCCAGCATGTTGATATTCAAGTCACCCATTATCAGAAACTTTGAACCAGTGTTAGTTAGATAGTTTAATAGTTCATCAGTGAATTCAAAGAATGGCGTCTTATTTCCGTTTGGGGGCCGATATATGACACATACATAAAAAGATTTCAAACATACCGTAAGACATTCTATATGTTCGTTAGTAGTGGTGAAACTTGAAATCACTTCGTATTGCAGATGTTCTCTAAGATACATAGCCACGCCGCCACCACGCCCATTAGTACGTGTGATGCCTTGGTATGTGTACCCTTCTAATTGAGGCGGCTTTTCACTTTGCGTTAGCCATGTCTCAGTAAACATCAACACATTGAAGCTAATGTCCATATTTTCAAGAAATTCTCGCAGGTCATCTCCTTTGTCTCTAATACTTCGTAGGTTTAAATGCAAGGCTGCCATGAACTTATTTGGATTTAACTTAGAAACAGAAATATTAAACGAGTCATAATCGTGATAAGTACAGCAGTTGAGACCGGAATTAGCCATGTATGTCAGTAATTAGTGCACAAAATTGTGTTCAGCTAGACTGTGGCATTCACTCGACCATTTTATCAACATCATCCAAACAGATTAGGCGAAGCACAGGTGCGGTTTCATTTCGCCGTGCGAAAATCTTTCCGCCAGCTGTCCACACAAATTTCCAGTTAACAGCTCTTTTCTTTCTGATGGCAGCTCCGAGCAGCTGCTTAGCTTCTTTCGTCAAATGCTCATTGATGAACACTGGATTCTGCTTGTCGAATCCAAGCATTTTTGTGTCTAGTCTCGTCTTCTTTGATTTAGCAAGAATTGCATTCCTTTTGTCTCGGCGGACAAAACGAACAATAATGTTGGACTGGTCATGCCTAGCAGTAGGAACTCTGTGGCAGACGTCTATGTCATGCTTTTCAATGTCCTCTTTTATCAGTTCGCCAATTTTTGTTACCACTGATATTGGTTCACTGTCAAGAGGTATGCCCTTGATTTCTAGATTGTTTGATCGCTGGTATTGCTCTAGCTCCTCCAGCCTGCGCGTCAGCTTTGCATTTTGTGACTTCAGTTCCTTGTTTTCAAGCAGAATTTTTTGCAAATCCTCTCTTATAAGCTTGAGTTCCTGAATATCAGGCCTCAGTCCTTTAAGTTCATTCAATGTATCCTTAATTTCATGCAACTCAGCGGCTAATTCACTCCGCAGATCGTCAACCTGCTTTTTAGTCATAATATCTAAAAAAACGTACACTATTCACAACAAACAACAGATCCAAAGTCTGGGCAGGGCAGTTTTCGCTCGGCAGCAGTGCACACGTTTCACGTTTGGCAACACAAACAGAAAAACAGCAAGCCTCACCTGGAAAGACAGATATCCTTCAGTTACGTGTGCAATGTGCACCGCTGCCGAACTGCAAACGCCGGTAGGTCCGGGGGCGCTTTTTGAAGCCAGCCGTAGCGTCCACCGCCACCAAGCGGACGATGCCGATCGCCTTGTTATCACCGGGGGTGTAGCCGATCAAACCCGCCCGAAGATAGAGGGTCCGCCGGCTGGAAGTATCTTGGAAAAATTATCCCTTGGTCCACGTCTCGCAGCTTGAAACTTTCAAAGTCTGGAAAGACAGATATCCTTCAGTTACGTGTGCAATGTGCACCGCTGCCGAACTGCAAACGCCGGTAGGTCCGGGGGCGCTTTTTGAAGCCAGCCGTAGCGTCCACCGCCACCAAGCGGACGATGCCGATCGCCTTGTTATCACCGGGGGTGTAGCCGATCAAACCCGCCCGAAGATAGAGGGTCCGCCGGCTGGAAGTATCTTGGAAAAATTATCCCTTGGTCCACGTCTCGCAGCTTGAAACTTTCAAAGTCTGGAAAGACAGATATCCTTCAGTTACGTGTGCAATGTGCACCGCTGCCGAACTGCTGCCGAAAGGAGTCCGACCCGACAACGACGAACTTGCCGCTGTAGCCGCGTTTCCGCATCCTACAGACAAAAAGGCTGTTCGGCGCTTTCTGGGCTTGAGCGCCTACTATCGACGATTTACTAGAGGGTTATCGAAGATAGCGGAACCCTTGAATCGCCTTACACGCGACGACACACTGTATGGGCTACCGAGCAACAGGTTGCTTTTGCCGAGCTACGACAACGGATGCAGTCAGCCCCTGTTCTTGCGCATTTTGACGATGATGCTGACGCAGAGGTGCACAATGACGCTAGTAACATCGGCCTCAGCGCAGTGCTCGTCCAGCATCAACACGGCATAGAACGAGTCATAGCCTATGCCAGGCGCTCACTGTCCCGTACCGAGGTGAATTACACGACCACAGAGAAAGAGTGTCTCGCAGAAGTGTGGGCGATCACCAAGTTTCGCCCGTACCTCTATGGTCGTCCATTTTAAGTGGTGACCGACCACCATGTCCTCTGCTGGTTAGTCAACATACGTAATCCCTCTGGATGACTCGCCCGATGGAGCTTGCGTCTACAGGAATTTGATGTGACCGTCGTATATAAGTCTGGACGGAAGCATGAAGACGCTGATACGCTGTCGCGTTCACCCATACCTTTAGACAATCAAGAAGAAGAGGACGATGACGGTTTCCTGGGCGCCCTTAGCTCATCTGACTTGAGCAGACGCCAGCGAGAGGATGAAGAGATTCGACCGCTCATCGACTATCTGGAGGGTCATATCGCCGTTATACCTCGCCATCTATCTCGCGTCGTGACGTGTTTCTGCCTCCGAGATAATGTCCTGTACAAAAAAAACGCCCGTTCTACGAGCCGCGCTTACCTTCTCGTCGTTCTGAAGGACATGCGGGACGAAGTCCTCTCCGCGTGTCATGACGAGCCCACATCTGGTCATCTAGGTTACTCGCGAACACTCGCCAGAGTAAGTGAAGCGTACTACTGGCCCGGACTTTCGGCAAGCGTGAAGCAGTACGTTAAAGGCTGTCGTGAATGCCAGCGTTGAAAGTCGCTACCAAGCAATCCGGCTGGATTACTTCCGCCAATTAATCCACCCCACAAGCCATTTGATCAAGTCGGCATGGAAATTCTCGGCCCATTTACTTTATCGTCCGACGGCAACAAGTGGGTCACTGTTGCAACTGACTGTTTGACCCACTATGCTGAGACACAGGCGATACCACGAGTCACGGCTTCTGAGGTAGCACAATCAATCATGTGCCACATTGTTCTGCGCTACGGTGCTCCATCTACAGTGATAACCGACAGAGGAACAGCGCTCACTGCACAGCTTATTGATGAAGTTTTTTCGACTGATTAACACTAGGCATCGAACGACGACTGCTTAGCATGCGCAGAGCAACAGCTTAACCGAGCGACTAAATAAGGCAGTCACAAACATGATCTCCATGTACATCGACGTCTAACACAATTCATGGGATCGCATTTTCTCTTATGTGACGTTCGCTTATAACACCGCCGTTCAAGAAACAACCTGATTTACACCGTCTCGCCTTCTCTACGGCCGTGAAGTTCAGACGATGCTGGATGCGATGCTTCCTTGTGAAGACGCCGATCGATTAACAACTGACGCAGAAGAATTTTAAGAGCGTGCCGAGAAAACTCGCCAGCTCGCCCGGCTATACATTGGTCAGCAGCAACAGGTCGATGCACGACGTTACAATATGCGTCACAATGACGTATCTCACAGTCCGGGAGACCAAGTTTGGATTTAGACCCCTGTTCGTCGCCGTGGCCTCTCCGAAAAGTTGCTCAGCAGATTTTTCGTTCCGTATAAATTATTACGCCACGTGAGTGACGTAAGCTACGAAGTGGTTCCGGACGCTACGTCGTCACGATGGGTACAACAAAGACAACCGACCTCTGACATAGTTCACGTGGTGCGCATGAAGCCTTATTTTGCGCGTTCCTAAAATACCACTTTTCCTGTGTTTTCTTAATTTATGCTCCAACGATTGCCTCATCATTGGTGAACGTATCGCGTGTAACGCTTGAATATTGGTGCCCCTTTTCACTGTTTAAGCCACTTTGTTGTGATTTTTTTTGCAATAACTTCACAGCATCGAGACGATGCTCTTTCTTTTTTGTTGAGGAGAAATATAGCCACCTACTTCTAGTAGTGGGTCGTGTGCCAAGGCGAAGGCTCACACCACACAAAAAAAGAAAGAAGTGCGCGTGGGCCCCCGCTCTGGAAAAACAAGCCCAACCGACGCGCTTGGTTAGAGCCCCGTTGCTCAGACGTCAATAAACCTTGTCGACACCCCTGGAGCGACGTGACTATATATATATATATATATATATATATATATATATATATATATATATATATATATATATATATATATATATATATATATATATATAGCCACAAACTGTCGGCAACAACAGCCGACAGTGTGTGGCTGCTCTCATCCAGTCAATTAGAGATTTTTCAGAGTTAAGATTTGGATTCTTCAAAAAACTTTCCGCTCTTGCCAATATCCGCACGTCATTCGGGGCCTGAAAGCTGCTCGTCACCATCGAATCAAGACGCAATTGTCATTTGGAAAGGAATATCGCGTCAATCATGACTGTACCACTTGTAAACATGAAGTCGAAGGACGTGTTCTTTAGTAATTTTGCCACCTAACAACCGAGTTTGCAGTGACGTAATCTTGCCAAACCGGACGTGCACTAACATCAGCACGGCGCACTGTCATTCTAGATTGCTATATACCGTAAAGACGCAGTAACAGAACTAGGTCGACAGGTATTCCTTCTTCATTTGATACCGGTATAAATCTGATGCCGTAGTGCACGTCCGGTTTGGCAATACTTCTTTCAGTCTGTCTGTTCGTTCGTGGAAATACAAAAGCTTCTACAAGAGGTGCCCGAATGGCTTCATCAAGTAGGAAGCCTTCTACAGATAAGGCATTTTAAAAAAGCCTTGTATATGTGATGCTTTTACCTATTTTCTTTTGTTCATGTTTGTCCTTTGTTTAATGTACATTTGTTTGTGAATGTTGTATGTACACAGGCAATAAACAAAGGAACAAAAGTTTGGCGTGGCGTAGTCAGTAGAGTACTCGGTTCAAAATCAGAAGGTGGTGTGTTCAAATTCCGTCAGAAGGCATTTTTTGGATTGTTTTGTTTTTCAAACTTATTGTGAATGCGCGTTATCTTACTAATATATTTATTTATATTATAATATATATTTATTTATTTATTTATAAAAACCAGCGCCACTGGGCACCAGGGTTCGGCACCATGTCTGATTATGGGCCAATATTTTGCTGGTATCAGCGCCTCCCAGTGCTGGTACTGGGACGCTGGAGCATCAGCGTCCCAGTTCCAGCACGATGCTGAGTAGTATGTGCAAAATGGTTTCACAGGGTAAAACTCGGGTTCCCTTTCTACATAAATCAAGAAATATATAAGTAAAATAGCGTGCAATCACATTAACAATATGAAAAAAAATTGGCAGATCCCTTGTACAGTTGGGAATCGATGACATGCGAAGCCCGAATGAGAAATGTTCATATGTTACTTTAAGATCAATCCAATGTTATAAGGTGGAGGTAAATGATGCCGTACATGGCTTCCGTGCCATGATTATCATGTTTGGATGTGTCGTTTATCTTCGTCATCTGTTCACGTCACGTTATACCAAATTTAGTATATGTTGAGCTAGCGAAATGGCTAGGAGCACGCTATGAGCGTGGTATGTTGTCACGTTCCTACATGACACGCGTGTCAGGATTATCATGTTCGCACCGGTAAGATATTTCGTTATCCATTGACGTCACGTTACATCACATTCGGTATATATGGAGCTAGCAAAACGGCCGCGAAGGACCTAAGGGCCGAATATACCCCAATGTAGCGTCGACGCGCGCCAGCGATGGGCACAGCGGCGCAACGCTAGCAAAACGCGAGCACTCTATATATTCTGACGCCAGGCGCGACTGCCGCGACCAGCGTCCGTTGGTGCGGCCCGACGGCAACCGACGCGAAATGCGACATGTTGCGATTCGCGCCGGTGCGTTACCCAGACAACACTGCGTCTCCCTCTTTTCGTGACGGAGGGATGCCGGACGCGCTACAATGCGCATGCGTCAAAGCAACGCAGTGTGGCGGGCGCCTGCGAGTATATCGCAGGACCGGTGCGTGGCGTGGCAACGGCGGCGTGACCCGACGAAACGAACGCAGGTGAGCACGCGCACCGCGTCACGTTGAACTGTATTGGTGCTTTGACTGTGGCGTATAGTCATGTTCTCACACGACGCGCATCTCATGATTATTATGTTTGCACCAGTCCAGTCACATACCTTCGTCATCTATTGACGTCACGTAATACAAAATTTGGCATATGTAAAGGTAGCGAAACGGCTGCGAGTGCATCATGAGCGTGGCATGTAGTCATGTTAGCACATAACACGCATGTCGTGATTATCATGTTACCTATGTTGTCCGTTCGATCTCCTGGCCGTTTCGATCGTGATATCGATACCAAATTTCGTATGGCATAACATGACTGTATGAAGAACATATTTGAGTAGTCATAACATGAAAACGATCTCATGAATGTCATGATTTACATTTCCTAGTTCTGCATCTCTTGCGGTGGTTTCGTTCCCATGGCATGTTGCAAAACTGGTATGGTATGACATGATTGCATGGCGAACACTAGCGACCGACATTAACATGAAAATCGTGAAATGCGTGTCATGTAACAACTTGACTATACATGCCACGCTCATGATGCGCTGGCCGCCGTTTCGCTAGCTTCACGTATACCAAATGGGTATTGCATGACTTCAATAGACGGCGAAGTTAAATGCCACATCCGAACATGATAGTCATGATATGCGTGTCATGTAAAACATGACTACATGCTACGCTCATAGAACGCTCGCGGCTATTTCGCTAGCTCCACATATACCGAATTTGGTATTAGGTGGCGTCAACAGATGATGAAGGTAAGTGACACGGCGAGACATAATAATTGTGACATGAAAGTTATGTACGGCATAATTTACCTCCATCTTTTAACATTGTTTTGATTTTAAAGTGACATATAAACGTTCCTCAATTGTGCTTCGCATATCATCGATTGCCTATGTACGTGCGATCTGCCAATTTCTTTAGCAGCGCTTTCCAGTGAAAATTCCAGCGCTTCCAGCGCTTAGCAATGTGCACCAGCATCACAGCGGTTAAACCAACGCCCCTACCAGTGTGACACAGCTATTTACCAGTGCGCCCAGTGAAGTGCCAGTAATTACCAGCGTGTACCAGTGTCTCCAGCTTGTACCAGTGGCCAAAACGTACTGGCATCACGCTGGGGATGCCGTTTTAGGGGCGAAGCTTTTTATAGCGGCACCCGTTCGTCCCTCGTAGCCATTGTATTATGTAACAAGTATAATATTTTGACCTCCAAGGTGGTGCTGATGAGAGATTTCTTTTGTGCGTTGTTGAACAATAAAAGATAGTGCTCAATGTACATATCAATGGCTGCTAAGGAGGAATGAGAGACAGGAGCATTCGGCTTTTAGTTAACGCGCGCGCTGCGATCCCCATTAGCAGCAATTACATGTACATTGAGCACTACCTCACAAGAAAGGTTTGCTACGCTATACTCGCTGGGTGTAACCTCCTAAAGGCTGGTGCACACAGGCGACTAGCAGCGGTCGCGCGACCATTTGCGACTGGCGACCAAAAAGCGACCGATGTTCACACCAGCAGCGGCTGCATGCGAGTGACCGGAATTCGCGAAAGCAGAGAGTCACGTACGGATCTCGTTATCAGTGAGAACTCTAGAGACCGGCACCGATCAGGTGATCACCGCCAGCTGAGTGAGCAAACCGGGCGCGTCGCATTTATTGTTTTCGTCCGTTCTCGCACAGCGTTCCCAACAGGGTCAAGTTCGATTCAAGCGGAGAACTAGATATTGTCATGGTGCTGATGCGCTGTGCCATGGTGTCAGCGCTGGCATCACAGATGCCTCCAAAGAAAAAAAGCCAGCAGTGGGTGTGACCGTCATTTCGATCGCGGGAGTTGGCCGACCATGCAAGCCGCCTGCCTCCCGAGCTGCGCTGAGACGATGAAGAGTGTTTCTGAGAGTCGTACGTATTCAGAAACAGTCTTTGAATTTAAATTGACTTGCCACAGCCTACAATACAGCACAAACGCGTCTCGAACGTGGGGTCTTAAGTCGTTGGCAAGGAATGAAGCACAAACGCGTTCCAAGCGCGCTGCATTAAAGGCGGTGACAAATCAAGTTCAAGCCAATAAAACGGTTCTGAATACGGGGAAAAGATAGTGCACAATTTATATTCTCTTCACTTTGACAGTAATTACCTTCTTGCGAATAACACCACGTAAATTCGACACTTTGCTCGAGCTGCTGCGCCCCGCCATCTCCAAGCCGAGTATTCCGTGGTGGCCATGCTGCCACAGACCCAGAGGAATGCACTCGTTTGTATCTGGCGGCAGGAAGCCAGCGCAATGAAAAACAAAAAACAAAAACAAAAACTGAGCACCGCTGATTGGTTCCAGCAGCTTTGCGACTGCAGTTGCGCGACTGAAAAATCGGTCAGGAAGCGACTAGCCAAAGCAGTCGCTTTGCGACCATTTGCGACCGTTCGCGACTGTTTGCGACCAGTCGCAAATGGTCGGGCGACCGCTGCTAGTCGCCGGTTGCACCTGCCTTTAGTTTTAGAAGGGTTTAGCGAGCAATGAGCCACAGTGCTGTGAATACAATGAACTAGTATATACCATGAACTCGAGGTGGGTAAAGGTGGGAAGTAGATACGAAGCGCAAGCCTTAAGAACGTAAAAGCCGAATTCTCTTGTCTCTCATTTCCCATTGGCCGCCATTGGCATGTACATTGAGCACTATCTGACAGGAAAAAGGTTTCTACGTTATACTCGCTCGGCGTAACCTCCTTGGTTTTAGAAAGGTTAACGAGCGTTGGGCAGCAGGGCCATGAATACAGTAAATTAGTATATACAATGAACTCGAAGTGGTTAAAGGTGGGAAGATAGACCCGAAGCGTAAGCCGTAAGAAATGGTGCGTGTGCCACCTCTCGTTTAGTCCTTGGAATGTCCGCTTGATGGTGGTGCTTCTATATGGGGAATATATGATGAAAAGACATGAGATGGTGGTACTTGGAGTGTTGAATAGATGGACGAACGGACACACAGACAGATGCATGGATGGACGCATGAACGGACGCAGGGGTGGATGCATGGACGAACGCAGGAACGGACGCACGAACAGACGACACACGGACGGGTGGATGAACGCATGGAGGGTCACACAGACAGACGCATGGACGGACGGAAGCAAGAACGAATGGACGGACGAATGCTTCGCCCCACTCTCCATCATTCACTCCGTGGATATGCTGCCATTTTTTTGCAATAGGGCAACTAGCGTAGCTCACCGCTCTCATAATGGTGTGTCTCTGTGCATGATCCACGATGATCTGTTTGTTTCCGGATCTCGACGTCGGGAACAGCCCCAGTAAGTCAATGCCTATTTGCTGAAATGGTGGGCGAGGTCGCTCAATAGGCTGGACAAGTCCGTCTGGCCTAGACGATGGCGGCTTTCGTCGTTGACAGTCTTGACATGTCCGGACGTAACGACTGGCGTCGGCGGCAAGTCGTGGTTAGTAAGACTTCTCCTGTATTCTCGCGAGTGTACGGGAAACACCGAGGTGTCCAGCCGTCGGGTCGTCGTGTAGAGCGTCCAAGGCTTCTGAAGGTACTACGAGGATGCAGTTGTCCAATGTGGTGAAACGCTTTTTTTTTACTAGGATGCCGTTCCGCAAAAAAAAACGACGCCAGTTCTCGTTTGAATAACTTTGGAACAACGGCATGTAGTCTTTCCCTCTAGGTATTCCACATGGCCCGTATTTACAGGGTCGGTACGCTGTCGTTCTGCTGAGTCATCTACGCTTAAACTTCCCAGCAGCAGTCGCCGTCCTCGTTGTCCTGCGGCTGTGGGTCGACGGGGGCGCGAGACAGGCAGTTAGCGTCAGATTGCCTTCGCCTCAACTTGTAAACGATGGTGATGTCGAATTCGTGAAGTCGCAGACTACACCGTGAGAGGCAACCTGAAGGGTTCTTCAAGTTATCTAGCCAACAGAGGGCATGGTGGTCGCTTACAACATTGAAAGGCCTGCCGTAGAGGTAAGGGCAAAACTTGAAGGTAGCCCAGATGACGCTCTTTTTTTGTTGTGGAATGGTTAACTTCTGCCTTGGATAGCGACCGGCTCGGCTTACTGATGACCCTTTCCAGCCCGTCAATGTTCTGCACTAAGACAGCTCCGAGCTCTACACTGCTTGCGTCGCTGTGGGTTTCCATGTCAGCGTTTTCGTCGAAATAAGCAAGTATTCGCGGTGTCTGCAGGCATCGTGTTAGTTCTTGAAATGCTTGGTCCTGCGGGGTTTCCCACTTGAACTCGACGTCAGTCTTTGTAAGGTTAGTGAGTGGCTCGGCGATGCACGCAAAATTTCTTACAAAACGCCTGTTATAGACGCAGAGACAGAGAAGTCGACGGACGGTCTTTTAGTCGTTGGGTGACTAAAATGAAGCGATGGCTTTTGTCTTCTGCGGGTCGGGACGTACTCCAGACTTGCTGATTGCGTGTCCAAGGAACGAGAGTTGCTCGTATGCAAAGCGACACTTTTCTGGCTTCAGAGTGAGTCCGGATGTTTTCATTGGTTGAAGTACAGCTTCAAGGCGCTAGAGATGGTTTTTCGAAGCTTGAGGAAAACACAACGACATCGTTCAATTGATTGATATGTGGGGTTTAACGTCCCAAAACCACCATATGATTATGAGAGACGCCGTAGTGGAGGGCTCCGGAAATTTCGACCACCTGGGGTTCTTTAACGTGCACCCAAATCTGAGCACACGGGCCTACAACATTTCCGCCTCCATCGGAAATGCAGCCGCCGCCCGACATCGTCCAAGTACACGAGGGAAGTCTGCCACTTTAATCCAGAGAGCATGGTGTCCATAACACGCTGGAACGTCGCAGGCGCCGAGCAAAAACCAAACTTGAAGAAGATGCCATCTGGTGATATGAACGCAGTCTTTTCTCAGTCTCTTGTCTACTTCGATCTGTCAATAGCCTGTCTTGAGGTCCATCGATGAGAAGTATTTGGCGTTTCGGAGTCGGTGAAGGGCGACGTCTATTCGGGGGAGAGGGTATACGTCCTTTGTTATGTTGTTCAGTCGGCGATAGTCAATGCAGAAGCGCAGTGTTCCATCTTTTTCTTCACTAACACTACCGGTGACGCCCATGGGTTCTTTGACGGCTGGATAATGTCGTCGCGGAACATTTCGTCGACTTGTGTCTTTGTTGCCTCGCGTTCTTGCGTCGAAGCTCTGTACGGACTCTGACAGAGTGGCCTGGCATTTCTTCTATTGAAATTTGATGTTTCGTGACTGGGGCCCGTTGAATTCCCAATGACGACGAAAAGCAGTTCTTGTATTTTAGCAGCAGGTTTTTGAGCTGCTCTTGTTTATGCGTTAGATGGCTCGGATTAGCGTCGAAAGCAGCTTGGAGGGTTTCAGTCGTTGGAGTAGATTCGGCGGAATCGGTAAGAGCGGGAGCGTTGCTGGCATCAAGTATCTCTTCGATGTGGCCGTCATGCCTTTGCTCACGTGCTTGTACTCGTTGCTGAAGTTGGTGAGCATCACTGATGCGTTCCCTCCTCGCAGCTCGTCTATTCCTCTAGCGACGCAGCTTTCGTGGTTGATCAACAGATGCTGGTCGCCTTTAGCGACGCCTTGCATGTCTGTTGGTTCTTGAGTGCCTACGGAAATGCTGACGCTGCAGCGAGGAGGAATAGTGACTGGTCTTCCAGCACATTTAAGGCGTGCCTTCTTGACAACGTGTGCGGCGGCAGTGCTTTATCTGAGGATTGTGTTATGGACTTTGTTCTCAGGTCGATGACGGCAACATGGAGGCTTAAGAAGTCCATACCAAGAATTTCATCTCTCGAGCAGTGCTGTAGTACAAGGAAGCTTGCGTGGCCACAAGTTCGGCCCAAATAAACAGTTTTTTTTTCAACCTGAAGCCTGCTCTCTTCATTCACATCACGACCCAATGACATCTCGTGGAGGTGCGGGGTAAATATTGTTGTAATGGTGACTCTGACTGTAAAAATTTCTGACGGCGTAACTAGGCGACCTCCAGCAGTACGAATTTCGGGGCCTTCATAGGCTGTCCTAACTTCCTTCAATTCACGGTCAACGTCCGAACGATGATGGAATAGTCGGCCCGGTGTCGACGAGAGCTGTGACGCTGTGTCGGTCGATGAGGACGCCAAGGTCGGCTTTCGTCAGCTTTCGTTGCAGTTGAGTTGTGGCGTCGGAGCATGGCTATGACAATTTGTACCGCTGCTTTGACGTTGCGTCGTCAGGTATTCCGCTGGCTGAGAAGTATCGACGTGGGAGCTGCGTTCGAGAACCGGCACATTCTTGAGGCTTCGTCGCGTCGCCGTCGTCGGCGGCAGCAGCGTATAGAAGGAGGATCTTTGGCAGTTAGTCGTACAGCAACCGCACCTCCATCGGTTGCTGCCCTTAGTTTTCTTGATACGCGCTAGGCGACCAGCCCCTGTTTGGGCCAGTGTACTGCCGACGGTGTGGTGACATGTAGCGGTCTGGTGATGGTGAACGAGATGATCCCCGGGGTGTCCTCTGCGCTCCGGCGAGATAGTCGGTGATTTCACGTGGCCTTTCAACCCGCCGTGGACGCGGCGTGTCGATGGCTAAATCACGTAATCTCATTCGGCGGTACTGGCAGCGGCGATACGTGGGCCCGGCTTCACCGCAGTGGTAGCTAAGTGGGCGGTGGTAAGGGGCGCGCCAGAGCTCAGTCTTCCACGAAGCGTAGCGATGTCCGGAAGGCGGGTGGTATGACGTCGGTGATGATGGTGGCGGTGCCTGGCGGAAGAACTGCGGCGGGGCAGTGTCCTGATGAGGGCGTGGAGGAGCATTGCGCCGCACTGCAGTGGCGTAGCTCATTGCTTCCGCTTCAGGCTGCGATGCTTTGGGGATTCCAAGTGCTTGTTGGGCTTTTTGACGATCAACGTCTGTGATTGAGTCCACTCTAGGTTGCGATTGCGGAAACATCTTACGCAGCTCTTCACGTATGACCGCTCGGACTGTCTCACGCAGGTCGTTGGTACTGAAGGCTTGAACTTCGGCGTATCTCGCAATCGGAGAGCGGCGGTTGTATTACCTTGTTTGCATCTCGAGCGCCTTCATTATCGTTGTAACTTCTGTCAGGAATTCATCGACATTCTTGGGTGGGTTGCGAATGAGTCCCGCAAAGAGCTCCTGCTTAATACCACGCATGAGGAACCGGAATTTCTTGCCCTCAGCCATGCCAGGGTCGGCGTGACGGAACAAGCGGGCCAATTCTTCCATGTACTGCAAGCGTTTTTGTTTGGGAGCTGTACACGGCTCTCGAATACGGCTTCAGCTCGTTCTTTTCGGCATAAGCTTGTGAAGGTGTCCAGAAAGCCGGCATAAAAATACCCCACGTCAGAAGTGTAGCTTTTCAATTTTTGAACCATGTACGTGCTGAATCTTTAGGGGAAATAAACGTGCCGCAGCTTGTCATCGTTGGTCCAGGTGTTGAAGAGGGCAACGTGGTCGAACCTTTCCAGCCAGCTTTCCGGGTCTTCGAGTGGGAAACTGCCAAAAGTGTGCAGCTTCTTGTATTGCCGAAGCGAGATCGGTGCAGGTGGCACAAGCACTGCCATTGTTGCCGTGGTCAACGTTAAGGTCTTGGTCTTCTGTGTCGCGTCGGGTAGAAGCCCGTACTCCGGTTGCTGACCTTGTTGCATAAGGCTAACTCGCTGCTCGAGTATGGCATCGGTGTCTTCTCCGCGATGGGGACTGGGCTCCCGGCTCTACGGGGGTGTCCGATACAAACGAAGCAGCACCTACACCAGATGTCACGGAGTCGTGACGTGAACGAATAGAGCAGACTTCACGTCGAAGAAGCAAATATTTTTACAGGCCGAACTGGCCAGGCAAAAGGAAAGAAAGAGACTGGCACTGAGAGCGGCGAACAGAGCGTCAGCCGTCGATCAACTGTCAAGCGGGGAATTGTGTCGGCATTTATTCACTTGCCATAAAAAACTCTAGCGTTATCGCTAGCGGCGACGTATGTTCCAGAGTAAATTGTAATGTTCACGAAGTGGGCGTAACCTTAATAAAATGACCTCTTGCCATCCCGAAGTTTCTCGAACAGTGTAGGCGGGGTTTGCGCTGAGAATTATTGGCAGTGAAACCGTGCGATAACGAAACTTGAGGACGGCACGTGACAATGTAGAGGGCACTGGCGAAGAAAAACATTACAGTTCGATCAACAAGCGAAGTGAATAAAGTGCCGCGTTCTACGCTCACAGGTTACACTCGATTAAAAGGGTTGTCTTTTCTTTCCCTACACGAAACTAGCGCTGCTTGTCATGGTAACGCCGCTCCAAAAATAATCCCGTCAATCCGCAGAAGCAGGATATAGGGAGGACGGTGCAGGCGGTTGCCATGCGTCTTGACTATGGCTAGATTGAACGTCGCTGTTTCTCTGGCGACCACGGGCTGGTTATGGCTCGTTTCGGTCACACATGGTAGCCTATTTGCATTGTGTATTTTACACTGTTCAGTGGATACTTTGAGCTGTGTAAGAGCGAACATCGAGATGTTTTCTTCTTCAACAAGTACACAACACGCGTTCAAAATTCTATGTACAGTGGTGGTCAAATTCAATCTCTTCACTCAATACGAACATAGTTTGAAAAGTAAAATCAATTTTCTAACACTGTGTCAGCTCAAAGAGTCACCCGCAACACCTTACAACATAAGAAAAAGAGACACATGGCAAATACCGTTTTCGCGCGCCCCGCCGCGGTGGTCTAGTGGCTAAGGTACTCGGCTCCTCACCCGCAGGTCGCGGATTCAAATCCCGGCTGCGGCGGCTGCATTTCCGATGGAGGCGGAAATGTTGTAGGTCCGTGTGCTCAGATTTGGGTGCACGTTAAAGAACCCCAGGTTGTCGAAATTTCCGGAGCCCTCCACTACGGCGTCTCTCATAATCATATGGTGGTTTTGGGACGTTAAACCCCACAAATCAATCAATCAATCAATCAACCGTTTTTGCGAACGAATTATGGTTTTAAAAGTCTTAAGCATATCATGCCAAACTTTTTGAATCACCTAAACAACAAAGGCATTGCGCCTGATACGCTGACAAACAAGCAGTGGAAAGAATATTTAATTAGCAACCCCAGAGAGTCTGGGAATTTGATCAATTAATCTCGAGTTCATTTTCACTATGTATCATTTTATAGTATCATATTCAATTTGATAATTCGTTTGGATAGAAGTGCTTTTTTGCCTTTTCATATGCACTTGTATAGACATGAACTGTTCCATGTATTTGTGTTTTCGTTATGCATACTGTTTCAAGGTAGTGTTTCTTATATATATAAATTATGTTCTTTTGTATTCCTTCTCACTTTGTTCTTCCATATTATGCCGTATTCTTTCAGTGTTTGCGATTTTACATTATGTCTGCAGTGGAAGATAGCTGCAAAATTTGTTGATATTTTACTTGCTTGAGTTATGCGCTCTTCTACTTTTTCTGTTTTACTTGCTTCTATTTTATTTCTTGCTTACATCACCACGAGTCTGCGGCCAATCTGCTCAAATCCAGGAATCCCGTGAAGCTGCTTTTTAGCAGCTTTTCATTCCTGTCCCTGTAGAGTGTATTAGGGAACAAACGGGGGTTAAGGATATCATAGCTGAAATCAAGAAGAAGAAATGGACATGGGCCGGGCATGTAGCACGTAGACAGGATAACCGCGGGTCGTTAAGGGTAACTAATTGGATTCCTAGAGAAGGCAAGCGGGTTAAAGGGAGACAGAAGGTTAGGTGGGCAGATGAGATTAAGAAGTTTGCGGGTATAAATTGGCAGCAGCAAGCACAGGACCGGGTTAACTGGCGGAACATGGGAGAGGCCTTTGTCCTGCAGTGGACTTAGTCAGGCTGATGATGATGATGAATTCCTGTCCCTGCATCTTTTTCACTTTTTAATCTGATTTACATTTTGTTTTGTGTTGACCATTGCCATTGTATGAAAACATTGAATCACTGTACTTTAACATGATTGCTGAAAAAGATTGTTAAATAAACTGAAACTGAAACTGAAAAGTTTGAAGATCACGGGATCACGTGGACAACAGCACCTCGGTGTCTTCTCACACTTACCAGATAACCTCGAGAGAGCGTACTGCGCAAGCACATTCTTTTCTACCTGCCAGCCTGCGCTTTTGCTCCTTTCAACAGCGTGCGCACCGGAGCGCCGGGAAAATTTGGACGTGTCACTTTCGCAGTCACCCCAGAAGCACGGAGTGATATATTGTAAAAAAAGGTATAACTTGTAGGGGCGGTGCTTGGTGCGCGCCGTTTCCTCGTCTTCGTTCCAAACGTTTCACGGCGCGCAAAACACACTTGCTTTGCCAAGAGACAGCATTGCTCGATAATCATATCACATGTGTCTATTTTAAATAAAAACAACTGACGCAATATGCGGGATGTTGCCGCCATGGAGCGTCTTTAACGAATGATCAAAAGCGGCGCACACCGAGCACTGTCATTACAAATTAGATATTTTTGTTGCGATATGATTTCTTGGTTATTCCACGGTGCCTGCAAAAGAAACCACTCGCAATATAGGTGACTGGTAATATGGGTAATCGCAGGGAACTGTGGGATACGAAGGCTTCCGGTTTGATGCAGCACGCGGGTTAGCAGCGGCACGCGCGCATTTTTGTACCGCTCCGTTGAAAAAAAAAACAAAAAAACTCTCCACGCAATGTCAGTGCTTTAGAAGTTTTTTTTGTTTTTGCTAACCGTGACTCTGTCGATGACAAGCTACGAAAGCCATGAACGGCAATGAAATTTTTTGCCGCACTAAATTGATCTGCAATGCTTTTATGCTGCTCGGGGGTACTGTCAGTTTGGCTAGGAGATCAGTCGATATAGAAAACAGTTTTCATTATATGCTACGTTACTGCTGATAATACAATCACCATTTTAAAGATCTCGGGGAATGGGGATGACTGTAGCACTGTGCTAAGAGTTCATTTCAGTATCGCTGCTTCGGCTGACATCGTCGGTCGATCGGCATGAAGTGCAGCACTTATTGAGCGCGTTGAGATATTTTTTTCGATCATTCAGGGCAGTATAAGATGCATTTCTCATTCGAAGTCAGATGATTATTTGAAAGCTGATCTTGATCAAGCTGCGCAGCACGGCGGCACATAACCAATACAGTGAGACATAGACGGCGTGAAATAGTCGAAACCCTGCGCTTGTTTAACAAACTTCTTCCTTTGGGTGCCATCCTGGCGCACAGTTTGACCAAAATAAACGCAAATGGACTCAACTAGCACACTTACTTTTGAGTGAAGCTTTCGCGTTTTTGTCATATATATGGGTGCAATGGCCGGCGCTAATCTGGCCAGGCAGGTAGATTTCGCCCGCGCGCTCCTATAATATCTTTGCCAAGCACGCCTGCGCGACAATTTATTTCTCAATATAATGTTCGCACCAAATCAGGCGTATACGTTTTTTAGTTAGGAATACACAAGTACCTGTGATAAAATGGTTTTCGCGCACTCTGGCTTCAACGTTCTATACTTAAAGGCTACCTGTCGCTGTGGCTCTCATCACAGCCGCGGCCCACTTCATTTTTCTTTCTTTCGGTTCTAAGGGAATCGATACACGCCGTTTGCCTTTCACGCTCGAGTTGGAAAAGGTGGTGGTGGTAGTGATTAGAAGATGAGAAAAGGCACCTAATTTCTGCAACCCAGTCAGGAGCACGGCGCAGTGCCTTCTGAAAAGCCAATGACTCGCTTGCTAGATTCCGTGCCGACTAATATTGTGTGCGCGCGCGCTGGCGATCTCTGGGGTCAGCGTAGCTCTGGCCGACTGGGCTCGCCCTACGTCACCTCCTGACGCCGACGACCTTCGACGACAGTGTAGCTCTGACCGACTGCGCTTTGTCTACGCCATCTACCGACGCCGACAAGAGCTCTCGCAAGTGTGCCCCGTCCTCGGACTCCAGTGACCATGCTTCCATCTTTCCTATCTCTTCTATCCCCCCAGTTTGTTGTCGCTCGCTCTGGCTTACCACCTCACGTCTCTTCCTCTCCACTTCTTCTTCCTCTTTTCTACACCTTTACTTCTACCCCTTTTTATCCCCCCTCACCCCCATCCCTTGTGAGCCACTGTTGAGGTGTCGCTCACTGAAGCAGACAGTTACGGGGCTCACTTTTCTCTTCCTTTCTCTCTTGAGAATCACTTCTCTGGAAAAGCCAACGGCTGAACAACCAACCATGGTTTATCAGGACGAAGATAAACGGGCGACCGCGCCCGTTTATCGGGATTCGGGCGACCGCGCGCGCGAATACCGAATAATCTGAGGCTTGTGGCGAAGCAGTTCACCGTCGTCTACTCTTCTCGAACCGGAAGCTAGTAGCAGACGATGCATCCCCCAATCACTCGCTCTTTTATTGGTCACCGATTTCTCTGGCGTCCCGGTGTGCGCGCAGTTGAAGAGAGTGAAAACGCAGGCTGGCCGGTAGAAAAGGGCGCCCTTGTGCAGTGCGCCCTTATGAGTTTCTTTCATGGCCGTGAGAAGGCACCCGGCGCTGTTCTCCGCGCGCTCCCGTGGTCTGCACAATTTTGATCACCACTGTACCTGGTGTGAAACACTGTGGCATTACATAGCAGTGACCAATCGCACTTAATTCTTTAGTAGCCTACCTCAGTGAATACTTAGTTTTCATCAGAAAGACACCATTATGCTACATGCGCCATACTTTGATTTGCATGCAGTCGAGAGTACAGTGAGTGAACACAACACTTATACTGCCATTGTGCTACCAAAATGTAATAAAAATTCAGATGACGAAAAATGAGATGATGACGACACAGGCGTTTTCACTGTGAAAGACGGAGGGAGTAAATCTAAACAGAATAATCGAAGCCCTATACGATATTCCAGCAAAAATCTTTACACGTACCTTCTTTTAATGACGTGACCAGGGCATCCAGTTGTAGCGAAACGTCGGGGTTGTTCAAAGTTAGGCGCATCGGACGACCAGGGAGACGAATAAGTGTGGGTGAAACTCCGCGGAGGCAATCGATGAGACGTCAACACGATGATTTCGGGGAGCACTCATTGGGGGTTTATTTAGCTAACACAACTTCAATTTACAAAATGCACTGGGTCACAAAGACAAAACATAGAAAATGGTGACATACCCCTCGGCCTACATGGCCTGGTCTCCCGGGGTGAGATCCGCTGTTTACCCCGACTCCGCTCACTTTTCAAGCTCAAACATCCTCTTTTTAACCCTTGGTCGAACAAAGAGTCTTCACAAAAACCAATCACATGTTGGGACTCGCAGCATCACAACCAATCACAGAAACACTTTCATAAAAGGCACTACATTTGTAAAAACGTCGTCACCGAAGGAAACACGCAAAGGGAGAGAGGTTCTCCGCACGTGACACTCTCTCACATGCCAGGCCGTGCTGTCCAACATTACTCGTGCCGGCCCCATCGGCCGGCTTCAGTCGGGGGCCGTTCTCACGCTCGAGCCCCGTCAGTTCTTTCGTTAATTGTTGCTTCCTAGAAGCGTCCTTAAGAGCGATGGATACACCATTGGGCTCCTTGCGCTTTCCAGGTGTACATGCGACAGCGAGGCGCCCCGACATCCTAACAAAAGCGCGGGAGAATTGGTCGTTTACCTGCCGCCACTATGTCTCGGTCAGGCTAAGTGGTCGCGTCCCCATGTCATTCTCAATGACATGCGTGCCTGTTAACAATGGCTTAAACTCGGATGGTGGCGCCGGACCGGCCTCTTGCTAGACGCTTTTCCGGGTAAGCTTTCCCCTTCTAATCCCGAACGGGGGCGACCTTGACTGCTCCGTTTGTAAGCCGTAAATGCAGCGTGTAGGCGCCTGTCCCAGGCTGGAAAACACGATTTATCCCACATTCCATTAAAGTTAAAAGCCGAAGCTCTGTAATGGCCAGAGAAACAAACCCAAAGGTAGAAGAGTACAAAGAAAGACTTAAAAAAGAAGCAGAGGAGTTGGTTTTGCACAAATTTCCTGAGAAGATACTGGAACTGGAAACCTTGCTCTCGCGACACCTCGCCCCTACGAAAAAGAGTGCCCCACTCGTTTTATCTGCAAAACACGACAATAAATAGACTAATTATACATAAAGGTTTTGCATTAAACAAGTGTGTGAGATGCTTATTTAAAGACACTTATGCATGTGTATAACAGGTGAGAGGCTTTAAAAAATTACATAAAAACAACAGATGAAAAACAAAACAAAATCATTGGACACAGAAATATATGGGTTCACTCATCGGTACTGCAATACAATTCAGTGTCCGTTTCGTAAGCACTCACATTCTGTTCTGCATTGTTATTACTTGAAAATGTCTTCCAGTCCGAGTAAAGTTCAGTGTCCGTGTCGTAGCTTTCGCACTGCTGTACTGGAACACTGGTCTGTGTCCCGCGCGCACAATGTTGCAAACGGAGTTCCTGACCCACTCGCGAACCGCACTCGCGCACATCACTATTGGAGCCGCACTCGCGCACAACACTTTGATGCAATACGTGGTCATCTCTCCTTGCACTGCACTCGCGCACAACACTTCGATGCAATCCGTTGTCATCTCTCCTGGCACTTCCTTCGCGCACATCGCCACCGAGATCGCGCACCTCATGATTATCATCAGACTCATCGTCCGCGTCGTCGGCATCGGAGCCCAATCGAACGTGGCAGGGCTTTAAACGCGCCACATTCACAACGTCACGTTTTTTCCCAGTTTGGTCTACCACCTCCCAGTTGTTCTCGGCTACCTGGCGCACAAGACGGAAAGGTCCGTGATATTTGTGAAGAAGCTTCGTCGTCTTCCCTTTCGCCCGGGAGGGAGTCCACAAGTACACCAAGTCGCCCTGATGATAAACAACACTTCGTCGCCTAGCATCATAGCTGCGCTTGTTCTTCTCCTGCTGACGCTTCTCCCGTTCATTTACTATTTTTCGAGCCTGCCGCAGCCTGCGGGCCACTTTCATTGCATCCAGGGTGTAGTCGAATCCGCGTTGCGCGCCCGACCCTACATCCACCGGTAGTGTCGGTTCATGTCCGTGAAAAAGAAAGAATCCAGTCGTCTCGTGGGTGGAAGAATTGTATGCAAAAAGAACGTACGGTAGGAATTCATCCCAGTCGCGGTGGTGTGAGGAAACGTACATGCTGAGCATGTCAGCCAACGTGCGGTTAAAACGCTCGCACAAGCCGTTGGCCTGTGGGTGGTATGCTGTTGTAGTGGCATGCTCGCTACCCACGAGCCGGAATACTTCTTCGGTCAAGTTGGCGACAAAGTGCTGCCCACGATCGCTTATTACTTTCTCCGGGGCACCATGGCGTAGGACGATTTGTTCGACGAAAGCTCTGGCTGCTTCTGCGGCAGTGGCCGCTGGACACGCGACAGCCTCGACCCATTTCGTATGGTAGTCGGTAATCACGACGATGTAGCGGTTCCCTGCTTTGGATTTAGTGAAAGGCCCAATGAAGTCCATGCCCACCTGCTGAAAAGGTCGACCTGCAGGTGGGATCGGTTGGAGGAAACCGACCGGCCTCCCCGGTGGTTGCTTTCGTGTCTGGCAGTCGGGGCAGGAGAGAACGTACTTGCTTACGTACGAGAACATCTTCGGCCAGAAATATCGGCAACGAACTTTCTCCCATGTGCGCTTGACACCTAAGTGGCCTGCCGTGGTGGCGTCATGGCAGTACCTTAAAATCTCAGATCTCAAGCACTTGGGGACAACGAGCGCCGCACGATCCTCCTGAAACCCTTTCGCCCTTCGATACAGTACACCGTCGATCAACCGAAAGCTCCGTGCCGTTCTTTTAGTTTTCCTGACAACGGGCGCATCCGGGTGCTCGAGGTGCTGCATAATTTCTTTCATCCATGGGTCTGCCCTCTGCTTTTTTCCAACATCCACCTGATCCAGAACCAGCAACGGTAAGGGGTTTTCTTCGCTTACAGGCGCGGGATCATGAGGAAGGCGGGAAAGCGTGTCGGCATTTCCATTCTTGAGGCCAGGGTGGTGTCGCAACGTTATGTCGAATTCCTGAAGCAACAGGGACCATCGCATAAGACGACCGTTCGGATTCCTTACTTTCATTAGCCAAGCCAGGCTGGCTTGGTCAGTCATGACCGTGAACTTAGAACCAAAGACGTATGGCCGAAACTGTCCGCAGGCGTACACAACGGCGAGGCATTCTTTCTCAGTGGTACTGTAGTTCATCTCAGCCTTGTTAAGGTGGCGGCTGGCATAGGCGACGACTCTCTCTTGAGATCCAATTTTCTGTACAAGCACGGCGCCAATGCCGTAATCACATGCATCAGTGTGCACCTCTATCGGCTTTCCCGGCTCAAACTGACGCAGAATTGGGGCTGTGATCAGCTTCTCTTTGAGGGTTTGCATGGCCACTTCGCATGCCGCATCCCAGACGAAAGGAACATCCTTTTTGGTTAAGTTGGTCAGAGGTCGAGAAATGCGAGAGAAATCTTTGATGAATCGCCGATAGTAGTTACAGATTCCGAGAAAGCTCTGTACACCTTCCTTGTTTCGTGGCTTTGGGAATTTTTCGATCGCTGCTACTTTGTCTGGGTCCGGCCGGATGCTTTCACCTGTGAGAATGTGTCCAAGATATTTGATCTCCTGGCGAGCGAAGCTGCAATTCTCGGACTTCAGTCGTAAGTTTGCCGCGTCCAAAGCCGAAAAAACACTTTCCAAATCTTGCAAATGAGTTGCCATAGTCTTTGAGAAAATAACAATGTCGTCCAAGTAGGCCAAACAAACTCTCCAGAGAAGACCACTGAGGACTTTGTTAATCATTCTCTGGAATGTGGCAGGGGCGTTGCACAGGCCGAAAGGGACAACATTGAATTCGTACTGGCCGGGTCCACAGGCAAATGCGGTCTTTTGCTTATCTTCCTCCTTGATGCCCACTTGCCAGTAGCCTGATGTTAGATCAAGTGTGGTGAAGTATTTTGACCCCTGTAGCACGTCGAGAATGTCATCAATTCGTGGCAGTGGGTGCACATCTTTTTTAGTGACCTCATTGACTCTGCGGAAATCGACGCAGAAACGCCAAGTCCCATTTGGCTTCTTCACGAGGACGACAGGTGAGGACCAAGGACTGTGAGACTCTCTAGTTATCCCATCGCGCAGCATTTCTTCTACTTGTTGCTCAATCTGTTGTCTTTCAAAAGGGGAATGACAATATGGGTGCTGATGAATTGGTCGAGAATCACCTGTGTCGATCACATGTTCAGCGACATGAGTCTGCCGGATGGGGTTGTCACTGCTCGTAAATAGATGGCGGTATTTCTCAATGAGCGACAACAGTTCATCCCGCTCAGATGGCTGTAGGTGCTCCCCAGTCTCTATGTCAAACTCTTGAGGCACTTGATCGTTCTCGGGGGCCGTGATTGCCAGCTGTGCGTCATGAATAGATGAAGCCCATCCAAGCTTTGTTCTGCTGAGCAGGTTTACTGGCGACATGGTAGGATTAGCTATGCGAATGAGGCCTCTCCCATGCACGATCCTCGTTATTGTGCGTGCAACCTGAAGTCCGTTTTTGAGCGTGCTGTTCGGTTCGACGAGGTGAATTCCGTCCCTTGCGACCTTTACTTCAGTAGCGACTTCTGTGCGAGGTTCAATGCGAATTTGCTCGTGGCACCGCACTGTAAGTACATCATTATGTTCGGGGGCACTTGAGTCTATACGTAGCCGGAAAATTTCACCGTTTAGTTGCAGCTCTTTTTGGGAGAAGTCAATGAGAAGCCGGGCTGCTCGACAAAAAGGAAGACCACCGAGTAGCTCGTACGGGCAATCCTTGACCACTAAAAAAGTTTTATTTCAGCTTCGCCATTGGGGGTGAGCAAGCCTCCGCCAATTCCTCGGATGAATATGTTTTTTCTCGATTTGAATGAAGCACCTATTTTGTTAGCTAATTCTTCTGAGATGACATTTACGGCCGAGCTGGTGTCAATTACAAGTTTTGTTTCTGTACCGTTGGCTCGTGTGGGGACTGTGAGAAGCTGACCTTCCGACAATGTGCCGATGGGGCGGCCGGGCTGGCCCCCTAGGCCCGGCCGTTCTCGTTTCCCGAAGGATTAGGCTGTACATTCTGATTGCCTTGGAGCTCCGCCTGATCGTTCCTGCCATCTCGGAATCGCTGCCAGCACTGTTGTGCTATGTGACCTATGCGGCGGCAAATCTGGCATCGGGGACGCCCGTCGTTGGCACGGGAAGTTCTCTGAGGCCAAGGCATTGGGGGGCGACGCACCTCGTCTTCGATGCTTTTTAGCCGGTCAGACAGCACGGCGATCGAGTCCGCAATCGCTTTTAGGTCTCTTTTGCTGTCAGCAGCCTCCCGTGGGCAACGCAATTCGGCCGCGGCGCAAGTGGCGACACACGTAGGAGGAGAGTACCCTGTCGCTGCGGCGGGTGCTAACCCTACGGGATGCGCGATGTTTTGCATCCACGACTGTAATCCGGTGGAATACTGGATGCCAATCGGTTGTGGCGCCGACGCACGGCTCATCAAAGCTGCCAGATTTATGCGTTGCAAAATTTGGAGGAATGCAGTGCAGCTCTCCGGGTTTGCGATTATCATCTTCTCCAGAATATCGGGACGCAAACCGCGCATAAGGTGCCGCAACCGATCATCTTCCGTCATGGACGGGTTCACTCTTGCACACAGCTGTACGACGTCATAGTAGTACTGCTCGGGGGTTTCGTACGGCAATTGGGTGCGGTTTTGTAGCCGCAAATGGGCGATCTCGACTGAGTGGCGACTCGTAAAGGACGTTTTAAGTAGCGTCGCCCATTCTTCCCATGTATTAGGAGCACCGGTTAGAATTTGAGTGGTGTGCCACTTTTTCGCATCTCCGTCTAAAGCCAGATATAGAAATTTCACCTTCGTGGCTTGGTCCCAATTATTAAGCGACGCAACATGTTCGTAGCAAAGTAGCCACTCTGAAATAGATTCCTCCGGCGCGCCTCTAAAGACTGGTGGTCCGACGAATGGTTTAACTTGGGGGGTAGACATAGCAGAGAAGAAGGTAGGGGGTTCCGTCATAGTAGAGCAGTCAGAGGTAGGTTCCTGATATTTGTTATTGACTCGGGGCATAATTTCAGAGCGGGACTATCGTTACCGAGCAACCTCCACCATTTTGTAGCGAAACGTCGGGGTTGTTCAAAGTTAGGCGCATCGGACGACCAGGGAGACGAATAAGTGTGGGTGAAACTCCGCGGAGGCAATCGATGAGACGTCAACACGATGATTTCGGGGAGCACTCATTGGGGGTTTATTTAGCTAACACAACTTCAATTTACAAAATGCACTGGGTCACAAAGACAAAACATAGAAAATGGTGACATACCCCTCGGCCTGCATGGCCTGGTCTCCCGTGGTGAGATCCGCTGTTTACCCCGACTCCGCTCACTTTTCAAGTTCAAACATCCTCTTTTTAACCCTTGGTCGAACAAAGAGTCTTCACAAAAACCAATCACTTGTTGGGACTCGCAGCATCACAACCAATCACAGAAACACTTTCATAAAAGGCACTACATTTGTAAAAACGTCGTCACCGAAGGAAACACGCAAAGGGAGAGAGGTTCTCCGCACGTGACACTCTCTCACATGCCAGGCCGTGCTGTCCAACATTACTCGTGCCGGCCCCATCGGCCGGCTTCAGTCGGCGGCCGTTCTCACGCTCGAGCCCCGTCAGTTCTTTCGTTAATTGTTGCTTCCTCGAAGCGTTCTTAAGACCGATGGATACACCATTGGGCTCCTTGCGCTTTCCAGGTATACATGCGACAGCGAGGCGCCCCGACATCCTAACAAAAGCGCGGGAGAATTTGGTCGTTTACCTGCCGCCACTATAGCACCGTGTACATGGACGCGACGGTGGCGGGCTGAGTTGAGTGGCGGGTTCAGCTTACCTCGACGCGTCCGAGTTTATATGAACTCGGACGGACGAGTTGAAGTGAGCGGTGATCGCAGCGACGCTTTGCGTCGAAGCGAGCCGAAAGCCTGTCTTCCGGTACCGGTTTCCGCTCCTTCAAGCCTGCGCTCTCGCCGCTGTGGGCTGCGGTTGTTTACGCAGTTGTCGCTCTGCCACCGCAATGGCTGTCTTGGTATTTTTTCTCAGTTTGCACCAGCTGTACTTTATGGTTGTGTTGGTGTTTTGGCTAACACTGCACAACACGATGACAGCAGTGGTTCTGTTGCGGCACAGCGCTTGCCGCAGGCGTATCCGCAGCCTGATGCACGGTCCCCTGTTCACGCCTGGCTGGTCTTTCCAGGAATTCACCGTACCGAATATAAATAATAATTTCTCGCGTAAAACAAAGATTCGTATTAAACTTACAGAAATAAATATCGTTTCTGCACCCTTTGAAATGATCCAAAGTGTATATTTTTTATATGGAGCGCCACACAGACCGATAAGTGCCTGAACATGAACAATATTGCAAATTTTTCAAAGTTCATGTGCCAGCGCTTCCAAACTACTGTCTTCGCGACTCGTGCTTTTCCCCAACTTACCGTCAACAATGCAAGCAAGCTATGCAGCTGCGTTGTCTCTGGAAAAGTTGAAAAGCTGTAAAAATTTCTGACTTTGGTCAAGAACACTGCATTGCTTCCCCACAAAGCACATTACCATACACTAGTGGTGAATGCGTTTTAACAAGGAAATGCGGTTCTTTTCCTACCGACTAGAATCGTTTTACCGTGCTGCGTATATTACACTTTATCGAAGTTTCGTCGCAACCTAACTGCCACCATATTTAAGAAATTAAAATTTCCTTTAGAAACTTGGTTTCAAAAATGAATAGTGTAGTAAAGTGACCAACCATTACTTTTTAGAGTGTAATCGTAGATGGTCTAGCGTACTGTCTGGGATATTTGGCGTGGAACGACCCTCATCTCTTCCAAAACCCGAACACAAAACCCGAAAAAAACTTTCGAAATGCCCAAGTCCATTCAGGAATTCATGAAACACGAATTAAAAAGAGTGAAACCAACCCTGGGCTACGCTTTTCCTCTAGGGGAAATTACATGTATTGGTAAAGGCACTTAATTTTTGCGATAAAGTCAATTTACACCACTTGCAAAAAAACCCAAAACAAAACTCACAAAGAATAAAATACCCGAAAGTATTTGCCTTTTTATAGTCGAACTTGGCTGTGAAGAACGCAAAATAAATGCAAGCGGAGTTGGAATGCTGCGCATTCGTTGACAATTCTGTGAATTTACGCAAATGTATTCTGATGGCGAGGTGACCAGAAACTTTATTAAAGCGTTCATGTGCACGTATTTGAGATTTCCGGCGCACAAGCCGATTTCCTGCTACGGGCAGAGCAAAATAGCCGGTCGTGAGAACGATAACCAACAAGCTCTCGTAGGACGTGCCAAGCAAGATTTAAACGTAAAAGTGATCTGCATTTACCGCATAACAGAACGATGTCCTCCGCGCGTACCGCGCGTACCGGCCGACAGAGAAAGAGCAACGTCGGAGTGATTGGGACAGGGGAAGCGGAGACGGCGACGAGCGGGAGAGGTCACGAGCCGTCAACTCAGCGCGACCGGTTATACATGCCCTTTCTGAGCGCGGCGAGTTTGGTGAACCTACCCCCTGGGTCCGGGTCGACGGGACTCGCCGCGATGACTCTCCGCCCCGACGCGTCCGCTTATACATGGGGAGGGCGAGTCCCGAAAACCTGTTTATTTCGACTCAACGTGCCCTCGTCGGGTCAATGTAAACGGGCCTCAAGTCTCGGTCAGGCTAAGTGGTCGCGTCCCCATGTCATTCTCAATGACATGCGTGCCTGTTAACAATGGCTTAAATCGGACGGTGGCGCCGGACCGGCCTCTTGCTAGACGCTTTTCCGGGTAAGCTTTCCCCTTCTAATCCTGAACGGGGGCGACCTTGACTGCTCCGTTTGTAAGCCGTAAATGCAGCGTGTAGGCGCCTGTCCCAGGCTGGAAAACACGATTTATCCCACATTCCATTAAAGTTAAAAGCCGAAGCTCTGTAATGGCCAGAGAAACAAACCCAAAGGTAGAAGAGTACAAAGAAAGACTTAAAAAAGAAGCAGAGGAGTTGGTTTTGCACAAATTTCCTGAGAAGATACTGGAACTGGAAACCTTGCTCTCGCGACACAGTTATGTAGAGCGTAACTACGCTTCAGTTTAGTACTTTATGAATATCCGTACGGGACATAATGGTAAAATTATGAGTGAGGATACGAGAGCAATACAATTTCACTATAATAATTTGTTCAGTTTTTTCCATAGACGTTTCCAGAAAAAACGAGGAACACTAGAATGTCTCTGTATTTCTCAAATCGAGGTATTTTGCACCGAGACAAAATGGACTGTAATGAAAAAAAGTGATACTGCCACAAACGGATTGATGCCTCCTTACAATTACCTATCAGGAAAATGCAGCAGTTGCCATGCTTTACTTTGCCCATTGGGTCAAATTGAATGCAGTAACAGAAAAAATACTTTCCTTTAGTTCAGCCAGAAGATCCTGGTGGTGAATATTTCTCGTAGAAAAAAAAAGACCCTGAGTATGCTGGAATTCTGTGCGCTTAGCTCCATGGCATGATAGATAGTGAAGAAAAAACTACGGATTTGAGGGCGCTTGGAGAACTAGAAAACGGGTTCCGTAAACGATGGAGGTTGGAGGGCAATGTGTTTTAATTGATGCAGTCTATTAAAATAGCGGAAAAAGAACACAGGCCCTTGTAGCTCGCATTTAGAGATATCAAGGTAGCTTACGATAGTGTGATTCAAGAAGACTGGGGGTTTACTGGACACACTGGATGGGAAGATGGAATGACTAATCTTATAAGAGATATCTATAAAAGTAACAAGGTATTTACAGATTGGCAAGAACAGGTATCCGAACCGATAGAGATACAACGCGGGCTTCGACGGAGATGTCTCTTGTGACCTTTGTAAATAATGCTGTATCTACAGGGACTAGAAGCCAAACAGAGGGGAGTGGACTCTGCTTCAGCCGCTTTTTTGGCAAACAATGAAAACACGGTGAACAGTCATCACCAGCATTAATGTAGACAGGTAGTATCCTTTTATAGCCGACTACAAGGGAGACCGGCAGAGATTGATAGACATCTGTGGTATTAAGGGAGATAGATTAAATTTGAAGTTCAACAGGGAAAAATCGAGAATCGTGATTTTTAATGATAACAAAAGCAGTGAGCATATGATACAGGAAGTCAGGCTAGAAATAGTGGATATGAATGAAATAAACTTTATTTGAACCATGCTCTTAGTATTTCAGCCCTAAGGAGGTTGGCCTCCTCAGTCCAGGTAGTCATGGCTCGCTGCCGCCGCTCGAGCCCGGTTCACAAATCATAGCTGGTTGTCAGGGTGTTGCGTCACCAGCAAAGCCTCCCACTGGTGTTCAAATGTTTCCTCTTTATACGTTTCTTTCTCTTCGTTTGCGTTTGCACGTCCTGGTGACGACCGTAGTATGTCCGGATTGTTGCGACACTCCAGCACCATGTGGCGCAGAGTGTTGCGCATGTCTGGAGGGCAAAACTTTCAGTCCCGCCTGAACGTTCCTGGATACGTGGCGTGCATCAATGTTCCGTGCGGGTAAGTTCCGGCTTGTAGTCTTCTCCATGTCACCACTTGTTCCATACTCAGACTCTTGTGTGCATGTCACCACTTGTTCCCTGCTCAAACTCTTGTGTGCGGGCGAGTACCAAGTCCTGTGCTTCCTGTGTTGTGCCGAAATGTCTGCGTACTTCTTCGATATGCACTCATGCTCGTCGTGACAGCCATCGGTATGTGATCCCAGCGTGTCGGAGATGTTTCGACGTGCGTGATCTGGAGTCGCGGCGTGCGCCGCCTGGTTCCTCGCGAGAGACTCATGTCCCGGTGTCCAAAGGATGGTTAACTCGTCTACCTTGGTGCTTTTTAAGACATGTAGTGCTGCCTTTCCAATCCTTCTGTTCATTTATATTCTACACGCCTCTTGCGAATCTGTTTTAATGGTAGACCACGTATTCTTGCATGTAGCTATGGCCAGGCCTATGCCCAGCTCCTCCGTAGTACTGGCGTCCTTGGCAAGTATGGATGCTGCTTTCAACTTTTTGCCGCTTTCGTTGACCACGCTTAGAGTAAAACGGTCATTTGTAAGGTAAGCTGCTGCGTGCGTGTATCTCACATTTTCTTCATTGCTGTTGGTGCGTTGTAGTATGTGCTTGAGTAGTTTTCACTAGCTTATATTCTTCCTTTGCATGTTCCTAAGTGTAATGCCTATATATATAACTTATGTAGCGCCTCAATGCGCTGCGCGTCAAGGAGGAAGAAGTTGGCATTTGGGCCGCGCGGCGGGTGCAGCGCGATAATAAAAAATCAGTTCGAAAACTGAACGCTGTCAGGGCTGGATCTTTCCCGTGTTAGCTCCGACAGATAATGGTGACCCGATAAAGAACACACAGCCCCGATCATCCCCCATGGATCCCGCCGGCTCTGCCACCAATGCTACCGGTCCTGACGCCCAAGAAGACGCCAGACCTACTAGTGCTGCCGTCGCGGCGATTCAACATGTCAACCTGCCACCATTTTGGCCCAACAGCCCCAGCACATGGTTTCTGCAGGTCGAGGCGCACTTCCCTCTACGGCAAATCACCAGCCAACAGACCAGGTACTGGCATCTGGTATCCTGCTTACCTCCAGACGTAGCCGACGACTTAGCTGATATTTTAGCGTCGCCGCACCCGAGCCATCCCTACGACACGTTGAAGGCAGCTATCATTTCCCGCAAGTCTGAGTCCGAACACAGCAGACTCCAACAGCTCATCACGGCTACAGAGCTCGGTGACCGTCGCCCATCACGGCTCCTGCGACGCATGCGCCAGCTCCTTGGCGGCCCCTCCGCCCCTCAAGAGGAGAAGCTGTTACGTGAGTTGTTCCTCCAGCGCTTACCGCGGAGCATGGTCCCGGTCCTTGTAGCCGCGGGAGATGTCCCTCTAAACACACTCGCTGAAATGGCTGACCGAGTGGCGGACTACTCGCGGGCACATAGCCTCAACGCCGTTACCACACCGCTACCGGCCACCGCTGCAGACCCGGCGCTCGCGAGCATCGAGAACCGTTTGGACGCCCTTGTCAGGTGCCTTGATGACTTTGCACCTACGCATCGTCGACCGTCATCCAGGTTCCAGATACACAGTCGCTCCTCGACGCTCCCACGTTCTACGGAAATTCGGCCACCCGACGCGCCGCGGGACGCTTCATCCTCAACCGTGTGCTGGTACCACCGCCGATTCGGTGCCTCTGCTCGCAAGTGCACTCGCCCGTGCTCGGTCGGGAAATGCGACAACCGGCCACTGACGGCGGCTAGTGGTACTGGTCAAAAGTCATGCCGCCTTTTCTATGTTTCTGATAAGATCACTGGCGCTCGCTTCCTAGTCGACACAGGAGCCCAGGTTAGCGTCATCCCGGCCTCGTGTGCAGATCGCCGTCGCAACGAACAGACCTGCTCACTCCAAGCGATCAACAATTCCGCCATTCGCACATACGGCCAACGCTCTCTTACACTTGACCTTGGACTACGCCGCACGTTCCGCTGGATTTTCATCCTCGCTGACGTCTCGCAAGCTGTTCTTGGAGCTGACTTCCTCAGTTTTTTCAACCTTGCTGTGGACATGCATGCTCATCGCCTCATTGATCTCAACACCCGCCTCTCCATCAACGGTGTACTCTGTACTTCCTCGCCAACGGGACTGCGAGCTCTCACACCTGCTTCGCCGTATGCAAAAATACTCGACGACTTTCCCAGCATCACGAAGCCGCACACCAGAGAGTCACCGGTGAAGCATTCCATCACTCACCACATTGTGACCACTGGACCTCCCGTTTTTACACGACCCCGTCGGCTATCTGGAGAACGCCTCGCCATCGCCCGCCGTGAGTTTGAGCACATGCTTGAACTCGGCATTGTGCGGCCTTCCTACAGCAACTGGGCGTCGCCACTCCACATGGTGCCGAAGAAAGATTCTGGCGACTGGAGACCATGTGGGGATTACCGCGCTCTCAATGCCCACACCTTACCAGACCGCTATCCACTTCCTCACATACAGGATTTCACATCAAATTTGGCTGGGTGCACAATCTTCTCTAAGATTGACTTAATAAAGGCTTACCATCAGATTCCTGTAGAACCCGCCGACATTCCGAAGACGGCCATCACCACCCCATTCGGTCTGTTTGAATATGTGAGGATGCCTTTTGGATTGCGCAACTCTGCACAGACCTTTCAGCGCACTATCAACGAGGTCACGCGAGGTCTCGATTTTGTATTTGCCTACCTTGATGACCTCCTTGTAGCAAGCTCATCCGGCCCTGAGCATGAAGCCCACCTGCGCACCCTGTTCCACCGCCTGGATGATTACGGCTTCGTAAATAATCCCAATAAGTGCCTCTTCGGCGTCGCTACAATAGAGTTCCTAGGCCACCTTGTCACTCCAAAGGGTATCCAACCACTCGCAAGCAAAGTGAAGGCTATTCAAGACTTTCCACCCCCGACTTCACTGAAGAGACTCCGAGAATTTCTGGGCCTACTAAACTTCCATCGCCGCTTTCTTCCAAAGTGCGCCACATTCCTAAAGCCCTTGACCGATCTATTGGCTAAAAAGAAAGACCCGGCTGCGCCACTGGAGTGGCCCAAGGACGCCGCATCTGCCTTCGACACTGCCAAGAAGGCTCTGGCAGACGCAACCATGCTCATAAATCCCGTCCCTGATGCCCCAATTCGTCTCATCACCGATGCATCAAGCGTGGCAGTTGGCGCTGTTCTCGAGCAGCACGTATCCGGTTGGCAGCCCCTTGGGTTTTTCTCGCAAAAACTGAAGCCACCAGAGACAAAATACAGTACATTTGCCCGAGAACTCCTCGCGGTATACCTCGCCATCAAACATTTTCGTCATTTATTGGAGGGCCGGGACTTTTACGTCGTTACAGACCACAAGCCCCTGACGTTTGCCTTCCATCGCAATCACAGCAATTATACTGCACGGGAGATCCGTCAACTATGCTTTATTTCCGAGTTCACTGTGGATCTCAGACACGTACATGGGCCGGAAAATGCTGCTGCTGATGCACTATCCCGCATCGATGCCTTGTCGACCCAGCCACCACTAGACATGGAAGAGCTAGCAGCTGCCCAAAGCAACGATCCTGAGCTGCATCGTCTTCGCTCTTCATCCACGTCTCTATCGTTCACGGAGTGCCCGCTTCCATTTTCTACCTCATTAATAACATGCGAAACGTCTACTGGTGTCCCTCGGCGCTTCGTGCCTTCAGCTTTTCGTCGTGCAATTTTTGATCAATTGCACAACATGAGCCATCCTGGTATTCGTGCGACCCAGAAACTAGTCACATCTCGTTTCCTTTGGCCAAGCATCAATGCTGATGTCCGACGCTGAGCGCGAACCTGCCTTGAGTGCCAGCGCGTTAAAATCACCGTCACACTGTCACGGCAACATCCTCGTTTCGGCCTCCAGACGCAAGGTTTTCTCACGTCCATCTCGACATCGTCGGTCCTCTTCCGTCATCGCAAGGAGCCTGTTACCTGCTGACATGTGTGGATATCTTCACCAGATGGCCGGAAGCATTTCCCATTTCCGACATTACAGCACCAACAGTTGCCAAGGCTTTCACAAACGGCTTGGTGTCGCGCTTTGGATGCCCCTCTGTCGTCACCACTGATCGCGGTCGTCAGTTTCAGTCGGCCCTTTTCACCGCACTTGCCAATATCCTGGGCATTCGACACATCCACACAACTGCCTACCATCCTTCCGCCAATGGCATGGTCGAACGGCTTCATCGACAACTGAAAGCAGCCCTCACTGCTCACCAGCCAAGGCAACGTTGGCTCGACCACCACCCCTTCGTACTTCTGGGCATCCGATCAGCATTGAAAGTGGATCTCGGCTGCTCATCAGCCGAACTAGTCTATGGCATTTCCCTGCGTCTTCCAGGAGAATTCTTCGAGCCATCATCGCCACCTTCCACTCACGATGCCTCCACGTACATTCGAGAGCTGCGCACCACGTCTAGAGACCTTGCTCCTGTGATTCCTGCCGACCGACATCCCCAGTCTGTCTTCGTCAGTCAGGATCTGCATGACTGCAGTCACGTCTTCGTTCGGCGTGACCAAATACGGCCACCACTAACACCAGCCTATGATGGCCCATTCCGCGTACTTCATCGTACACCTAAGACGTTCACGCTGGACATCAATGGCCCTGAAGACGTCGTGGCTGCTGATCGACTGAAACCTGCATATATCGCCGCTCTCGCGGCCGCGGGGTTTCAATCTAAAGCCTGGAGGCCAACATCCAAGCATGTCCACTGGGCGACTCCTCTGGTGATTCCTACGGCTCTCGCTCTACGGGGGGGAGCCCTGTAGCGCCTCAATGCGCTGCGCGTCAAGGAGGAAGAAGTTGGCATTTGGGCCACGCGGCGGGTGCAGCACGATAATAAAAAAATCAGTTCGAAAACTGAACGCTGTCAGGGCTGGATCTTTCCCGTGTTAGCTCCGACACTTATTTACGATTTCGTATGGAATGCGCTGAGGGACGTGCATGTCATCCTCGATGTGGTAGCCCAAATCTTGGAGCAGGGCTCTACCCGTGTTCGACAGCTGCAGTCTCTCCAGCTGGTTGACATGGTGTGCTTCCGTGAGCTTCCCATGTGTTGCGCACTCCCACTTTAAGCAAACTTTCTGAGGGGGGGACAGGCCCATGGCCATCTTGTAGGCTTTTCTGATAAGAGTGTTAAGTTTGATTCTGTGGTTATTCTTTATATCTACATAGGGGTCATGTACGTGATTATGATTGTGACTGACTAACGCCTGGTTCATTTTAGTGCAGTCTTCTATTTCAATTTATGGATTTTGCTTGTCACCCATTTATCAGGTTACGGACCTAATGCATGGTTTTCTGAACCTTTTCTAACTCGGCTCCTCCGGCCCCATTCGTTTCAATAAGCAGTCTGAAAATGAGCAGCGTTGAAACCTGAGGAATTACGATGCCTCCCACCTTCACTTCTGGATCCCGTGTCTGTTGTGGTTGTCGGCCTCTTGAGCGCTTTCTTAACATTAAGTGTTCAGACTTTTCTGCGGTGCACGTAAGTTCACATGCTCCCAGATATCTTTCTGTTCGGTCGACCGCTTTTCGCAAGCTCCCAGATATCTTTCTGTTCAGTCGACCGCTTTTCGCCAGTGTCTTGCTATTGACCTGTGGATCCCCCTGTAGTCCAGATAGTGAGGTCGTCAGCATATATTGCATGGTAAATTACTGCTATTCAAGAGGGTTGGAGAGATTACGGAGCCTTGGGGCGTACCCTTCGGTGGTATTTCAAACTTTTCAGAGTGCAAGTCGCCTATTCTCACAGCAGCTGCCCTTTCTTTCAGAAAAAATTTAACGCAGTCATACACTTTTCCCCGCAACTATAAATGTTAAGGTGCTGCAGTATGGCTTCGTGCGACACGTTGTCAAAAGCCCCTTTCACGTCTAGTGCAAAGATGGCTTTCTAGGTGTGCGTGGCCAGTCTGTCTATGTCTTTTTCTTTGATCTGCAATAGGATGTCTTCCGTGGACAGATGAGCTCTTAATCCAAACATGGTTTTTGGAAAATGGCTGTTGTCCTCGAGATATTCGACCATGCGATTATGCACCATGTGCTCGTACTGTTTTCCAGCACACGAGGTCAGAGATATAGGTCCTAGGTTCTGAATTTTAATAGGCTTGTTCGGCTAAGGAGTCATGACAGCTTCAGCATGTTTCCATTCTGATGGTACTCTACCGATGTCCCACCAATCATTGATAAATTTCAAGAGAGCGTGTAGCGATGGTCCATCTAGATTCAGGAGTGTCTTGTTATTTACTCTGTCGTTGCCCGGTGTGTCGTGTTGCGGGTGAGCTTGCTGAGGGTCCTCTCTATCTCGGCCACAGTGAAGGGTCAATATAGTTCTATGTTGGGGTTGCCACAGCACTCATCAACGCGTGAATGAACACCAATGTACCGCTCAGTACCAAGGAACTTCTTTTTCACTTCTCTGACGATGTCTTTCGCGTTTCCTTGGTAGTTATGTATGAGTCCGTGTACTTGCTGTTTTGATGCACTCTTTGTCTCTTTCTTGGCTAATAGATTTCTGAATATAGCCCATGTACGCTTAGTGCTTAGGGTCCCTTGAAGCTTGTTACAAGTGTCATGCCAGTTCTTTCTTTCCAGTTTTTGAGAGTACTCTTGCGCCTCCTTGACCAGCTTGAATATTGGAATGTTCAGTTTTCGGTTGTACTAGTGACGTTGCCAACGGTTCGCGAGGCCCCTTCGCGCCTCCCACAAGTGCAGTAAGTGAGAATTAACCATGGGGGTGTCGCACGACAATTGGATCATCCGTGTGGTGTGCTCCGCTCTTTCGACGATTCCTTGAGTCCACCTTCATATGTCGTCTATTGTAGCATCAGCAGCACTCTCGGCTTTGCGAATGGCTTGCCAGTCCGCTTTCCAAATTTTCGCCGCCGATTTGTGGTGTGGAATGATCGTTTGTATTATATAATGGTCGCTGCCAACTTTTCTTCCATGCAAGTCCACTCATAATATTTGAGGCCTTGTAGAAACGTGAGGTCCGGACTGGTGTTTCCTGATACACTGTTGCCAATGAGCGTGCGTGTCTGAGGAGTGCTTCACAGGGTGAGGTGGTGGTGTCGCACGACGTTGGGCATGTCTTCTTTTTTCTTTGATGCTGTGTAACCCCAAGCTACATGGCGAGCATTAAAATCACCAACCACTATTAGCCCTTGCACAGCATGAAAGATGACAGCAGAATACCAAGCCAAAAGGAAACGTTGCTTAAGAAGAAGATGAAGAAAACAGAGAGGGACATGTGGAAGGTGGGATTGCTTACGAAATCATCACTGTAGTTCTACCGAACTTTTAAACAGGAAATTACAAAAGAAGATATCTATAATAATTCTCACGATAGTTCTGTGCTGTTCGAGGCCACAACGCAAATATAGGGAACCAAGACGCACTGAGGCAAATACGAGGGCACAGACACGTTATGTAGGGCTTGTGGAGAGCAGGAGAAAACGGCTGAGCATTCGATATTGTTCCCTAAAGGGCTCCACCCTATAGTCTGTGTCACACACTTCGGGTGAGGCCCCGCCGATCCAACATCGACGTGCGGCAGACTCACAGGCTTCCACATTGCGCTTCCAAGTTTGCGCCAGGCATTTGTGGTCTCCGCCCATTCGCGTCACGTAATTCCATATTTGTTATATGCGAAGCTTGCAAAACGCGCAAGCACGCTATAAGCGTAGCATGTAGTCACGTTTTACATGACACAAATATTGATTATTATGTTTGAATGTATTGCTTTTGCCGTCCATACACGTCACGTATTACCAAGTTTTATATATGTGAAGCTAGCGAAACAGCCGATAGCGCATCATGAGCGTGGTATATAGTGAAGTTCCTACATGACACGATTGTCGTCCCTAATATGTTTGCAACAGTCATATACATTCGTCATCCATTTACTTCATGTAACATCAAATACGGTATATGTGAAGCTAGTGAAATGGTCGCGAGCGTACTATGAGCGTCGCATATAGTCCTGTTATTACATAACATGCATGTCCTGATTATCATGTTTGCACCAGTCATATACCTTATTCATCCATTCCTATTTATTTATTTAACATACCTTACAGGCTCTCGTTAGATCATAGGGAAGGGGGGGCTTACAGAAAAAAAGAAAGAAAAATGAGAACGTATACAGTTCAAATATACAAATAAATGCAACATAACAGCGACACTAATAACAGTAATAGAACAAGGAAAATACAGTCACCAAGTATATGCACCGCCATACAAATGTCTATGAAATGATGCTAGATGCAGTGAGAGAGTAGTTTCTCGCGGAACGCGTTGTTGTTAGTGGCTGGAACTACCTCGTCGGGAAGATCATTCCACAGTGAGATTGCCTGTGGCAAAGCAGATAAGTTGAACGCGCGTGTTCTGCCAAAAATACGCTTAAAGCCTCGCTGATTTCGCATGCGTGCAGACATGCGATCCGGTGTGTGTAGAAGGAAAGCGCATAGATTTCTGCTATTATAGTACTTATGAAACAACACAAGGAGGGCTATCTCGCGGCGGATATCCAATGGTTGTAAACCGATCTCGCGTTTAATTTGAGATACACTGCTGTGACATTGGTAGTTCTGAGTGATGAAGCGGGCTGCTCTGTTTTGAATGGCTTCGATCATCTGTATTAAATAGTTTTGATAAGGTGACCAAACTGGTGAGGCATATTCTAACTGTGGACGTACGAATGTTAAATAGGCTATTTTGCGGACGCTCGATGTGGAGTAATGGAGATTTCGACGTAAATAACCTAGTGTTTTGGATGCCTTGGAACAAATGGAAATTATGTGGGAAGACCATGTAAGTTTAGAGTCAATATTAACCCCTAGATATTTGTATGATGTGGTTCAAGATGCTTCACTATTTTTAATTTTGTATGAAAAAGTGGAAATCGAGGTTTTTCGGGAAACCGACATTATTTTACATTTTGAAGTGTTCAAGCTCATTAACCACTTATTACACCAAATGCAAACGAGGTCTAGGTCACCTGGAAGGGCCTCATGATCAGGGGGAGATGTTATGGTTCGATAAATGACACAGTCGTCTGCAAACAGGCGTATACGGGATGAAATGTTAGTCGGCAGGTCGTTGATGAAGATTAAAAAGAGTAGAGGGCCAAGGACGCTACCCTGCGGCACTCCTGAAGTGACTTCTGCGATATCCGAATGACAATCATTTGCACAAGTGAGCTGTTCACTAAATGAAAGAAAATTTCGAAGCCATGATAGCGTTAAGGAGTCCATTTTAAGAGAAGACAGTTTGGAAATCAGACGACAATGGGCGACACGGTCAAAGGTCTTCGAAAAATCGAGGAAAGCGTAATCTGTCTGTGTGTTCATGTCCAAGTTAGTCTGTAGATTTGTCGTGAATTCAAGTAGTTGTGTATCGCAAGAGAAACCTTTCCTAAAGCCATGTTGGGTGGAACTAAAAAAATCTTTGATTCAAGATGACTGTAAATGTGAGAAGCAATGATATGTTCAAGTAATTTACAGCTGATAGAGTTTGACGAGATGGGACGATAGTTTTCAACCTGGTCTTTACATCCTGCTTTAAATATGGATAAAACTTTTGCGACTTTCCAGTCCCTAGAAAGCTGACCGGTACACAAAGACTGTTTGAAAATGTGAAATAATATTTGAGAGGACGTGGGAATTGTATTTTTTAGTATCTTTGAATTGATATTATCTAGACCACTAGAAGTAGAAACTTTGAGGTTGTTGATTAGTTTAGTGATGCCCTCAATGTTAATATCTACGGGTGTCATGAAAGGGTAATCAAGTGCCGGAAACTTAGGAATGCTAGAATGATCTTCCCGTGTGAAAACAGAAGAAAAAAAATGTGTTAAATGCAATTGCACACTGGTCTCTTGGGAGAGGTAATTGATTTTTGCCTTTCAAAGTAATATCTGTCACAGCAGAAGCAGGTGATAATTGTTGCCAAAATTTTCTGGGATTGCATTTTAATAATGATGGTAGGTCATGTTTAAAGCACTTGTATTTAGCAGTGAATAACGCAGAAGTATAACTTTTAAGACATTCCTTATATGAATTCTAAGCAGAGGCACTACAAGCGTGCATCGTGGTTCTATACAGCCTTTTTTTCGATTTCTCAAAGTTCGCAAATATTTGTTAAACCATGGGTTTCTCTTATCATTAGATATGGCAATTTCAGGAACGTATTTGTCGACTAATAAAGTAATCTCCTCTCTAAACAATGACCAATTTTTATCGATGGTACGGCTTGACAATGAGGGCAAGAATGTACTGTGATAGAATTCTTCCAAGTCAAAATTCATACAACTATAATTGGCCTTACTGTAGTCTCTAATCACTTTTGTAGGTTTACCCGCAACATTGAGAGGACTGTTTATTGATAATTGAACGAGATTATGGTCATTAAATCCTTCAAGGCAAGAGATTTCACTTACATTATCAGGATCTGAGGTAAGTAATAAATCCAAAATATTATTGCCCCGTGTTGGCTGGTTGGTTATTTGAGCGAAATTAAAATCAAGGGCAATATTCACAAAGTCAAGAGACATTTTTGAGGTGGATGAACAATTGATCCAGTCAATTTGTGGTAAATTGAAGTCACCAAACAGATAGACATTATTAGTGCGGTATTTCTCAATAGCTAATGTGGGGCTGCTGCGAAGGTGATTTATAAATGATGGTTCAGAATCGGGAGGACAGTAACATACGCCTACTAGTACTTTAGTGGCACAAATCGTGCACGCGACCCAGACAATTTCTAAGTTTGAGTTTGTATCAATGACAAAAGTAGGTATAGATTTTTTTATAGCAATAAGGACACTTGCCCCACGTTTGCTTTGACGATCACGTCGGAAGACGTTATAATCGGCATTCCCGTGAAGAATTTCACTGTCAAAATCCTGAATAAGCCACGTTTCAGTGAGCAGCAGGCCATCAGTTAGGCTATCTTCTAAGAATGAACAAATGAGATCACGCTTGTGCAGTAAACTGCGAATGTTAGTAAAGGAAACACATACAGCCGGTGCAGATTTACTCCGAATTTCTCTAGAGACATGCGCAAGCCTATGCTTCAGCTATCTAGCAGACAGCTTGACTGCGTGAGCAGCAGTATCATTTTTGTACGTTTTATCGCCCATGCGCAGACGATCAATGACGAGCTTGTAGGGCTTGTTTTCATTTTTGGCAAATTCGATTAGCTTTCTTCTGGCTTGTAGCGTGGGTAAAGAGAAATCTTCACGTACTGAAAATGTCGATCCCTTTAGTTTATGAGCTGAAGCAAGAACGCTCTGCTTCTCTTCGAAAAAAAGCAAATTTTGCTATTATAGGCCGGTGTTTGCCAACAGCAAAGCGACCAAGTCTGTGAACTCATCCAAATTGCGCGGCACTTGTATTCTTCTGTAGTTTCTCCGAGCAAAATTTAATCACCTTCTGCTCAGATGCATTCCAGTCCTCGTTTTCATCATCTTCTATTCCAAAAAATAGCAAGGTACAGCGCCTGAGTCTGTTTTCCGTGTCATCACATCTGGATGTGATTTCCACGAGTTTCTTAGAGATGGAGACATAGCGGAACTCGAAGTGGCATCTGTGGTATATGAGGAGTGTAGACTACCCTCCAGCTTCGACACCCTCTCTGAAAGAAGCTTTACCTCAGCGTTCGTGTTTATAAGGCCTCGTTTTATGCCCCTGATCTCCCCAAGTAAAGCAGTTTGAGTAGCTTCAATTCGACGCACTGTTTCGAGTACCGCACTATCCAATTTTGGCTCAAATGTAGGAGAACCGGTATTATCTTCGAGTACTGACACTCTCTGCGATATTCTTCTCAAATCAGCTTCTATGCGCTGCACAGTCGACAAAACACCACTCAACATATTTTCCATTTTGGCTCCAGGCCCGGGAATCAACTAGACGTCACCCGACAACACAAGCAACAACCCTAAGTACGCTGAGTGCACATTTGACAGGCAAGATAACACTCGTTTCATAGCACTGCAAAGTTCAGGTGGGCACGACAACGCAACAAGACAGTAGTCATTGCTTTTGCAAATTGAAGCATTTGCGAAATATCTAACCTGGAAAAGCAGCATATTTAAGTGCGCTGTTTTCGCTGCGGTGCCGTTCCCAAGGAAGGTTGGTCTCGGTGGACGTATATATGTGTTCGCTGCGGTGCACATCCCAATGGACGCGTCATTGTACGACCAGGGTTGCTTGGCGAGGCTCGTGTTGTCAAATGAACTTGGCTGCACGGGTAGATCCGATGCTGCAGGTGCCAGTAGATCCAATCGGCTATCAATGCAAGCATTTGAAGTCGAAGCCAAGTAAGCAGGGCAGGACATAGGAGAGCATCGCCTGGAAATGCAGCATATTTAAGTGTGCCGTTTTCGCTGCGGTGCTGTGCCCCTTGTAACATATAACATTCTTGTAACATATTCCCAAACTTCGTATATGTGAAGCTAGCCAAACAGCCGCGAGTGTGTTATGAACGTACCATGCAGTCATGTTTCACATGACTCGCATGCCAAGATTAGCTTGTTTGGAAGTGTCATTTCCCTTCGTCGTCCGTTCGCGTCACATAATACCAAATTTGGTATATGAGAAGCGAGCGAAACAGCTGCGAGCGCATCATGAGCGTGGCTTGTTGTTTTGTGTTTACAAGACAAGCATGTCATGATTATCGTGTTTGCACCAGTCACATACCTTCGTCATCTACTCACGTCACGTAATACCAAATTCGGTACATGTGAAACTAGCGAAACGACCACGAGAGCACCATGAGCGTATGGCGTGTAGTGAGGACTTACAGGACACGCATGACATGATTTCCACGTTAGGGCCTGCCCCTTACGTTCGCCATGCAGTTATGGTATACAATACCAGTTTTGCGGTATGTCAGGTGAACGAAACCGCGGAATAGCACCAAATCATGCAAATCATGCAAACATGCAAATCATTACAATCACGAAATGCCATGATTTTCATGTTATGACTAGCCACTTATACTCGTCATACAGTCGTGTTATGCCATAAACATGTTGATATAGATCCTGTTACATTGTTAGCCGCTCAGCCACGGCCAGCATACGCAGACAACCGCAGACTAGGGCAACGAGTGAAAAACGTTTATTGTTTCGCGCGAGCTTCTTTTGTAGCTTCATCTACGAAGCAGGGAGAGGGGGAAAAGGGGGGCGGGAATGGCTATCGCTTCAGCCATCGACAGAAACACGAAGGGGGGAAAGGGGGACGTAGAAGTAGGAGAGTTCAGTTCGCAACACTTCTCTCTTCTTAAAAATGGAACCGTTGTACTGGCTTGCGTTGTCTGGTAGAACGCCGAAGCACTGGTTCCGCGCTTGGGGTCGCCGCTTGTGTAGGACCGGCCTGTGGCATGGTTGGCACTGGATGGTCGTGGGGGCTTGCGGTAGTGAGCGCTTCTGGAGGCAGCACGGTGGAGCTTGTAGTTGAGGGCCCCGGCGATCGTTTCGGCAGCATGGACATGTTAGACTCTGATAAGGATGCAGAGCCCGGCGATGGGGACTGCGATGCTTGTCGAGGGCGCACTTGGTCAACGTGGCGTCTGACTACAGAATGAGGAGTTTGGACGGTCACCATTCGGGATCCTGCAGTGGACTGCACACGCCCTGGTGTCCACTTTTCTCCGACACCGTAGTTCCGCACGTACACGTTGCTTTCCATGGGGACCACCCAGTCATCTGATGCCGGCGGCGAGTCTGCAACAGTGGAGGGAAAACACGCATCCAATCGTGAACGTAACTGGAACCCTAGCAGCAATTCTGACGGAGATTTTCCCGTCTTCTGTGGTGTTCTCCTGTAGTTGAACAGGAGCCGCACAAGGTTGTCCTCCAAATTACCCTCCCTCATCTTCCGAAGTCCATCCTTTATTGTACGCACTGCTCGTTCTGCCGCTCCATTAGACTGTGGATGAAAGGGCGCCGTTTTCAGATGCATTATGTTGTTCTTTGCCACGAACGTAGCAAAATCCTGGCTAGAAAACTGTGTCCCATTATCCGAAACAATGGTTCGCGGGACGCCGAATCGACTGAACATGGCGCGCAGACAGGTGATTGTGCTTGTTGTGGTGGCATGCTTTACTGGCACGGCTTCTATCCACTTGGTATGGGCATCTACTGCAACTAGAATCATCTTGCCTGCTATGGGTCCGGCAAAATCGACATGTAGCCGCGACCATTTTTCATTGGTTTTCGGCCAGTTTACTGGTGGTGCCGCTGCCGGCATTGGCATGTTTTGGGCACAGTTCGTGCAGCCGGCTGAAAGCGCTTCAATATCGCGATCTAGTCGGGGCCACCAAAATTTTGACCTTGCCACTGCTTTCATTCCTGACGAGCCTTGGTGGGTCTCGTGCAACAGTTTCAAAAGACGGTCCCGCGCTTTTTCCGGTATCACTACGCGATGCCCCCAATACACTAGACCATGGGCTACGGACAGTTCTAGTTTGCGGTCGAAAAACGGCCGCATCGTTTCCTCCAACTGTTTTGCACTTTTGGGCCAGCCATGTAATATACAATTCTTTACCGCCGTTACTGCGGGGTCTGTGGCCGATAGCTGCTGTAGCTCCCGTGTTGTGATAACGCCATCGTCAAAATTATCCAGAGCGAGGACATATTCCGGTGGCTCACCCACGTCATCAGCCTCCGTAGACCGCAGTGGCAGCCTGCTCAGGGCGTCCGCGTTGAGCAACTGTTTTCCCGGCGTGTATTGCAGCTTGTAGCGGTAGCCACCCAAGTACAGTGCCCAGCGCTGGATACGTGCTGCAGCCAGGGGTGGCGTCGGGCGGTCGGATTGCAACAAGCTCAAGAGGGGCTGGTGGTCCGTCACGAGAGTGAATTGGCGACCTAAAAGGTAATCACGAAACTTAGTGACGCCAAACACTAAAGCCAGGGCCTCTCTTTCCAGCTGAGAGTAATTTTTCTCGGCGGCCGTCAGTGTACGGGACCGGAACCCAATGGGTTTTGGCATGCCGTTATTCGTGTGAAAAAGCGCCGCGCCCACACCGTAAGGGGAAGCATCACATTCGAGCTTCAACTCTTTCAACGGGTCAAATTGAACAAGAACCTGAGCTTGCATTAGGCTGTCTTTTGCTTTCTCAAAAGCAGCTTCTTGTTGCCGCCCCCACTGCCATACTGTGCCCTTCTCCAAAAGTTTGTTGAGCGGAGAAAGTAGAGTGGACATATTTGGAAGAAATTTGGCATAAAACGTCAGCATTCCTAAAAAGGAACGCAGCTCCGCCACGTTCTGTGGGCGAGGTGCCTGAGCGATCGCTTCCAAATTTTTCTCTGTGGGATGAAGACCCTCTCTGTCTATCCGATGGCCGAGATATGTGACAGAAGGCTGTCTAAAGCTGCACTTATCAGACCTTAGCTTAACTCCGTGTTCACGGAACCGTTGCAACACACTCTTCAGGCGTTCACTCCCATCGCCACGAGCCTCCGAAACCAGTACATCATCAAGGTAAGCCTGAACCCCTGGCAAACCTGACAGTATTGCATCCATTTTTCTCTGAAAAATAGCCGGAGCAGAGGATATTCCGAAGGGAAGCCTATTATACGAAAACAAGCCTCTGTGCGTGTTAATGACGCAGAGCTTCCTTGCGGCTTCATCCAAAGGAACTTGATTATAGGCATCTCGCAAATCAAGAATGCTAAAATACTCCCCGCCGTTTAGAGATGCAAACATGTCTTCAATCACTGGGAGAGGGTACTGCTCAACTGTACAGGCTGGATTTAGGGTGGCTTTGAAGTCACCACAAATTCTAACAGTTCCGTCTTTCTTAAGTACCGGCACGATGGGAGTGGCCCAATCGGAATGTTGGACTGGTGAAAGTACACCGATGGCTACCAGCCTGTCCAGCTCTTGCGTCACCCTGTCCCTTAGAGCGTAAGGTATGGATCTTGCCTTACAGAATTTCGGCACCGCTCCCTCTTTCAGCTGCAATGTGGCTGGAGGTCCCTTGATCAGGCCAAGATCCTTGGAGAAGACGTCGTGGTAGTCGTCGACAATGTTGTGAACTGCCCCAGCGGGTTCTGGCGTTGAGTGTAGCAAGTCTTGTGCCGACGGCTGCAAAACTGGAACCCCCGCTCTGTGGAGCAAGGAAATCAGATCCCGACCACACAGGTTAGGTCCCGAGCAGTTCAGTACAATAAGACGGCAGTAAACCGAGACGGCCCTGTATTGCACACAAAGTTGCAATTCCCCCATCACTGGGAGTGGTCCAACGTAGCATGACAACTTCACCTGAGAAGGTTTAAGCGCTGGCCACTGTTCGCGATGCTTGTCAAACACGTTTTTGGAAATTACGCAGACAGGCGAGCCAGTATCTACTTCCATTGTAAGTTGTACGCCATTCCATGAAAAACTGCGCCTTATCGGCGGCTCGAGGCGGCTTTTTCGTGCCGAAAGTAAGGTCCATATATGTGTCTCGTCCTTATCGTCGTCTTCAGTTACGGCTTCTTCGAGAGTCAAAACTCTTCCCTCCACTGCATGCGTTGCGACGCGGCTCTTACTGGCGGTTGTGCGGCACATCTTTGCGAGATGCCCATGACGTCCGCAGCGATAACACCTTGCTCTAATCCAACGACAGCTGTTGCCGTCGTGTTTGCTGCTTCCGCATCTATCACAATGCTGTGCCGCGTGCCGAGTCGGAGATGTTTTAACAGTGTTGGCCTCGGACGCGCGTAGCTTAAGCAAGGGCGTAGCTTCTGAGGTCATGCTTTCGGCACCATTTTCAGCTGCTTCGACAGACAGTGCCAATGCTTCGGCTTCTTCTAGCGTTAAATCCTTTTTCGCCAACATCTGTTTCCTCAGTGCCACGGAGCGTACGCCGCAGACAATGCGATCCCGAAGCATGCGGTCAAGAGACGTGCCGAAATTGCAGTTGTCTGCTATTCGGCGAATAGCAACGAGAAATGCGCTAACGCTTTCGCCTGGAAGTTGTGAGCGATTGAAGAACTTATAGCTTTCCGTTATCTCGTGCTTCTTAGGGTCATAATACTCATTCAAGCTCTGAACGACTTCCTTGTATGTCAGTTCATTTGGTGCACGCGGGGCTACTCTGCCGGCTAGCACCTCGACCGTCTTGCTAGACAACGCCGAAACTAGTAGTGCTCGCTTCTTAGCCGGGTCCGTTACACTGTTCGCCTCGAAATACGCTTCTGCTCTGACGAGGTAAGGCTTCCACTTATCTTTCGTTTCGTCGTAATCCGGCAACTGCAGGGAGGCCATCGTGGTCGTTCCTCGTTCGTCTGACGCCAGGACTCGTAGTCCGTCAGGTACCGTGGGTAGCGAAAACCGACTTCGTCGCCACTGTTACATTGTTAGCCGCTCAGCCACGGCCAGCATACGCAGACAACCGCAGACTAGGGCAACGAGTGAAAAACGTTTATTGTTTCGCGCGAGCTTCTTTTGTAGCTTCATCTACGAAGCAGGGAGAGGGGGAAAAGGGGGGCGGGAATGGCTATCGCTTCAGCCATCGACAGAAACACGAAGGGGGGAAAGGGGGACGTAGAAGTAGGAGAGTTCAGTTCGCAACAGATCCCATCATCGAAACGGCAAAGAGAGATATAAGTCATACGTGGCTAGATAGACAAATGGATGGATGGATGGATGGATGAATGGATGGATGGATGGATGGACGGACGGACGGATGGATGGATGGATGGATGGATGGATGGACGGACGGACGGACGGACGGACGAACGGACGGATGGACGGATGGAAGGACGGACGGACGGACGGACGAACGGATGAATAATTGGATGGATGGATGGATGAATGGATGGATGGATGGATTGGATTGAATTGGATGGATGGGATGGATTGAATGGATGAATGAATGGATGGATGGATCAAAGTCGCTGGACGTTGCTAACATACGCTTCGCATTTAAAATCTGGAATTGTAAAAACTGTTTTGTTTATTATTTCACTTAAGCGATTGTCATAGAAGCTGGTGTTTTGATTTCTGACATAGGTGACCACATGCCCATTTTAGTTTTCTTCAACCCTCACTTATAAACACATCGAAGGCTCTCAAATCAAGCTTTTAAATGTAGAAGGATAAGCAAAACCAATATTGCTGCTCTTGAAACATCTGTTAGTGAAATTACAAGGTCTGAACTTTATCAAGTACCAGATTCTGTTGCTGCTTACAAATATTTTGTCAATCACCTAAAACTATATATGGAGCATTTCCTGTATCAACCAACAAATAAAGAATAAAATGAAAGAAAACTTTGGATTTTGGCGGCTCTCCTCAAGTGAATGAAAACACTAGATAGACTTTTCAGTGAATTTATTAAAACCAAGCAGCCTGATATACTAGCTGAATATAAAAAAAGTGAGGAACAAACAACACCCTATTATCAAAAAAGCAAAAAAAAATTTCAAAAATAAGTTCGAAAACGTTCTCAGTGACCAAAAACGTGTGTGAAAAACAATAAAATGCCTATTACTGTAAGAACAACAAATCAGCGTCACTGAAATTGTGGATGGGGATATAACTTATTCAGTGGTATCTTTATCTAATAGGTTTAATGGACACTTTTTTAAATGTGGAGCATCGATAAGCGAATAAAAAGAGACTAAGTCTCAAATACTGAAACTAAGATTGCGCCCGCATCTAGCGAGTACGATATCAAAGCCGAGCCGATGGAAGCTGTTCTCAACCACATCAGCAATCGTTAATCACACGTATGTGACCTTATTTTGAGTTCAGGTCTGTTCCCTGATAAACTAAAATCACAAGAGTAACAGTTGCATTTAAAGTAAGTGATGGAAATAATATGAACAACAACAGACCAATCTAGATATTGCCATTAATCTCAAAGGTTTTCGAAGGAATGAATAATGTGAGAATTACTAAATTCTCCACTAAAATGGTATACTTACCGATAACCAATACGGCTGTCAGAAATAAAGGTCTAGTGAACTGACACTTAAAACTATAAAATAAGTAATCATTAAGAATTTTGAAAACAAATTGTATGCTCTAGGATAGGCTTAAACATCACATCTTATTAAGAAATAGGCAAGCGTGGTATTAGAAGACTCGCTCTAGACCTGATATGTAGTTATTTGAGAAACCACTACCAGCACACAGACACCCATAATTCAAAATCAGTGTTGGGGGAAATTGAATATAACGACCCTCAGAGTTCTATTCTTGGGCCACTTCTTTTTAAATTATATTAATGATATAAGAAATGTTCTATTCATTCCCGATGTAATACTTCACGCTGATGACACGAATGTATTCTCTTGGAAGAGAAATTAGATGTTATTCAGTTCAACGTTAATAAATGGCTCAATAATTTTCCAGAGTCGCTTACTTTAAATTGGCTGGAAATAAACACCAAGAAAACTAAATATACAATTTTCTCCACGAAATAAAACTATCAAGAATGACATATACTTGAGATTATAAGGTAAAATTATCAAGCGTGTAGAAACATATATTTTTCTTGGTGTTGTTTTCAAAGAAAATCTCAGCCGGTCCTCCCATATTGCTAATGTTACAAAACGCATCTCACGATCAATAGGTATTATAAGTAGAGTAAAACAAATTCTGACGCGGTGCTTGAAACTTGAACTGTATTACGCACTAATTAATTCCCATTTGCAATACTTCCTCCTTGTTTGGTGAACAACAAGCAAAACCAATATTATTAAGATACATATTCTGCAAAAACGTATTTTGAGAGTTATTGAAATAGTACCCTATACAGCTTCATTTGTGCCAGTTTTCAAGGCGATAATATATTAACAATGCAACACATCGAAAAAGAGAGGATATGCATTACAATAATTCAGTTATAAAGTTATGACAGGATAACTCATCGACAATTTCTGTCGAAGCGGCATAATCAAAAAACTAAAACAATTATTCGTGTCAATGGTTTTACACAGACTAACTATGGCGTGCAGAAACAATCTTATGCGTAGCACACTTCTGAAAATATTTGCTGTTATGAATAAGGTACAAGAAATGACACATAATAAATGTTACCTTTCATCATAACAAATATAATAATTTGTTTTGCTTGTTTTTTGTTTGTGCTGCAATCCGTATTTGCATTTCTCTTATGCTCCTATATGTATCAAGTGCACTTTCATAATTGTATTCATCTTGTATTGGTATAACTAAGTATGTATCGTATATATAATTTAGCATATGTATTAATCTATGCTCCTGTAAAGGCCTCTGTTGTTTGAGTTATGTGTCCAGATAGGGGTGTGACTTTCAGGCATTCCTAATTTTTTGTCACCCTCCTAGACACGACAAATGTACACTTGTAATTATTCGTTGTTTCAAATAAATATGTTATCTTTTCTGATTCATACTTGTAAAAGTATTTTCGCATTTTCGCACGGCAAAGTATTCTGAATAACTCTTTCTTTTTCCAATTTATTGAGTAAGGAAGGTAAACGATGTCTCAACGACTGCTTCAGATAATTTGTGCGCCTATATGGTACAGGCCATGTGTTCTTGATGTGAGTGCACGAGTCAATATTTTTGTATTCAAGTCATGACGTACGTTTTAAGAAGGAGTTCATTATGTCAAAGCCGAAGAAAAATGAATATATAAGTTTGTATTCGTGAAGACTTGTCTTCCGTGTTATAGTATGTTCCTGAACAAGTGGCGCAGTGCAGTAAAAATTAGGTACAGTACAGTGGCGCAGTGCAGTAAAAATTAGGTATTAGGGTAATTAGGGAATTTGTCGAAGGGTGCGTTTTTTTAAGTTGAAAAACTTCACGAAAGTTACCTTTTTTGATCGTGTTCACACAAGCGCACAATAGTTAAGATGCAATTCAAACAAGCTGTAATATATCTGCAATTTTAACCTCTCTGGAAAACGAATGTTCACAGCAAGAAAGTACACCGATGGCGGATCACAACGATTTTGCTACTAGTTCAACATGAAGGGTGTAGTTCATATCTTCTGAAAACGTAACGACGCATACTAGTGATTTCCTTCGAATTGCGATGAGAGCGCCATCCAAAAACGATTCTTCAATAATTCTTGATTCCTACATATTCTTTGAGATTTCTTTTTGACACTCAGAGAGCTGCTCATGTGGTTTCAAAGGGGTGTCTTCTCGCAGGTCACCGAAATATCTTAAAATTGAAGCACTGGAGACTCAGTACCGCGCGTGAGGTGCAGCTCTGTTGTCATACCTTGACAGAGAATCCAACGTATGTTGCCCAAAAAAGTTTGTGCAAGAAGCCTCGACGTGCCACCTTTGGCACTCGGCTTGGTTGTGGGTATAGCACTTGGCCTCATGTGGCAGGAAGCTCCTAATGAAAGACACCAGAAGAACGCCATTGCAGTACCAAGTGTGCCAAAGACAGCAGCTTTGGACAACGGCGATACCGCCCTTCTCCGACGCCATCTGTCAGTCATGAAGAGCAACGGTGCTCTGGTCGCGGCTCTCAAGAACCAGCACGTCATCGAGGTGCTGCAGAAAGGTGTGATACTTCCTAAGTACCGAATTTGTAATGACAAACAGTGAAACAATGATTTTGAGTAGCTCAGCGCTTCAGGGAATTAAGGCACGCAAGAAACACAATAATTTTGGAAACCCCAGCAAACGGAAGATGGAACGGAAGCTGTTGATGAAAGGAATCTGTGAACGGGTTTTTCTGCTGTAGCTTTCGTTTGGGCAAGTAGATTTGCGTTTTTCAAGGTTTGAACTGTTGCAGCCTCGAATAAGACAGGTACATTGGTCGGAACGTGTACTGGAGTACACAACCTATGTTTGCGGCTGTTTTCACGCTATAATTTTGTAATATTGCGTAAGTAACTAAGGGCACACTAATGTCTAACATCGCTGTCTAACAGTCGGCTTTTTGGGGCTCACGCAGGCCTTTAGACAATTTTCGCAGGTGGTTTCGTCAATCAATTGAAATGACGCATCTGGAATCATGGCCTTCCGGTTGATAGGCTTGAGCGGCGCTGCTGAATACGCGCCACATTGTCTGCTTACCACTTGTTAGCGTCAGTGAGCATGAGTCGGGTGAGTAATGCAGACCAGACAGCAGCACCGCAAAAAAAAACACGTCATAGTGACACCCATCCATGCATGGCCTTTCTGCCTCAAATTTGTCACGTCATGTGTGCCCATAAGTTCGAAGCCTATGCTTTTTAAAAGTGATATGGTAAAAAAGCTTGTTCTACAGAAGTAGCAGTGTTGGAATCAGCGTCGTAAGTAATGAGGGAAAGTTTGAGTTTTTTATGTGAGGAAACGCCGCGTAGATGCAAGTAAATAAAGTACGAGTAAGGTTTCTTGCCTTTTCAACCTTTAAAATTCTGAAATTATAATTTGTTGTTGAGACCTGAGCCTCCAGAAGAAGGTATAGAACAGCTACATCTTGCTGGTGCTTATTCAGGAATTAGAAAGCTGCAGGCTTACAAAAATGGTTCACTTTGTATGGAGGACGATCCTTTCTGTAAGACCAGAATATTACCGAATACTAAATGTGAGTTAAAAGGAAGACACAACTGAACTATTTTCACTGTATACCCTTTTGCGCAATTCGAGGGTCCTAGCTTGCTTTTGATGATGTCGGTAGTGTTTTCTAGCCTATACGGAGAGCTCCTCTAAAATAATTTGCCTTCTTAACGCAATGTCAAGGAAACTGTTCGCATTTACCCTGTACTTTCATCGCTTTCTCGCCAGCAACTAGACACAGCGAAATGTACTTCATGCATTGCAGATTTGGCAGCAGAAAAACTGCAGTTGAAGGTGGCGATCTTCTGCGTAATACACACGTTCTACGTAAACTACACCAACTTGGACCTTATCGTGAACGCCAGCTGGGGGCGTCACTGCGACCATTTGCTTTTCGTAAGCAACGAGTTGGACACAACGCGCACCAGACACACAATGTACGTCGAAGAGGGCAATCCGATGAGGGCCTGTTTGGCAGTACTGCGCTACCTGTGGGAGTTCAACAATGATGCCGTCAACGTCAACTGGTTTCTCTGGGCTTCCGTCCAGTCTTTCGTCATTGTCGAGAACCTTAGGTAGAGTATCCGCTCATGATGCATGCATATTGTTAAAATTTCCCGCTTGATTCAATGAATTTTTGCTGACATGCCCACTTTTGCTTTTCTGGCGCCATATCCTACCGTCCGTGCTGCCTCGTGCTGATCGCATTTTTAATATAATATGCAGTTTACCGCCGTCCAGATTACTCAATCATTACTACCGCGCGCCATCATCACTCGTTAGTAAGCATTCTCAACACTGGCCTACCTTTAAATCTTTAAAAGCCGACATGCGAGACTGCCATGGTCAGAGACCATGGCAGTCTCGAATGAATTTGTTGTTACAAGCAAAAGAAGTTCAGTTTCATGTCAGTGAAAATTTTCACAAGGCGCTGTTTTTGATTTACTGCACGTTATTAATGTGTATTTATTACTATAGATACAATAATCAAAAGGGAATTCCGAAGGCTCTGAAAACAAAGGTGAGATGTGCTCTGGCTACCCTACCACGTAACTTATTAGGGAAATAGAACAGCGTTTTATGAAGAGCGTCTTTGGGATTATTGGACATTTTACAGAATTTTCGCAAATCGGGTTTTCCTAATAGCTAACCAACTTAGCGGAAATAAATTAACTGCAGAGAAGACTGAAAAAATTATGTCATTCATAGAACGTAGAGAAGATGAATTCTTTCATTGATAAGCGTAAAGAAAGATCAAGCTTCACATATATTCCTGAATATCTCAATAAACACGACAGAAAGCTCCCCAAACGCAGTCTGACCCCCAAAACTCAGTACAAAGTGCAAACGTGATAGACATATCACAAAAACCGACGTAACAACTGACACTGAAGGACGTGCTGCGCAAGGACTTGATTTTTCACCAGTCATTCTGAGGTCCAAGTAATAATCATCCATGTCATTGGTTTCCCTTCGCTCATCGAATTACCCAGATCTTTTTGAGCCTACCTCTACGCCTGTGAGTGCGACATCGATCATTTTTTCGCCAGTTTGAATCTTCGGACGAGCGGCTGCCAGAGACGTATTTTGCGTTCTTTAGCCGCAGCGCGTCTCTACTGCCGGTGAGGTGTTGGCGTTCGACGGTGGCTGAACTGAGAACAGTAGCGTTTCTGCTTCAATGACCACCAACCCGATAGACTATTGTTGGCGTCCCTGCCATTACACAAGTTTGTGTAAATATTTAGCCTCCCTGTTGTCACACATGCCGAAGGCGCGTACAGGTTCGCTCTGGAGAACTCCATTGATCTGCCAGGAAAAGTTACAGAGTGCGCTGTCAACACGGCTGCTGCGGAAGCTCCGGACACGATTCCGCCTGCGCCCACCAGAGATGGCACAACGTCCCCCTTCAATGACGATGGCTCTCTTTGGGTGCTGGTGCAGAAAAATGAACGCACGCAAGCCAATCTGTCGGTCTCTCAGCCGATTCAAAGAATTCAGACGAGTGAACTTCAAAGCGATACCGCTCAACGTAGGCCAAAGAGATCGCGGTCACCAACCTTGCTTCTTCACGACTTCGGCGCAATATTACGGCCACTGGGAGGCCTACGTTTGGACCAATGCACCTGCCCCACACTCACGCGAGCTATTGGAGGGGCCGCAAGCCTACCTCCTGCCGATGTCGACCAGCTAAGTTTTTCGTTGGCGTCCTGTACGAAACCTTGCAGTTAAGCACGCCACATTACCACATCACCCTAAACCTCTACAGTGTCTAGCACCTTAATCAAGGCGAGCATAACTATCCTGTGTCCTTTTTCATTGCCACACCCAACAATTCGTGTAAAGGCAATATCTATGGTGTCGACCCGGAAACGAGCCCGTCTTAACCAATGAATCATCTCGCTACACCAATCATTATCGTTCTACAGGCAAGAATGAAGAGAAAAACCAGCACGGCTCTCATTACCTTCGAAGGATTGCAGGTGCTACGATACATACGTTATTTTGGCACTGAAAACCGGTGCTACGTGCATCACCACCGCAAGCAGGCTCGCACGGTTTGGCTCCGGCAGAGACATTGATCTGACAACCGCCCTATACCAATGTGCGTCACACGCAAGACGTGCGGCCTTGAGAACTAGATACCGGGGCACGCATGCTCACCGAGGTGATTACTCCACCACTGACACGGGCTGTCCAGCCCACGTTCGGCTTCCCTTCAGCAAGCAACTGGCCCGGAACGCACTTCAGCAACAGTAACAACGACATGTAGGACATCACCCCACACCATCATCGCCGTCAAAAGGCGGCTTGTCAGCAGGAGGTTCCACTCCGGGTAGGGAATCTCAGTCACGGTCTCGGTCCAGACGTTCTCTCGTTCCAACTCTAGGACGGGTTCATAACGACCATCTGTAAAGCGGACGGCCACATTGGAAAACACAGCACTACTGCCAACAAACAAGTCTTGTCTCAATTTTACAGACGGCAACCAGCCATACAAAGATCACAGCCGGCGCCAAGGAACGCCCTAAAAACCTCTGGAGGTAAGCTGCGTGAAGGGGCTTTCCCTGCTTTCATATTTTTCCACTACCCCACCCCCAACCTTAGCTCCAGCTTCACACTTGACACATAATGCAGAATCGAATGCGTTTCATCAGCCTCGTGCGGAAATGGAGGTCAAACTGCGGGATCTAGGTGCTCGACTTCGACGTGAGGTAGAGACTGTGTGGCTACTATTAAGCAAGAGTTCCACAATATGCTCAATCAGGTGGTGCCTGCTATCCAGGACACACTCAAAAACAAAGAGGCGACGCTTCACACTTAATTGAGTAGCAGCATCTCCTCTCTGTCTACCGAATTACAACAAACTGTGCGAAACATGCACCAAATTCCCATGGAGTTCACCTCTGCTTTAACACTCGCACCGAATACAAAGCGCTCCCACCCATACACATGCCCTGTGTCTCTTTAGAGGGAAGATGGTGACGCGTAATCTGGATCATCTTGTGGTCTGGCAATGGAACTGCAGGGTGCTACACCGAGAGCGGGTCCCCCTGCAGCAGTACATTGCCATGACATCAGTGACTCCTGACGTCATACTCTTTCAGCAGCCCCACTGCACCTGTTCTCTTGGAGGTTCCAAAGCGTGACTCAAGCCTCACAGGGCCACTTGTGTCTAACCGTCTCACGGTGTGCCTGCATTCAGTCGCCACTGGCATTTCCCAACAAATTATAGAAGTAATCACCCCAAACGCAGCCATAGTATTTTTATTCTAAATATATACAGTTCTCATGCGCGCACGCAAAATGTTCAGTATCTATTTACAAAATTTAGTAAGTTGGATAATAAGTTCTTGTTCTGCGGAAATTTTACTACAGCGCACTCAGCTTGAGGATATCCCAAGAGCACTGGAAAAGAACGAAATTGTGGGACACCATATGTCATATGTGCTCCACGTTGCTTATTGATCCCACACAATGAAGCCGCGCAGAGAGTAGCGTCCCACGAGATACGTGTCTTGATCTCAGGATATTTTGCGGTACTGGTGCAGTCATCACAAGTGGGCCCTTTGACGAAACTCTAGTGAGTGACCATCACATAATCGCAACCGTCATTCCTCTTGCCAGTTTGCGCCGGCTGAACATAAAAAAATCATATAATGAACTGGGCTGAATTTCGAGAACTATGGACTACCAGCCCAGAAGTGGATGGCTTCGAAAACTGGCTCACGGCTCTTACGGCTGATCTTGATGCCACCAGGCAGTCGATCACGATGCTACACCCATCAATACCGGCGTCGACCTGCACCAGCTCCACGTGCGGAATGCTAAAAAAGTGCTGAAAAAGCATTGGAAGCGTCAGCGCCTAAGTCACAAACTCCAACTTCGAATCGCGCGTATCACGCGACAACTAGAAGAATACACCCAGAGTTTCGCGAGAAACGACTCGAGGGGAATTTGTAATCGTCTTGCCGGCACCGTGAGTACTGCTAAGACATTGAACACTCTGTGAGCAGTTACAGACCCTTCGGGCACAATTACGCCGACTCGAAAGTGGTTGCATGGCCTCAATCATTTGTTTAGAGATTCTCCTGGCAGACCCCTGCAGGAATTAAAAGCACGTTATATCCCTTCAGGAGCGAGTCCTCAGTATCACCCATATGACAGATTCGCCCAGTGCCTTAGATGCTGAAATCACAATTGAAGAGGTCCACTCCGCAGTAGAAAATATGCGCAAGAATTCAGCGCCGGGTTATGACCACATCCGGTACACGACACTTCGAAATCTCAACGACGCAGATCGCCCCGCCACGGTAGTCTAGAGGCTGAGGTGCTCTGCTGCTGACCCGCAGGTGGTGGGTTCGAATCCCGGATGCGGCGGCTGTATTTCCGATGGAGGCGGAAAAGTTGTAGGCCCGTGTGCTCAGATTTGGGTGCACGCTAAAGAACCCCAGGTGGTCGAAATATCCGGAGCCCTCCACTACGGCGTCTCTCATAATCATATGGTGGCTTTGGGACGTTGCACGCCACATATCAAATCAACGACACAGATCTTACGCACCAGATGGTCACGTTTATTGAACATTGAAGGAACGGTGCGCTACCCCATGCATGGTGACGTGCGGAAGTTCTACTCATCCCAAAACTCTAGAATCCCACCTGCGTCGAAAATTTGCGATCAATTTCCAAAACGTCATGTATAGGCAAGCTTATTGAACATGTCCTGCTGCGCTTGCAGCCATTCCGCGAATACCAGTCTGCTCGCATACGCAGTTCGGCTTTTGCTAGCACTAACCACGCAAGGTGTGTTGCACCAGTTGAAAGAGCAGGTTTTCGCCCATCTCGGGGTGTCCAAACCCGCGCAAACCCGCGCTTTGCTTGCGCGGAAACTTAATTCAGTCTTTGACAGTGTATAGCATGACCTCAATCTCAGCAATCTCGCCGAATCGTGCTACGGCGTTCACGTTTATAACTATGCCAGGGCCTTTCTTCGTGATCGTACCGCAACAACTGGTATAGGCCCGCATCGCTCTAGTATCATCCACCTAACAGGCAGAGACACCCCTCAAAAAGCTGTGATTTCACCAGCATTATTTATTATCGCTATGTCAGGTCTCCCTAAACAACTTGAACATATGCACCATGCCATCTATGCCGACGATATCACTCTGTGGCTGTTTCCGGGTTCCGACGGCGTAATTCAAGACTGGTTTTAACAAGCGACAGGGGCCGCGTCAGACTGTGCTCGATGGGGCGACCTCACTTGTGCTCCAAAGAAGTGTGAGCTCCTTGTGTTTCGCGACCGCAATAAAAATTCCCCATCCCACATCCATTTACTTGCTGGAGAAACACCTATCCCTCGGGTAGAGTGAGCACACGTCCTCATACTTTACGTTAAAGCAGATGGCCGGGAACGACACATTATCGCCCTACTGTCCCACCAGACGGAGCACATCATCGTCATGTTCCTTCTCGTAATAGGGGCTCAAAACTTCGGGAGCAGAACATGCTCATGCTTCTACTAGTGGATGAACGCATATATATATATATATATATATGTATATATATATATATATATATATATATATCTACATATATTGCCGCGACAGGTTGGCCACGTTCAAGTAGCCGCCGCAATCATCATGGCAAGAGCACCAGCAAGACCCGGCTGGCATGCGTCACGCGTTCGTGCGCTCCAACAACGAGGAAGAGGAAGTTAGTTGACTCTGTGCCTCTCGGCTACTTGGACTCGACGACCATAGTCATTAGACTTGTGGGCACAAGTTCGCCCTAATAAAGTTGCTTGTTTTTTTGGCCTGTCTGCCTCAGCATCGCTACATTTCTGGTGGAGTTGCTGGGTTATGAATCGAAGCCCCGCGAGCTCAAGACAGCGTAGCCCCGACGACCAGCGTATCAACCCCGTGGAAGTGACTCCTGTACACCAGAGGGCAAGTCGCCGTCTTCGAGGTGACTCACCTGAGTTCGGTCCTCTTCACTCCACACCAAGGGGAATTCAAACTATGGATGCCACCAGTATGACTACCCAGGTAACACCGGCACAAGTGTTCATAAGCCAACCGCACCAGCCGCCAGTATTCCACGGCGACTCGTACGAGGATGTTGAAGATTGGCTGGACCTGTTCGAGAGAGTGGCGCGCTTGAATGGTTGGGACGAAAGAGAGAAGCTCCGTCGCGTATACTTCACCCTGGACGACTTCGCAAAGACATGGTTTGAGAACCATGAAACATCGTTGTCTACCTGGGAGGTATTTCGACGACAAGCGGTAGCTACGTTCGCGAATGTAGACCGAAAGGAAAAAGCGGAAGCTGCTCTTCAATCCAGGAACCAGCTCACAAACGAGAGTGCTGCCATGTACATCGAGGACATGGTCCGTCTGTTCAAGCGTGCGGATCACGACATGGCTGAAGATAAGAAGGTGCGCCATCTAATGCGCGGAGTGAAGCAAGAGCTGTTCGCCGTTCTTGTCCGCAACCCTCCAAGCACTGTTGCTGAGTTTTATTCGGAAGCGACGGCCATCGAAAAAACACTAGAACAGCGCGCTCGGCAGTACAACCGGAATGTTAACTGCGCATCCGCACAGCTATTCTCTGGAGGCGTGCGAAACGACGTTGAAGCCCTGCGAGAGCTTATTAGATCAGTTATTCGGGAAGAACTGAGCAGACTGCAAATGCCCCAGAATTCAACTGCACTATCTGTTACAGACGTTGTTCGTGACGAACTGAGGCAGGTCATACGAGAACCAGAGCGTGAGCTGCAGCCAGTTCGACCTATCCGAACGTACTCTGAAGTTCTCCGACAACCAACGGTACACAGCAATCCAGCAGTTGCGATGGCGACGACTCCTCTCCCATCTACAGCACGCAGCGTACCTCGTCCACGGGAACCAACGGCTACCTATCTGCCCCCAGGAGCACGTAGCACGCATCGCTATGCGGAGCCTAGGCCCAGGAAAAGTGACGTCTGGCGTGATCACGAGCGCCGGCCTCTTTGTTTCCACTGTGGCGAAGGGGGTAATTTGTACAGATTCTGCCCTTACCGACAGGCTGGATTAAGAGGCTTCCCGTCGTATGCACCGTGCCCCCGAAACGGCGAACGACCAGCGGAAATTGAGGAGTACTTGTCTACGCGCCAGAACTCGCCACCTCTACGCCAACGTCGGTCACGGTCACCATCGCCTATGCGCTACCGGTCATCCAGCCCACGAGGACCTTCAAGGCAGCCTGGTCATCGCTCTCCAAGTCCACTCCCGGAAAACTGAAGCAAGCGACCTGTGGAGGTGAGGCCGCTGATAACATCAATTACGAAGATCCTCCAATATGGCTTGAGGGCGACGACGGTGTATTTCCGGTAAATAAGTGCAACCACGAAAGCGTTACATCAGATTTGCGGTTGAGAATAGAAGGATGGGAGCTGAATGCCTTAGTCGACACCGGTGCTGATTATTCAGTGATAAGTCACAAGATGGTGAAGAAGCTAAACAAAGTTGTGACACAGTGGAGTGGATCGCAGATACGCACGGCAGGTGGTCACATTATTACGCCCCTTGGCAGATGCACCGCAAGACTTGAAATACGGGGCTTTATTTACGTTGTCACATATATATATATATATATATATATATATATATATATATATATATATATATATATATATACAGTAGAAAAAGAGGTCGTCGACAAACGTGCGAAAAAACACTAGTTTTACTAACGTTTCGGCAGGTGGGTCTGCCTTCGTCGGAGGCCCACCTGCCGAAACGTTAGTAAAACTAGTGTTTTTTTCGCACGTTTGTCGACCTCTTTTTCTACTGCATTTTCCATCGGATCCATTGAATATCACCCCGCCATATATATATCTATATATATATATATATATATATATATATATATATATATATATATATATATATATATATATATATATATATATGGGAAATTAGAGTACGATGCACGTTGGTTTTGCACGGTATATTCTGACCGAAGTTTCGGCTGGTGGACCAGCCTTTGTCAAAGTAACAAGTACATGTCAACGCGCTTGCTTATAAATACGATTCACATAGGATAATAAAGATCGGCGACGTATATGAGCGATTAGACGATTCATAGCGTGAAGTGTTTATGACGGTACAGTTAGATATTATGCAAAAACATAAATAAATATATATACAAATATAAAATGTAGAACACCAAAGAACAGAAATTATTTCTTCGTGCACATCGCATAACTCCGTGATGAGAATGAAAGCCCGATTCAAGTATAGTGACCCTAATTTTTTCGAACTAGTGCCCTGGAAAGCGAATATGTTTTGAGAGCGGGAGGTTAGGTTGCGTATTGGTATGCAATTTGTGATTGTTGAAACGTATTCGGAACAATGTTTCTGTATGGTCAATATACTGTTCTTGGGAGACGGCGCACTCGAGCATGTATAAGACGTTAGAGCTAACCCACGATAAATCTACACGCAGCCCACCCATTCTTGTGCAAGTACAGAACACTTCAATAAAAGAAAAATGGCTTCGAGCTCGAAATGGCCTTCGTGATCTTGGCCAGTCCGACAACTTTCCTCGCTTGTACAATAATAAAAACTTGACACAGATGAACCGAGAACTCTTCCGATTGACCCGCTTGAACGAAAAAGAAAAAGGTTATAACTTCGTGTGGACGAGGGACGGAATGGTGCTAGCAAGAAAAGCGGAAGGAGCACCTACCATTCGCATTGAAAAACTATCAGATTTGGATAAGCTGGCCTAAACATGGCGGATATGGAAAGTATCACCTGCACCGAAGTCGCGAATGCAGCTAAATTCCTTTCTGGTGCCTCATCTAGTGCCACCAACACGCCCGCTTTTTCGGTGACTCTCTTATCGGTGTACCAGCCTCCCAGTTTCAATACGCACCTTTTCTTATCTGAAATTGAGTCCACACTATCATCCTTATTGATAAAAGAGCATGTGTGCATCATAGGAGACGTCAACATTGACCTTTTGCGTCCCACTGTAGGCCTCGTTGCTGATCATCTAGACAGCCTTTCTAAATAGGGCTTAGAGTGCCGAATAAATCAAGCGACTTGAGAGGAATTTTCGGCTGGCAACTTCGTCGTGTCGTGCATTGACCACGTTTTCGTACGTGCGCAGAACCTGCTCACAAAAACCGCAATAGTACAGACGAAGATAGCTGACCATTACTTTGTTTGCGGCTCAATCAACTGTCAACATATGACGACGATGCCAAACGATAAAAAAAAAACTAATTTCGGTGCTAGATTAAAAAAATTTGATAATCTGGTAGCTCATTATGAATGGAATTCTTCGTTGTCAATAAGGTCTCATAGTTATCTCTACGATAAATTTGTAGAAGCGTTCATAAGCTTAAAAGAAAGTGCGACGCGAACGATACACATAAACAACGTAAATTGGATAACAAATGGATGTCAACACATATACTCGCTGCAATAAAAGAAAAGGACTTGCTTTGGACACAATGTAAGCGTTATCCTAACTGTTCAGACTTGCGAGCCAAATTTAAGCAAAGCAGAAACAAGGTTAATGCTAAGATTCGCTCGGCTAAATGAACCCATTTCCGAGCAAAATTTAAGGATGCCAGTAACAGCCGCAAAAAAAAAAACCTGGGCGTTAATTAACACCTTTAGAGGCGCAAACACTCGCGTCAATATTTTGAATAACTTTTTCTCGAGTCAAGCCAATAACACACAGGATGATGAATTTAACAACTTTTTCTCTCGAACAATTAAAAACACAAATTCCCCAGTAGGCCCGTTCACTTTACGTCACAGTGTTAGTGAATCGGCTTATCTACCTTCAATATCACATGAAGACTTACGATCTATCTTTATCAGTTAGAAGTGTAAAAAATCTGCGGGTATTGATGGTGTTTCTATAACTGACTTGCACCGTACATTTGAATACACCCAAGAAGTTCTGCTAGCACTAATAAATCGCATTATTTCAAGTGGAGAAATTCCCCTAAACTTGAAAACATCAATAGTTAAACCTCTACACAAGTGCGGTTTGCGTGATAAACTTAAAAATTATCGTCCAATATCAATTCTGCCTTCTACAGCACAAATAATAAAAACATTTGTTGTTAACGATGACAAGCTTTCTCGATAGTCACAACATCTTATCGCCTTGCCAATGGTTTTCGACAGGGCAAAAGCACTCAGACGCTATTGGAAGACTTCTCTGATCAGTTGAACGAGGTGTTCGATAACAACAAAGTTGTCTGTGCGCTCTTTCTTGACTGCAGCAAGGCTTTCGATAGTGTCCATCATACCTTGTTATTGGATAAACTTTTTCAGTTAGGGTTTAAGGTGCTTTCTGGTCTTTGTTGGCAAATTTCCTCCAAGGCAGGCGTCAACTTTTATCCGTTGAACAATCTCACAGTGCGTTCAAAATGATCAAAACCGGCGTTCCACAGGGATAAATGCTTAGTCCGCTGCTATTCAATATTTTTGTGAATGACCTTCACAGCGCGATACCGGTTTCTCTATATCAATACGCCGACGACACTGTGACCGTGACGACTGCAAACAACTTTTATGAGGCGATTACTCTTCTTCAGTCAGCCGCCACTAAAGCCATGGATTGGTTTCGAGATAACCTTATTAATATAAATGTGTCTAAAACTAATCTAATCTGCCTCCGCGATCCATTGTAGGAAGTAACCCTTGACTATCCTTTCATTTTGCATTGTTCCGACTGTTCATCCTGCTCTTGTAGTCTACTACAGTATTCATCTGTTGTGAAATACCTTGGCTTATACATTGACAGCGACCTTTCCTGGAATAGTAATCTCGCCTATGTTTGCAAAAGACTTCGCGCTGTGTCATGTCTATTATATAGCATAAGATACAACATGCCGTTTTCAGTACGTAAGATGATAGCACTCGCTTTAGGTTACAGTATACTGCGTTACGGAATAACCATTTACAGACACTGTGCTCTCCGTTGGCACAATAGAATAAACAGAATATTGCGTTCGATTTTTAAAAATATATCTTACGTCCTGAACATTAATTCTGAGAAAGACATTTTCAAAACGCTGTTTATGCCAAACTGCAAGGATTTGTTAATTCAAACGGTTGTTTTAAAACATTTCTGGTCCAAAGAATTCCTGGTTCCGTATGTTACTTCTCGTTATTTAAGGCCCAAAGTATGTTACTGGAGGCCGCGGTGTTCAACAAAGTATAGAACTAGAATACGAGCCCATTATGTACCAACCTATTTCAATGTACTTTACCCCAGCATTTATCGCACAAAAACGAAATACAAATTAAAGAAACTGCTACGGCGTATCTGTCTACAATTGTAATGCATGTCGTGTGTTATTTCACATACACTCATTCGCAAGCATGATGCTGCACAATTATCCAGTGTGTTACTTCGGTTAAGAAGCATTTGCTCTAATTCTTTCTTTTTTCCTTTACATCTTTTCACTTTCGATTGCCGTAACTATTGTATAATGCTTGTAACTATTGCTTATATGCCCTGTTGTTTCTAATCTTATATGCACGTTCTTTTTTGTCCTATCATCCCTTTTAGGCCATAAAATACCATCTTGTAACGCGTCCGGTTTGTTTTGCTGTCTGCCAGACTCTGCCACTCAAGCCACCGATTGGCTTTGGCAGGCCTAGTCACATGTACTGTTTTATTTGAAGAAAAAAGGGTATTATTATTATTATATTATTATTATTATTATATTATTATTAATTAAATTATTATTAAATTATTAATTAAAGGGGCCGCGAATTTTAAGGGTGAAATTAGACAACGTACAAACGGCTTCCTGGGTGGTTTGCATATGTAGGCAAACCTTGCAGCGTGGTTTGTTGCAAGGCGCACAGCCAGATGTAGTGCGTTCGTTTAATTTTGACGATGTTAGCATATCGCGGAGATTCTTAGAGCGCTGGTAGTCTACGCGAGGTGGTTCAGGAAAGATATTTTTCAGATGCTCACTTTGGGTAAGGATGTTGTGGTGCCGTTTGACTATAGAAAGAACCATTGGCACTAATGCCGAGTAAGTAATTACGAGATTAGTGCCAGCACGTTGTTCAGGCAAACTGTTTGCGCTAAGAATGTCGGCTCTATTCAATTGGTCTGCTCGGTCTATAGCGTCATCGACCAAGTCCGCTGGATACCGTCGTTTAATGAGAGCGCTTTCAAGTTGCTCGCAGTTAGATAGGAAGTCTTCGCGATCGGAACACAAGCGCTTAAAATGGTGAGTCTGAGTATAAAGTATACCTGTCTTACAATGTCGCACGTGACTGCTCTGAAAATGGAGAAGCTGGTTTCTATCAGTAGGTTTGCAGTATAATTTTGTGATCAATTTTCCTTCAGAAAGTGCGACGGTGACATCCAGAACGTTAACAGAATTTGTCGAATAGCTGTGCGAAATCTTGATTGACGGATGGAAATTATTGAATCCATCTATAAATTTTAAGAGCGTGTCCTCTCCGTGTGTGCAAATTAAGAATATATCATCTATAAACCGTTTATAAAACAAAGGCTGTAGGTCAGTGCTGGACAGATAAATATTCTCTAGAATGCCCATGAAAATGTTCGCTTAAGTAGGGCCTATTTGGGTTCCCATTGACGTGCCACTGATCTGAACGTAATGAAAATTATTAAATTCAAAGTTATTGAGCTCAAGGATAAGCTTCAATAGCAATTGTAGGGCTTCTTTATCGATTTGTTTATCGAGGCAAGAATCCTCGTATGCATTAAGTAGTGCAGCAATTCTATCGGCATGCGGTATGTTAGTATAGAGTGAAGCGACATCCAGTGTTACAGGTATTGCATTTTGGGGAATGTTAAGACTTGATATGTCTTGAAGAAAATTTTTGGTGTCCTTGACGAATGATGGAAATGTCTCGGGATGACGTTTAATAATGGAATCAACATAGCGCGACAAGTTCTCGGTTGTAGTGTTTATGCCGGAGATGATTGGGCGGCCCGGATTACCTTGTTTATGAATCTTCGGGAGTATGTAAAATCTGCCGGCTACAGGGCTGAGCGGAATAAGTGACCGAACAATTATTTCTTCAAGTTTTTTATCTCTTGCTAAAGTCATTAGTTTATCTTGCAAGATGGACTTGAACCTATCTGTGCCTCATCTTACCACATAAAATTGTTGGCGTTATCCTTTCAGTGGCCGGTTTGCGTGTTCCATCTTGCGGCTACTCTCTGCCAAACTCTCCGTATAGAACTTATCTTTACCCAAAATGTACAGATCTTGTGCCTCCAAAACACAATGGGAGTTCTGTGCCAAGGTACTCAACTTCTTGAAATTTCTCGTTTTCATAAACACCGCACTGATGACGAGCATCCTTGCATAATATGTTCTGAAATGATTAAGTCGTGGAGACCATCGTGAGTATTCTCAACGTCTGTAAGCTCCATCCATCTGTCGAAATGTCCGGCTGTGCGCGCAGCGTTCCGATGACCTGTATCGCTCTTTTCTGGTCTCTCTTTGTGAAACCTTTTGCGGTAACCCTCGGCGGTGTACTGGAATCGTACAAGTAGGGTTGCCTTGAGCTGGTCATAGTCTGGTGCAGAGGTAGAATCAAGTCGGTTGATGACTGCCGATGCTTCACCTGTGAAACACAAGCTCAGCAAAAGGGCCCATTTGTCACGAGGCCAATCTTGTGACTCTGCGACACGTTCAAATCTGTGTAAATACGCGTCGAGATCATTTCGCGCTTCATTAAATGGGGGCAGTAATTTGTGGGGACTCGAACTGTCTAACATGCAGGCACGTCATTGCTTGTCTGTTGTGGGCTTCCTCGCTTGTTTCGGCCAGCTTCCTGTAGCTTGATCTCTAACCGAAGTACGCGTTCCTCAGCTTGTAGTCGCTTCTCTGTAAGCTCCAATTGCACGCGCTTATCGTCACGAGCTTGTGCATGAATGTCTCGTTGTGTTGCACGTTGCGCGTCAACCCAATCTATGAGCACGGCTTCTTCCAAAACCTGTTTTTACTGATAGCCTGCAGTGTCTCTGAATTCATAGATGCATCCATGGCACCTCACTTTCGGCAAGAAGGTAAAGCCGATCCTGGCAAGGCTCGCCTAAATTCTAGGCAATGGGCGCAAGTTAGCTAGACGGGCACAGGAATCATCCATAGACGAAGAGACACCAGTTTATAGACATACAGGCACAGACGCGGGACTACACTGCACGATATTGACACAGAGGTGCACACCGACGCCAGTAACATTGGCCTCGACACAGTGTTCGTCCAGCATCAACACGGCAAAGAACGAGTCATAGCCTATACCAGCCGCTCACTGTCCCGTACCGAGGTCAATTACACGACCACAGAGAAAGAGTGTCTCGCAGTAGTGTGGACGATCACCAAGTTTCGCCCGTACCTCTATGGTCGTCCATTCAAAGTGGTGACCGACCACCATGTCCTCTGCTGGTTAGTCAACATACGTGATCCCTCTGGATGACTTGCCCGATGGAGCTTGCGTCTACAGGAATTTGATGTGACCATCGTATATAAGTCTGGACGGAAGCATGAAGACGCTGATACGCTGTCGCGTTCACCCATACCTTTAGACAATCAAGAAGAAGAGGACGTTGACGGTTTCCTGGGCGCCCTTAGCTCATCTGACTTGAGCAGACGCCAGCGAGAGGATGAAGAGATTCGACCGCTCATCGACTATCTGGAGGGTCATATCGCCGTTATACCTCGCCATCTATTCGCGTCGTGACGTGTTTCTGCCTCCGAGATAATGTCCTGTACAAAAAAACGCCCGTTCTACGAGCCGCGCTTACCTTCTCGTCGTTCTGAAGGACATGCGGGACGAAGTCCTCTCCGCGTGTCATGACGAGCCCACATCTGGTCATCTAGGTTACTCGCGAACACTCGCCAGAGTAAGTGAGGCGTACTACTGGCCCGGACTTTCGGCAAGCGTGAAGCAGTATGTTAAAGGCTGTAGTGAATGCCAGCGTCGAAAGTCGCCACCAAGCAAGCCGGCTGGATTACTTCAGCCAAATGATCCACCCCACAAGCCATTTGACCAAGACGGCATGGACATGCTCGGCCCATTTTCTTTATGGTCCGACGGCAACGAATGGGTCAACTGACTATTTGACCCTCTATGCTGAGACACAGGCGATACCACGAGCCACGGCTTCTGAGGTAGCACAGTTCTTCATGTGCCACATTGTTCTGCGCCATGGTGCTCCATCTACAGTGATAACCGACAGAGAAACAGCGTTCACTGCACAGCTTATTGATTAAGTTTTTCAACTAAGTAACACTAGGCATCGAACGACGACTGCTTACCATCCGCAGAGCAACGGCTTAACCGAGCGACTAAATAAGACAGTCACAAACATGATCTCCGTGTACATCGACGTCCAACACAAAACATGGGATCGCATTTCGCCGTATGTGACGTTCGCTTATAACACCGCCGTTCAAGAAACAACCCGATTTACATCGTTTCGCCTTCTATACGGCCACGAAGTTCAGACGATGCTGGATGCGATGCTTCCTTGTGAAGACGCCGATCAATTAACAACTGACGCAGAAGAATTTTAAGAGCGTGCCGAGGAAACTCGCCAGCTCGCCCGGCTACACATTGGTCAGCAGCAACAGGTCGATGCACGACGTTACAATATGCGTCACAATAACGTATCTTACAGTCCGGGAGACCAAGTTTGGGTTTGGACTCCTGCTCGTCGCCTTGGCCTCTTCGAAAAGTTGCTCAGCAGATACTTCGGTCCGTATAAAGCATTACGCCCCGTGAGTGACGTAAACTACGAAGTGGTTCCGGACGCTACGTCGTCACGATGGGTACAACGAAGAAAACCGACCTCTGACATAGTTCACGTGGTGCGCATGAAGCCTTATTTTGAGCGTTCTTAAAAGAGCTCTTTTCCTGTGTTGTTTTTATTTGTGCTCCGACAATTGCCTCATCATTGGTGAACTTATCGCGTCTAACATTTGATTATTGTTGCCCTTTTTCATTGCTTAAGCTGCTTTGTTTTGCTTTTTTTGCAATAACTCTGCAGCATCGGGACGATGCTCTTTCTTTTTTTGTTGAGGAGGAATATTGCCACCTACTTCTAGTAGTGGGTCGTATGCCAAGGCTAAGGCTCACACCACAAAAAAGAAAGAAGTGCGCGTGGGCCCCCGCTCTGGCAAACAAGCTTCAGGAGCCAACTTAACACTTATGCACATGTTTCGTCAATTCATACCGACAAACTTGAAAAAACTGCAGCTCTTATGGGTACCAGGCCATCGTGGCATATATCTCAATGAGATGGCGGATGTACTAGCCACAGTATTTCTTAGCGGTCCCCTTATCCCAATTTTGCCCGATACGGCTTACGCGACAGCAATAATGTTTAGAAACCTCCGTTTGCATGAATACGACTGCTACTCATTGAATAAATATCGAGATTTCGCACATCTAAGATACCGCTGGAATAGACAGTGGTGTGAAACACGGCACTTGGAAGTTATTTTTACAAGATTGCGTTGCCGAATTCCGCAACTGAATTATTATTTGCATAAAGTTGGTCTAAAGGCGTCACCTTTATGTCAGACTTGCGAAGAAATAGAAACGATAGATCACTTCTTTTTGTTCTGTCGCCGATATTCTCATAAACGGAAAAGATACCTGGTAGCTCCAATTGAAAAATTGGGATTAGAATTAAATGTGGCAGTAATTTTGTCGTTTGGAAGCATTAAATTTGATTATAGCCACAGGGACGCCTGCTCTGCGGTATTAGAATACACAATTGAAACAAAGCGATTGCCATGTTAATCTGCCTATATATATATATATATATATATATATATATATATATATATATATATATATATATATATATATAATTTTTGACCCACCATTACCTCTGTCTCGAATCGCATCTAATATCCTGCATCGCTCCCTGCTCAGATATACTTCTTTTCCAATTTTCGGCTTTTCTTTCAATATTTTTTTTCAGCCCAAAATTACGTTTTCTTTGAAAAACCATTAGCCTTTTAGTTAAGATCCTGCCACTAGGTTCTTGGCCGATCCCCTTTTGTGGGTGTGCGCCAGAGTGTCAAGGATCATCATCATCATCATCATCAACAAGCCCAACCGACGCGCTTGGTTAGAGCCCTGTTGCTCAGACGTCGATAAACCCGGTCGACACCACCGCGACAATATATATACATGCACATACAAGTAACTAGAATGTTCCACACTAACACCACAGCAGTAAATGTCGTTGTTTGAGGCGTGGAGCTGTCGAAGAGCGAAGCTCTGAGGTCTTCGACAGCTCCACGCCTCAAAAGACGAGAGCTCTCGCGTCTGGCATGCTCCGAACAAGGAGCGGGTTGAGATGGTGCACGGAGCCAAGTCGGTGGTGCACGCCGTGTGGTCGAGATCTCAGCGGGCCGGAAGAGGGCCGCGTGGACTCGGCGCGAGAACGGGGGTGAGTTGCCTCCTCTAGGTCAGGGCCGGTGCGTGGCCCGGCTCAGCTGATACAGGCCAGGAAGAAACCCAGTGCAGCAGTGTGGGCGCAGAGTACTGCACCAGGGATGTCTAAAGGAACAGTGCCACGAAGGGTGGCTTGAACGGTACCAGCCAGAAACCGCACCTCGGACAGCGACAAGCCAGCGCCAAGGGCAACGCCAACCACTCGCCAGGAACGTCACTGCGGAACCGCAGCAGGGTACACGTGGGGCGACGTCCAGCCTAGTAGTGGTCGGAATCATGAAAGCCGCGATGGTCCCCGGACTAGCAGCGTCGGATCGAGACGTTGGGACTTGGGCCGCTGCTCAACCGCCCGACGCGTTTCTTTGCTGCTCGCAAAGAGATCCCCGTCGCCCGAGATCTTCACTCAATCCCCGCGCACACCATCGTCGTATTTTTGTGTCGTGGTTATTAGTTTCTTACCACACCGAGGCACAAAACGTAAAATGAGGCACAAAACGTAATCACAGGTATGTATCCACACAAATAAATGCCTCAGTTGTTAATTTGCTGTGTCTTAAAAGCGCGCGCTTTTCGCAAACGGAAACTGCAATGATTGCAGTGACATTTCTGCACCCGGTAACTACAACCGAATTGGTCCAGGCAAAGCCCAAGGCCAGCCAAAACGCACAATCTTCCCCTCTTCGCCACCGCGAGATATGGGCGCACGAGAGAGCGTCACTCCAAGCGGGGCAAAGTACGTGTGGGAGATTAGAGCACGTGCCGCTGTGCGATGTGGAAATGCGCGCTCATTGCTACATCGTGCTGGTAATGCTGGAAACACGATGATTACCTTCGAGTTTCCCGTCTTCGGTGGTAAGTGGTAGATATAAATAGCTTGCAATTTGAACAGTGAACGACGTGCGCTTCGGTGGCTCTGTGGTTAACGTCTCGCACTCACTATTCAGAGGACCCCGGTTCGATACCACGCGCCGGAGCATATTTCTGTTTTTTTTCTTTCTAGCATTCTCTTATACATAAATACGTGTGTGACGGCGACGACGACGTCAACCCCGATGTCAACGCTGATGTTAACGTCTGTGCTGGCGGCAAATCCCAGCTGAGAGAGTCCATAAAATTGCTATCGCAATAAAAAGAAGCTGATTCACAGATGTTTCTATCGTCTTGCGCTGCTACATGCTGCAGGCACATGGTCGAGGACTTGGACTCATCCAAACCCTCGTATCTGGGGGCTTTGTGGCATGGCGCTCGAACCTCTCGTCCGTCCGTTAACTCAACTTTCGTCATCAACCGAGCTGCTCTGGATCGCATAGCGCTCACTAACTGCTCCTCCTTCCGGACGATACAAAGGTGGGTGGTGTCATCTGAGTACAGTGTGTTCATAATAGGTTCGCTGGGGCCCGTCACTAGTCAAAGCAAGGCAGGCGGATGCAAGAAAAATAAAAAAAAATTTATACAAAATGTCTAGCATCCAAACGGTACGAGATCTTGATTGATTGATATGTGGGGTTTAACGTCCCAAAACCACTATATGATTATGAGAGACGCCGTAGTGGAGGGCCCCGGAAATTTAGACCACCTGGGGTTCTTTAACGTGCACCCAAATCGGAGCACACGGGCCTACAACATTTCCGCCTCCATCGAAAATGCAGCCGCCGCAGCCGGGATTTGAACCCGCGCCCTGCGGGTCAGCAGCCGAGTACCTTAGCCACTATACCACCGCGGCGGGGCAACAGTACCAGATCTTCGGAATGGTTAAGAATGCATTCCATTTCACCAATATATAGCAGCAAAACTTATTTTTGGCCTAGTTGCTTTATATTCATGGAAGTGTTTTCACAGCGCAAACACAGACACAACTCAAAAAATGGGTAGACCCACACAAGTGCTGACTATGAAATAATTTTATTTCGGGAAATGTTAATGCATATATACCCCGAGGGGGCTACACCACACTTGCTCCCCACAATCGACAAAAAATACACACAAAGGTACAATCTGAGTTCATAAATGAAGTTGTGTATTACATACGCGAATAAATGAAATCAAACTCATATGAGTGCCAGGACAGAGACGTGTCGCTTACGCAAAGATGAGCACATTTTCAGATATGATAGGCTTTCAAAGTCAGCAGCACATGCTCATCATTGTTCCTGTCAAAATTTGACTTCCTTCAAGTTGTGCCTAAAAATTGCAGCATGTGTTATTATTGCTATATTCACTGCTGAAGTTTTTGTTATCGCCCCGTTTCCATGCCTGCAGTGTTTTAGAAGCTTCAGGACTGCAGTAGATCACTTTGTTAAAATTACACCCACTTTTCGAACATTGCAGATTATTCTAGAATTTACGTCGCCGCTATGAATAATGCTAGAATATTCGATGACATGCGTATGAATGCCGACACGCCTCACCTCTTTTCAGTTGATCCCCGGCCGACGCTCTTTTCACCGACATGTGTTTTGCTGTAATCTGACCTTCAGTTTTCTGGCCGCGAATTCAGCCGAGTAAAGAGTTTCATCTGAACATCGAGTGTGCTCGCTTCATCAACGTAAAGACTCCGTGAGTTTTGGTGGAGGTGCCGCTTTTATCATGTTCTGAACGCCTCCATCATGCCGCTAACCCAGCCTAAGTGGCGAAGAAGACACCGAAGCCAACCCCGAAGAGTGAACAAGCCGCAGGCAGAGAGGACTGCAACCATAGACGGGCCCCTACGTGAAACAACAAACAGCCCCGCATCTTGACATCAACAGCAGCAACGATGACTGCCCTCATGCAGCATGCCCCAATCGTTCTGCGGCGGCCCAATGAGCCTCCAACGTTTGGTGTCTTGTCAGTCGAGAATCCGAAAAGCTGGATCGAGACATACGACCGAGGCGCCGCCTTGACCAGCTGGGACACCGAAGGAAAACTTTGCCGCATCTACTTCTACCTACAAGTTGCCGCGAAGACATGGTTCAAGATTCGGAAGTCCGTGCTGCGAAGCTGGCATATCTTTGTGACGACGTTGCTCAGCGCGTATAAGAGCGTCGTCCACAAAGCACGTGCCGCGACTATCTTGTTGACGCGTGTGCAACTCCCCGACAAGAACGCGCGAATCTTCGTCACAGAAATGACCCAGCTGTTTCGTCCCGCTGACCCCTCCGTGGCCGAGGAGAAGAAGCTCCGATTCCCCCTGCGAGGTGCCAAGAAAGAGTTGTCTGCGGTGCTTGTGCGCAACCCGCCGAAGACGATCAAAAATTTCTCACGGAGGCCTGGACAATCAAAAAGGCACTCGAGATCCACACAAGGCAGTATAACCACACTCTTCAGCAGTACACTACTGCGAAGCTCCTGCCCTCTGCACCGACGACCTGCACGAGACAATCCGAGCGATCGTGCGGGAGGACCTGCGCAAGCTATTACCTTCACCACAACCTCAAGTTATTATGATCGCCGTCATTTTCCGCGAGGAATTTCAGCAATTGCTTGAGCCCCCCGAAGTACACCTTCCTGAACAGAAAGCTATGAGTTACGTTGCTACAGTGCGCTGCAACGCTCCGCCACTCCAGTGTCAGGATACTGCTGTAGCGTCCCGCTATATTTGGTCAGCTGGCTGCGCCGAAACAGAACCGTTCCACCTGACTCGTGTGGCGCGAGCCACGAGGAATTTCAGAACGGCTGAGCTGCTGGCCTGGCTGGACACTGCAGTGGCGACTCTGCTTATGCCTGCATCGCAAATGAAAGCTGAGACCTCAGCACGGGCTCATCGTCGCCGTCTCGCCTCTCCTTCCTCATCACTGCCTAGCCACAGTTCTACCAGCAGACACAATCGCCACCAACCACTACTGACGCCATACCACCCACCTTTCGGTCGGCGCTAAGCTCCTAGGAAGACTGACATCTGGCACACCCTTGAACACCGCCCACATTGCTACTACTGCAATGAAGCCGGGCGCACGTACCGCCACGGCCAGTAGCGCAAGATGGGACTACGTGTATTGCTATCGATGCGCCGCGTCCACAGCGGGGTGAAAGACCACGTGAAATCGTCGACTAGCTCACTGGAGCGCAGAGGACACCCAGAGGATCTTCTCGTTCACAATCACCCGGCCGCTACATGTCACCGCTCTGTCGGCCGTACTCTGGCCCATTCAAAGCTGGTCGCCAGCCTGTATCAGGAAAACTAAAGGCAGAAACTGATGGAGTTGTGGTCTATACGATAAACTACCAAAGACCCTCCGCCGCCACCAACGACGACAACGCGACAAAGCCTCAAACCTACCACACCGCGAACGTGGCTTCAACGTTGATATTTTGCACCAAGCAGACCTGACTACACAACGTTCAAGCAGCGGCACAAACCATCGTAGCCGTGATTCGATGCCTCGACCCAACTGCAGCGCGAGGCGACGAACTAGTGACCTCATCAACCACCGTGCCAAATCTCTCATCGACACTGTAGCCTACTGTTCTGTCATCATTGAAATTTCCACCTTGAAGTAGTAAAAACGTTAAGACCACTTGGGAAGGCCCTGAAATCGTACAGCCTGAGGTCACCAAGTAACACCACAGCAAGAATAAGCGCAGCAAGCGTACCCATTAACAGCCGCCTTTATCCCGTAAGCTTTGTCGTCCCACAGCATTGCCCGAGAGGTGTCATTCTTGATATGAACTTCTTGAGCCTCCATGGCGCGGTCATCAACCTTATACCAGTGTCTATATTACTACCCACAGAAAAAGCACTATCGTCACGCACAACATCCGGAACGCACGCCCTGAATGTGATGTAAGAACAAGACACCGTCTTTCCTCGCTCAAGCGTTATCGCTTCCGTCAGCACTTCAAAGCCAGAAGACTGCCCCGCCATGGTGTTCTAGTGGCTAAGGTACTCGGCTGCTGACTCGCAGGTCGCGGGTTCAAATCCCGGCTGCGGACGCTGCATTTCTGATGAAGGCGGAAATGTAGGCGCGTGTGCTCAGATTTGGTTGCACGGTTAAGAACCCCTGGTTGTCGAAATTTCAGGAGCCCTTCACTACGGCGCCTCTCATAATCTAGTGGTGGATTTGGGACGTTAAACCCCATATATCAATCAATCAAGCCAGAAAACTTTAAAGGCTTCGTTAAATGCATTCAGTACCTATTGCTCAAACATGATATCTGCGTTGCTAATGTAATCGCCAAGCCGCGGGGTGAAAACAAGGAGTTACGCTCACGAATTTCAGCAACGATTACAAACACGTGAACAAAGGTACGACGGTCGCCTTCATCGACGAAACTATGGAGCCACCAAGTTATACCCTCGCCGTTTCTGCAGAACCTACTTTGAAAAACGAGGCTCCAGACCTAGCTATTGACGTCAATCCGAGCCTTCTAAAGCATGAGCAATAACAGCTGAAGGCCTTTCTCCTTCAATACAAGCGCTGTTTTTTGTCGTTGTCGACAATTCGCGAGACCCCAGTCGCGAAACATCGCATGATAGCAGAAGAAAGCGCCGGACCGCAATTTTTTTTCGGTAAGGACACTTCGTGCGTGAGACATGCTGAGACTGTCAGCGATGGCAGACACCACCGACATGACCAACAGGCTTCCTCCAGGCAGTCTACCCTCGATTCCGAGCGACCATTTCAGCAGATCAGGATGGTCCTGGTGGGGCTGTTTCCAAAGGTCGACTTGCGGAAATAAGTGGATAAGCTACTGACTGCTTCCCCTGCTATGCCAAAATAACAGTCCTGCCCAAAAGCAGGACTCTTAGTCCTGCCCAAAAGTGCATCTGGCGCCGCCATGGATGCCAGAAGCTTGCACGCTGTATTTCTACAGCTTCTGCAGGTGGTGACTGCCTTTCATCCTACCTACGCAACGTGTCTTCTTATCGATGACGGCGGCTGTGCGGACTGTACGTGCCCGGCCTCCATCGATGCCTGGTTTCGTCAAGCGCCACTGGGCTTACCAGCGCTGCCAGCGGCCAACGACTTTACTGGTTGGCAACAACGCCCATCGGAAGACGGAAAACTACTTAAGCTGCTCCTCCTCCCAGCCACTTCGGGATCTGGCGCCGCCATGGATGCCAGAAGCTTACACGCTGTATTTCTACAGGTTGATTATTCATATCGTACTGTAAGGGGTAAAGCGTTCAAAAAACTGGCGTCAGATCCCACTCGCCATGTGCGTACGATTGCTGTTGACCTAATAAGTTGTATCGGGTGTTACTGTGAATGCATTGCGGCCATTATCAAAACGTGTTTAATGTGCTGTGGTGATATTGGGGAAAACCCTGGACCTCTCTCAGCTGAGCAGGAACAGAAAATGTTTGAGGCTATCGTGCAGATACCGTCATTGATTCAAACGCAAACAGACATTCTTAACGAAATTCGTTTGCTTCGGTCCGACCAGCAGGCGATTGAATCAAAAGTAACGGAACTGGCTGCCAAGGTGGAACGCGCATAAACGTGCGCCTCGTCTGTACCGTCCTTAAAAGCGCCAATTGAAAATATGTCCACACGTGTCGAAACAACCATTTCATCACTGGCGGCATCGCATGATAGCCAAGATGATTTAGATAATTGATCGCGCCGTAACAACTTGATAATTTATGGCCTTCTGGACACTGCAAACGAATCTTGGGCAGAATCCAAAGAAAAAGTTATTTCATTTTTTTCTGATAAACTAAATATCTCAGTCAATCCAACATCCATTGAAAGAGCACACCGATTAAAGAAGTACCAAGTTGAATCAACACGGCCGCTGATTGTCGAATTTTTGTCGTTCAAAGATAAACAACGAGCGCTTGTGGCTGCTTCAAAGCTAAGGGAAACAAATTTTTCTATCGGCCAAGATTATTCGAAAAATGTCAGGATTGCTGAAAAGAAATTGGCTCAGTTTGCCCGTGACCACGGTGGTTCTTTTAAATTGAATTTCAACAAGCTAATTATGGGACATAAAGTGTTTTTCTATGACAGTAAGAGTGATTCTGTAATCAGGGCGAGCCAATAGCCTTCACGAAATGCTCCCGAAAAACGACTGCTCCAAGGGAACTACTTGAAGGTTATTCTCATTAATTGTCGCAGTATTAAAAACAAAAAAGAGCAGTTGGATTCGCTGTTAGATCTGGTTACCCCTAAAGTAGTGATTGGTACTGAACCTTGGTTGGACAGCACTATAACTAACGATGAGATATTTCCATCAAATTACACAGTGTACCCCAAGGACCGTAACTCGCGTATCGGTGGTGTTTTCATCATGGTTCACAGTAGTCTGAATTGTACTCGTATTGAGGTTGAAAGTGCGTCATGCGAGACAGCCTGGTGCAAGGTCGCCCTAGCTAATGGCACTTCGATAGCATTTGGGTCGTTTTACAGACCACCTGCTTCCAATACTCCTCAATGTATATTCGACCTAAATAACATACTACTGTCCTTAGATGCAACGTATACCGTTCTTGGAGGAGATTTTAACTTACCAAATATTGACTGGCTCTGTCACCAGCCGAAAATAACCACTTTGTTACCTATTTACTCTGCATTTCGTGAAATAATAATGCACATACCCTGTTCCAATTTGTACAAACTCCCACGAGAATAACGCCAAATGTGCTAAACTTGTTGTTTTATTCTGAACGCACTGTAATTAGTTCAGTCAATTTATTACCCGGTATAAGCGACCATGAAATTGTAACCCCAGCGCAGCATGGTTTTAGGAGAGGTCTCTCATGCGACACTCAATTGATTGAGTTTTCTCATGATATAGCTTTGTCGATTAATAATGGCAAACAGGTGGACTGTATTTTCTTAGACTTCCAAAAGGCCTTCGACTCGGTAGCACACAATTTATTACTTGTAAAACTGTCTGCACTTAATATTCCCACGGCGCTTTTCCAGTGGATTGAGGCTTACCTTACTGACCAAAAACAGTGTGTTGTTCTTAATGGAATGACCTCATCACATAAAACAATCTTGTCAGGTGTTCCTCGGGGATCTGTACTCGAGCCTCTTCTTTTTTTGATGTTTATCAATGATATAGGCGAAGGAGTATCAAGTCGTCTCAGATTGTATGCCGATGACTGTTGTCTTTACCGTAAAATTAATACTTTGAATGACAGTGTACAACTACAAAGTAACCTCGACAAGATACTACTATGGTGCAATACGTGGAATATGACGCCAAGTTTTTCTAAATGTAACATTGTTCAGTTTTCTACAAAACGTCATACTTTACATACGAAATATTCTCCTGATGGCGAAAGCCTCACAATTGTACCCAGCTACAAATATTTAGGGGTTTTATACAAAAATGACTTTTCCTGGAATGACCATATTGATTAGGTAGCAGCGAAGGCTAGTCGGTCCTCAATTTCCTAAGGCATAACTTCGAGCAAGCTCCTAAGTTAAAAGAAATTCTTTACTTTTCAAATGTTTGCACTATATTAGAATATGGATGTTCCGCTTGGGACCTCGGTACAAAGACATGTATTGATGAATTGGAGTACATCCAAAAGCGTGCAGCACGATTTGTATCATCAAACTATGATTTCAGGAAAAGCTCTTCCGATATACGGGACAATCTTAGATGGCCGTCTTTGCAGGACAGGCGGAAGTACATGCGCTTGAAACTGTTCCACAAAATTTTTATAGGTGCAACAGGCTTTAAGAAAGAAACCTACATACTTGATCCTACCTATAGATCTGCCCGCGTAGACCATTTCCTGTAGGTTAGGGTATATAGGTGTCGGATCAACCTATATAAACATTCTTTTTTTCCGAGGACAGTCCATGACTGGAATAGCCTCCCGAATGAAGTTGTACTGTTATTGCCGACTTCCTTTGATGAAGCCCTCGCAGAATGTTTGTTTAACTAGGTGTTACAAGACATATGTGGGATATTTTGAGCTTTAGCTCACCATTTACAGCTTCTGCCTAGTTGTGTTTTCTACTGTCTTTTCTATGAGGTTATGTATCCATAAAGTTAACTTATGTTTAAAAGTTTTACTTTAATATTATGTTTTGTTGCTTTCTCGTATTGTACAACCTGTATCAACCTCTAAGTAACGCGATGTTTAGTCTTTTTATAATGTTATTTATGTGTAGAGTGTCGATGTTATCTTTATTCCTACATAATGTTTGTTGCATTTCATGCGGTATATACTACTACCTGTATCTTTTCCTGTTTGTTTCCCGCCTACAATAATGCCCAGTTGGGCACTGTAGGTATATGAATACATAAATAAATAAATAAATAAATAAATAAATAACAGCTAGTGTCGCTGAGGTAGCCAAGTTCCTCGTTGAGAACATCGTCCTTCGACACAGCGCCCCAAAGGCTCTCATCACCGACAGATGTACGGCGTTTACTGATGACCCAACTTAGGCAATCCTGAGATACAGCCAGACAAGCCACCGCCGTTCAACCATGAACCACCCGCAAACCAATGGTCTGAACAACCGCCGAAATAGGACCATCGCCGAAATACTGGCCTTGCTTGTCCACGTCGACCACAAGACGCGGGACGCCATACTTCTCTGCGAGACCTTCGCGTACAACACCGCCGTACAAGAAAAGACGCAAAGTACGGCGTACAGGTTGATCTAGGAAAGGACCCGGCAACGACACTCCACGCCATGTTACCGATTGTCACCGACTAAGAAAACTACGATGTGAGTGAATACCTCCAGCGCGCCGAAGAAGCTCGCCAAGTCACTCGCATTCGCATTAAAAACAAACAAACGACGGACAGTCCCCGTAACAACCTTCGACGAAGGTTCGTGCAATACCAGTCTGGTGACTGTGTTTGGGTGTGGACGCTGATAAGCCTTCGTGGACACAGTGAAACTTCTGCGACGCTACTCCGGACCGTACATGGTAGTTCAACGTCTCGGTACACTCGGTTACTCGTCGTTTGAGACGTCATTACGAGCTTTCAACGACGTCGGGCACGACCTGAAGTCGTCCATATCGTGCGCCTTAAGCCATTTTGTGCGTGAACTTGAGGAATGTATTTTGTTCTTGTTACTGTGCTTCGTTGCTAATACTTATTGTTTACTTTCTTACTTTAATACAGCTCTTTCGTCTTTTGTTAAAAGCATCGGGACGATGCCTTTTTCATAGGAGGGCAATGCCACATTCCCTCCTCAGGTTTTGTGTCGCCCCTATTTACTGCCAGTGATTCTCGGCCCCAACAGTGCCTACGGTATTTGAGAAGCTTCAGGACTGCAGTAGATCACTTTGTCGAAATAACATCCACTTTGTGAACATTGTAGATAATTCTCGTATCTTTGGTGCCGCTAACAATCACGCTAGAATATATGACCGCACGTGTATAAATTCCCACACGCCTCAACTCTTGTCAGTTGATATTAGGCCAACGCTTTCTGTTCACCGCTATCAGTGCTCGTGTGTCGCTCTAATCTGACCTTCAGTTTTCTGCCCACAAGTTCAGCGGAACAAATAGTTTCACCTTAAAATCAAACGTGCTGCTTTCATCCACGTCACGACCCCTTAACAATGTGAGCCACGGGAAGAGCCCCTTTACTTGCATTCTTGTTAATCTTTTGTGAGTGTTTCCTGGGTCGCTTGTTAGTGCATCTTGCAGTTTTACCGACATAGACCTTACCACAAGAAAGCTGGATGGCATAAACCACGGCGACAGCACACGGGACGTAGGTGATACTGTGCCGGATTTCGCATCTTTCTCTGCTCATACCACAGGTGCGGAAGCATAGCTTGGAAAGCTTGTTCAATGTAGGCAGTGCCAAAGTGACACCATGTCTGCCTGCCACTTGCTTGAGCTGAAAGAAGATGTGATGCTTATACAGGGCCACCACAGGCCTCGCTTTTTCCTGTACGGCATCCGCCTGCTTGGTGTATTTTGAGCATTTCCGCCAATGCAAACAAGAGTGACTTAAACTCAGCAGCAAACAGTCAAATAATCTAATATGTGAAGCAAACGCTCGGGAAAGATTAACAAGAATGTGGATAAAGGAGCCAACCTTGTGGCTCACGTGCTGAAATTGTGAGGTGCCATTTTAAGAAACGTCATTCCTCGGCAGGAGCAACAGTGAGCATGCGCCTCTGGCTTCACATGCTTATTATATCAAAAAAAGTGCTAATCTTTGAATAACTGCCACGTCTCTGTCTTGTACTCATCTGAGTTTGATTTCATCACGTGTGTAATACGCTACTTCACTTTTCAACTCGGAGCCCCGCCGCGGCGGTCTAGTGGCTAAGGTACTCGGCTGCTGACCCGCAGGTCGCGGGTTGAAATCCCGGCTGCGGCGGCTGCATTTCCGATGGAGGCGGAAATGCTGTAGGCCCGTGTGCTCAGATTTGGGTGCACGTTAAAGAACCCCAGGTGGTCGAAATTTCCGGAGCCCTCCACTACGGCGTCTCTCATAATCATATGGTGGTTTTGGGACGTTAAACCCCACATATCAATCAATTTTTCAACTCGGATTACACATTTGTGCGTGTTTTCTTGTCGATTGTGTCGTGCATGTGTGATATGGCTCCCCTAGAGGTATATATGCACTGAAATGTCTCAAAAGAAAATCATTTGATAGTCAGCGCTTGTGTGGGTCGTCTATTGCTTTTCGGTGCGTTGGCGTTCGCGCTTTAAAAGTTTTTGTTTGACAAATATAGCACACAGCGAAAAACTGAAATAATTTTAGGAAGTTAAAATTTCTCCACAAAGGCAACGCAATAAATGCGATAGAAAAAATTGGTATATCAGTTATCGGTATAGCAGAATGCCTAGCAAATGGACACTTGCAGAGTTCCGTCAACACGCAACCTAGGATGAAAAAAAAAACAGAATATGGAGGTACAGTGTCAATGTTTATGAAAGGGAAGTCGGGAGCGCGTGGCCCGCGAGCTCTGGCGCCTGCTGGCAGCAAGTTCAAGCGGGAGCGACAGTGAGCACAGCCTTTTTTTGTGTAATCACACAGGGGGCAAAAGAAGCAGTCACTGGCGATAGGGAACCAGCGGCAAGACTGCAACCCCCTCCTCCTCCAAGAAGATTAGGCGAGAGGCCTGTAATCAGCTATAAGGGGGAGAGAGTTGCAATCTTATTGATGGCTCAATATCACCAATGACTGCTTGCTTTGATCGCTGTGAGACGACGCGAAAAGAGGCTGTGCTTGCTTTCGCTCCCGCTTCAACGTGCAACCAGCAGCCGCTGCAACGAGCAGGGCAGGTGCTCCCGTGTTCCTTTTCCTAAAAAATGACATTGCACACGCAAGACGCGTGAGAAGCAGCCACAGCTTGTAGTACGCTGCTGAAACGAATGCACAAAAGAACACACAGTTGTATACACCATCAATTACCATGACTCTTCCAGCCAGCAGCGCACTCCTTTCGGAAACACCAGCGGTGCAACCAGCAATGGGAAACTGCTTTGGTCTCTAGCATCAACACAAAACTTGCAGTGAAAGGAAAGTACGCATAAACTTCCCTGCGAAGAGGGGGAAGTTTATGCGCACTTGCCACTATAAGAGCGCGAACTTGGTCAACGACGCAATCTCTGTTTCGAGTTGTGGCTTCCTGCTAGGTATTGTGGATATTGGGCTTGCTGCGCGCCGTTTGTAGTAAGAGCAAAGAGAACAAAGGCTCCACGTCAGAAAAAAAAGAATAATTTAATTATATAAAATGCAGCATGTGACGGGGTGTGGTCAGAGACGAGACAGTGGCGTAGTGACCACGATCCTCGGGCAGCTGCAATCAGCTAGCTTCGCTGATAGCGTTCATGCTTCGTGGCAGCTCCGGCACTTCTACGCCGGGCAGCGTGCAGTCTGGCCCTTTCGAAGAGCACAAGTGGGCGCGCACATCGCTACTGCGAAACACGTGGCGCTATCTTTTATAGCCGGTGCGTGTGCCCCCCCCCCCCTGCCCTCAGAAGGTGTGTTGGGGACCGGAGGTCTGCAGGTTAGGCCCGGCTGCAGAGACCCTGTGGCGAGGAATAATGAAAAACCAATACCTATTTCTTGTCGCCACGAACGTCAGTATCTGCGTTCGCGTCGTTACTGCCAGTATCTGTCAGTAACGACGCTAACAAACCAGCCCAAAGAGAGAGAGAGAAAAAAAACAAGCACCAAGGAAGAAAATGAGCTATATTCCCAAACCCCTTTTTGATACGGTACCGCGGACGCAGACTGTACCACTTGTTCGGTGGTATTGGTGACTGGGTGGCCAGGCTCCGATTAGGATTGTCTGGATCTCCAGCAGGTAAATCGAATCTTGTAGCGTAAAAATGGTTTGACATCGTAGACATGAATAGTTCCATACACTTCGTAAGTTATGGAATATGTAACCATGAATGAAAGCTTAGATTTCTGAGTTATTCTATAGGCCCCTCCCACATGTTCACTAGGCAAGCTGAAAACGTTTGGAAGCGTCACTGAGAGGGTGTGTGCGTTTGAAGACCATGTCAGCAAGCTGAAAATTAATATTCTTCCGACGCTTATCATATTGTGCAGCCTGTTCCACGCGGAATACATCGAGATGCTGTCTGGCTTGTTGTACTGCGTCGTTTAACTGGTTTTTCAAGTCATCTGCAAACTTTGCATCAGGTCTCCCAGTAGTGGCGGCACGAGTCGGTGCGTTGACCTGTGGAAAACTCAATTTGTCACCCAGGTTAGGTTGCGAAGGAGTGAAACCTGTTGATCGATTCACTGTCGTTCGAGTCGCAAATGCTATCTAGGCCAGTTTCGGATCCTTGTCCTTCTGACTCTCGTCATGCATGAAAAGCATAGGTTTAAGATTTCGGTTTACCATTGCGGTGATGTTATCTTGCGGGTGATACCCAGACGTGCGCTTGTGACGAATTGCCTGGGCATCGCAGGAATCCTTAAATATCTCGCTAGTGAAGTGCGTTCCCTTGTCCGGGATCCGATGGCCAGGAAATCCCAACCTGGTGAAGGTTTTGAGAAGGCAGTCCCATATTTTCTGCGAAGTCAGCTTGCGCAAAGGAAATAATTGAACCCATTTTGTGAAATGGTAAGTCACAAAAAACAAAACAATTACTTGTTTCACCAGGGACTCATGGGAAACGAACCCATTAGGTCACTTCCTACTATTTGGCAAGGCGACGTACTCTCAACCAATTGCATTTGTCCTAGCGGTAAACCCCCCTTGTCATTGCCCTTTCACAAACCGAACAAGAACGCGCGTAGCGTCAGACATCTCGTTTCATGTCTGGCCAAGTTACTATACGTAACAGCTTCTCGTAATTTTTCCGCTCTGAAGATTGGCAATTTAAAGCAGCGTTGTGGTAGTACGCCATGAAGTATTTGCGAAGTTTGCAGGGGATTACATCTCGAAATGGTGATTCTGCGTTACTATTGTCAACCTGGAAAAATACTGGAACAAGAGGCCTCATTCGCCAAGCAGGTTGCAGTTCGTGTCCTCGTTGCTTGCTGTGTCAGCTGGATCACGAGCCGCAAGCTTTTCTGACACTTTAAGAGAGAGGCCATCACTTTGCTGTGCTGCAAGAAGGTCCTGTTAGGTCGCCAAAGTACCACAACCGGAATGCATGGTTTCTGGTGCCGTCATGACCACACACACATTTTCCGGCTCTACCTGGGGTTCAACGAACAACTGTGCACGTGAAAGTGCGTCAGCAACTGTGTGAGTGCTACCCTTCTTGTACTCAGTGACATAATTGTAGCGCTGCAGCGTAAGCGCCTATCGGGCCGATCGTTCGGACGGGTCAGGTACCCGTTTCAGCCAAAACAGTGCTTGATGATCAGTCTGAATGACAAACTTATTCTGATCAAAAAACATGTCAAACTTCTTTATTGCGAAATTGATGGCCAGACATTCCTTCTCTGTTACCGAGTAGTAGCAATCCGCCCCGGTTGAAGTGTGGCTTGCGAAGGCAACGGGTCTCAGAGCACGAGCGCACTCTTGTAAAATTACTGCGCCCAGGCCAAAATTGCTTGCATCAATATGCAACAAAAAAACATTGTTTAGATCTGGCAGCTAAAGGGACGCATTGCTGGTGATCACTCTCAAAAGCCATTCGAAATCAGCTTGCTGCTCTTTGCTACAGAGCCATTTAGCGCCTTTCCTCAGCAGCTATTTTAGTGGTCGAGTGATGTCTGCCCACTGCGCAATTAAATCACGAAAACAAGCAATCATCGCCAGAAACCTTAGCAAGCTCTCAGTGTTTTGGAGTGGCAGAAAATCTGCAATTGCTCGGAGGTTATCTGCGTCAGGCTTTAATGCACCATTGAAAATAGCAAACTTAGCAGGTTGATCTTGTTAGTAGCGAGCAGCAATGTTCCGGGTTGAACTGTTAGACCAGCTGCTGACATGTCCTGTAAAACCGTATGCATGTGTTCAATATGCTATTCAAATGTGCGCGAAAACACCCTCACTTTATCAAGATACCGAAGTGCATAGTTGAACTTTACATCACCCAAATCATTAATCATCAGGCGCTGATAGGAACTCGGACTGTCAGAAAGACGAAAAGGCGTATGTACCAACTCAAAGAAGCATCTATGGCATGTGAATGTTATTTTAGGAATATTGTGAGGGTGAACTTCGATATGCCGGTACTGAGAAAAGCAATCTGTAGTAGTGAAGAACTTCGAGTTTGCAAGTGCGTAGGTTATGCTCGACATTGCTGGAATAGGACAAGAATCTCTCACCGTGGCCGCGTTGAGCTTGCGGTAATCAACACAAAGGCATGCCGTACCATTTTTCTATGGTGCCAGTACCACTGGGAAGGACCAAGCACTTTCTGAGGGTCGCACGGCCGCGGTGTGGAGCATCCCGTCTAGCGCTAGTTTTATCAAGAAAAGGTTTCTTCATAGACGTATCAACCGTGGGGGGGGGGGGGGGCAGCCCCTCACTGAGAAAAGTTGGGAAACTTTGTTCCCCACTTTCTACAGTGGTTACTCTTGAGTGCACGCTGGGGAAATCAACAAGGAACTTCGAAGTTTTCCATCACAACAGTAATAATTCAATTATGTTCTTGCGAGATAATGAAAATGTTACGAGGCAATGTTACAACTTAGTACAATTTTGCCAATAGTTCCGCTGTGAAGATTTTCCTTGTAGGCTCTTCGTGGTGTGGGTCGCCTATGCGACGAGCTTTCGCGTCTTGTGCTGTAGTAATATACAGCAGGCAAGCGCTGAATAGGGGCCTTATTATAATATATCACTTGTTCATGCTTTTGTTCTGTTGTGGCTTGTTGTTGCAGCTACGTATGGGAACAAGCAGTCATTTTAAAGACCGGTCAAAGCATTTTCTGCTTCGGAAAATGATTTTCTTCGAAAAGAATTTGTCCTCACCACTGCTCTGTCGAAATTGTTGGGAGCCGATGAGTGTGACGGATTGTTTTTGATGTTTAAGTTTTTGCGTTCTGAAATGCTAAAAAAATGTTTCCGCTTTGGTCTCTGATAAACCTGATCAGCCTTGCCTATGGTAACTTGATGCCACAGCGGCAGCTTGCAAAGTGGCCACGAATAAAGCACTATACTCTAGCTCAGTAGGAAGCTAAGCTTCCAAGCTTGCCCCTCAACTTGACCCACCAGACAAGAGAGAAGGTGATAGAATGTTGTTTTTATCCTTCTGTAGGCTTAGTCGGGCCAGTTGGTTTTCACCCAACTTGAATTGTCTTTTACAGCTCAAAATACATCTCGAACAGCAAAGAAGCACAGACGTGCAGCGCTGCCTATTTCTCCCTATTACTCTTTCTCTTAGCAAGTACGAGGTCACATAAATGTATACGCACACAAAGTACTGAACGCCGATTTACTGCAAGTAGAAATAATTTATTATACACGTAGTCCATCTCGCCACCTGCTGTAAATAACCGCTGTCTTTGTGATTAGTAGCTAGCCTACTTGTATTACATTCAGAAGGAGATGCTCTCCGGTTTCGTGACGTCGTGTAACACGGATATGATTTTGTGGCACACAAAAAATTTCAAATGCCGAACAACCATTGGAAAATGATTTGTCGTATAAAAATTTGTTTATTCTCTTACTTTTTTACTTGGTCGTGCATAAGTGATTATTAGGTGATGGATAATTTTCGCATCGATCGTTACCAATCGTAACAAGCTGTTGCTGTGTGCATGACAAAGGCTGCTACACCCATCATATACAACTAACCACCATTTAGAAATGAAGCAACGAGGGTAGTTTGACGTTATAAACGTCCACATTTTGTTACTTAAAAGAAAATTTTGTTCACCCCGTTTGTGTCTGAGTATCTATGCAGGTGCCTGGCGGCCCCTTAGGGAATGTTAATACAAATACTATGAGTGTAAATAATGTAGTACCTCGCCAACACAACATAATATGCATTTTTAAATAAAAAGGTTTAGGAGTAGATAACTAGTAAATAACAGTAATATAACAATAACAATATTATTATTAATTGCAAGCGCCAGGAACAGTGTTCAGACTATTACTAACGAAGCAAATTATAATACGCACAAGCCTGAATATATGCAAGAAAGTTTATTACTTGTCATCTAAAATATAACAGCTATCATTTGCTGATAGAGCATGGTTGATTCCTCTGTCACGGAAATTGGTGTAAAGTAAAACACGCCTTTACAAGGAAAATCAAATATTTACTGTTCATTGCCGACCGTTCATTGTGGGTGTATCCTCGTTGACGCTTGGTACATCTACATCCCGACGATAACATTCATGATAAATGTGTTAGACAAACCAGTGTGGTATCTGTAGATATTAACCGCCAAAGCTTAATCAGAGAAAAAGGAGTGATAGCAATATAAGCGTCGTATATTGGACGCAAAAATTGGGTTATGGGTGACATTCCTCGACCTGCTAAAGTGTGATTGAGCTTTGCAGTATCAACGAAAACGCGTTGTGTCTGCTATGTGTGTGCAAATTAAAATAAAACTGCAAGCACGTCCATGAAGTTCTCTCTCTTCTTTCTTCATATTTATCTTACAATTTGGTCTAAGAACCTCCCCTATACTTTTCTTGGCATCATTGTCTGTTAGCGCATGTTTTATGCGCATGTTTGGCGTATTCGATGGTCGTAGGTTCGATTCCTGCTCACGGCTGGTTATTTTTTCATCCACTTTTCTTTCCTCTTATTTACATTCCATTGGTTCTAATAACTTCCCCTGTACATTTCTTGGCATTACTGTATGTTAGATCTCATTAATATTGTGTTAAAACACGGAAAAACGAGGCCTTAGGTATACACTTCTCCCCCTTATTTCATTAAACTAGGGTCTCGTGCTGGCAGACTTGGTGTCATTAGGTTGTATACGAAGGACTATTAATCAGCTGCCCGCTCAGAATAAGTTCACGTGCTACGTGACGCCAAACATGTGCATAAAAGAGTGTTTTCACACTCTTCGCTTGGCTTATAGATGGCGCTGACTGTCACTCCTACTTCTAAATTTACATATGAACACAAAAAAGTGGATGGAGGGAAGGCCGCTGTGGTAGCTCAGTGGTTAGAGCATCGAACGCGTTATTCGAAGGTCGTAGGTTCGATTCCTGCTCACGGCTGGTTATTTTTTCATCCGCTTTTCTTTCTTCTTATTTACATTCCATTGGTTCTAATAACTTCCCCTGTACATTCCTTGGCATTACTGTCTGTTAGATCTCATTATTATTGTGTTAAAACACGGAAAAACAAGCCCTTAGGTATACACTTCTATCCCTTATTATATATATATATATATATATATATATATATATATATATTTGGAAGGCCCTGCCTCCGCTCGGGTAGTCAGTTAGCCAACATTCACAGTGCCCGAGCCGGCAATGCAGGGAACGAGAACTGTCGTTAATGCATGATTCAAAATATTCACGAATAGCCTTCCGAACCGGCTAAACAAAACACTGACGCAGAAAGGAATAACGAAAATCCGGAACAAACAATCCTCGCAGACTGGCGGTCGATCGGGCATACGCAGTGAAACAACGGTGGCAAAGCCAGCACGAAATATAACAGGCAGAAATAACACTCACACGCAACTCGCCGTCGACTACGGGCCATCGGCTCGCCTTACAGCCGACGCCCCCAAAACCTGCGAGGCGTGGCCTCTGTAGCACGTGCGGCGGAAACACCCTTCGCGCCTAGCGCGAGCGACGCTGCATCTCATCGCTCGCCTGTCCTTGAAAAAGATCCTGGGCTTCTTTCGCACCCCTTCTTATCTCGAGCCGCCTTTCTGCCCCCTGTGGCCTTTTGGATGCTGACTCTCGTCACACGCATGTGTAATGTGCTTGTGTTCCCCTCGCCCTGCTTCTACGGTGCGTGCTACAAATAAGGTCCCTTCGGCCCGAGTGCCCCACATACCACGGCCACCAGTAGGCCACCAAGAAGTTCAACCTGTGGATCCTGCCCCGAGTGCTCATCATACACTTCGTGTGCTTCTCCTACAACAGATTCTGGCGCGACAAAATCGACGCCCACCTTGACTTCCCCGTCACTAGTCTCTGCGTGGATGACTACATCCTCAACAGAAAGCACGAGTGAACAGTCTATGACCTGATTGCTGTCGCTAACCACTACGGTGGCCTGGGAGCTGGTCACAACCCTGCTTATGCCAAGAATAAGGAGACTAATAAGTGGTGCGACTTTGATTATTCAAGCGTTCCCTCGGCCACGGAGGACAATGTTGTGTCGAAAGCCGCCTACGTGCTCTTCTACATGCGGTGAGACTCTGGAGATCGAACGTCACCCAGAAAACGCAGCCCAGTGGCGGCGGCGTCTACCAGGCAGAGCGGTCCTACGGCAGCTGACGAAGAGCGGATGGACCTCAACTAGGGCGCCGCCGGGACGCGAGTGACAGCCATGCCTCGGAAGTGGCCTCGGCAGTGTTGACGCACGCGTCTTGTGAAAAGACCGTAAGGTGGTGCGCCATGGGCGAAACTGTTGCCGCTGCCTCCGCCGCTGATCACGGCGAGACTCTGAGGGAGCTGGGGTCGACAAAACATAGAACCGAGGAGAATGCGTGTGGGGCCCCGGACAAGCATTATGACCCTGGCGGGGCGCATACTGTGGCTGTGCCTGCAAGACGTCCCAACCCAGGAGAGAGAAAATTTTGTATCAACATTGCTAATGTCCATTACGGGACCGGCTTAGCTCTTGTATCTTAATTATTGCTGCGGCATTTTCCCGCTCCGAGCTGTTTTTCTAACTTTTTTTCTTTAATTATTGCTTTGTAGCTCTTCCCATCGGAGCTCACTGCGAGCTCTCATCGGAGCTCGCTTTTCGGCGTGAAGTTCGATCTTTCCGGCATTCCAAAATTATTATTTTTTTTGGAAAGCAGCTGTTCGTCGGGACGGGCAAACACTGCTGGCAGGGACTGAAAAAACCAATAATGTGCATATAAATGCTATGAGCGTATAAAAATATGCCCCCACCTCCTCGAAAAGGATCGCGTAAAAATGCGATTGCATTGCGTAGCGCCCGTAACAGGGTTCCGCACGTGAGAACCCAGCTTTAGAAGAACGTTTTCTTTTTTTTCTTACACCATGCAGCCAGTAGCGCCGTTTGCCAGACGTAGCGTTTTTATGTCTCGAGAAAAATGGTATGCGTTTTGAGCTCTAGTAGCTAGCGTGCATGGTTAAAAAACACTATGAAGTGAGCAAAAGAAACAGCGTTCTCGGCTCGGCAATGGCGTGGCATCTCGAGCACACATTTCCGGATGTTCTTGAGTGATAGCAACGCATAGGGCACTAACGGTTGTACTGGCGGCGGTTTGACGCCAACAAGTCAAAGAAGAAAAAAACATCGGCCCTGTATCTGCATGTTACACTGCAAATGTCGTCGAAAGACGATAGCCTTGCGTCTGGAGAGAGTGAACAAAACCTTTATTCGATGTTCTGCGCAAGAATATCGGTGAAGGTGTTCTGAAGGCGGTGCGTCAGAGTGCCTCGAGCGTGCAGTGGAGGTGAACGAGCACGTCAAGTCAAGTCGCATGTGAGACACGAACGCTATCTGGCAGTTATCTTGGAAAACGAAGCGCGTGGCTCTGAGACGGGCGTGCGCGCCCGTCCAGAGGTGATGAGGTGTGGAACGCAAGGTGACGGGTAAGTGCCACCACCGTGTTGTCTTAGCAATGCTTTGCAAACGCCTGCCTTTTCATGCAAGCGTTCCATGGTCAGCGCAGCGTTATAAACGCTATGGTCTTTAGAATTACGTATGGATGCCTTTTCCAGTAAAAGCCGCACATACAGATTATATACGTGTTGTATATAATCTCTGGTGGACAAACAGGCAAATGCAGAGACAGACAGACCAAAATTTTTGCGTCAAATGTCCACAAGAAAGACAATCGTCTTTAAAAAGCATCAAGGCGGCACGGTATGTGGCTCGAAGGCTTATGGACTGAGCGACCACCACCATAACCGAAGCCTCGGCCACGACGTCGGGTGAGAAAAGAGACTGGGAGGATCGCCTGACCACTTTTAAGAATACTACCCTACAATACAGATTGACCAGGTGCAAATTTCCGCCACCACATCAAAAACTGAACAAAAAGCAGGTAATCATGTGGCAACAGCTGCAGGACAGGACAATTTTAAACCAGGTGATCTGAAATCTCTGTTGCCCAGAGCTTTATGCATCACGCTGCAAGTTGTGCGAGGCCAGGGAAACCCTGAAAAACATGCTAAGGGAGTGTGGTAAAGGTCTGGCTCCATACGGGGACGCAACGTCGAACCAAACGCGCTTGGAGAGTGCACTGCCCAGCCATGCCCTCAAAGACCAATGGTGGGCCGTCCAGCGGGCCGATGCCGCCACCAGAGCCAAGAGCTCGGGGCCGATACCAAGGCAGGGATGTCTGCCCAAATCCCTGAATAACTCACCGGACGTTTTAAACGCGAGGAATTTTTAGCGAACTTCCGCGAAATAAAGCGTATCTATCTATCTATCTATCTATCTATCTATCTATCTATCTATCTATCTATCTATCTATCTATCTATCTATCTATCTATCTATCTATCTATCTATCTATCTATCTATCTATCTATCTATCTATCTATCTATCTATCTATCTATCTATCTATCTATCTATCTATCTATCTATCTATCTATCTATCTATCTATCTATCTATCTATCTGCCTATCTATCTATCTGCCTATCTATCTATCTATCTATCTATCTATCTATCTATCTATCTATCTATCTATCTATCTATCTATCTATACATCTATCTATCTATCTAGCTGCTTACACTTGGGTGCTCTCGTGGTCACCCCCTTAACCAGGCGTGAACTAAAATTATCATGGGATTGTAAAGTGGTTTTATGAATATGGCGAGCTGCTCAAGACATGAGTAATGTCGCAATCTCGTCGCATACGTCGTCAAACACTTCCCGCCAGGCAGTGGAACATACCCACGGGCGGGTATAAGCCACTGGTATGCGGGGATGTGCCACAGGTGATCGACACCTAGCATCTACCCAGGAATGACGAGAACCTACACGGGCAATGTTAACGCTTGAGCGTTAAGATGTACCCAATATTGGTAGCGTCGACGTGATGATTACAAAGTTTATAAAAGTCGGGGTGCCAGCTGGAATCGAACGCAAGGAGTGTGCGTGACAAGGAAGTATTTTACCAATGATGCCAGGTCTCGGAAATACTTTACGAATAGACGCTAATCTTCGTGGAAAGTCAATACTGGTTGCAGTGCTTCTACACAAGTTTTCAAACATTACATATGTACTTCTTTGATACAGCCGTCATGTCGGGTTAAATTCAATTGTGGTTAGTTGCAAAGCGTTGAACTTGATTTATGTAGCAGTGTCCAGGGCCAGCATTCTCGCGCCCATCAGCGCTTCGTATCATCTTATGGTGTTGCTCATACGCATGTTCGAGTTGGCGTCGTTGCGCTAGTGCCAATAACTGGTTATATACGCATTTGCAAGTCTTCAACATATGTCAGTGCCTGCAACATTTATGTATGTACTTTGCGTCATTTCATGACGAGTAGCTCAATAAAATCTTGCAACTAGGTTCCCTTCCCTCCGCATGCTTCGCATAACGTAGATTGTCAGGTACGTGGGAACTGCCACTTTCTTTTCTTTTTTTTGAACGAAATTGCTTCTTCCTCTTTTGACCTATACCCGCATGGCTCGCGTAAGTTATGTAGCATGAGACACGCCTCGCTACAGCATGGGAATGCGCACAGATACAGGGCACACATGCAGTCTCTTTAGAACAGCTTCGGGCGTGGTGGAGAGCCGCGCTGATAAGTTCAGATTAAGAATATCAAATATGGGCCATCCAGTGAGCACGAAATGCGGCTGAAACACAGGGCCGCTGCACCACCCCTTGCGTAGCCTAGGCTCAGGCCTCAATCCGCTGGTTTAGATAAAGTTGTTCAACATCACTAAAAGGGCGCTTTAAAGGTATTCGCAGAAGTACAAGCTGGATAAAATCCTTGGCATGGAAGAAAAGCTGGTCAGACGAGCTCACGTTTTGTGGTGTCCACTGACCACGATAGGTAACTTGTGAAGTTGATCTTTAAGTGCGAAATTGTGTGGCGAGGGCCGGAACGTACAAACAACACGAAAGAGAATCTATCGGCACAACCACAAGAATGGCGCGTAAGGCCGCCGCAAGTGAGATGATCACCGCATCAGAGGGGTCGTTGGTGGAGCCGTGGGAGAGATTGTAGAGGCCACCAAGTCAGGCCCAGTGATGCCGTCAAGAGCGTCCCAGAAGGAGCGCTCCTTGCGAACGAGTGCGCTGTCTTGTTTGCTGCCGGTGTGATGATTATGACGAGTGCCATAGGGGCGAAATCGGAGCGGGAAATTCACTGGCAGAGGAGAAACAAGAAGACTGCTGCAGGGAGCGTGCGCGGACGGCTTCGATGGTTGTCGAGGCTTTCGATCATGTGTCCTGGGCGCTCGGCCCGGTCGAGCGTGACCTGAATGCCAGCAAGATTTCAGGCTGTGGGACATCAACGTAAGCTCGAGCCAGCAAGCTACACTAGAAGGCGTGTTCCCACCATGGACGCTACCGCGACGGACTCAACACCACGTTGCGTGGTGCCACGGTCACCGAAACAACGGTGCGCATGAGTGTCGTCTTGATAATTTGTTGGCGCGGGAGTGAAGTGCGTTGAGTGCTAATATGTAGACTGACGTTTCGCGTGGACGGGAACATCCCAGTAGGCCCTCTTTGCCTCGTATCGTTTCTTTGAGAGATTTCTTCGTGTCTGTTCTTGTCCTCGTCCGATATAAAGAACGTCTTCTTGTTATCAGGTTGTCTTGAGTGCGTCCAATGACCTGGGCCCATTGAGTAAGATACCTTACTCACAATTGGCGAGCCTTGCCAGGATCGGCACTTACCATCTTTCAGTCGAGAGTAGGTCGCGCAAAAGATGCCTGTTAACGTGCAAAGACTGCTTTGTATTGTAGAGGAGGTCAGGTGGTCTTGCGCCAGCCTAGAGCAAACGTTGCAAAAAGACCTCGAAGAGGAACGTGAGAGAATTGATTTTGAACTGCGGTACATGTACGAAACCGTGTGCTCAGATTTGGGTGCACGTTAAAGAACCCCAGGTGGTCAAAATTTCCGGAGCCCTCCACTACGGCGTCTCTCATAATCATATAGTGGTTTTGGGACGTTAAACCCCACATATCAATCAATCACGTACGAAAATGACAATGAGCGTGTGCATTTGCGACGAGATGAAGAGAAGCTGTTGTCTGAGATAAATGCAGCTATCTTGAAAAACCGAGAGATTGCAAATGGGGTAGCGCTTAAGAAGGTCAATGAACAGGACCAAGTCAATCTTTACAAGGATGAGATAGTTATCTAAGATGTTGACACAAGTCTGTCAGGTACAGTTGAGAAAAAGTGTATGTTGGAGAACGTGATGATGTAGCTCTGTGTACATGGTCGGCAAGTGAATGTGTTAAGCAGCCATGTGATGGCATTGAAGGTGGCAAAAGTATGGAGCAGCATGATCTCTGCAGCCGTCAGTTGAAACCTCTCGGCCAAATAAAAAGCACTTCAAGTGTATCTGAGCCTCTTGCTTCGGAGCTAAGCGAAACGAGAATGGGAATGATAAACCCTGGAATAGAGCTAGAAGATCATGATTCGCGCAAGTGGAGCAGAAACCACCCGAATACTAGTGCAGCTAGAAACGCTGTGAGCCTGAAATAAAGTGCCTCGTACCATGCGGAGGCAAATGAATTTCGAGACAACCGAAAGTTGTGGCATGTTTTGGACTACGTAGCTTGGCGCTCAGGACCCGCTGTTTGGATTGAGTACTGCTTCATCTATGTAAGAACATCGAGAAGCCACTGCGGTACACAGAAGAACATAAGAAGGAAGAACTCTGTTTCTGCTTTAGTGCGTGGAGGAAAAGGAGGAAGATTACAAACCTGGTGGACCGGTTGCAAACTCAACTGCGACCCGACAATGGACTTCGAACTGGATGCATAACAGCAACAAAGGTACCAAGCTAAAGTCATCTCTATATTCTTTGACACCTCGACACCGCTAAGTTGCACACTACATGAACTACTTCAACCGGGCTAGTCTAAAAGCGTGCAACAAGGAAGGGAGAATGAGGTGATTATGACGAGCATACCATAGAGGCAAAATCGAAGCGGGAAATTTATCAGAAGAGAATAACGAAGACTGGTGCAAGGAGCGTGCGCGGGTGGCTTCGATGGTTGTCGGGGCTTTCGACACCGTGTCTAGGGGGCTCGGCCTGGTTGAGCGTGACCTTGACACCAGCAAGATGTCAGTTTGCGGGACAGCGACGTAAGCTCGAGCGAGCGAGCTACACGAGAAGGCGTGTTGACACCGTGGACGCTACCGCGATGAACTCAACGCCACGTTGTCCAGTGCTCCAGTCACCGCAACGATGGTGCGTGTGAGTGGCGTGTTGAAAACTTGATTAGCGGGAGAGAGGTGCATTGTGTCTTAAGATGTAGACTTACGTCTCGCGTGGATAGGAACTTTCCAGTGGACCCTCTGTGCCATCGTATCGTCCTAATGTTTTTGTAAGATTTCTTCGTGTGTGTTCTTGTCCTCGTCCGACATAAAGAATGTCTTCGTGTTATCAGGTTGTCTTGAGCGAGTCCGCTGACCTAGGCCCATTGAGTAAAGTTCCTTACTCATCACACTGGTGTCGACAGTGGATGAGGTGGTACGCTGTAGTGCTTAGCGGCGGGTCACGAAGCCCTCAGAGGAGACGAGGATGACAGCGGCCTTGCGCTGGAGCTGCCACGACGGGCAGCGTGGTTTGGTTGTGATGAGGTTTCGGCTGCAATTAAGGAATCGAGGTTGTTTTGCTATGCATGACTCGGCGGCGTGAACGTCGACGCATCGTAAGCAGCGTAGGTCACGGGAGCAGGTCGCCATTGAACGCTCATAGCGACCGCAGCGGATGTATTGCAGTGGGTGTGGGAGCTGTCAGTGAACTGACTGATTGTGCTTAAAAAGCAAAATTTCTTGATGGACGGTTATGTGCTCGTAGGCGAAAGAGAGGCATTTGCCTCTGAAGGAACAAGACACGATGGGGGAGGACGAGGTGATGGTCGCAGTGATGACGTCAGTGTAGATGTGGGTGTCGACTCCAAACATCATACCAACGCAGGTGTTGGCGACGAGCCGCTTGGATTTTACCCAAAATTTGCAGATGGTCCCGTGTTGGACAATTAGAGACGGGTCGGAAGCTGGTTGCGTGTCGACGGCAACAATGTTGCGCCGATAGTAGACTCTGACGCGTCAGGTGGCGGGGAATTTAGAAAGCAATCCGGCGACAGCATCTCCTGAGGCGGCCAGAAAGTTGGCCTTCCTTCCGACTGGACGAAAGATGATTGTGTCTCCCGACACGCTGGAGGACGCCTGTGAAAGCGTTCAGTCACGTGGCTGGTAAGCAGGTGGGCTATGAGAGGCGCAGAGTTGTGCCGTAGGCTCAGGCACTGGGTTGATGGCCGATGAGGCCACAGTGGGAGCTTTTTGGGCCTTGTAATCAGTGGCTGGGGTAGGAAGGAGAGTCGATGGAGACGCGGTGAAAGGAGGGGAAGTTTGCTCGCTCAAGGCCAGGCAGGCTGCTGGCGTGGAGGGGGCGTGGCGTGCTCTAAAGAAGAACGATTGGTCTCCTTGCATGTTGAAGCAAAAAAAAACTAGGTTGAAGGCTGCTCTCTCTCCTGAACAGGTGGTGTGGTGTCCTGCTGCCACTTTTCTGAAGGCTTTTTGTTTGTCTACTAGACGGGCGTCAATGATGGCTTCGAAGAAGCTGCCATGGTGGTGGCTTCATTTAGATGAAATTACCCGTTTAGGTCGGGAGATTTTCAGCTGCACGGGCATTGATGACGGTTCCGAGGACACTGCTGTGGTAGTGTCTTCTTTTATGCTCCGTTTAGGTCGAAGTATTTGATTGGTGGCGGACATTTTTCGTCTTCTAGACCGCGGTTGCGAGAAGTGAAGCCCGGAAGTGCCATAGTGTGTGACCCTTTAAAAGGCCCGCGCGCGCAAAAGCGCAGCGCAAGAGAAAAGCAGTCGGAGAGCGGAATTGAAAAAGCGACCGTCTCTGATGAAAAGTGGGTGAAATTTACGTTCCCCAACTTTGCTTCCCTTCGTAACCGGAGCCGCACATTTTAGCAGCTTTGTAGCGGCACCGGTGAATAGGAGCTGAGCGCTCGTAAGGAACATCTGGATTTTCAATATTAGTAATATCAAGATATTGAATAATAATAATAATAATAATAATAATAATAATAATAATAATAATAACAATAATAATAATGATAATATAACTGGAGTTTACCATCAAAAACCAAGATATAAATATAAGAGACGCCATCGGGAAGAGCTCCGAAAATTTTGTAATCTTGTGTTCTTTAAGGAACACTGACATCGCATATTGCACACGGGTCTCTACCATTTCTCCTTCATCCAAATGCGATCGATTTAGCCTGAGACGAGTCCCTGGTCTTCGCCTGTGGTACTTGTGAGGCAAGGCAGAAATGTCTTGTAGAAGCACTTGATTCATGTAGCCGAAATTTACTAGCGGTAGACAAGTTCTGTTATCTGTGGTGCTGAGCACCATGTAGGAAACTGCTGTGTGTGGGGGCTGGCTGGTCCCAACGGAGCAGAAGAAGAAGAAGACGGCCGACGGAGACGTACGCGGCCGGCGGGGACACCGACCATGCCGAACACGCGGGTTGGCGCGACGCGCCGAAGAAAGCACAACAACCGCACTCCACGGCTATCTAACACACACTCTTTATTTTACAGTCGCCTTGAAATCCTCGGTGCCAGAGCGGCACCCCCTGGCATCCTCTAATGTCAATCCGAAACGGAAACTGAAAACCTAAAACACAACAATCATCCCCTCCTCGAAAAAAGCACACCTATACACTGTTTATATTTATACATGCTCGGTACCAACATATTTTACAATGTATGCACTTTAGAACACATGAAAATTCAGAACACGGCACACCGAACTTACATCCACTACAAGTCCTGAAAATGCACTGACAAAAAAATGTACACAACTGTTCAGAACAAGAGTTCTACATCACATAGACTTCGAACCGATGCGGCTTCTGCCGCTTCCGCTTAGGGCGGGCCCTTTTGGGTGTAGAATCAGGCGTCTCTGCACCTTCAGTGGAAAATTGTGAAGGCTCTGAACAAGCGTTAAAATCTGCAGTCGCATCAGAGCTCGCAGCATGAGCTTCGGAAGAATTTTGCGGACCGGAGTCCGGTTCAACGGTATCAGCCGTATTTGAAGGTTCGAAGTGAACCGTATGACTTGGTGTACTTGAACCAGCGACACCGACTGGTAACTCCTCCCCCCTTGAAGAAGAAATGCCTGTACATGGAGGCCACATGTAGCAGTCTGATGCGTAGTTGAAAGGCGTGGACGGAACGTGATGAGGAAGACTTTTAGACGTTGAAGGCGAATCCGTATGAAAAATAACAAGGCGCGAAGCATTCCAGATGTTACCATGACTTAAGCGAAAAGAAGTGGGGCTAACCTGGCCCAAGACTTTGTAAGGACCCCGATACTTGGGGCGCTTGCCTGGCACACGAACTTTGACTAGATCGCCAGTGCGAACTTTGGACTGTTTTGCACCTCGACGGGTGTCGACATACTTTTTCATTGCCTGTTGACGAGAAAAAATCCTGGTGCGGATTTGATCAGAAGACACTGCTATGTTACGAGGCAAAGAGACTATGTCGAGAGCAACTCACGGTTGCCTACCGTGGAGAAGTTGAGCAGGAGACACTCCAGTGGTGCCTTGTGGTGTGAACCTGTACGAAGCTAAACATTCCGTCAAGACTTGCTTGAGGGGACGGTGCTCTAATTGGGCGATCTGGATATGTTCCTTCAGAACGCGATCAAAGCGCTCGATTTTCCCATTTGATTGGGGATAGAAAACTGATGACCTCAAGTGCTGAATTTCTCGTTGTGAAAGAAAAGCCTCGAAATGTTGGGACTGAAACTGTGGACCATTGTCCGTAACTATGGCATCAGGAAACCCTTCCCGGCTGAAGATTGAAGACAGAAATTCAATGATGACCTCAGAAGTAACCGTACGTGTGAAACAAATTTCTGGCCATTTGGAATGGTAGTCGATGAGAGAAACAATGAACCGGGCATTTTGCGGAACATTATGCAAAGGACCGATGATGTCCATGCCGAGTTTCTGCCAAGGGTGATCAGGCCACTGGACTGGCTGCAACGGAGAAAATGCAGGTTTGGCAGACTTGTCAGCTGCCTGACATATATGGCAGTTGTAAACTGCAAGCTCGACCTGCTAATCTAAGGCTGGCCACCAGTACCTGTCTCTGAGATTCTGTTTGGTGCGGAAAATGCCAGGATGGGCCTCATGGGCAAGCTGTATTAGCTTGTTACGGATAGAAGCAGGGGGAATCACGCGTTCATCGCGAAAAAGCAAGTCCTCGACACAAGACAGTTCCTGTCGGACTGCGAAGTAAGGCAATAATTCAGAAGCAAGAGCACATTTGGAAGGCCACCCTTCAAGTAAATATTTGAGAACTTGAGACAAAGTGGAATCTGCAGCTGTAGCTGCCTGAAGCTCAGCTTTAGTAATGCAGGAAGTAACTAATGAAACAACTTCCTCATCCCGCTCTTCAGTAACCGGTATCTGAAGAGGAAGGCGCGACAGTGCATCAGCAACCACGTTATTAGAACCCTTACAATATTGAACACTGAAATTATAATACATGAGTTTAGCACACCAACGGGAAATGCGAATGGGGCGGCGGCCTTCGGATCCTGCAGAAAGAAGAGCAACTAGTGCTTGGTGATCTGTACGTAATGTGAAGTGCCGGACCCACAAGTAAACATGCCATTTCTCACAGGCAAAAAGACAAGCGAGAGCTTCACGCTCTCCTACTGAATATCTGCGTTAAGCAGGGGTCAATGTACGAGATGCAAAAGCAATAGTGATCAGCTGATCATCTCTGAGTTGTTGAAACACTGCTCCCAGTCCAACATCGGACGCATCCGTCGTGATGACGATGAGAAGCTTCTCATTGAAAATACTAACAGCTGGCTTTGAGGCCAGTATTGACTTAACTTGAATGAAGCTCTGCTCAGCTTCAGCTGACCAGTTAAAAGGCTGTGCTTGACGAAGTAGAGTACGCAGTGGTTCAACAACATCAGCATAGTGAGGAACAAACTTGGCATAATAACCGACAAGACCAAAAGATTGCAAGGTTTTAACATCAGTAGGCCGTGGGGCATTGACAATGGCCTGAACTTTAGATTCAACAGGTGTCAAGCCGCGGGAACTGACATTATGTCCTAGAAATTTTAACTCATTCACAGAAAAAATGCACTTGTTATTAAGTTTCATACCACATTCACTGATGCAGTTGAGAACACTATGCAAGTTAGCATCGTGCTCTTCGCGAGTACGTCCCCACACCAAAATATCATCCAAGTAACAAAGGGCGCCATTAAAACCCTTAAGAATAATTGACATCATTTTCTGAAACACTGCAGGGGCAGATGCAAGCCCGAAACACACGCGGCGAAACCGAAACAAGCCTTCGTGCGATACAAATGTGGTCAAGTCTCTACTGCACTCAGAAAGTTCAACTTGGTGATAAGCGGACGCGAGGTCCAGCTTGGAGAAACATACTGCTCCGGAGAGCTGATGAAGCAGTTCTTCAATGTGAAGAAGTGGAAACCCGTCCAGGACGATTGCCTTGTTCAGTTCTCGTAAGTCGACGCATAGTCGAAGGAATCCATCTTTTTTCTTGACGACGACCAGTGGAGAAACCGAGTCGGAAGCAGAGACAGGCTCGATGATTCCGCTGGCTTGAAGGCGAGACAGTTCCGCAGAGACTTGCTCACGGAGAAGAAGAGGAATGCGGCGCAGCTTGGCACGCACAGGGCACACACCTGGTCGACGAATCACTTTATGCACAAAACCGCGCACACAACCCAGTTCACAGGTGAACAGGTGGTGGAATTCAGAAGGCGCGTTGGCTAGAAGATCATCTTAGACGTCGACTTGAGCACACGTCATAGACGCACCGTCAATGTGGATGGACAAAGCCCTGATGGCGTCACGTCCCAAAAGCGAGCTGCCATTGGCAGTTACATAAAAAGTAATGGAAGCAATGCGACTGCGATAGGAGACCTGAGCTGTAAATTGACCTAAATTATCAATCGTTCCCTTGAAATATGTTTGTAGAACGACGTGTGAAGGCAAAAGCCGAATGTTGGAAAAATGTCTGTGAAAGTCAGCGGCACTGAATAAAGAGACTGAGGCACCAGTGTCCACGAGAAATGACAAGGGCACATGGCCCACTGAAACTACGATGCTGGGCTCGGACGTAGTGTGGAGGCCGTCTACATTTAATACAGTGACCGTATTGGTTTGTGCAGTGCTCGAAGGAGCGGACGAAGAAACTGGTTCCGGAAGATTTGCTGGACGGGAATTGCATACGGACTGAAAATGTACGATTTTTCCGCACGCAAGACAAGTGCGGTTTCTCGCGGGACACTGCGCTAAATTGGCTAAATGCCGAGCCGATCCACAACGAAAGCAATGCGCGGTTGCGCGTGGAGAAGAAAATTGCGAACGCGAATTAGGAGCTCGGTGCTGTTCCTGAAAACCAGAATTTGGCGGAATGGGGTCGCCATATTGTCGGCTTCCTCGCCCCCGTGACGCAGAGGGGCAACCATGTTGGCCGCCGCGCCGAGACGAAGATGAAGGGCCGCCATGTTGACGCGTCCCGTGAAACGAAGAGCCGCCGCCTTGGCCCCGCGCAGCAGAAAGTTGCTGCACTGAATGCGGAGCGAATTGCTCCAACTGGGAGCGAATAAGCTCGTCCTCTCGCGCAATCGAGAGGGCTTCGGATAATGAAATCGGGGAGCCCTTTTGAAGCATGCGGCAGCGGACGTTTTGCGAGGCTACCCCGATGAAAAGCTGATGGCGGATCATATCGTCCTCGAGCGCGCCGAAGCCGCACGACGCGGCCAGCGTTCGAAGAGAAGTAATGAACTCGGCGACTGGCTCACCAGGCAATTGTCGCCTTTCTTGGAATTTCACGCGTGCGAGATAATCGCACGAGACATCTTTAAAATGCTCATCGAAAAGAGCAACAGCATTCTTGAAGGCATCGCCCGACGCTGGCGTCGGCGACGCGTTGGTGGCTTCCAAAGTATAGAAGAGCTTTAACCCGGCAGGGCCCAACGCGCTGAGCAGCAGGGCCTTGCGACGCTCGGGCTTGCTGGCCTGCTCCCCGACCGCGTCTGCGTAAGCCTGAAACACCAATTTCCAGTCCGCCCACGGAAGATGTCATAGATGTCAATTTGTTTCGATAAATGATTTAGTATCAGATAAGAAAAATATAATTTCAGGGGTACCACAAGGGAGCATTCTTGGCCCTTTATTATTCACTTTATATATTAATGACATAGTCCATATCTCCCCAGAAGTTAAGTTTATTATCTATGCAGATGACACGAGTATATTTGTCACCTCATCATCAGATGTTATTCTTTCTAATAAAGCTAATGACGTCTTACAGAAGTTAGACAACTGGACAAGTAACAATAAGTTAAAAATAAATGCAACTAAAACAAAAGCGGTAGTTTTTCATTCGAAAGGTCAACAAGTGACTTTGAAGAATAATATTGTATTTAGAGGCTCAGATATAGAAATAGTGAAGTCAGTGAAAGTACTTGGGGTACATTTCTCCAGTTCTTTGCAATGGGATGACCACGTAAATAATATTCAAATAAAATTAGGCCGGATAACTGGAATACTCAGCCGTATCCGGTACCTCATCCCCAATTCGGTGAAGTTATTGATATACAAATCGCTGTTTAGTTCTTATCTTAACTATTGCTATTTGGTTTGGGGAACAACTACAGAAACAAACTTAACAAAATTACTGAGAATACAGAAGAAAATACTGAGGCTGATAGAAAACGCTACAGCTCTAGCACCTAGTGACCCACTGTTTAAAAAATATAAGATAATCAAAGTGAATGACCTATATCAATACAGACTACTACGAGAGTACTGCCTTAGCTGCAAACGCGCAAACTTTTTGTTTACGGAAATGGCGAATCTTTGCTTAAAGGAAAAGGCGTATGAAACAAGAAATACAGAAATGTGGAACGTTCCGTACTTTCGCACTAATTATGGTTTTCAGATGCTTCGATGTACTCTACCGCGAATTCTGAATACTTATATTAGCAAAGGTATAGATGTGTCTCATTTAAGTGTCGCAGAATTAGCGGCTCTTTTTGTTCTATAAACTATGTAGCAAACTATGTTATATGTTCTATAAACTATGTATTTATTCAGGTGCAGAAGATTGCTGCAAGTTCCTTTGTTGTGTAAGCTATGTATCAACTACGTTTTCAGGTTTCCTTCCTTTGTGGCATGATCTTTACGTAAAACAATGTGAAAGTGTATGATATTGTGATGTCCTTCATCTGCTGCCATTGTTCACAAAGGGGGCGGAGGATCCCTCAAGCCGTCATTACGGCTTTTCCCTCCGCCTCCTGTTACACTGTACTGTGACGAAGCAAATAAAGCAATCAATCAAGCAATCAATCAATCAATCAATCAATCAATCAATCAATCAATCAAGTAAGTGGCGGGTCTCCGGGCGAATGAAGAAATAGGGGAGGTGGAATAGGAGACGCCATTTCAAGCAAGAAGAATGGAGAGGTGCAGACGAGAAGAAAATGACGCCAGTACACTGTTTGAAGACGAAGGCAGAGGCGGCGTAGCTGAATGAAGAAATGAAGCGATGCAGCACGCAGTAGCCACCTTGCTGGGAACAAAGAGCGTCTAGGGTTAGCACGAACACGGAGAACGAAACGGGTTCTTGCAGGTCCTCGTCGCCATTGCTGTGTGTGGGGGCTGGCTGGTCCCAACGAAGCAGAAGAAGAAGAAGACGGCCGACGGAAACGTACGCGGCCGGCGGGGACACCGACCAGCCCGAACACGCGGGTTGGCGCGACGCGCCGAAGAAAGCACACCAACCGCACTCCACGGCTACCTAACACACACTCTTTATTTTACAGTCGCCTTGAAATCCTAGGTGCCAGAGCGGCGCCCCCTGGCATCCTCTAATGTCAATCCGAAACCGAAACTGAAAACCCAAAACACAACAGAAACTGCAACGTTATGCGCAAGGAGTACGTTGGTGAGAGGCGTAGCGTACAAGCCACCGTCGAACACAGCTGGTGTGCACAGGAAACCAATGTGGAAAAGAGGTCGACAGGAAAAAAGGTCGAGAAGTTGATAACGATTGTCGTGCCGGCTGCCATTCTGAGGAATCTTTGAAGCACATCCTGCAAAAATGTCACAGAATCCATCATACCCCCACTACTCGCCACGATAACATCGTTAAGTATGTGGCTAAAACGCTTGAAGAACGATGATGGTCCATGAAGAGAGAGGCGCACTTCAGAACTTTTGTTGGAACTAGAATTCCTGACCTGGTGATCACTCGAGACCAGCAGTCTCTTATTCTGGATGCCCAGGTGTCACTTTCCGAAGCCCACAAGACGAAGGTGGATCAACACAAGCTACCGGAACTGCTAGGCGCTATCAATCCGTGCACGACAATTTCTACTATCACGATGACCTATTGTGGTGTATGGGCACAGGAGTCGGTAGATATCCTTCGCGATCCGACAATGATTCCCGAAGATTTCAAAGTGATGACAATTAGATATTTGCAGGGCGGGCTTCAGGGATTTTGGGTTCACCAGCGTAGCACCGCGGTTCGATCTGGGCTTGGGGCACGGTAAAGACGTTGTCCTCCAATTAAATCAGTCCATCTGCTGATCATAAGATAAGCTTGTCGACTGTTGCTGGATGTAAGCTCGCTCTTTTCGCCCTCAAAATAATCTAGCGATTGAAAATACACGCTCACTCGGTGTGCTCGTTGCGGGTACACAGACCACCTTTTTTGCGAGGCACACTATATGAGACATTTGAGTTTCATTGTTGACCAATAACATGAGATGTCTTTTAACTCCGACTTCTTGGGTCGAAATGAGATGCGACATTCCGACACCAGCTGGTTCACCCTTCCCGAATTCGATGTAGGATGACGCCTTGCTAGAGCCGCGAGCGTATCCCTACTGTTCTCGCTAGGCGCAGCGTGTAGATACTGAATGTCTTGCTTCTTGACGTGCTTCTCCACTTGGCTGGTCAAAAACTGAATGCTTTTGACGTAGCCCTGAAGCACGGTGAAGTTCTGTAACGGTGGGTACAGGAGGGGGGTTGCTACACTGTGCTCGCTCACAGGAAAACGGTAGTCAAACCTGTTGCCCATCCTTTCTTTCGTGGCCTTCAGCGTTCGGCTGTCCTCGGCGCTCGCAGCGAGACACTCCATTATTTCACTGCGGAGAATTAGGAGCAACGTAGCCGTCACTCCTTTTTCTTTAGAAAGGATCTCCACAGTGCTGCGGAAGCTCTTTAGAAAAGAGGCCAACTCCAGCACACGATTCCACTGTGTCGCAAGCAACATCGTGTTAGTGAAGTGCGAAGCTAACTTACCAAGAGCTCTACGGTTTTGCAACAGGCTCTCAAACATCGCAAGAATGCTGTGACAGCGAATCGGGACATCTTCCTTTACTCTCTGAGACCGCCGGTGTGTTGAGGTCATGGAGCACTCGTAGTCTAGAATCTCTGTCGTATTAATTGGGTCGGCCTGGTCGACCTCAAGTGCTTCGCGAACTTTAACCATCGAGAGAACTTACGCTCTGCATTTCTGCTTAATGATGCATTCTAGCTGTTGAACCCTGTATTGAACAGCTCTCACTAGTGCTAGACACTGCACCCGAAGCTTGGGTATGCGGAGGCATGCGGAGGCATTTGTGGAGGCATGCGTCTCCGAGTAATCCGTCTACAGTAACCAAATTGTGATGGGCGTGCCCCATTCACAGGTGGTGTTCGCTAGCCGCCAACTGAACGGCCATGCGTATGTTTGAGGCTGCGTCTGTCGCCAACTGCACATTTTTGTCCCTCATCTCGCATTCTTCGAGGCACTATATATATAGCTTTTCCGATGTGGCGCTTGGTCATGCTCTGGAAACAGAGCGTCAGGTTGAACATCCAGAACTTCTCTGTGGACAAAAAAATTGCCCGCAGCTTCCCTCGGGGGAACACTGAGGAGGATGCGGAAGCATGTAATTGGTTGACGGGTGTTAAATTGCGACTTACTTGGGTCGATGGCTAAATTGGTTAACGTGGTTGTGAAATGGGGTGTTAAATGAGTGAACACGTACGGCACGTATGCGAAAGGGCGGTGTTTTATTTATTGCGACGAACTTTGAGGACGATGGCTTTGTGGTCGGTAAAGTAAAGAGTGAGTACAAGCCAACGGACGAGCGGCAACTGAGCGAGCGAGCGCCGACCTTGAGTATATATACAGCGCGACGGCGCATGCGCTGTCAGCTGTCGAATGTTCTCGAAGGAGAAGCGCGCGCGCGGCACAGATGGCGACGGCGCGAAGGCGCATGCGCTGTCAGCTGTCGAATGTTCTCGAAGGAGAAGCGCGCGTGGCACAGATGGTGGGCGACGGCGCGACGGCGCATGCGCGCGCGTCAGCTGTCGATTGTTCGAAAAGCGGTGCGGACGGCGCGGACGGCGCACTACAAGGCGCGGGTATAAGATGCTTCCGCATCTAAAAGAAAGAAAGAATCGCTACGTCAGTAGTAATTATGAGTGGTTATTTCATCTCACATCACCTAACACAAAACCTGGGTCCTTAAACGTTTGCAAAAAATGGTACTATCATGTCGACCGATTGTCTAAAATCACCAAACCCCGTTGTAGAAACAGCTTTAGGAAAGGACGCTGTTTAAAACGCTAACTTTTTGTTCGGTCATCATGGTGATCAGTTTCTATTCCACTGTGTATTTACGTGTTCTGCATGCACTCGTGACTATTTCAACATAAGAAAAAAATTGCCAGATCCCACGTACAGTAGTAATCGATGATATGCGAAGCATGAATAACAAATGTTAATATGTGACTTTAAAATCAGCACAACGTTACGAGGTGGAGATAAATGGTACCGTACATGACTTCCATATAATGATTATCATGTGTGGTTGTGTCGTTTACCTTCGTCATCAAATAACGTCACGTGATACTAAGCTTATTATACGTGGAGCTACCGTAAGATTCGCGAGCGCGCTGTTAACGTGGTACGTTGTCATGTTCTTAGTTGACACGCGTGTTAGGATTATCATGTTTCCAGCACTCATATATATCGTCATCCATGGACGTCACAAAACACCGAATTTGGTATATGTTCAGCTAGCAAAACAGCCATGAGCGCATCATGAGGGCCCAATATACTCTAATGTAGCGTTGACGCGTGTGCATGCTAGGCACAGCGACGCTACGTTAGCAAAGCGGTGACACCAGGCGTGACCGACGCGACCAGCGTCCGTCGGCGTGGCCCGACGGCAACCGGCGCGTAATTCGCGCCGATGCGTTACCCAGACAACACTGCGTCTCCCTCTTTTCGTGACGGGGGGACGCCGGACGCGCATGCGTCAAAGCAACGCAGCGTGGTGTGCGCCTGCCAGTATATGGCAGGACTAGTGCCTGGCGTGGCAACGCCGGCGTGAAGCGACAAAACGAACGCCGGCGAGCACGTGCATCGCGTCACGTCAAAATGTATTGGCGCCTTGCCTGTGGCACGTTGTGGTGCTCTCACATGACACGTATCTCATGATTATCATGTTTGCACCAGTCACATACCGTCGTCATCCATTGACATCGCGTAATACCAAAATTGGCATATGTGAAGCTAGTGAAACGGCCGCGAGCGCATCATAAGCGTAGCTTGTAGTCATATAGTTACATTACACGCATCTCATTTAGGGGCGAAGCTCCTTAAAGCGGCATCCTTTCGTCTCTGGTCGTAGTCGTAGTGTATAAGCAGTCTTAAGCTTTAACCTGCAAGGTGTTGCCGGTGAGAGATTTCTCCTGTACGTTGTTGAACAATAAAAAAGTCGCAACGTGCGTGTTAACTAAAAGCTGAATTCTCCTGTCTCTCATTCCCAATTACCAGCCATTGACATATACAATGAGAACTATCTGACAAGAAAGGGTTGCTAGGTTATACTCGCTGGGCGTTAGCTCCTTGGTTTTAAAAAGCTTTATCGGGCATTAGGCCACAGTGCCATGAATACAGTGAACGAGAATATAGCATGGACTCGAGGTGGTTAAAGGTGGGAGGTAGACAAGAAGCGGAAGCCGTAAGAAAGTTTGCGTGTGCCACCTCTCGTTAAGTTCTTGCAATGTCCGCTTCATGGTGGTGCTTCTAAATGCGGATTACACGGTGAAAAGATGCGAGATGGTGGTACTTGGAGTGTTGACTAGATGGACGAACTGACACACAGACCGATGCATGAACGGACGCACGGATGGCTGCACGGACGGATATACGCATAGACAGACGCCGGGGCGGATGCATCAACGAACGCAGGGACGTACGCACGGATAGACGTGTGGACGCACGAACAGACGCATGCACGGACGGGCGGATGGACGCATGGATGGTCACACAGACGGACGCATATATGATGAAAAGATGCGAGATGGTGGCACTTGGAGTGTTGACTAGATGGACGAACGGACACACAGAGAGATGCATGGACGAACGCACGGATGGCTGCACGGATGGATGGACGCATGGACGGACGCAGGGGTGCATGCATGGACGAACGCACGGATAGACGTGTGGACGAATGAAGAGACGCACGCACGGACGGGCGGATGGACGCACGCATGGTCACACAGACGGATGCATGGATGAACGGAAGCAAAAACGAATGTACAGACGGACGCTTCGCTCCCCTCTCCATAATTCACCCCGTGGATATACTGCCGTTTTTTATGATGTTTCGACCAGTGTCGTACCTTCGTCATCCATTGACTTCCCGCAATACCAAATTTGGTATATGTTAAACTAGCAAAATGGCCGCCAGCGCACTGTGAGCGTGGCATGTAGTCATATTGTTACATGACATGCATCTAATGACTATCTTGTTTGTACTAGTCATGTTGTTACATTACACGCATCTAATGACTGTCTTGTTTGTACTAGTCACATACCTTCGTCATTCATTCACGTACCGTAATACCAAATTCAGTATATGTGACGCTAGCGAAACAACCGCGAGCGCATCATGAGTGTGGCATGTAGTCATGTTGTTACATGACACGCATGTGATGATTTTTATGTCAAGGTCTGTCGCTTGTGTTCGCCATGCAATCATGTCATACCATACCAGTTTAGCAACATGCCATGTGAACGAAACCACCGAAAGAGCTGCAGGACCAATAAATGTAAATTATGACATTTATGACTTACATCATGATATTGATGTCATGACTAGTCATATATGTTCTTCATACACTCATGTTATGTCATACCAAGCTTGGTATCAATGCCGTTATCGCAACGTTTAGGAGAGATAAAGGTCGTAGGTGGCTAGATGGACAGATAGATAGATAGATAGATAGATAGATAGATAGATAGATAGATAGATAGAGACAGACAGACAGACAAACAGACAGACAGACAGACAGACAGACAGACAGACAGACAGACAGACAGACAGACAGACAGACAGACAGACAGATAGATACGCTCAAAGTCGCTGAAGTTCGCTAAGAAATGCTTCGTATTTAAAAGGCGGGAATGATGGGGCCCACCCACACTATCGTTGGAAGACTTGGCTGAAGCACGCGCAGGCCTGCGCGTGCTTCAGCTAAGTCTTTGAACACTGCATATAGCAGAACGAATCTGTCGCACAAAGTTCGAAAGCGTAGAGAGTCCTCATAACTACGCCGTACCAGATATTCATATCCTAATTTCGGCTCGTAAAACCAAGGCAGATCACCATATTGACAACTATGCACATACTTCCTCAATAAAAAATAAAAGACATAGCTGATGCAACTTTCTAGGAACCGGTATCACACGAAAGTGAAAGGTGTCTTCATCGAGCTAGTTGAGCATTTATTTTGCTCTGCCTCGCCACAAGGTAGAAAGAATGAGTGCTACAGAAACAAATTGCAATGTCATACAAAAAACGGCAAGTAGCTCTAAATCCTCGGTGCGCAGCTAATGCAGAAAGCACGCACATAATGAGCATACACAGCACGAGCGTGGACAAATAACCGTTACAGCTCTACACTGAAAGTGCGCTCTTCAAACTGAAAGAAACGCGCACGAAACGAACGCACAAGTATACACAGGACGAGCGCGAACAACTGTCATAATTTTTATTTCATCGTAAGTGAGCAGTGATCTCGTTTCGTAAACGTGACAGCAATTGAAGGAACTTTCGTACTCTCATGAATCGCCAGCCTTGACTGATCAGCCCGCGCGCAGTCCGAGAGACCATGCCCCGTGCAGGACTGCAGGTACGCGCTCAAAAACGCGAGGGCCGTTCAACGCGAGGCCGTGGCGCCAGCTCGCTACTGATTACGAAAACGCGGTGATGTTGAGAAGCTCTGAGGATTACCAACGGTACATGGTGTATATAATTGGCTTTCCATAAATTAGCTAGACAACATGCATTTTGTGGCATAGTGGCTAGTGTCACATGCTAGGAAGTGATTAATGCCTGGTTCGATGCTTCGCTGGGAACTTCTTCTTGTCTTTTTCTTCGCGATTTCTTAGAACATATTTCACTACGCCATATACGTAACGGATATACGCCAGCGAAGCCATGGTGGACCCCGGCATAAAACACTTTTGTGTTAAAACAACTGGACACGCGCGGTCGCCTGCCTCTGTGCGCAACTTCTTCAGCAACGTTCAATGTCTTTCAATGTAGCAAGGCCTTCAGTCGGGTAAACAACAATTTTATTGCAGTTGGGTCAGCGCTATATAAAGAGATGCGTGACGTAACATGTCACGTGATTACGGGTGTTATCTTTTCGCTGCGCGTCCAGCCGGGTTACAGTGACACCCCTGGTTTGTCGCGAAGCTTTGAAAAATGAAGTAAAAAAGAAATTTTCACTGCTTCTTTTAGACACGTTTGGCGCGTTTTTGCTAAAATGCACTAAGTGGTGCCATGTTATCCCAATTTTAGACGCGGTTTGCAGCACAAAATATTATAATATTACACGCAAACATCGTCTTTAAAAACACTGATTGATTGATTTGTGGGGTTGAACGTCCCAAAACCACAATTTGACTATGAGAGACGCCGTAGTCGAGGGCTCCGGAAATTCAGACCACCTGGGTCTTTAAAAACAATTTGGTGTCCTTCTTTATTGCACACATATGAGCGGCGAACAAAGCTTTCTCTCTAATTTTAAAATTGTAGCTACATTTTCAAACACACGATCGTATGTCTACAATGATCACGCGGAAGCATTTCTGTCGATTCATGACATACCTGTCATGAATCGACAGGTGAAGGTGATGTAGCTCCTTCGCTTGTAGCTGTCTGTCCAGAGATAGCACGTCAACGTGCAGAAGCGTGGTCTTTTCTTGATGATGTCCTTGACTGTGGCTTTTAACGCACTCGTAAATGTCAGAAAGCACTCCTCGGCAAGGGTTGTCCGACTGGTCAGTTCTTTCGAACTTACCACGGTGTACTTCAAAAAAAGATCTTGAATATAAGTTAAAAAGGATAAACACTTTTTGGCGTACAGATACACATCTTAACATCTATATAAATTGACTATGTTAGAAAGGTGTTATTGCGAGTAGTTGAGGCGCGTCACACGTCGGTTGGATTTAATAGTAGTTAATTTGCAGATTTAATCTGGCCTTCTTATCAAGACAAGATTACTGTTTCTTCAGTCCATGAAAGTTTATTTGTTAACTTTTCTGCTTTCTTGTCCTTGCTTTGTCAATTTTTCGCTACCTAATTTTTGAGCACAATTGCACTATAAAAGCTTGAGCAGCTGATACACTAGCACGTGTGTAACAGAAACACATAAATTTAACACTCAAAACCATAACGTTAACATAGAAATAGTGAAAGTTGTCACAATGCCAACGAATCAAAGGGTAAATGGTGGAGAGACAGAATGAGCGAAAACAAGTGCCTGAAAAATGGTGTTAAGAATTACCCATTCTTTAGCAAATGAATGTTAATAGTTATACTATACTTATTTCCAAGTAATTTTAATTGGTGAGGACATGATTTAAATATACCTACAATGCACAACTATATGCTAGATTCCAAGCCATGGAAGAATAATAAGGAATTCATGCTGTGCAATGCATTTTTCTTCCAAGGCGCGGGGTTCCTTAGCTGCGACATGCACCCGATACGGGAGACACAGAGCGATAAACATCAGCTTCAGTGTAATTGTTAATATTACCTGTAATCCAGCTCCCTCCACAAGTCTGAATGGCAACAGGTCTCTCGCAAGCCAAAGAACGAAGTCTCGGGCAAGTAGGTTATTCCTGTTACTTGAGCCCTCGAGTCTTGCCACTGCTGCGAAAAACCTTTTCAAGTCTGTTCCTGCCGGCTTCTTCTTTTGGGTTAGAATCCTGTGAGCATCGGTTAAATATCTCTGGAAGTTTGTGGTGCTCAGCCCCTCAGCGTAATGTTTTACGCCGCAACTGCCGAGCGAAAAATGAATTTGAAAATGAAATTACATTCACATCAAAGCGCAACCATGACTACATATCATATCGGTATTCTTTTCCCCTCACGTGTATAATATGTTTACCCTTATCACTATATTGTAATCAAAATGCCTTATCCGCGACTCTCTGGTGGCAGTGTGTGGTACAGATGGCAAGAATCTGGCATAACTGGCACCGTCTTGTTCGTAGAATCGAAAATGACAAGCCACTAAGTCATACGTTGAGGAACTTCGGATGGGAAAAGTGGAAAAAAAGGCTACTCACTCTACGTAAGGTGTCTCCTGATCCTTGCGCTTCGCAGCGTCCAGAGAAAGGGCGCAAAAGTACTGGTCTCCTATAGTTCTTCGTTTCCCGTCTTTCACGCAAATAAGGTCACCAAAGTGATTCCACACATTGCTGGTTCTGCAACGTTTCCGATCGCATGATATCCTAAATAGGCTCACTGGCTCCTTTAGAATATCAGACGAGTCCATTAGGACACTTTCGCACGCTGCGAATGCAAACAAAAAAGTCGCCTCGTTTGCTTGCTTCGACACTGCCGCTAACAGCGCTATTTTCTCTCCGCGAATGGCGCGCCACGCGTGGTTCCTTTTCGCCGTTCTTTGTGGCTATAGCGAAATAGAGAGGTCCCTAGCGCCGCGCAGGGCGAGACGTTGGCATGCCATTTTCGCACTAGCGCCAAGAGAGGCCGCCGCTGCAGCTTTTTGAAGCGAAAGTGGTAGAGGGCTAGGAGAAGCGAGAAACAATTTGACATTGTGACCCGAGTGGTCTCCATTCGTTGTGCTATCAGTTACGTCGATCTCAGCGTCGTACTAAGCGCGTGCGCCATTGGCTGCGTTGTGAGTGACGTCGTCCATGCCATCGAAGTCTCGGCGCCGTGCGAAAAGCAGGCCCGGGAAGGTGTATGGCGACATTAACTGCGTACCAATGATGCGGCAGCCTTCAAAGCCACGTTAAATCGCGTTACGGGAATGCAAGTGCTGATGGCGGGTGGATCCTGCAAACTTGGCTGCTGAGTTAACTCACGATGTCAAACGCTTGCAACTACGCCGCGCCGCACAAGCGCCGTTTTGGGCACGACAGCGTCAACGAGACAATTGTGGCAGCGCGTTCGTTTGGGCAAACGACCAATTTCGACGGGAGTTCCTGCAGCTGCATTTTGGCTTCGGTGGCGACGTCTGTAATCGCCTCTGGTTCGAGAACAACCAATGCGATCAACGCAATGCGAAATGCATTTAACCGTTAGTTACACTCTTCCATGACCGTGATATTGTGAGGCACAATGTGAAGCATGTGAAATAAACAGTGTAGTAGACTAAGCGAAACGTCTGTCTAACCTCATTAAGAAGCACGAACAGGTAACCAATAATTGTGAAAGGCTTCAGTGCAGCGTCGGGTTTAACCCGCTGCTAAACACAGGGAAGGTGCGTTTCAGCTTTCGCTGGTTAACCATTTGTACGTAGTGCTTTGGCGGTGATTTTTTCTTACTCCTGTCGCTTGCTGAAGCTCATACAGATTCGTACTATAACCTAGAAGAAAATCTGGCAGTGCAATCATTCAATTATTGCAGGTATGGTGGGAAGTACACAGTTAGGCTCGAATTGCGTTAGTTAGCGAACTGCCTACAGGTGTTCACAGTTTCACTTTGGTTCTGCGCTCAGCAGCTTCACCCGGACTACAGTGTTCACAGGCGTGCGTATATGTGTGTGTGAGGAAGCGACGTAAGGAATGGTCTCTTCTTGAAAGTGGCGGGAGCATGCTGGCTTTTCCGGTTTAGGCAACGTTGCATATTTACGGTTGGCATTTGATAGTTTTGGCAGTGTCATTCACGTACTGATTCCCATTAATATAAAATCCAAAAATTTACCAAGGAAACAGCATAGATTTCAATTTTTGTCTGTAAAATTGCGTATTTTCTCGACGCACTTAACGTGGCTGGAAAACGATGACGAAGCTGTGTGAGCGCGCCTCAAAGTTCCGCTGAATATCCCAGCGTTAAAACGATCTATCCTGCTCTGCACTGAATGGTCTTTACAGTGGAGTGAGAGAACCGTTGTATACGAACCACTGCTTTCACGATTTTTCTGCGCATGAGCATACGTGCCGGCCGTTGGTGCAAAAAGAAATGTCTTTACTATTTACTGTTCTATACACCATCTTTATTTCCATAAATTAATTTTGCGTGTTGCGAGTTCAAAAGATATGTTCATTTTCACCATTTCAAAAAAAATTCATTATTGGCTAGCGCAAAATCTCTAGAAGAATTCCTAGCAATGTATAATACATCAGTTTGGTTGAAGACGAAGTTTTTCCTGAGTGGAACGCTGGTTTCAGTCTCTGTTATTTTTCTTGTTTTTCATTGGTGCGTGTGGAAGACGCTGTTCTTCTGCCTGCGGAAATAGACGTAGAATCGCCAGGGCCTCCACCCATACCGTCCATGTCGTCTGTGGACACTAAGAAAGCGCTCCGGCCACCCAAGTGACGTCAACAGTGAGGAGACGCTGATATACTCTACGGCCAGTAATGATAGCTCTGATGAAAGTGATTTTGTGCCCGTGGCAAGACGCAAGGCGAAGAGGAGGCTACTTACGACATCTCCTTCCCACAGTAAGGCCACCCCGAATATTCAAGAGTCACCGGCTCACACTATTTTGTTTGTCCCACTGAATGCAGCTGACAGCATGAACCGACTTAATCGGCAGGTCACGTCTATGTCACTTGAGGCGCTAGTTCCGGGACAAATAACAGAAGTGAGAATAAATGGCCACAAGAACGTTCTGGCGATAGACGTTACGCAACGTACTGCTCTCGAAGTATTGACCAAGGTGAATGTGCTGGGGAACATCAACCTACGGTCTTTCATACCAGATGGCAAGGACTCTCGGGCAGGCGTTATCTGCGACGTCGATACTTCTATCAGCGATATTGATTTTCCCATTCTAATCAAACCAGTGACAGAAGCTACTATAATCTTGCAAGCCCGCCGTCTCGGGAACTCACGATGCGTTAAACTAGTTCTCAATGGTGACAGTCTCTCAACTCAAGTAAGAGTTGGTCATTTTCGACACACAGTATGGCCGTTCGTGCCGAAACCTCCTCTGTGTCGGAAGTGCTGCAAAATAGGACACATGAGTGCTGTTTACACAAGTTCTGCTGTGTGCTTTCGATGCTCGGAGTCGCACAACACAGATACCTGCCTAGCAGAACATTGCAAATGTGGCAATTGCCAAGGTCCTCACGAGGTATCATCAAAGCAGTGCCCAAATGTGAAGAAGTGCTGAGGCATATGGCAAGTGCTGAGGCATATGGCCAGAGACGTTTCCACCCACAGGGAGGCTGCTGTCAAAGTGCGACGTCGGCGTTCGTGCCATAGGACAACTCCTAGGATATCCTCTTCCAAGGCCAGGAAGACACCGCTACCCCATATCACGCACTCACCACCACAAGCATCAACAAGTGCCAACAACAAGCATCCTCCGAAAGACGCAAGAAGGATTGACGCTGACGCGTGGCCATCGCTGCCGTCAGTGACACCGCCAGTAGAGCCGCAGCATCGCCCGCTGAAAGCAACTTCAGAGCGAGTAAGTCATTACAGTCAAGATAATGAAATAACAGACGTGATTAAGACCCTCATGAAGACAATTCGAGTACTCCTTAATAATATTCAGACTCCGGCTGCCTCCAGCGCTCTTCAAATATTGGACGCTTTGAATCCGTTGCTATCAAATCTAGAGAAGCACCATGGCTCTTTCTCTGCAGCCCTTTCGTAAACAAGTGAAAGAGGCATCAATTTTCCAATGGAATGCCTGCGGTCTTAAACCCCGCATTTCGCATTTACGACCATATCCATTAAGAATCAGTTCCCAATTGTCGTGATTTGTGAACCACGTCTTCACAATGCTATACGTCTTTCTAAATAGGAGGCTTTCAGGTCTGCCACCCGTAACGAAAACAGTAAGGTCATTGTTTACATCAGGTGCGAACTCACATATACTGAGCATCCAGTAACACCGGATGACAGCAACCAATACGTGTGCCTGACAGTTAAGCGTAAGAACGTGAACTTCACGCTAGTGGCAGTATATATTTCGCCTTCAGGCCGCTTCGACCCAGCAAGATTAAGTGCCATTATATCAGCGACACCTGGGCCATAGATTATTACTGGTGGTTTTAACACTCTTCACTCGCTGTGGGGAAGCCAGAAGATGGACCGTCGGGGAAGAAGTGTGTCCTCCTTTGCATCTGACCGCCAACTATATTGTTTAAATGACGGCACTCCCACGTTTTTACGGGGTCTGACATATAGTATCTGTTTCGACTTAACTTTTGTGTCAAGTAGCCTAAGTACCAAGGTGCCGTGGTTTGCTGACAATGAAACGCATGGCAGTGACCACATTCCCACCTATATAAAGATAAGGGGCTAAGCAAATCGCAGATAGCGTCCGCTTCACGGATAGACTGGTCAAAGTACAGATCATTCACAGAGAAGCAATGCGAGATAAACCAAGAAGGTTCTCTTGAAAGCCTAGAAGGTATAATGAAGGCTGCTATCTAAGAGGCAACGTTTAATTGTGGACCTTTGCCAGATTTTCGCAAATATGAGGTGGAGTTGGAGCGACTTCGAGCAATCCGTCGTCGCGCCGAACGACGTTATAGGCGCATGAAATCCATCTACGACTTTAGGAAAGCGAGACGTCTGCGAAAGAAGATTGAACGTCGAATCAATGCACTACAGTCGCTACGATGGAAGTCACAATGTGAGTCGCTCGATCCCCACAAACCTCTTTCGCAAATATGGAGAATAATCCGCGGCCTACGAACATTGCCACAGCAGCATCGCCCGTTCAAATGCCTTGCTCTCCACCAAAGCCGACGTGAAATCGATGTAGCAGAAGACTTCAGTGCCAGGGTTGCAAACAAGGGGTCCGGGATCATCATGAGTAACCTACGAAATGCGCCGGTGTCCAGAGACACTCGGATGGACAATATGTTTTCTCTAGAGGAGCTTGAGGCAGCATTGGCAGCTTGCAAGCGCTCGTCGTTTCCTGGACCCGATGAAGTCACTTACATGGCCCTTGCTAACCTAGGACAAACAGCTCGGCGTGCCCTGGTAGCTGTATACAATGACTCGTGGAGCAACGGTTTGGTTCCTCATTCGTGGAAGTGCTGCCGCCTTGGGCCCCTGCTCAAACCAGGCAAATCGCCTCTGGACATGGCCTCCTATAGCCCCATCGCGCTTGCCAGCTGTTTTGGAAAGGTGATGGAGAGAATGGTGCTGACTCGCCTGGAGTGGTACCTGGAACATAAGAATATACACCCCGATGCTTTGACCGGCTTTCGACGTAGACGGTCTTTCATAGACATTGTTGTTGATTTTGTCACGTCCATACAACAGCAGAAAAGCCTAAAGAGAATATCAGCGGCACTTTTCTTGGATATTAAGGCTGCATATGAAAATGTGTTACATGAAATCATCCTGGACGCTTTGGGCAGTGTTGGATTGGGAGGCCCCGTTTACCAATGAATCTACAGCTATTCGGAGGACAGAACCTTCTTCGTTCAGAGAGAAGATGGTGCAACAAGGCACCATCATACTTATCGCGGCGTACCTCAAGGTGGGGTCCTAAGCCCCATACTTTTCAACCTTGCGCTCATCGGCCTCGTTGACTTCCTGCCACACTCCATGCATCTGTCGATATACGCGGACGACATCTGCATCTGGACATCAGGGGTCACGTGTCTACACGTACGAGCCAGGCTTCAGACAGCGGCCACACTGACGTCAAACTACCTTCAAGGACGAGGACTGGAACTGTCATCTGACAAATGCTCACTGGTTGCGTTTACGCGCAAGACAATGACGCCATCATCATCATCATTGTCGTCATCATCATCATCATCAGCCTGACTACGTCCACTGCAGGGCAAAGGCCTCTCCCATGTTCCGCCAGTTAACCCGGTCCTGCACTTGCTGCTGCCAATTTAAACCCGCAAACTTCTTAATCTCATCTGCCCACCTAACATTCTGTCGCCCCTAACCCGCTTGCCTTCTCTGGGAATCCAATTAGTTACCCTTAATGACCAGCGGTTATCCTGTCTATGTGCTACATGCCGAGCCCATGTCCATTTCCTCTTCTTAATTCAAGCTATGATATTGTTACGGGGAGCAGGCGTCTGAAAAATGCCTTTACTTTCGGTAAACAGGCAGGCATACAATATGGAGCCCGGTCTGCACGAGCTCGCGCTAAACATCGTCCTCTTTTCTAGAATGTTCATTTGTGACGCCCCGTAGCATCACCCCCGGCGGCGAAGGCACCGTCTCGATGCTTGGTTGGTCTGAGTAAAATCGTTTCAGCCGAGTGACGTGAACAACGTCAGAACGCGATCGCGCGCTGGTTGCGTTAAGAGGTTCAATTTCATATGTCACGTCGGTGACTTGCCGCACCACACGGTACGGACCCGAGTACGGTGAAGTCAGCTTTTCGCACAGGCCAACTCACCGCGATGGCGTCCAGAGAAGGACTGCGTCACCTTGACTGAAGTGGACATCACGATGGCACGCGTTGTAGACCTGTCATTGTCGTTCCTGCGAATCGCTCAGACGCTGGCGAGCAATCTCACGTGCCTCTAGAGCTCTAGAAATCACATCACGGGCATATTCTGACGTGTGGCCAACGGCAGGAAGGAGCGTGTCGAAAGGCAACATAGGTTCTCGTCCGTACAGGAGGAAAAATGGCGAGAAACCTGCAGTGTCATGCCGAGACGTATTGTAGGCAAATGTTACAAATGGAAGGGCGGTGTCCCAGTCACGATGGTCGGAAGAAACATACATGGCGTGCATGTCCGTGATGGTTCTATTTAGCTGCTCCGTGAGCCCGTTGGTTTGAGGATGATACGACGTTGTGAACTTGTGCTTTGTAGCGCAAGAGTGCAATATGTCTTGGATAACTTGTGATAAAAAGTAGCGACCCCGATCGGTAAGCAGTTGCCGAGGAGCGCCGTGGTGTAATATGACGTCTTCTAGAAGAAAGTCAGCGACGTCGGTCGCACAACTGCTAGGAAGGGCCCGTGTGATGGCATACCGAGTGGTGTAATCCGTGGCGACTGCTGTCCATTTGTTTCCGCTGGCCGATAAAGGAAACGGTCCTAGTAAGTCAACACCTATCCTATAAAATGGTTCGGATGGGATCTGAATGGGTTGAAGGCGTCCCGCTTTAAGGGTTGCTGGTTTTTTGCGGTGTTGACAGGATTTGCATGAAGCGACGTAACGGCAGACGGATCGGTAAATACCGGGCCAAAAGAAGCGACGTCGAACGCGGTCATAAGTTCTTGAAACTCCCAGGTGACCAGCTGTCGGAATATCATGCAACTGTGCAAGGACAGTCTGACGCATATGTTGTGGTATGACCAACAGCAGCTCAGGTCCGTCAGGATGCATGCTGTAGCGATATAAGACGCCATCTTGGAGCAGGAACATACGGAGAGACGGGGGAGTTGTGGGACCACTAAGCCGAAGGATTATATCTCTGAGGTGAGGATCACGGCGTTGCTGATCTCCGATGTTGCTAAACGCGGAAAGTGCCAAAACGCAAGTAGACTCATCGCTCTCAGAAAGGTCTGCTGGGTCTACTGGATGACGCGACAAGCAATCAGCATCCTCATGGTGGCGACCTGATTTGTAGACAACCGTGTAGGAATATTCCTGTAGCCGTAGAGCCCACCGGCCGAGACGTCCACTAGGATCTTTTAAGGACGACAACCAGCATAATGCGTGGTGATCAGTGACAACCGTGAACGGGCGCCCATACAAATACGGCCAAAATTTAGCCACTGCCCAGACGAGTGCGAGGCATTCGCGTTCTGTGATGGAGTAATTTCGCTCTGCTGGCGATAACAGACGGCTAGCGTATGCAATAACGCGCTCGCAGCCATGCTGTCGTTGTGTCAAAACAGCTCCGATTCCGTGGCCGCTGGCGTCGGTACGCACTTCCGTTGGAGCGCATAAATCAAAGTGGCCGAGACTCGGTGGCGTCGTAAGTCTACTCGTCAGTTCAACGAATGCTCTGGTTTGTTCAGGTCCCCACACAAAAGTCACATTTTTTTTAGTAGTTCCGTGAGCGGTCGTGCGACGTCAGCAAAATTCCGCACAAATCTACGAAAGTAAGAACAAAGGCCCACAAAGCTTCGAACATCGTTCGCAGAGGTCGGCACAGGGAAATCCTTGACGGCACGGATTTTCTCAGGATCGGGACGAACACCAAAAGAATCGACAAGGTGTCCAAGGACAGTGAGCTGCCGGCGGCCGAAGTGACATTTGGACGAGTTTAGTTGGAGTCCTGCTTTGCGGAAAACCGAAAGAATTGTTGAGAGACGCTCGAGGTGAGTTTCGAAAGTTGGTGAAAAAACAATGACGTCATCAAGGTAACATAAGCAGATTGACCACTTGAAACCGTGAAGAAAAGCGTCCATCATTCGTTCGAATGTAGCTGGGGCATTGAATAACCCGAACGGCATTACTTTGAACTGATAGAGCCCGTCGGGAGTTATAAATGCCGTCTTTTCACGGTCCAGATCATCAACTGATATCTGCCAGTACCCGGAACGAAGGTCGATGCAAGAGAAATAATTTGCTCCACTAAGGCAGTCAAGAGCGTCGTCTATCCGCGGCAGAGGATACACGTCTTTTTTTGTAACCTTGTTGAGATTTCTGTAGTTGACACAGAAGCGCCAGCTGTTATCGTTCTTTCTCACAAGCACAACGGGCGAAGCCCAAGGACTTGAAGAAGGTTCAATGATGTCTCGGGCAAGCATCTTGTCGACTTCTTGCTGGATCACGTGGCGCTCGGTGGAGGAAACTCGATAGGGTCGCCGGTGTACTGGATTTGCATCACCGGTGTTGATCCGATGCTTTACGATGGTCGTTTGACCTAGGGGTCGGTCGCAGAAATCAAAGACGTCTTGATACGACGCAAGAAGGCCACGAAGCGCAGACACATGCTCGGCCGGGAGATCAGAGGCAATCATTCCAGTTATGCAGTCTAGTGTACTGCACGACTGAATACTTGCAGATGACAGTGTATCCTCTGTTAAGGCCGATATGTGGTAGTCGCCGGCTGGGGCAAGGGTTGCAAGGGATATTCCTCGTGGCAGCACTTCAGAGCAAAGTCCAAAGTTCAGAATAGGGAGACATGCCACGTTGTTCTTCATTGTGATGATGGTGTGGGGGAACGTAACATTGAGCGAACAGAGTACTGTAGGATTAGGCGAAATGACATAATCGCCTTCAGCCACAGGTGGATCAGAAGAGACGTCGATATACGTCACAGCTCGACAAGATAGGCGAACAAAGTCGGCGGAGCATAGCTTTGGCGGCGCAGGATCAGGAGGGTCAACGGCGTGTGGTAGGACAAGCTGAACAACACCAGCAGAACAGTCAATTAGGGCGGAATGCTCCGACAGAAAATTGAGTCCCAATATGATCTCATGTGGGCAGTGGTCCAGTACGTAAAACAGAACAGTGGTATGACGTCCAGCAACAGTGACACGGGCGGCACACATCCCGGTGACCGCTGGTGTTGCACCATCAGCTACTCGGACAAGAGTGATCGGAGCAGGAGCGAGCACTTTCTTGAGTCGAGCACAAAGGCTGGAGTTCATGACTGGTATGTGAGCGCCGGTGTCAATTAGTGCTGCCCCAGAAGTACCGTCAACATTTACTTTAATCAAGTTGTTGTGTCCGGGTATCGTGTGTAGAGGAATTTCGGGTCGGGTCGTCGAAGTAGGCTCACCTCTAGGAGCTGCGCCCGTCAGTTTTCCGAGGACTGGTGGTAGGAGGGTGAGGGGGAGCGACGTCGGTTAGTTGAGCGGGACATGCGTCCAGAGGGCGACGGGGAGCGGCTTGGTCGGGCGGGCCTGGATGCCGAAGCATCATCTTGTGCCGTGTAGATCGGCATCCGAGAGGCAGAAGGTGGACGTCGGGTGTTGGCATAATGCGACCACGGCTGCCAACCCCAGGAAGTGCGGCAATAACGTGAAATATGGCCCACTCGTCCACAGTTGAAGCAGATGGGCCTGTCATCGGAAGTTCGCCATTCTGCCGGGTTCCGGTAACGTGGCCGGTTGTTCGGTCCGCGGGACATATTAGGTGTACTGGGCAGTCGGTAGTCAGGTCGGTTAACGGGGCATAGCGTCTGAAGGCCGGCGTTGGCCAGTTCGTGGCGTACGACACTCTTGATTAAAGAAATCGTGGCGCGAGAATCGTCATGGGCCTCGACTTGGTCAGACAGGGGAGATGCTGCCTCGATTTCGTGGCGCACGATGCGCACGATATTGTCGGAAGCAGCAGGGGCTGGTGCCAAACGGGCGTCCTCGCAGGTTGATGTTGCAGCCGTGTTGGGAAGACGCGAAAAGTGTGGTGTGATACGGCGACTTTTCGCGTCTTCGAAGCGTCGGCATTCATTAATAACGTCGTCTACGGTCGATGAGTTTCGATATACAAGGAGATGGAAAGCGTCATCGGCGATTCCTTTGAGGATGTGCGCGACCTTTTCAGATTCCGGCATCTTGTCATCAACCTTCCGGCAGAGGGCGAGCACATGTATGTATGTGACGTACGACTCGGTGCCGGACTGGAGTCGGGACGCTAGTTCTTTTTGCGCAGCACGACGACGCCCGATGGGCTTGCCGAAGAGATCGATGAGTTTTTGCTTACAGATGTCCCAACTCGTGATATCTTCCTCGTGGTTGGAAAACCAAACTTTAGCTGTACCATCAAGGTAAAAAATAATATTGGCTAACATGAGCGTCGGATCCCAGTTGTAAAGAGCGCTCACCCTTTCGTACAGCTGAAGCCATTCCTCCACGTCAGTACTGTCACTGCCCGAAAATGTGCCTGGGTCACGCGGTTGAGTCAGGACGACGGTGCGGTTAGTAGCAGCTGGATGCGGTGCTGTTGGTTGCTGCGTAGTTGGACGAAGCACGGTTGGGGTAGTCTCCGAAGAATCCTCGTGTTCGTCTTGATCAGGCATCGCACAGGCAGCCAAGGAACGTCCGCTGCGTAGAATCGTCGTGGTGTTGACTGTGGAAAGACCCGCACTCTCCACCAAGATGTTACGGGGAGCAGGCGTCTGAAAAATGCCTTTACTTTTGGTAAACAGGCAGGCATACAATATGGAGCCCGGTCTGCACGATCTCGCGCTAAACATCGTCCTCTTTTCTAGAATGTTCATTTGTGGCGCCCCGTAGCAATATCCTTAACTCCCGTTTGTTCCCTAATCCACTCTGCTCTCTTCTTGTCTCTTAAGGTTACTCCTACCATTTTTTTTTCATTGCTCGCTGCGTCGTCCTCAATTTAAGCTGAACCCTCTTTGTAAGCTCAGCTTGGATTGAGGATGCCATACCGCATCAAAACTAATGGTCACACGATCGGCTATCAAAAGACCCACCGTTTCCTGGGAGTAATAATGGATCGTGACTTGTCTTGGAGCTCTTATATCGCTCACATGAAGGGGAAACTGACCTTGATCACCCACGTCCTAAGGTTTTCTGCGGGAAAATCATGGCATCGGTACTAGCCATGCTTCAACTATATGCTGCACTTTTTCTTGGCTTCATGCGCTACTGCCTATCTGTGCTTGGCAAGGCCCGCATAACAAACGCATGCGTCCTCCAGTCATTACAAACTCAAGCACTGAGAATATGCCTCGGGCTTCTGAGATGCGCATCCTCAGCAGCGACTGTCGCAATCGTTCATGAACACCTTATCACAGCCTACATTCATGTCGATACTTTAAGAACGCACATAAGACATGCCACCCGGATTCAATCGCATCACCTCGCCTCCCTTCCAACTGCCAGGCCATGCCCTGCGTTCTGCTCTATTATTGCCCCACATCGCACGGTGATTCCCACGAACTCTACACACGCAGCAAGACCGTCGTTACCACTGTGGTGTCTACATCCACTGGTAGCCCTGATAACCATCCCCGGACGGCAAAAGAAGAAAAAGTTGTCAAATTTGGCCCTAAAACAAACAACATTACTGTTTCTGCATGAGGAACACAGTGAACGTATTCACATTTACACGGACGGGTCGGTCACTTCAACAAGTTTTATTTATTTATTTATTTATTTATTTATTACAAGTACCTACATCGCCCATAGGGCATTGTTGTAGGGGGGTTACAGTAGAAAATAGAATACAAAACAGCAAAATTAAAGGCAAATAAATCGTGCCTTACAGTATACAGGAGAAATCAACAGTTGTAGTACAGCGTTAGAACAAAAGTACAAAACACAGGATCATACAACGAAAGCAGAAATTATACTTATAAAAATCAACAACCAACAGAAGTATTAAGCAAACGTTAAATATATTGGTTATTTCAGCAGCTCAAACTGCTGTTTCAATGGCTGTTAGGAAGTTAGAATCAGAGAATATTGGTATTTTTAGCGCATTCCACTCACTAATAGAATTTGGAAAGAAAGAGTATTTAAAGACATTCAATCGACAGGTATATTCTCTAATTTTATATAAGTGATATTTCCGTTTGGACATATAACTAGGCATCTTTAAATACCGCTCTTTATTTAGTCCAGTCTTACCGTGATATATATTATAAAGAAATTTAAGTCTTTGAACTTTCCGTCGTCCACAAAGGGGTTCCCATCCCAAGGCTTGAAGAATTTCCGAAGACCTTATTCTAAAATCGTAGTTTCCTGTAACAAACCTAGCAGCCCTTTTTTGCACCCTCTCCAACTTTTCTTTTAGTACATTCGTGAAAGGGTCCCAAGAAACACAAGCATACTCTAAAATTGGGCGCACATTTCTAATATACAGGGTTTCCTTGAGTGTTTGCGGCGCGTCGCTGAAATTTCTTTGAAAAAAATGAATTAAGCGCGAAGCCTTGGCTGTGATTAGATCTACGTGACTGGTCCAATCTAGTGTTGCCGTGAATGTTACGCCGAGATACTTAACTTGATCTACCTTTTGTACTGCGCAGGAATTTAAGTAATAAGACCTGGATACAACCTTTTTTTGTTATTAAATTGCACATGAAAACATTTAGTTAGGTTCAAACTCATTTGCCACTGAGCACACCAAGACACAATCTTATCGAGGTCGGACTGAAGTACTGTGGTGTCATCAAAACACTTGACTGGGCAATACAAAACACAATCATCAGCATAAAGCCTCACTGTTGATTTCAAACCCAGTGGAAAATCATTGATAAAAATCAAAAACAGAAGCGGCCCCAGGACCGACCCCTGTGGCACCCCGGACAGTACATCAGCTGTTGATGAAGACACACCATTTATCACAACACATTGCTTGCGGCCGCCGAGATAATCCTTAATCCAGTCTATGAGGGTTTTAGGAATACCAAGAAAAGACAACTTATGAAGCAAAAGACTGTGGGGGACGACATCAAAAGCTTTTTTGAAGTCCAAAAAAACAGCCTCCAATTGAATGCCCTGGTCGAATGATGAAGCGATGTCATGTACGAATTCGGTTAGCTGTGTAACACACGAAAGGCCTGCGCGAAAGCCATGTTGAGACGGAGTGAAAAAATTATTATCTTGAAGGTGTTTTATAAGGCACGAATAGATTATGTGTTCCAGTGTCTTGCAACAAACGGGGGTTAGCGATACCGGTCTATAGTTGGATACATTATCACGGACACCGGATTTGTGCAAAGGCGTGATATTGGCTAACTTCCACTCTCGTGGCAATTTTCCATACCTTATCGATACTTCATACAAAGCAGCGAGAAACGGAGCTATATGATCAGCACATTGTTTAAGTATATGGTTTGAAATACCGTCGGGACCATGCGCAGACTGGGGATTCAGCCTATTCAAATGTTTTCTTATACCTGATTCAGTTATTATGATATCATTCATAGCGGGTAACGATCTGAGTGTCGTAACGGGAGATATCGGGCTTGGCGGAGAAAAAACGGATTGAAAATACGCATTGAAGCATTCTGCTCTACTCATATCATCTCTAAGTAGTTCGTCATTGTGCATGATAAAGGGGATTCCACTGATGTCTTTTTTGTTACTTTTAACGTAACGCCAGACCTCCTTTGGATTTGTTTTGATTTTGCTATTAAGGGACGATAAATATTCACGCTTCGCCAGCTTTATCTGTGTCTTCAGGCACGAACCTAATGCTTTAACCTTACTAAATAAATCATCACTGCGCGTGCGACAATAATTTCTGTACACCCGAGCCTTACGCTTAATTGACGCACGTATATCTTTATTAATCCATGGTTTATCACCACGACGATTGGCAGTTACAATTTTCGATGGGACATAAATGTTTACCAGAGACAACAGTTTTTCTTTAAACAACCCCCATAATATTTCAATGTCATTAGACTGACAGCATTGGATAAACATCGGAAGGTATGCATCCAGTTCAAAATTGATGGCATCAAACCTGCCTCTATCATATGCGAAAACTTTTCGTGAACGAGGTCTACTGATTTCTATCTTTTTCCACTCTATGGTAGCCGCAACGACATCGTGGTCACTTATGCCTGGAATTAGAACAACCGACTTCATTAAATTGTCACGATTCATAAAAAGAAGGTCCAGGACGCTATCACTTGCCGAACCCAGTCGTGTTGGAAACTGAACAAACTGGAAAAGGTCATAAACTCTGGTAAACTCGAAAAAGGCAGAATGAAGTGTTGACCGACTATTTTCAACTGGACGAAAATTGCACCATTCGACATTGGGCATGTTAAAATCACCCGCCAGCATAATTGGTTCGGAGGAAAGAGCCGAAATGGTTTTAGACAAACTAAATAAAGGTAACACACTAGAGTTACCAGGAGGCCGATAAAAGGACCCTAAAACTAAACCGTTTCCTTGCGAAAACGTTATTTTACACCAAACCGATTCGGAGTTGTTATCTGCGCCCTGTATTGGTACGGTTAGTATGCCGTCTCGAATCAGAATGAACACACCCCCACCATGCGGCCCCGCCGCGGTGGTCTAGTGGCTAAGGTACTCGGCTGCTGACCCGCAGGGCGCGGGTTCGAATCCCGGCTGCGGCGGCTGCATTTCCGATGGAGGCGGAAATGTTGTAGGCCCGTGTGCTCAGATTTGGGTGCACGTTAAAGAACCCCAGGTGGTCTAAATTTCCGGAGCCCTCCACTACGGCGTCTCTCATAGTCATATAGTGGTTTTGGGACGTTAAACCCCACAAATCAATCAACCCCACCATGCGTATTACGGTCTTTGCGGTAGGCTGTGTAACCTGTTGGAAAAACTTCGTTATCTGAAATATGTTCATCTAGCCAAGATTCAGTTCCAAAAACAACATCGGGTTGTGAAATTCGAATCAGGGTATCAAACTCGTAAACCTTATTCTTTAAACTTCGGCAATTGACAACAATCACTGATAAGGTCTCAGGAAGTCGCTTTTTGCGTGGCGCTATAGCGCCCCCCAACCGCTATTGAGCGCATTCTTTCACTGAGTCACTTGCACAGTCGTACACGAAAGATTTACTTCCGATTTTGGCCTCCATTCTGCCCCTGTTGTATTTGATCATAACCTTCGCATCAGTTTGCTTCCCGTATTGCAGTAACTTTTGCCTTTGCTGGCGAGCGATTTTGGAATAATCCTCACCAATAGAAAAATTCGTTCCCTTTAGTTTTGAGGCAGCAGATATAACTCTTTGTTTGTCTTTTAAAAACGCAAATTTCACAATAACTGGCCGAGGTTTCTCGCCCCCGACCTTGCCAATTTGGTGGGCACGCTCGATTGTGGAGGGGGACACTGTTACACGCAGCTTTTCTGCGCACAAATCGATCACTTTCTTTTTGGATTCATCCCACGTTTCCTTACCCCCATCAGGCAGACCAAAAAACAAAAGATTGTTTCTACGCGACCGGTTTTCTATTTCGTCCTGATTCAATAAAGCGTTTCTCATGCTGTCAACAAGCTGGCTGTGTTGAGTGGATAGCTCTGCCTTTTCCTCGCTTGATGATGCAGTAGGCAAGTCTCTTGCCAACCTATCAATTTTGCATTCGAGGGTTTGAAGTTTATCCTTCAGTTCTTGCTGCCCGGTCTATAATTTCTCGAGTTGTTTCATAAGCTTGTCCTGTGCCTCGGATATCTGCGGTAAACAACGAAGAGCCCTTGCAAGCTCTTGCTCTAGTTCCTTGCTCATTGGCCCTGGGGTTTTTCTCCACATCACCTGACAAAAGCAGCCTTGCCTTCATCGCAGCCAGGGCAATAAACTCATCAATACTAAGCACAGCACAAACCAACATTGGCACAAAGGTCCCGGGGGGCTCCGGTACCGACTTTCGAACAGTAGCACCGATCTTATAACGATAAAATTCACCAACCTGCAAAAAGAGCAGCCGTAAGTGTGCGGTTCGCATGTCGGCACCGGAACCCGAAGGGCCCAGTTGCAGCAGCAGCCTAAGTAGCTTTTCGTCGTATGACGAGCACCCCTGGTGGCGGTCGACGCCTCCGTCAGTCACATGTGGCACCCGTGACGCATCGAGATGCAGCCGCAGGCACGTGTCGATGACAGCAGCGGGACAAGTTTTCACGCCTATCCCAGCGCTGCTGCAAAGAGCCTCTCTACACTTCGCAGCCGCGCCGAGCAACTGTTGATGCGTCGTCCACCACAGGAACTCGTTGAAGGCCCCATCGATGCTGGTAGCTGAACACATTTCCTTGCTATCGCTGTTGTGTCCATGTGGCCATGACTCAAAACCGGCGCCAAACACCGCTGCCACAGCCTGCAAAAAGAGCAGCCGTAAGTGTGCGGTTCGCATGTCGGCACCGGAAACAAGTTCAACGGATGCAGGAATAATTCCGGAAAAATTCATCACAATAAAGTTCAGGAACTCGCATCTGACATCATCCACGGCGGCAGAACTCGCCGCCATTCGTGCCGTTCTGGAGTTCCTAGATGAAGAACCACAGCAGACATGGTCAATCTTCTCCTACTTCAAAGCAGCCCTCCAGGGCATTGCCTCGCCATATCGTCATGGACCAAAGGAAAACTAATTGCTGAAATACGACTGCTTCATCACCGTGCTATAAAGAAACAACATGGCATAGCCTATCAATGGATACCAGGCCACTGCAGCATTTGTGGAAACAACCGTACAGATGAAGGAGCCTGATCTGCTCATGATGATGCCCCTTGTGCAGCTATACCATTATCAAGAACGGATGCCGCTGCAAGGCTTCGTTCACTTGCACGAGAACTGACACTCGCTCAGTGATATTCACCGGCATTCACCAACGTCCGCCTTCATAATTTGGACCCACACCTACAGCGCCGTCTTCCATCAGGAATAACAAGAGCTGAGGAGACACTTTTGTGCCGTCTGTAGATTGGGGTGGCCTTTACGAATGCTTATTCGTTTCGAATCGGAATGGCGAGCAGCCTGACTTGTGACAACTGTGGCTGCGCAGGGACATTCTCCCACCTTCTCTGCGAGAGTCCTCGCTTCAGGGCGCCAAGAAAAGAACTATAAAATGTTTTAGATAGACTAGACAATCGCCGATTGTCAGAAAAAAAGGTATTAGGACACTGGCCGAGACCCTCCGCTGCACGCAAGGCATTGAGAGCGTTGTTGCGCTTTCTGCGGGCAAGTGGTCTCAAAGACAGACTGTAAGCATCGTCATGGATCGTCTGATGGCCTTCTCCCTTTTGTTTCATCGTCTCTTTTCTCTCATCTTTTATCCCCCTTCCCCAGTACAGGGTAGCCAGCCTGTCTGAGAACTGGCTAACCTCCCTGTTCTTTCTCTTTCAATCCTCTTCCCCCTCCTCGGTAGAATTTGTCCCGGTTTTGGTTCAATCTCGAGGTCACACAGAGTTCCTGCAATCAGCTTTATATTTGGACGAATGAAACAAGTCTTTATTTAGAGTAGGCTCTAGTCACTTTCTTTTATTCTCGGCGGATGAGCACCACTAATTCCAAGAACGAAATCCACCCGAAGTGGACACAAAGCTGCTACTTTCCATCAAGCCCAATGTGGTTCGAGAGCCTGTTGGTACATAACTTGGAATATAGGAACCCAGCGTTCATAAAACACATACACAAGAAGACAAATAAGACAACCCCACACGCTGGGTTTTGTCGTCGTCGTGTGTTTTTGAGGCAGGGTTTCTCGATTCCAAGCCATGGCGGTCGAAGCACTACTCAATCAGCCGCGTGTAGACATTTCAAAAAATGAATTTGAGTGCAAACGCACGACACATTCACGCACGTCCACATCTAGACATCAAGCACGCACAGTGCTGTGTGTGTGTGTGTGCTTGAATGTGTCGTGTGTTTGCGTTCAAATTAGGTTTTTGAAATTATCTACCAACTAGCCCAACAACAAGTTCTTTTACTCGGGCAGACACTCGCACCAGATTCCACTAAAGGTTTCGCGGTATGAAATTTCGCGCTGAAACTGTGGCCTTCTCAATCAGAATCAGCAGTGCGCTTGCCGATCACTGACTACACTGTGATGTGAATGCATTCGCTGACTTTTGTCGTTTTGAAAAAAGACCGGACGAGCGGTGTGGCCAGAGACTTCAGTATTGTACGGCGTTGTGCGACTTTACGGCGCGGGGTTAGCGCATTCACTGTGATGCCGATAGCGCGGTGAAAAAAAAAAATTGGCCCCGTATCGACATGTTAACTCTTTTCTTACCGTCTCGAAGAGCATCAATCACTATGGATCGATAGTTTTAAAAGCCACGCCAAAAACAGAAATACGTGAATGGATGGATGGATGGATGGATGGATGGATGGATGGATGGATGGATGGATGGATGGATGGATGGATGGATATGGCTGTACCCTTTAGATCGGGCGGTGGCTAGCGTCACCAAGCCGTAATAGTTAATGAACCAAAATCTAGATTTATTTTTTTCTTTAAAAAGTGAAATGGAGGATTAGTACTTTGCAGTTAATGGTTTAATTTTCACTCGTGCCTAGACTTTAGCCACCAATCAGATAACCTCCTTCTAGTTAAGTCTACCCGCTTAAAGTCTATTTTGCCCTCCCGGTACCTAAACCCCAGTGCTTTGAAAAACTCAGCGCAATCATCCTGAACTATAGGGTGAAGCTCTTTACAGAACATTATCAAGTGTTCGGCAGTTTCTTCGTCCTCTCCACACGCACTGCATACTGTGTCTACCCCTTCGTATTTGGCCCGATATGTCTTGGTTCGCAGTACTCCCGTCCTGGCCTCAAACGGTAGAGAACTACCCCGAGTATTATCATAGATCCTTTCCTTGGCAATTTCCTGCTTAAAGGTTCGATAGATCACTAGTCCGGACTTCTTAATCATGCCCATTCTCCACATGTCAGTCTCCGTTCCTTCAATTTCTTCTTAACTGATAGTTGTTTTGGTTTGGCCACCTGCTGTTTTCTAAGTATTTACCAGTCAATTTCCTGGTTGGCTTCCTTCATTTTGTATCGACATTCTTCATGTACAAGTAGCTGAAAACCTTCCTAGCCCAACGCTCCCCCCCATTTCTCTCAATCGCTTCTGAAATTTTATCTTGCTGCTAGCTGTTTTATGCTAGCTTTTTTTTGGCGCAAAAGTCCGATGGATGGAAGGATGGATGCTATGAGCGTCCCCTTTATAACGGGGTGGTGACAAGTATGCCACCAGGCTCGACAAAAAAAAACCTTTTTTTTCTTTTTTGATGTTGGCCTAATGCCTCTACTTCGATAAATTCTATCTTAATGGAAAAAAAGGTAAATTTTCAGCTTAAGTTCTCTGCCATTTACGGCACACTGTCCATATTTTATTTTTCCAATATTTATTTTTGTCTTTTCTCTCTAATTTTCTGCCACCAATACTCTAACCGTCTCTTACTTATTTCAATCGCGGGTGTGTTCAGCTTTCCATTGTTGTCCCTAAAACCCAAGGCTTCCTGTAGGCTCGTGCCCAAACGTACACCTGGGTGGATATCTCCACATTCAATCAGAACATGCTCCGCCGTTTCCTTATCTTTCCCGCAGCATGTGCATTGTTCTTCTTCTTTACTGAATCTTGCTTTATAACTACGCGTTCTAAGGCAACCCGATCTCGCTTCAAACAGTAAAGCGCTTCCCCTTGAATTATCGTAAAATGCCTCCCTCCTTATTTCATTTTTGCCCTTTCGGTAGTTACTCAAAGCCGGTTTTTTCTCCATAGCTGCCATCCAGTAAATCCTCTCCGCCTCCCTGACTTTTCCCTTAACGCTCTTTGTTGACATATGGCTTACAATACCAGCCGTATATTTACTAGTGAGTCTTCTAGTTCTTTTTCTCCACTGTGTGTCCACGCTTTTCCTATACAAATAACGGAACACCTTCTCTGCCCATCTACTCTCCTTCATATTTCTTAGCCTTTCTTCGAACCTTATTTTGCTCTGCGCTTCCCTCGCCTCAAAACCTGCCCACCCCATATCGCCCTTTACAGCCTCGTTTGTCGTCTTCCCGTGAGCACCCAACGCGAGGCGTCCCACAGTCCTTTGATTTACATCCATTCCTGATTGCACCTCTGCCCTCGTGCACACCACTGAGTTCCCAAAAGTAAGCCCTGGAACCATTACACCCTTCCACAGACCTCGAAGCACCTCATACCTATTGTATCCCCACAACGCTCTGTGCTTCATTATTGCCGCATTCCTCTTTCCTTTTGCTGCCGAGGCTTTTTCCTGTACCTCCATGTATCTATCACTCTCATTTACCCATACTCCAAGGTACTTGTATTCACTTACCCTCGGTATTTCTTGGCCTTGTATGGACACCGTCTGATCACAGGGATCATTGAATACCATCAATCCACACTTCGTTACACTGAATCCTAGTCCAAGAGCTTCACCTTCCCTTCCGCATATATTCGCCAGCTGCTGTATATCATCTCGACTGTCCGCAAATAAGACGATATCGTCCGCATAAAATAAACCTGAAAGCTTCTGCTCAATCATCATTCCGCTTAGGGACTTTTAGCGCCATCTGGCCGGAAATATAAGAACCACTCAACACTTTTTTTTTGTTTTGCTCTATCGGCGGAAGCTACCTCGCATAAAAAAAAACAGACAACGGAGGACGTAGCATCTTGTTTCGCAACATGGCTCCGAAAGCGCATCGCGCGCCGCCGAAAAAGAAACTTCGGAAACGTGACTCCGCTACCTCTACTGCTCATGATCTTGATTTGAGCTGTAGTGAGAACTCTGTAGAAGAAGTTGGATCATCAGATTTCGACTCGGACAGCGATGATTGATCTCCTCAGCCCGGACCTTCAACCCGTGTGTCAAAGTAAGCGTAGGTTCGAATGTCGATGTTGTTTTTACAACGTGAGCGTGTTTTGTAAGTGAGGACGTTTTCTTACTAGGGTGTCAACTACCTATGGAGGCGATATGCTGCCGAATGCAGCATGCAGAGTCAAGTTCTTACCTAAACGAACGCCTGGCGTACATCTGGATGTGACGCTATTTTTAACGGTATCGTAGATGTCAAGCAAATGTGGAAAAAACTAAACACAATTATATCTTCAAGTAATAGGACGCCCGGTGTCGACGAAATTACAATTGATAATCATATATTTAAAGGAAAAGCATTAGCCAATAAATTCAATGAGTGCTTTACTTCTTTGTCAGAAAGTACTTACGACGGAAATGCATTAAGTTGCATGCCAACACCTATAGCCCCCTCAATATTTATTGACCCTACGGAGCAAACTGAGGTAAACAACGTTTTCATGAAACTTAAAAAAAGCAAAAGTGAGGACATTGACGGCATAAAAATGGAACTGGTTATCTTTGTTATTGATTTATTATCACCCTGCCTGACGCATATTTATAACATTGTTTTAAGCACAGGTATGTTCCCTAAGCGGATGAAAAATGCCAAAGTTGCGGTGCTTTATAAAGGTGGTGACAAAAATGAAATGAGTAATTACCGGCCAATATCGGTATTACCTATATTTTCAAAGGCTCTAGAAAAAATCATTTTCACTAGATTGTATAAATTTTTGGACTCGCATTCTGTGATTACAACAGCACAATGTGGGTTCAGGTCTGGCATATCGACGGAGACAGCGCTGTTGCATCAAAAGGAGTTGATACTGGGCAACGTTGAAGCAAGAAAGCTAACATTAGGCATATTCATAGACATTACGAAGGCGTTCGACAGAATTGATCACCGAACCTTGTTAGAAAAATTGTTTTATTACGGAATTAGAGGCATCGCGCTCAATTTAATAGAAAGCTACCTTAGTGATCGGTACCTGTGTGTGTCTATAAATAGGCAAATATCTATGCCCAAAAAAATCAAACGCGGTGTACCACAGGGAAGCATATGAGGACCTCTTCTATTTAACCTTTATATCAATGATATTGTAAATGTGGATCACTTAATAACGTACAATATTTATGCAGATGATACAACCTTATTCTTTACGGGAACAAATATAGACGATTTGATAAAAGCAGCTAATAAAACGTTAGTGAATTTTTCGAAATGGTCTTGCCAAAATTCGTTACAAATCAACAGCTCTAGAACCAAGGCCGTTCTTTCCCGTGCGAAAGGAATGACATGTGCGTACACACAAAAACTGATGCTAAATAATTTCAATATAGAACTTTCAGAGACTGTCAAACTTTGGGCGTCATCTTTCATCAACATATGTTCTGGAATTCTTACACTGAACAATTGTGTATTAAGCTAAGAAAAGCCCTTGGCGTGCTGAGAAGGTGTCAGTCGTTTCTACCGCTCCCCCAGAAACTTCTTATCTTTAATACGCTTTTTTGTTCTCATCTACGCTATTGTCAGTTGGTATGGGCTTCTGGAACTGAAACATCAAAACAAAAGTTGTATACACTTCAAAAAAGCGCTTTACGGGCTGTTGCAAATATAGGTTACAGAGAACACACATCCCATTTATTTGTCAAGTTAAAAGTTTTAAAATTTTGTGTTGCATATGAACATAACTTGTTGTTGTCTTTGAGGTCTGAAATTCGAAAGAATTACGCAAACCTGAGAGGCTTAGCACATTTACAGCCGAAAATTTTGTTGCGTCCGATGCGGAGTTCTGAACACTGGCACATCCCCCGACCGCGAACAAATTACGGACTCCAAATGCTAAAGCACTCTGTTCCCCATATACTAAATAAGTTAAAGCTCACAGAACAGCAATTGCGTCTCCTTTCAAATAGTGATATATTAAACCTGTTTGTATAAGCAGCTATAAACCCAGAAAAATTACACCCAGTACTTGTAAATGCATGAAATTTTAAGTGTACCCCTTTCTGTTATAGCGTCTCATTTTGGTTGCCTTTTTTCCCAATAATTGTTTGTTTGTAAACACCCAAGTGTGCATCTATTCTGTACTTCATAAACAACCACTAGAATGTTATTTTCTTTTCTTTTTTCTTTCAATCATACGTGAGCACCGTATGAAGTTTGGTGTGCCATTGTTTCTGTTGCCTTGTACAAAAGGGAGGTGGGGCTAGTCAAGCTGCTATAGCGCAGCTTTTTTTCCTACTTTCCATGCCACAATTGTTTCTTGTTTGTGTAAATCACGGTGTATCGTTGTGGTGAAATAAATTTCAACTTTCAACTTTCAACGCGCCGGAGCGAGCCGCGAAGTTTTATCCACGCACTGGACATGTTTATGATGTTTTTCACTGCTGAATTGGTCTCAAATGTCTGTCATTACACCAACAATGACGCTTGAATGAAAATTTTCGAAAAACCCAGCTACCCAGAAGCAGACGGCTCTTGTTTTGAGGTCACGCCACCGGAGATGTTGCGGTTCGTTGCACTCCTCATTTACATGGGTATCATGCAAGTGCCACGCTTTCATATGTGCTGGAACACTGGGTCAATACGGTGGTCTCCTTCCAGCCCAAATCATGAGTAGGAAGCGTTTCTTTTCTCTCCTCGCTTTCTTGCACGTCTCTGATCCGAAGGATCAGAGTACTGCATCAGCCGGAAAACTGCGGGAGGTGTGGCCACTTCTTCAGCATATCAACGAGGTGTCAGCACGATTTTTCCAGCCACGGGAAGCCATTGGAGTAGATGAAAGGATGGTGAAATTGAAAGCAAGATCGGGAATTAGGCAATATATTCGGGATAAGGTGACGAAGTGGGGTTACAAATTGTCGGTTTTAGCTGAATCTGAAATAGGATACACTTTACAGTTTTTTGTCTGCACAGGTAAGAGGGAAACACCAGGACCACATGGGTTGGCTTCTGATGTTGTCAGTAAACTTTGTGAAAAATACTTGGAACAAGGGTATAAAATTTACATGGACAATTTTTATACCTCAAAGCACCTATTCGAACATCTCCTGCAATGCAAAACGCTGGCATGTGAAACGACAAGAAAAGATCGCCGAGGCTTCCCTGGCGATCTGAAAGAAACAAAATGGGAAAGAAAGGCTGAGCGGGGGGACATTCGGTGGGTCAGGGATGGAAACATCTTGTTTCTCCAGTGGAAAGACCTCAAGGCAGTAAATCTAATGAGTACAATTCACACAGCGAATGAACACATTTCGGCAAAAAGACGTCAAAAAGTGGGGAACCGATGGACTGAGAGAACAATAAGGAAGCCCTTGTTAGTGTATGACAGCAATACAGGCATTTGGGGGTAGACAAACCTGACCAGATAATTGGCACATACAATGTCCTTCGGAAATGCGTACGACTGTGGAAAGCAGTGTTCTTCCATTGTATCGACTTAGCCTGCGTACCTTTATTCCTTTTCAAAAGCATCGCAAACAGCATCCCGACATTCCTGAGCTAAATTCGAGTTCCCGATTTGATCAGCTTTCTTTCCGAGAGATGCTCATCCAGGAAATTTTGAGCCTAAATGATCAACCTGTCAGTTTCTTATCTGCCACCCGACTGGATTGGGCACAAGCCGGAAAAGGTTGACAGCCGAAGAAACTGCAAGTTGTGCTACGAGAACACTAAGAAGGAACTGAAAACAAATGTTCTTTGCAGCACCTGTGAAGCACATCTCAGCTTTACCACCACGCGCAACTGCTTCTCCAAGTGGCACATGCGTCATGGGCGCTAAGATGAGAGCCCGTTAAAAATAAACTTTTTATCCGAGAATGCTCAAATTCGTAAATATTACTCCTGATATTATAAGCTATGATTTGTATATTTCAGTTTTGTTTTACTTTAAATGCTGTAATGTATAACAGCAATTTTACATCTTGTCTTGTACACTTTCTTCAGTTTTCCTCAAATTTCAGAAATAAATTGAGGAACAATATGAGGTTGTTTACTTTTAATTTTATAGCATTAGAAAACCACGTGAATAGGCTACATTTTCGTATAAAATAAACCAGTTTACACACAACAGTTTCTGATAAAAAATATCATGTAGACACACATTGAAACGGCCAGTTTTCTAAGATAAGGAAAGAGTTAATCAGCAACTGTCGTCGAAAGACGACATTCTTGCGTACGGAGAGAGTGAACAAATTATTTATTTGGTGTTCTGCGCAAAAAATCGGTGAATGGTATTCTGCAGGCACTGAGTTAGAGTGCCTCGAGCATGCAGCAGAGGAGAACGAGTGCATCAAGTCAGGTCAGACTTGATACATGGGCGTTATCTGGCATTTTTTTGTTTAGAAAACGAAGCGCGTGGCTCTGAGACGGGCGTGCGCGCCCGTGTCAGAGGTGATTAGGTGTATAGGACGCAAGGCGATGGGTAGATGCCACCACTGTGTCGTCTTAGCAAAGAGCTGGAAACACTCGCCTATTTGTGAAAGCGTTGCATCGTGAGTGCAGAGTGATAAGCGCTACGGTCCTTAGATTTACCTATGTATGCCCTTTGTATTAAAATACGCACATACAGAATATATACGTGTTGTTATGGTGCCTCAGATATGCGCAATGACTGCTTTTGATTGACGATCGCACAAGTATGAACACTGACTATTGAGCAACAGTGGTCGGCACTGCGGATGGGGTCGGCTATTTGGGGTATCGGCTGGCCCGTTTAGAGTGCGCGTTACCGTTAAATGTGGACAAACAAACAGATGTACAGACGGACAGATAGGCAGACCAAAGTTTTTGTGTCGAAAGTCCCCAAGGAAGACTATCGTCTTAAAAAATAGGCAGCATATCCACAGAGTGAATGATGGAGAGTGAAGCGAAGCATTCGTCCGTCCATTTGTTCTTGCTTCTGTCCGTCCATGTGTCCGTCTGCGTGACTGTCTGTGCGTCCATTCACCCGTCCGTGCGTGCGTCTGTTCGTTCGTCCGTCCCTGCGTCGTCCATGCATCCGCCCCCGCATCTGTTCATGCGTCCATCCATGCATCTGTCTGTGTGTCCATTCGTTTATCTACTCAACACTCCAATTACCACCATCTCTCGTCTTTTCATCATATATTACCCATATAGAAGCACCGTCATCTGGTGGACATTCCACTCTAGGTTGACATTCTAAGAGTGGACATTCCAAGGACTAAACGAGAGGTGGCACACGTACACTTTCTTACGGCTTGCGCTTCGGGGCTACCTCCCACCTTTAACCACCTCGAGTTCCTGGTATATACTAGTTAATTGTATTCGTGGCACTGCGGCTCAACGCTCGCTAAGCCTTTCTAAAACAAACAAGGTTACGCTCAGCGAGTATAACGTAGCAACCTTCTCCTGTCAGATAGTGCTCAATGTACATGCCAATGGCTGCTAATGGGAAATGAGAGACAGGAGAATTCAGCTTTTACTTTCATGCGGCTCGCACTGCGTATCTACTTCCCACCTTTAACCACCTCGAGTTCCTGGTATATACTAGTTAATTGTATTCGTGGCACTGCGGCTCAACGCTCGCTAAACCTTTCTAAAACTAAGAATGTTACACCCAGCGAGTATAACGTAGCAACCCCTTCTTGTCAGATAGTGCTCAATGTAAGTGCCAGTGGCTGCTAATGGGGATCGAAGCGTGCGCGTTAACTAAAAGCCGAATGCTCCTGTCTCTCATTCCCCATTAGCAGCCATTGGGATGTAGATTGAGCACTATATTTTATTGTTCAACAACGCACAGAAGAAGTATCTCACCGGCAACACCTTGAAGGTCAAAACGTTACACTTGTTACACACCACAATGGCTATGAGGGATGACCGGGTGCCGTTATAAAAAACTTCGCCCCTAAAGAAATTGGCTTCAATCTGCATGTTACACTGTAAATTTTGTCGAAAGACGATAGTCTTGGGTACGGAGAGAGTGAAACAAAACGTTTATTTGATGTTCTGCGCGAGAAAATCGGTGAATGATATTTTGAAGGCGCTGCTTTTAGAGGGCCTCGAGCGTCTACTGGAGGAGAACAAGCGCATCTAGGATGGATGGCTGGATGAATGGATGGATGGATGGATGGATATGGCTGTACCCTTTAGATCGGGCGGTGGCTAGTGCCACCAAGCCGTAATGCTCAATGAACCAAAAACTAGATTTATTTTTTTTCTTTAAAAAGTGAGTGTGAGGATTCTTACTTTGCAGTGAAGTGTTTAATTTTCACTCGTGCCTTGACTTTAGCCACCAATCAGATAACCTCCTTCTTGTTAGGCCTACCCGCTTAAAGTCTATTTTGCCCTCCCAGTCCCTAAACCCCCAGTGCTTTGAAAAACTCTGCGCCATCATCCTGAACTATAGGGTGAAGCCCTTTACAGAACATTATCAAGTGTTCGGTAGTTTCTTCTTCCTCTCCACACGCACTGCATACTGTGTCTACCACTTCGTATTTGGCCCAATATGTCTTGGTTCGCAGTACTCCGTCCTGGCCTCAAACAGTAGAGAACTACCCCGAGTATTATCATAGATCCTTTCCTTGGCAATTTCCTGCTTAAAAATTTGATAGATCTCTAGTGCGGACTTCTTAATCATGCCCATTCTCCACATGTAAATCTCCATTTCCTTCACTTTCTTCTTAACCGATAGTTCTTTTTGGTTTGGCCACCCGCTGTTTTTAAGTATTTACCAGTATATTTCCTCGTTTGCTTCCTCCATTTCGTATCGACATTCTTCATGTACAAGTAGCTGAAAAACTTCCTAGCCCAACGCTCCTCCCCCATTTCTCTCAATCACTTCACAAATTTTATCTTGCTGCTAGCTTCCCTGCCCTCAAATGATGTCCATCCCATATCACCTTGTACTCCCTGATTTGGTGTATTCCCGTGAGCTCCTAAAGCAAGCCTACCTATTCCACGTTGCTTATTTTTAATCTTGCTTGAACTTCTGATCTCATGCACAAGGCGGCATTGCCGAACGTCAGCCCCGGAACCATGACCCTTTTCCATATTCCTCTCACAACATCATACCTATTGTAATTCCACAGTGCCCTATTTTTCATCACTGCTGCAATCCTGTTACCTTTAGTCGTCACGTATATTTCGTGTTCCCTCAGGTACTCGGTCCCACTGCTTATCCATACGCCCAGATATTTGTATTTATCTGTTATCTCTAGCGTGACATCCTGTATTCTAAGCTCACTACCTTCGTTGTCATTGAAATTCATGACTGCTGATTTTTCCTTACTGAATCTAAAATCTAACCTGTCTCCCTCATTACCACAGATGTCCATCAATCTCTGCAAATCTTCCTTGTTGTTGGCCATTAGCACTATATCATCTGCGTACATTATAGCTGGTAGGGCCTGATCAATAAGTGTTCCTTGTTTGACTAAAGAGAGGTTGAAGCCCAGTCCACTTCCCTCTAATTTGGCCTCTAATCCTTGTAGGTACATCATGAATAGTAAGGGTGACAGGGGACACCACTGTCTAAGCCCCCGTTTTACCTTTGCAGGCTTGGATACCTGTTTTTTCCCACTTTATAACTACCTTGTTACCTTTATAGATATCCTTTAAAAGATTAGTGACTACATGTTCCATGCCTAGTGTGTCCAGTATTCCTCACAATATCTCTTGAACTACGCTATCGTACGCTCCCTTGATATCCAAAAATGCTAGCCACAGGGGCCTGTGTTCCTTTTCTGCTATTTCGATGCGCTGCGTCAGTGAGAAGAGATTGTCTTCCAACCTCCTGTGTTTCCGAAACCCATTCTGCAGTTCCCCCAGCACCCCATCATCCTCTATCCATGCCTGCAGTCTTTCCTTTATAATCTGCATCGCCAGCCTGTAGACCACTGATGTCACTGTTATAGGACGGTAGTTGTTTATGTCAGCTTTCTCCCCCTTTCCTATATAGATCATGCTCATCCTGCTAAGTTTCTATCCATCGGGAATTTCACCATCGATTATTATTTTGCTCACTGCCTCTCTCAAAGCCTGCTTAGACTTCGGACCTAATGTCTTTATCAGCATAATTGGAATGTCATCTGGGCCTGTTGATGTACTACTAGGAACCCTTTTCTCAGCCCTTTCCCAGTCTCGTTGTGAAAATGGAGCCATTGCACCACTTGATTCGTCCTTGTTTATTGTGGTGCATAAAGTACTTCTTTGTTGAAATTTTTCTGTCACCCTTGTTTTTATGTATTCAATAGCTTCGTACCCTTCTAGCCTAGCACCTTGGGTTGTAGTTATAAAACTCTGCTCTAGGCTCGTCTCATTTCTTAGGGAGTTTAGATGGTTCGAAAATTTCGCAGCTGCCTTTCTATCTTTTTTTATGTACTTTTGCCAGCCACTGAACTCCCTTTCTTCTAATCTTTTCATTGATCAGAAAGGATGCATCCCTTCTACAGCTTAGAAAGGTTTCCCATTTTCTCTCAACATCATTTGTCGGTTCACCCCGCTGCTTAGCATGTCTGTGTTCCCTAGAGGCTTCCTTACGTTTTGCTATGGTTCTCTTAACTTCCTCATCCCACGAACTTTTGGGTTTGTGTCTTCTTTTCTGGGGTGACTTGTCACGCGTCTTAGCAAGCTCTAGCTTAATGAGTCTAATTAGATTCGTGTATATCCACACTGTCTTATTATCCTCCGGGATTACTTTCTCAATTTGTTTAGTGGCTACTTCAATTTGCCTTTCTGAATAAAAATTTTTCTGTAGTTGCTCATCTTGTCTCCTTCCCACTTTCACTTCTCTTCCAAAATTTAGCTTGATACGTTTGTGATCACTACCCAGACTTCTGAAGCCACCTTCATCTATGTGCATTCCCTTGAGCTTATCACACATCCTAAGTGACATCAGTGCATAATCTCTCGTCGACTGCAGCCTTCCTACCTCCCATGTTATTTGCCCTTCACACTTCTCGGTACTGTTGCAAATGATCAAATCGAGCCTTTCACACGCATCACATGATCCATGATTTTGCCTGTCGGGTCGGTATACCCATCTCTATCTTCTACGTGCGCATTCATGTCCCCTAGTATAATTATCTCGCACTCTCTTCCTAACTCCTGAATGTCTTTTGATATACACTCTACCGTTGCCTGGTTGTCCTCTCTGGCCTTTGCTCCCGTCCACAAGTACACGAAACCAAGGAGTGTCATTTGACCTCCCACTTTCCTTTTTAGCCATAAATGTTCCTTGCACTCCTGCTTGACCCTTTGCCAGTCTGTACTTTTATAAATGAATGCCCCAATACCACCCCCCTTTCTGTTGCCTTCTGTTCTATCACAATATTCCCCCGCGTAGTCCGGATTGTTAGGAGGTTGTTCCATGTCCCTGAGATGTGTTTCTACAAAACCGTATACCATCGGCTTCTCTTCCCTTAGCTGTTCTGCTATCTCTTCCCACTTCAGCCTGTTCCTACCACCCTGCATGTTAATATACCCTATGTCTGAATTGGCTCGGCGCTCGTGCCTACGTCTATTTATGCCCCGGACTCTACCTATCTTAGATATTGGTGCCACTTTGGAATCGTATCTGTCCATACCACCTGTCGAAGAGTCTTGCTGGTTGTTTTCCTCGTTACTAGCTATTTTGCACTCCGAAAGGCTCGTTTGCCCACCAAAAAAGCTACTGCGCGTCCTGCAAGTCGCCAACCCACCTCATGACCTAGCCGCCCATCGAAGTGAATTCTGTCTCGCTGAAAACCACGCCACCTAAGCACCTCTCTATTTCCACCACCTCAAAGCCTTTCTCTCGACTCATCCGCCATATCTCTTGGTTTGCGTTGACAACCGCTCTTTGCAGGTTGCTCTCACGCACCGGTACCTCCTGTATCGTGCATATCGCTACCTGTATCTTAGAAGTGGCGCGCATGTCATCGACGCCTTTCGCCAGTGTGGTTGCTAGTCTTGCTGTATCTTCATTTAAGACATCGTTTCAACCGCCTGAAATTATCACGAGGTTTCGTCTATCTGCTGTAGTTTTGAGTTTTGCGCTCGCTTGCCTCATGACTGCTTCAAGCTTGCGTCCTGGGAACACCCCTACTGCAACCCTCTTGTCACCTCTTACCCTCTCTTTGATGGCTTCTGTGCATCGATTTAAATTCGAGTCCCCGGCGATTATCACATGCTGTGACTTTTCAGCTGGATCGTTCTGCACCTGGGGGCTACTTGCACCTGTGACGCCGGCTGCTTTGTTCCCTCCCTGCCCCACCACTACTTTGCTGAAGCTGGGCCTTGCGACAGTTGAACCGGCTAAACCTGTTTTTTCCAAACTTGTTCGCTTTTCCTTCTCCACCGTTCTGGTTGCCGGTTCCCTACTGTTCTCTCGGTAAGTCGCTTCTTTTTTCAGCTTCGCTAGCGCTTCCTCGGCGGACTTCAGTCTTTCTCCCATTGCCCTCGTTTTCTCTTGCTCTGTCGCCAACGCAGTCTCGAGCTCGGCGATTTCTCACCAGCAGTTCACTCTGGGCAACCATCATTTTCTCCATTTTTTCCTCGACCTCACATTGCCTACACTTCGCGTCAGCCTCTTCTCCATCTGCTTCTACGCTTAGGTCCACTTTCAAACCCACTCCACATCCTGAACACTTTACAGTCTTTTTAACCATGCCTTTCTGACACCAATTGTCCCTATACTCGATAATTACCAAACTCGAGCCCTGCACTTCGAAAAAAAGGAAAGTCTATGCTCTACTACAAAAATTTGCGTGTTCAATGTACGCGCACCTCCCCCACGGGATGGCAAAAGAAAAAAAACAAAAAAATTCAAACACACACACCCGCACTATCAAATAAATACCTGGTGCCTGGCCCCCGAAAAAGCCGTACCAAAAGAGTTAGCTTGCCTACAGCAATTTGAGGATAAACTCGCCGAGCATGAGGTGATGACCGTAGAAACTAATAAACTGGTGCGAGAGCTATCAGTTAAGGTAGAAGACTTGGAAAACAGGAGCCGCCGGAATAACATAATAATCTATGGCGTGGAAGAGGGTGATAACGAACAAAATGCAGATTTACAACAGCGTATTGTTAAGGGCATTTTTAAAGACATCCTCAAGGTGAATGTTACATCTGTAGAACGCATGCACCGAATTGGCAGGAAAACACAAAATCGAGAGCGGCCAGTAATTCTTAAGCTGTACAATTTCTCTGAAAAAATGTTAGTCCTTCGTAATTGCAACAAACTGAAGGGAACAGCGATATCGATATCCGAAGACTTTTCCGCACGAGTTCGGTACCTGCACAAAAAGCTATGCCAATCAGCAAAGAAAGATCGGGACAATGGTGCTAAGGTCACTCTTGTATTCGATAAACTAAAGATAGATGACGACTTGTACGTATGGGATGAAGCAAAAAATGCAAGAGTTTCCCTGAGAAGGGCACGTCACGATGGTCGCGCGAAAAGCAACGCGTGACACCTGCAAGCCGCCACACCGTTTTTATTGATATGTTTGAATGCCCGTAGCATTGTTAACAAAACTTATAAGCTAGAAGAATTGTTATTTTCGTACACTCCTGATATTGTCGTGATAACCGAAACGTGGCTGCACCCAGACATTCTTGATTTTGAAATTGTTCCTTCTTCATACTGCCTACTTCGGTCATATCGTGACGGTCGCGGGGGCGGGGTCGCCATTGCAATAAAACGTGGTTTGCAATATCGTAAAGAAAAGGGTATCGCGAATCACGAAAGCGTTTGGTGCACAATATTTGCTCACGATGCTCCAGTACTGATCGGTGGCATTTACAGAAAGCCAAATGCGTCTGATGATTACCTTTTACAAATACATGACTATCTGGTTGATAAGGTTGACCCCCGTACCAAATTAATACTTACTGGAGATTTCAATCTCGCTATTGACTGGGAAAACTTAACAAGTACTAGAAATACCGCCAACAGCGAGCTATTATATGATTTAATGTTCAATTTTTCATTGTCCCAGTTGGTCCAGGAACCAAGCCGAATTCAAGGAAACACTCGCTCCATACTAGACCTAGCTTTTCTTTCCGATAAGCTATCCGGTAAAGCCACTGTAGAAGATGGAATATCTGACCACAAAATGTTAATCATAACTTTTAACCTTGAATGCTTAAATACCAAACCCGATGGCACAAATTCACGGATAGCCGTGAAAGACTACACCAGAGCTAATGATGTTTGTGTTATTGATTACCTCGACACAGCACTAGAGACTTTTTCTCTAGAGGAATGTGAGGGTGTTAATGGTATGTGGATTCAACTGAAAAAAATAATTACGTACTGTGAACAAAATTTTATCCCAACGAAACTAAAACGCACACAAAGAAAAACACCATGGATCAATCGCCGTATTATTCACCTTAAAAGAAGGGTACAGAGAATGCGTAAGAAAAAGAGGAATCCAATCATCTTAAAGGAACTTTCATCTCAGCTTAAGGCAGAAATTAGAAATGCAAGACAAACTTTTTTTTCACATACGTTATCTCGCTTCATGACGGATCAGCCCCAAAAATTTTGGCGTTTCTTGGCACGGCCTGAAAACCCAACAACTGAAGTAGAAATTGAGGGTACTATCGTAAAGGACGCGCAGACCGTTTCCAATGCTTTCAATAGGTATTTTCAGTCGGTATTTACACGAGCATGCGCACCAAGCAGCCCTGTTGCTCCGGTGCAACCTTCTTTAATGCCCGATGTCGTTGTCACTACGGAAGGTATTCTGAACCTGCTGTTGCAGATCGATGTTAAGAAATCAGTGGGTCCTGACAATATTTCAAATGTATTCCTTCGACGCTACGCAGAGCAACTATGTCCTTTCCTTGAAGCAATTTTTAAAGCATCCCTGCTAACAGCTTCTTTACCTGCCGACTGGTTGTGTGCAAAGGTTATTCCAATTCATAAAGGCGGGAGCAAGCTGTCCATAGAAACATTCAGGCCTATCTCGCTAACTAGCTGCTGTTGTAAATTATTGGAACATGTAATCAACAAGGCAATAATTACTTATTTAGAAGACAACAACTTATTGCACCCAAACCAACACGAATTCCGTAAAAACCTGTCTACCGTTACTCAACTCTTGGAAATAACGCATGACTTCGTAACTACTATTAACTCACAATTGCAAACCGACTCCATATTTATAGACTTCGCCAAAGCTTTTGATAAGGTGCCTCACAGTAAATTGATTGACAAACTTGTGTCTATTGGTATTAACAGTAACATAATAGCATGGATAAAAATGTATCTATCAAATCGAAGCCAGTATGTAACCGTAAACAACACAGCCTCTGATTCATTGGAAGTTTTTTCCGGAGTACCACAAGGTTCTGTTTTAGGACCCATCTTGTTCCTAATATATGTTAATGATATCTATATGTGCCTTGAGCCTAACGTTAAAATGAGATTATTCGCTGACGACTGCGTGATCTACACCACTATCCGCACAACTGATGACCAGCTTAGACTTAATACCACACTAGCTAATATTGCATGTTGGTGTCTTGAGTGGGGAATGGAAATTAACGTGTCAAAAACAGCTTGCCTTGGCATAACTCGCAGAAAAACAATCCAGCATTTTAGTTACAATTTGGCCGGCACAAACATTGCAAGAAACGACGCTGTTAAATACTTGGGCGTTACCTTTACAAGTAAACTGAAGTGGGATGCACATATAAGCAGCACATACACAAAAGCCTATCGCCAGCTGGGGTTCCTGCGTCGAAAACTTGCATTGGCGCCTTCTAATGTAAAGATGATAGCATATAAATCTCTCATAAGGCCGATCCTCGAGTATGCCAGCATTGTTTGGAACCCCCACCAAAAATATCTTTCCGACAAATTAGAAATCGTCCAGCGCAAGGCCCTTCGCTTTATTTATTCTAAGTATTCGAGGCATGACAGTGTCACTGAGCTGCGCAGGCGGGCATGCTTGCCGACCCTTGAGGCCCGTCGCCGTGTCTCTTCCTTAAAGTTTATTTTTCTTTTGTATCACAACGGTTTAAACATAAATAAAGACAACTATATAAAGCCGCCTAGCCATCACTGCCGTCGTACCAACCACAATAAGTGCATTAGACCATTTATGTCACGCTGTGACACTTTTAAATATTCATTCTTCCCGTCAGCAGTGGAAGAGTGGAACAAATTGCCACGTAAATGCGTTAATCATTCCTCTGTAGATTCATTTGTTCGGAATCTAGAAAGCCTGTTTTATGAAGACTAAAAGCAACTTTTTTTATGTTTGTGAGCGCTTCCTCTGTAGATTCATTTGTTCGGAATGTAGAAAGCCTGTTTTATGAAGACTAAAAGCAACTTTTGTTTTTTTTTCATGTTTGTGAGCGCTTCCGAACACACTGATCACAGTAGCCCCTGCTGATACCTCGATGTTTTGTGACCTGTCCATGATTTTGTACAATTGCTTTCATCGTACAAGTTTTATTTTCACCATCATCTTGTGATTCTGTTTCTTCCGCTATGTGCGATATTGCCTAGTTTGTACGCGACTGTGTATATTTGCTCGCCCACCCTGTATGAGCCTGAGAAAGGCTTACAGTATTAAATAAATAAAATAAATAAAATAAAATAAAATAAGTGCTACGAAGATTTCAACCGCTACCTTATAATTATAAAGACAAGCTCAAAACATGCAAAAACACTTATCTGCGCAGTCGATCCGGAGCGCTCAAAAAACACGTCCATCCACCTTGACAGCCCGAACTGAGGCACGTTAGGCACAAGCGCCATCTGGTAGTTATCTTCAAAAACGAAGGCGCCTAACCGCGGCGAAAGATGCGTGCCAGTCTCGAAGGTGATAAGGTGTGGAATGCAAAGCGATGGGCAGGTGCCACCTTCATGTCGTCGTAGCAAAGCGTTGGAAACACCTTCTTGAGCAACGCGTTGCACTGTCAGAGCAGCGCGATAAACACTACACTCCTTAGAGTTACTCGTGTGTGCCTCTTCTAGTATAAAGGCAGACATACAACACATAGGCCCGTATTCACAAACGCTCCTTCACTCAAGAGCTCCCCTCGACTTGACGAAGTCAAGGTGGAGCGTGCTCCTCCACTCAAGGAGCCGCTGCGTTTCATGAACGCTCCTCCACACTTCCTGCGCCAAGGGAGGCCTTGAAAATGCTCCCTTCACTTGAATAAACTGCATGCGCCGAGAAAAGCGCCTGATAACGAGAGTATTCGCAATTGTGGTTAAGAATTGCCTATGTCTGTACAATAAAAGAACGCTTTTTCTAGTTATTCTTTTTTCTAAATTGACATTACAGCAAAATACGTGCATTTAGACTGGTAGTGTTGTTTCCCTAAGCCTTGTGCTGATAGAGTTAGCGAAACCCTGCTTCAAGTCTGGCAACAGTCGCACCCAGGCAGCTGAACGAACAGCTGTTGGCATTTCGTCTGCTGCTGAACGTGTCTACCTGCTTAGCTTATTTTGTCTTGTATGCGTCTATTAATTGGAGTTTATATTTACGGTAGTGTTTGCGTGTGTGTCGTGTGAGAGCCTACTTTCACCGGGGTGACTAACGAACTACGTGAGTGATGACAGGAAGCGCAATAGATGGTTTGTTGCTTTGTTTACTTTCGCTTTACTGAGAGCCTTCTGATCACTTATGTAGCCACCGAACGTATAACGCGCTGGAGTGAGTATTTTTTTACTGCCTATCACATTATATTGGCGTGCTTTTAGCATTCACCACGACATTATGTATAAGGATTACTCGTATGTAAATTCGTTCTTGCTACGGGAGTACGTGCACAGTTCCTAATTTCAGGGGCCTGTGCAATGTTTATTTTTCTCATTTACTGTGAATTTCACCGTGGCGCTTTCGTAGTTGTTCCTCTGCGTATAATAGGAAATTCGAAAGACATTGCTCGCAACTGATATTCAAGGTTATACCAGGGTAGCGTTAAAAACTAGGCATGTTATACTCGTGGCTGAGCGTTCGAATTAGACTGCTACGCAAGTTAAGAAAAGCGATCGTGTGCCTTTCTTTCACTATTGGCGAAAAATACATTTTAAAGTTGTTTTCTTCATTTAGTAACATATATAGTCGGTTAACAGGAACTGGTGTGTGTGTGTGTGTGCGTGTCAACTTTATCATTTTAACATTTTAACTTTAACATTTTAACATTTTAACTTCGAAGGAATAAGTTGTTGTTTTTGCATTGTTTTTCTATCTGCCCTGCATTTGTGGATGCGTCTAATTTGACAGATTCGCATAGAAGTAACCTTTAAATTTGTGTAGCTTCCGTCTCCAAGTTCACACAGCGGCAACGTCTTAAATTTTTTCCCATCTCCTTCATCTGCATGCTCAGAAGCACAATCGTTAGTGCATGAATGACCTTCGCACGAATGTTTTGGATTTTATTTGCAATATAACTACTGGAAATACCTGTTGAAAAGCATCGTGGTGTCTGTGCTGCATTCCAAAGCCCCGGCACAACATAAATTATAGGCGATGTTTTATATTTTTGGAAATCATAAAATTGAAGCCGCGTCTGACTTTTGGTGCTGTTTTGTTTTAAAAACTATCCTGTGGGTTCTCTCAACCTTCGAGAAAGTGTCGTCAAGAGTAGCGTATATTATTCTGCTGATTTAATGAAGACCAGTGCAACAAAGCGGTGAAAAATGCTCAAGAGTATTGCAGTCAACTTGGATACATCTGGTCAGAACCCTGTAAATAAAATATCCGCTATTGCTGCATCATTAGCAAGTCTACCAGTTAGAACCACGCCATCTCAGTTCCGTAGAAGAGGAGTGGTGCTGCTTTATATAAAACAAGTTTAATTTTCCTAGAACTGCTTTCCTGTAGAATCGGAGAAGTGGTTTTTGCAGTTCTGTCTCATCATGAAAAGACAAACACGACGATAATTATGCATTAATAAATGAACAAAACAGAAGTTGTGAATGGCAAATGGACCTTTATTACATGTGGCTGATGAGGAGCAACGTGGCAAACATAAGAATGAAAATGAAAAGTGTTCATCAATCAAACATTTGCAACCTACACACTGTAAAGATAAAGTACGAGCTCGGAGGACATCATAAATAAGATTAAGGAAGTAGACACCATAGCGCGCCTAATGCAGTGTAGCTGCACGTATTCACTGCCGTTTTTGTGCTTTTGTATACAGTCGTGCAAACTCTGAAATGCATTGATAATACGGCAGATTCTAGGAGGCCTTTTCTATGTGTTCTTCTGTCGGCAGCTGGTCCCCTGCACAAAAGAGGCAAGAAATAATATTAGAAAAACGTAATAGCTTGGATGCAAAAGCCGGATTTTTCTTTATTTCTAGCTGTGCACACATTCATTAGTATGTCTCGCATTCAAGAACAGACATGGTTGAAGTATTGAGCTTTGGCTATTTTGACACATGTTTAGCTCAGGCACTTGGGCAGCTGACCAGGCATATGGGTATATAATTTTAATATCTAATTGCACGAATCAGTGCCATAGCCAGCATTTCTTCTTCGGGGAGTTGGAATGGGGTTAAATTAAAAAAAACACTCTCATTATGTATCTGCTGTATTTATATTTCATATGTTTGCGTTTTCATACGACACTCGAAGCACTTTTGCGTACATGCAGTTTTCACAGAGCATGATCATCTGCTTGATCCCCTAAATGTGTACTTGGTTGTTCATTGGTATTGTGAGCTGCATAGACACTGTATAAAGAAGCTATGTTTTACGCGTAGTAGCTACAGCAGCACACTCATTGCGCCCAACGTATTGTGTTGTGCTTTTCTTAAACTGTATTTAATAGTAATCTGACCGGAGCAGGAAAAAAATTAAAAAAAACACAGGAGAACTTACCTTCTCATTGGTACAGATGGTCGTCTAACGGAGGTGTGCTTCGTCGTAAATTTCGGCTAGGGCAGCAAAGGTTCACCGGAGAGGAAGTCACTCTAAAGTACGGTGAACCCAGCGCATCAAAAGTTTGCTATGCCGCTTGCTTGTCAAGCTTTCGCACCACGCTTGAACTGATGCGGTGTGCGAGCTTCATCAAAACACTTCAAAGCACTGGCATCCGCAGTAAGTCATGGAGCACTCGAACGAAGAGTATATGCACACCCGAAGGTAGGTAATCCACTGGCTCATGCACGGAACGCAACACATCACGGCACTGGTGAGTGCTTCTTTTTGACACCACGCCCGCTTGTCCCGGCGCCACAGTAGCCGTTGCTGAACCGTTCGAAGACAGCTCCGTAGTAAACGGGCACCGTCATTGTCTAAAGAACGCGGCCGTGGCAGCCTATTTGATCGAGAAACGCCGTCAAAGTGAGACGGGCTCCGCCATGGACGCGATGCTGGCGCAAATATTTCACTCGAGGGACGATTCAAGGTAGCTCTATCGCTTCCTTGAAAATCTCGAGGAAACGCTCAAGATTTTTTCAAGTGAAGGAAGCGTTTCAAGTGAAGGGCGGTTTGTGAATGGGAAAACGCCACTTAAGGAGCGTTTCGAGTGAAGGGTCGAGTGGAGGAGCGTTTGTGAATACGGGCCATAGACGTGTTCTTAAGGCGTCTCATGTATGCGCAATATTTGCTTTTTTATTTGACGATCGCACAACTACGAATGCTAAACCTTGAGCAATATTCGTGGGCGCTGCGGATGGGTTTAGCCGTTTGGTGCCGTTTGATGTATCGTTAGGGCAGACAAACAGACAAATGTACACACGGACAGAAAAAAATTTTTCCTTCGAAGGACCCCAAGAAAGACGAAGGTCTTAAAAAAATGGCAGAATGTCCACGGAGTGAATGATGGAGAGTGGGGTGAAGCATCCGTCCGTTTATTCGTTCTTGCTTCCGTCCGTCCATGCGTTCATCTGTGTGACCGTCCGTGCGTCCATTCGCCTGTCCTTGCGTGCGTCTGTTCGTACGCCCATCTGTGCGTCCATCCATGCATCCGCCCCTGCGTCCGTCCATGCTGTTATTCGTCGGTACAGCCATCCGTGAGTTCGTGCATGGATCTGTCTGTGTGTCCGTTGGTCCATCTATTCAACACTCCAACTATCACCATCTCGCATCGTTTCATAATATATTCCCGATATAGAAACACCGCCATCCAGCGGACATTTCAAGGATAAACGAGAAGTGGCACATGCACACTTTTTTACGGCTTGCTCTTCGTGTCTACTTCCCACCTTTAACCACCTTGACTTTATGGCATATACTAGTTCACTGCATTCATGGCACTGCGGCCCAACGCTAGCTAAATCTTTCTAAAACCAAGGAGGTTACGCCCGGTGAGTATGACGTAGCAACTCTTTCTTGTCAGATAGTGCTCAATGTACATGCCAATGGCTGCTAATGGGGAATGAGAGACAGGAGAATTCGGCGTTCAGTTAAAGCGCACGCTACGAATTTTTTATTGTTCAGCAATGCACAGGAGAAATCTCTCACCGGCACTACCTTGCTGGTCAAAAGGTAAGACTGGCTACACACTACGACTATGACTACGACTACAAGGGACGAATGGGTGCCGCTATAAGGAGTTTCGCCCCTAAATAGACGAGTTGGGGCGCGCCGGCTACGCGCCGGCGCCCCGTTCTGAACATTCCGGCGGCGGCGCCAAGCGGCGCGGTGAAACCAGGCGGCGGTGACGGCGCGGCGGCGCACAGCTCCACGTCCAGCTCCGCCACCTTCGCTTTTACTGTGTCATAGTTTTTGCTGTGAAGACAGACAGAATGGGTAGCTTCGGCAGCATCCTGCTCGCTTTTGAAGATGGTTTCTTCGAAATTGCTTCGAAATTGTTTCTCCGAAATTGTTTCTTCGAAATCATTGCTTCGTCATTGCGTGACACAACCAAACAGGTTAACCTACCGATGCAGAGATCAGCAGTTGACTCCCAATACGAGGCCCTTCGTGCAATCCGTCGCCGTGCCGAACGCCGATACAGACGAACGAAGTCTGCTTCAGCCCTTTCCGCCTGTCGTCGAGCTCAACGACATGTTCTTCGCCATCTTCACAAGATTGACAGGCAACGTTAGAGAAATTTCTGTGGATCTCTGGACCCCAGGCAACCTCTAAGATCTGGCAGGTGGTACGAAGTTTGCAGACAACTCCCAAACAACGTCAACCATTTCAAGCTGTTGCTCTACATCAGAGACGGACAGAAGTTGAGATAGCCAGTGAATACTGTAGCCTCATCGTGGATACCACTGATGGTCTTGCCACTAATGAACCTCTTACTACCGTTGCGCCTCCATCGTCTGACGAGCGCCTTGATGTACGTTTTACAATGCATGAGCTTGACGCTGCGATTTCTGCCTCCCGCCGATCATCGGCACCAGGACCTGACGGAATCACGTATGCTGCACTCAACCATCTTGACACAGAAGCACGACGTATTCTGTTATCTCATTACAACACCTCATGGGAGTCAGGAGAAGTCCCAGCTCATTGGAAATGCAGTTGCATTATTGCATTGCTTAAGCCGGGGAAGTGTCCTTATGCACTTTCCTCCTAGAGACCAATCGCCTTAGCCAGCTGCGTCGGAAAAGTGATGGAAAGAATGGTACTCTCAAGATTAGAGTGGCTTCTAGAGAGGAACAACTTCTTTCCTGCATTTATGAACGGCTTCAGAAGAGGCCGATCTGCCATTGATGGTGTGGTCGACTTAATCACCAGCGTTGAAGAGGACAGAAGCCGACGCAGACTAGTGGCGGTGGTCTTCTTAGACATTAAGGGTGCCTACGATAATGTGCTGCATTATGCGATCCTTGACGCACTGGAAGAGTTCGACATCGGTGGACGACTGTACGCTTGGATTTTTAGCTACCTTAGGGACCGCACCATTTACATGACGACAAATAATGGAGACAATGATCGATATAAGGTTCACCGTGGTGTTCCCGAAGGAGGAGTTCTCAGCCCGATCCTACTCAATGTCACAATGATCGGCCTAGCAGCAGAACTTCCCAGCACGGTTAAGATCAGTGCATACGCTGATGACATATGCATATGGGCACCCGGAACTACTCGTCCGCAATTACGAGCTCGACTACAGCGTGCAGTGACGATCACATACAATTATCTACGACGTCAGGGGCTCACTCTTTCAATCGACAAATGCGCAGTGCTTGCGTTCACGCGCAAGCATATGTCGAAATACCCGATATTTATTAATGGGACAGCGATACCTGCTGTATCGCACCACAAGTTCCTTGGGGTTGTCGTACACAGAGATCTATTGTGGACGAGGCATGTCGCAGTACATAAATCTAAATTGAAGAGCTTTGCTCTCGTTCTTCGCCACCTAGCAGGAGCAAGATGGGGCCTATCAGAATCATCGCTACTTCGATTGTACAATGCTCTATTTGCGGGATACATTCGATACAGCATGCCGGTGCTCTCCAATATGAGACCTAGTTGTGTGAAGACGTTAGAGAGTATTCAAGCTCAATGCTTACGAAGATGCTTGGGTCTACCGCGCTGTACTTCAACAAATATGACAATCGCAGAGGCTTGGGCTTGTCCCATCAATTTATACATGCTCTGCGAGCCACTTAGAGTTCAGCTCCGACTGCTGAGCAGACACAGACAGCACCCACTGCCAGTACTACCCGACACTCACCCAGATTGCAGTTTCTCAAGAGTAATATCGCGGCATGAAAACATTATACCATCAAAGTTTTCACCACCAAATGCCCCTGCAGTGCCTCCATGGGTCCTGCCTAAACCACCTGTTTCTTTTATGATACCTGGAATCACGAAGAAGTTGCTCATTTCTTCTGTTGGCTTCAGACAACTGACCCTATATCACATTTATACAACGTACAGTGATTCTCTGCACTTGTACACCGACGGATCCACCACGCTAAACACCTCCGCCGCAGCCTTTGTCATCCCAGACATGGATATCGCTCGACGATTCAAAGTGGACCATGAAACCACATCAACTGCCGCAAAGCCTGTCGCTATCCGGGAGGCAATAAGATTTATTTACGGAGAGCGATCTCGAGCCTGGACGATTTTCTGTGATGCCAAACCCGCTTTTCAAACCATTAATTGCATCATGAGGCAAGGTCCGTATTACAGCTTGGCAATAGAAATCACAGAACTTATTCAGGTTATAAGATGACCATTTGTTGCTTCAACAAATGGTCATCTTATAACTTTCCAGTGAATTCCCGCTCATTGCGGCGTGATGGGAAACGAAGAGGCAGACGCTGAAGCTAAAAATGCCTTAAGCAGTGCCCCTGACGTACGCATTGCGTTTCCACGAGCTGACACGAACGCCCTGCTTCGCTGCGTGATGCGCAGCTACACATTTCAGCACTGGACCAAACCGGAATGGCGACATTAGCGACTTCACAAATGGGACCCGGAAATGAGGTTCCGCATGCCCTGTAAATTGAAACGGCAACTCACAAGTATGATCCACCGCATTCGTCTTGGTGTAGCGTACACCAGACGTTACGCACATATCATCGGTCGCAGTGACACCGGTCCTAATTGTGAACACTGTGGTGTGCCAGAAACACTTGAGCACATATTTTGTGTCTGCCCAGCATACGCACGTGTACGACAAACACTGATTTCTTCTACTGAACTATGTCGCAGTAGGTCATTAACTGACGAGATCATGTTGGGCCCTTGGCCAGACACCAACAGTGCGACTGGGGTCACAAGAGCAGTTATAACCTTTTTGGAAACAACTGGACTATGTGCGCGGCTATGAAATGTGTCTGAGCTAGAAAGAACACTACATACTCACCTCTCTATCTCACCATCGTCATCCATTAATCTTTATTTTCCCCTTTCCCTTCCCCCAGTGTAGAGTAGCAGGCTAGAGCAAGCTATCGCTCAGGCCGACCTCTCTGCCTTTCAGTAAATAAACTTACCTACCTACCTATTGTTCGAAATAAGCCGACCTGCGAAATTTGTTGCAATGAACCATGGTGTCGCCATCATCAAGCATTTTGTTCTGTACTGCAGGCACTTTGAGTGTCTATCTGCGTATCTATGAATCCACCCACGTCTGGGTGCTTTTGTGGCCAAAGTTAGTATGCGAGGATGAGATATGTTGAATATGACTCTCTGCTCATGACATGAATGAATCACGTTACTTACTTTGTCAATACCTTTCTGCCAGACATGTGGGAAGGACCCGCAGACAGGTATGTGCCACAGGTGACTGGCACTCTATTTACCCCGGAACGGCAATAAAAAAGACCTAATTTTAAGGCGTCAGCAATCAGAAAAGTCCAAAACAGCAGCGTTGACTTGATGTATGTAACAAATAATTTTTGTGGTCCCAGAATGCATTTAACCCCAGAATTCTGAGTGGGAATCAAATATTCTTCCTTCGAGTAGAACATAATACTAGTGAAACGTCAGTAGTGGTTGCAGTGCTGACTACCTAACCAATTTTAAAAACGTTACATATGTACCCTCATCATACACCCGTCACGTCGTGTTAACATCAGTTGTAGCGAGGCACAATCCGCTGAAGTTGATTTAAATCAATCAATCAATTATTTTATCTTCTTTTGAATAGGAGGAGTACAGGAATAAAAGCTAAAGAGCTTGACGAGGCCCCGTTCCTGTTCACAAGTTGGCAATGCAGCAGAATTGGCAGATAATCATGCATAACGAATATCAAATAAACTTATAGGTATAGCATTACCAAAAGTTCTACAATTTTTTTTTTAAAAGCGCTGAAAATAAAATGAGAATAGTGTAAATGTGTAGTCATGAAGTGACAAGAACATGAAAAAGCAACAATAGAAAAGAAAGAATGGACATAAATTGTTAGTATGTATTATTGAGGAATATATAGTAGCTGTGCGAAGTGTTTAATGTGACAGTTTTGTTAAGACCAAGGATCAAAATCTTCGCAGTTTAAAAAGTTTAACAGAGAAGGTAGGTAGTCTGTAGGACAATGATTGTTCGTCATAAAAAGTGCTTCGGGTGGGTACAGTCTAAACTTCTTTGAGTCTAATGAGTAGAACACTTGTGTTGACATTAAGTTTAGCCAGATTTATTGTGGTATTGGTACCATGCCTAACGAAGTTTTTATAACATAACATCAGCCTGCAAATGTACAAAGAGAAAACTGGAAGAATATCATATTTCGGAAAAAGAAGTTTTGTAGAGGACAGAGAGTGTTTAGCAGCAATATTTTCGTATGGCTTCTTCCTGTAGTAGTGGAACTTGCTTAAACTCGTCACACCGGTTGTACACCACACTAAGCTACAGTACTGTAACAAAGATAATACCAGTGCACTCTATATAATAATTTTCAACTTAGTGGGAAAAATAGATCGCATACGTGCAAGGACACCAAAAGCCGATGACATCTTGGGGTGTAGAATATCAATATGCGCATTCTACGTAAGGTGTCATAAAAATTATACTCTAAGAATACTAACGAATAAACATTTCTAACTTCTGAGAGCCCAAATATAAATTCATCTTATTTGTCAAGGCTTTTTTCCTTAAGGCGTATGTAAAATAACTTGTGTTTTTGAAGGATTTAGTTTTAGTAAATTGACTGAAGCCCAGAAATATATAGCAGACAATGTTTTATTAGCCGTTTCTTCTATCTCTATTTCCAAGCTCCCTGTAATAAAAAGTGTAGTGTCATCTCCGTAAGAAACAAATGTTGTGTTATTTGTGCAGATTACAATGTCGATAACATAAATCCAAAATAAAGTGGTCAAAATACTTCCTTCACGACCAACAACAACGACGTGCTTCCTTGCAGATATTCCATTGGTGGCATCTACGAATTGTGTCCTGTCTGAAAGATAGGATTTTAAAAGAGGATGCGCTGTCCCACGCGCACCATAGTTTTCTAATTTGACGAGAAGGATGGAATGATTGATTTAAGACTTGAAAAAGCTGACGTATATGCCTATTGCTATTTTCTTACAACTATCTCCTTTTATGATTATTTATGAGTCAAGGACGCTGTTTCAGTACAGCAATGCTTCCTAAACCCATGTTGAAAATCTAGAAAAAAATTTGGGTGACTAAAAGTGATAACAATCTGATATGCATTAATTTTCCAATTGCTTTTGAAAACACTGAGATTATTGAAATGGGTAAGTAATTTTTTATTTTCGTTTTATTACCATGCTTGTAAACTGGAACAACGTGCTAGATCTGAATTTGTTTTGGAAATACACCTGTATATAATAATAAATTACAAATATGATGTCAAACACACACTTTATGGGGCGAATCTGGCTACCATCGGTGTCCAAGGAGCGGCTGTTACTAATATTACTGAAGCAAGAAAAAACTTCTGGGGGGTAGTTGGGGCGAGAAATCGAATATTACTGAACGCGTTTGCAGGCACGAATTGGGCATAGTTGTCAAGTCCATCAAAATGATATAACTGAGGTTGCAATGAAAATAAATGAATTCGGTATCACGTTTGCCGAAATTTTTTGGCCATCTGACTCTGAACGGCCGGAAGAACTGAACGTGTAGTAGGCTTTCGCAAAGCATTGAGTTTGCGCCAGATCATATCACTATTTTGATTGACTGGGTCACTAAACATTGCTACGAAATAAGGATCCATTGCAGACCAAAGCTGACTTGTTAAACTATTTCGATATTTTTTTTAATTCTCTTAGTAGGGCTTGATCTTTAGACTTCACAAATTGAGCATACAGGGCGTGTTTGCGTTTAACCATACCAAGAAGCTCAGGCGTTAGCTAAGGTTTCCGTGCCTTGAATGCCCGTGACATTTTTTCCTTCGGGAAATGTTCATGATAACAAGTTTGAAAAGTCTAATAAAAGCAGTGTATGCCAAGTCACTATCTTTTGCTTAGTAAACACTATGCCATGCCTCTTGGGTAATAAGCTTGGCTAAATGCTTCAAGATTTGATGAGGTTATAGATTGAATAAGAACTGGCTTATAAGTTTTACTAGCAATAGAGTGCATTTCATTTACCACTGATATAATACCTACGCGATCACTAATGTCAGTGTACACGACATCAGTCTCTAACTAGTCGATGTTAATGTTTGGGATGAAAAAATCTAAGAGGAATGCGCCATCGATAGACGCACGTGTTGCAGAAGATATCATGTTTGAAAGACCGTAAGCTGTGTTGCGTGAATGGAAATCTTTTTGTAACGGGGACATTGAAAGCATGTTAATATTGACGTCACCACCTAAGACTAGGTTGATTTTCTCTTCCAATGAGTGGCTGAAAAGCTCTTCAAGGGAAGCAAGAAATCGGCTTGCACCACCAGATGGTGATCTGTACATAACGGAGAACATGTTGTTACTGCCCTGCATTGTTAACACCTCATAATCAGGGGTTATGTAAAAAAATTCGACCACGAGCTCAGCCAAAATATTTTCCTTGAGAAAGAGCGTGATACCACCCCCTCGCTTATCACGGCGATTATGGAACGACGATTGATAGCCAGGAAGTTGAAGCATGTCCATTTTGTGTGTTAACCAGGTGTCAGTTGGCATTATTAGTGAAAGCGATGTTTAGAAAGTGTCGTGTAGCAAGCTGAAATTGTCTGATTTCTTTGGCAGTGAACGAAAATTTTGATGAAAACACGTCAATTCTGGCTTTTTATATGGGACTAAATGCTTTACTCCAAAAGGCACATAACCCATTATCAACCAAGTCAAACTTGGTTAGGATTTGTTAACAAATTTTGAACAGCTTTCTTAAATTTGTGCTTTCAACGACACACCCCCGGCTGTCCTCTGTTTTTCTCGCCTTTATGCGACAACCAGCAGTCTAAAGAAAATCTAAAGTTGATTAATCTAATAGTGTACAAGACTACCATTCTAACGAGCACTATAGCTTCAAATCAGCTTATCTCTTTTGATGTTGCTAATACCTACGTTGCTTTTGGCATCGTTACACAACTGTGAACAACTGGCTATATAAAGCACATGTGGCTGTTTAACTTATGTCTGTCCGTACATATCTTTCGGCTCCACTTCGCAACCTTACACTCAGTAAAAAATTACAACAGTCAACTTGTGTTCTCATTCTCATTATAGGTTGAATCTGCCAAATTTTGTAGCTACTTGCATGTTTGTACACTCACGCATAAAGGTCTGACAGTTCTTTAGTGCTCCCTCCCCCACTATGAAGACGAGAGAGGTACGTCAAGCGTGGCGGACGCCAAGCAGCATGGTGGGGCTACCAGGACGTCGTGCCCACAAGCGAAAGAGAGAGGGCAGTTCTCTCAACAAACTTCTGAAAGAGCTGCTGGAGTGTGGTAAAGAAAGGACCGAGTGGTGTGAAAGAAAAATGGGACAGCTTGAGTGGCTGGTGCAAGCTGTCGAAGCCAAGGGTAAAGGCAACGAATAAAGTAAACAAAACAGAAGTGCCCCCATTCTCAGGAATTACGAAGATTGGTCGCATAGTTACAATAATTGGCGAAAAAAACTTGTCACTCAGTAAAAAAAACACTGCATGCACAAACATTCTGAGCAATAAACTTCCTTATTGTATCACTGGAGCCAATGTCGTCCTTCATCATATTGTCAGCTTCATCATTGCCAGCTTCATTGTCAGTAGTGGTATCCTCCATTTCACCAAAGAATTCCTTTCCTGACTGCACAAATTGTGCAGGACGCAGGCGGCATGACTATTAAAAAGCACTGCTTGATCAAGTTCGCATCAACAAAGAAGACTCTCCGAAAGCGCTGATTAAGCAGGCCGAATGAATTTTCGATGGCAACTCTTTGCTGCAAATTGTGCTTATTGTACCTCTTTTTACACTCTGGGAATCTTTGTTGGTAATTTTTGTAGGGTGTCATCATCTAAGGCAACAGTAGACAAGCAGAGTCCCCTAATATATACACACCACAGGACTTGTTCGAGGCATAAGCAAAGAAAGGCCCCTCCCTGAGTACTCTGGCGTCGTGCACGGGTCCTGGAAACCCAATAAACACATCCATGAATTTGTTGTGGTTGTTGCATATTCCTTGCACATCAATTGAAGGAAATTTCTTGCGGTTGAAATATGACTGGCGAGACTCTCGTGAAGTGTTTATGTTTATGTGGCAACCATCATCGCCGCCGATGGTGTTATGTGGTCCTTCCTATTCCCTTCTTGTGAGAAATCCCTTCTTGAACTGTTCTGTTTCCTGGGCGCCCGGCCACGCTATAGCCACAGAACAGCTATATACTACCGTTTAGAGAAGGGGAAGTGTACCTTTGACAGTGCAACGAAAATGAGGTTAGCGGTGGTGTTGTGAACCTATCCGACCTAGAGACGGCACTGGTAGGCTTATCATCATCATTACGCTAGTGCAATATGGCGGCTGCTTTGGAAGCGGGTGGGGGAGGGGTCACGGTGCGCGCCCGCAGTTTTATGGGCGTTTAATCGCTGCTATTTTGGGGTGGTATTCGCGCGCACGCCACCTTAGTTAGTATAAATATTTCCGCTATGCCACCAGGTGACCGAAAGGCCTCAACTAGCAAAAAAAAAAAGAACATGCCAAGCAAGTAAGCTCACATTGGTTATTGACAATCGTGAATGCAGCAGTGTACATGTAAACAAGGAACACGGTCTCTCACGGAGTTCAACAATACACGACAAAAAAAAACAGTGATAGCCATCTGTTCAGTAAAATTACCCGCTGAAATTGTGCAATTGGTCTGTTCGCTCGTTCAGTCAGAGAACGATATTTACCCTGGACACCTGTAGCACAGTACTTGGCACTGTGCTGCCCATTGTCTTGCTTACCACACATGCTCTCAAAAAGTGCAGTGCCAGTACGATTAGCCTGAGCCGCAATAGTATATTTGGCAACGCATTGACGAGAAGCACATCGCGTTGAAGAGAAAGCAATGACCCCACGCTGTTGTGCTAGGTATCCCTGCATATACCACTGTTCTCGATATTGTGGTTAGAATATGTGTTCTTACCTGCGCATCTGATCTTTTACGACTAACTAGGTCAACTTCTGGTTGTGGCAGCATGTGCATCCTGAGAAAACACCATTTACAGATCATGTTGAAAAGGAAACTTGGTTTACGTTTCAAAAGAGGTAAAAGGGTTGCAGTGACAGACTCTTTAATTGAGCAACAGTTGGCGAATAATGCAAGCCTGAGCCAAACATTTCAGCAAGTCAACATTCTTGGGAAAGTTTTCATGGATGACAAGCTAAGAGAATAAGATACCCTTGCTCTTTCTCGCCTACGTTTGATTAGCTGAAACACGAGAAAGAGGATGCCTGTTGATGCTCCTAAAAGCACTCATTCGTAAAAAAGAAATTATGCACCAGTGGATAGCCATCGCAACACACTGCACACAACATATACGCTTACGATATCGATATATAGAACACTAGTAACACTAGACAGCTTAGAAGTGCTGGAAGTCATAGTAGCAATGTTAGAAATATAGGTAGTGAATAATCCTCGCAGTCAAATCTGCATAAAGAAATTTTCTAAAATGTTTATTAATAAAGTAAGGGTCATTTTCTAATCTTTCGGCATTTGCACGTCAGACTGAAGATTTATGTGCGCAGCACAATCTGCTACTTCTCAGCGAAAGTACTGAAGTGATTGTTCTGGCTCAGTAGTCATGTTCTTGACGGAGAATGCAGACAACAATGTTGGTGAATATTGTTGCTTTCGCCCGCGGTGGGGTGCATACTGTATTTACATTTTTGCATGCTAAAGAATCACTAGCTTTTCCAATTTACGAGGAGTTGTGCACAGTTCATGGACCAACTGTGAGAAGTAAAAAAAGTGTCGGAACGTGGTGTGGACACTTCCGAAATGGCTGCACAAATGTGTACAACAAAGAGTAAAGCCCCCAGCAAGCATCTTGGCCAACCAAACCGTTAAAGTGGACAGGATATTGCAATAGACTTAGGACTAGCAGTTACTGGTCTGAAAGACAAAATCCCTTTGTTGACCTCACTACAATTTGCAAAATTGTAGCCGATATGGCCAGATATCACAAAGCTAGGTTCTCAAAATGCTTATCGATCAACCCAAACCCTAAACAACATCAAGCGGATGAGTGTTTTTGGACTGCTACCGATAAAACAGGGATGATTTGTTTTCGCGCACTGTAGCGCCGATGACGACGCTTCATATCGTACGCAATAGCAGAAACAACACAGTGGTACCGCCACTCGTTTTCACGAAAACCGAAAAAAATTCAAGCATTAGCTTACTCCAGTTTGATAACGATGGCTACCATTTTCAAGTCAAAAAGGGAGTTTTTAGTGCTTAGCTTTATAAAATGTGGGCCGTACTTACAGCTGACATATACTCTGAAACACTCACCACAATAATAGGTACGATAAACATTGATGGTGTCACAAATTTTCATCCGGAATCGGCCTCCTACATGACAACATGCATCCTTGCACCACAATCAGAACCAATGGGAAGATCAAATATTTTGGTAGGGAACACCAACTGCTCTGCCTACTGTCCTGTGCCAGCACCGTGTGATGATTTCCTCTTCTTTAACTTGAAACAGTGACTCGGGGTATGATTTGAAGACAGTGAGAAATTCAACACCGTTCGCAAGAAGTTGAATTGCCAAGTGGCGTTATTATATTCCGATTGACAAAAAAAACTACTGTGACAGTACGAGAAGCACTAAGAAGTTAGCAGTGATTCTGTAGAGAAGTGAAGTAGGTTTTTGCTAAACTAAGCCTACGAAAAAAATCTTTTGCTAATCAATATTTGCTTACTTGGAACCAAATAACCCTTACTTTTTGAATGACCTTCAAAGTTATTATGCTTTGCATAGAGAGATGAATAAATAAGTTTTTTTAGCGCCAATAGTGCATAGTCATCATAGACACTGCTCAAATGTTAGACAACGGCAGAAACTGAATTCACATTTTTATTCTTCACTACTTCCGAACTGTCTGCCTCACTCTTAACATGGGTATCGTACAAAACTAGTCCGTTTGGCTACATATTTCACAGCAATATGAAGCAAATAGCTAGTAGTTGACATCGGAATCATCAACATGTACAAACACTGGCGAGCTTTGATTATACCTACTGAGTGCACTCAGTCATTGTTCTGTTAAAAATCAACATACCTTTGAAAACGCCTTGTCATGCGTCAGGTATTTTACATAGAACATATAATATTAAAGTAAAAGGTCGTTATTTGAACTCAGTTAAGTAAAAACGCACAGCCCTGTGTATTTTTATTAAGGGAAATTACTAGACAATTTGAACACAATGTTACCCACAACAGGTAATTCAAACTGAAAGCCCCTTGTTTTCGTTGCTGCTCTCACAATCTGTCCAGAGTGATAACAACATTTTGCAAAAATAAGCTAAACTGAATTTAGTAGAGGAGGAAAAAAACGTCTAAACACTAAGGCTTACTGCTTGCATGCATGTCGGTGGTTGTTTTTGGCGTATCGTCAGCCTGATTACACCCACTTCAAGGCAAAGGCCTCTCCGATGATCAGCCAATCAACTTGGTCCTGTGCTTTCCGCTGCCGCGCTATACGTACAAACTTTTTCATCTCATTGGCCCACCTAACAACCTTCTGTCATCACTTCGTGCGCTTTCCTTCTCTGTGAATACAGTCAGTTACCTTTAATGACCAGTGGTTATTCTGCCTGCGAACTATACGTGCCCAGCCCATCTCCAATTCTTCTTCTTCTTCATTTCAACAACGATACCCTTAATGCCGATTTGTTCCCTGACCCACTTTGCTCTCTTTTGTCTTAAGGTTACGCCTATCATTTTCCTTTCCATCGCTCGCTGCGTCATCCTCAATTTAAGCTGAATTCTGTTTGTAAGCCTCCAGGCTTCTGCTACGTAAAAAAGTACGGGGAACTGAATGCAGGAACAGCGCAACCTACAAGTAGTTACTTCGTAACTACGGAAGCGAAAAAACAAGGACAGAAAAGAGCGCTGACTTTCAACAGATTTAATATCGGAGTGGTGTACATATATAGGCGAAAAATGAGAAACTTTTTTTGTTTTTTTTTGAAAAATGAGAAATGAGAAACTCGCAGGCCACGTGTGAGATAATTGAAGCTTATCAAATAAACAAGTTTGGCGGTAAATGTGTTAGTTGCCCATCGGTTGCGTTGTTGCAAGAGGAGATTGCGTATCTCGACCTTTTTTAAGTTACATATGCATTTGTTTCCTCAGCCCATTCAACAAGAGACAAGAATTTTGCTGACATTGTATCGCAGTAGTTGTTCCTGCACCCTTCTACGCATGCCCATTTTTCTCATTTTTCGCCTATATATGTACACCACTCCGATATAAAATCTTTGTTGAAAGTCAGCGCTCTTTTCTGTCCTTGTTTTTTCGCTTCCGTAGTTACGAAGTAAATACTTGTAGGTTGCCCTGTTCCTGCATTCAGTTATGTCCTACCAACTTGCCCAAGCTTCCACGCTTCAAGTACGGGGAAGACGCAGCTGTTATATACCTTCCTCTCGAGGGTTAGTGACAGATTATCAATCATGATTTCAGAATGCTTGCCGAATGTAATGCACCCATTTTTCATTCTTTTCTATTCTTCTAGTATTTTTATTCTCATGGTTGGACTCCACGATTGCTACCTCTGCAAGACATGTCTTGGTTAATAAAGGAACGAATTCTTGCACAATTTCTTTTTTTAGAACTTTGATATTGCCACTCCCAACATGCACGCGGTATCAGTAACTGTTTAAACACTACTATAGCTGTACCTACCACTGCCTTGCTACAGTCTCTAACTTTGTATCGTACTATGCTATCGCAGATGGGCAGTGGATAGTGCTCACGCAATATATTTTTGTTAACTTCTCGTGGGTCCATGCATACTCTAAGCGACCCGTTCTTTTTCCCTACAGCAACCAGTGGGCTCACCCATTCAGCTGGTTCTTCTACTTTCAAGATGATGGCTGTTTTTTTTTTATGCGGGCGAGTTCGTCACATAGCGGTTTTTTCAGTGCCAGTGGTACTCTCCTCACTGGTTGAACGACTGGAAAAGCGTCTGGCCGAAGAACCATATTGTATTTTCTTTTTACGCAACCGGTGCCTCGAAAAAGGTGCGCGAATTATGTCTCGGGTGCCTCTGCACCGCTTCGTCCTATCGCATTGATGGTTGCCGAGAATTCTAAACTCACGGCAAGTGCTCAGGCCGACAATTGCTTGGCGCCCTTTCTTGACGATGAAGAAGTTGTTTTTTTTCTTTTCTGCGCCATTTTTCTCCAGTGCTACGGACGCCATGCCAAGGTGTTCGATTACGGACCCATTGTAGGCGGTGAGCACTGTGGCGCTCTTCTACAATTCCGGTGTTTTTGATATGCGTTTGAAGACGCTGAGCGGAATAAGGTTCACCTGAGAACTTTCTATTTTCAGTTCAATTTCGCAGCCGTGCATCTTAACACCTATTGTCCAATCTTTTCCTACGTTGTTGCTGATGCCACAGGTGCTAAAGTCAAGCACGTCGAAATAGTCATCTGAGTCGTTCTGAATCTCGTTACCGGCGTGTTCTTGCAGCAGGCCGCAAAGTGATTTTTTCTTTTGCATGCGTAGCATACTCTCCCGTAAGCTGGGCACTGCCGTGGCGCATGGCTCTTATTGCATTGCGTCCAACGACTTTTTTGCAGTTTTCCGCGTTCATTCCGCCGGAAACGTCAACCTGTACGCGTTAATTGGCACATGCAGTATTTTGTTGCGGCACTACTTCTGCTGCTTTGCACATATTCTCTGCTTTCTGTGGAGTCAGGTTTTTGTCCCGCAACATTTTTTCTCTGGTGTTACTGTTATTGGTGCCGAAAACAGTTTGTTCCCTTATTATGGACTCTACAAGGCTCCCAAAATTTCAAAGCTTGGCTTGCGTCCTTAACTCTCTTGAAAATTGTTCGAAAGGCTCTGCCTCATCTTAGACCCAGACGCGGAACACATGTCGCTTGTAAACCTCGTTCCCTTGCTCGAGACAGTACTCATCGAATTTGCGCACCAGCGTGGGGTAGTCGCCCTTTTGCTCACCTTCATTGAAGGTAAAGTTGTTGAAGATTTCCAGTGCCTCTTTGCCAGCGGTGCTGAGAAAGATCGCTGCTTTGACCACTTCTGTCCTGGGTTTCTCCGCAGAAGTCGCCGTAAAGAATATGCCAAGTCTTTGCTTGAAGAGCTCCTAGTTACGTCTGACGTTTTCAGACAGTTGCAGTGGTCCCGGTGGTTTTATGGAGTCCATTCTTTGCTGCTTGTGGCGCCGGCAGTTGTACTTTTGACACCATGTGTTATGTGTAGGTGGCAGTAAGACGACACATGATGTGACTGAGGCAGAGCAGACCGCCCGCAGCTTATATTGGGCTTCCTTATATAGCCGCATGCGCTGCCAGGGAAGGGAGAGGGTGTGACAGTGGGGCTCATTATCGGCTTGCGCGCTGCGATAGCCCAGTACGATACAACATTCACAGCAATCTACACACATTGTGAAAAGGAAGTGCTGCTAAATATGCACTACTACAAGCCCATTTGTTATCTAGTTATATGTGAAACTCTATGCAAAGTTTCACACGTAGAAAGAAGTAGAGTATGTGCACACCATGGCATGAACTGTCCAAGAATTTCGAAGCCTGCACATTTACTGTACACTGAATAAGTCATAAAGCAAGAAACAACAATCTATGCTCCCAATTTCGTACAGCTTGAACATACCTGGAATGAACATACCACGCCTTCACTATTTTTCAGTACACGGCTTCCATTTGTCCGCCTGGCATATTGGTGGCGCATGGGGTTGTCATTATGACAACTGTTGAGCTTCTTATGACTGGATGTGGGTAGCTCGGAAATCAATAGTCTCACCTTAGTCCACTTTTCTGAGAAGAAAAAAAACAGTCATGAGCAAGTCAAGACAGAAATGGTTGAACAAATTATGCTCATTATTAAAGTGTCTTCAACCATACCTTGCGAGGGTTTTGGTCCATCAGCTTGCTTTCAGTGATGATACATTCTCCGCTGACTTCAGGTAGGTTCAGAGTGATGAGGCATTCAAGCGTACACTGATATGAGCAGTTCCTCTGAGGCTGCGGTTGGGTTGTAAGAACAAAAAAGTCCTTGTTACTGTTGTAGAAGCGTGAACGGATTCGCGATGCATGACTAAAAAGAATGTATATGAGAACACTGCATATAAGAAAGGTAGTGTGGACATAACATCGCTGTTTTTGTGAATTGGTCCTGTGGATAGCATTATATTGAATTTGTTTTGGTGACGTTCTTTAAAGGAGAAAGCTAGGTAATTTACCAACTGGATGGACTATATAGTTCATGCAAATGTGATATGTTTCAATACCAACTTACGAAAATTGTTCAAATGCGTATATGTATTGAAGGTTCACTTGGCTCTACTATGTATTGAATTTATGAGCATATCTTGCAGCAGACTCATTTTGAGCAGAAACAGGTAGAACTTATGCTGTGATCTGTGCTACAAATTGTAGCAGTAAAGATATTTTCAGCGAATGGGACAATAAAGTAAACAATCTCCAAATTTCACAAGGCGTGCATCTCATTAGCTGTAGAAGTCGAAAACCCTTATGAAATGACAAAAACTGTAGCGCGTGCACAAGAAAAGGGCCATGTTTAGAAGCAAAGCAGCGCATTTTCACTCACCGGTGAACGCGCCCACATTGTGCAAGTTCAGAATGAATTACCGAAGGATATGGTGCAAATAAGAACTTTGAGTGATTTTGAGGATGCTCTTGATAGGCATTTTGTTGAGAATGTATAGTTTGCAGTGTTCATGTATGTCTTTCTTTAGAAATGTTTCATTGGTAATAGAGATCATGTTGTAAGTATATTGACTAAAAAAGCATGTAACTGTGTTTCTAATATAATTATGCTATATGTTACAGAGTTCATCTTACGATTTTTCAAATATTTAATTTTGTGCAACTCAATTCTTCACCCTCCTTGTAACGACCCTCAAGTGAGGGTTAACAGTATGACAAATAAATAAATAAATAAAAAATAATTCCATCTTCGGAGACAGTCTCCAAGCGATTTGCCGGCGTTGATTTTTCACGCGCAGCCGGACGTTGGTGAAGCACAGCAGCTGACATGGTTCACAGCCTCTAGACACGTTCGCTTCGTCGTAGCGGTCCGTAAAGTCTGACACACAAGCTCGCATTGCTATATCAAAGCTGAATTAAACCGGAGCTTCGCAATGCAGATCGACAAAAAGTACTGTGGCGACCATGGTACAATTTGGACAAGTTAACCGACAGAAACACAATCGATACCGATGGGCTGCTGCTTTTCGAGCGTCAGGATAATCTCAATACTTAAACTAAACGAATCGCTGCTCTTGTATTATTAGTAAAAGTAATAGAAAATGTTTTATTCACTTTTTATGAAAAAGACGTGGTAACTAATCTTTTAATGATTTTTTTATACATGCTAAAATAAAAATTTTAGCCGCGTTGAGCGCCCCTAACAAGGAAAATGCACACTAACTTATCCGACCACAAGAAGAGGAGTTGGTAGTTCCACTATACGCGCAAATGACGAAACTTGCCGTAGTCGATTTTTTCGCCCTCTATGGCCATCACTTGAGCTTGACGGTTTCCGGAGCCTGCTATAACATCCCCACTCACTGCATTTAGGAATGCATGGACCCTTTCCACGCAGACTTGTACAGAATATTCAGTGATCTTTCTGCGGTGGGCCTGTCAATACAAGCAGTACTGATGTGTGAGACAGCCTAGAACGACCGAGCACGTTTTCGCGGCACTTATCTACGGACGGCCTCCTTACTGCATTTGGGTCGAAAGAAAAGGCTTCAAAACAGGCCACAAGTTCGTCAAACGTGCCTCACGAACGTCGAGAATCTCTTGATTTCAAAGTTAGAATATTTGCTCACAACATCTTTGGAGTGGCGCGGCATACGATGCTTGCTTTCTCCAGCAAGCTTTAGTGCAGTCACCGTCACCAGTTCATCGTATTCATCATCCTCGTGGTCGGAGTCGACCACCTCTCTCGCCAACTGAACGATCACGGAAAGGAATCCATCACTGATTCAAAGCACGGTGCCCACAGGTAATGTTTAGGTAACAGCCCCGACTTCTCAGAACTTTGCCACCGTCACAGAAGCCACACAACTAGACAACTCGCCGAACGACAACTAGTACCAGCAGAAAAACTGCACGATACCAGTACACTCGCATTCGTTTCAGTGCGTGCGCTAGCGTTGCGCAGTAGCTGCAATCACTGCATGGATACTCCACCTAACAACACCTTAGGCGTCACCAAAGAGAATAGGTTCAGCTTGTGCAGGGTTAAGCGAATGGACCAGATAAGTGGCAGTATATAGGTGCAGCGCCTCCTCTATTTTTTTTTTAAATTCCTGGGTGAACGCTTTCTTTAGGCCGTTGAGCACTCGCTGCGCCTCCGCTCGCCGCTTCTGCATGGCGGCGGTGCGCGAGTAGACTACGGTAAGCTGGCGCTGGATGGCCGCGCGTATTAGGAAGCTTGCAAATTCGTGTTTTCATACAAGTTTACTTGCATTCGTGCTTCTCGGCGGCTTTTATGGGCACAGAAGAGAGAAAAATAACACGAACATAACGGTGCAAAGTTTTCATCGGGCTCTGTCAGACCATCGTTCTGGTTCGATATATGCGTTCCAGTTTTATAGCATTCGCGCGTTATTTTCTCTTTCAAGCTATTGCAAGCTCATCATTTGCATGCCTGAGTACATACTACTGCTGTGTACCACTCTATATATCTGACAGAAAGAAATCAGATTGTCTTTATTTCTTTTCATTTCTCGCTACTTACCCAAAAAAAAAACTTACCGGTCCCCTCATGCGTGGATTCACCTGAGACGACTGAAAGGTAAAAACTATGCTCCTTATATTTATTTATTTATTTATTTACAGATACTGCTGTCTCGATACACGAGACATAGCAGGAGTGGGTACATTAGGAAAAGGAACGGACATACATTAAGCAATACCAAAGAAACATACAAAGCATTTAACACATATTACAAAATATGGTTAGGCAGTTCTTTCAAAAACAGTTCAATTGGTTTTTCGCGTAGGGAACCATCTAGGTTGTTCCAAATTTCAACAACGGCTGGAAAAAAAGAATGCTTAAAACAATTTACAAATGGCTGGAAGGGAACAATGTTGAGTGGGTGAGATCGGCGCGTGGTTCGTCGTGCTGAATCACAAAAAGTAATTGGTGCTTCAATGCAACTGCGGCTGTGTACAATGTTATGTAGCAGAGTGATACAGTCAAGTGTGCGTCGGAAAGCAAGGGGTTCTAACGACAATGAGCATGCGTGAGATGAGGGAGAAAAATTGCGGTCATACCGGCCAAATATAAATCGTATTGCTTTTTTCTGTATGCCCACGAGTGCCCCGCCGCGGTGGTCTAGTGGCTAAGGTACTCAGCTGCTGACCCGCAGGTCGCGGGTTCGATTCCCGGCGGCGGCGGCTGCATTTCCGATGGAGGCGGAAATGTTGTAGGCCCGTGTACTCAGATTTGGGTGCACGTTAAAGAACCCCAGGTGGTCAAAATTTCCGGAGCCCTCCACTACGGCGTCTCTCATAATCAAAGGTGGTTTTGGGACGTTAAACCCCACAAATCAATCAATGTATGCGCACGAGCATATTTATGTCAAGTGCAGTATAGGGTGACCACACCGCTGAGGCGTACTCTAGCAGTGGTCGGACGAGCGATTTATACGCCGTTAATTTGCAGTCCTTGGTAGAGTGCTTGAGTGTTCGTTTTATGTATCCCAGTTTTCGAAGTGCTCTAGCGCAAATTGTTTCAATGTGATGGTGCCACTTTAGGTTTTGAGTGTAGGTAACACCAAGATATTTGAATGTATCAACAGAGTTTAGGTAGTGCCCATTGTAACTATAACTAAATTTAGCGGCTGTTTTTTGTTAGTAAATGTCATTTGAACAGTTTTTTGGTAATTAATGTTCATTTGCCATATGGCGCTCCAACCACAAAAGGACGAAAATACTTTGTTCAAAACATCTTGGTCATGAGCATTATTTACGCTAGTATATAAAACGCAGTCGTCAGCGTACAATCGCAGCTTCACTGGTGTGTCCTTAATGATCTGTGCGACATCGTTAATATAAATAATGAACAATAGTGGCCCAAGCACCGAGCCCTGTGGTACCCCGGAAGTGACTGCACACGACGATGACTGCGCATGCTCAAACGTAACAAATTTTGACCTCAAACGTAGAAAATCAGCTATCCAGCCTAATATTTTGTCATCGTTGATAATACTTCTGAGTCTAGTAAGAAGTTTTTTGTGACATACTACATCAAATGCTTTGCTATAATCTATGAATATGGCGTCAACCTGTCCTCGAGTATTAAGAGCCGAAGCGATGTCGTGAGTGAATTCAATGAGCTGTGTAGTTGTAGAAAAACCAGAGCGGAAACCATGCTGATTACGGCACAATAAGTTGTTATTAGTGAGGTGCTGAAGTACATGTTTATGAATTATGTGCTCTAAAAGCTTGCAACAGGTACACGTTAATGAAATAGGCCTGTAGTTAGAAATGAGTTGCTTATTACCCGATTTAAACACAGGAATTACATTGGCGATTTTCCAAACGGTCGGCACAATAGCCGTTTCTAATGATTTAACAAAAATTATTGATAGATAACGAGCGTTCCATTCTGCGTAACGCTTCAAAAACATGTTTGGTATGCCATCTGGCCCAGCACCTTTAGTAGTGTCGATATTCAACAGAAGATTAAGAACGCCAGTGTAGCTAATTTCAATTGCTGGAAACGAATCTATTTCCTGGCTGCTACGAATGTCAGGGGTCGTTTCATTGTCATCTCCAAATACAGTTTGAAAATACTTATTGAAGGCTTCAGAAATTTTGGATGAATCGGAGCAGGACACATCATCTATCATGAAGGTTGACGGACAGGCCGTGGTAGGATTGATAGTTTTCCAAAACTTAATGGGATTATTTTTCATAAAAGAGCTTAACGTTGTATTAAAGTAAAACTTTCTGGCATCACTGATTTTAGCTTTTAGTTCAGATTTAAGCAAGTTAATTTGGGACTCCCCGTCATTATTGTGAACCCTCCGCCGCTTTCTCAGTCGCCTAATACGACGTTTAGGCTGTATAATTGACCTGGTATACCAAGGGTGTTTGGCATGACGTTTTATGCTCTTGTGAGGAACAAACTGCGCTATACATTCATTAATTATACTGTAAAATTGGTTAGTCAACGTATCAATACTGCAGTGGTCACTACTCGATAAGAAATCGTCAAAGCATGTTGCAAGTTTAGCAAAAATAGAAGTGTCGTCTGCGCCTTCAAAATTCAGCACAGTCTTAAACGTTGGTCGTACTGGCTTACAAGCAACATTTAAATGAACAATAACGGCCTTATGGTCGGAAATTCTATCGACAACCCTGCACTGATATCCATTCGTAACCAACTCATGGTTGGCAAAAACAAGATCTAGTATAGAATCCTCGCGCGTAGCCTGATCAACCAGCTGTGTTAGATCGAAAGCTAGTGACAGATTAATTAAAGAATCACAAATTATTCTGTCACGACCAGTTGATGTTAACAAATTCCAATCTATAGAGGGGGCATTAAAGTCACCAGTCAATACGAGTTTGAAACAGTCCAGCCTTTGTCCCACAATATAGTCAGTGACAGTCGAAAAAACGTCTGAGGCAGAGTTAGGAGGACGATAGAGAGCACCAACAACAATAGCGAGACCATCAAGCATTAGTTTGCACCATATAGATTCAGTATTTGGGAGTTCTTGCAATAAAGAAATTTCAATACCATTTTTAATAAAAAGTGCCACTCCGCCACCACGGCCAGAAGGCCTATCTTTTCTTAGAACCGTGTAACCAGGAGGCAAGAATTCATGATCAATGATAGATTCATTTAACCAAGTCTCGGTCACACAGATAGCTGATGGACTATGACGCTCAATGAGCCAGTTAAAGTTTGCAATTTTATTAACTAGGCTTCTCGCATTTAAATTCAAAAGCGCAAAGGACTTCGCACTAAGCCGTCATGCATTGTTTGTAGCAGACAGCCGACGGCTTTCGTTAACGATAACTTTTTTCTTCTCATCCCAAGAATACCGAACGTTGTCCACCAACAAATGATCGTAGTGCAGCCTGGCTTTTTTCGCATCCCTTCTTATCTCGGCTGAATTCCGCCACAGTTCCCTGCGTATCTGCCTCACGCGCTCAGAGAAGTCTTCATTTATAAATATTTTCGTGCCCTTCAACTTGCTTGCATTGCTTAAAATAGCAACCTTAGTTCTAAAATCCAGCAACTTAATATTGACTGGTCTTAGGCTAGTACTACTGCTCTTACGCACTCCCAGCCTATGGCATCGTTCGATATCGCCACACTTAACATCTAGTTTTGATGTAATCAGTCCAGTTACTGTTTCCAGCAACTCGTCTGAAGTCTCCCCAGAATTCTCGGTTAAGCCATAGATGAGCAGGTTATTTCTACGAACCTATTCTCTAAATCGTCGTTTTTTTTGTCCAGTTTACTAACAATCTCTCGAATGTCAGCTAGGGCTTTCTCGAGTTCAGACACGCGTGGTGCAACATCAGTAATTGACGCAATGGACAGCTCAACTTTAGTTAATCGTTCTTCGAAGGATGCAACCCTAGATGAAAGACCTGTTATCTCCTGTGCAATTTTAGTCTGCCCCGAGAGCAACTCTCGCAACATGTCTTCGACCTCAGGACCAGGGTTACTCTCCACATCACCACACACAAGCAACAGCATTCTCAAGAAATTCATCAGCACAAAAGACATATTCATGAGGTCTGCAGGGGGGTCCGGCAGCAGCAGTAAGAAATAGTTGCCACTTCTATAGCTTTTGAAATTGTACTTTAAGCTTACCTGCAATACAGAGCATAAGAATTTGAAGCGAGTGCTTTCCATGCCGCCGCCGGACCCACTGAAGAGCAGCGGGCGATGCGATGCCTTCATACGTTCCGGTGTCGTCACAGATGTCGCCTTGTTCCTGATATCGCACCATGGGCACTCCCTTTCAGTCCAGCTGATACGGTTGCCAAAAAGTTTCTTCGCCGTAACCGAGCAAGCTACTTCGCCGCACGAGGAATAGACGAAACATTCGTTGACCGGCCCAGAGGGTACGTTGCTTGAAAAAGATGGTCCGTCCAGAACACTGTAGATTCCGGTGCATGCAGCAATCTGCAATACAGAGCATAAGAATTTGAAGCGAGTGCTTTCCATGCTGCCGCCGGACCCACTGAAGAGCAGCGGGCGATGCGATGCCTTTATACGTTCCGGTGTCGTCGCAGATGTCGCCTTGTTCCTGATATCGCACCATGGGCACTCCCTTTCAGTCCAGCTGATACGGTTGCCAAAAAGTTTCTTTGCCGTAACCGAGCAAGCTACTTCGCCGCACGAGGAATAGACGAAACATTCGTTGACCGGCCCAGAGGGTACGTTGCTTGAAAAAGATGGTCCGTCCAGAACACTGTAGATTCCGGTGCATGCAGCAATCTGCAATACAGAGCATAAGAATTTGAAGCGAGTGCTTTCCTTGCTGCCGCCGGAAACATTCATTACACTGAATGTTTTGTACTTCCCTCCAGAACATTTCCGCGCCCAACATGGTTTTAATACTGTCTCAAGGATTGGAGACAAAGCTAGCTTCTGCCCCTCAGCTGGTTCACTGCCCTCATGATCGGCTCATTACAACCAAACGAAGACGTTATGGACCATCCGACATGTCACTAACATTATGATATATGACTTCATATGATGACACGTATTGATGATTTCTTGCATCACTTGTGTTCAAGCTGCCGACGCGAGAAGACACCGGACGCCGCTGGCTACCAATTTTCGCTTTTGATAAGGCATTTGAAGCTATCGCCTTGATGCACTGTGTGGCTGTAGCCCCGTCAAATTGCAGCTTCCGCTGAAGTTCGGGTGAGCGTGCTTGCAGTAATCAGGCAGAACGATTGGTCTTCTAATAAATGTTCGTACTACATTCAAATATGTGGCCGACATTTGCAACCCTACTGTTTTAAAGATTAAAAGTAGTGGTGAATGAAGACTATCCGTCACGCTTGGCAACATGACAATTGGTGCTAAACGGGAGTGTGCTGCATTCGAACGATCAACAAATGAGTCGATCAGTAGCAACACTGTTTCACGATCGCTGTCCTGTGCAACGATAACATTAAGCCCCGAAGCTGACTGGGAGCCCGTGGGCACCACAGAATTAGTTGGCCTCTACTCAGCTGGCTACCAAATCAAGAGGCCAGAGGGAAGCAAAAAGAAACAGAGCTGAGCAACTGTTTATTAAGGCTACAGCACTCCGTCCACGAATACACAGACAAGCTCAAGCAACTGACTACAGGCAGCTTTTTTCGTGCCTGTAACTTTGGCTCAAGTTGAGAGTCGGCATTAGACTTCAGACTTTAACAGCACCTGTTCAAAACACAGACAACGATTGCAGAAATCGCGCCGCATATGGAGCTGTTCTTGTCTATTTCACAATAATTTGATTATTTAAGCTCGCAAATTGTGAAAACACCTGCCATAGTTCCTCATTTTCTGACACTTGCTTTTTTACTGAGGCAACACGTCAGGCTATGCGAAAGGAACGGATGATGACCTGTATTTTTGGAAGCAGTCTAGTGTCATTTTGTGCTATTTAGTGCATGAACTATAGGCTTGCCCATGATGTGCGGCGTCACTAGAGAGTAGCAAGCACCGGGGAACATTAGGCACTTAAGCTTTTATTATTAGCTCCTGTGAAGCCTTCTCTCTCAAATCGACTTTCAGTTAGTAAAAAAAGCAACTCTCAGTCTAGTGAACGCCAGGGTGACAAAGCGATCTTCCACGGATTACTTGCATTCGCTATCTAGTATCGGCCTAGTTAGCAGACGACGCGCTATCGCCTCGAGTAAGTAGTCGCGAACGACTCAAGCCGTTGAAATGAGCTTAGTGCCCACAACAACAAGTGCTTCACGATTCTCGTTTTCAAGTTTCCATTACACCTTAGACAATGCAACTGCAACCAAAAACTAAGCCGTATAGCAGCTTCGAATGCAGCCACGGCATTCGTTTGCACGAGAGACGACGCGGCGGCATCTCTACTACAGTGGCGGTGCCTGGCGATGGAACACCGCACTAGCAACGACGGCCACTTCCTACGTAAATCCGTTCCTCCGGCTAGGCACTGAAAATGTATAGGAGGCGCTTACAGGTGTTTTGTAGTGTTGGTCTCTGTGGAGTCTGCTCAGGAAAGAGGGCCTTGAATTGAATCCTCCTCTCGCGTGCGCGCGAGCTATGGAGGCGATCGATTCGCCATATGGGAATTACCAAGGATGGAGCTTGCAGTGGTGATTGCTGTCGGTTGTAAGTTGTCACTGATTACTGATTACTGTCAGTTGTCAGCAGCCGTCAGCTGCGCATGGTTCGCTTGGGATGTGGCGTCACATTCCGTTCCAATGCATTTTGATAGCCTCTTCATCATTTTGGGAGGAGTTAGCTCAGACCCCATTACTACACGGACTTGAAAGTGAATATTCGACACAAGTCTGTCTGGTTAGGTACGAAACTGAGAGATGATTTAGACTGCAACCAAAAGTTTTGAAAAAAGTCGATGTTTCGAAACCGACTTGGTTCCTTCCTCTGGGGTGACTGCGGAGGCTACGTAACAGCGTCGTCTTCAAAGCACTCGTGGGGTGGCATATGACCTCTCTCTCTCTCTCTCTCTCTCTCTGTCGTTTTGCCATGGAGCGCAGTCTGTGTGAATACACTGGAGTAAGGGTTCCGAGAGAGTGTTTGATATTATGGGCTGTCCTCTGTATGTGCCACGACTCGAGTAAAAACCTTCTTCTCCAGTTCGGCTCCCTTTCAAGGATGGCCGTCGCTTCAAAATTTATTTTGTGATCCAACGTCTCAGCATGTTCGGCGACTGCGCTGTGCTCTTTGTAGAACTTCCGCACATCATTGGCGTGTTGCTTCAGTCGTTCCGGTAGGTTTTTCGTCTCGCCGATATACGACGACGGGCACTCGCCACACGGAATTTCGTAAACGACACCGGGGCACCTGCCCATTGTTGGCCGATCTTTCGGGTGGGGAGGAGGCGGCCCAGCGTACACGAAGGCACGTGCGCAATGCGAACCCCTTCTTTCCTGAAAATCTGCGCTAACATGTCGCTGGTTCCCTGAACGTATGGAACCGGCACGCGTTTCGGGGGGCTGTCAATTGAGGTTGATTGGTGTTTTCGTATCTTCTGTTTATCTGCGCGGCGGGTGGTGGCTGGTGGCTCGAATGAAGTTTTTTGGGTATCCATTTTTTTCTGAGGTCAGCATTAACGCGGGCCTCCTCTTTCCTTCGCTCGGTGTCATTAGAGCATAAGTTTCTAGCTCTCTCGAGTAGCGTGGTGACAACCGAGGCCTCGTGGCAGGTGGGGTGGGGAGAATCTAATCGAAGGTAGCGGCCAGTGTGCGTTGGCTTCCTATGAACCCAGAACTCCAGGCCGTTGCGCTTTCTTGCCACCTGGACGTCGAGAAAGGACAGGCAGTGGTCGCTTTCACACTCGGTCGTGAATTGTATGGCTGGGTGCACAGAATTTAGGTGTTGTCTGAAGTTTTCAGCTTCAGCCATCATTAAGACCGCTGAAACATACGCATGTTTCGACAGCCGAACACAACCTTGTCCGCGAATTTTGGTGAGCGTAACACCTGCAGTTCACGGGGAAGCACTAAAACGACGCACACGCACACGTTAATCGTTCTTGCGGAACGGCGCACCATGAACCGAAGTGGGAGCAGAAAGCGCTCACTGTGGTTTTCGCGAATGACTGATCAAAAGCATGCACATGGCACCAAAAGAGTTCAAAGATCTGAAGACTGTGAAAATCCACTAGGTAGATATATATCTCCGCAAAAAGACCCCCGTCATGCGGTGGCGCTATGGTGCAATGAGTAAGACATTTGCTTCACGCGCATGTGGTCCCGAGTTCAATTCCTGGGCTGTGCTTTTATGTTAATCTCGAAAATATAGGTGGTTGTGATACCAATGCTTTTCTAAATACCTGTGGCCGTAATATCCGCTGCATTCTCGTCGAGAAACCGCTCTGAAAAGCGTAAAATATAGTACTTTTTTTCCGCCTAGCCGCATCTATGCCGGGCCGCCTCCGGAAAGTCACGCCTAACTGCAGGCCATATCTTGCGAGAAAAATTTTGACCTAAAACCCCGGCTAATCTTTGTCCCGGCTATTCTGAAGGCCACTTAAAATCGGGCCGGTTTCTCTGCAACACGGCTACGGAGCCGCCTAGAAGCGGCGATAATTTGACCTATTTTCCTGCCTGCAGGCGTGTAGTCTAGCCAGGATTTTACTTAGAGTGTAGGAAAAATAGTATACGATATATAAAAGACTTGTTAACTGACCGGACTGCAAGAACGATACTAGGCGAAGCAGAATCTCAATAGTTTAGTCTTGGCAGAAGGGGTACGCCGCAAGGCTCAGTCCTATCCCCCTTTCTTTTTAACTTCGCCCCGCCACGGTTGTCTAGTGGCTAAGGTACTCGGCTGCTGACCCGCAGCTTGCGGGATCAAATCCCGGCTGTGTCGGCTGCATTTCCGGTGGAGGCGGAAATGTTGTAGGCCCGTGTACTCAGATCTGGGTGCACGTTAATGAACCCCTGGTGGTTGAAATTTCTGGAGCCCTCCACTACGGCGTCTCTTATAATCATATGGTGGTTTTGGGGCGTTAAACCCCACGAATCATTTCTTTTTAACGTGGCCATGATTGGTCTCCGTACCAGACTGAAGAAAATTCCAGGACTCCAACATAGCCTCTATACGGATGACATTACCTTATGGGTAGCAGAGGGTAGTGACGGATACATAGAGGAAACTTTACAAACCGCAGTGAATATTGTAGAAGAATATACCTTTCACACAGGATTACAGTGTTCCCCGGAAAAATCGGAACTTCGTTTCTAGGACCCGACATGTAGGGGTCGGAAAAGTATCCAGGAAAAACCTAACTATAAAGTCTTTGTTGGAAAAACGCAAATACCTACGGCCGAAAGCATAAGAATTCTGGGACCCCGAATCAGCTCGAATGGCATTACGAAGAGGCGATTATATTACTAGAAACCAATGCGCTTCAAATATGCGTCTACTTAAACGAATTTAAAACCGGCACTAAGTTATGAAGGAAAATACTGTGATAAGACTGGTTCAGGCTTTTGTCATCAGTCGTATTGTATATGTGATTCCGTATGTCAGACTGCAAGTGGCCGAAAATGAAAGGTTTGACAGAATCATTAGACGAGTTTTCAAACAGGCGATCGGACTTCTAATAACTACACCTAATGATAAATTTCTTCAATTAGGGCTTCAGAACACATTAGAAGAGCTTAAAAAAATTCAAAGAATTGAACATTATAAAAGACTAACGCAGAGTAATACAGGCAGAGCCATTCTAGAGGAACTGGGTATAAACTACGCAGATCAATTTGGCGCCAAAAAGGATATCCCGTATGAGATCAGGAAATGTTTAGTCTTACCCATTCTTAATCTTACCCATTCCAAAAAACATTCAACCCAACCATCACAAGGCAAGGAGAGCTGAAAGGGCGAAAAATATACATAATAACGTAAAAGATTTCTGAAAACAACATACGTAGACGTGGCCTAATACTAATGAAATGACAACATGACTATAGCAGTAGTGGACTACAAAGGAATTCAAAAGGTCAGCGGCTCGGTGAGAACGAGCTTTGTAGAAGAGGCGGAGGAAGCAGCTATTGCAATGGCCATAGCATCCACCTCAACTTCAGTAATTGTTAGCGACTCGCAGATGGCTGTGAGAAACTTTGAACGAGGGCGAATATCCCAAATAGCTTTAAGAATATTGGCTCGATGCAAAGACCAACAACAATAGGTAGAGTCTGGGCACCCGCTCACTCCTCCTTACCCGGCATTGAGGCTGCACACCAGACAGCTCGAGGACTTACAGACCGAGCCTCTGGATTGAACTGGTCAAGTGGGGAACACGATGGGAGATTTGAGCGGATGACCACTTACAGAAATATTAGGCAGTATTACAGGCTAGGCAAGAAAATTTATCCTCTCGCACACTCGTCATTGAACAAAGGACAGGCGGTGGCGTGGCGCCTACTCCAGACCCATACGTTTCCTAGTCCGGTAACAATGAACCGCTGCGTGCCGGAATTTCATTCGGACAAGTGTGTATTTCGCCCCAACAGGGCGGACTTGAGCCACAATTTATGGGCATGACCGCAGGCCCCCATGAGAGGCGAATTTCCAGACGGGAGTGGATGGGATACCGCGCTCCTTAGCTCTGACTCTCAATTACAAGCCCGCTGAATACGGCAGGCTGAAGACGCCGCCAGGGCCCATGGGATCTTGGCTGTCATCTAGGTTTGGTCCTTCCTTCTCCTCTCGCACCTGAAAAAACGAGGAGGATCTTTCTGCTAACTATATAAAGTTTGTTCTTAATCATCACCAACTAAGTCAAGAAATGTGTACAGCCTTTAACTCCAGCTGTCAAGTACTCACAGGCCATGTAGCTTTCATCAAGAAAAATCGAGCGCTGTCTTGTCGAAAGTAATTTACGCTAGAAGCAATCGTTTTGGAGTTGATGGCAAAGAGCACGAAGCGTGTGCAACAGCTCTTACTTCTTCATTTTTTCTTGCACAAGTTCTACCTTCAATTATTTTATTTGGTGTGCACGTGTCACAATGCAGAAACAGCAGCAGTCGAATCCAGGGATCTCACTTTAATTGTATTAGAATACTGGCAAACTGATCGGGAGAGAACCGCGTCAACAGCAACAGCTCTTACTTCTTCATTTTTTCTTGCACAAGTTCTACCTTCACTTATTTTATTTGGTGTGCACGTACTCAAGAGATGGCACACAACATGTTACGTAGTTCAGAAGTAGGTCTTTTGTTGAAAGGTCCTCGTTTCAATGGCATATGGAGAAATCGGGACATTCACAAATGTACGCATTACAGTTGCATTTTGGAAAATTTTACAGCGGAATCTTTTAAAGGTTGCTATTTAAAACTGGAAAATAAAAAAATATTTTGCACTCTAGTTTCATATTTCAGGCATTAAAGGGTTAAACCGACCCAAAAATACATATTTAGGAGCTTGTTCAGACATTTTAATCACAGAAATACAAAACTGTGGTCAGTTGCACATAGCGAAAACTGTGCACATCAGCATGAAGAGGCTAAGCAGGAGTCCAAGCAACCATCTGGCTACCATCAGACCGCAGCTGCAGCAGTGTGATCTGTCATTCACAATTCCCATAACTGCCAGCACTTATGTATATTATAATACAACAATTTAGGAAAACTTTTTTTGCTTTGAGAGGGAAAAAGAACAGAAAAATGGGAAGCGACGAAGCGATCAACCCATTTGGGAGAATCTGTTTAAATGTTTTTGCGATATGCATTACACAACATTTAACAACACATGAATGTATGAACTAGCATCAAAACCTAGGCACTGGGGAAATATTTCTAGGAAAACTAGGGAAATATTTATTTTGCATGCTTTTTAAATTGGGTTGGGAAAATGTACTTCACAGTCGGTATATTACTTGGGTTTTTGTTTCAAATGTCTAGTAGTAATGTTGCCAAGTCTAACAAGCCATAGCTCGTGATTAGAGTATTTTTATGGTTAATATTTAGTTTACTTGGTCTGATATTTTTTTTCGAAAAGCATGCTACTATTTGTATATTTACCATTACTTGCTTAGGTGCCCTTGCTAATGTTAGGCAGCTTCATTGTTGGCCTCTTGTTTTGCTTCTCCACGTTAACCCTTTTCACGAAGAAATGCTGGTGGGTAGATGTACGAAAACTGACTACCTTAAAGATCAGCTCAGTGGCATATTCATTGCATCCGATCGTGCTGGTGCATTTCTCCTTTGCGAAACTCAGCACATTCAGAATGCTTTCACAGCGCATATTACTGTTGCTGAAGCATTTTGTAAACAAGTTTTCAAGAGTTTCAACAAAATTCAACAGCGCCCAACGTAGACACAATAGCCCCCCCCCCCCTTATCCCTAAACCACGTGAGCGCAGCGACTTCAGAGTATTCCTCATTGGATGGAACTGTCAAAGTTTGTTTACAAGCATCACACTTTTTCTTCAACACACACATTCATGCGAAGTAACCAGCGACATATTATGTAAACTCAGAGTCACTCTTCTTTATGTCCTGGCTGCTTTTGATTTGTGGGGTTTAACGTCCCAAAACCACCATATGATTAGGAGAGACGCCGTAGTGCAAGGCTAGAAAATTTCGGCCACCTGGTGTTTTTTTAACGTGCAGCCAAATCTGAGCACACGGGCCTACATTTCCGCCTCCATCGGAAATGCAGCCACTGCAGCCGGGATTCGATCCCGCAACCTGCGGGTCAGCAGCCGAGTACCTTAGCCACTAGAATACCGCGGTGGGGCAATATGTGCTGGCTGTGGTCATGAGAAATGATCAGAGCACTCTCTGTGACTTGCATGTTTTCAAACTCAGTGAATGCATCGACCCTTTCCCCCAGGCTGTTGCTTGGTGCGCTAGTGCTATCACTTGCTAGGGAGTATAACAAAGTGATCACTGCACTTGGGTCAAAATCGCCATACCTTACACTTCTTATAAGGCTATAGGAAGAGAGGCAGTCTATGACTCGTGAAGCGTGGAACTACAAGGAAATAAGGCTATAGGAAGAGAGGCAGTCCATGACTACAAGGGACTGGGTTGGCACCTCTCCTTACATACATTTATGAAAAAAAAACTGGGACGGGGTCAGGTGGTCGCTGCGCCCAGAAAATTTTCTGGCGATCCGAAATAAATCTTCTACGGAGTCTTGGCTCAATCTAGATGTCAATATATACCTTTAACATATTGCGCTAAGGTACAAAAGGAGCTCAAGCGTGCTCGTTAAAGGCAACCCGAAGACCCACAGCTGTCGATTCACTGAGGAATCCTCCAAGGACCACCTGCATCTAATCGAGAAAGTCTGACAGCAGTCTAGCTGAAGGTGAATTTCCCCACAAAGATTCAGCCTAATGCCTGGATGTCATGACTGATATGAGGTGGTTCATCTTCTTGTAAAAAATTGTGAGATTTCTTCAAAATTGGGGTTACCCAAAGTGCTGAGATAATTTTTTCAAGCGTTTTGAGTTTTATGAACAATTGGTACTTCAGTTATGCATGTTTATAAAGAAATGAGCATATTTTGGCTATACTACATTGCTAAAGCATGCATTGGACTGTTCGATGAGCAGGTCACACTAGTTATTGTCACTGCCTAAAAAGTTTTGCGCTCCACTGATGCTCCCTGTAGTTGCCTCAATGTCTTTTTTTTGTAAATCAGACGACCCGGGAGGGCACTGCTACCACATTTTTATTTATTTATTTATATACAGATACTGTAGGCCCATCACGGGCTAATGCAGGAGTGAATACAAAAATATAAACAGAAAATAAATACAAATACACAGCATGTTTTTGTACAGCTGAAAAAATAATACATAGCAAATTAACAAGTATAAAGACAGCACTCACAGGTATATACACACTTACACATTTGTACCTTTATATACTCACATATATACACATGCATACAGGCCACATAGATGAAAAAATATTATTTGCAATATGTTCTGCAAATGAAGCCAACGACCCAGAGTTTACAGCTTCCTCGGACAAGTTATTCCAACCAGTAATCGCGTCAGGAAATGGGGCGAACTTGTGGAAATTAATTTGGCTAACAGGTTGCCAAAAGGTTTTGCTGAATGCTGAAATAGCTGAAATGCCAAGCCAACTCTCATTTTTTCAAAAGGACTAGGCTGCAAGTGTGATATTTTAGTGCCTGGCATCACCTTTAGCGTGACACTGCTGCAGTATATCTTGGAGGTCTCTTTGACGTGCCACATTGTTACCTGAATTAAAAAATTGATTCGTAATGTTTGAGAACATTCACATACCTGAAATAGCAGTTTTCTGGCTAATAAATAAAGAAAACTCAAGTGTCCGTCTAATGTGTTGAACGGACACTTCGCAAAGCCATTCTCACACACTTTATCAGGTGGGGAAAGAGTAACACAAAGTGTGGGGAGTGGTTGCCATCAACAGGATGCTCCACTTTGCACTTCACATGGCCCGCTTTGCTACTAATTCCCAATACCTTCTGCATGTGCCTATTCCATGCTGCACCAACACGTGTCAAGATATCTACGAATAGGCCACTGCTCTCCGCAAGGGTTGTAGCTTAAATTAGAACACGGGCCAGCAAGTCCGCTTTCATACTTCCTCTGGTGGCAAATGTACCTATCACTTGGCTCGATTTGCCAACAATTGGAACTAAGAGGATCACCATGCCGAGGTTGCACCGTACTCCTTTGTCTACCTTGGTCGTTCAGTCACCCAGGTCAACAAAACCTTCGATGTGCCCAGTACTTTTCGCGCACAAGTGCTCGGAGGGCTTCAGTTCCTACACGAGTAGCCCACCATGCTTCTTAAAAAGATCCATTGTTCGCGCATTCAGTTTAAGTTCTTCATGAACTTTCTTACAGAACCTAAAAGCAGATCGGTAGACAGACATGCAGCGCTTCAGGGTGGTTTTGCTAGGATGAGCAAGTATATTGTTATCTTGTATAACAAGCGTGAGCTTTTCATTTTCATTATTATACACTAAAATCCACATGTTGGTGTAGCGAATGCCTTTCTCCTGCATGACGGCAGGGCATTGCTTGACACATTCGTGCTGTTTCTGTGGAAGTTTGGAAACAGATCACTTTTCTGAGAGCATTAAATGTCTGTATCTTCTGGATGTCGGCCCGACACCTTTGTTCACTTCCCTTCACTTTATTACCTTAAAGGCCCCTCAAGGGGGTGTTACATAAGGGGTGGGTTGTACAGAGTTGTAACTAATGCCACAATTTATTAGCGAGACAGGTACATAGGTACACTTTGAACAAAATGTGATGAACAAGTGATAGTAACGATGTTGCGGGGAAGGCCATTTCATTCTGCAGCTGCGCGGCAGAAAAAAAAGATGCAGAAAAGATAGTGGTGCTAGAACGGAGTCGGGAGACTTGAAGCGGACGGCCCGTACGGGGGGGGGGGGGGATGCGCGTGGTAGGAGCAATGTAAGGAGATTGGCAGAAATAAGTTTGATAAAGCTTGTGGTAAAGTGATAGTAAGGAGATTGGCAGAAATAAGTTTGATAAATCTTGTGGTAAAGTGATAGTGAAGCGTTTCTGCGGCGAGACGAAAGAGTGGACTGCCCAGATCCATTTTTAAGGGATGACACACTGATATCACATGAATAGGAAGAATGAATGAAACACGCAGCACGATTTCGCACTGCTTCGATGGCGTTTAATAAGTAAATTTGGTGAGGGGTCCAAATGGGTGATGCGTACTCAAGTTTGGGTTGTATTAGTGATTGGTAAGCCAAAAGTCTTACGTGATAGAGTAAGTGACGCAGATGGCATTTTAAAAATCCTAATGACCAGTTAGCCGATGATATGATATTAGTAGTATGCGTGCGCCAAGAAAGATCAGGGGTGAGTATTACGCCAAGTGTTTCAGAAGGACCAGGGAGACCGCAGAACCGATACGTCTTCAGTTTATTGTTGACAGAACAAGAAAAAAAAGTGCAGAGCGCGACCCTGGCTGCTTCTTCTTCCTCACCTCCGAGCTCCATCTTCAATCTGTTTTCTACATCTTCCCGCCGGCCAGATTCAACCGAAGCAACCTTCTAGCGAATACAACAGTTGAATCGGCCTCTTGACTAATTTGCCTTCAGGTGTACGAAGCAAGCATGTTTTCACTAGTTCATCCTTACCTGGGAAAATCTTTTCGATCTTGCAGAGTTTCCACCGTGTTCTTTTTCGTGCTTCTCCAAGCAGAAGTACATCTCCTTCTTGTTTATTGGTGTGACCCTCTATTTTTCTGCTGGCCACTTAAGCTCCCTTAGGTACTCCTTTTTCCATCTGGTCCACCATGTTATCATTGCCTGTTTTCTTGCACTCCAGTAATTCCGCAAACTGTATTCTCCGAGTCTGTTTTCTTCCTGCTTGTTCATTGCTTGCCTGCCTCCTATAACGTCCGATTCTTGCGTGATGTAATAATCAGGTCTTTATTTTTCATTCTTGATCCACGTGGGGCCTTTCTACCATAATTCACTGTCCAGCAAACGTTTCATCTTCATCCCCCTTGTCATCAAATCCGCAGGTTTTTCATCACTTTTAACATAACCCCATTGACTCTCATTGGACTTGCTCTTAATTTCTGCTGCGCGGTTGCGAACAAACAGATCTTTCGTCTTGTTTGACTTTATCCAGCATAACACAATTTGAGAGTCAGTCCAGAATTTCACATTCCTCAGTTTCCTGATGAAATTCTCGGTTATATGACTGGCCAATCTGACTGATATTGTGGCCGCCAACAACTCCAATCTTGCTAGTGTGATCTTTTTGATTGGAGCGACTCTACCCTTTGCAATGATTAAATTTGCTTCATTGCTTCCATCGGAGTATTCTGTTACAATGTATGCTGCTGCTCCATATGCCATTGGACTCGCATCGGAGAACACGTGTAGAGTCGATGCTTTCACTTCAGCTTGTCTGTTGTCATAGCATCTGTTAACGGTGAAGTCATCTAAAGGCTGAAGCTCCTCCGACCAGTCCTTCCAAGCTGATCTATGCTGGCTTGGTAACGGGTCATTCCATTTCAGTGTATCTATCCAAATTTTTAGGAGCGAAGCTCCTTATGGCGTGGCTTGGGCGTCCCTCGTATGTAACCACCAGTGGCACATACCCGAAATAGGTATAACACTTGACCTCCGAAGTGGTGCCAGTGAGAGATTTCTTCTTTGCTTTGTTTAACAATAAAAAATAGTGCTCAATGTACATGCCAGTGGCTGCTAATGGGGAATGAGAGACATGAGCATTCGGCTTTTAGTCAACGCGCACGCTGCGATCCCCATTAGCAGCCATTGGCATGTACATTGAGCACTATCGGACAAGAAAGGGATGCTACATTATACTCGCTGGGTGTAACCTCCTTAGCTTTAGAAAGGTTTAGCGAGCGTTGAGCCGCAGTGCCATGAATACATTGAACTTGTATATACCATAAATGAACTCAAGGTGGTTAAAAATGAGAAGTAGATACGAAGCCCAAGCCGTAAGAAAGTAAAAGCCGAATTATCCCGTCTCTCATTTCTCATTAGCAGCCATTGGCATGTAAATTGAGCCATATCTGACAGGGAAAGGTTGCTACGTTATACTCGCTGGGCGTAACCTCCTTGGTTTTCGAAAGGTTTAGCGAGTATTTGGTCGCAGTGCCATGAATACAGTGAACTAGAATATACCATGAACTCGAGGTGGTTAAAGGTGGGAAGTGGACCCAAAGCGCAGGCCGTAAGAAAGTGTGCGTGTGCCACCTCTCGTTTAGTCCTTGGAATGTCCGCTGGATGGCGGTGCTTCTATATGGGGAATATATGATAAAAAGATGCGAGATGGTGGGACTTGGAGTGTTGAATAGATGAACGAATGGACACACAAACAGATGCATGGATGGACGCAAGAACGGACGCAGGGGTGGATGCACGAAAGAACGCAGGGACGGGCGCACAAACAGACGCATAGACGGTCACAGAGACGGACGCATGGGCGGACGAATGCTTCGCCCCACTCTCCATCATTCACTCCGTGGATATGCTGCCATTTTTTTCTTCGAATTTATCCAAATGTTGATGAATCGTGGCCGCTAGAAGGAAGCTACTTGGTGTAGTTCCGAAAGTAACTCTCGTCATCATCTACGTTTTTATTTTCAGGGTAGGCATATCTTCGCTGGGTATTCTTTCCTACCACATGAATCGCAGTGCGTCTCGGTCATTTTCATGTATCTTGATCTGCAAGAATGTTTTTTTCACGTCGGCTGACATAGCGATCTTGTGATGTCGAAAGTTCATCAGTAAGCTTGTGATGTCGGGGTTTAGGTTTGGCCCCTTTTCCAAGTTGTCATTTAAGGATTCACCTGGATTCTGGCTTGACGATGCGTCAAAGACGATCCGTATTTTGTCGTTGTTCGGTCCTTCTTGATTACTCTTTGATGCGGCATGTAGTATACAAATTTGTTCTGTATATCGGATCCAGCATCTTCTTCGACGTTTTCTGCTATTTCTTGCTCAAAGTACTCTCGAATAGCTTTGTCATAGGCTAGGAGTTCATTTTTATCCTTGCATAATTTTTCGGTCACCTGGATAAGCCTCTTCTCTGCAATGGTGGTGTTGTCGTCCAATGTCACGTTTTCCTTCTATGCTGGCCGCACTTGGAATCTTCCTGCTATGAACTCCATTGTTTGTCGGACGTAGTCTAGCACATGTTCATCGTTCATCTTTGTTGCTGGGTTCTCCTTGATGCCCATGTTTTCCAAGTCCCAGAATCTCTGCAGTTCGTCCGCAGTCGTGTCCGACTTGGCACTGACCTTGAGTACCATAACCGTCAATGATTTCATCCGCACACAATGAAGTCCTACAGGAGCTCGGACTGTCCATCCCAATATTGTTTCTGTTGCCATTACTTTTGGATGAATCTCGCAAATGCGACCAGTGACGACAGTCCAGTAATGATCTGCTCCAATTAATATAGAAGTTTCCATATTTTTTTCTTTCTTTGTCCTTCTTCTGGTTGTCATCAGCCAAACGAATTCCCATCGATCTTGCTCTTTCATGTATTGTCAATGGTGGCGATGGTAGCACGTCACAGGATATAACTTCTATCTCCAGTGCCTCAATCGTGACTGGCTCTGATGTGGGATCCTTCCTCACGCTGACCTCGACGACTTTCATGTCTAGTTCCATCTCTCCTCCTCCAAATGATCCTACAGTAATCCTTTCGCATCTTTTTACTTTGCACGCTAGTTTTCTTGCCAATCTTTTGAGGATGAATGTCCTCTGGCTCCCGTTGTCCAGCAGAATCCGTGCGTAGCACCCGCTGTCTTCTCCCTCCGTCCACGAAAAGGCTGTCTGCAGTAGTATGCACTTGTGTTCATCAGACTGCTGTGCGTGCATGTTGCAGGACTTGCTGGTGTCTAACCGGTCAAGTGGCGCGCTTTTGCACACTTGCTCAACATCATTACCGCTTTGCTGCTGTGCTGACTTTCCTGCAGGCGTACGTGGTCGACACATGGATGTCGCGTGCCTTCCCTTGCATGTTTTGCAGCGTACGTTAGCACGGCATATCTTCGCCGTGTGGTGAGGTCTGGTGCATCTGAAGCACCTTCGTTCCCGTTGTAAGGCTTCTTTCTTCTGTTGCATACTAATGCTTCTTCTGCAATCTTCCGTGTAGTGTCCAGTCATCTCACAGAAGATGCATTTCTTAATCGATATTCTTTGAAGCGTAGATGTTCTACTCCGCCTCATACTGCGCGGTGACTGGGTCACGTCGTATTTTTCCTCTCGAGTTTCTTCTCTGCTGCGTATATATATATGTTTAAAAACTCCATAATTTCTTTCAAACTGCTCGTGCTGTCTCTTGACGCTGAGTACGATTCCGTAGTTGCTGGTCTGTTGTCACCTTTCTTTAACTCCTTCATCCTCATCTCAATCCTCATATCCACCGGTAGCGCAGATTTTACAACAGGAGCTATCACTGTGGCATAACTATCCATTTCCACTCCTAATGACTGCAATGCTCGTGTGTTCACTAGCAACTTTTGGAAGAGTTTCTTCAACCCATCTACATCTTTAGGACTCTTCACTGCTTCCAAGTTCGCAAGCTCTTTTATGTAGGTTTCTTTCAAATTATCTTCTCGTCCGAAGGTTTCTTTCAGGAGAGCGACTGCATGCTCGTAATTCTGATCAGAAAACTGCAAACCTTTTATAAGGGACGCAGCCTCCCCGCTCAGAGACGCCAGAAGGTAAATAAATTTTTAATTCTTCGGCATGTTCACTCTGTTATGCACCGATGTCTCGAACTGATACCAAAACCTTGGCCATGCTGTTTTTTCCCATCAAACTTGATCATCTCAAGACGTGGCAACTTAACAAGCTCTTGCGTCTCTGAGATTTGGTCAGTACCTTGCACTGAACTCGCTTGTTCTGTGACTATTCTCGTAGTCAGTTGCGTCGCGTGTTCTAACTCGCGTAATCGCTCCTCAATTTTGTCGTTGCAGCGACGATCTTCATCTCATAATGCAAAACTCTTTCAAATTCTGCCTCCGCGTCGTCTTCTTCAATGAACGGTTCTATCTGTTCGTTAACTTGTCTTAGCGTCTGTGACACACTCTTCATCTGGTTCAGAAGCGTCATAAGTTGCGCTCGATCGGCGTCTTCTTCTATCTTCTTATCGATTTCGCTCGGAAGCGTCGTCACATTTGCTCGAAGCGTCTTCCACTTCTTCGATAGGACCTCTTTATTCATGCCTAAAACGTGTTGAAAGAGCTCTTGCCTTTTTGTGTGCGTCTCCAACAGTCGTCGGTCGTGGTCCTTCTCTCGACGGTTCGTCCTTGAGCCAGACGCCGTTGCTTCGTTCTTCAACCCGTTGTTGCGAATGGGGTTGAAATCTGTGCGTGTGTCTTCAGATAATTTTGGTCATGGCACCATGTTTCAGAAAGACCAGAGAGACCGCAGAACCGATACGTCTTCGGTTTATTGTTGACAGAACAAGAAAAAAAAATGTGCAGAGCCTGACCCTGGCTGCTTCTTCTTCCACGCCTCCGAGCTCCATCTTCAATCTGTTTTCTACACCAAGGTATTTATAAGGGTCACTTGTTACAACAGGTATGTTAGTGATTTTAAAGGATAATAGGAGTGGGTTTTTGCGCCGGTGAAAGGAAAGTAATTTACATTATGAGGATTAAGGGTCATTAGCCAGTGGTTACACTAGTCAGAAGTGTTATTAATTTTTCTGTAGATTACACAGTCGTCAGCGAACAAGCGCATGTTGCATGGTAAATTGTTAGGCAAGTAGTTGTTATATATTAGGAATGACAGCGGATTGAGGACAGACTCCTGCGGTACACCGGACGTTACACGAAGCAAGTTATATTGGACATTGTTAAGGGAAACAAATTGGGAGCGGTCAGTCAGAAATTGGGCAATCCAGTTTAGAACGTCAGGTGGTAGATTCAGTTGAGAAAGCTTCATTAGTAGGTGCTTGTGGGGTACTTTGTAAAACGCCTTTTTGAAGTCAAGGAAGATGGCATCTGTTTGTAGGTTAGTATCGAGGTTAGTATGCAGGTCATGAAGAAAAAGTGCTAATTGGGTTTCGCATGAAAGGCCTTTTCGGTATCCATGTTGTGAGTGAATAAAAAGCGGTTGGAGTGAAGGAACTGCACGACTTGAGAGTATATGATGTGTTCCATGAGTTTGCATAACACACTGGTAAGTGTTACGGGGCGGTAATTTAGCGGACAGTCTCTGTTACCTGATTTGTGAACTGGAATGACCTTCCCACACTTCCAGTCGTAAGGCAGAATTCCTGTGGACAGAGATTGGGAGAACAGGAATAGCGAAAGTTCGGCAGATATGTGCTTTGTGTTTTTTAAGAACTTGGTATTTATTTCTTCTGCACCAGTATAAGATGACCAATTTATTTTATATATTAAAGAAACGATACCAGAGAAGCTTATGCTTATGGGCGGCATTTTAGGCAGGCTAACAGAGAACAGTTAAGTATCAGTAGGGTTAGGTTCGTTCGTAAAGACCGAGTGAAAGGCTTTAAACATATTCGCACATTTCAAACTACTTGCTTCTTGACCATACTGATTAGTAAGGATAACAGGGGGTGTCATGTAGGTTTATAACTTGCCAAAAACGTTTGGTTGAATCAGTGATGATTTAAGGCAGTTCACTATGAAAGAATGAATTCGTAGCGTTGCGCACTTCTCTTAAATATGCTTTTTCTGCAATGTTGTACTTTTTTCATGCGCAAGCATTGTTTCTAGTCTTCACGGCACGAAAACGGCGCTTCTTCTTGTCTTCAAGTGTTTTTAATAATTTCGTAAATGAGGGTTTTTGGCGGGTGGGACGAAAGGTTACCTTAGGGATGAGTTTTTCAATTAACCGGTTAAGTTTGTTTTTGAAAAGTAACTATTTTTTGTTGTTAGGTCAATCCAAAAACCCGTCCTGGAACGACGTAAGAAAGGCATCAAGTTCACGAATGATGGCCGCATAGTTCCCCTTGTCACATAGCCGAATTGTTTTACTGCAAGCTTGACGTATTTCAGGAACAAAGTTGAAATTATCGTGAATGACTTTGTGATCACTTATTTCATTATGATATGTTATGGAAGACAGGCTTCTTGGGTCTGTTGTTAAGAACAAGTCAAGAATATTGGCGGTATCGGAAGTGACTCATATAGGTTGGGATGTCAGCTGAATAAGATTAAAATTTAGGCAGACGTCAAGAGATTCGTTAGCTTCTGTTGCATTAGGAACTGACGAGGTTAGGTTCGTTCAATCGATGTTCGGAAAGTTAAAGTCCCTAAAGAGAAGGACGCGAACATTTGGGTATTTGATCGACAGTTTGGTTAAAATACTAAGTTCGCGAGAGAATCCTGGACTACTTTTAGGGGGCCTGTAACGTACACCTAAGAGCACCGACTGAGGTGCGGAACGACAGATCAACCATAGGATTTCGAGGTCAGAGGCTATTTTGATAGCAGAGCATAAAAGTTATTTGTTTATGGCATTAAGAACGCCCCCGCCACGTGTGCCTGGACGATCCTTTCAAAAGAGATTAAATATCGGCAAGTCGGCCAATACTTCGCTGTCGGTGATGTCAGCTGTCAACCAAGTTTCGGTTAGAATAAGCAAATAGCTACTGGATGAAGACGCAAGGTTCGACACATGGTCGCGTTTGGAAAGAAGACTGCGAATGTTAGTGAATATAACCGAAAAACCGAGATGGGCTTTCAGACCAAGAACAGAACAATTAGACGACCTAGGGTGAGAATAGGGTTGCTATGATTTTTATTCGACAGTTCCGGTAGTGTAGTTGAAGACGTAGCGATTAGAGCTCATAAACAATGTTTTGTACCGTAGAAGGAAAGGGCCGGATTTTTCTTTAGCAAAGGCGAGAAGATGCTTCCGTGTGTTCCGGACTAGGGGCGAGAAATCTATCCCAACGCTAAAATCAGTGTCTTTAAGTTTAGGGACATTACCAAGGATAGTTTCCTTGGTTTTGAAAGAGGTAAACTTCACTATTATAGGCCAAAACCAGTCTGGAGAGTGGCGACCAAGACGGTGAGCACACTCAATTTCTTTCGATTCAATAGATATTTTGAAGTGGTCCCTGCAGAACGCAGTGACAAGCTGCCCAGACTGTACGTGGTTTTCAGATGGCGTGACGTCGGCTATTCCACAAAACAGCAAGTGGTTTCGTCAGGAACAGTTCTCAACGTCACCCAGTCGAGCCTACAGTGCCGAGACCTGGCTAGCAGTTTGGGAGGGGATGGTTGTTATGGTGTCTAATTCGGTTTGTATAATGTTTCGACCTAATGGTGGTGTGATTCTAAGTTGACGATTCTTTTGCCTAGCGTGGAGATTGCTTTATTGGTGTTAGAGAGCTGGCATTTCAGGCTCTGCATGTCACCAATAAGCTGGGATTGACTGGAAGATGAGCTTTTAAGTTCATTAAGAATGTCTTCTAGAGTTGGCAGTCGAGGGTTAGTTTCGATGTCACTAGATAACATCAGCAGCAACGAAAAAACAGTGCTCATACAGTCAGACACGATACAAACACGACACTGGGGGCTCAGTACCTGAATAAGGCATCGATTGCTAGATTTTTTAGCGAAAAGGCTATACCGGCTACTGACGTGCATGACGAACAGAAGCGGGTTAGACCGTGTTGCAGCACAGCCACCGATCCCACAGAGCGCGCCGGGATGGGAAGGACGATTTATACACAGTGCTCCCGATGAAGTCGATGACGGTGTGGCCTTGATTTCCCTTTCGAGCATCCAATTTGCAGGTTTCAGCACCATAGAAACTGCGGTGTCCAACGCAGGGAGGAGGCGCTGGTCGTTCCTGGTGATAAGGCTTGCCGGGAAAGGGTTGATCACGTGGACGGCTGATACTGGGCCCAGAAGAACGGGGGCCCACACGCATGAGATAGTACAAACGAAATCCTGCATGACGAAAAGAAGTGGGTTAGACCGTGTCGCGGCACAGCCACCGAGCCCACCCAGTGCGAAACACTTTGCAATTTTTTGGCAGGTGCATGCTGAACCTTCGACTCAAGAGGACCTTGCGAAGATACTTGCATCGTATGTATTGCCCTCCTGCACACAAAAAGAAATGCTTTAATCAAGTCAAGGCAGAAAACACAAATGTAAGGAATGAACCAAGATCTCACTAACAGTCACGGACACTCTATAAAGCCCTGCAGTAGTATTAACACATAGCACACTTCATTAAAAACATCTCGTCTAGCGTTCTTAGCCCTATATCTAATTTCTAATATTTCCTGTATTTATTCTGTCAACGTCATTAGAATACATTCGAGAAAAGGATATGCTGAGCATACCCAGGTGAAAATGTCCTGCTGGTTGGGTTCCAGCAGTGCCGATTCATTAGCACATTGCCAGTAGGTTATGGAACCAGCAGCTGATGGGACAAGCAGGCGATGGAACCAATACCTAGTGGTTCCAGCGCACTGTTGCAAGCAATTGGCCAACTTGTACCTCGCCGACAAGGAGCACACCTTGAGGCAACAAAGCTGGCAATAGGCCTGATTCTAGCTGCATATTGTGAGCTAGAAGCTTTATTCCAGCTCGAACCAGCTGAAATACAGCTTTTCTAACTGAAAGTTAGTCCCTTCACAGCTGAACATTTGTCCCATTTCATTTTCCTAATACTTGATAATACGAGGTAATAATACGAATTACAGTAGTACCAATGAGCAGATTAAATTTGTTCCCCTAAAATAGCGTGTAGTTCTATGGAGGCTGAATTCAAAAGTTCGTTAAATACACCTATGACACACAACCGCTGATCTATTACATTTAAAAAAAATCTATTTACACTTGAAAAAGGTAATCTGCCAGGTTCGGCTTCCGCTCGAACTGTTCCGAATGGAAATCCACAGGGGACCTTGATCCACATCACAGATGTCTTAATGTCGAGGGTAGCCAAGTGCTGCAGGCAATCTGTAACGAAATAAAAGGTTTTGTTGTCTATGCAGATCGTGACTGCAGATATAAACCTTTAAAGAACGCCCATTTGCGGAAAGCAGTGTGAACGAAAAAGTACATATCAAGCGATTTACCTTTTACACTTTAGAGCATCATTAGTTCACTTATCAAAGTAGAATTAAGCAGTTACTTCATTACACGGAGACAAAAGAACATGGCTTACAGCAACCGGCATGCATACGCGAATTTATTAACATAGCAAACACCAATGTACGACGACAGTGTGTTTAATGAAGAACAGAAACATTCGGGATATGCGCGGTTTACTTATACTTAAAATGAATATGCAACTTACCTGCATGGAAGATCGATCGCCGAGAAACTCTTTGAGCCTCGATATGCACTCACAAAATCAAGACACCGCATAGCACAGTACCAAAAATAGCTGAAATAGGCTGATATTCACTTTTTAAACTTTCCACGCATGAAACTGACTCAAAAATAAACTGTTACGTGCTAATGTCATGCAGATTTCAGAAGAATTTCGCAACTAACACACCGGTCATACAAATAAAAAGACACACAAGTCACGACAAGAGCACAACATGTGTTGTGGTAAACTACGGCGCTAAGACGTCATAATAATTTATACGTTATATTAGACTCCTATTTTTTATGCTTCACCTGTAAATGAGTAATACAACTTTTTATTGCTCAGTATTTGTAATAGTTTGTAATAGTATATAACTAATAGGTATTAGTTTGAAGAACGTCAATAATAGATACGATATGAATGCTACTGAGGAGTCAGCGAGCATGGCGGGAAATAAATGCTTGATATTGCTGGGCGCCGTATAAGACCTATCAATGCCGCGTTCTTTTTGACAGCGTTAGCCTCTCTTGCACCATCGTAGCAGACGACGGCAAGCTTACTGCGGTCTGAGCGAATAGAGATTTGAGAATGGTAAAAAGATGCTCTTTTCCGCGGGCAATCAAACAAGTACAGAAAACTAGCAAGCACCCTGCTGGTACCAGTACAACCAGTAGAAAGCTTGCTAGGACCATGAGCAAGCCAGTGGGCAGCCTGCTGGTCCCAGTAAAATATCAGTATGCACCCTGCTGGAACCAGCAGAAAACCAGTAGGCACACTGTTGGAAGCAGTACAACCAGCAAGGAGCCAACTTCTTAACTTCTGGTTCCGTCAAAAATCAGCAACTCCCAGCAGAAAACCAGCAGGAAAAATAGGCGCCAGGGTGCCTACCTTTGGTTACCACTTTGCCATGACAATTGTTTTTAAAGTATGTTCCCTGTCTTAACGTCACGTTCTCTCTGATTCCCGCTGCCAGAAAGCCTGAATTGTACTCTTGGGCATTCAGGGCTCTAGCACAGATATTGAAAGCGTCTGCATTCTCCAGAAGGTTCGCTACTTCTGCCTGAGAGCTTACACGATGCTCCTTAGACAGTCTTCCCCTGAGATGGACTTTACAATGGGCATATGTCTGCTGGTCGAAAACAAACATCCCAACTTTTTCAGATGTTACAGCACCATCACACAAAACTGACGTGCAGTAAAAGACCCCATAAAGCTCTGTGAAAAAGTGCGCGCTCCAGTAGATAGAGAGAGAGTCTTCCGATGAAATAGAAAGCTGAAACTGCGATTCGTTTGCACTGGTTTTGCAGCCGGCAGTGTTGCGGCTTCAGTGCTGTGACCATCGACACTCGCCGGCGACGGCTGAGGTGTGTCAAGCACAAGGTCATCCCTGCTTTTTTCTTGGCCGTAACATCACTAACAAGTCGTTTCTTCCTGCTTTTTGGTTTTGGGGTCGTTTTGGGTAGGTAGTTAGGCAAGTTCGGCAGAATTGTGGGGACGGCGTCTTCAAATAACAGTGGCGTTCAGCGTGGGATGCGTACTTCCTTGCCGCCCATAAAGTGCACATAGTTGCCGATAATGTGTCGTTGCGCGAAGGGTAGCGAGCAGGCCGCACATGTCGCATTCAAAATTTTACCCGCATGGTGCAAGTCCCACTCCCACTGCTTTCTTCGTTCCTCCTCACGCGGAACAATGAAGAAGGACGCCTACGGTGCGTCTGACGCGGTTGTACCCCGTACGGCCACCGGGTGCAAAGCAATAATTCCGGCGGTGGCTAGACATTTTTGCCTACTCAGAACAGGCGCCTATACTCCCAATGACATTGAGAGACACGCACTACCTGAATGAAGCGGGTAGAAAGCATCAAGACGGGGTGACAGCCTACATGCAACACTGCGAATAAACTGACGGATCGGTTGCGTGCGTTGGAAATTTAAGGGGGAACCTGTTTTAGTGCCCTTAGTGCGTGCACCTGCAGTCGAAGTTGGGCGCCTCAGCGGAGTGAATGCGAAGGATAGGCCAGTGGGCCCACTACAAGACTTTGTAGAACACTGCAGGTCCATTCGATTGATCTGCACCAGTCGGAACCGGTTCACGGCTGTGCACACGAGGTTGACAAATCGTGCAGCACTAGTTCAGCGGTGCAGACACAGTGCGACACCCGAAGCGAATGACTATGTGCCGAGAAGTTGCAGGCCTCATTTTTGTTCACTTAATTTAAACCATTCAACTATGGCAAACCACACATGAAGCGCAAACACCTTAGCAGATCACACCGCGTTAGAGGAGGCGGGCACGGCGCCTACGCCTAAGCGCTGCGTCATCTGCTCAGCTGCACGCGCGGCTGCACCAAGCTGGCACCATCAGCATAGGAGGTGCAGCAAAATAGTAAATCAATGTTGCACATTCTCTGCACCTCTTGAAACTAATAGCAGGGTTCAGAGGACGTTAATGCTGCACAGCTCAAATGAACAGCAAGGTGCAGCACCTCGTGAACTGGTTCATGTGGTGCAGGCGAATCGAACAGACCTTGTTCTTGCAGCAAAAACATGCGTCTGTTTAATGATGATGATATCACTAGCAGCACCATGCCGCTTCATGGTATTGCAGTTCAGTATGCAGCCGCCACTTATTTACATTTTATTTTGATACAACAGTACAAAGGTAAAGTTTCAGTTCTCTAAAGTGGTAGGTGTTCTCTGAAACAGCCACGAGCACACAATGAGCGTGAGATGTAGGCATGGTTTACATGGTACGCATATCTTGATTATTAGATGCGGAAGCATCTTATACTCGCGCCTTGTAGTGCGCCGTCCGCGCCGTCCGCACCGCTTCTCGAACATTCGACAGCTGACGCGCGCGCATGCGCCGTCGCGCCGTCGCCCACCATCTGTGCCGCGCGCGCTTCTCCTTCGAGAACATTCGACAGCTGACAGCGCACGCGCCGTCGCGCCGTCGCCATCTGTGCCGCGCGCGCGCTTCTCCTTCGAGAACATTCGACAGCTGACAGCGCATGCGCCGTCGCGCTGTATATATACTCAAGGTCGGCGCTCGCTCGCTCAGTTGCCGCTCGTCCGTTGGTTTGTACGGCGCGTCAACGTCCAAGGTCGCGGTGAAATGAATTCCAACGAATCCACAAACACAATGATCGACGTCCCTTCGACCGGCGCCGCCCTTTCGCATACGTGTGTACGTGTTCACTCATTTAACACCCCCTCCTACAACCACGTTAACCAGTTTAGCCATCGACCCAAGTAAGTCGCAATTTAACACCCCATTTCACAACCACGTTAACCAATTTAGCCATCGACCCAAGTAAGTCGCAATTTAACACCCCGTTAACCAATTATATGCTCCGCATCCTCCTCAGTGTTCCCGCGAGGGAAGCTGCGGGCAATTTTTTTTATGTTTGGTCGGGTCACTTACCTTCGTCGTCTCTTCATGCCATGTGATACCCAATTTGGTATATGTGAAGTTAGCGAAGCGGCCGCGATCACGCTGTAAGCGTGGCATGTAGTCATCTTTTACATGACACGCATAACATGATTATCATGCTTGAAATTGTCATCTACTGGAAGATTTTTGAAAGATTAGTGGGCAATATGTTTCACGAAGTGTCGGAAGTAGGAATCTAGTGTCATAAAGCTGCATACATCCTTCGCAGATTGTGGTATAGAAAATTTCTTCATGGCGCTTATTTTTGCCAAGTCTGGCTGTGCAGCGTTTGCATCTACTAAATGGTGGCGTCTAAAATTTTGTGGCGTCTAAAGTACCATTTGGACGTGTTCAGCTGCAGGCCCACGCAATGCAAAATGCCGTAGACGGCTTGGAGTCACTCTGTTGGAGTTTTGAATGTTGGTGAAAAAACGAAGTTGTCGCCCAAGTAGCACAAACAAGTGGACCATTTGATTTCTTTGTGCAGGAGGTCCATCATTCCTTAAAAGGTTGCTGAACGTTATTAAGGCAAGGTCGTGACATCGAACTGATATAGCCAATGAGGGATGGTGAATGCCATCTTTTCATGGTCTATTTCATCTACCTCGATCTTTAAGTAGCCGGAACAATGGTCTATGGAGGAAAAATAGCGGGACCCAGAAAGGACAACCCGGGCATCATGTATTTGTGGCAGATAATTCACGTCTTTTTTTGTGTGATACTGTTTAGGTGTCGATAATCGACATAAATAATGTCCTGCACTCTCTATCTTGCGGACCAGTACGACAGGAGAAACCCAAGATCTGCAGAATGGCTGAATGATGCCCTTGGTGAGCATTGTGTCGGCATCTTGGCAACCGACACTCGATACGGACGCCTATGAATAGGATGCTCATTTCCAGCGTTTATGCGGTGGGTCATACCAGTAGCTTCCCCAAATAGATGGCCACTGAGGTGGAAAATCTCGATGTAGTACTGCGGCAACAGAAGCCGGTGTAGCTGGTGAGTCTACTGCGGCGATAAGTTTGAAGCAATCAACGACCTAATAGCACTGTCAGAGCAAGTGTCAGACTGATGTTAAACATGAGGGTCAGAAGAAGCGGCCATCGTTGAAACATCAACAGCGTTGTTTTCTAAGGTGCATATCAACGCCAAAGAGATCCTTTGCGGCAGCACTTGAGGTGTCAAACTATAGTTGACCACTGGAAGGCGCGTGAAGTTCTCTGTGACGGACAGAATGATGTGTGGTATTGTAATGCCACGGTTGATGAGGACACAACTTTTTAGCGCTCCTAAATGAAAAAAGAAGAAAGAAAGAGAGGAGCAGTTGTCTGTTTCTGCCTTGTTTTGTGTTTTGTGCATGCTAAAAAATAGTATGTATACATACCAGCTCGCACAGCTATAAGGTTTACTGCAAAATCATTCATGCCCCGTTTCATTCGTGCCCCTACAGCATAAAGTTGCTTAATTACCATTTTCTATTATTCTTGTCCCTAGATGAAATACTCAATACGAGCCATATGCTCGTGACAGTATGTTAGGCCTCGGGAAAAAGGACAGAGAAAAAAATTGGCAGATCCCGCGTACTAAAGAGATGAATGTTATGCAAAGCAAGTGGAGGGAAGGTTACTGTGATGCCATTTTTTGTTGAGTGAAACGTTACCAAATTATGCTATTATTATGTACAAATGATGTAGGTGCAGACATGTGTTATGCTAGGGTCCAGAAATACTCCATCATTTACTACCGCAGGACTATCCTACCCCCAGGAAAGCAAGCAGCTGTCTTACCATGTGTCGTACGCGCCGCTGCGTTCGTTCGTTCGTTCGTTCGTTCGTTCGCTACATTCGTAGCGGAGAGATAGGAGAGGAGGAGAGAACGAGCTTGCGCTGTGTGCGTGTGGATGTCACGAGAGAGGAGAGGCACCCCCGAAGTGTCTCAAACATGCCTTTTATATGTACCGCAGTTTTTTCTTGGTGCTCGCAGTAAATGAAAATAATGCATGATTACTTCAACGTGAACGATTCGTTGTTCTGTGCGTCGTCTCTGCGCGTGTGTCCAATTTCGCATGCTTCAAACAGGAAAAGTGCGATTTTGTCAAAGCGATAAAAACCTTTCAGATGGCGACATTTTCTTAATAGCGTCAGCCTAGGTCTTAGCATCCATTCATACCAAATATAGATCTGCGTCACTTGGCTGTTTCTCCATTTACGCTCGTCCCGCGATAAATAGCCGCCGGCCAACAGGGAATACACAACGCGGGTGGCGTTTCTCACTGGTAGGGTGGAGGTGTTAGGCAGTTCCAACATACCACGAGCAAAAGAATATAGCCCAAGTTCAGTGTCCATTCTTTGACAGCTCTTTCTGCTGTCACACTGGTTTTTCCTATTCTGCTCTCACAGTTAACTGCTTTCGCTGCACAAGCATCAATCACCACAAAAGTTTCTTCATTAATTGATTGTGGACGTTAGTCGTCAGTATAAAGATGTATCGCGAAGCATCAATTTGGTTGCGTTAACGTTAAATGGGGCTGTAGCTGTCAAACTTCGAGGGACATTGTGAAGGCTATTTTATACAAATGCACAGTAAATATTCAACTACCTCTGTAAGTTTCATGTCATGCCAATTCCTATGAGTGATAGATAAACTATGCTTTTTCAAATCCAGTTGTTTACAATTGCGCAACGATGTTAACACTAACAAGGGTATTAGAAATACCAGAAGCGGTAAACTGGTACGTAGCGCTGTGCTTGCGAGGATGCTAGCCCTGGATACCGTTACGTAGACCAATTTCTGTGGGTTGCGTTTAACCACAATTGACGTGAACCCGAAGGGCCTACTGTGTAATTGCGGAATATATGCAATGTGTTCAAAATTATACAGCCAGCACTGCAACCGCAAATGACGGTTCACCTACATTATGCCTGCATAGGGACTTTTTCCGAAGAAGTTCTGAGACCAGGCAAGGCTCTGTTCCAAAGTACTTTATTTCTATGCAAAATGTTTGCGTCCGATTTATGTTTTGTATTCGTTTGGTCGGGTGCATACTCAAATACTATGGCTCGTTGTACACGCGTATGTGTCACACGTTTCTAGAGTTGACAATTTGCGGAACGAAATTTTCACGTTGTTGGCATTTCCAGCCATACATTATCGTCCAGTTCTCCCACCCTTCCGCGTTAGCTTTAGTCGACACTAAGTTTAAAAGGGTGATCGCGAGAGCCCGCAAAATTGGGCGTGTAGATAGACAGCTAAGTAGACAGATACCTATATAGAAAGGCTCCAATTACCTTCAGTGCGCTAAGAAATCCTTTGCTTTGAAAGATAGGTGCATACCTGTGCTGAAGGCGCCAATTGCAATATTGCCGGCAAAGTTTTTATTGTATAATATGGTGATAATTGGCACTTAACGGCCTCTACCTTTCACACTTTTACAGTTATTCATTTCTTAATGGATTAGCTATACAACCTCAAACTTGATACATATATACACGGAAATATGCGTCAAAATGAATGTATGTTTACAGACATGTACTTGACTAACCACAATCTATATAGATTACGACATAGCCACCTCAAAGTTCCGCTTTGCAGAACAAAATACGGCACTAAACAACCTAAATACATGATCTCTAGTTTCTTAAACCAATATCCGCAAGTACTTAGCAATACGTATGAAGTTTCATCAGCACATCTGTTTAGGCGTGTTGTAAATCATATTTGTTGCCTTGCGTGCCTTCATAGTATGAGTATGATCTATAACAACATGTGGCTTATGACTTATTACATTATTAAAAAAGAGGGAAAAACTATTTTGTACTATTTCTGTTTGTATACCGCCATCCATTGCAAATAGCGCTATGTCATGTTTCTTTTTTTTACTTCCGTGCAGAGCTTTCGCTTTGTAGTGTATAATTTCTTATTGATAGTCCCAACCCTGTTGGACAGTGCTTGGGTGGTAGGGCCACTGTCAGGCAGTCAATTCTGCCTTTAGCCGTACCGTCTCTCGACATGTATTAAGTTGAAAATAAGCAATTCAATTCAACTCAATTTATCTCATTCGTACTCAGGGCGTTCTTTTCCTACGCACATCCTCCACAGTCGAAGTGGCACGTAAAATATTTTACGCCTGCCGCGTCGAGCGGGTGCTCTAACAGGTTTGTCGAGCACCTATTTGCAAGACAAAACTTGCTGGGCCATGGAACCTGGCTACAAACTGCGGAGCTCTTGCTTCACAGCTATGTCTTGAACAATTGAAAAGGCTTATTCGATTTTTAACACAGAATGACGGGCGCGGTCGCACGGCTAATCAATTACATGAGACGCAGTACACCTTGTGAGCAACCAGTGTAATGCAACGTTTTTTTGCACCTAATAGTACTTAACGTCATTGAATTCAATCAGAAGGATGTAAATAAATGAAAAAAAATGTTTTGCTTTATTGAATTTTGAGGCTGGGACAATTTCGGTAAATCACTGGATCAATTTTAGTGCATATAGGATTCAAAAAGTTATATGTGCCAAGTATTATTACTCTAAATATGAGTTTAATACAGCAATGAACTCCATAAATAGAGGTATTTTGTGCAGTTTGCATGCTTGTGATTTTTTGCTCAAGATTGTTTTTACAGGCGTGCTCTTTACACTTTGTTTTGCACAGAAATCACAATTGTGGCCGATAATTGCACCACTGGTTTCTCAGCTGAGCTGACAGTTCAGGAATGTTGAAATGGACCAGCCAGTGTGTTCTTGATTTCTCTTTTCGCAACGAAGTTTATATATATATATATATATATATATATATATATATATATATATATATATATATATATATATATATCGGACATGGCACTACGGGAGCGTTGTCAACAAGGATAAATATATATATTTCCCAGCAGTTTCGGGAGGGGTTTTCCCTTCATCAGGGGATGAGTTATAATGACATGAATTTCCAAACTTCGTTGCTGCCGCGTCCCTCTCGCCTTGAAACATGTTTGCGAGAGTGAGAGGGAAGTAAAAAAAGAAAAAAAAAGGAAAAAAGGGGGGGAAGAAAAGAAAAAAAGAAAAAGAAAGAAAAGAAAGAAAGTAAAAAAGAGGAAGAACCACTGTCAACACTGAGAACGAAAACAACTGTCCGTGTACGTCCACATACGTTTCTTATAACGTGCTGTTCAGTTCTCGACGTGTGTCGGGCCACCCAAGATTGTCGCCGTGGTGCCGGGAGGGTCCGTGACGGCGTGCGTAAAGAAAGGGTTTCCCCGTAATGGGTCGGTCGGCGTGCGGCGTTCGTAAAGGAAGGGTTTCCCGTTAATGGGACGGTCGGCTCTTTTCAACCTTAATCTTCGTCCGTTTCCCTTCAATAGTCATCAAGTGGTAGGCGAACAAAAACACTTTGTATGTGCATGTGGAAAGAAAGAAAAAAAGGACGAAAAGAAAAAAGGAAGAAAAAAAAGCGAAAAACAAAAACAAGAAAGGACAGTGTACACGTACGAGTCAGTCAGAAAAAAGCATGGTCTCCAGCTATCAATCTAGGTCACCAATTTCCTCCTGGCTTACTTCTCGGAGGCAGTTGAGTTTTCCGGGGTCCTCGTTGATGCCGGCTACTAATGTTCGAAATTTGAAAATAAAATATGCCTCACGCTGTTCATGCTCACGTCTGTTTGAGAAACCGAACTGCAAGAGAGTTACGCTGATATTTTCAAAACTGTGGTTTGGCAGGCGCAGATGTCTAGATAAAGGTAGCTTCGGCAGTGAAGTGGCGTGGTACCGGTGAATATTGAACCGCAGCCGAAATGGCGTGTCTGTTTGGCCAATATATTCTTGTCAACAGATGTTGCAATGTAGCATGTATATTACGTTACTGGAGTCACAATTAAGGCTTTCAGTTATGCAGACTTTGAAATCGGAGAAGTTCGCTTTGGATTCACGTGTTGTGACCATCTGTGGGCATACCTTGCATCGAGCTTTACCGCAGGGATGGCACCCTGATTGAAATTTGGGGGTGGTTCTTTTTGCTCTGACAAGAATGTCCTTCAGATTTTGATCCCGGCGGTACACCACGTGAGGTGGCTTCGCGAAGATAGAAGTTAGTCGTTTGCTTTGCCTGATTATGTTGAAATGGCGGGACAGTATGTTGTTGATTCGTGGCGCTGATGAGGAGTATGTTAGTACAAAATTCGTTTGGGAAGTCGTTTTAGACACTCTGTTTCTTCCCTTAATAATATCATTCCTGTTCACGTTGCGAGCACGTAGTATGGCATCGTCAATAACTTCTTTCGGATAATTTTGTTTCAATAAGGAATGCTTTAGGTGTTCCGCGTGTCTGTCAAATTCCCGCATATCGGTGCATATGCTTCGGTACCGGTAGGCCTGAGAATATGAAATACCCGTTTTGCAATGCTTTCGGTGGCTGCTGTTGAAATGTAGCTACATTTGACGGTCTGTAGGCTTTTTGTAAAGGTTTGTTGACAAGCGGTCATTTTCGACCGTGACAGTGACGTCCAAAAAGTTAATGCTAGTTTTGGAAATTTCGTGCGTGAATTTTATTGACGGGTGGCACTTGTTAAAATCCTCTATGAAGCGGAAAAGACTTCCCTCATCATGATTCCATATCATAAAAATATCGTCTAAGTATCTTCTGTAGTAGAAAGGTTTCAAGGTGCGTCCCTCAATGAATGAGATTTCAAGTGAAGCCATAAAGGTGCCCGCGAAGTTTGGGGCCTTTTTCGTGCCCATTTTTTTCAGTGCCACTGACCTAAGGAAATGCTTGCCATTAAACTAAAATTGGCTATAATTTAGTACAAGTTCAAGAACTGTAAACAGTACCTCGCCACTTACGCTAGTTGATGAGTCAGATCCCACGAATTTTACATATTCAGAAACCATAGCCGCTATTCCGTCATGGTGGGGTATGTTGGTGTACAGCGAGCAGACGTCCATGGTCACCAGAAAACTGCCGCCTGGGATGTCGAGACTTGAAGTTTCGCAGATGAAGTGGTTTGTGTCCTTTAGGTAATAGGGAAAAGTTGGGGGGATGTTTTTTATTAAGGAATTGATGAATGCTGATATATTTTCTGTTGATGTGCTGTTACTGGATACTATCGGACGTCCCGGATTGCCTGCCTTGTGTATTTTGTGGAGCAAATAGAATCGACCGGGAACAGAATGGGCCGGTAACATTGCTTTTAACATTTTGCCGGTAATTTTCTCTTCCCGGCGGGGATTGTTTAGGGTTACTTTTATCTCCCTTTCAAATTCGGGAGTCGGGTCAGTTGGAAGTTCTTTGTAGAATTTTGTGTCTGATAGCTGTCGTTCCCCTTCCTTTAAGTAGTCCGACGTGTTTAGAGTTACTATGCACCCCCCTTTATCAGCCGGTTTGATAGCAATTCCAGTGTTTTTTCGTAGTTCATCGAGAGCGCTTCGTTCTGGCTTTGATACATTGTTTCGAAATGGCCGATTTTTTTCATATGCTCTGATGATATCTTTTTGAACTGTTTATATATACATATCGAGGTGTTTGTCCCTCTGTTCACCCGGACACCATAATTTGTCACCACCAATCACTCTATTCTCGTCCGTACAGTCCTTGCGATCATGAAAGTATTCACGTAGGCGGAGATTACGCACAAAGTTATCGAGGTCTTGGTACAGTTCAAATTCATTGAATCTACCGGATGATGGAGAAAAGGTTAAGCCTCTCGACAAAAGATGAAGCTGAGCTGGTGTGAGCGTTCTGTTTGACAGATTGAAGACATTTTTCTCATAAGTTTTCGGCTGCTCTTGGCTATCACGTGGCACGGGAGTGTCAGCGTCATATTCGAGAGTAAGGATGGTTTGATTAGGATTGCACTGTAGTTTCGAGTTCCCATTTTTCTCCGCAAAGTTAGGTTGTGGTACGGGTGGTCCCTGGCGTTCTTGTACTGCCTCATTCCTATTTTCCTGTTGCAGAGCAGTAGAGCTACTGCAGTCCCGCTTGAATTTTCTATCTTTTACTACTGAAATTTCGCCTCTCTTCTTTAGTTCACTACCGCTGCGCCGCTTCCTGGCTGCTGACGGCTTACATGCAAGCTTCGAGGGAGTCTCGCTGCTGGCACAGCACACGAGGGTGCAGCTGTGATGGACGTCGGCGGCATGGAGATCGGCGGCAATCGCTTGCACGGACAACTCCAGTGCCAAGCCCCCTCAACAACAAGGAGCGGAGCGACACACAGAGCCATCCAGGGCACCAGCAGTGACGATGTCACCACTACCACCAGCGAGGCCAGCGAGCCAGCGGGTCCCACCAGTGAGTCAGAGATCGGCGGCAACGGCTTGCGCGGCAAACTCCAGTGCCAAACCCACTCAACAACAGGGAGCCGAGGGACACAAAGAGCCATCCAGGGTCCCAGCAGTGACGACGTCGCCACTCCCACCAGCGAGGCCTTACAACACCAGGTGGACAAATGCGGCGAAGACCAAGGCGGCGGCTTCCAAATAACACGGGGAAACAAAAGGTACGGGCAGTCTTAAACACGCATGGTCCCTCTCATTTCTATCGATTAGGAGAATCATTGAAAAGCGGGTGCAATACGAAAAACACGCGAAGCAACTAAGCAAATATCTATCTCACGAAATTGCACATAAGGGCTTCCGCCTAGCCTGCAACACCTCAATGTCTACACTAAGTGAAGCAGAAAGGGGGAAGTGGGAAAAAAATAATACTAGAAGCGTCCTTGCAACTGACTCGGGTCATTGCGGACCATAGTGAGCGTAAGGCCGCCGAATACAGTGTCACGGAGGCCACGCAGAAATTGGTATCTAATCTCGGGGAGCATGAGGCAAGAGAACTGGAAAGATATGAACTAAAGAAGAGAGGCGAAATTTCAGTAGTAAAGTATAGAAAATTCAAGCAGGACTGCGGTAGCTCCACTGCTCTGCAACAGGAAAATAGGAATGAGGCCGTACAAGAACGTACCACAACCTAACTTTGAGGATAAAAATGGGAACTCGAAACTACAGTGCAATCCTAATCAAAACATCCTTACTCTCGAATATGACGCTGACGCTCCCGTGCCACGTGATAGCCAAGAGCAGCCGAAAACTTATGAGAAAAATGTCCTCAATCTGTCAAAAACAACACTCACACCCGCTCAGCTTCAACTTTTGTCGTGAGGCTTAACCTTTTGTCCATCATCCGGTAGATTCAATGAATTTGAACAGTACCAAGACCTCGATAACTTTGTGCGTAATTTCCGCCTCCGTGAATACTTTCATGATCGCAAGGACAGTACGGACGAGAATAGAGTGATTGGTGGTGACAAATCATGGTGTCCGGGTGAGCAGAGGGACAAACACCTCGATATGTATATATCCACAGTTCAAAAAGATATCATCAGAGCGTATGAAAAAAATCGGCCATTTTGAAACAACATATCAAAGTCAGAATGAAGCGCACTCAATGAACTACGAAAAAACACTGGAATTACTATCAAACCGGCTGATAAAGGGGGCTACATAGTAATTCTAAACACGTCGGACTACTTAAAGGAAGGGGAACGACAGCTATCAGACACAAAATTCTACAAAGAACTTCCAACTGACCCGACTCCCGAATTTGAAAGGGAGATAAAAGTAACCCTAAACAATCTCCGCCGGGACGAGAAAATTACCGGCAAAATGTTAAAAGCAATGTTACTGGCCCATTCTGTTCCCGGTCGATTCTCTTTGCTCCCCAAAATACACAAGGCAGGTAATCCGGGACGCCCGATAGTATCCAGTAACAGCACATCAACAGAAAATATATCAGCAGTCATCAATTCCTTAATAAAAAACATCCCCCCGAATTTTCCCTATTACCTAAAGGACACAAACCACTTCATCTGCGAAACTTCAAGTCTCGACATCCCAGGCGGCAGTTTTCTGGTGACCATGGACGTCTGCTCACTGTACACCAACATACCCCATCATGACGGAATAACGGCTATGGTTTCTGAATATGTAAAATCTGACCCATCAACTAGCGTAAGTGGCGAGGGTACTGTTTACACTTCTTGAACTTGTACTAAATTATAACCATTTTGAGTTCAATGGCAGGCATTTCCTTCAGGTCAGTGGCACTGCAATGGGCACCAAAATGGCCCCAAACTTCGCGAGCACCTTTATGGCTTCACTTGAAATCCCATTCATTGAGGGACGCACCTTGAAACCTTTCTACTACAGAAGATACGTAGACGATATTTTTATGATATGGAACCATGATGAGGGAAGTCTTTTCCGCTTCATAGAGGATTTTAACAAGTGCCACCCGTCAATAAAATTCACGCACAAAATTTCCAAAACTAGCAATACCTTTTTGGACGTCACTGTCACGGTCGAAAATGACCGCTTGTCAACAAACCTTTACAAGAAGCCTACAGACCGTCAATTGTACTTACATTTCAACAGCAGCCACCCAAAGCATTGCAAAACGGGTATTCCATATTCTCAGGCCTACCGGTACCGAAGCATATGCACCGATATGCGGGAATTTGACAGACACGCGGAACACCTAAAGCATTCCTTATTGAAACAAAATTATCCGGAAGACATTATTGACGACGCCATACTACGTGCTCGCAACGTGAACAGGAATGATATTATTAAGGGACCAAACAGAGTATCTAAAACGATTTCCCAAACGAACCTTGTACTAACTTACTCCTCATCAGCGCCACGAATCAACAACATACTGTCCCGCCATTTCAACATAATCAGGCAAAGCAAACGACTAACTTCTATCTTCGCGAAGCCATCTCACGTGGTGTACCGCTGGGATAAAAATCTCAAGGCCATTCTTGTCAGAGCAAAAACAACCACCCCCAAATTTCAATCAGGGTGCCATCCCTGCGGAAAAGCTTGATGCAAGGTATGGCCACAGATGGTCACAACACGTGCATCCAAAGCGAACTTCTCGGATTTCAAAGTCTGCATAACTGAAAGCCTTAATTGTGACTCCAGTAACGTAATAAACATGCTACATTGCAACATCTGCGGACAAGAATATATCGGCCAAACAGACACGCCATTTCGGCTGCGGTTCAATTATCAGTGGCACCACGCCACTTCACTGCCGAAGCTACCTTTATATAGACATCTGCGCCTGCCAAACCACAGTTTTGAAAATATCAGCGTAACTCTTTTGCAGTCCGGTTTCTCAAACAGACGTGAGCGCGAACAGCGTGAGGCATATTTTATTTTCAAATTTCGAACATTAGTAGCCGGCATCAACGAGGACCCCGGAACACTCAACTGCCTCCGAGAAGCCGAGAAGTAAGCCAGGAAGAAATTGGTGACCTAGATTGATAGCTGGAGACCATGCTTTTTCTGACTGACTCGTACGTGTACACTGTCCTTTCTTGTTTTTGTTTTTAATTTTTTTTCTTCCTTTTTCTTTTCTTCCTTTTTTTCTTTTTTTCCACATGCACATACAAAGTGTTTTCGTTCGCCTACCACTTGATGACCATTGAATGGAAACGGACGAAGATTAAAGTTAAAAAGAGCCGACCGACCCATGAACGGGAAACCCTTCCTTTACCAACGCCGCACGCTGACCGATCCATTACGGGGAAACCCTTTCTTTACGCACGCCGTCACGGACCCTCCCGGCAGCGCGGCGACAATCTTGGGTGGCCCGACACACGTCAAAAACTGAACAGCACGTGATAAGAAACCTATGCGGACGTACACGGACAGTTGGTTTCGTTCTCAGTGTTGACAGTGGTTCTTCCTCTTTTTTACTTTCTTTCTTTTTCTTTTGTTTTCTTTTTTTCTCCTCCCTTTTTTTCTTTTTTTGCTTTTTTTAGTTCCCTCTCACTCTTGCAAACATGTTTCAAGGCGAGAGGGACGTGGCAGCAACGAAGTTTTGAAATTCATGTCAGTATAAGTCATCCCCTCATGAAGGGAGGACCCCTCTTGAAACTGTTGGGAAATAAATATACTTATCCTTGTTGACAACGCTCCCGTTGTGCCATATCCCATACCTTCACGAAGACTAACTGGCCCATTGAACTATTACTCCCACTATATATATATATATATATATATATATATATATATATATATATATATATATATATATATATATATATATATATATATATATATATATATATATATATATATATATGGGATATGGCAACTCATCCCCTGATGAAGGGCGGATCCCTCCCGAAACTGTTGTGAAATAAATATATTTATCCTTGTTGACAACGCTCCCGTTGTGCCATATCCCATACCTTCACGAAGACTAACTGGCCCATTGAAATATTACTCCCTCTTTATATATATATGTACATATATATATATTGTTGGCAATCATTAAGCACATTATCTATCTTTACACATCTTCATCATCATGAGTGGTCATCATCTTCTTTTGCTGTGGGGACTTGGCTTGTCTGAGTTCTGTGCCTTGGGCGTGGTCGCTTCATCGTGTCTTCTGGGCCTAATAAAGGTTGCCTTCACCGTTACATCAGAAGTGGTGGAGGTGCTGGTTATCGATCCCAGTACCTCTCGCAGCCCGATCTGCCTCCTGGAGCTGCGCTCAGGTCGTCGTTTTTACCAGGTGTCCGGTAACATGCTTCAGGACGAGCCAACCGGCGCTTCTGCGTCTACCTCCACGGCCCCGGCTACCACGGCCTATCCATCGTGGATTATCACCGTGCACCAGCGTGAGCCACCCACGTTCGCCGGACTTTGCGGTAAAGATGTGGAAGATTGGTTGGACCAGTTCAATCGAGGGAGTTCCACTAACAACTAGGATGATCCTACCAAGCTTCGCCGTGTTTCTTTCTACCTCACAGGCGTAGCGAAAACATGGTTTTTCAATCATGAAACGGACATTACGGACTGGACACGTTTCAAGCAACAGCTTCGTCAAATTTTCGGCACCCCGGAGGTTCGTTCAGCTCTCGCGAGGAAGACACTGGATTCTCGCAAGCAACAATGCGGTGAATCCTACACATCGTACATAGAGGATGTGCTTGCTCTCTGTCACCGTTTCAGCACGTCCATGTCTGAATCAGAGAGAGTTCGTCATCTATTGAAAGGGATAGGCACGGTCGCGTTCAATGCCTTGGTCATTCAAAACCCGACTACAGTCGCTGACGTTGTTGCCACGTGCCAACGCCTAGAGAAACTTGAATCCCAACGGTTACCGCCGGACAGCTCTGAAAACACTACCACGACTGATGCCTCATTGCGTGCCATGATCCGGGCGATTATACGGGAAGAGCTGCAATCTTTCGGCCTCTCAATGACACCGAGTCCACCTACCTCCTCCAACACTGTTTTAAGGGATGTTGTACTCAACTGCTGACCCGCAGGTCGCGGGTTCAAATCCCGGCTGCGGCGGCTGCATTTCCGATGGAGGCGGAAATGTTGTAGGCCCGTGTGCTCAGATTTGGGTGCACGTTAAAGAACCCCAGGTGGTCAAAATTTCCGGAGCCCTCCACTACGGCGTCTCTCATAATCATATGGTGGTTTTGGGACGTTAAACCCCACATATCAACCAATTTCGGGATGTTATCAAAGAGGAGTTGGCGTCCATGACCGGGCCAGCGTTTGTAGACTCTCCAGTACCTCGACTCCAGCCGACGTATGCACAAGTCCTCGCTGGCTCACCACCCGTGGTACAACCGATGCCCGCACACTCGACGCCTGTCCCGCTGGCTTCGTTAACTCCGAGTGTGACTAGCCAGCCCATTCACCCACCGTGGCGGCCGCATCGTCCGATCTGTTATTACTGCGGCTATCGGGGCCACATTGCACGCGTCTGTCGGAAACGTCAGCAGGACGAGCGTCGTAGACTCGACACCTACAGACGGGATGATGGGACAAGCTGGTACGCTTTTCAACATCGTCCTTATGATCCGCCGCTACGCCGCTCACCGTCTCCAACTGCGACATCTGAGCCAACCAGTTCCTACCGCTCTACTATACACCGCTCACTCTCACCCCTCCGCCGTTCCTCGTCTCCATTGCGACCTGTCTCGTAATTCACCAACCAACGCCCGGAAAACTAACCTCTGCAGCTTTTGGAGGAAAAGCTGCATTGAACGAAAAGACAGAAATTCTTCCAGTGCGTCCATATAATACGATAGCTGTTCTAATAGAAGGTGTGTACGTGGACGCTTTAATAGACACTGGTGCTTTTTTTGTCTGTGATTGATCGTTCTTTGTGCTCACGTCTATGAAAAGTCACCACCCCTTACGATGGACCTACACTGCACGCTGCTCAAGGGAATGCCATTAGACCTGCCGCTATGTGCACCGCTTGTGTTTTCATTGCCGGTATTCTTCATTTTGTACAATTTGCTGTGCTGAATTCGTGTGCCCACCAGATTATATTAGGCTGGGATTTTCTGTCTACGGCAAACGCTTCCATCTGCTGTCGAGAAAATGTTGTTCATATGATGGAAACTGACTATGCCCTGTATGCGGATGGCAAGCCCGTTCGCTTGCTCGCTGCTGAAGAGACCGAGCTACCACCTGGTCATCAGCGGATAGTTGCCATCACTTCTAATGTGATCGACTCTGGTGACGTGTTTGTCCAACCATCTGCACGCTGTCTCGCAAGAGGTATAGCCCTTGCTTCAGGTCTAGCGCGATTCCACAATGGCTCCGGACTTCTCTACGCTACAAACCAGACTTCTGAAAAAATTCTCATTCCCAAAGGCACCACAAAAGCTTGCGTTTCTGAATCTCAACCTGTCTCTGTTGTCCCGCTTATGCCAGCGTGTTCTGACCTTCCTTGTATTAGACGTTCATCAAGCCTTTCTGTTCTTGCTGCGACTATTAGTCCAGAACTGACCTCTTCACAGACAGATGAGTTGCTTGCCTTGCTACAAAAGCTTAGGAGATTGTTTGATGCCCATTCCTCATCTCTGTGACAGACGTCCATTATTAGGCATCGTATCCAGACCGATGGCACTTCCATCGTACGCCGTCGACCATATCGCGTCTCTTCATCCGAGCGTGAAATCATTGAACAAAATGTAGCCGATATGCTACAATGGAACATTATACGTCCCTCCGCGAGTCCTTGGTCATCCCCTGCGGTTTTAGTAAGGAAAAAAGATGGCTCCATGCGATTTTGCGTGGACTAGAGCACTTAATAAGATTACCCACAAGGATGTTTACCCCATGCCGCGCATAGACGATGCTTTGGATTCACTGCAAGGTGCTGAGTACTTCTCAAGCCTAGACCTGAGTTCAGGTTACTGGCAAATACCCATGCACGCGGATGACAAAGAAAAGACAGCGTTTTCAACACCAGATGGGCTGTATAAACTCAACGTAATGCCATTCGGCCTTTGCAATGCTCCAGCAACATTCGAGCGGATGATCGACACAGTTTTACGAGGCTTGAAGTGGAAGACTTGCTTGTGCTATTTAGACGATATCGTTATTTTCTCGTCAACCTTCCCTCAGTACTGGCAACGACTGGACGAAGTTCTTACGTGCCTTGCAAACGCAGGCCTTCAGCTGAACACCAAGAAGTGCCGTTTTTTGAGCAAGGCGATTAAAGTGTTAGCCACATCGTAAGCAAGGACGGTATTCGTCCCGATCCTGACACGATTTCCGCTGTCCAACACTTCCCGCGTCCTGAAAAAGCCAAAGATTTGCGCAGTTTCCTCGGCCTCGCTTCTTATTTTCGCCGATTCATTCCAGACTTCGCCTCATTAGCTTCACCATTGCACAAGTTGCTCGGATCAGGCGTCGCGTTTGTGTGGTCTCCTAAATGTGAAGCGGCGTTTGTCCAACTGAAGTGTGTACTCACATCCGAACCAGTCCTCTGCCATTTCGACGAAACCGCGCCTACGCTCCTGCATACAGACGCTAGTGGTCGAGGCATTGGTGGAATTCTCCTACAGCGAGACAAATCTTCACGTGAGAAAGTCGTTGCATACGCGAGCCATGCACTGACCCCAGCTGAAAAGAATTATACCATCACCGAACAGGAGTGCCTAGCGGTTGTATGGTCGATACAAAAATTTCGACCTTATCTCCACGGCCGCCACTTTACTGTGGTTACGGACCATCACGCCTTGTGCTGGCTCTCGACAATCAAGAACTTGTCCGGCCGCCTTGGTCGCTGGATTCTTCGCTTACAAGAATACGACTTCACTATCACATACAAGTCGGGAAACAAGCATCAAGACACCGACGCACTTTCCCGTTGCCCGCTCTCTTCGGAGCCGCTTAACAAACCCGCCACTGCCGCACACGAGAAGCTTTCGGCCGTCTCTTCCCTACATGTTTCGTCATCAACTACTTTGGACCCAACTTCTCCAAGCGAGTGTGGTTTGTTCTTATCTCACCAACGTGCAGACCCTTACTGTCGCCGGATCATGGAACGTCTTGACGGGACTTGCCGGCCCCCTAACGCCCGTCTTCGCCGACAGCTGACGCAATGCAAGCTCAACAACCACGTCCTGTACCGTCATATCTACCACCCTGATGGTCAACGCTGGGTGCCCGTTCTACCTCGCTCGCTTCGGGCTCAAGTACTCAAGACATATCACGACGACATGTCTGCTGGACACATGAGCTTCCAGAAAACGTATGACCGCATAAGATGTCACTACTACTGGCCGGGCTTGTCCACCTGTGTCGCGAAGTACGTTGCCTCATGCGCCCTTTGTCAGCGTCGCAAGCTACCTACATCAACTCGAAGTGGACAATTACAACCACCCCCGTGTCCCCTGCAACCATTCGAGGTAGTTGGCATTGACCAGTATAGTTCGCTTACTATTACTGTTACGGGCAATCGATGGATAGTTACAGCTGTCGACCACCTGACCCGCTACGCCAAAACAGCTCCCGTGCCTTCTGCATCAGCTTCGGAAGTGGCCGACTTCATCCATCGAGCAATAATCCTTCGACACGGAGCTCCTCGTGTAATCCTGAGCGACCGTGGAAGAATATTTCTTTCAGCACTCGTCGAAGAAGTTCTCAAGGCAGCCGGCACTACACACAAAACAAGCTCCAGTTACCATCCTCAGACGAACTGCCTGACTGAGTGCTTCCATCGTACACTGTCAGATATGATTGCGATGTATATCGAACCCGACCACAGAAACTGGGACACCATTTTGCCATTTGTCACTTTTGCGTATAATACCTCTGTACAGCGCACAACCGGTTACTCGCCGTTCTACCTCGTCCACGGTCGCTTCTCCTCTTCTTTCCTCGATGTTTCGTTCTTCTCTGCGCCTGTCAAACCATGTTCATCTTCAAGTGAAGAATACGTGTCTCGTTTACTTCATTGCCGCCATCTGGCTCGCGTCAACACTGAAGCCAAGCAACAGGATCGCAAGCTTGAATATGATGCCTCTCATCGTGCCGTGTCTTTCAGCCATGGCGACGAAGTCTTCCTTCTTACACCAATTCGCACTCCGGGACTGTGCGAGAAGTTTCAACTACGTTTTATAGGCCCCTACACTGTCTTGGAGCAAACGTCTCCTGTGAATTATCGCGTGGCACCCGTTCTTCTTCCGACGGACCGCCGCTACAGGGCAGCAGAAATAGTCCACGTATCCCGCATGAAGCTTTTCATACGGCGTTCATCTTCGCTTTAAAATGCGGCCAAGAACTGCGGTCAGGATGACTGCTTTCACGTGGGGGGAAGTTAATGTAGGCATTCATTAAGCACATCATCTATCTTTACACATCTTCATCATCATGAGTGGTCATCATCTTCTTCTGCTGTGGGGACTTGGCTTGTCTGAGTTCTGTGCCTTAGGCGTGGTCGCTTCATCGTGTCTTCTGGGCCTAATAAAGGTTGCCTTCACCGTTACATCAGAATATATGTATATATATATATATATATATATATATATATTATATATATATATTGCAAGGGGGTTTATTAGCGACGCCAGGTAATAGGCAGATAGCCGGTACGGAAACAAATGCTCGGGCAGTCCAGCGTCTACAGCTCGTGCACCAGCTCCCGCTTCGCACTCAGCGATGGTCCCACTAGTCATTGCCTTGCGCATTTCCACTACATTGCCCCGGTGACGAACACGAGCCATCCTGACGACTCAAGGTGACGAGAGAACAGGAGGGTCGTAACAGGGCTTGAGGCGACTGACGTGGACCGTCTCACGACCACGGCGGCGCTTGCCCGTGGACGGCTTGAGCGGTTCAATCACATAGGTGACAGAAGAAGGGTGCTGTATGACGCGGTAAGGTCGTATACTTCGGTGCAAACTTGGGAGTCAGTCCAGGAGAGTGGAAAGGCAGTCGCAGCCACACGAGAAAACCGACGGGAAAGGTATTCTGAACAAGATCATGGTCGTGGTGATCGTTTTGGAGGGCTTGGTTATCGGCTGTGAAGGACCGTGCAAGCTGACGACACTCTTCGGCATGTTCGGCCATTTCAGAAACTGGGCTGAACTCAGAGGCATCAGGATTGTATGGCAGAATTGTGTCGAGTGTGTTGCATGGGTCACGACCATATAAAAGAAAAATGGAGAAAAGCCTGTTGTTGATTGAATTGCCGTATTGTAGGCGTACGTCTCGAAAGGAAGAACAACGTACCAGTTGGAGTGGTCGGAATCGATATACATAGCGAGCATGTCTCTGAGGGTTCTGTTGAAACGTTCCGTTAGGCCGTTCGTCTGAGGGTGGTAGGCTGTTGATGTGCGGTGTACCGTACGGCATGAATGTAGGAGCTGCTGCAGAACTTCGGACAAAAATACGCATCATCTGTCACTCAGGAGCTCCCGTGGTGCACCATGACAAAGAACGAACCGGTGCAAGATGAAGGTTGCAACGTCATGAGGGCCAGCCGAAGGTAGCGCTGCCGTTTCGGCGTACCTTGTCAGATGGTCGGCAGCCACAATCACCCATCGATTACCACCAACAGAGCACGGTAGCGGGCCGTATAGGTGAATCCCAACACAGTCAAATGGGCATGCAGGACAAGGGAAAGGCTGCAGTTGACCGGGTGAATGAGGGAATGTCTTGCGCTGCTGACACTGGGAACATGAGCGAATGTGTTTGCGTACAAACGTGTACATACACCGCCAGTAGTAGCTGTCGTGTAGCCGGCACGGCGACACGTGAAAGTAACCACGCTACACCACTGTACGATCCATGACAATAACGCAGTTTAATCAGCGAGTATCGTTTATATACACAAGAGCGCAGTGGTGCCATCTATTGTGAGTCCATTGACTCAGAAGGCCATCTGGTGTAAACGCACAACACTACATCTACCCCCTCCCTTGATAATAGAACACAGACTATGTGCATAGAAAAGAAACAGTCACTACCCGTGACAGAAAACTATAGTAAGTCTCCACCGTAAACAAGTCACTGCACATAGTCCCCGAGTCACTTTGGTGGTCTTCGCTCCCGTGTAGAGCGACGGAGGGGCACCGGCTGCTCTTCTGGCTAATGGATGACCTCTGATTCGTCGGCACGATCAGCACCTAGTCCTGCGGTCGTGTTCTTCATTGTTGGAGTCCGTGGTAGGCTTGGCGTATGAGGAAGCTGTGCTGACCCCCCCCCCCCCCCGGAGACCGTGCAGCTTCCTGTATTGGGATATTTTGGGTCATGTGGCTCGTTGCCTTCGAGGACGGTTTTCGTGCTGTGGCGTTTCCTGCCGACCCGTCTGTCTCCATCTCCGCCCACCGCGGTTCTTGTCTTGCCCCCGTTTCTTCGTGAACAGCTTCATGGGGTACAGTCGACAGTTGAGAGGCATTCCAGGTATGGCCGTCCTCCAAGTGGAATGACCATCGTCCTACCCGCCTCAGTATTTTGAGTGGAACCCCAAAACTAGGGGTGCCTTTTATTCCAGGTACCGGGCGTTTCGCCCGCACGTAGGCCCCCAGTTTAAACTTGGGCTCCCGGGCTGCTCTTCGCTTGTCTGCATACGCCTTATTTCTTTGTTGGTATTCGCAGACACGACGCCGAAGTCTACGCAGTTCACGGGCAGAATGGGTGCCGAAATCCGCTGATGGCTGGCCAACGACATCTAATGATGTCCTCATGTGGCGGCCATGAAGCAACACTGCTGGAGAGATGCCAGTGGCGCTGTGGGGTGTGGCTCGGTAAATACCCAGGTACTCTATAACTGTGGTGTTGATTGGTCGCTGCTCTAGGAGAGCTAGTTGTATATATGATTTGAAGACCGTGTTGAATCTTTCCACTAAGCCATTGACTTGAGGATGGTAAACTACCGAGAAGAAATGCTTGATGCCTCTGTCTGCAAGGAAGCACTCGAATTCACTCGACGTAAACTGTCGGCCATGATCTGAGACTAGTTCAGTCGGGTAACCCTCTCGCGCAAAGACAGCGAGCAGAAAGTTGATCACCGTGCGAGAAGTGATGTCACTGCAGAACGCAATCTCTGGCCAACTGGAGAAGTAGTCCGCTACCGCGATGACAAATCGACAGTCGGCCAGTGCACGTTCAAAAGGGCCCATGATGTCTATTGATATTTTGTCCCAAGGCCTGTCAGGAAACGGGACAGGCTGTAGTGGGGCTTGCCAGTTCTTGACACTCTTGTCCGAGGCTTGACAGGCGCTGCAACTCCGGATGGCGGCCTCCACATGCTTGCCAAGGCAAGGCCACCAGTACTTCTCCCTGATGCGCTGCTTAGTCTTCACAATTCCCGGGTGTGACTCATGAGTTAACTGGATGAATGTATCCCTTAGCTTGGCAGGAACTACAACGCGTTCTGTGCACAGAAGCAACCCATCTACTACCGAGAGCTCATCTCGTATTTCGTAATACGGAGTCAGTTCTGCGGCAAGTCTTTTCCTTGTTGGCCATGATGACTGGATAAATTGCATTACCTGCCGTAGTATGTCATCCTGCGCGGTAGCAACCTGAAGATTCTCCCGATGTACAGACGATGTAACCAAAGACACAACCTCTTCATCAACATGGAAGCCCCCTTCTGTGTCTGGCACGGGCAGTCTGGACAAGGCATCTGCTACCTGGTTGTGGGCTCCGCTGCGGTACTGTATTTTGAAGTTGTAGCGCAGCAGTCGTGCGGTCCACCTTGCAATACGAAGTGGCCACTGTCCTGTGCTACGGGATCAGAGCAGTGCCACCAAAGCCTGGTGATCCGTCAGTAGAGTAAATGATCTGCCCCAGAGGTAAACGTGCCACTTCTCGCAGGCCCACAGACAGACAAGGGCCTCGCGCTCTCCGGCCGAGTGTTTTCGTTTTGTCTCTGTTAATGTCCGCGATGCAAATGCCACAGTACGCACATGGGACCCCTCCACTTGCTGCAGTACGGCACCGAGACCGTACGCAGAGGCATCTGTTGCGACAATGACAGGTAGCGTCGGGTCAAACATTCGGAGGACCTTGTGGGATGCTAGAAGTCTTTTTACTCCCGCGAAGCTCTCTTTCGCAGCGTCATTCCAGTCGAAGTGCACGTCTTTGCGAAGTAGACGACGCATTGGCTCTACTTGCTCTGCCAGTCACGGCACGAATTTGGAATAGTATTCAACTAGCCCCAAAAAGAAGCGTAGCGTGGCTGCATCTCTAGGCGCAGGAGCATTGATGATTGCATCAATCTTGGTCTGGAGCGGTGTTATACCCTCTGCGCTGACGCGATGTTCTAAGAACGACAGCTCCGACGTGCTGAAGACGCATTTTTCGTTGAGCTTGAGCCCAGCTTCTGCTATTCGTTCCAGCACTTGCTCCAGGTTTCGCCTGTGTTCGCTCTCCGTCTTGCCAAAAATGATTATGTCATCTAAGTAGCATAAGACCCCTTTGCAACCTCCAAGAATTTTCGTCATGATCTGCTGAAACGCAGCTGGTGCCGATGCCAACCCGAAGCAGACCCTCTTGAATTTAAAGAGGCCATCGTGAGTTATAAATGAAGTTAGGTCCCTGCTGTCTGGGTGCAGCACAACCTGGTAGTAGGCTGATGCCAGGTCCACCTTGGAAAAGCAGCGGGCTCCATTGAGGGCATGAAGCAGCTCCTCCATATGAGGCAAAGGGAAGTTGTCTGCTACTATAGCTTTGTTGGGTTCCCGGAGATCGACACACAGTCGAATGCTACTATCTGCTTTGCGGGCTGCTACAATAGGAGATACTCACTCGGAAGCATTGACATCAGCAGCAAGTAGCTTCTCAATCTCGTCAATGACCGGCTGGCGGACTGAAAATGGTAGGGGTCTCAGATTCTGTGTGACTGGCCCGATGGAAGTTTTCTTCTTAACTTTATGTTGCACACCTCTTACAAGTCCCAGGCCAGGCAAAAACAATTGGCCAAACTTGAACCACAGTGTTGGTGGCATTCCAAACTTGGGAGGGCCAAGGGGTTTTTCATGCCTGGGGCTTTGGGGAAGGTCTGAGCTCATTGCTGGAAGCTCTCGGCATTCCTGCGTGGACATTTGCAGGGAGTGCAATTCCTCTCCGTTGATGTGAAGGCCAAAGGCTTGAACCGCATCCTGGCCAAGGAGAGATGTACCACATGGCGCAACATGAAAAGTTACAATGGCTTCTTTCCCCTTGTATGTGACTATGGCGTGAAATGACCCGAGAACGGGAATCTTTCTGCGCAAAAAATCCACCAATGTAAGATGAGAACTTGTCGGTTGTACTGCGTTTGCGAACAAGCCTTGGAATTGGTGCTCACCCATAATAGACACGGCCGAGCCTGTGTCGACCAAAAAGTTCATGGTATGCACCCGTGTCGTCGCGGTAACTGACGTGACATTGACATCCACGTAGACGCCTGTGCTCTTATCAGTACGGACCGCCAAGATGCTAATGACACTGGTAGCATCCTCTTTCGGAACGATTTCCCGTACCTCTGCAGAATACTCTTCTCGGCCGTGACGGTGTCTGCAACATGCTCTCTTAAATGGCCGTGGCGTCCGCAGGCAAAACATGTGCGACCGCGCGCGGGACATTCCGTAGGCGAACACCGTGCTGCGCCGCAGTTTCCGCAGGCATTTAAATTTTTAGGCCCGGGGACAGCAGTGGCGGCGGCATTCATATCAGGTGAAGGTGCGCTGTACGCGCGTGAGCAGCTGAAGTGGCGACGGCCCGGGAGGCGTGTGCCATTATCGGCGTTATCTTGTCGATCGTGCCTGGCTGAGCTGTCTCGCAACTGCTGCTGAATGCGCTGCACAGGATAGGCGAAGGCTTCGGATTCACGCCGGGTTTGCTCACGAAGCCGTGCTACCTCGACAGCATAATCGAACGTAAGGTTATCGCCCTCCAGCAGCAATCGCTCTCGTAGCCGCGGGCACGTGACGCCTGCTACGAACTGTTCACACAGGTTTTCGTCCGCTTGAGTGGTGAAATTGCAAAGAGCTGCTAACTCCCGAAGCGCTTCGGCGAATTCGGTGATGGGCTCACCCTGCACTTGACGACGCTCCCGGAATCGATGGCGTTGAAGGCGGACGTTGCAGGGGCGTCGAAATGCTTCGAAAGCATCTCAACGGCTACGTCGTACTCGTCGGGTGGGCGTAGGGCTTCCGTGGTCATGTCTTGCGTTCCAGTAGGTGCAGTGGTTCCGATGATTCCAGCGGCGGCATCTGGCGTGGCTGTGACACCAGGTGCAGCCCTCGTTGTCTCTGCCTTGGTTTGCGTCGTACTAGGTGGAAGCGCGTCGAAAATGCGCTGTCCTTCCTCCCAAGACAGTGCAGCAGGAGGGCTCGGCGACGGGGTGCGGGTAGCTCGTTCGCTCCGGACGCCAGCAGAAACCTTTCGAACAGTCGTAACCATCAGGCCCATGGCACATCGGGCGTGCCGGGGGTGGCCAGAAAAGGAGGAGGTGGCAAATACCCGTGGAAGCCATCCTCGTCGCCAGAATGTCGTGTAGCCGGCTCGGCGACACGTGAAAGTAACCACGCTACACCACTGTACGATCCATGACAATAACCCAGTTTAATCAGCGAGTATCGTTTATATACACACGAGCGCAGTGGCGCCATCTATTGTGAGTCCAATGACTCAGAAGGCCATCTGGTGTAAACGCACAACACTACAGTAGCGTTGGCGGATCCGCTCATACATCTTTAGCACACCAGCGTATGCGTCTTGCTGTTCAGCGTGAAAATATTTGCAGATATGAGACCGCATGTGGCTGGGTATGACTAGCAGCCATTTACGACCCACCACTTGATAGTTGCGACGGTATAACAGGCCATCTTGTATGGCGAAATGCGTTGCTAGGCGGCGAAGAGCACGCGGGTAACCGGAAGGTGATGCGTCAGAAAGCATATTCAAGAGCGAGGCAATCCAAGGGTCCTTCCGCTGTTCGGATGACATGTCTGTGACGCTGACGGCAGAGTGGGGAAGGTCCAGGGCTGCTATATATCCGTATAATCATATTTCACGGGTGATCGTGAAAGCGCATCTGCGTCAGAGTGCTTTCGCCCCGATCGGTAGACGACGCGTATGTCGAATTCCTGGAGGCGTAGTGCCCAACGTCCGAGGCGGCCGGAAGGATCTTTCAGCAAAGCCAACCAACAGAGCGCGTGATGGTCAGTTACCACATCAAAAGTTTGGCCGTACAAATAGGAGCGAAACTTGTTTAACGCCCACACCATCGCGAGGCACTCTTTTTCCGTAACAGAATAGTTGGCTTCTGCCTTAGGGAGAACACGGCTGGCATAGGCGACCACATACTCCGTAAAACCTGGCTTGCGTTGAGCGAGTACTGCCCCAAGGCCGACGCCACTTGCATCCGTGTGTACTTCGGTTGGCGCAGTAGGGTCGTAATGGCGCAGTACGGGTGGTGAGGTAAGGAGTTGGCGCAGTGTTGCGAAGGATTTGTGACAGGCTGCTGTCCAATTCGAAAGATCTGCAGGGCCAGCAAGGAGTTTGGTGAGTGGAGCGATGATGGAGGCAAAGTTCCGGACAAACCGACGAAAATAAAAGCACAGTCCCACAAAGCTTCATAGTTCTTTAACAGTAGTCGGCTTAGGAAATTCGGCAACAGCACGAAGCTTGCCAGGGTCCTCGGTGCCGCTGAAGAAGAGCGGATCTCGTTGGCGCAGGGTGGTAGGCACGATGACCAGTTGAGATTGGGCCGTGCTTTGCTGGGTGCTGCCTTGCTCGGTCGTCTGATCAGGCATTGCTGATGCAGTGGGCAGCTTCCGGCTTCGATGTTCCACTTTTGCGTACCCAGCACACTTCCACCAATTTGCAAGGGGGTTTAATAGCGACGCCAGGTAATAGGCAGACAGCCGGTACGGAAACAATTGCTCGGGCAGTCCAGCGTCTACAGCTCGTGCACCCGCTCGCGCTTCGCACTCAGCGATGGTCCCACTAGTCATAGCCTTCCGAATTCCCCCCACTACAATATATATATATATAAATATATATATATATATATATACATATATATATATATATATACATAATGCAAGGGGGTTTATTAGCGACGCCAGGTAATAGGCAGACAGTCGGTACGGAAACAAATGCTCGGGCAGTCCAGCGTCTACAGCTCGTGCTCCCGCTCGCGCTTCGCACTCAGCGATGGTCCCACTAGTCATTGCCTTGCGAATTCCCCACTACAATGCCCCGGCGACGAAGATGAGCCATCCTGGCGACTCAAGGTGACGAGAGAACAGGAGGGTCGTAACAGGGCTTGAGGCGACTGACGTGGACTGTCTCACGACCAAGGCGGCGCTTGTCCGTGGACGGCTTGAGTGGTTCAATCACATAGGTGACAGAAGAAGGGTGCTGTATGACGCGGTAAGGGCCCGTATACTTCGGTGCAAACTTGGGAGTCAGTCCAGGAGAGTGGAAAGGCAGTCGAAGCCACGCGAGAGAACCGACGGGGAAGGTATTCTGAACAAGATCTTGGTCGTGGCGATCTTTTTGGAGGGCTTGGCTATCGGCTGTGAAAGACCGTGCAAGTTGACGACACTCTTCGGCATGTGCGGCCATTTCAGAAACTGGGCTGAACTCGGAGGCATCAGGATTGTATGGCAGAATTGTGTCGAGTGTGTTGCATGGGTCACGACCATATAAAAGAAAAAAATGACGAAAAGCCTGTTGTTAATTGAATCGCCGTATTGTAGGCGTACGTCACGAAAGGAAGAACAACGTCCCAGTTGCAGTGGTCGGAATCAATATACATAGCGAACATGTCTCCGAGGGTTCTGTTGAAACGTTCCGTTAGGCCGTTGGTCTGAGGGTGGTAGGCTGTTGATGTGCGGTGTACCGTACGGCATGAATGTAGGAGCTGCTGAAGAATTTCGGAGAAAAATACGCGTCCTCTGTCACTCATGAGCTCCCGTGGTCCACCACGACGAAGAACAAACCGGTGCAAGATGAAGGTTGCAACGTCACGAGCACCAGCCGAAGGGAGCGCTGCCGTTTCGGCGTACCTTGTCAGATGGTCGGCAGCCACAATCACCCATCGATTGCCACCAACAGAGGACAATAGCGGGCCGTATAGGTCAATCCCAACACGGTCAAATGGGCGTGCAGGACATGGCAAAGGCTGCAGTTGACCGGGCGAATGAGGGAATGTCTTGCGCTGCTGACACTGGGAACATGAGCGAATGTGTTTGCGTACAAACGTGTACATACCCCGCCAGTAGTAACGTTGGCGGATCCGCTCATACGTCTTTAGCGCTCCGGCGTGTGCGTGTTGCGGTTCAGCATAAAAATATTTGCAGATATCAGACCGCATACGGCTGGGTATGACTAGCAGCCATTTACGACCCGCCACTTGATAGTTGCGACGGTATAACAGGCCATCCCGTATGGCGAAATGCGTTGCTTGGCGGCGAAGAGCACGCGGGTAACCGGAAGTTGACGTGTCAGAAAGCATACTCAATAGCGAGGCAATCCAAGGGTCCTTCCGCTGTTCGGATGGCATGTCTGTGACACTGACGGCAGAGAGGGAAAGTCCAGGGCTGCTATATATCCGTATCATCAGATTTCACCGGTGATCGTGAAAGCGCATCTGCGTCAGAGTGCTTTCGCCCCGATCGGTAGACGACGCGTATGTCGAATTCCTGGAGGCGTAGTGCCCAAAGTCCGAGGCGGCCGGAAGGATCTTTCAGCGAAGCCAACCAACAGAGTGCGTGATGGTCAGTTACAACATCAAAAGTTTGGCCGTACAAATAGGGGCGAAACTCGTTTAACGCCCACACAATCGCGAGGAACTCTTTTTCTGTAACAGGATAGTTGGCTTCTGTCTTAGTGAGGGCGCGGCTGGCATAGGCGACCACATACTCCGTAAAACCTGGCTTGCGTTGCGCGAGTACTGCACCAAGGCCGACGCCACTTGCATCCGTCTGTACTTCGGTTGGCGCAGTAGGGTCGTAATGGCGCAGTACGGGTGGTGAGGTAAGGAGTTGGCGCAGTGTTGCGAAGGATTCGTCACAGGCTGCTGTCCAATACGAAAGATCTGCAGGGCCAGCAAGGAGTTTGGTGAGTGGAGCGATGATGGAGGCAAAGTTCCGGACAAAGCGACGAAAATAGGAGCACAGGCCCACAAAGCTCCGTAGTTCTTTAACAGTTGTCGGCTTAGGAAATTCGGCAACAGCACGAAGCTTGTGAGGGTCGGGAAGAATGCCGGCTTTCGAGACGACATGACCAAGTATGGTGAGTTGTTTAGCCCCGAAGTGACACTTCTTCAGGTTAAGCTGAAGCCTGGCGTTTGTAAGGCACTGTAGAATCTTACGCAGACGAGTGAGATGCGAAGTGAAATCGGGTGAAAACACCACAACGTCATCAAGATAGCACAAGCAAATGTTCCATTTGAGACCACGTAAAATGCTGTCCATCATTCGCTCGAATGTGGCAGGCGCATTGCAGAGTCCGAATGGCATCACGGTAAATTCATAGAGGCCATCCGGTGTGACAAACGCCGTTTTTGGACGATCAGACTCAGCCATTGGGACCTGCCAATAACCCGAGTGAAGGTCAAGCGAGGAAAAGAATTCTGCACCTTGGAGACAATCGAGAGCGTCGTCTATGCGGGGAAGAGGGTAAACATCTTTCCTCGTAATGTTGTTTAGGCGCCTGTAGTCTACTCAGAACCGGATTGAACCATCCTTTTTTTTGACGAGTACAACTGGGGAAGACCAAGGACTACAAGAAGGCTTGATGACTCCACGCTGTAGCATGTCGTCTACTTGTTCTGCAATTACCCGACGCTCCGCTGGTGACACACGATAAGGGCGCTGGCGCAAAGGAGTACTCTTTCCTGTGTCAATTGTGTGCACAACGGTGTTCGTTCTTCCTAGCACCGCTTGGGGAAAGTCAAACGAACGCTTGAATTCGTACAGCAGGGTAACAAGCTGCTCTCGTTGAGCCGGGGCGAGATGGCTGTCAATAGAACGGTGAATTGCATCGGTAGACACGCTGTTCGAGGCAAAGTGAGGAACCAACGCGTTCAGCTCCATATTCGGCTTGGTGTCGAAGAAATCGGCAGGCACGATAGTACCTTCATTGATAAGCTGAATGTGGCCGAGCGTCTTGTTGCGGCGCAAACTGAGGGGGCACGAGTTGGGATTGGAAATAAATATCCCGGTAGTGTCTTGAGAAAGCTCAAGAACGGCGAATGGCAGCGATGTGTGGTGGCGGCTACCGAAGATGTCAGATGGCGTGAATAGGACGGTAGCGTCAGAAAGTGAAGCACAGCAGACAGGGACAAACTGGACGCTGAAAGGCGGAAGGTCTATGTCCGTCGCGATGACAAGGTTAGCCACACTAGATACGGCCGCATCAACAGAAGGCGCATCACGAAACGGTAACAGCTCCACTTCGGCCCGAGCGCAGTCCACGACGGCGTGATGACGTGATAAAAAATCCCATCCTAGGATGACATCGTGGGAACATGAAGCCAACACGTGAAATTCAATGGTGTACAACACGTCTCGAATCACCACTTTTGCTGTACATGACGCGACGGGCGCAATTTGTTGGGCGCTTGCAGTACTAAGAGAAACCACGGGAGAAAGCATCGTCACTTTACGAAGAGAGCGGCAGAGTCTCTGAATAATCACGGATATTGCGGCATCGGTATCGATGAGTGCGAGTGTCCGTACACCTTCGACGATTACATCGATAAGATTGGCGGGAGACAGGCGAGGACTTAAGCGATTAAACGATGACGCAGCTCGTGCCTCCGGAGCTGCGGCAGTTAGTTTTCCGTCTCAATGGAGGTTGAGCGTCGACGCATAGGCGACACGGAACGACGACTTGGTGAAGGTGAAGGCGAGCGGGAAGTAGAACGTCTAGAAGCGAATGTTCGGGCGCCGGAAGCAGTTTGCGCATTGCGTTCGTGAACTTCAGGTGGTACGTGAGGCGCGTGGTATGGAGGTCGAAACGAATAGTCAGGATATCTTGGTGCGTTAACTGTGAAGCGCCGACGACATAGACGTGCAACGTGACCTGGAATTCCGCAAAAGTAACATATAGGCCGGTTGTCAGCAGTGCGCCAAGGATTTCAAGCGTGTTGTTGTGTAACTGGAAACGGCGCGGTGGACGGTCGCACAGGTTGTGGCGTATATATTGGCAGACGAGATGGAGGAGGCATTGCCGCGACGGCCGCATAAGTCAGTGGCGCAGCAACAGGTGTTGGTGGAGAGGCAGGCGTAGGTATTGGCAACGCCTCGGAGACCTGCTCCTGAATAGCCTGTCTGATTGTCGGCGTTAGGCGGTTCGTTGGTGCTTCGGTGGTCGGCAGATACGAGAGACACGAAAGCTGTCGTGCGACCTCTTCGCGTACTTATTCTTTTATCTGCTCCAGCAGGGAGCTGTCACCACCGACGGCCAGGGCAGCGAGAGAGTCGTCTGCAGTCGTCGTCCTCCGAACTGCTGCACGTTGTTTCCGAATCTCTTCCAAGCTCTGGCACAAGGTTACAAGCTCGGATACGGTACTTGGGCCCTTTGCCAGCAACATTTGATAGGCATCATCGTCTATGCCTTTCAAGATATGCCTGATCTTGTCATGTTCGGTCATCTCAGGGTTGAAGCGCCGGCATAAATCGATTACATCTTCAATATAGCTAGTGAAGTTTTCGCCCTGCCTTTGTGCACGTCCGCGTAGGCGCTGCTCAGCACGCAGCTTGCGCACTGCGGGGTGATCGAACACAGCTGCGAGGGTGGTCTTGAAACAGGCCTAAGTGATAAATTCAGTGCGGTGGTTTGTGAACCACAGGCTGGCGACGTCTTTGAGATAAAATGGGACATACTCCAATTTCGAGGGGTCGTCCCACTTGTTGGCGGCGCTCACCTTCTCAAACAGCTGCAACCAGTCCTCCACATCTTGGTCCTCGGTGCCACTGAAGAAGGGCGGATCTCGTTGGCGCAGTGTGGTAGGCACGATGACCAGTTGAGATTGGGCCGTGCTTTGCTGGGTGGTGCCTTGCTCGGTCGTCTGATCAGGCATTGCTGATGTAGTGGGCAGCTTTCGGCTTCGAAGTTCCAGGTTTGCGTACCCAGCACACTTCCACCACTTTGCAAGGGGGTTTATTAGCGACGCCAGGTATGGAAACAAATGCTCGGGCAGTCCAGCGTCTACAGCTCGTGCTCCCGCTCGCGCTTTGCACTCAGCGATGGTCCCACTAGTCATTGCCTTCCGAATTCCCCACTTCCCCACTACAATATATATATATATATATATATATATATATATATATATATATATATATATATCAGACTGCCCTACTTTTTTAGTTTAAACTAATTTTGTAACCATTTCTCTGGGTCAAATGACAAGCCATACCGCAAACTTCATTTAATTCGGTAATTGTGACCGGCACGCCACGCCGCGGTGGTGGTAGTGGCTTAGGTACTCGGCTGCTGATCCGCAGGTCGCGGGATGAAATCCCGGCTGTGGCGGCTGCATTTCAGATGGAGGCAGAAATGTTGTGGGCCCGTGTGCTCAGATTTGGGTGCAGGTTAAAGAACCCCAGGTGGACGAAATTTCCGGAGCCATCAACTACGGCGTCTCTCGTAATCAATTGATGGTTTGGGACGTAAACCCCCCATATCAATTTATTTTGACCACCACCTCGTGTTCAGTGTTCATTTGGCATACTTCTTTGCTGTTTCTGCCATCTTAAAATACCTTCTTTCCTGTTGGAAGGTGCGTGAACAGAGCAGGAGTCAAAGTGATAGAGAGCCGGGACGAGCGCGGCTGCGAGCGATTCTCCAACCGGCAACTGAAAGCTGAGTGGCTGCCCTTCAGAAACGCCTTCACGCCGTCCCTGCCGGTGAGTGGCTCTTCATCAAAGCTTCTGTTTGGGTGAGTTCGTTCATTCACGGCCGGACTCGACGCTCCTTCCGCACGCTCCTTACGGCCTTCTCAATACCGGCGCCACGCATATATTTTTTTCTGATGCGTAGAGGGCAGCACCACCTCACTGTAAGCTCTGCCGGCTACCCGCGTCGCCGCCGGCTCCCCGCGTCGCCGACTGCGACCTTTCTTGACTGCGTTCGATGACCTCTGGTAAACAATGCATCAGACACGCTCAGGCACGCTAACTGCACTAGCGTAGCCATGGTTTATTGTTGCGTGCCGCTGTGTAAGTCACAGCAAGAGAAGACACCGGGTGTGTCGTACCACCAATTTCCTAGCGATGAGTAACTGTGTTCGAAGTGGAGGAAAAATGTTTCACGTGAAAACCTCGCCATCAATGACAAGTCCGCATCGACTGTAGTGTGCAGCAAACACTTCACGGAAAATGACTATGTTCCCGGATATCGTATCCAGAAACTGCGTCCAGGAGCCGTGCCCACGGTCTTCGATCAGTATCCTTCGTATATGGTTCCGGCTACGAAGAGGCCGCGTAAAGAACCTGCAGCGCGTGACCCCTCGGCCACCTCGGCTCCTCGACAGCCGACGAAACGGAAAGCGGAGTCATCGCCGTCTACCTACGGGAAGTTCTAGTCCACCTTACGACAAAAAATATTGCTTTTTCTCTCTGAATTTTCGCGCTGTAATGGATTACTGTTGCTTGTGACAACACGCGTGTGCGAAAATTCGGAAAAGCTGCCGGAATGGTTGCGACTTGGTAAGCGGTGCTCTCAGAGGTCGACTATACCATTTTAATCTCATCACATGCAACGACTGAGCTGTATTGTGTGGATAAAACGTTCATCTTCAAGAATCCTGGCGCCGCAGTTGGTTCTGTTCCTCGTACTCAGCTCTGTTATGATGGCCATAGTGCTGTGGCGCGCACACTGCGCCCGTGAACGCGCTTGGAGGCGGCGGAGCAACATTGGTCTAGCAGCGCCACCCCAAACTTGCGGCGGCAGGCAGCAGAATGCCCCAATGCGAAGGCCGTAAGGGGAGCGGCGGAGGAGGAGCGTCGAGTCCGGCCGTGGTTCATTGTACAGCGAGAGAGTACCAGCGCGAACACACACCCACAAGGTCGGCTATGCGCACACAGAGCTACCTTTGGCGTTACTCACGGGAACGTAAAACATGTGCACATTAGCAGTGCATCAGTGAAAACGTAAAGTGCAGCTATGTATTTCTACTGAATGGTGCATCTTCTTTCAATAGGCTTCATAGAATTTTATCTAGTACATTTAAGTGACACCGGACGTATGTGCCGTAGAAGATCAAAAGTCGCTTGCTGGTGCAGTTCGGCTGTTTCGTCATTGATTCTGACGCATAACTGTACTACTGCAGGGAGAGGTACATCAATACAAGAATTTTCGCTGATGCCTTATATTTTACGGCTTGCTACACCCTGGTAATTTTCTCTCGCGGACGGTTTGCAGCAGAAAACACATAAGGAGCAGATATGAACGCTGATAAGTCACCTCGCGTGTTGTGCTGTGGCTGTTTCTTTCTAACTTGCTTTGCTACAAACTAGAGCTCGATCGCCTATATTGTGTCTGTGTTTTTTCTCTACAAACAACTTTAGATACCCGATCTGCTACAATGGGAATTGTTTTATGTTTGTTGTCGTGCATATTCAGAAAAAAAAGTACGCGATTTTCGTTAGCACTTACGCTGTCACCTATTATGATTCTGTAATTGTTGTATGAATATTTTTAATCTGAAATAACACTTTTTTGTGGATATGAAATAGTTCTGCCAATATGCTTGTGTACTGTTTGTATCTGGCATGCACTTTCCCACTTCAACATAGGACGGAGGAGGCTGTGAGGTGACTTTCTTATGGTGTTCTAGATACAGCTGTGCTATTCTGCAATGCATAGGTTTTTAGACATGATGTATGCGATTGAGGTCAACGTATTAACATTTTTATTTGATATGCCGGAAGGGCAAGAAAAAGGTTTAATGCACCAAAGCTACAACTGTGATCGGACAGACATAACCCTTTAGAATACATGACACTTTGTTTACAAAGACAAGAGCTACAGCCTTGATTTTCAACACTTTCGCCTCCCGCCCCCCACCGCCCCCCCCAAACATGTGCCTTTCAGCAAATCGTGGCGACACAAGAAATGAACTTGAAGAAGTTCATTTATTGTGTCGCCAAAACTAGCACCAAAACGTAGCTACACAAGCCTTCAGCTGTCGCCTCCAGGTAAATGCAGCCACGAGAAAAAATATATATAACAGAAGCGAAAACAAAAAAAAGAGGAGAGATTAGACCAGTAAGTATTTTACGCAGTCCTAGATATGTGTACACAAACCTGCGAACAACCAGGAAAAAAAAACAAGCATCAAAGAACTATGACGTAGTGCAATGCAATAAGCAGACAACACAGGAGCCAGGAGACTAGGACACAGCGCAATGTCCAACTGACGTGTATTAGATTGAGACGCACGTATTTATACACAGGCAAATCAAGGAAATACAAAAACCACGAAGTGAAAATAAGAAGGTGAAGTCTAGAAAATTGCCGATAAGTCACTCACGTGCATTACCAGTGACCCCCTTTGCATGATTCGCTTAAAACAAAAGCTGTTTTTTGGAAAAGTGCAAGGCATGCTTACGCATGCGTTCCTCGACCGTTTGATTTCCTCAGCGTAATTCATGCAAGCACACATGCGCAAGCATGCTTTTTTGCGCCTTTCTCGTAAATAACTTTTGTTTTTGGTGGGTCATGGTAAGGAGGTCGCTGTTAGTGCACGTGTGTGACTTATCAACACTTCTCTAGACTTCTGACATTTACTTCCTGGTTTTATGTTTTCTTGCTTTGCTTGTGTTCATGTATCTGCGTAGATTGATTGATCTGTGGGATTTAACGTCCCGAAAGCACCATATGATTATGAGAGACGCCGTTGTAGAGGGCTCCGGAAATTTCGACCACCTGGGGTTCTTTATTGTGCACGCCAATCTGAGAACATGGGCATACAATGTTTCCGCCTCCTTGGTAAATGCAGCCGCCGCAGCCGAGTATCTTAGCCGCTAGACCACTGTGGTGGTGGGTGTATATACGTGCGTCTCAATCTAATAAACCTTAGTTGGGAGACTGCGCTGTGTTCTCGGCACCTCGCTCGTTCATTGCCTCCTTTTTGTGCTGCACTACATTATGATTGACTTGTTCCAACTCGCCCAGCTAGCAATGTTGCTAAACAAACAACAGTCTTTCTGTGTTACACAAGCAAAAAGTTCGGAAGAGTTAGCCTATAGAGCTTAACAGCTTCACTGTGAAAATGTCGCTTGACGTGCGACAAACAAAGCAATGATTTTTATCGTGGTAGCGTATAATACCACTTGCAGTGTTTCAGCCAAAGAGAACTGTGCTCTAATGTACTATTAAGAAACTAAATAGTGTACCTACATCTTCTGCTATAAGTCTCTTTCTCAGGTAGAAGGCGGTGAACCTGGCGCGGCACGTTGAGCTAACGGTGAGGTTCACACGTCAATTTGCAAAGATGGAGGATATACATTGATGAATGGGCCCTCTATGTTGATCAGGTATTTTAGATAAACAACTTGTTGGTGAGTTGGTGCATGTACACTCTAGGATATGTGCTCGCTTATCTGATTTCACCGCAGAAATGCCAAATCATCACTCTTCTCTAACGCATTTTTGCAGCAGCCTTGCCTGAGCCTAACGTTCGTGTCGGTACATGCCAGTCCTTCAGAAGTCCTGCTGTTCGAGTACTTGACACGCGTGCTCACCGCATATGGAGAGCGAGTACGGGTCAACGTAACCGACGCGTGGCTACGTTGGAACGCATCGACGATGCCGGAATGGACGGATACGGAACTGCACCGCATTCAGTTGGTGGCGAAGAGGATGAGTCCGCATAGTGCCACAAAACAAAAGTAGCGGAGTTCAATGAGTATTCGTTGGGTCCAACTGAATATTACAGTCCTTTGACCCTTTCAATGCTGCGCCAGTTGTGCTGTTGGTGGCAGGCCCGTAGACAGACATTTTTTTCGGGGACAGGACAAGGGAGGATAGAAAAGGGCACTTTTGAAGATGTGGACCTGGTTTGTGGCCAATCTGAGCCGTGTTTTGTTACGCGGTACTATGGGAGTGATTTTCTTTTGTATTAGAGGCAGTGCATAAATTTCAAAACAAAAAAAAACAAATTGTAGGCAGGCAGCGCATTTCGCATTCTGTTTCTTTTGTGTCCTGTGGTGTTTGGAACAGTTTTTTGTTCATATGCTCTTTATGAGTCTCTATTACAGAGGATAACGTGGTAAACACAAGTAATACGTTCGTGCAAGCAGGTCATGTTACCGTCTCAAATAAATGCGCTCAAATAATGCACTGACAAGTATTTCAAACGGCATCATATTTATCTCAGTAAGCCATGTTACACCAAATATTTTGTCTTCTCGATAACACCACGTAAATGTGGTATTAGGGCTACTACTTACTGGAACAACTGAGCATAATACGACTGATATAGAAGACAGAACGACAACAAGTAAGGGTTGCCGAGCACTTAGTTTTAATTGTAGACTAACCTCGTTGGAATAGCAAATATACTGTCCGAATCTTCACTATACGATAAGGCTTCTTTAATGCACGTGCCTGTAGTTTATATGGTAGGTTTGTTTTGAGAAAATCTTTGAAACAATAAATATAAATATATTCAAGCCTGAAGGAACTGCAAAGCAGGACAACCTTCTTTGTATAACTTCGCTTTTCTCCTTCTTTCCTCTTCTTTTTCTTTCATTGTCTCCCTAGCAGTTCTGTCTTACTTTTCTATATCAATTTCTATGTTCTTTCTATCTTTTTGTTTATTTACTTGAATATCTCTTACTTGCTCATTCGATTTTTTTATATCTAGTTGTGCCAGTGTCACACCTAGTTACGAAGTTCACACGTATCTGGCGTTTACTGAAAATTCAGTGTTTTGCGGAACGGCGTTTCAAAGAACGACGTTCCAGGAACTAGCTTTTTTCTGGAAGAGCGGAAGAATACCACCGTTTCACTCAAGATCCATAGAAATGTAACGGTAACTCGTTACGTTTTCGAGGTAAAGATAAAAATAATGGTGTGGCTTCTGTAAACGTTCTACGGCATTGAAGAGGAGCACGCAAGCAGTAAATCATGGAGGACAGGACAAGTGGGCGACCAGGTGACTGCTTGTCCTCTCACATCAGACTGTTCGCAGATCACAGTGCAATTTGTTGGATAATTTCTCGTAACAATGACAAAACCTTCTTTGTATAACTTCGATTTTCTCCTTCTTTCATCTTCTTTTTCTTTCATTGTCTCCCTAGCAGTTCTGTCTTCTTTTTCTATATCAATTTCTATGTTTTTCCTATTTTTTGTTTATTCACTTGAATATTTCTTACTTGCTCATTCGATTTTTTTTATATCTAGTTGTGCCAGTGTCACACCTAGTTACGAAGTTCATACGTATCGGGCGTTTACTGACAATTCAGTGTTTTGCGGAACGGCGTTTCAAAGAACGACGTTCCAGGAACTAGCTTTTTTCTGGAAGAGCGGAAGAATACCACCGTTTCACTCAAGATCCAGAGAAATGTAACGGTAACTCGTTACGTTTTCGAGGTAAAGATAGAAATAATGGTGTGGCTTCTGTAAACGTTCTACGGCATTGAAGAGGAGCACGCAAGCAGTAAATCATGGAGGACAGGACAAGTGGGCGACCAGGTGACTGCTTGTCCTCTCACATCAGACTGTTCGCAGATCACAGTGTAATTTGTTGGATAATTTCTCGTAACAGTGACAAATATTCTTTAAACTGATCTTAGCGCAGTTAACACGTCTTCAACATATCTTATGACACTGAATAAAAGTAAAACACAGCTACCATTCTTTACAAGGCGCATCCACCGCATTCCCACATCCTGCGTAATATATAACAGCATAATTCAAACTTACCACTTCATGTAAGTATTTTGGCGCCTTTAGAAAAAGTGGTTAACGACTTAGAGTACTTGTTACTCTACTATGGGAGAATTAAAAGCGGTCCAGTGGGCATCACTAGAGAACAGGTTGCAGTTTTCACAGTCTGACGTTACAAAGTATCTTCCCATCTGCTGGACGCTGGCATCAGGTAACCGCTCATTAGTGCAACGTACCCTCAAGTATGCTTCAGAAAACCGCTGCAGGCTAGCATACAGTAAGCCCTAAAATTCAATATGCATCAGCTATATTGGATACCACAGAAATCTACGTCACCTATGGCATCGTCTCTTAACAAAACTGCCTCACCTTGTTCTGCTCATTCACCCTACACCAGCATTTCAGCACTGAATTTTCGCGCTGAACTTCGCGATTTATTTCATCGCCGCATACCTCTCTGTTTTTTGCTTCTCTATAAACTTTGTCATCACCCATGCCTTCACCACATCTCCGAAACACCAACAGCTATATTTCCACGCACAGACCACACCTTCAAGATAAAGCGCTTTACCTGTCGCTCAGCACACTATGCTAATTTTCTCATCACTAGAACAATAGCTGCATGTAATAACCAGCCATCCCACACTGCCACTAAACCTGATTTACCATATCAATAAATTTACGCAGCATTTTGAATAAAATATTCCCCACGCATGATCTTTTAGATGCCGTCATCCGTTTTCCAGTGTCTAATTTTCTTGTTCTGATCATTCGCCAATGTATTTCTATTCTCGCAATGTTTTGTTTGGTTTGTGTGTCTGTTACCCTATATATTACGCGTTTGGGGCCTATAGAAAGGGTAATATGAAATAAATAGAATAAAATAATCCGGAATTCTCTCACTTTTCACCTCTTAACAGGTTCATTAAAAAATTGTAAGTACCCCTTCGCATTCTATTGTAATCGTTGTCCAGCTGCAGATCTGCCGAACACAAGCATTCCTCGTTTACTCTCCACTAATCACCTGAACAATCTTATTTTGCTCTCGAAAAAGAAGAGTATGTGCTAACCAATACTGTGTTGATATTTTTGGTCTTCTTCTTTTTGTGCAACTTTTTTCTGGTTCGATATATATGTATACAGGTCCAATTGCGGCATAAAAGAGTCGCGTTTTGTGTCCTTGGGCAGGTATGAAGCGCATTTTAATAAAGCACGTTTTAAAAAAACGCCTTTTTCCGATTGATGCATGCCTTTACAATGGTTATGAAATAAAGCCATGAACCCATGTAAACACCAAGTAACAATTTCATTTTTAACCGCTAGAAAGAAAAAAAATGTAAAGGTTACAGTGATGTAACTGGCATTACAGGCGCAGAAAAGTTTTGAAATGGACACCTTTGCATAGGCTACCGAATTCAGAATGAATGTTTAGGAGTTTCCTATGCACAGACGTGTGTTAAACAGTCGCATATGTTATTCTTATAATTGACGTTAAACCTAACGGCACGGTTGTATCGTAAGAATAAAAATGTAACTGTCATAACACTAGATAGTCAGCATCGCAATTACAATTCACGTTTTCACCAACATTATGCATAAATAGTGTCTTTTTCTAAAGCAGTACAAAGACGTGGCGTGACTTCATGCTAGAATATATGATTTTCACACAGTATTATAGACTTTCATTCTAGGTGAGATCATGACATTCATTTTTTGCTTTCATCGAGTCAACGCTGCAGCCAGTTTTTCTTAACGCTTCGCATTGAAACTGCCATATGCTCTTCTCGCCGGTTCTGGGTAGAGATATTTATAAAGAATATGTGGCAAATACCCGTTACCGGCGGCACATACCTACTCACAAGCATGTGTTACACGTCTCGTGGAGAAGGTTTGACCATGTCCTTCACGGGACCATGACATTTTCTATGATTAGATAGATAGATAGATAGATAGATAGATAGATAGATAGATAGATAGATAGATAGATACATAGATAGATAGATAGATAGATAGATAGATAGACAGACAGACAGACAGATAGATAGATAGATAGATAGATAGATAGATAGATAGATAGATAGATAGATAGATAGATAGACAGACAGAGAGACAGACAGACAGACAGACAGACAGACAGATAGGTAGATATGTAGGTAGTTAGGTAGGTAGGTAGGTAGGTAGGTAGGTAGGTAGGTAGGTAGGTAGGTAGGTAGGTAGGTAGGTAGGTAGGTAGGTAGGTAGGTAGGTAAGTAGGTAAGTAGGTAGGTAGGTAGGTAGTGGGGTAGGTAGGTAGGTAGGTAAAGTAGGTAGGTAGGTAGGAAGGTTACCAACTATTGGATTTTCTCTAAATGCGTCTAGCCTGCTTTCTCTTTGCTTTGTACAGTAAAAAGGAAGCCTCATGAGGGATTGATTCTATTTTTCTGGGACAAGGCTTGCGCTAACATTCAGAAATGGGAACACCGCGATTAGAAAAAAAAGATATATTACTGTAATATGAAGGCTATGTGACAAAACCTGCTCACTGGTAAAACATGACAATAGCGTGGGTTCATTAGGGCAGTATAAAATAAGGCAAAAAAGTCCACTTCTTCGAAGGCAGCGTGACAGTTCACAACTGATCCAATGTGAATGTGATGCAAGTTTGAGTATCCACCGCGTTGTTGATCGAATGCTTCTTGTCTTGCGGTTCTATTTGTAGTGGCTCCTACTTCTATTTCTGGCGGCTTCTGGGGCATTCGAAGGCGCCATGCATTTGGGGAAGGGAGGAGGGGTACATCGGAGGTAATGCGAGAAAGATCCAGTTGCTACTAATTTTTTTCGAGCACTGTAGCCGCTGCGCGACCAAATCTCAACTTTTTCCTTGAAGGGCGCTGACTGCCGAAGTGCCACAGAGCTCCCCTTGTAGAACCTTAGCCATAGGAGTCGCCCAGAGAATATTACTGGATGAGTGCATCCAGACGGGAATCGAGTGGGACTGTGTAAATGTTTCAGTCGATAGGCAGCCACGACGTCTTCGCGGCTGTTGATAGCCAGCGTGAACGTCTCCGGCTTACGGTGTAGTAAGCGAAATGGGTTATCATAGCCCCGGTGTGAGCGGCAGTCGTATTAACGCAATAGCGCTAAAAAGATCGTTTTGCAGAAATTCTGGTGTCGGTGTCGGTGGTTGGGAACAAAAAGTATTATCTTCGCTTAGCTGAAAAATTGAGCATGTTCTCGTAACAGAAATATCGAGAAAGATGCAAATAAACAATTTTATGTGCCACTGGGGATTGAATTGGGATCATTTGGGGCTGAGTGAAAATCAAACCCGAGTAGTTTGCATGGCAATCGGGTTTACTACTACACATCAATGCCTCTGTTTTTGAATATGATGAAAGTAATTCTATATGCTTGGAAATGCAGTGAAATTTACTTTCATGATTCGAAACACACGTGTCGTGTATACATGCTCCACAATACATCATTAAGTATTGCCGAAATAATGCGTGGTACAAGCGAATATTGCCGTGGAATGTCAGAAGATGCATTTATAATAACGACTTCTTATTGTAAATAATCACGCACTCCTGAAGGTACAAACGCTACTGTACCTTGAAGACTTCGTAGTGCGTGCATAGTGAGTTCGAAAAGATGTTATACGTCGTACGCGCTACGAAGAGAATCATGCTCAACTTTTAAAGACGAAGCTCAAGGTTCCCCCCATTTCTCTATGACATCGAACGAAGACATTAGTGCAGTCACGCGTATCCTGGCTGACGAAGACAGACTGGGTGTGTGGGTCAGCAGGAATTACAGAAGTAAGGTCCCGATACGTGGTGCGAAGCTCACGAAATTAGGAGGAGGCATCATGAATGGATGGCGGAGTTGGCGGCTCGCAGAATTATCTTTAAAAACCGGGAGATGCCATAGGCCTGCTCGGCTAATGAGAAGCTGAGATCCACCTTCAATGTTGATTCGATGCCGAGATGTACGAAAGAGAGATGTTGAGCGAACGTTTTTTGGCGGGTGAGCAGTAAGGGCAGCTTTCAGCTGTCGGTGAAGTTGTTCAAGCTTGCCTTTGTCGGAATAATTGTAGGAACTCGTGTGAATGTGTTGGATGCCTAGGATATGGACAAGTGCGGTTGAACGGGGGGATTCAAATTGACGACCACAGTCGGTGGTGACAAGACAAGGGCATCAAAAGCGCGACACTCGGCCGTCGGTGAAAGCCTTATCATTGTGGGTGCTGTCATGTCCGAAATTTGAAACGCTTCCAGTCATCGGGTGAAGCGCTCCACACATGTCAACAAATGACAAACTCCTTGTGGCTGCGGAAGAGGATGGACTATGTCCAGATGGGCGTGTGAAAACATTGCGTCTCGAGTAAATGTTCTTGAGCAAACGTACCGTATTTTTCTTCTGGTGGCTTCAGTTTTTGCGAAAAAACACCAAAGTGCTGTCAGCTGGATACGTGTAGGTCGAGAACGGTGCTAAATGCCTCACTCGAAGCATCGGTCATGAGACAAATTGGGGCATCAGGAATAGGTTGTGCGATCAAGGTGGCGTCTGTCAGAGCATTCTTCACAGTGACAAAAGCGTCGTCGATCCACTCTAATGGCATAGCCGGGTCTTTTTGTTTTTCACCAGTAGGTTCTGTCACGGGCTTTAGGAACATGGAAACACTTTGGAAGAAAGCGGCGATTGAAGTTTAGTAGGCCCTTGAAATTTTCATGTTTTTCAGAAGAAGTCGGGTGTGAAAAGTCTTGAATAGGCTCCTTTTTGCTAGCAAGTGGTTGTATACCGTATACCGGCCTAAGAGCTCTATGGTAGCGACGCAAAAGAACAGGTTGCTCAAGTGGGCTTCATCTTCAGAGCCGGGTGAGCTTGCGACAGGGATGTCATCAAGGTAGGCACATATAAAATGAACATCTGATATTGCCTCGTTCATACAGTGCTGAAAAATCTGTGCAGCGTTGCGCAATTCAAAAGGCATGTTTACCGAATGCTGTGGGGATGGTCATTTTTAGAATGTTGGTTACTTCTGAAGAGTCTGGTGGCAAATTACACTCAGTTTTAGCGAAGATCGCGTACCAGCCAAATTTTATGTGTAGCCCTGTATGTGGGGAAGTGGTAAGTGGTCTGGTAAGGTGTTGGCATAAAAAGCACGGTTATCCCCACACGGTCTCCAGTCGCCAGGAACTTTCTTCAGCACCATGTGGAGTGGCGATGGCCAGTTGTATGAAAAAAAGCCACAAAATGCGGTTCAAGCATGTGCTCACCCCACGGCGGGTGTTGAGAGGCATTCTCCAGACAGCTGACGGGGCCGTCTAAAGAAGGCCAGGCCTGCGTGAAAGGCGCAGCACAGTCACAGCGAAAGCTGGGAGAGCGGCCTTTCAGAGCCTTTCAAAACACTCATGGGGTAACTGTACCAAGCAGGACACCGCTTAATAAAGCGGGATGATACTCCCTCGCCTGGTCACCTTGAGAGAGGGCGCGCGCGCCGCGCGGTAGCCATCTATAAAGATTCCCTTGCTTGCTAGTGTCTCATGTGGCTGTGTCTTTACTAAACGCGTAAACTAGAACACGGTGTGAGAAGTGGGATAGGCGAATCCAGCGCTGAAAAGAGACAGCCTATCATCACACGAGTGGCTTGCACTGACAAATGCTCTGCCCGAAACTGGAAAAAGTTCCGCCAGTGAATTGAACTAAAGTTGGAAGCTACTGAGAACAGCAAGAAACGGAAGCCAGCACAGAAGGCTGCCATCCTTCTTCCTTCTTCACGTCACGGGCCCAGAGACAATTGAAGTGTTTACACCTTACCTCTATCAGCAGAACAACGAGAGGACTATGGCTCAGTCATCAAAGCTTTCGAAAACTACTGCGCATCTCGGTGCAGCGAGACATTCGAGAGGTACGTTCTGCGAAGTCGGCAACAACAAGATGGTGAACCATTCCAACAGTTCTCGCGCGATATACAGTTGAAAGCGCTCACAATTGCAATTTCGGCAAACTAAGGACTGAATGGTGAGAAACCAGATAGTGTGCGGTATCGTCGAGGAGAAGCTGCGTACAAGCCTGTTTCGGGAGGAGGACCTAAACCTGGAATCATCTCTAAAAATCTGCAAAGGCGCAGAACTGGCAACCACAAGAGTGCTCTTGAAAGCAAAGCGATGGCGCAGAGAGTCGAAAAAATGGCAAACGCTGCCGGACAGTCTCGCACAAGCAGACAAAATCGATGCTGCAGCTACTATGGCAAGATTCACGAACCATGACGCTGCCCAGCGTTCGGGAAAAATTAACAGCATATCCACAGAGTGAATGATAGAGAGTGGGGCGAATCAGTCGTCCGTCTATTTGTTCTTGCTTCCGTCCGTCCATGCGTTCGTCTGTGTGACCATCCATGCGTCCATTCGTCCGTCCGTGCATGCGTCTGTCCGTGCGTCCGTCCCTGCATTTGTCCATACATCCACCCATGCGTCCGTTGACGCTTTCATCCATGCATCTGTCTATGTGCCCGTTCGTCCATCTATTCGACACTCCAAGTACCACCATCTCGCATCTTTTAATCATATATTCCCCAAATAGAAGCACCGCCATCCAGCAAACATTCCAAGGCCTAAACGAGAGGTGGCACACGCACACTTTCTTACGGCTTGCGCTTCGGGTCTACTTCCCATTTTAACCACCTCGAGTTCATGGTGTATACTAGTTCACTGTATTCATGGCACTGCGGCTCAACACTCGCTAAAATTTTCTAAAACTAAGGAGGTTTACACCCAGCGAGTATCACGTAGCAACCCTTTCTTATCAGATAGTGCTCAATGTATATGCTAACGACTGCTAATGGGGAATGAGAGACAGGAGCACTCGGCTTTTAGTTATCGCACACGCTGCGAATTTTTTATTGTTCAACAACGCACAGAAGAAATCTCTCACCGGCACCACCTTGGAGGTCAAAATGTAACACTTGGTACACACTACGACTACGACTACGAGGGACGAACGGGTGCTGCTTTAGGGAGCTTCGGCCCTAAAACGTGCACGCTCTGCAACAAAAGGAATAATTTTGCAGCTTGCTACAAGAGTAGAAGCGGCGTTCATGAGTTAGGTGCCGCTGCAACAGAAGATGCACTGGAGGAGTCCTCGGATGTTACAGATGAAAACATTCAAGTTCTCATGGTGCCAATCAGAAACGTTTCTGGAAATCAAGATTGGACCGTGGCAGGTGATCTTGCCGGGCACGCGACAGATGTGAAAGTGGATACAAGCGCGCAAGCGACCATTTTACCGCACTCGTACTCTCACAAGATTCGTTTGCCGGCCATGGTTCAATTCGGCTATCGACCACAGTGATTACTAACTATGAAGGGAGCAATATACATTATTTGAGTGTTATCAATCTGGCACTACATCTCGGAGTGCAGCAAGAGAATGTCAATTATTTGAGGTCAAGAGAGGCAAGCAAGTCCTGCTCAGATGGAATGCAGCTGAGCGCTTCGGACTGATTCCCCCGTTCACGATGTGTCTTCAAGAAGTGACGCTAGCACCGACTGCGCCACGGAGTTTCAAGAGTTATTCCACGGTCTGGTCTGCATGAGTAGACAATACTCGCTTCCAATGAAGGATGATGCTCGCGCCAAGATCATGCCGCCAAGGAAAGTACCACACACACTGCGAACTCCGCTTAAGCAGGAGTTGGCCCTGATGGTCTTGCAGGGCATCATATGCAAAATGGAAGAGCGGTCAGACTGGGTCCTTCCCTTTGTTATTGTTATGAAGATGAATGGCCATCTGCGCTTACGCCTGGATCCTTGATGCATCAATCGAAGCCTTAGATGCGAGCATTATCAGCTACCCTCACGTGAAAAATAGAAGCAGAGCTGGCAGAAGCGATGATGTTCACCAAGCTAAAGCTAATAGCGGGTTTTGCTAGATCCGCATAGACGAAGACACTGCACCTCTAGTGCACCATTCGGAAGATACCGATTTTTGCGCTTTTCATTTGGTATGACGTCAGCCACCCAAAGTATTTCAGAAGGAAATGACAGAAATGTTCGAAAGCCTGTCGGGCACATGCGTATATGTCCACGATATCTTAATTAGGGGTGCAACAAAAGAGCAGCATGACGAACGCCTTTGTGCAGCACTAATGGCAGCGAGAAAGGCTGGTCTGACACTAAACACAGAAAAGTGTCTGTTCGCCAAAGCCGAAGTGGAATTCTTGGAAGATTGTACCAGCAAAGAAGGAATAAAACCCGAGGTCAGTCTCATTGAATGTGTTGCCAACATGCAAAAGCCATCAAGGACACACAAAAATGAAAGGGTTTTAGGTAATAATAATTATTTTTGCTAATTTATACCTTATCCCCCCAAAAAATAACTCAGGCACTTAGGTGCCTAAGTTCTTTTAACATTGATGTTGAATACATATGGGAAGTTCAGCATGACAAAGAGTGGAAGGATCTTATTGTGGCTTTGGCATAGGCTAATGTGATCCCAGTTTTCGGCACATCGAAGCAAACGAAGCTCTCAGCTGATGCATCAAGCTCTGCAGTGGGCGCTGCACTTCTTCAGCTCCATGACTAAGATTGGCGTCCAGTGGGTTATCCTTCAAGGGTCAAAGGCTAAAACAAAATATGCCCAAATTGAAAAAGAACTTCTGGCCGTGACGTTTGCTTGTGAGCGTTTCAGGGTGTTCGTACTGCGGTTATCAGTGACAGTCGAAACGGACTACATACCTTTTTTGCTATTGCACAGAAGAACTTGAGTGAAATGCCACCACGATTGCAGTGGTAATTTTGAGACTCATGCATTTATTTATCGAAATGCAGTGTGCTTCTGGGAAGCATCTGCTACTGGCGGGCGCTCTATTATGAATTCCAGGAATCCAACAGAGTGACGGAGAAAACGAACAAGACGTGTGTATCCGTGTGACCCACGTGCTAGCTAGCATTGCAAGTGAAAACATGTAGACTGAACTGACCTGTGCAATCCTAGAAGACACATACCTCAAGCAAGTGGTGGAGGCACTCCAGGAAGGACAACGAGTCTCAGGCGAACTAGCGCCATTTTGGTCAGAACTGTCATATGCTCATGAAGTGCTTTAGCGGGGAAGTGGGGTGGTCATCCCAAAGAGTATTCGGCAATTAATGCTGCAACGTCTTCAAGAAGGCGATTAGAGAGTAAGTAAGGGCAAAGCCAGAGCACGTCTTCTGATGTACTGACATGGGGTGAATGCGGAAAATAAATCACTGATTAGCAAATGTGTCAATGTCCGCATTTCGCCTACCCACAACCTTCAGAGCCATTGTTACCGAGGCATGTTCCAACGCAGCCATGGCAGCGAATTGGTGTCGACCTGTTTGACCATGGGGGCAAATGTTACCTGGTTGCCTACTGTGCTTACTCAAACTGCCCCGAAGTGGAACGGTTGCTTCAGTCAACAAGCCATGTCGTAGTAGACACGCTAGGTACAATGTTTGCTCGCGACAGTATACCAATTGAAATACGCATGATGGAGGACCACAGATCACATCTCGCAAGCGCAGTAAAATGCGAATTTTCGACACCATCACCAGCTCACGCTACCCCAGGGCTGAAAAAGGGGTAGAGGTCGTAAAGCACCCTTTGAAGAAAAGTGAGTACACTGGCAAGCCGTTTTGGGTTGCACTGCTCAATTATCGAATCTCGCTCCTGATGCACGGACTCACACCAAGTCGGCGCCTTATGATACGGTTGCTCAGGGGACGAGTTACAGACTTCTTAGCGGCTTCAACACCGTCAGTCCGGAAACATCCACAGAATCTTTGCAAAGGCATACCTCTCACACCTCTCTCCGAAGGGGACAACGTCAGAATAAGAAACGATAAAGGGTGGTTCCCGAAAGCCCAACTAAAGAAACTTGCTGGTTCTAGATCTTGCATAGTCTGTACAGATGATTGCGGGCGTATCGAAGGAATCGTCAGCACCAAAGAAGGATGCCTAAATACCCAGACCCACTAGACGACAAAGATGTTGTGCCGATAATCCCGTCTTTATACAGCAGAGACAACATCCTACACTAGATACAGCACACGGATGGACAACAGCATCCGTATCACCACGGGAACGACATCCCTTACAATAGGCACCTGCGTCGGTGCTCTACTGAACCACTCCGCTGCAGGTGCACCACCCATTGCAAGTCAGCCTTCCAGGGACGCTGGCGTAGTCCCGGCCTGGCGTCAGGTCACTTGCCAGGCACAAGAAGCAGCCGACTCGAGTCTCAGAAGATCAACTAGGCCACATAGATCACCAACACGCTTTGTCGACTACATCACCTAAAAAAGGAGGATGTACCCAGCGGGCCGCCGCTTAATAGAAAGGGATGATTCCCTTCACCTGGCCACCTTGAGAGAGGGCGCTTACGCCACGCGGTAGCCATCAATAAACAGTTCCTTGCTTGGTAGCATCTCGTGTGGTTGTGTGCTTACTGAACGCGTAAACTAGAACAATTACTACTGCACATACACTTGCCTGATGCCCACTAGGACATTATTAATAAAGTTTGGGGGTAGTAGGCCGGAATTCGCTATGCTATTTTTTGTCATTCTTCCTTAAAGCGTGGTATCCGCTAAACACTTGCAAGGAATTTTGTGCGAATGGTTCATGTTGTGGTTGACGACGATGATGAATTATGGCTGAAGTGGGTATGCGCCACAGTTATTAGGTGAAGAAGAACAAGCTCTTGTAATAGGTTGGAGCATTGGATGACCAACTCGTTACGCTATTTGCATTGTGCGACGAATGGTTGTTCTTTCATTTTTTAAAACGCTTTATAAGTCGTATTAACGCGATCGCCTTCCCGACATAAAGCCTGCCTATGGCAAGTTTGCCAACAAGTCCCAAGCACCAGTGTGGCTCAGTGATAGAATGCTGGGCTGGCACCTTGTGGACCCGGGCTCACGCTCCAAGGTGTCATTGGTGCTAGGCTTTTTTTATTTTCTAATTTCACACGATGCTGCTACGGACACCGGCGGCAGCGGTGGACAGCTGCGCGTGACCGGAGTTGTGATGTCATAACAGCTTCCGCTGCAACAAATTAAAGGGGCGGTGAGTGGCGAAAAGAGACACCAGTGACACTCTGGTGTGCAGCTTCGTTATGTTGGAAAGTCGGCGAGTATTTTAGAATACGACGAAGCGGGCGTGAGAACTCGAAGTCCCGTTGACGAGGAAGTACACAATGTATCGTCAATTTAGAGGTGCAGGTCGACATCGATGAAGCGATGAGCATGTATGTCCGCAGTAATGTTGAAAAAAACTGAGGTCAGCCACGAGAACAGCTTGCGAGATGTCAGCGAGAATGAAAATCCAGTGAAACGTCCGGCATAGTGCAAGGTCAACTATAGGGAAGCGTTGGTCATATGTGCACATGGCGAGTGCCTGCGCACATATGGCGCAGAAACATGTGCCTTTCAGCAAATTGTGGCGACACACGAAATGAACTTCTTCGAGGAGCACCAAAACGTAGCTGCACAAGCCTTCAGCTGTCGCCTCCAGGTAAATGCGACCACGCGAAAAAATATATATAACAAAAGCGAAAACAAAGAAAGAGGAGGGATGAGACCAGTGGGTATTCCACGTAGGCTTATGTATTACTACACAAACCTGCGGACAAGTAGAAAAAATGACAAGCAATTATAGAACTATGATGTAGTGCATCGCAATAAGCAGACAACAAAGGAGCGAGGAGACCAGGACACAGCGCACTGTTCCAACTGACGTTTATTAGATAGGGACGCACGTGTTTGTACACAGGCAAAGCAAGGAAATACAAAAACCACGAAGTAAAAATCAGAAGGTGAAGTCTAGAAAATTGCCAATAAGTCACTCGCGTACACTAACAGCGACCCCCTTTGCATAATTCACCAAAAACAAAAGATCTTTATCGGAAAAGTGCAAGTAAGGCATGCTTACGCATGCGTTCCTCGACCGTTTGATTTCCTCAGCGTAATTCATGCAAGCATACATGTGCAAGCATGCTTTTTTTGCGCCTTTCTCATAAAGAGCTTTCGTTTTTGGTGGGTCATGGAAAGTGGGTCGCTGTTAGCGCGCGTGTGTGACTTATCGACACTTCTCTAGACTTCATCTTTTGCCATTTACTTCCTGGTTTTATCTTTTCTTGCTTTGCTCGTGTTTACGTGCGTAGATTGATAAGTGGGATTTAACGTCCCAAAACCACCATATTATTATGGGAGACGCCGTAGTGGAGGGCTCCGGAAATTTCGACCACCTGGTGTTCTTTAACGTTCACGCACATCTGAGCACATGGGCCTACAATATTTCTGCCTCATTTGGCAATTCAGCCGCCACAGCCGTGATTCGATCTCGTGACCAGCGGGTCAGCAGCCGAATATCTTAGCCGCTAGACCACTGCGGTGGGGGCGTATATACGTGCGTCCCAATCTAATAAACCTTCTTTGGGAGACTGTGCTGTGTCCTCGGCCCCTCGCTTGTTCAATGCCTGCTTTTTGTGCTGCAATACATTATGATTGACTTGTTCCAATTCGTCCAACTAGCAATGTTGCTCAACAAGCAACAGTCTTTCTGTGTTACGCAAGCAAAAAGTTCGGAAGAGTTAGCCTCTAAACATAACAGCTATACTGTGAAAATGTCACTTGACGTGCGACAAACAAAGCAATAATTTTTATCGTGGTAGCATATAATAACACTTAAATTATTTCAGCCAAAGAGAACTACGCTCGAATGTACTACTTAGAAACTAAATAGTGTACCTAAATCTTCTGCTATGAGTCTCTTTCACAGGCCGAAAGCGATGAACCTGGCGTGGTACGTTGAGCTAACGGTGAGGTTCACACGTCGATTTGCAAAGAGGAAGGATATACGTTAATGAATGCACCCTCTATGTTGATCAGGTATTTTAGACGAACAACTCCTTGGTGAGTTGGTGCAAGTACACTCTAGGATATATGCTCTCTTATCTGATTTCACCGCAAAAATACCAAATCATCGCTCTTCAACGCATTATTGCAGCAGCCTTGCCTGAGCCTAACGTTGGTGTCGGTACATGCTAGTCCTTCAGAAGTCCTGCTGTTCGAGTACTTGACACGGGTGCTCAGAGCATATAGAGAGCGAGCACGGGTCAATGTAACCGACGCGTGGTTGCGTTGGAACGCATCGACGATGCCGGAATGGAAGGATACGGAACTGCACCGCACTCAATTGGCGGCGAAGAGGATGAGTTCGCACAGTGCGACGAAACGAAAGTAGCGGAATACAATGAGTATTCGTTGGGTCCAACTGAATATTACAGTCCTTTGACCCTTTCAATGCTGTGCCAGTTGTGCTGTCGGTGGCAGGCCCGTAGGCAGACATTTTTTTCGAGGACGAAGCAAGGGAACGCAATAGGGCACCTTTTAAGGATGTGGACCTGGTTTGTGGCCAATCTGTGCTGTGTTCTGTTACGCGGTACCATGGGAGTGATTTTCTTTTGTATTAGAGGCAGTGCATAAATTTCAAACAAAAAAAAAACAAAACGACGAGAGGCAGCGCTGTTTGCATTCTGTTTCTTTTGTGTCCTGTTGTGTTTTGCACAGTTTTTCGTTCATTTGCTTTTATGAGTCTCTATTACAGAGGATAACGTAGTAAGCACGAGTAATAAATTCGCGCAAGCAGGTCTTGGTACCATCTCAAATAAATGCGCGCAAATAATGCACTGACAAGTATTACAAAAGGTATCTAGTTTATCTCAGTCAGCCATGTTACACCAAATATTTTGTCTTCTAGATAACACCACGTAAATTTGATATTAGGGCTACTATTTACCGGAACAACTGAGCATAATACGACTGATATACAAGAGATAACGACACCAAGTAAGGGTTTTTGAGTATTTAGGTGTAATTGTAGACTAACCTCGTTGGAACAGCAGATATACCGTCCGAATTTTACTAAACGATAAGGCTTCTTTATTGCATGTGCCAGAGTTTATATAATAGGTTTGTTTTGAGAAAATCTTTGAAACAATAAAAATAAATATAGTCGAGCCTGAAGGAACTGCAAAGCAGGACAACCTTTTTTTGTATAACTTCGCTTTTCTCCTTCTTTCCCCTTCTTTTTCTTTCATTGTCTCCCTAGCAGTTCTGTTTTTTGCCATGTGGGCGAAACGGTTCGACCTGCAAACAAATCGTCCCTCTTAAGCCAGATATTGGCTTGGCTACTAATTGCAACAATACAGTATAGGTGGCGTTAGTGTTGCACCACCTCTGTCAGTGAAAAATGGCGCGTTTTTCAATATCCTCCTGTGTAAGCCGACCCTGGAATTTGACACAATGAATTAAAAAAAACTGTCGGGCTAGATTCGAACTAATATCGTATATATAGTTTTCATTGTGTTTATAACGATCGATTCTATAAATGCTGTGCCAAGACTGACAGTCCTATTGAAATAAACGTCCACCATAGGAACAGTGGATTTCACCATCCACCGTTTTGGTGGCTTATTGGGCTGGAAATGTTTGTGGCGTATGGTGGAGCGGATGGAGTATGGCGTATTCCAGCTGGCAATGCTGGAGCGCGAAGCTGCGCCAGAATCACCGTGACGAGCTGACACTGAAGAAATAATAAAAATAATTGTATAAAAACAATACAGAAAGCACACGTAAAAAAAGGTGCGACAACGCAGAATTGAACCCCCCCCCTTTCTGTTTGTCAACTTAACGCACACACCACTACACTACGCCCACAGATGCAGTTATGGTGTAAAAGAAGTAGTAAACACACAATGTCACTGTTTAACTTCGGTTTGTCGCTTACTTAGATGCATGTGATCTGCAACTGCTACTAAAATTTGCACATTTGATAAACACGAACAACTGCTGTCTGTAACAATTACCATTGCAATGATGGCAACAGCGCTATGTTTTTGTTGCAATTTACAATCGCAAGAAAAAAGAAAGAACTCAGCGGACTGAAAAACAGGTAGAGTTTATCGGCGGTTACTGCCAACTTTATATATCCCTTTCTCGCTCCTTCCAAAAGGCGATATCTGTTCAGGCTTCATAACGCTTCTATGCTCATTGGATAGATAAGTCCACACAATGGATTGTGATGTTTTTCGCGCAACGCACAGCGCAGTCGCGCCAGCGCACCGCATGGTGCTCTGTCGTTAGGAACAACCACATAACGGCTTGGCCAAAACGAATGCAGTGTGCCAGAAACATTATGGTATTGTATTGGTTCAATAAGCATACGAATTGACCAGTCTGTGTTCTCGCACAAGAGTCAGTAAAGTGCCGGCGAGTGCGATCGGTGGCTGTCGGTGAGGGGAGGCATACATTTGGTGGAAGTGCTGCAAGCGCGTCGCATACATGCTTGTCGCTTCTTGCGCGGACAACGTACACAATAAAAAAAGGCTTCATTTAGGTTAAATGATGCCACATCTGTGCTGTATTGTAATTTTTACTCGTCAAAATTGTGTATTCTGAAACCCAGAAGCACCGATAACAATTGTGTGGGCTCGGTCGGTAGGACAAGCTTTGGTGGAAATCATGGTGGTAGAACAGAAGGGTGAAAGCAAAATTCGCTGGCGCTCGTCTCGGCCCATGTCGAAAGTGTAGGTTTATGCATATTCGCACGCACTTTGTTAACTAAAAGCACGGCTCAAGCAATAGAATGTGCAAGAATTGCCAGAGTTCCGTTTGTAGCGTGGCGACGTCAAGTGACCGTGTTATGCTCTAAAACTGCAAAGGGTAATTGCTAACTGGAGCTCATTTATTTCTTCACAACTGCGTGCCGGTGTAAAACATTTATTGGCACTGTTCACAGTGACACCTCTAGCCTTCTAAGCATCACAACAAAGAAACGCATCGCGGATGTCAAACTGATATAAGTACATGCGCGAACCATAAACACATTCACGGCCGCATATTCTACGCTCCAGGAAAGTGGAAACGTTGTGGACACCACAGGAATAAAAAAATAAATGTGCTAGAAAGCGCATTCAGCAGCTTTAGTTTCTTTTGACCGTAAACATTTATCTTTGCGCATACAAGAATGAAACATTACAAAGGAGTAATATCACATTCTGTCATGTGCTTTTTCATCATGCCACCATCACCATTATCCACCAAGCTTCCATTAGGCCACTGTCATCCACCCTGCTCACCAAGCCTTTCACCAAACACGTTTTGCCTCGCCACCATCAGCCGTCATTTTCCACCCTCACCACCATTGGCTCGCCACCAACAACACCATCTGCCATCATTTTTTCCACTCTCGCCGTGATCAGCCATTATGCCGAATACAGTTTCCACTATATCCACGAATGTTTGCGCCATATCCACTATTCTTTCTACCATATCCACCAACAATTTCAGCATCCACCTAACCAGGATTTTCAATAGAGAGAAAGCTATGTAACAATCTAGCAGTGAAAAAAAAACACAGCAATGAGGAAACTTGAATAGTACAGAAACGAAATTTCTGAAGCTCTATTCGGAGCTGAATTATTGGCTCCTTACTCATCAACGAAGGCAAATAATCAACATTTCAAGGCTATTTACGGTCTTATTTCAGGTGTCCTGCTCAATATAATAATGAGTATACCTAGTTATGTCTACAGTTGCAATTCCGTTGAGTTAATATGAATGATGCACTTATACATATTTAGTTGACTTATGTTGCCTTCCTGATTTGCACATCTGACACTTGTTTCTTTATTTTGTCTTTTTTTTCTTGTGTGTTATAAAATGTTGTACCCACCCCCTCTGTAATGCCCTACGGGCCCTGAGGGTATTCTAATTAATAAATAAATGATGCAGGTAATAGAGAAATGCTCAGAATATAACCAACCACCATGCATAGCCTTCATAGATTACGACAAGTTGTTTGATTTAGTAGAAGTATCAGCCGTCATGCAGACACTGCAAAATCAGGGCGTCGTCGAACTATATATAAACATCCTGCAAAAATCTACACGGGATCAACTGCTACCATAGGGCTTCATAAAGAAAGCAACAGAATACCAATCAAGAAGGGTGTAAGGCAGGGGGACACAATCTCCACAATACTGTTTACCGTGTGCTTACAGGAGATTTTCAGAATCCTAGAATGGGAACAGTTAGGGATAAGAATGAAGAGTACCTTAGTAACCTGCGCTTCGCCGATAACATTGCATTGCTGAGTAACTCAGGGGACGAATTGTAACTCATGATTACGGAGTTAGACAAGGAGAGCAGAAACGTGGGTCTTAAAATTAATCTGCAGAAAACGAAAGTAATGTACAACAACCTCGGAAGAGAGCAGCGCTTTGAGATAGGTAATAGTGCACTTCAAGTTTTAAAAGGCTATGTCTATTAGGGCAGGTAATAACCGCGGAGCTGAACCACGAGATGGAAGTAACTAGAAGAAAAAGATTGGGGTAAAGCACATTTGGCAAGCACTCACAAATTATGACAGAGAGATTGCCAATATTGCTCAAGAGTAAGGTATATAACAGCTGTATCCAGCTGGTACTTAGCTTCGGAGCAGAAACCTGGAGCCTTACAAAGAAGGTTCAGCTTAAATTGAGGACGATGCAGCGAGCAACGAAACGAAAAATGGTAGGTGTAACCTTAAGAGACAAGAAAAGGGCAGAGAGTATGAGGGAACAAATGGGGGTTAAGAATATCATAGTTGAAACCAAGTAGAGGAAATGAACATGGGCCGGCCATGTAGCGCGTAGACAGGATAACCAACTGGATTCCCAAAGAAGGCAAGCGGGTTAGGGGAGACAGAAGGTTAGGTGGGCAGATGAGATTAAGAAGTTTGCGGGTATAAATTGAGAGCAGCAAGCACAGGACCGGGTTAACTGACTGAACATGGGAGAGGTCTTTGTCCTGCAGTAGACGTAGTCAGGCTGATGATGATGATGATGATGATGATGTTGTTGTAACAAAAACAGTTTGTAGTTAAGAATTACCACACAATATGAAGCTTACCAAAAAAAATCGATCTCACGGAGTAGTATTCCTTTCTGTCACTCCTCATCGGCTGCATTGGTGGCAAAGTAAGATTAAATTCTGCAACAGATTTTTTTCTTCTGGTGCGTTGATGATTTATACAAATCATCAAAATGAAATTAGCGTGTTCTTTGGTGCACCACAGTATGAAGCAGAGTTATAACTAACGAACAGAAGCAAGAATGTTCCAAAAGATGGGTTAGTTCAATATTAAAGATATTAACTCAGACTTAACACCGCAAAATATAACAAAAACTTCAAACACCTTTCGACAATTATGTAGCTAGCATCCTCAGTATGCCCTGGCACCAAATGAGTGGAGACCACGCAGTTTACTGCTCAACTCGTGTGTCTCTACAAATCAAGTACGCAGGCATCGTTGTTGTTGCACTCCAACTTGTCAGAACGAATGAATCACGACTCGAGAAGCTTTCTCTTTCCCCGCTTTGTTTCCGACCCAGCGTCGTCTGATTACTCAAGCCAAAGGCATGCCTCGTTCTCCAGCAGTTTTCGATGAGTTCTGTCTTGTAATGCATGGCATGCGTGGCTTTTGAAATATCCCCTTTGTGCTCCTTGAGCCTTGTTGGCCGCTTACTGGCTCTTACACTGATGGAAGTGGCGTTGCATACATCACTGCTTGTTCTTATCAGCATTTGCAGTCCTATGAGATGAAAAATGTGGTCAGTGCATTGGAACGAAGTCAATATCTGATAATTTTTATCAACGGCTCCTTGAAACACAAGCGAAAGGTAACAAGGAGGGTGCCACGACAAATAACAACATCCATTGCTTCTATACCATACTTTCAGGGTTTGTCAGACTCCGTCGGAAAGCGCTTCGTCTGCTGGTCATTGAAACCATTTTCAAGACTGAATGTACCTTGGGAAACGTGTTCACTAAGCCCACTGTGAACTGCAGGGCTGTTTACAAGGTATCGTGAAGTGACTGCGACACCACTTAGATCTGCTAAAGAGGCATGAAGCAGTTGACGATGCTTAAGGAGTACGAAAAAGAGATCACAAAACTATGCACTTCAAGACAGATCTCCTCAAACACGGCTTCACAATGGGTAAATTGTGCCTTCGAATTCCATAATGCGACGACGCTGACTAGGTAACAAAGGTGACGGAAGAGAAAGCTTCCCGAGTCGTGGTTCGATGGTCATGACTAGTCAGCGTGCAACAACAACCACGGCCCCCTACCAGATGTGTAAAACATACGAGACAACCAGTGAATTTGGTGACCACTGCTTATTCGGTGCCAGTGCATACTGAGGATGCCACTCACATAGAAGGCGAAAAATGTCTGTGTAGTTCTTGTTACAACTTGTTATGTAAATACGGAGTACATATTATAATCACTAAGGAGTAGAGTTTTATTTTCGTGTTAGTTTGGCATAGTTCAATTATGTCCAGATAAACAAATTGTTTTTATTCAAGCAGTTCACAAAAATTTAGAGACTTGCTTTCTATGTTTGCCTACACACTTCACTTTTGATGCAAAAAAAAACATTGGCAATCAGCATTCATACCATGTGTTGAATACTGATAATCTACAATCCCATAATTATGCCATTGTAAGAGAACTGTTTTTCTGGCGAAATGTTATCTATGCATCTCTTCTATTTGGCTACACCACTCATGTTAATTAGAGATGTGCAACAGTTGACCACCAAATTTTTGGTGTGTAGTTAACTCAATGAGTGCTCCTCACTCTTTCACGTTTCACATTCTAAACTTAAAGCATCAAAACAACCTTAACCCACTTCATGCATTTGCCTTAAGGGAAACTCCCCAAAATTTTAAGAATAGGACAAGCTTAGTTTTTCGCTATACAGTTTGCCATATAAGATTCAAGAATTTTTGTACTTCCTCTTCATGAAAACGCTTCACAGAGGAATTCCCTTGAATACCATGTAAAGCTGCTAATTCAAAACATAACATGGCTGATTCAAGTACCATGTCTAGCCTTCACTATACCGGTATAACCTCTGTTAGCAACACTTTGCCTCGTGCAAAGCAGCAGAATCCCTGCACTTTACTACATTTGGTTTACAATATCGCGTCTCTCTGGCCCTCGAATTACTCTAATATGCACCATTCTATATTGTCTTTGTTGGAGCCTAAGGCACAACGAACAAAAATAGGAAAAAAAGCATTTAAATTTCACTTAAGAGCAGCTTATGTTTGGATAAACGACTTTTTTTTCAGTCTTTCTGAAGATCTGCCTGTATTTTGGAAACATTGCTAGCACACCGCAGCTGCACACCAGTATTTGTGAGGGAGCACATTGATGTGAATGATGTCAGACGTCCCTGCGGTATATTTAACCTTAACGCTTTTCTGTCCAGCTACTTCCCTTTCGGCACCTCTGCTTTACATCGTGCATTCTTCCTTCCACAGAGGTGCTACAATGGTACCCTCTTTCGGGGCTTTATTGCAGGCGATAGTCTTTCTTGAGGACCTTCAACACAAAAATTTTGGTCTGTCTGTCTGCCTGTACCTTTGTCTGTTTGTCCATCTTTATTGATACCCTGAACGGCACCAAAGTGACCCAACGATACTCCAAACGGCCGACCCAATCCACAGCGCCCTCCAATATTGCTCACGGTTTAGCGTTCATACTTTTGCAATCGTCAATCAAAACGCAATTACTGCGCTTATCTGAGGCACCATAAAAACACGTTCATATTATGTATGTGTATTTTTACTAGAAAAGGCATACAAAAGTAATTTGAAAGATGGCAGCTTCTATAACGCTGCGCTGGCCAGGCAACGCTTGTACGAAACGGCAAGTGTTTCAACCGGTTCGCCAAGACGACATGGTGGTGGTACCTACCCATAACCTTGAGTTCTACATCCTATCACCTCATAGACAGGCGCGCATGGCGCGCGCGCCGTTTTCCATGATAACTGCCAGATAGCGTTCATGTCTCACGTGCGACGTGACTTGACGCGCTCGTTCGCCTCCGCTGCACGCTCGAGGCACTCTAACGCAGCGCCTCCAGAATATCATTCACCAATTTTCTTGCGCAGAACATCTAATAAACCTTTTGTTCGCTCTCTCCAGACGCTACCCTATCGTCTTTCGACGACATTTGCGATGTAACATGCAGATACGGGGTCAATTTTTTTTCTCCAGCTTGTATCATTATTCCTTGCCGGTGCTATACATACTCGTTCTAGGAACCCTAAAGTGGAAATGTAGTAGGTTAAGAGACACGAGCAATGGCTGGCGAGGTTTGGTAGCCCGTTTCCGGGGATGTTAAACCTCACCTTCACTACTTTACCACGTGACCAATAGATGTGTCTGTTTGTAAAAAACACCAGAGAAGACGACACGAGCTCCACTGTTCCCTTTACCAGTGGACCACGCTGTACATAAACTGCGGGTGTAATGCATGGTCCACTTGATACTGATGTCGCTACATACAGAAGCTACCCTGAAAGCTATCTTTTAGTACTTCCTGGCTATCATTACACAAAGCTTCCTTTTCATGCCTTGCGGTGAGCCAAACAATCGTGATTTCATGGGCATGAACGGCGCAAGGGATTTGCCAGCCAAAATATTACAAGCGTCATTCATCGCTAAACAGATGTATGGGTTGCCACCTTCTTTTTATATGTTTTGTAGCTACATGAAACCTTCAAGAATATGGTTGGGGATCGGGATGACATCGGTCACGATGTGGTGCAAGCGTGGCGAGCAGGCAGAGGGAAAGATGAGGTCAAGCAGCGCGACATTCATACTTGGAGGGCGGTCTCCTACTTACATACACGAATGCATGCTCATATTCAGTAAAACATACGTGTCACGGACGGCCATTTTTGGCGGCCCCGCGTCACGGCAATTAACGGGCGCCGTACTTCCCCGCTGACCGTGGGAACGGCGTGCGCATGAAAGGGAGCCGAGAAGTGCAGAATGGGGTGCTCTTCTTGGAACGTCGCCATCGACGATTGATCCTTTTGTAACTGTGGCGGCGTCTGCAAAGTCATGGAAGGCCGCGATGTACCCCGAACAGGGATTAGGCTACGGGACGCACCGGCTGAGAGCCAAACAGTCTGACCGTTTTCCACGGGGAAAAGCGTGGAAAATCCTCTGGTGGCCAAGCCGTTTGACAACAACCGAACAGTTTGTCACTCTCGCTAGTTGAGGGCCCTCTCCCAATTAAAAAGGGGTTGGGTGAGAATATTTTTGGGGCGCTGCTTCCGTCATTAAACACGCATAATTGGACCCATGTAGAGGTCTCTCATCCCCAAGGAAGAGAGCGAGCAGACACGAAGGGGATTTAAGCGCAGGATTTTGCCCTGCTAGGCAGACTAGTCGCTGACCAACATGGTGTAGAAACAGATCAACAAGCATCTCTTCTAGAAGTTTTTAGTGTGGCTCTGTATCGGCTGGCCACCTAAACTTAGCCGTTCGTCTAGTTGTGACGCGATATTAATGTCTGCAACGTAGACATCGGGACTTCGCCTCGAGTTAGCTCAACCTGCTCGAAGTCCCCTGCAAGCACTAGCCTCCCGGAGCCACCAGCGTTGCAACACCGCTGCCATCGCAGTCGTGCCAGAACTCTTTTTGACTTCTCGCATCCGATCGTCGGGGCCGCAACGCTGCCGGTCATCACACGTATGCCTTCACCTGTTTATATCTTCGAACTTTCTCCTCCATAGTATATTGTTGTTAGTTTGTGTAGTTTGTAATAGTTCTCTCGCGTAAGCTGATTATTGTTTTTATATGTATTTTTAGTTGTATCAAGTGTTGATGTATTTTGTTAGTTGTATTGAAGTGTTGTATTAGATCCCGTGTGCTGAGATACCACCAGAGTAAAGTTTGTTTTGTTTTCTCACGTGTCTGATCTCTTCACTGTCTCTGCTTGCGTATGGAACGAACCAACCTGCTGTCATTCCCGTCGCCGACTTCGCGCTGGCGACGCTAGAGTGGCAGCTTGTAACAAAACTGGCGTCCGCGAGACAGGACGTTCCGTACAAGAGTAAGACAGTGAGGGGTGAACGAGAACCGTGCAGACAGCGTGGTGATAGAGCCGCACAGATGAAGCGGTTACATTCTGCATATGATTGCGCTGTTTTTATAGTGGCAGTGTAGTGACAGTTTGCAGTATGGAGTGTATGGATTTGAATAAGTGGATCGCGCACGGTAAACAGTTAGGCCTCAAGGGCGCCGAACTGAGACAATGGGTTAAGGAGCAGCAGGAACAGGCGCAGGCGTTAGCCAGAGAAGAGCGGGCACTGGCCCGGGAGGAAAAAGAAAAAGAAAGGGAAGCGGCCAGGGAAGCCGGAGAACGGGAAGTGCAGTTACTGCAATTAAAGATTCGCCTCAGTGAGAGTAGCGGGGTGAGCCGATCCAGCAGTGAGCACGGCGATGCCGGGGAGGAGCCGAGTTTGAGAATACACGCATGTAGACTGCTCGTCACCTTTGATGAAGGAAGGGACGACTTAGATGCGTTTATACGCCGGGTCGAGAGCATCGCCAGAGGGCAAAAGTGGCCTGAAAGCCAATGGGTGACGGCGCTTTCGACATGTCTTACAGGAGAGGCGCTAAGTGTTTATGGCAAACTACCACCTACAGATGCAGCGGACTACACCAAGGTTAAAACCACCCTCCTGAAGCGCTTTCCGCTTCACGGCGGATGGGTTCCGAGACAAGTTTAATAAGAAGAGGCCAGTAGGGGGTGAAACAGCAACACAGTATGCGGCTCGCTTAGACAATACTTCGATAGATGGGTTGAGCTGTCCAAAACTGAGACAGAATTTGAGTCCCTCCGCGCATTGTTGATTAGAGAGAGGTTTTTGCATAGATGTGCTTCTAACCTCGCATTATATTTGAAAGAAAGGAGGGCGGAATCCCTGGGAGACATGCTTGAGCTGGCAGACCAGTTTTTGGAAGCTCAGGGTGGAGCAAGCCTAGCGAAAACAAAGAAAGAACGGACGAGAAGAGGAAATACGAGAAAGAAGGCAACGGCCACGCACCACTACCACGGTGCTATATTTGTAATCGTGGGAATTACCCGCCGCACTTGTCTCGCAACAGACCTGCCGCTAATGTAGCCATCGTCTGCTTCAAGTATGGAAAAAAAGGACATAGGCAAACGACTGCCGGTCAGGAGCAAATAACTCACTCCAGGCGTCCTGCCTTTATGCAACAAGGGAAACGCGTGAGGATCCCATATGCGACGGGTATATCGAGCTTAGGAATGGTGAAAAAGTCCCCGTCGTCAACGCCGTAAGGGTGACACCACCGAAAAATCTGGCCGAGAACCTATCAGAGGCCACAGGGACCCTCCGAGGCACAGACATATCAGTGTTGCATGATACGGGGTGCAACACAGTAATCTTGCGGAGGAAGTTGGTGAAGGAAGACGAGCTGACAGGTACAAGCACACTCGTCTACTTTGTGGACGGAACAGCGAGCATGCTCCCCGAAGCACGGATTGAGGTTGACACCCTCTACTTTACTGGCAATCTGACAGCACTATGCCTGCAAGATCCACTGTATGACCTCATTCTGGGCAATATCGATGGCGTAAGACCTCCTAATGATCCCAGAATGGAGACTGATTGATTGATTGATTGATTGCTTTATTTGCTTCGTCACAGTACAGTGTAACAGGAGGCGGAGGGAAAAGCCGTAATGACGGCTTGAGGGATCCTCCGCCCCCTTTGTGAACAATGGCAGCAGATGAAGGACATCACAATATCATACACTTTCACATTGTTTTACGTAAAGATCATGCCACAAAGGAAGGAAACCTGAAAACGTAGTTGATACATAGCTTACACAACAAAGGAACTTGCAGCAATCTTCTGCACCTGAATAAATACATAGACTGAAAAACCTGTCTCGACAAAGGAGTTAAGGGAAGAGCCTGTAGCAGCAGCTATCTCCCGTTCCCAAGCACATGCACAGCCGGAAAAATTTGCCAAGCTTCGCACGCCTGGGACCATTGCCGGGAGACAACTATGGCTGCGAGCAGAGGGGAGATGCGACACTCAAACAGTGTTTTGAGAAGATCGGCAGGAAGCAAACATGCCGAAATGAGAAGGGAAGCGTCGAGTACAAACAAGAACAAGGACTGCTCTACCGACAGTACACAGAGGCCAACGGACGGCTTGTACGCCAATTAATCGTTCCGCACTGCCACCGAGAAGCTGTGCTTAAAACAGCACACGATGGTATAAGGGCAGGACACTTGGGCACGCAGAAAACCAAGGACCGGATCTCGGATGAGTTCTTTTGGCCAGGCATCACAGCTGACGTAAAAAGTTTCGTCGCCTCATTTGACATTTGTCAGCGCACCGTACCAAAGGGCCGTGTACCACATGTACCGCTGGGGAGGGCACCCATAATCAACACCCCGTTCAAGCGAGTGGCGATCGATATAGTGGGACCGATTCACCCGCCCTCAAAGCAAGGGAACCGATACATTTTGGCTTTGATGGATTATGCCACCCGGTGTGCAGACGCAGTGGCGCTCCCGATAATCGAAACTGAGCGAGTGGCCGAAGGTCTGGTCGAGATGTTCTCCCGATTTGGCGTCCCCCGCGAGGTACTGAGTGACCGTGGCCCGAACTTCACATCGGACCTGATGAAGGAAGTAGTGCGGCTCCTTTCCGTGCGCCAGCTCCACACCATCCCATATCACCCCATGGCGAATGGCTTGGTGAAAAAATTCAACGGCACCTTAAAATTAATGTTGAAGCGCATGGGCGCAGAAAAACCGAGAGATTGGGACCGCTACCTGGCACCTCTCCTCTTTGCCTATAGAGAGGTTCCGCAGGCCAATATGGGGTTTTCACCCTTCGAGCTTCTCTACGGCCACCATGTGAGGGGACCTTTGGCGATACTGAAGGAGCTGTGGACGAAGGCCGACTTGACTGAAGAAACTAAGACGACGTGCCAGGATGTCTTCGACCTTCGGAACCGTTTGGAGGAAACGTGCCGCCTGGCACACGAGGAGTTGGAAAAAGTCGGAGCACGGTACTTGAAGGTGTACAATCGAAAGGCGAAGGAGTGGAGTTTCAACCCCGGAGACAATAAGGTACTGATTTTACTTCCCACCGACACGAACAAGCTGCTGCTGCAATGGAAGGGCCCTTGGGCCCTTTTGAAGTGCGGGAAAAAAAGGTGAAGTTGACTACGTCGTAGACACAGCTGGCGGCAGAAAAATCTTTCATGCCAACTTACTGAAAAGATACGAGGAGAGGGACAGCCCCTCCACCAAGGTGTGCAACGTGACATTTGGTGTTGTGGAATCGAGTGAGGACGAGAATATTCCAACCCCTGACTGGCTGAAAGTAGAAGGGGAAGAAGACGTGAAGCTCTCCGACAAACTGAATGCTCAGCAGATCGTACAGCTGCAAAGAATTATCAACGAACACGCTCGTATTTTCTCGGATGTCCCGGGCAAAACTGACTGGGTCCACTGCAACCTCGAACTCACCACGAGTAACCCCGTCCACGTGAAACAATACCCTCTTCCCTTTGCAACGCGGGAAAGTGTAGAGAAAGAGGTGCGGGAGATGAAGAAGCTCGGCATCATTGATAAATCAGAGTCACTTTATAATTCGCCAGTCATTTTGGTAAAGAAACCCGACGGTACAAATCGACTGTGTATCGATTTTCGACGCCTGAACAACGTTCTGGTGGCCGACTCCGAACCTATGACAAGAACTGACGTGGTGCTTGCTACAGTGGAAAAGAAGAAGTATTTCTCGAAGCTCGACTTCGTGAAGGGCTATTGACAGATCCCGCTGACCGAAGAGTCCAAAGCGAAGACGGCCTTCTCGACGACATCGGGACTATATCAGTTCCGCTTCATGCCATTCGGCATCAAGACAGCGCCTGCTGTATTTGCTTAGTTGATGCGGAAGGTTGCAGAAGGTATACCCGGTGTGGACCACTACTACGACGATGAACTGGTAGCCACCGAGACATGGGAAGAGCACCTGAGGTCTCTGGAACTGCTTTTTGAGCGCATACCGAGGGTCTGGCTTACAGTGCGCCGCAATAAATGCGAACTTGGTGTGGAAGAAATTGACTTTTTGGGACACCGAGTTGGCAGGGGCAGATTGTGACCACTGGGGAAAACACTCGACAAGATCGAAGCTGCACCACGTCCTTCAACCAAGCGACAAGTGCGCGCCTTCCTCGATTTGACCGGGTATTATCGGGAATTTATCCCGAATTACGCAGACGGCAGCGCTCCCCTTACAGATTTAACCCGGAAGTGCGAAGCTGACTCGGTGAAATGGACAGCAGCCCACGAGGAGGCTTTTCGAAATCTCAAACAACATGTCTCTACGGAGCCAATACTACGGCTACCAAATTTGCACCAACCATTCGTACTTCGAACGAACGCATCGGACACAAGTCTCGGAGCCGTGCTCATGCTGGCCCACGAAGGCAAGCTCCACGCCACAGCTTATGCCAGCCGAAAGCTGCTTCCACGGGAGGCTTCCTATAGTACCATCGAACGCGAATGTCTTGCATTGGTATGGGGAATTCAGGAATTCTCCATGTACTTATATGGAGTACATTTTTGTGTCCAGACAGACCACCAGCCTCTGAGTTATATCCAACAGGCAAAACAGCTGAACGCTCGAGTACTTCGATGGAGTTTACAACTCCAAGAGTACCACTTCACCATTACGCATATTAAGGGTAGCGAAAACGTGGGAGCCGATTACTTGAGCTGGATATAGTTCTTGAGGTCTATGAGCATGTTATTTTTTTCCTTTTGTCGTTTGTTTTCTGTTTGTATGTTCATATTTCATTGTACAAGAAGTGTACTTTGAGCTATTTTCTTTTTGCTTGGTGCATTGGTTGTTTTTACACGTTGTAATGCACATTGAAGGATTTCACTACAGTAGAAGAGCGCACCTGTTCCGTTTTGTTCGTAGTATACATTCGTTCATTGTATTCTGTATTGATGGCTGCCGTACACGGCTATTTCTTTTTCTTGTTTGCATGGCGCATTGATATTGTTGCGTGTAAATGAAGCTGGTACTCTAAGAATTGTTTTTTTTTCTATTGTTGTTACTTTGATACACTCTGCCTATTTATGTTGTGTATGAGAGGGACAGTCCTCATGTCTCCCTTGTTGGTGGTGTTTTGTTCCTTGTTGCCGAAAAATTTCCCTCCGTGTGAGCCAATGTTATGAACAACATTCTGCAAGTGGAGGCAATGCCACGGACGGCCATTTTTGGCGGCTCCGCGTCAAAGCAATTAACGGGCGCCGTACTTCCCCACTGACAGTGGGAATGGCGGGCACATGAAAGGGAGCCGAGAAGTGCAGAATGGGGTGCTCTTCTTGGAATGTCGCGTCGACGATTGATCCTTTTGTAACTGCGGCGGCGTCTGCAAGGTCGTGGAAGGTCGCGATGTACCCCGAACAAGGAATAAGCTACGGGACGCACCGGCTGAGAGCCGAACAGTCTGACCGTTTCCCTCGGGGAAAAGCGTGGGTAACCCTCTGAAGGCCAAGCCGTATGTCAACAACCCAACAGGTTGTCACGCTCGCTAGTTGAGGGCCCGATCCCAATTAAAAAGGGGTTGGGTGAGAATATTTTGGGGCGCTGCTTCCGTCATTAAACACGCATAATTGGACCCATGTAGAGGTCTCTTGTCCCCAAGGAAGAGAGCGAGCAGACACGAAGGGGATTTAAGTGCAGGATTTTGCCCTGTTAGGCAGATTAGTCGCTGACCAACATGGTGTAGAAACAGATCAACAAGCATCTCTTCTAGAAGTTTTTAGTGTGGCTCTGTATCGGCTGGCCACCTAAACTTAGCCGTTCGTCTAGTTGTGACGCGATATTAATATCTGCAACGTAGACATCGGGACTTCGCCTCGAGTTAGCTCAACCTGCTCAAAGTCCCCTGCAAGCACTAGCCTCCCGGAGCCACATGCGTTGCAACACCGCTGCCATCGCAGTCGTGCCAGAACTCTTTTTGACTTCTCGCATCCGATCGTCGGGGCCGCAACGCTGCCGGTCATCACACGTATGCCTTCACCTGTTTATATCTTCGAACTTTCTCCTCCATAGTATATTGTTGTTAGTTTGTGTAGTTTGTAATAGTTCTCTCGCGTAAGCTGATTTATTGTTTTTATATGTATTTTTAGTTGTATCAAGTGTTGATGTATTTTGTTAGTTGTATTGAAGTGTTGTTTCAGATACCGTGTGCTGCAACATCACTAGAGTAAAGTTTGTTTTGTTTTCTCACGTCTCTGATCTCTTCCCTATCTCTGCTTGTTTACGGAACGAACAAACCTGCTGTTGTTCCTGTCGCCGACTTCGCGCTGGCGACGCTAGAGTGGCAGGTTGTAACAATATGAGAGTCAATTCTTTCAGCTATAGGACGAGTTCCCCTCACACCACAACTAATTTGCTAGACAGACGCAAATCGCATCCGTTGAACTTTGAACAATGAATCTCATGATATCATATTCACCTAGATTTCTAATCCAAAAATAGGCACTTAATTTCATATGCCTTCGCGAAATTCAATTCAGTGTGAGGCGTTCATAATATTTGCACGCTCCTACAAAATCAAAGCACAGTACACATGGTCGGGAAATAGGAGGCCATATGAATTGCGCAAAGTGGCCGTCAATGTCTACGCGAGCGCTAAACAAAATAGTTGGTTGACATCATAGATCACAAAAATTTTTGAAATCATGACATCATCTCATGACATCGTCGCTTGTTTAAATTGGGCAGATCCCTAAAAATCTGACAAACCGTATGAGGCGCACAAATATTTTGGTGAGGTAATACAGTCGACCGAGAAGCAGAAAAAGATGGCTACTTTGGCTTTCAAGTCCTCTAAGACAAATATATATGTGGTCTTAAGAGTCTTGCTGGGACAGAAATTTCGCCCTCCACCTGCGCCCTTACCGGGCTTTCACGAATGTGACGGTGCACCTGTTTGAAACTGATCAGTTCGTGCACACGGTACTACAGATCTTTTCATTCCAGTTTCAGAGCCCAAGCACAGTGGTGTGGTATACGGCGCGATCACACGAAACGATTGCATCATGAGTGCTCACCGATGTGAGTACTCATAGCACTTATGTGAGATGGCTATTGTGAAAACTCACGCACAGCCTTTCTTTTTTTCAAAGTACCAATTCTTTTGTTTCAAACTGAAAATTGCCCCCCCCCCCCTTACCCACTTTGCGCTTTTACTATCTTCAGTGTTTGGACAGAACGCTAGCTCATTGGGACCCTTGGATTAGCGAGTGAAAGCTGCGAAACTAGTCCATGTATAACATTGTCATTTGGATGGTGCATGATAATAGGCGGCTAGCACATTTTTGGCTGCGCTTAATGAGCACTCGAAAAGGTTCATAGGAAGAATACGCTTGAATGCGTCCATTTTTTCGGCGAACATCTCATCTTCTAGAGGTATATGCCGGCTGATGCTGAGAGTAAGTGAGTTATGTCCCGCTTGAACAATGAAGGCCAGGTGCCTAGAAAGTAAAACACAGCATGACCTACATGAGCGTACAGATTATTTTCCAAAGCTTAGCTTTGCTAGAGGTAAATTGTGAAGGTCTTGTCTATTTCGCACATTTCGAGCTTTTTTTCTGTAACCTCTCTGCTAGGCCAGTCACTGCCCACTACAACAAGCAAGTGGCGTCAAATCAATGATTTTCGAAGCCACAACAATTATTCGCAAGACATGTGTGCAACAGTTATGTGAGTGTAAGTATTACGCTAGCAAACATATTTCTATCGAGATGTTGGCGTACGAAAAATAATGTTTCCAAACCTCAGAAGGCGTCGAGGTACTTGACGTTTGTTTAGTTGCGCTTGGCTAAGGACGCTGTGGAAATCACGCAGCCATCCCCACTTTTTTGCTGCAGTCAGTGAAATATGGCAAATAATTCACAGTGCACAATATAATTACCGCGAATAGGCAAGTTCCTTTTTCACAATGTTGCCGAAAACTGCCCACGAACTTGCCAATGGGCCCTTTCAAGTCTGAAAAGCGCACGGAAGTCACCGAAATCGAAACTGGGGGTCCGTGGCCGCTGAAGTTATCCGCCACGCACTGGTAAAGGAATCTCGGGGGCTTGGTATTTTTCAAGAAGGATTTGCAGACGATTGAAGGACCTCTCACTTAGCACCTTTCGCCGCCCTGTGCAACGTTTATAGAGGCTGATTCACCTTGTGACCCCCCCTCCTAATAAAAAAATGTGACGCATGTCGCCATTCTTCACATGCGCAAGCTGGTCTCTCAAAAAATGTCCAATGTTATACTACCTGTAGTGACGAGGAATGCCCACTACTGCAGCGACATTGACACGTTGGCGCGAGGTGCGAGCTAAGGCTGCCTGGTTACTGCTGCGACGCTGCCCATATACTCGGCCTGCTCTTGCTGCTTCTGTACCAACGCTGCTACCGCTTTTGACCTTGCATTTACATTATATTTTGATGGAGAGTGCTGCGGTCTTCCCCAGTCCTGGAATTGTGTAGCCGAAAGCGTTCGTCCATCATGCCTGACGACGCTGTCTTCACTCCCCCCACCCCAAACTTCGCCACGCAGGGGCTGTCCCGGTGCCCAGCTCTTGCGAGAACAAGACATCTTCAGTGGCACCGATAAAAAAAAGACGTTGAGGATTGGTTGTAATCTTATGAACGAGCAAGTACCACTAACAAATGGGACGATCCCGCGAAGCTTGGTACCGTGGTGTTTTATTTAACGGATGTTGCCAAGCTATGGTATAGACACCATGAGGCGGATATCCCTACTTGGACGACCTTCAAAGCCTGCATCGCAGATGCTTTTGGACGTCCTGGTGTGCGCAAACTTTGCGGAGAACAACGTCTACGAAGCCGGTCCCAACAAACTGCTGAGACATTCGCTAGCTACATCGAGGACATACTCGGCCTCTGCCGGCATGTCGACCCGACGATGGCGGAAACTTACACGGTACGACACATCATGAAAGGCATTTCCGACGACACCTTTCAAATGCTGCTCTCGAAGAACCCTGTCACTGTCTCTGAGCTCATAGAGTTGTGTCAAAGTTTTGTCGAGCTCTGATGACAGTGTCTTCTCACGCGACGCCCTAACGTCGCGGATGACACGCTCTCAAGACTAAACACCACCTCTGACCTTGAGTCCCTGCTATCGCAGATCAAGGAGTTTGTTCGTGCTGAAGTCGCTCGTCAGCTGTCGCTGCTATCTACAGTCGGCCAACCACATTCACCTCTTCCAGCAAACTTTCTCCAGGCCATCTAGAAGCAAGTTGGCACGGCTCTGCCATTTGCCCATGACACTTCACCGTTGCCGACCCCCGTTGCCTGTTCCGAGGTAAATGCACCTCTATGCTATGCTAACCACCTCTTCAGACTTTTACGTCACTGCCATCAGCCGTGCCACCGTGACCTACTTCTCCGTTCGCTCAGCCAAGGTCCCTCCAGAGTAGTGGACAATGGCGTACACTCGACATTCGGCCAATATGTTTTGCCTGTAGCCTACTTGGCCACATAGGGCGATACTGCCGTCGACGCGTCCCTGTCTACCACCAGGGCTACCACCAGAGCTTCAAACTTTCCCGTTATGTGCCACCGCACCATTCATTCATAGGCTCTCAACCCCTGACCAGATGTCATCGTAAGCCAACCACCGCTCTCCTGTTAACCGTCGCTCGCCATCACCTCGGCGCCGCTCGCCATCCCCGATGCGTCGTCGCCCTTCATCGCCGGAGCGGGAAAACTGATTGCCGAAGTTCCAGAGGCAGGAACTGCGTCGCCCGCGAAAATACCAAGGCCTCTCTCTTCTCCAACGAATATTCTCGACGTATATGTGTAGACGGCGTCGCTGCACTCGCTCTTGTCGACACTGGTGCCGCAGTTTCAGGGATCAGGGCGAGACTCTGCCGCTTGCCCAAAAAAAGTTATGACGCCAATAGCAAGTATATCACTTCGTACAGCCAGCGCAGAGCACGTCACGCCAGCCGCTGCCTGTACTGCTCGCATCGCGAATAATGGCCTCATCTATGTTGTCGAATTACTAGTTTTGGATTGCTGCTCCTATGACATCATTTTCGGTCGGGACATTCTCTCCGCTAATAAGGCCGTCATCGACTGCTCTCCCGCTGAGGTAAAGTTTGAAGTGTTTGGCAACGCTCCGTTAAATGATGCTCTTGAAACCGGGAACAAACTATTTGTTGCTGAAGACGTCATCATACCGCCACACTCTTTCGCCCTTACCATGGTATCTTGCGACTCGCTCGCCGAGTCGAGTGCCATTTTCACGCCATCTGCCCTTTTCGTTCGCCGCAAGTGTTCGCCGCTACCTTATGCCCTTCTAGAACTTCATGACGGCGTCAGCAGACTGCTCATCTCGAGCCTCTTGTCATGTCCTGTAACACTACTTTGGGGGGAGTGCGTCGGGTGGGTTTACAGTCTCGACCCTTCTGCAATCGTCGACATGTGGACTGGTCCATCCGCCAAACACGAAGTCACCGGAGTGACTTGTGCCTCTTCGCCGCAGGCTATTAGGCCTGTTGTACTCAGCAGCTCCATCGCTGACACGTTAACTATTTCGCAACGTGCTCAGCTTCTGCGACTGCTGGAGAAGTTTTGTTCTTCCTTTGACGGCCAGCATACTCCCTTCGGCCGCACGTCCGCTGTGTGTCACAGCATCAATACAGGTACCAGTGCTCCATTGCGTCAAAGACCCTATCGCGTGTCCGCAGCCGAGCGCCAGGTTATCGATGACCAAGTAGCTGACATGTTCAAGCGTGGCGTCATCCAGCCTTTAAAATAGAACCTGGGCATCTCCAATCGTTCTCGTTAAGAAGAAGGACGGGTCAATGAGCTTCTGTGTTGACTACCGTCATCTTAACAAAATAATTCGAAAGGACGTTTACCCCTTACCGAGAATCGACTATGCCCTTGACTGCCTCCAAGGTGCGGAGTACTTCTCTTCTATTGACCTACGGAGTGGCTACTGGCAAGTCCCTTTGGCACCTGAAGATCAGCCTAAGACGGCCTTTGTCACACCTGATGGCCTTTACGAATTCTGTGTCATGCTTTTTGGTTTTGCAAAGCGCCCGCAACATTCGAGTGGATGCAGGACAATCTTTTGCGCGGCCTGAAGTGAAAAACATGCCTGTGCGACTTAGATGCCATGATTATATTTTCGCCAGATTCTCCTACGCATCTTCGCAGGCTAGATAAAGTACTTCAGTGCCTAACTGACGCCGGTCTTCAGCTCAACCAGAAATAATGCCGCTTCGGCGCAAATCAACTCACCATCCTCGGCCATCTTGTCTCTAAAGACGGTATTCTTCCTGACACCGTCAAGCTTCGGGCAGTTGCAGAGATTCCTAAACCTGCGTCTCTGAAGGATCTGCGCAGCTTTCTTGGCCTCTGCTCCTATTTCCGCCGCTTTATTCGGAATTTCGCGATGATCACCGTCCCCTTGACTGAACTTCTGCGCCGCGACGAAACGTTACGCTTGGTCACCCGCCTGTGACAATGCTTTCGAAAAGTTGCGCCACCTGTTAACCTCGCCGCCAATCTTGCATCAGTTTGAACCGACTGCTCCGACTTAGGTACACACCGATGCCAGCGGTGCTGGACTCAGCACCGTGCTCGCGTAGCGCTAATCGGGATTCGAGGAGTACGTAGTCGCATACGCAATCCGTACTCTCACGAAAGCGGAGAAGAACTATTCTGTGACAGAGGAGTGTCTGGCAATTATATGGGCTCTAGGTAAATTTAGACCATACCTATATGGTCAGTCCTTCGACGTAGTCACCGATCACCATGGGCTTTGCTGGTTATCCACATTGAAAACCCCTCCCGCCGTTTAGCTCGCTGTGCTTTGCAGTTGCAAGAATTCGACATGCATGTTGTCTACAGGTCTGGCCGACGTCACACTGATGCCGATGCCCTATCACGTTCACCTCTGTCCTCCGAAACCTCTGCTTGTCTATCTGCCGTTGACGAAATGGTTGCGTTCCCCGAAACCTGCGACACGGCGTCTGAGCAACGTAAAGGTGACTGGATCACAAATCTTCTACGATTCCTTACGGACCCGTTAACTTCTTCATCTTCGTCAAGCGGCTCACTATGAGGGCCGTGATGGCCTCCTTTATCGCACGAATTACAAGTCCGACGGCCGAAAGTGGTTACTCGTAATACCTCGCCATTTTCGTGCTGCAGTATGTTCAGCTTTCCACACTGACCCTCAGTGCGCACTGCGGGCGTCTTCAAAACATACGCTCGGCTTTCCTCCCGGTTTTATTGGTGAGGCATGTACACCTTAGTGCGAAAATACATTCAGTCACGCCCTCAGTGCCAACGACGCAAAGCTCTCCCTTCTCACGCCTCTGGTCCGATCCAGCCAATTCCTTGCTCAGCCAGGCCTTTCGACCACCTTGGAATCAATCTGTTTGGGCATCTACCATTCACGGCTTCCGGAAACTCTTGGATTGTTGTCGCTGCCAACTACTTGACACAATACGCGGAAACAGTCGCTTTGCCTACTGCCACAACACGCAACGTATCGTCTTTTCTCCTGCGGAACTTTATTCTGCGTCATGGCGCACCACGTGAAATTCTCAGCGACCGAGGTTGTGTATTCCTCTCTCAATTCGTCAACGCACTCCTTGCCGAATGCCGTATAATTCGCCGGACTACCACCGCCTACCATCCGCAGACGATTGCATTGACGGAAAGATTCAACCGTACCTTAGGGGACACGCTATCTAAGTATGTTGCCTCAGACCGCTCCAATTGGGGCCTCATTCTGCCTTTTGTGACATACGAATACAACACTGCTCCACAGGCGACTACGTGCTTTTCGCCAATTTTCCTGTTATATGGCTGAGACCCTTCCACCACACTAAATACCATTCTACCCTACCACCCCGATTCCTCCGGGTTTACGCATATCTCTGAAGCTGCCCGCCGCACCGAGGAATTCTGTAAGCTTGCCCAGTCGTTCACAACCATCAACCAATGGAGACAAAAATCTTGACGTGGCAATAACCAGCCCTACCCCAACTTTGTTCCGGACACTCTTGTGTGGCTTTGGGTTCCCCGACAATAGTTATAGCGCGAGAACAAAACGACAACACAGAGACAAGAAGGACACGAAAGACACGAGCGCTACATGAGTGTCCTTCTTGCCTCTATGTTGTCGTTTTGTTCTCGTGCTATAACTATCGTCATGCCATACCAACTAGACCAAGCTGCCACACTTTGGGTTCCCGCTGTCCCTACAGGCCTTTCCTCGAAGCTTGTTTCAAAATACCAAGGACCCTACTGCATTGTCTCAGAGACTTCACCTATTAACTACATCGTCGAAACCATTACGCCATCCACAGACCAGCGCTTTCGGGGTCGTGAAACCGTTCACGTACAGCGGTGTAAATCTTATCACGATCCGCTCGTACTCTGTTCTCCGTTAGTTGCCAGGATGGCTCCTTTTCGGACGGTGGAAGAAATGTAGTGAAGAGGAATTCCCACTACTGCAGTGACATCGACAGGTTGGCGCGAGGCGCGAGCTAAGGCTGCCTGGTTGCTGCTGCGACGTTGCCGTATACCCGGCCTGCTCTTGCTGCTTCTGTACCGACGCTGCTTTTGAACTTGCATTTACATTATATACCCTTCAACCCGTGTCACGTACACTGCAAACATACACTGCAAAACATTCCTCATCTCCCCGTGAAGGAAAGACCACTATGTAATGGCCTAAGAATCTCAAAAATAGGAAAGGCAGCGTCAAGTTCTTTGTGTACTTCAGAAACGCTTTTGCAGTCCCCTGGCTACAAAGACGAGTAACCAAGCAGGTTCTGGAACCCTCGACACAATTGCCGAACCACCTTGTCAGGATTGTGGCACGCTTTCTTCCCTTCTGCTTTCTGTCACTCCGTCTCTTACTTTTTTTTACAGCAGCCCCTTCCCAAGTGACGCAGAATGTTATCTACACATTGTGTGAAAGCGCCCAGATGTCAGTCAGCAACGTTGCCTAAAAGCGCTTAACGTCCTCTGTTTTGATCACATGAAAACGTTGCTTGTAAGAGTCAAGACGATATGGCAACTTCCAGGATCACATTTTCAACATCACGGCAAAGTTTTCACAACGTACCGGCAACGTTGTTTTAACAGTGCTGTGTGACGTGTTGACTTTCATGCAACGTGCACAGAAAAAATTTACTACTTTGTGTGCATTGTAATAAAAGACATCTTGACTTCCATTGTTATGAGGGTTGTCGAAGACTGGCTCTCCTTGTACGAACGCGTAAGTGCCAGCAACAAGTGGGACGACGACTCTAAGCTCGCCTACGTTATCTTTTACTTGGCAGACGTAGCTAAGCTTTGGTATACCAACCGCGAAACCGCCATCGCCAACTGGTTCTCCTTTAAGACCCTCGTGGCTGAAGCGTTCCGCCGACCAGAGATCCGCAAGCTCCGCGCTGACCAGCGTCTACGCCACCGAGCCCAGCAGCCTGGCGAGACGTTTACTAGCTACATTGAGGTTATGATCGACCTCTGCAGGCGTGTTAACCCATCGATGCCTGAAGAAGAGAAAATTCGGCAGATTCTCAAGGGTATTGAGGATGGCACATTCCATATGTTGCTAGCGAAAAGCCCAACCACGGTGGCAATCCTCGTAATTAAGCCTGTGCCAGAGCTTCGATGAATTGTGCCTTCAGCGTTCCATCGCCCGAGAGAGTAATCCACCACCAGATTCGATCTCGGCCGTCACACACGCCATTGCCGACGTTCGCCAAGAAAGTCTGTCCAACCAGATCAAATACTTCATCAGAGAGGAAGTCGCGCGACAGCTCTCCCTGCTGCCGCATAGCGACGCGCCCACCGCAATCCTGCCTTCGACACTTCAGCAGGCCATACGCACTGAAATTCTTGATGTCCTCCCTGCAGTGCCGGTGCCTTACCCACGCACATCCGTAGCACCTGATCTCTCAACTGTCAACTACGCACCTCTGCGCCACCTACACCTCTCAGCTATGCAGCTGTGGTCGCGCGGCCCCCCCTCCCGCATCCAGTCTCCTTCTCGGCTCCACCTCATCCGGCATCGCCTACGGCTTACAGACCCCCACCTCGCTTTTCCCGTCCACCTAATGAGTGGCGTGCCTATGACAACCATCCCATCTGCTTCGCGTGTGGCATCGCTGGCCACGTTGCACGCTTCTGCCGCCACCGTCCCACACCTGCGTATGCCTCCTTTGGAACTTCTACCCACGCGTCGCAGCAGGCCACCACGTCTGCATATGAACAGAGGCACTCCGATTCGGATCGTCGCCCATCAACTGCTTGTTTCCCACCCTCCCGTCGCCGATCACCATCGCCTATGCGTCGTCGACCACCTCCTGAGGAGGGAAACTAATCAGTGCAGTTCCGGAGGCAAGAACTGCAACTTCTTCGCAATCATCAAGGCCTCCGTTTTCACCGCAAAATGTTCTTGATGTCGATGTTGAGAAAGTCGCCACACTAGCGTTAATTGATATTGGGGCCACCGTTTCTGTGATGAAGGCAAAATTTGGCCGCAAACTCACGAAAGTGACCACATCTCTCTGTGGCGTTGTGCTGTTCACGGCTAGCGCGCAACGCATTCATCCCTCGGCGGTGTGTACGGCGCGCGTCATCATCCAAGACGTTTTGTACATCGTCCAATTTTTTGTTTTACCATCTTGCTCTCATGACCTCATCCTGGGTTGGGATGTCTTATCCCGTCATGAAACTATCATAGATTGTTCCCGTGCGGAAATGTCCCTAGTGCCAATATGTGAATTTCCGTAGCCCCACTATTCTCCTATGCTCTGCAAACTCATCGCTGACGACGACATCACCTTGCCTCTGGAAGCTTCAGTCCCTTTTAGCCTTTCATGTGTAGCACAACCTGACGCCACGGTGGTGTTGACGCCATCTCTGGTTTTTACTGAACGCAAAGTATTGTTCTCTCATTTGTCGTTCATACAATTGCGTCTGGTTTAACCATAATGCTGGTTACCAACCACTGCAACTACCCCAATGGCTTACTCCGAGGTGAAACCTTGGGATATGTACAACCTGTCGACCATATCGAATCCCCATGCCACATTGCCGCAATCACTCATGCGTCTGAGCCATCAAGTTCGTTAGCCTTTGACAATGCTATTGACGCAGACCTTCCCTCCTCGCATCGCTGCCAACTTGTTGCTCTCCTTAACAAGTTTCGCTCTTCTTTCGACTTGCAAGAACCTGCTTTGTGCCGCACCACGACTGTCACTCATACTATTGACACCGGCTCACATTCGCCTCTGCGACAGCGTCCTTACCGCGTTTCCGCCGAAGAGCGCAGCGTCATTACAGAGCAAGTAGATGACATGCTTAAACGTGGAGTGATACAGCCTTCTCAAAGCGCTTGGTCATCACCTGTGGTTCTGGTAAAGAAAAAAAATGGCACCGTTCGACTTTGCGTGGACTATCGCCGCTTAAACAAAATTACGAAAAAAGATGTCTACCCACTACCATGAATAGACGATGCTATTGACTGTTTACAAGGCGCCGAGTACTTTACTTCATTGGATCTGCGTTCAGGGTATTGGCAGGTGCCAATGGCTGAATGTGATCGCCCTAAAACAGCCTTTGTAATGCCAGATGGCCTATATGAGTTTAAAGTCATGCCATTTGGGCTCTGCAACGTACTTCGACATTTGAGCGCATGATCGATGCCATCTTGCGTGCCCACAAGTGGAAAACTTGCTTGTATTACCTGGATGACATCGTAGTCTTTTCAGCTGATTTTCCAACACATCTTCGTCGTCTCCACGAGATTTCGACGTGTCTAACTTCTGCAGGCCTACAACGTAACCCCAAAAAGTGCCACTTCGCAGCACAAAAGCTAACCATTTTGGGACATGTCATCACAGGAGACGGTGTTCTTCCGGATCCCGATAACCTTCGAGCTGTCGCTGACTTCCCAAAGCCCACATCACTGAAAGCCCTAAGAAGTTTCGTCGGCCTCTGCTCCTACTTTCGAAGCTTCGTGCGCAACTTCGCGTCCATCATCGCACCTCTGACGAGTCTGCTTTCCACCTGCAAAGGTATATCTGCATGGTATTAGGAATTTGCTGTGCCGCGCTGGTAGCGGTGGCGAAGAGCGGCGAGCATTAGAGTGGACTTCGCTGGAGCCTTAGCCCGAAGGCGAAGCAGGGAGGCAATCCGTTTTGAAAACAGCAACAAAAGGGAGCGTTTACTGTAGCTGGTTGTCGTTTGTACAGAGCCGGCCAGCACGACAATGTCGGTTGGGGCAAAATCCCCTAACACGGGGCCGGCTCGGCCTTAAATAACGTCTTTGGTTCATTCTGTCAGACCAGTTCTCGGGCTCGAAGGGGGAGACGTAGCCATACCCGGAACTTCAAGGTGGTTCGGCGGAGGAAGCGACGTTATCCCCGAAACTGCACGGTTCTTCTGCACGGAAGGCGGCGCTGGGAGTGGGGGAGACAGTTCGTCGGAACAGCGCTCGATCTCGTGAGACGTGCTCCCGAACGAGGAACATGTCTGTGGCACAAAGCACCCCTGCCGCCAGACAATGCATCCGGAGTTTTGAGCCGTATATGGCGGCTCGGAAGGAGGGATGCTGGTTTACCGTCGATACTGTAGCCACTCCGTGGTGATCTTCAGAGCCCTGCAGGGAATCACTGGAACGACGGAGTTGAACGCAAAGCCAAACCACTTTCGTGGAAGCAAGCACCCTCTGAACGTCTCTCATAGCGCCAGACCAAGGCAGCAAAGAGATCTATTGACTGTCTACTATTGTACGCTTTAGCACGAGAAACGTATCCCTTAGAGACCTCAAAACACTGGCCCTTACGAATGCTGTGATTACACTGCGCAGTCCCGATGCCAAGAAAGGCCACGCGAAACTATCCTCAATGCCATACGAGTAGGTCGGAATCCGCTGAAGCAGCCCAAAAACAATTCAGTGCATTTTTTTGAACAATTTTACCAGAATGGTAGAGGCTGGCCTTCCTGCTAACATACCAGAGTACACTTCAAACAAAAATACATCTGTTAGTTCTATGCGACATTGTTGATACAGTTTAAAGCAAAACGAAAGAAAAGACACCAAAAGTATGCAAAACACGTCAAACCTGAAGGATGTGCCTCAACTTGTATGCGGGAGCTGGGCTGCACTTCAATAAGCTCTGCTGAGACCATCTGCATTTGTGTGCAGCTTCCCTTTCTTATAGCGCACACTAAAGTTATGGTGCTGAAGCGTCAAGCTCCACTTAAGTAAACGACCGCTTTTAGACGACATGATGTGCAACCAAGTCAAGGGGCAGTGATCAGTTTCTACTATGAAGTTCGACCCTGAGACGTAACATGCTAGCTTACCTATTGGCCAAACAAGGCAGGCGCACTCTTTTTCTGAAGTGCTGCAAGCTTCTTTTCTGACACTGAGCTTTTTGCTGAGATACAAAACTGGCCGCTCGTGCCCTTCGGTGTCTTTTTGGCACAAAATTGCTCCTAGGCCGCGGTCACTGGTATCACATTGAATAATAAAACTCTCAGAAAAGTCCGGCGCCGCTAGCACGGGTCGTTTTGCGAGAGCGCTCTTCAGGCTCTTGAAAGCATTCTCTTTTCTTGTGTCCCACGAAACGACGGTGGGCTCGGTTTTGCGGAGAGAGTCCGTCAGCGGACTAGTGAGGTTTGAGTAACCTTTGACGTAGTGTTGATAATACCCCGCCAGTCCCAAAATGCCCTTAATTCCGATTTTGTAATGGGACGACGATACTCTAAAACGGCCACAACTTTCAGCTCGGACGGGCTACGCTGGGCACGACCCACGATGTGGCCAAGATAACTTACGCTTGCGCACCCTAAGTGGCATTTCTGCGCTCTCACGGGGAGGCCTGCATCACGTAGTCGAGCCAGAACGGTCCTCAAGTGAGTCACATGCTTGACCCACGTATCAAAGAAGATCGCCACATCATCGAGATACGGCAGGGCGAAATCCTCTGAACCCCGCAACACCTGATCCATGAGGTTTGAGAATCAGTAGGGAGCATTTTTTAAGCCGAAAGCAAGCATTAAAGGGCGAAATGTTCCCAATGGGGAAATGAATGCGGCATAACGAGAGGCTCGCTTCGTCAACGGGACCTGCCAGTATCCCCATACCGGATCTAAGAGGGACATATATGTGAATTTTGCCATGGTTTCTACTCTCTCCTCGATATTAGGTATCGGATACGTCTGATCTAACGTGATCTTATTTAGCCGGCGGTAGTCCACGCACGGCCTAGGGTGTTTTACCGGAACCTTGACTAGTATGAGTGGGGAGGTGTAATCGCTTTCACCTGGAATGATGACCCCCAAGTCACACATTTATTTATTATTTATTTATTTATTTCAACATACTGCAGCCCCACAGGGCTATCGCAGGAGTAGGCAATTACATACATAGAATAGCATAACAAGTGCGCTCGCTGTACATCAATATTTAGTAATATACAATAAATATTCATCCAATGATAAAGATCAAACGTAACCAGGCAAAGAATTCCAAAATTCAATAGAATGAACAAAAAACTATATTTAAACGCCATCGTACGATGAGCAAAGGTAGACATGTTTAACTCATGGTAATTTCGGGTAGTCGTTGGTCTAGCGTGTGCTATATATTTGCTGAGTAAAGGAAACCGTGGGGAATTAATTGAGGTATAAAGAAACTTCAAACATTCAACGTGTCGACGGGAAGATAGACTGGTAAGCTGTAAGATAGGAAGATGGGAACTTGGTGAAACATACCTGTCAAAGCGAGGATAAATGAAGCGTACAGCTTTTTTTCTGAACAGATTCAATTCTGTTGATGTCCAAAATTTTGTGTGGTTTCCACACAACAGATGCATATTCCAATATTGGACGAACCAGTGTTTTATAAGTGAGGAGCCGTATGCTGAGAGGTGCTGAACGTAAAGTGCGTTGTAGGTAGCCTAATTTTTTAAGCGCACGGTTGCCCATGAGATCGATGTGTTGAGACCAAGAAAAATCCTGAGTGAAAAGGAGACAGAGGTATTTGTATTGTGAAACAATTCCGAGCAGGCAACCATTAAGCGAATAGGTAAATGGAGAGGGGGAAGAACGCTTAGAAAATGACATTGATACCGTTTTTCGGAAGTTGATTTGCATTTGCCAAGGGTCACACCATGATTGAAATGAAGCAAATGAATCGTTAAGGATAATGTGATCTTGAGCAGTTTTAATCGTATGATACAAAACACAATCATCAGCATACATGCGGATTTTAACAGGAACATTACTTGGTAGATCATTAATAAAAATTAGAAATAAAAGAGGGCCTAATATTGAACCTTGAGGGACGCCAGATGTTACAGTGGAAATGAAGGAATGAGAAGACGAATTGTACGTACTGAGACCTATTAGATAGGAAAGAAGAAATCCAGTTTACTAATGCCTCGTTTTTAAGAATAGCAGTGAGCTTTTTTAGCAGTTTGCAATGTGAAACAGTGTCGAAAGCTTTGGAAAAGTGAATGAATACTGCGTCAATTTGATCACCAGCATCAAGAGCCTGGAGGATGTCATGAGCGAATTCACTGAACTGGGCTATGGTACTAAAGCCGCGTCGAAAACCATGCTGGGCCACAGATAAAACATTATTGCACTCCAAAAATTCTATGGCTGGCTTGAAAATTATGTGTTCGAGTATTTTACAAGAATGGGATGTGATAGAGATGGGTCTGTAGTTCAATAAGGACTGTTTTTTCCGGATTTGTATAACGAAAGAATTTCAGCTGATTTCCACGTTTTACGGTCAACAGACGTCGAGAGAGATTTCTGAAAGATAATGGTTAAATACCGGCTAGTCCATAATGAGTACCTAATGAGTAATTCGTTGTCTATATTATCAGGACTAACTTTCTTCTTCAGATCGAGTTTTAAAACGAGATTCAGCACAACCTCGTTTGAAACAACAATATCGTCAATAGAACTGCGAGTATGCCCTATAAAATGAGGAACAACGGAGTTATCAAGTGTAAAAACAGATTGAAAGTAATCATTGAATGCATCTGCAATAAGAGCTGTAACGCCTGTAACTGTGCCATTTATTTCAAATGTGTCAGTGTCAGAATTCATTGGTAGGACAGATTTCCAAAATTTACGTGGATTATTTCGAAGCAAACCGGGGAGTGTAACTCGATAGTGAAAATCACGAGCCGCATTTGTTTCGCTTCAAAGTTCCTGCTTCAGAGCAATGAATTGTGCGGCAAGAATAACATCACCAGTGCGTTTAGCACGCCGCAAACGCCCAAGTCGGCGCGACAGGTGCCAAATTTCCCGTGTGATCCAAGGCAACTCTGAATTCGTCTTTTTTAGTTTTAACGGTACGAAACGTATAATGCACTTTGAAACAATATCACTGAAGAATTTTGTTAAAGTATCAACATCTTCGGAAATACTAATCGCTTGAAACTGGGAAAACGAAGTGCTAAGTGTATCAATAATACCAATATCGTCAGCATGACTCATATTGCGGAAAGTAGAATAGATGTATCGGGCGTTCGGTACAGGACATGAAATAGATGAAAAAACAGCTTTATGATCCGATATGCCATCCACAACAGTGCACACATAACCATAATGCAGACTCTAGGGCTGAAGAATACAAGATCTAAAATCGCCATGCCTCTTGTGGCGTCACTGACTATTTGCTTCAGTCCGGAAGTTAGTGAAAAAATCAATGTTTCTCTGTGAGGTTGGGAAGCATGACCTAGCAGAGATAGCGACGTCCAGTTTATATCGGGGACATTAAAATCACCCATACATATCAGATTTGGCGAATGAGGAGCTATTTCTTGAACGAATGCACTCAGGGAAACCAAAGAGTCCGCGATCAGGTTAGGTGGACGGTAAAAGACACCAATAGCAAAAGTGAATGTTTGAAAGTATATTTTACACCAAACCGATTCAGTTTTAGACGGAGTATCAAGAACAGAAAAGTCGGAATGTAATTATAAAGCAACGCCACCACCTCTAACATCGATTCGATCACTTCTTACGACATTGAAGTTCGGCAGCGAAATTTCAGTATCACAAATTTCGTTATGAAACCAAGTTTCCGTGACACCGATGATATGAGGGAAGTAGGACAAAGTTAGAGACAAGAAATCAGGAAACTTGTTGACTAAATTTCTTGCATTGATATTTAAAATACGGAGATTATCAGGGAAATCTTAGGGGCGTCAACAAGAAGTAGGGGCCAAAGGAGATGCCATCACCATAGTATCACGATTACGAGACTAAAAAATGTGTTAGACTGCGCGTCCCAGTTATAGCGTATATTATCAATGAACACGTGGTTGTAAACAATGCGCACGGAAGAGCCGCTGTTGCGATGAATTCTGGTTGCCTGCCATAACTTTCTTCTGATGAAACGTACCTTATCAGAATAGTCTTCGGATATGCGTTGATCGGAGCCCTTCAGCTTTGATGCGTTTTTAAGAATATGAATTTTCTCACGAAAATCCAGCAGCCTAAAAATAATAGGGCGGGTGCGGCCTGTGTGACGTCTACCTAACCTATGACACCTTTCTATTTGTGGGCAATGCATGCACAGCGTTTCCGTGAAAACTTTTGAAACAACGTTGGACAATGCCTTATCATCATCTGGAGATTCAGGAATACCGTGAAGAATCAGGTTAATACGGCACAGCCTATTTTCTTGGTCATCGTTCTGAGGCGTGAGCGTAATCACCTTCTTATTAAGAGAACAAACTGAGCTTTTTAAATCTTCTACCATATTTTTAGATGTGGTAGACATAGTACTGGACGACTCTAGAGCGTTAAGTCGCGACTCAATAGCCTCAAAGTGCGAATTGACTGAAGAACGAAGCTGGGCAATATTCTGGGCTAATTTATTTTGCCCAGCTAGCAGGCTGGAAAACATGGCAGAAACAGAAGGTTCACTATCTATAGATACCACATGGCTATTGGCTTCACGCACATCCCCACTCGGTAACAGAGTAGATACTTCAGAGTCAGTGCCGGAATAACTAGTAGAGGTACCTTTTATACCCCTTGGCCCAGGTTTTAGCTCAACGTCTCCACTCAAGCACACAGAACTCAAACAGTACACAAGCTGGGCGTAAATGGAAACATATAGATATACAATGGTCTGTGGGCAACAGAGCAGCAGCAAGAAACGATCATTTGAACGGATAGAGTGTGTGTTGTCCAAATAACATACCTACACAATAAAGCACCGCGTGAGCATTGTGTTGTCGCTGCTGCCGCCTTGCCCACTGAAGCTGCGCTGTGGCTGGGAGCCTTTTATATCCAATGCTGATGACGTGATGAAGTTAGGCTTGATCTAGGTTTGTTGACTCAGTTAATAGTCAGCGTGGATACTCAGGGACAGCGCAGGCACAATAGTTGAACTAAGTCGATCTTTCGGCTGCAGGACAGGAAGGGCGGGCTGCATATATCTGCGGTGATCGGCGTGTTGGTTTGCGCAAGTTGACGCATTCTGAACCACCGCGCCGTCCAGGCAGAGTGCCGGAGAATCCACAAGGCTGGCCAGAAACTGCACAATAAAGGAGCAACGCGTGAGCATTGTGTTGTCGCTGCTGCCGCCTTGCCTACTGAAGCTGCGCTGTGGCTGGGAGCCTTTTATATCCGATGCTGATGACATGATGAAGTTGGGCTTGATCAAGGTTTGTTGACTCAGTTTATAGTCAGCGTAGATACTCAGGGACAGCGCAGGCACAATAGTTGAACTAAGTCGATCTTTCGGCTGCAGGACAGGAAGGGCGGACTGCATATATCTGCGGTGATCGGCGTGTTGGTTTGCGCAAGTTGACGCATTCCGAACCACCGCGCCATCCAGGCAGAGTGCCGGGGAATCGACAAAGCTGGCCAGAAACTGCACAATAAAGAAGCAACGCGTGAGCATTGTGTTGTCGCTGCTGCCGCCTTGCCCACTCTGGCGGATCTCGGCTTCCATAATTTCCGTTTGCCTCGGCGATACGCGGTAAGCCTTGCTAGAGATCGGTTCTTCACTTGATAACTGAATATCATGCTCTACCAAAGGGGTTTTCTCTGGTTTGTTGCAAAACACGTCTGCGTAGTGTCGAACTACTTTCGTGAGATCATCACGCTGACTTTCCGTGAGACTTTGTTCTTCGGCAATAAGCTGTACGAGCCTGCTAGACGGCGCGTCGCTTTCACGTGGAAAACGTAAGAGGTCGGTCTCCTTTTCGTTCGCCACATTTAGTGTCATGTTAACCACGGCATGGCGCTGAATGTAAGGCTTTATTAAATTACTGTGGTAAACCTTACCTTTCTTTCGGCCGAGTTTTACCTCGTAGTTTGTATCTGAAAGCTTGGATATTACTTTAGCTGGCTCTTCCCACTGCATGTCCATTTTGTTCTTTTTACACTGTCGTAGCAGCATTACCTTGTCGCCGATGTTGAACGTGCGCTTCCGGGACAACTTATCATAGTAAGTCTTCGCTAAACTCTGAGCCGCCTTCACGTTTTCCTCAACGAGCTCTCTGGTTTTAGATAGTCTTTCCAACAGATCTAAAACGTAGCTGACTACGCGCGGGTCTTCTTCATAACCTTCCCACGAGTCTCTCAACAGCCGAAATGGAGATCTTAAGTTTCTTTTTTTGACAAGCTTGGTGGGACTGAATCCCGTTGTCTCGTGGGCAGCGGACCGTATGGCGAACATTGCCGCGGGTATGCATGCCTCCCAATCTTTGTTATGTTCAAAGCAAAGTGCTCTCAGAACTTACTTGAGTACAGCCTGCGTCCTCTCCACGGGGTTAGACTGTGGATGTCCTATAGAGCTGTGCATTATTTTTATTCCACAGCGTTCAAAAAAACGCTGTTGTGAGACAACTGGTAAATGCACTCCCATTGTCACTCGGAATTTCGGCTGGAAGGCCAACGCGAGCAAAAATGGACAAAAGTGCGTCTACAATGCAGAGAGAGGTGGACTCTTTTAGTGGAACCGCTTCGGGAAATTTCGTTCCCACGCACAAAACAGTTAAAATGTAGTGGCCACCCGAATGGGACTCTGGAAGGGGGCCAACAATATCAATTACGAGCCTCCGGAACGGCTCTGTGATAACAGGCACTAATCTCATCGGGGACTTCCGTTTGTCAGTAGATTTTCCTACTCTCTGACACGTGTCGCATGATCGCACGAAGTTTTCTACATCTTTCCAGCATCCAGGCCAATAGAAATCCTGTGCGAGCCTCGCCTTTGTTTTCTTTATGCCAAGGTGGCCCGCCCAGGCATTTCCGTGCGCCAGTTCCAAAAACTGTTGGCGGTACTTCTCTGGCACTAGAAGCTGGTCGAACATTCTACCCTCAGCGTCCCGATACTTTCGATACATGAGGCCTGCCTTCGTGTAGAATGAGATGTTCTTTTAGGCTATTCCTTCTTTCCCGTTATGATGCAGATTCTTAATGGTATCATCACTTGCCTGCGCAGTGACGAGTGTGTTCCTGTCTACTTTACTGAGCTCTTCCCAACAAGTTGATGTGGGACCAAGCAGGGACGACTGAACGTTCTCCTGAAGCGCCCTGTTTTCATCAACCTCCACAGGCTCGTCGCGTTTGGCAGCCAATACCGTATCCGGAGCTCTACTGTCTTCGATGTCCTGTGATACCCTAGTCGCCTCTTGGTCCGAGTCTCCCTGGGGAGTTGTCTCACACTCGACCACCTCCTCGTTCGAAACCGAGATCTTAAGTCTCCCCGCGAGAGCGCGGGACCGCGAACGCGTGAGTGCCATGCACGCGAGGGGAGATGAAAATGACTGGCCCCTTTCTTTAAGGAGCTGCTTTGATTTGTTGGAAAAAAGGTACGGAAAATTTTGGGGCAAGTTAGAGCTCACGGCCGGCTCAGTGCGCAATTTTCCAAAATTTTCCTCTAGAACAACAGCAGCAATTGGCAAACAGGCACTTTGCTCTTCTGCAACCTGTCTGATCCAGGCGCATTCGCCAGTATAGTTGCCAGGGGAGATGCAAGATGGGTGTGCTATGTCCATCATCGCAGCTGAATTGCGGAGTGCCCGGTATTTCTTTCCGTTGACCACAATTTCGCGCATGTAAGGCTCGAGTAAATTCAAGTTCTCGTCCGACTCGCGAATGCCAGCGAAAGCAAACTTTTGGTTACAGCTAGATCAGATATGACCCTCTTTTTTACAATTGTAGCATACAATTGGTCGTTTTGATTCAAAAGCTCGAGCGGTGTTGACGCGTTCTCTCGCACTTGCTCTCGACTCAGGTGCTTCTCCTGGCTTTCTCCTTTCCCTGTCATTGTTAGTTGCTCCCTGACTGAATTCGTCACGCGGCGGAGCGATCTTTTGTGCTGTATTTTGAGAAGCAAGCCACCTTGAGGAGTCCCTCTTCTCTTTTGTATCCTCGCGATCCAATTGAATATTCCTTCGCGTATAATACTCATCAGCTAGCTCAGCAGCTTTGTCAATGTCTGTTCCCTCATTCTGTCCTGAAGCCAGAGTCTGGCATTTTCAGGCAACACACGATAAAATTGCTCAAGGGCCACACAATCAATCACCCTGTCGTGGTTACTGTAAGCATTTGCACTTCTAAGCCATTCTTTCAAATTAGACTTAAGCTGGTACACGAACTCTGTGCATGATTCACTGCCCCTTTTTGCTTGCCGAAATTGCTGCCGAAATGCCTCGGCAGACAAGCGGTACTTATGAAGGAGGGCCGCTTTGACCTTAGCATAGTCGTCAGAGTCTTCTTTAGACAACCGTGCTATTACTTCCGCGGCCTCTCTCGGAATGACTGACAGAAACTTCTGGAACCAGACACCTTCATTTATCCCAATTTTCTCGCACGTGCGCTCAAAGTTCACTAAAAAAAGCGCGATGTCTCCACCCGTCCTAAATGGCAGAATCAAATCTTGGATTTTCTGTGTTGGCATTTCGTCTGCCAGGGATAGCAGATTAGACTGCACCGAGGTTATGCGAAGCTGCTCAAGTTCTAGCTCTTTTATTCTAAGATCATGTTGACGCTCTTCTCGCCTTTTACGCTCCTCAGCCTCCTTGCGTTCGCGTTTTTGACGCTCCTCAGCCTCCCGCTATTCTTCTTTAATTGTCTCCATAGCCTCTTATACCTCCTCTTCAGTTGTTCCCTCCGCTCTCATGACATCAAGAATATTTCCTTTACGACTCGTCCTAGCAACAGAAACACCCAGCTGCTCACAAACATCGAGAAGGTTCTTCCCTTTGAGCTTCTCCATTGTGTACCGCAACTCGTGCACGTTCCTTTCTGAAAGAGCTTTGTCTCAGAAGCTATATTCTACGACATGAAGCAAGTCGAGAACCAGCCAAGCACTAGACACCTAAAGATCTAAAAAGAACATACTTGTCTACTCTGTGCTAACAGGGTCTGACGACAAAAGACGAACGTCAGGCACTCACCCAACCAGAGCGGGCGACTTCGGCCATCTCGTCATTGCCGTCGAGCGGTGTCGTGGGTGTCCTCGGGCCTGCAAAGATCCGCTCCAACTTTCTAGCCGTTGAAGTCGGCGTAGCGGGTCTCAGGGCAGCAAAACAATATCACGGTGGTCGTCCTCGGGCTTCCAGGGATCCGATCCAACTTTTCAGCCTTTGAGATCGGGGTAGCGGGTCCCAGAGCAGCAAAATGTTGAGGACAGGGGTAGCGTATCCCGCAGCTGCCAACCACTGTTAGGAATTTGCTGTGTCACGCTGGTAGCGGTGGCGAAGAGCGGCGAGCATTAGAGTGGACTTCGCTGGAGCCTTAGCCCGAAGGCGAAGCAGGGAGGCAATCCGTTTTGAAAACAGTGGATTGGGGTTTATTGGCACAAGTAGCACTTGAACGGTAGGTCTATTGACGCGGAAAGCGGGCGGCAGCAACGGACTCAGGAATCACAGCAATCGGGCAAACGCTCGCGCTTGGCTCCTCCTGCTAAAGGCGTGACCCACTGCGGCACATATTCTTCTTCCTCTCTACAATACCCCGGCGACGAAGACGAGCCATCCTGGCAAGTCAAGGTGACGAGATTAGGAGTGGGTCGTGATATGGCTTGAGACGACTCACGTGGACAGTCTCACGACCAAGGCATCGCCTGTCTGTAGATGGCGTGATCGGCTCGATCACGTATGTGACAGGAGATCGACGTTCGACGACGCGATAAGGACCGTGAAACTTGGGGGCAAACTTAGCGGACAGACCTGGGGAGTGGAAGGGAAGTCGGAGCCAGACAAGCGAGCCCACGGCAAAAGTCTCGACTTGCTGGTCGCGGTCGTGGCGGTCTTTTTTGAATGCTTGCTTGTCCGAGGTGAATGATCGGGCCAACTGACGACACTCTTCGGCGTGGTGAAAAATTTCAGAAAGAGGGCTGAACTCGGAGACGTCGGGACGATACGGCAAAATGGTGTCAAGGGTGGAGCATGGCTCACGCCCATATAGAAGAAAGAAAGGCGAGAAGCCTGTGGTTGACTGCGTCGCGGTGTTGTACGCATAGGTCACAAATGGGAGAATGACATCCCAGTTTGATTGGTCGGAATTGACATACATGGCGAGCATGTCTCCTAGCGTTCGGTTGAAGCGCTCAGTTAGACCGTTGGTCTGCGGGTGGTAGGCTGTAGAGGTGCGGTGCACCGTGCGGCATGCCCGAAGGAGTTGTTGTACAACTTCGGATAAAAAGACACGCCCTCGATCACTTAGTAGTTCACGTGGTGCCCCATGACGCAGTACGAAGCGTCGCAAAACGAAATTGGCTACGTCACGTGCACCTGCCGTAGGTAGTGGAGCTGTTTCAGCATACCTTGTCAGATGGTCGACGGCGACAATGATCCATCGATTTCCAGTGGCAGTGTACGGAAGGGGACCATATAAATCGATACCAATGCGGTCGAAAGGGCGCGCCGGACACGGTAGCGGCTGTAATAATCCGGGTGAATGGGCAGCTGTCTTTCGTCGTTGGCATAGTGAACAAGACCGAATGTATTTTCGTACAAAAGTGTACATACCACGCCAGTAGTAACGCTGGCGGATCCGCTGATATGTTTTTAACACACCAGCGTGAGCATGTTGTGGGTCGGCATGGAAATACGCACAGACATCAGATCGCATGTGGTGTGGTATAACCAAAAGCCATTTACGACCATCCGCGTGGTAGTTTCTGCGGGATAGTTGCGCATCCCGTATCGCGAAATGTGTGGCTTGTCGGCGAAGAGCGCGTGGGTATGCAGACGTTGAAGAGTCAGAAAGAATGTTAAGGAGAGATGTTATCCATGGGTCTTTTCGCTGTTCAGACGACATGCTTGTGACGGAAATGGGAGCGATGGAGAAGTTGGTATCCGAATGCAGGTCTGCGGGGGATCTCATTGGTGATCGTGAGAGGGCGTCCGCATCAGAGTGTTTTCGTCCTGAGCGGTAGACGACACGAATTTCGAATTCTTGTAGGCGAAGAGCCCAACGTCCAAGGCGACCTGAAGGATCTTTTAGCGACGCCAACCAACAAAGCGCGTGGTGATCGGTCACAACGTCGAAACTCTGTCCGTACAAGTAAGGACGAAACTTGCTTAACGCCCAAACGATTGCGAGGCATTCTTTTTCAGTTACGGAGTAGTTCATCTCCGCTTTTGTGAGTGCGCGGCTTGCGTATGCGACGACGTACTCCGGAATACCGGGCTTTCGTTGCGCAAGTACTGCTCCCAGACCAACGCCACTGGCATCTGTGTGCACTTCAGTGGGGGCACTTGGGTCGTAATGGCGTAGAATTGGTGGGGACGTAAGTAGGCGGCGCAGTGTAAGGAAAGCTTCGTCGCATGCCGGGGACCAGTTAGAAAGATTAGCTGGACCGTTCAGTAGTTGTGTAAGTGGGGCTATTATTGTTGCAAAGTTGTGGACGAAACGACGAAAATACGAGCACAAGCCGATGAAGCTCCTAAGTTCTTTGAGTGAAGTCGGCTTCGGAAAGTCGGCTACGGCTCGAAGTTTGTCTGGGTCGGGGCAAATTCCATCCTTTGACACAACGTGACCAAGTATAGTAAGTTGGCGAGCCCCAAAGCGGCACTTCTTTAGGTTAAGTTGGAGGTTTGCCTTGCTAAGACACTGAAGAATGGTGCGCAGACGGTCGACGTGGGTAGGGAAATCAGGCGAAAATACGATAACATCATCGAGGTAACATAAGCATATCTGCCATTTAAGGCCGCGCAAAATGCTGTCCATCATTCGCTCAAACGTTGCAGGTGCATTGCACAGACCGAATGGCATAACCATGAATTCGTATAGGCCATCCGGCGTAACGAACGCTGTTTTGGGACGGTCACACTCTGCCATCGGAACCTGCCAGTAACCCGAACGTAAGTCCAGCGAAGAAAAGAATTCGGCACCTTGTAGGCAATCGATAGCGTCGTCGATGCGGGGAAGAGGGTATACGTCTTTCCGTGTAATTTTGTTCAGTCGCCGGTAGTCGACACAAAATCTAATCGAACCGTCTTTTTTCTTCACTAGCACAACAGGTGAAGACCATGGGCTAGAAGATGGTTTGATGACGCCGCGTTGAAGCATATCATCCACCTGCTCTGCAATTACACTTCGTTCCTTAGGTGATACTCGGTAGGGGCGTTGCCGCAAAGGAGGGTGCGTTCCGGTGTAGATTGTGTGAGCGACGGTGTTAGTTTGACTCAGTGCCTTTTGAGGAAGGTCAAATGAATCTCGGAATTCATGCAGAAGGGCTATTAGCTGGTCCCGTTGATCCGAAGGAAGCTTGCTGTCGATGGAACGATTGAAGATATCCGAGGAGTAGTCATCCCGCGTAAAAAGAGGAGTAACCGCGTTCAGCTGAAGTTGCTGGCCAGGGTCGTGGGACTCAATAGGCACAATAACGTTGTCGTCAACAGGATGAACATAGCCCAGTGTTTCAAAAGCTCTTAAGGTGAGAGGGCATGAGCTAGGATTGCAAACGACAATTCCGGAAGTATCTTGATGAGGTGGCAGAACGGCGTATGGCAGAGACGTACCGTGGCGGCGACTGAAAACGTCAGATGGGGAGAACACAACAGTAGAGCCGGACAATTCAGTGCGATTGACGGGGACAACGATGGCACTAAAAGGAGGAACATCAACGTCGGAAGCAACAAGAAGCTTGCCCAGGTGAGTGCGCTCATTGTCAGTAGATGGCGCATCTGAAAACACAGATAATTCTACCTGCGCGCGAGCGCAGTCAATTACGGCGTGGTGCCGTGACAAAAAATCCCATCCTAGTATCACGTCGTGGGCACAAGTGGTCAACACGAGAAACTCGATGTGGTACAGGACGTCCTGAATGATTACTCTCGCTGTACATGCTCCGACTGGTCGAATAGGTTGCGAGCTCGCGGTATTCAGCAATACGTCGGAAGGCGGCGTCGTTACTTTTCGTATTGAACGGCAGAGTTTTTGACTTATCACAGATACGGCGGCACCCGTGTCAACAAGCGCAAGAGTTCGTAGACCTTCAACAAACAGTTCCAGAACGTTTGTGGGGGACGGGCGAGGACTTCTACAATGCGACGATTTCGCAGCTCGTGCCTCCGGAGCTGCGGCAGTCAGTTTTCCGTCTCTGCGGAGTTCGGTCGGCGACGCAGCGGGGACGGAGAACGGTAGCGGCGTGGTGAGGATGGGCGACGGGGACCGAATGGCCGGTAGTCGGCAGCAGGGTGGTGGTCTATTTCGGATGGGGACGGGTCGCGTTGCACTGATTGTCGGTCATATTGACGGGGAATTTCTCGTTGCGCGTTGTACGGGGCCGGGAAAGAGTCGTCAGAGTACCTTGGAGCAGCAGCCGGGCCCGTTGCGAAGCGCCGGCGACAGAAGCGCGCCACGTGACCTGGATATCCGCATGCATAACAGATCGGACGATTGTCAACTGTGCGCCAAGGGTTTCCGTGATAGCGCTGTTGTGTTGCTGGAACTGGCGTCGTTGGTACTCGTAGAGGCTGGGGAGTCGGCCGAAGTGGAGGTCGTGGTGGAGTAGCAGCAACAGCAGCGTAAGTCAATGGCGCGGTGACAGGTGTTGTCTGAGAGACGGGCGGCAGTGCCTCAGATACCTGCGCCTGTATTACCTGTCTGATGGCGGGCGCGAGACGCTCAGAAGAGGGTTCCGTTGCCGGTTGATACGACAGACACGAAAGTTGTCGGGCCACCTCCTCGCGCACATATCGTTTGATTTCCGACATGATTGTGTTGTTGTCTCCACCTAGGGTCAATGCCGCGAGAGTTCCGTCGGTAGTCGCTGGCCGCCGTGTCATGACCCGCTGCTTGCGCAATTCCTCGAAGCTCTGGCAAAGAGTGGCGAGTTCAGACACGGTACGGGGGCCCTTGGCCAGCAGCATCTGGAAGGCGTCGTCGTCTATCCCCTTCAAGATGTGCTTGATCTTGTCTGCCTCGATCATTGAAGGGTCAAGGCGCTTGCACAGGTCGAGCACATCCTCGATGTAGCTTGTGAAGCCTTCCCCCTGAAGCTGTGCGCGTCCCCGTAGGCGCTGTTCGGCACGGAGCTTGCGTACCTCGGGGCGACCGAACACATCGGTGATGCGTAGCTTAAAGGCACCCCAAGTGGCGAATTCCGACTGGTGGTTGTTAAACCAGAGACTCGCCACTTCTTTCAGGTAGAAGGGTACATATTGAAGCTTCGAAGGGTCGTCCCACTTGTTGCTTGCGCCTACCTTTTCAAATGTCGACAGCCAATCTTCGACGTCTTGCTCATCGGTACCGTCGAAAAAAGGTGGATCGCGCACGCGTAGCGAAGTGGGCACGATGACCATCGGAGGCTGGGTCGTACCTTGCTGGGTGGTTTCTTCAGCCATTTCTGTGATGGCAGGTAGTTTCCTGTTGCGGAGTTCCAGGTTGAAGTACCCCGCACCTCCACCACTCTGGAACGGGGTTTATTGGCACAAGTAGCACTTGAACGGTAGGTCTATTGACGCGGAAAGCGGGCGGCAGCAACGGACTCAGGAATCACAGCAATCGGGCAAACGCTCGCGCTTGGCTCCTCCTGCTAAAGGCGTGACCCACTGCGGCACATATTCTTCTTCCTCTCTACAACAGCAACAAAAGGGAGCGTTTACTGTAGCAGGTTGTCGTTTGTACAGAGCCGGCCAGCACGACAATGTCGGTTGGGGCAAAATCCCCTAACACGGGGCCGGCTCGGCCTTAAATAACGTCTTTGGTTCATTCTCTCAGACCAGTTCTCGGGCTCGGAGGGGGAGACGTAGCCATACCCAGAACTGCAAGGTGGTTCGGCGGAGGAAGCGACGTTATCCCTGGAACTGCATGGTTCTTCTGCACGGAAGGCGGCACTGGGAGGGGAGGAGACAGTTCATCGGAACAGCGCTCGATCTCGTGAGACGTGCTCCCGAACGAGGAACATGACTGTGGCACAACAATGGTCACCTGCATGTGACGACGCATTTCGCCAGCTGCGCCACCTGCTGACCTCACCACCTATTCTTCGCCACTACGACCCCACTGCTGCCACAGAAATTCACACCGATGCAAGTGGCTTCAGTCTTGGTGCAGATTTGGCACAACGGAAAGGCACCCAAACCGAATACGTAGTCACTTATGCAAGTCGCACTCTCAAGAAGGCTGAATTGAATTACTCCGTGACAGAGAAGGAGTGTTTGACCACAATCTGGGCACTGACGAAGTTTCGCCCGTACCTTTACGTCCTTTCGACGTAGTCACAGACCATCACGCTCTATTTTGGCTGTCCCACCTTGAAAGACCCATCCGGACGCCTGGGGCATTGGGCACTTCGATTGCAGGAATACGACATCCGTGTCGTATATCGTTCCGGTTGCAAGCATGCGGACGCCAATGCACTTTCCCGATCGCCATTAACACGAGATGTGGCTTCTCTGTCACCCCTTTTTACCACCCTGTCACCACTCGACCCCACTGACATGCTTTCGGAGCAGCGTAAAGACACATACCTTGCCTTGTTAGTCGACTACCTTACCGATTCGTCTGCTGTCCCTTTACGAGAGCGCTATGCCGGCAAGCAGCCGACTTTTCCTTACGAGACAACATTCTGTACCACCGCAACTACATGCCTGGTGGCCGGAAGTGGCTCCTTGCTGTCTCAACTCATATACGCTCTGACATCTGCATGAATTTCCATGCCGATCCCCAAAGTTCTCACGCAGGTCTCCTGAAAACCTATGAAAGGCTGCGCCAACGATATTACTGGCGAGGAATGTATCGCTTTGTGCAGAAATACGTCCAGTCTAGCACCACTTACCAACAAAACAAGACACCTCCACGGCACCTTACTGGCATGTTACAGCCGCTCCCCTGCCCGGCTCGCCCAATCGACCACGTGGGTATTGACCTCTACGGCCCCCTCCCATATAGTGGCTCTGGAAACCGGTGGATTACCGTCTTCGTCGATCATCTGACACACTACGCTGAGAATGCAGCTCTACCGGCAGCGACCGCCCACGAAGTTGCACTCTTCATTCTCCGCAGCTTCATTCTACGCCACGGTGCTCCGCTGGAATTACTCAGTGATAGGGGTCGAGTGTTTCTGTCGGAGGTCATCCAAGCTATCCTCACTGAATGCAAAATCATCCACCGGAAATCTACCGCACACCATCTACAGACAAATAGTCTCACTGAGCGCTTCAACCGCACACTTGGCGACATGCTGAGGATGTACACCTCCTCCGACCACACTAACTGGGACGCTGTATTACTTTTTGTTACATTCGCTTATAACACCGCGACGCAAGCGACTACTGGATTTTCCCCGTTCTTTCCCCAGTTCTTTCTGTTGTACGACCGCGAACCTTCCCACCCACTGAACACTATACTCCCGTACCACTCTGATGCATCTGAGTGCTCCCCGCTTTCTGAAGTCACCAGATACGCTGAAGACTGCCGTCAGTTGGCTCGGTCTCTGACAAGTGAGGCTCAAGGTCTACAAAAGACTCCACATGACGACGTTCACCACATGGCTCCTACCTTTTGTACTGGCTCTCTTGTGTGACATTGGGTGCCCCCGCACGTTCCTGGCTTGTCTTCTATACTTCTGGCCCGGTACCATGGCCCGTACCGTGTCATTGACGCAACCTCCCAGGTGAATTACATCATCGAGCCACTAACACAATCAACAGATTTGCGCCGTCGAGGACGCGAGACCGTACACGTCGCCCGTCTCAAGCCCTACTACAACCCCCTCATTCTGCCTACACCCTGAGTCGCCAGGATGGCTACTCTTTACCCAGGGGGTATCATAGTGGAGCATACGCACCAACGCGTATGCTCCTTCGGAAGATAACAAAAAGCCCCGTGCTCTGATTGCGCGAGAGCCTGTGCTACCTTTGCCAGACTATCCGTACGGCTATTTTTTGTTGCAACCTCGTTGCGACTTCTCTGCTCGAATAAACATCATCACACTTTCATTTGTCACCTTTTGCTTGCCTTTCTTCCAGCACTTTCATGCTTGCGCTGCAACCTTATTACAATGGAATTTAACAAACTAGCCCAAATAGCCGTTCTTCCGCGCCTTGACTTATTATTACGAGAACCACCCCGAAGCTTTTGGCTAGGAAAATGCTCTCGTATGGTGTGAAAAATTGCATAAATATTGTCCATGCACAAAAACTGCTTCCTAAAAGCTCTATATCAACGCATTCGTACATGCATAAACAAGTGGTATAAAAACAGCCAAGCTACAAAAATTTCAGAACACACTTGTGCGTCTCCGTAAGACCCAGAGCAGACTACCCAAAGCTTCCAACGTATGTGATATACATACTGTATTTTTGTTAGAGCATTGGAAAATGTGGTTTTGCTCTGCGTATTCTTGACCACAATAAGTGCACATGTGTTGAGGGTGCATTATTTTTATGTGAAGAACTTTATTTTTATGTGGAGAACATTCTATTACCTGCAGAAAAGGTGATCACAAAAGGCACGCATTTTAAGACAAAACTCGTGAAACACTGCCTCAAAATGAGGCAAGCCTTCGACTTTCATAATGCGAAGACGCTGACTCGGTAACAAAGGTGACGAAGAGAAAGCTTCTCGAATCATGGTTCAACCATCATGGCCAGTCAAAGAGCAAAAGCAGCCATGGCCCCCAACCAGATGTGTAAAAACATGCAAGACAAGCAGTGAATTCAGTCACCTCTGCTTACTTGGTGCCAGTGCATACTGAGGCTGCCACTCACTTAGGAGGCAAAATGTCTGTGTAGTTATTGTTACTATTTTGTTGCGCAAAGTGCGAGTACATAATACCATCACTGAGGAGCACAGTTTTATTTTTATGTTATTGAGCACGTGTTAAGTTATATCCAGAAAAAAGGTTTTATTCAACAAAAATAAAGATCTTTACAGACATGCTTTCTATCTTTGCCTACATGTCTAACTTCCGAGGCAAAAAAAAAACATTGCCACTCAGCATTTATGCAATGTGTTGACTACTGATAACCTACTATCCCATAATTATGCTATGGTCAGTGAGCTCTTTTCTTGGCTAAGTGTTATGCGTCTCTACTGTTTGGCTACACCACCTGTGTTAATTGAAGAAGCGCAACAGTTGAACACCAAATTTTCGGTTGCTAGTTAGCTCAACGAGTGCTGCTCACTCTTTCAGACTCGACATACCAAATTCAAACCATCGAAACAAACAACATGATTTTATGCTTTTGCCTTGAGTGAAATTTCCGAATTTCTTTAGAATAGGACAAGCTTAGTTTCTCGCTGTACAGTTTGTCATATAAAAATAACACAAAATTTATGTACTTCCTCTTTATGAAGACGTTGTATCAGTGGCTTCGCAGTGGCATTACCTTAAAGATCATGTTAAACTGCTAATTCACAACAAAACTTGGCTAATTCTGGTACCATGCTTAGCCTTCATTATACAGGTATGAATTGTGTTAGCAATATTCTACTTAGTGTAAAGCAACAGAATGCCTGCATTTTACGACATATCGTTTAAAACATCACGTCTCTCTAAAACGCACATTACTCCAATATGCTACACTCCGCAATGCCTCCATTGGAGCTTAAAACATACTGAACAAAAACAGTAAAATAAAGCATCGAAATTCCACTTGAGAGCAGCTTCTGCTCCGATGAATCATTTACTGTCAGTGTTTCTGAATATCTGCCTGCATTTTTGAAACATTGCTAACAGGCGGCCGCGGCACATCACTCTTTGTCAGGCAGTACATTGATGGGCCCAATGTCGGACGTCCCTGCGGCAAGTGTAAGCTGCACGTTTTTCTGTCCCGCTGCTTCCCTTTCTTCATTTCTGCTTTACATCGTGCACTCCTCCTTCCAGAAAGGTGTTAAGATTGCCTCTTCTTTCGGGGCTTTACTCGCCAGATGGTAGGATCGTTCACTGCGGGTGCTATTAATACTCGTTCTAGGAACCCTACAGTGGGAATGTAGTTGATTGAGAGACACGATCGATGGCTGGCGAGATTCACAAGCCCGTTTATAAGGATGTTGAACGCCACTCCCTTTACTTGATCACGTGGTCACTAGATGCAGCAGTTTCTAAAAAGTATTAGAGCAGACGACACGCGATCCAGTGTTCTCTTTACCAGTGGACCCCTCTGTGCATAAACTGCGGGTGTTGCGCACGGTCCACTTGATACTTATGTCACTATATACAGAATCTACCCAGAAAACTATCTTTTACTTATTACTGGCTATCGTTACACAAAGCCCCCTTTCCATGCCTTGCAGTGAGCCAAACAATGGTGATTTCATGGCCATGAACGGCACAAGGGATTTGCCAGCTAAAACATTACAAGCGTCATGCATCGCTAAACAGATGTATGGGTTGCCACCTTCTTTTTCTCTGTTACGTAGCTACTTGAAACCTTCAAGAATATGGTTGGAAATCGGGGTGACATCGGTCATGATGTGGCGCAAGCGTGGTGAGCAGGCAGAGGGAAAGATGAGGTCAAGCAGCGCGACATTCATACTTAGAGGGCGGTCTCACACTTACATACACGAATGCAGTGCTCAGATTCAGTAAAACATATCATAGTCAATTCTTTCATCTTTAGACCTAGTTTCCTTCACATGACAACTAATTTGTTAGACAGATGCAAATCGCACCCGTTGAACTTTAAATAATGAATCTCATGATATCATGTCCACTTAGATTTCTAATCCAAATTGTAGGCATTTATTTAATACATGCCTTTGGCAGTATTCTATTCAGTGTTAAAAGCTGATAACATTCGCCCGCTCCTACAAAATAAACAGCGCCGAACACATTGTCGAGAATGTTTAAAAGCCTCAATTTGCGCGAAAAGTGCCTGTCGCTGTCTACACTAGCGCTAAACAAAATAATTGATTGACATCATAGATCACATAAAATTTTGAAATCATGACGTACTCACGTGACATCGCCAATTGGTCTAAATTGGGCTGATCCTTAAGAAACTGATAAATTGCATGAGGTGCAGAAAGCTTTTCGCGAGAGAATACAGTCGAACGAGAAGCAGAAAAAGATAGCTGCTTCAGCGTTCAAATCCCCAAGACAAATGCGTAAGGGATCTTGAAAGTCCTAATGGGACAGAAATTTCGCACACCGCCTGCTTCTTTACCGGGCTTTCACGAATGCGACGGTACACCTGTCAGACTCTGATCAGTTTGTGCACATAGAACTACATATCTTTTCATTTTAGTTTCAGAACAACAGCACACTTGTATGGTATACGAAATGATCATGCGAAACGATTGCTTCGTAAGCGCTCACCGATGTGAGTACTTATAGAACTAACATGTGAAATGGCTATCGCAAACACACACGAACAGCCTTTCTTTTCAAAGTTTTGATTCTTTTGTTTCAAACTTGAAATTGCCCCCCCCCCTCCTATCACATTTGTGCTTCTAACATCTTCAGTGTCTGTACAGTATGCTAGCTGTTTGCACCCTTAGGAAGTGGAAACTGCAAAACCAGTCTGGGTATCCCAATTACCATTTGCTGGGAGGAGGGGAAAGGGAAATAGATGGCTCACACATTTGGGGTTCCACCCAGTGAGGACTTGAAAAGGTTCACCGAAGGAATACGTTTTAGTGCGTGAACGTTTTCTGCGAACATCTCATTTTCTAGGACTCTATGCCGGCCGATGTTGAGAGTAAATGATTTATGTCCTGCTTTGGTCAGTAAAAGCTGGGTGCCTAGAAAGTAAAATATAACATGACCGATTTGAGCAATGAGAATATTTGCCAAAGCTTAGCTTTGCTAGAGGTATGGTGAACGTCTTGTCTATTCCGCGAGGTTCGAGCTATATTCCTGCTACCTCTCAGCTAGACCAGTCGCAGCCCACTACAATAAGCAAATGGTGTCACATCAATGATTTTCGCGCACACAATGGTCATTCGCAATACATGTGTTACCGTTATGTTAGTGTAAGTACTACGCTAGCGAACACATTTTTATCAAGAAGTTGGCGTTCTGAAAATAACGTGTCCAAATTTCAGAAGGCGTGGAGACACTTCAGTTTTGCTGCACGCCGCTGGGAATGCCCGAGACCTCACGCAGCCATGTGCACTTTTTGCTGCAGTCAGGAAAACATGGCTCATTCACTCACAGTAGTTACTGCGCACATGCAAGTTTGTTGTCCACAAACTTGCCCACGAGCTATCCACAAACTTGTCAATTGGCCCTTTTCAAGTCTTAAATGTGCCTCCACAGAGGTCACCGAAGTAAAAGCTGGGGGTTCGTGGCCTCTGAAGTTATGTGCCACACAATGGTAAAAAAATCTTGGGGGCTTGGTATTTTTCAGGAATGATTTGCAGACGATTCAAGGTACCTCTCAGTTAGCACCTGTCGGCACCCTGTGCAATATTTATAGAGGCTGCTCGGCCTTGTAACCCCCTCCCATCTGAAGAAAGAAAAACGTGCTGTGCATCATGTCACCACCCCTTTGCATGCGCAGGCTAGTCTCTCGAGAAAGGTCCAATATTCTACTACCCTTAAGCAGTGTCACATCGAACACACACTGTGAAACATTGCTCCCCCCCCCCCCGCAATAAAGACCACCAGGTGTGAAAAGGGTCGAGTTTTTGTGTACTTCAGAAACCCTTCTGCAGTCCTCTGACTACAGCAAACGGCGCTAAAGGCTCAAGTCTAGAATCTAGAGAACTCACCCACACGTGTTTCAGCGGCAAAGTTCTGTTTAGCAGCCTCACTTTTGACAATTCTCAGAACTGACACGAGACAAATTCATGATTTTTTCACAGATGACGCCACCACCACAAATGTTTTCAAGGTTTCCTATTTATCAAAAATCTTTTGTTTCAAGCGCTGCTATGCAAAGTTAGTGAGCACTGGTAATTACGAAACATGACATGTTCCTTGTAATTTGCGTTAATTGTTGTGATTTAGCAATAAAAGGGATAAAAGAAAATTTGCACAAACCTGGCAAGCAGAAAAATGAGCTAAGCTCACTGCTGTCCTACACTTTTCTGACTAACTTACGGGAATTTTCTCTTCACAGAAATCCAGAGAAAGGGTTGCTGCTTCCATATTGAAAATTTCACTATTTCATCTTGGACATTTTTTTTGTCTTATTAGGATCGCCTAAACAAGTGGATCCATAAATTTGTGAATTCAAGCAGTTGTTATTCATTAACTATTGGTCAGAACGCGAAGAAACTTCGCATAGACATTAGTTACATTATAGCCTGGAAATCCATTCAATATTGTTGTTCTACACAAAAAAAGAAAAAAAAAATTATTCACTCATAAACTTCATTGTTCTGCTCATCTTGATTGAAGCCTGCATGAATTTTTTGATTGCTTTACTGGCTACACTTCTTCCTAGAAACGTTGCCTAATGTTTCATGAAGAGGCCCAGAAAAGTTTATATAGTTATGTTGAACAGTTTTTCCACCCTGCCAGTGCAACGAAGGCCTGCACAGCAAAAGCAATGGTCTTTCCTTACACAGCTTTGATTGCTATGCAATACCGCTTCAGACTAGACGACAATACTAGCTGTCATTATAAAGTGAAAAATGTATGCTTTCTAATGCAATAAAATTCACAACAATAGGCTGAGCAAAGAATGTTAGCAAATGACTAAAATGCAGAGCGGGTGCTGCCGGAGTGGGACCACCACCCTAATAATTCTTTTTGTTGGGCACTTTGGTACAGGCTTACTGAATTCAAAAAAAAAAAACAATCCTGGCATTTGGGGAAAAAATTGAGGACAGAACAGAAAGGACGTCACTCGCAACTAACTTTATTCTCGGAAAACCACTGAAATATATAAGCATAGCAACCATGCGTGCGCACATTGCCTCACATGCTGGTAAAAAAACACGTGATAAGATTGACAACAAAAGAATGATGACAAAAAAGCGACTAAATGAAAAAACCATTTGAAAAAACAAATTCTCCACCACTCATAGCAACAGATGTATCACTAACATGCGTATCTCTCTTATTTTTAATGTAGTACTATATGTCCCTAATATTACGTGCAATGGTATTATAACACTTTCCAAGGACGGATACAATGAAAAACCTAGCCTCACATTTGCAGGAACCACAATGTTCAGGCAAATGTGCCAAAAGTTTAATTTTCACAAAAATTTCTTGCTTCCTCATTCCGTCCTCTATGTACGGGCACATTTGCGTGCACATTATGGTTGCTGTAAGTGTGAAGCTTGGTTTTCCAGTGTATCCGTCCTTGAAAAAAGTAATGATACCCTGGCATGTAAAATAACGGCAGCATACAACATTACAGAGAAGTGTGTTAGTGGTACATTTGTTGCTATGCGTGGTGGGGAATTCAATTTTTTAGAACATTTTTGTTTAGTGGCCTTTTTACCGTAATTATTTTGCTGTCAATATTAACGCGTCTTTTTTGACTAGCATGCAAGGCAAAATGCGCGCGCATGGTTGGTACACTTATACATTTCACAGATTTTCCGAGAATTAAGTTAGCTTAAAGTGACGCCCTTTCTTTTCTGTCCTCAAATTTCTTCCCCGATAGTGTGCGTCTTCTTTGAATTAGGTAAGCCTGTACCAACTTGCCCGACAAAAATTTTAATAAAGTTGTGGTCCCACTCCGTCAGCACCCGCTTTGCATTTTAGTGATTTGCGGACGTTTTTTGCTCAGCCTAGAGATGTGAATTGTATTGCATTAGAAATCATACACTTTTCTCTTTCTAATGACAGCTAGTATTGTTGCCTAGACTGAAGCGGTATTTCATAGTACTCAAAGCAGTGTGAGAAAAGACCAGTGCTTTTGCTGTGCAAGCCTCCGTTGCACTGGCAGTGTGGCGAAGTTGCTCTACATAACTAAATGAAATGTTCTGGGCCTCTTCATGAAGTATTAAGCAAGGCTTCCATGAAAGTATATAGCCAGTGAAGCAATCAGAAAGTCAATCAGGCTTCATTCAAAATGTGCAGAACAATGTAGGTTATGAGTGAAAAACTTTTTTTCTGTGTGTGTGTCTGTAGAACAACAATTTTGCGTGGGTTTCCAGGCTACGATGTACTTACTGTCTGTGCGGAGTTTCTTCGCGTTCTGACGAATAGCTAATGAATAACAACTGCTTGAATTCACAAGTTTATGGATACACTTGTTTAGGCAATCCTGGCAAGACAAAAAAAACTGTCCGAGATGAAAGAAATGAAAAGTTCAATATCGAAGAAGCAAGCCTTTCTCTGAATTTCTATGAAGAGAAAATTGCCGTAAGTTAGAAATGTACGTGTACGTTCGGCAGAGTTGGAGGGACACGAGGAGGAAGAAGAGGTTAGAAATAAAGAAGATGGCTGACACCCCAGCCTAGTATTGTGTATTATTACAAATTGGCGCAGCCGCGTATACTTTCTGTGCGGACATTCAAGATGTGGGTGTACTTCACCATTGGAGCAAATCAACGCGGTGGCATCCGCATCTTGACCGCAATACCTCAAGATGAAGAGGAACTAGCACTTCCGGAAGCAGTGAGCACTGACGCATTTGTTTCCTATGTAAGCGCTAAAATGAAGCTCACTCCAGACCATTCACTTGCTAAAAGAACGGTGAGGATCAACATGAAACTTCAGGATTATGAGAATTTCGTGCTGACTCCGGTAAGAAACGACGTGAAGCCTGCTACCGCTGCTTCACCTGAGAGTTCCGTCGAGCTGATCAACAAGTTTCTTGAACTGCACCAAGAACAGAATAAACCGCAAAATGATTTAACGCGCTTGCTTGTGAACGCGACAGAAAGATTAAGCAGACCGAGTCGCGAACACGTGATGCCAGACATGTTTGACGGAGAGTCTAGTAGTCCCGTGTCCTGGCTCACGTTTTACGAGTATGCATAAAATGAGAACTACTGGCACAACGACGAAGATGAAGTGAAATACATGCGACTATTCCTATCGGGCATAGCAAAGAGTTGGTACGAATGGTGTCTCAACGCTCACAGAGTAGTGGAGCATACGCACTAACGTGTATGTGCCTTCCAAAGAGAAGGAAAAACCCCGTGCTCTGATTGCACGAGAACCTGGGCCGCCTTTTGCCAGACTTGTCGTACGGCCATTTTTCGTTGCGACATCGTTGCGACTTCTCCGGTTCAATAAACGTCATCACATTTGGTGGAGGCTGCTGAGATCCCCAAGCAGACCTGGAGCTCCGCTCTCGCAAGTTGCCCGAGAGACCACTGCAAAACATGACTGACGCAGTCGCCAACCAGCCCATCCCAGCCCAGCCAGCACCACCGGCTGTCCCGTCTACCTGCCCCGGCGCTACTCGCCAACGCGACCCACCAATCTTCAGCGGCAATGGTGAGCAAGACGTCGAAGACTGACTCTCCTTGTACGAACGCGTAAGCGCCAGCAACAAGTGGGACAACGACTCTAAGCTCGCCTACGTTATCTTTTACTTGGCAGACGTAGCTAAACTTTGGTTTACGAACCGCGAAACCGCCATCGCCAACTGGTCCTCCTTTAAGACACTCGTCACTGAAGCGTTCGGCCGACCAGAGGTCCGCAAGCTCCACGCTGACCAGCGGCTTCGCCACCGAGCCCAGCAGCCTGGCGAGACATTTACTAGTTACATAGAGGACGTGCTCGATCTCTGCAGGCGTGTGAATCCATCTATGCCCGAAGAAGAGAAAATTCGGCAGATTCTCAAGGGCATCGAGGATGGCGCATTCCAGATGTTGCTAGCGAAAAGCCCAAACACGGTGGCAATCCTCGTAAGCCTCTGCCAGAGCTTTGATGAATTGCGCCGTCAGCGTTCCATCGCCCGACAGAGTGTCCCACCGCCGGATTCGATCTCGGCCGTCGCCCTCACAAATGCCAAGGTTTGCCAAGAAAGTCTGTCCAACCAGATCAAAGACTTCATCAGGGAGGAAGTCGCCCGACAGCTCTCCCTGCTGCCGCATAGCGACGCGCCCACCGCAAGCCTGCCTACGACACTGCAGCAGGCCATGCACTTCAGTAGCACCTAATCTCTCAACTGTCGGCTACGCACCACCTGCACCACCTTCACCTCTCAGCTACGCAGCTGTGGTCGCGCGGCCCCCACCGCATCCAGTCGCCTTATCAGCTCCACCTCCTCCGGCCTCGCCTCCAGTTTACAGGCCCTCACCTCGCTTTTTCCGTCGACTTAATGAGTGGCGCACCCAAGACAATCGTCCTATCTGCTTCGCCTGTGGCATCGCTGGCCACATTTCACGCTTCTGCCGCCGTCGCCCCACACCGGCAAACGCATACTTCGGAACTCCTACCTACGCGCCGCAGCAGGCCACCGCATCTGCATATGAACAGAGGCACTCAGACTCGGATCGCCGCCCATCGACTGCTCGTTTCCCATCCCCTCGTCGCCGGTCGCCATCGCCTATGCGTCGTCGACCACCTCCTGAGGAGGGAAACTAATCAGTGCAGTTCCGGAGGCAAGAACTGCAACTTGTGCGCGATTCCCAAGGCCTCCGTTTTCGCCGAAAAATGTTGTTGATGTTGATGTTGAGGGAGTCGCCACATTAGCGTTAATTGATACCGGGGCCGCCGTTTCTGTGATGGACGCCAAATTTTGTCGGAAACTGAAGAAAGTGACCACATCTCTCTGTGGCATGGTGCTGTCCACGGCTAGCGCGCAACGCATTCATCCCTCGGCTCTGTGTACGGGCGCGCGTCGTCATCCAAGACGTTTTGTACGTCGTGCAGTTTTTTGTTCTGCCATCTTGCTCTCATGACCTTATCCTCGGTTGGGATTTCTTATCAGGTCATGAAGCTATCATTGATTGTTCCCGTGCCGAAGTGTCTCTTGTGCCAACATATGAATTTCCACCACCCGACCGGTCTCCTCGGCTCTGCAAACTCATCGCTGACGACGACATCACCTTGCCCCCGGAAGCTTCGGTCCCTGTAAGCCTTTCATGTGTGGCGCAACCTGACGCCACGGTGGTGTTTACGCCATCTCCTGTTTTTACTGAACGCAAGGGCATCGTTCTCCCATTTGCCGTTCTTACAATTGCACCTGGTTTAACCGTAATGCTGGTTACCAACCACTGCAACTACCCCATTGGCTTACTTCGTGGGGAAACGTTGGGATATGTGCAACCTGTCGACCATATCGATGATATTATTCTTCCCGACGAAACGCCATGTCACATTGCCGCAATAACTCATGCGTCTGAGCCATCAAGTTTGTCAGCCTTTGACAATGCTATTGGCGCAGACCTTCCCCTCTCGCATCGCCGCCAACTTGTTGCTCTCCTTAACAAGTTTCGCTCTTCTTTCGACTTTCAAGAACCTGCTTTGGGCCGCACCACGACTATCACTCATACTATTGACACCGGCTCACATTCGCCTCTGCGACAGCGTCCTTACCGCGTTTCCGCCGAAGAGCGCCGCGTCATTACGGAGCAAGTAGACGATATGCTTAAACGTGGAGTGATACAGCCTTCTCAAAGCGCTTGGTCATCACCTGTCGTTCTGATAAAGAAAAAAGATGGCACCGTTTGATTTTGCGTGGACTATCGCCGCTTAAACAAGATTACGAAGAAAGATGTCTACCCGCTACCACGAATAGACGATGCTCTTGACTGTTTACAAGGCGCCGAGTACTTTACATCCTTGGATCTGCGTTCTGGGTATTGGCAGGTGCCAATGGCTGAATGTGATCGCCCTAAAACAGCCTTTGTAACGCCAGATGGCCTATATGAGTTCAAAGTGATGCCATTTGGGCTCTGCAACGCACCTGCCACATTTGAGCGCCTGATCGATACCATCTTGCGTGCCCATAAGTGGAAAACTTGCTTGTGTTACCTGGACGACATCGTAGTCTTTTCGTCTGATTTCCCTACACATCTTGTTCGCCTCCACGAGATTCTGACGTGTCTAACTTCTGCGAGCCTACAACTTAACTCCAAGAAGTGCCACTTCGCAGCACGAAAACTAACCATCTTGGGACATGTCATCACAAGAGACGGTGTTCTTCCGGATCCCGATAAGCTTCGGACTGTCGCTGACTTCCCATTGCCCACATCACTGAAAGCCCTAAGAAGTTTCGTCGGTCTCTGCTCTTACTTTCGTCGCTTCGTGCGCAACTTTGCGTCCATCATCGCACCTCTCACGAGTCTGCTTTCCAACAGCAAAGGTATATCTGCATGGTCACCTGCATGTGACGACGCATTTCGCCAGCTGCGCCGCCTGCCTACCTCACCACCCATTCTTCGTCACTACGACCCCGCTGCTGCCACAGAAATTCACACCGATGCAGGTGGCATCGGTCTTGGTGCAGTTTTGGCACAAAGGAAAGGCACCCAAGCCGAATACGTCGTCGCCTATGCAAGTCGCGCTCTTAAGAAGGCTGAATTGAATTACTCCGTGACAGAGAAGGAGTGTTTGGCCATAATCTGGGCCTTGACGAAGTTTCGCCCGTACCTTTACGGCCGCCCTTTCGACGTGGTCACAGACCACCACGCTCTATGTTGGCTTTCCACATTGAAAGACCCGTCCGGACAGCTGGGACGTTGGGCACTTCGATTACAAGATTACGACATCCGTGTAGTATATCGTTCCGGTCGCAAGCATGCGGATGCCGATGCACTTTCGCGATCGCCATTAACCCCAGATGTGGCTTCTTTGTCACCACTTTTTACCACCTTGTCACCAATAGACACCACTGACATGCTTTCGGAGCAGCGTAAAGATCCATACCTTGCATTGTTACTCGACTACCTTACCGATCCGTCTGCTGTCCCTTCCACGAGAGCGCTACGCCGACAAGCAGCCCACTTTTCCGTGCGAGACAGCATTCTGTACCGCCGCAACTACATGCCTGGTGGTCGGAAGTGGCTCCTTGCTGTCCCAACTCATATGCGCTCTGACATCTGCATGAATTTCCATGCAGATCCCCAAAGTGCTCACGCAGGTGTCCTGAAAACCTACGAAAGGCTGCGCCAACGCTATTACTGGCGAGGAATGTATCGCTTTGTGCAGAAATACGTTCAGTCTTGCACCACTTGCCAACAGAACAAGACACCTCCGCGGCACCTTACTGGCATGTTACAGCCGCTCCCATGCCCGGCTCGCCCATTCGACCGCGTGGGTATCGATCTCTATGGCCCCCTCCCATATAGTTGCTCTGGAAACCGGTGGATTATTGTCGGCGTCGATCATCTGACACGCTACGCTGAGACTGCAGCTCTACCAGCAGCGACCGCCCACAAAGTTGCACTCTTCATTCTCCGCAACTTCATTCGCCGCCATGGGGCTCCACGGGAATTACTCAGTGATAGGGGTCGAGTGTTCCTGTCGGAAGTCATCCAAGCTATCCTCGCTGAATGCAACATTATCCACCGGAAATCTACTGCATACCATCCACAGACGAATGGTCTCACTGAACGGTTCAACCGCACACTTGGCGACATGCTGAGGATGTACACCTCCTCCGACCACACTAACTGGGACGCTGTCTTGCCTTTTGTTACCTTCGCTTACAACACCGCGACGCAAGCGACTACCGGTTTTTCCCCGTTCTTTCTGTGGTACGGCCGCGAACCATCCCAACCACTCGACACCATACTCCCGTACCGCCCTGATGCATCGGAGTGCTCCCCGCTTTCGGAAGTCGCCAGATACGCTGAAGACTGCCGTCAGTTGGCTCGGTCTATGACAAGTGAGGCTCAAGGTCTACAAAAAACCCGACATGATGACGCTCATCACATAGCGCCTACGTTTCGTACTGGCTCCCTCGTGTGGCTTTGGGTGCCCCCGCACGTTCCTGGCCTGTCTTCTAAACTTCTGGCCCGGTACCATGGTCCATACCGTGTCGTTGACACAACCTCACCGGTGAATTACATCATCGAGCCCTTAACACAATCGCCAGATTTGCGCCGTCGAGGACGCGAGACCGTACACGTCGACCGTCTCAAGCCCTACTACGACCCCCTCATTGTGCCTACTCCCTGAGTCGCCAGGATGGCTACTCTTCAACCCGGGGGGTATTGTAGTGGAGCATACGCACTAACGTGTATGCGCCTTCCAAAGAGAAGGAAAAACCCCGTGCTCTGATTGCACGAGAACCTGGGCCGCCTTTTGCCAGACTTGTCGTACGGCCATTTTTCGTTGCGACATCGTTGCGACTTCTCCGGTTCAATAAACGTCATCACAACAGCAACAAACCATGAATAGAGTGGAAAGCAAGCTTTCTGAGCTCCTTCAGCGAGAACAAGGTGTTGCTATGGGACAAAGCAATAACGTTCAAATACATATCTGGATCTGCACTCAGCTATTTTTATGAGAAAAGGCGCTTGCTACAACTGGTGGACTCATCTTTGCCTGAGACGTCTGTGGTTCCGCTTATCATTCATGGTTTAAGTCCGGACCTCCAGAAGCAATAGCAAGTGCGAGAACCCAAGACGGTCGAAGAACTTCTGCAGGGAATGCGACACGTCTACATCCAGGACCTAGGAACCCAGCGTCAACCCATGACACCTGCTGCAAGGAATATCGGGGCAACACGAGCTGAGGAACGACGCCCGCTTGCAAGCTGGAGACCTACTGCAACACCCGTATCCTTTTTGACCACCCCGGGAGGCTCAGACCATGGCGATGAGCTAGATGACGTAACAAAAAACTAAATAGAGAGGGTCTCGGCTTCTAACCGACGACATCAAGAGAAGCTGTTTATTTGTCTCATATAAGACTATTGTTGATCTGCGTTTTTGTCAATGAAAATGAACGGAGTGCGTTAGTTGACAGCGGAGCAAGGGTCATGGTTAATAACGCAAATATTGTTTAGAGGGCGAAAGTAAAAGAGGGAAGACCACTAGAAGTACACGGATACGATAGAAGACGAGATGTTCACGATAAATGGACTTGTATAACCATATCGTGCCTCGGTAACACTATCACTGCGCAAGCACTGGCACTCGACGGAGTTCCGTATGAACTACTGCTTTAACGTCCAATCATCAGTGCACTTCGCCTTAATATCTACTGGACAGGCAAAATTGACACAGAAGAAAAGCGCCACGCTATCAGCGCTGCAGTTTCGCCTTCAAGGACTCCGCAAAAACCATCGTCAGGTGAAGATGTTAGGACGCTTCACCCGGAATCGCTGTGCCTAAAAGGATATCCTACAGCAACTACGAAGTTTGAGGTTCCATTCTAGCTCAGTGATACGACGGTGGTGAGAAAAAAGCCGTATAATATGTCACAAGAAAAGAACGTGTGGAAGATGGAAGGAAGATGGAAGTCTTCGACTCTGCACGGACTACAGACAAATTAATTAGCAGACTGAGCTTTTTTCATTTCCTATGGCGCGTATAGACTCTATCATAGATGACACGGGTGGCTGCAGAGTTTTCTCGCGCATTGTACTATGTAAAGGATTTTGGCAAGTTCTGATTACTGAAAAGTGCAAGAAATATTCTGCCTTCATCACGCCCTTTGACATATACGAGTATAACCGACTTTCATTTGGATAGAAGAACTCACCCTCTTGGTTCCAGAAAATGATGAACGACGTCTTGCGACCGTTTATCGGGAAGTTTTGTAACGTCTACATAGACGATATAATAGTATACTCCCGCAACGAGAAATAGCACTCAAACCATCTGGCTAGTGTACTTCAAGCACTTTGTGACGCCGAGCTCAAAATTAATGACAAGAGTGAGTTTTTTCAAAGTAAAGTGGTGTTTCTTGGAAGAGTATTTGACGGCCAAACCAAGACAACAAAACAGGAATCAGTCGAACGAATCGCAAAAATGCAGAAGTCATATGACTTGCACTCTTTGCGGGTATTTCTGGGTCTTGCAGGGCATTTCTGGCCATTCATTAGAGATTATGCGACCAGAACCAAATGCCTCACAGAAATGACTAAGAATAATATGCATTTTCAGTGGACAGCAGAGTGTGAATCTGTTTATCACAGCCTCGTGACCATTATTTCATCGGATCCCGTCCTGACTCTTCCAGACTTCAAGTTGCCCTTTGAACTGAACACCGATGCTTCTTATTATGGCACAGCGCAGTGCTTTACCAGAGAGATACCGACTCTCCACGGAGCCGTCAACAGAGAATGATGGGGTACTATTCGTACAGCTTTTCGAAAACTCAGCTGAACTAAACGACTACAGAGAAGAAAGCCTTGGCAGTTTTAATGACCGTACGCAATTTTACACCTTACCTGGATGGCAGGAGCTTCAAGCTCTTTACGGATCAACAAGCCTTAACGTATATCCTTAACCTCGCCGAGCCTCGAGAAAAAAATGCTAGGTGGGTGAGTGAACTCCCGCAGTTTACTTTCATGGTTCACCACAGGCCTAGAGAACACCTCAAGGACGCAGATGCGCTTTCAAGACTTGCGGTAATTCCTGATCATAAAAATGTCAACGCAACGTTGTTGTGGGAGGGAACTGAAGAACTTAAGTTCCATAACGAAAAGTTCACAGTCCCAGAAGCAATGGTGCCTCGAATTTTGGAGCTCTATCACGACTCCCCACACTCAGGTGGACATGACGGCTTTTGGAGGACATATCACAAGATTCGTCAGCGTTTCCAGTGGAAACAAATGAGAGAAGACGTTCAACGGTATTCTCAGTCTTGTCATCAATGTCAAGTTCACAAAGCCAAGTACCTTCAGAAAACAGATGAGATGGTTTTGCCTAGACATTCCGATGTAACATTTGAAGTCATTCATCTGGATTTCGCAGAGCTCAAGAAGAAGGCTACTGGAGTAAGAAGTACGCAGTCTTTCCTAGTGGCAATAGACCAGTGCACAAGGATAGTGGCTGCACGGCCGGGAAGGGAAGACGCAAATAGTGTGATCGCTCTTTTGAGTCGAGAGATGTTCAACAATACAAAAATAGTAATATCAGACAATGGGCCAGCGTTTCTCAGTCAGCGTTTGCAAGATTGGGAGAAGGAACGAGGAGTTGTATTGCGACGCTGTGCTCCGTGCCACCCTGCAGGAAATGGCATGGCTGAAAGAATCATTCGGGATTTGAAGCAGTTCATTTCAATGTATTTCAGGGTGGAGGGAAGTGCTGTTTGGCTCATTACAATTGGTCGCACACTGCGAGCATCAGCTGTAGCCCATATTTTGCAGCTTTTGGAAAGGTACCAGTGCTTCCTTCTGATCAAGAACTTTGCATTGCAGACTGCCTGCAATTGTGCCAAAAACGAAAAATTTCGGAAGCCTATCAGCGATACCAGGAAAGTATGAAGAGAAACTTTGACCGTCGCCACAAGACGCGGATACCTCAGATACAACTGAACGATCTGGGACTTGTCAGAAAAGGCCTTCCCGGCACAAAGCAGGTGTACATGGGACCTTATCGCGTGGTGCAGATCGCAGTGCAACATGGCGTTCTCAAAAGGGTCGGTTACACCAACGATGAGGGTGTACTGGAGTTTGCGACCATTGGAAACGTTTTAATGTATCACCCCAGGAGGGATGAGTCTTCAAAGAGGGGGAGTGTACGTGGACGTTCGGCAGGGTTGGAGGGAGACAAGAAGGAAGAAGAGGTTAGAAAAAAAGAAGATGGCTGACACCCCAGCCTAGTACTGTGTATTATTACAAATAAATGTAGGACAGCAGTGAGTTTAGCTCATTTCTTTACTTGCCAGGTTTGTGCGAATTTCCTTTTATTCCTTTTATTGCTAAATCACAACAATTAACGCAAATTACCAGGACCTTGTCATGTTTTATATTTACCAGTGCTCACTAACTTTGCATAGCAGTGCTTGAATCAAAAGATTTTCAATAAATATGAAATCTTGCAAACATTTTTTGGTGGTGGTGTCATCTGTGAAAGAATCATGAAGTTGTCTCGTGTCAGTTTTGATGTTTGTCAAAAGTGAGGCTGTCAGACATGACTATGCTGCTGGAACACGTGTGGGTTATTCCTCCAGATTTCAGAATTCAGCATCTAGCCCAGTGGGCTGTAGTCAGGGGACTTCAGAAGTGTTTCTGAAGTACAAAAAAACTCGACCATTTTGAACATGATGGTCTTTCGTTTGTGGGGGGGGGGGGGGTTGAGGAATGTTTGACAGCGTGTGTTCGACGTGACACTGCTTGGAGGTCAGTATAGCATTGGACCTTTTTTGAGAAACTAGCCTGCCCATGCAAAGGGGTGGTGACATGATGCACATCAAGTTTTTTTTTCTTGGGATGGGAGGAAGGTCACAAGACCGAGCAGCCTCTATAAACATTGCATAGAGTGCCGACAGGTGCTAATTGAGAGGTACCTTGAATCGTCTGCAAATCATTCCTGAAAAATACCAAGCCCCCGATATTTCTTTACCAGTGTGTGGCAGATAACTTGAAAGGCCACGGACCCCCAGTTTTGATTTCGGTGACCTCTGTGGAGGCGCATTTCAGACTTGAAAAGGGCACATTGACAAATTTGTGGATAGCTTGTGGGCAAGTTTGTCGAAAACATACCTGCATGTGAGCAGTAAATACTGTGAGTGAATGAGCCATATTTTCCTGACTGCTGCAAAAAGTGCAGATGGCTGCGTGAGGTCTATAGCATTCCCAGCGACATGCAGCAAAACATAAGTGTCTCCATGCCATCTGAAGTTTGCAATGTTTGAAGAGGAATGGCCACTACCGCAGCGACATTGACACGTTGGCGCGAGGCGCGAGCTGGGACTGCCCAGTTGCTGCAGCGACGACGCCCGTATATCAGGCCAGCTCTTGCTGCTTCTGTCCTGATGCTGCTCCCGATATTGCCTTGCATTTAGAATACATTTTGGTGGAGGCTGATGTGGTCTTCCCCGACCCTGGAATTGTGTAGCCGAAAGCGTCCGTCCATCATGCCTGACGACACTGTGTTCACCCCTCCCCCGAACTTCACCACCCAGGGGCTTTCCCGGTGCCCAGCTTCTGCGGGAACCCGACATCTTCAGGGGCACAGACGAGAAAGACGTTGTAGATTGGTTGGAATCATACGAATCAGCCAGCGCTACCAACAAAAGGGATGATGCCATGAAACTGTGTACTGTGATGTTTTATTTACCAGATGTCGCCAAGCTGTGGTACAGAAGCCACGAGACGGACATTATTACTTAGACGACCTTCAAGACCGGCATCACAGCTGTTTTTAGACGCCCTGGGGTGCGCAAACTTCGCGCAGAACAACGCTTACGAATCCGGTCCCAACAAACTGGTGAAGCACTCACCAGCTACATCGAGGACATCCTCGACCTCTGCCGGCGTGTTGACCGGATGATGCTGGAAACTGATAAGATACGACACATTATGAAAGGCATTTCCAATGACGCCTTTCAAATGCTCCTCTCAAAAAACCCTGCCACTGTCTCGGAGCTCATCGAGATGCGTCAGAGTGTTGACGAGCTCCAATGACAGCGTCTTCTCACGCGACGCCCTAACGTCCCGGATGACACCCTCTCAAGCTCGACAACCACCACTGACCATCACTCGCTGCTATTGCAGATCTAGGAGTTTCTTCGCGCTGAGGTGCCTCGTCAGCTGTCGCTGCTATCAACAGCCGGCCAGCCACCATCACTTCTGCCAGCAAACATTCGTGAGGTCATCCAGGAGCAAGTTTGCGCAGCTCTGCCACGTGCCCGCGACACTTCGTCATTGTCGACCCCTGTGGCCTGTGCTGAGGTGAATGCACCTCTAAGCTATGCTGAGGTTGGCGCAAGGCCACCTCTTCAGACTTTTAGGTCACTACCATCAGCCGTGCCCACTCCTCGGTTCGCTCGGTCAAGGTCTCTCCAGAGTAGTGGACAAGGGCGTACACCCGACAATTGGCCGATATGCTTTGCCTGTGGGTTACCAGACCACATGGCGCGATACTGCCGTCGGCACGTCCCTGCCTATCACCAGAACTACTACCAGAGCTTCGAACCTGCCCTTCATGTGCTACCACGCCCTTCGTTCACAGGCTCTCAGCATCCCAACCAGATGTCATCATGTGCCGACCGCCACCCTTTTGTTAACCGTCGCTGGCCATCACCTCGACACCGTTCGCCATCGCTGATGCGTCGTCGTTCTTCATCGCCGCAGCGGGAAAACTATTTGAAGCAGTTCCAGAGGCAGGAACTGCGACACACGCGAAAAGAACAATGCCTCTCTCTTCATTGACAAATGAACTGGACGTATATGTGAACGGCCTCGCTGCGCTCGCTCTTGTCGACATTGGTGCCGCAGTGTCAGTGATCAGCGCCAGACTTTACCGCTTGTTAAAAAAAGTTATGACGCCACAAGCAAGTATATCGCTTCGTACAGCAAACGCAGAGCACGTCACGCCGGCCGCTGCCTGTACTGCTTGCATTTCGATTAACGGCCTCATCTATGTCGTCGAATTACTATTGTTGGATTCCTGCTCCCGTGACCTCATTTTGGGCTGAGACTTTCTCTCCGCTAATAAGGCCGCCATCGACTGGTCGCGTGCTGAGGTGGCATTTGAAGTGAACGCTACTTTACATGACGCTGTTGAAACCAGGGACAAACTATTTATTGCTGAAGACGTTACCATACCGCCGCACTCGTTTTCCCTTGCCATGGTGTCTTGCAATGCACTCACCGAGTCAAGTGCCCTTTTCCCGCCATCTGCCGTTTTCGTTCGTTGCAAGTATTCGCCGCTACCTCATGCCCTTTTGAAACTTCATGACGGTGTCAGCAGACTGCTCATCTTAAATCTGCTGTCATGTCCTGTAACACTACTTCAGGGCGAGTGCGTCGGGCGTGTTTACTGTCTCAACCATTCTGCAAGTATTGACATACCGACTGGTTCTTTCGCCCAACACGAAGTCGCTTGATTGACCCACATGCTCAGCTTCTGCGACTCCTGGACAAGTTTCGTTCTTCCTTTGACTGCAAGCATAGTCTCTTCGGCCACAAATCAGCTGTGTGTCACCGCATCGACACGGGCACCAATGCAACACTGCGTCAAGGACCCTATCACGTGTCCGCGACAGAGCGCCAGGTTATCAGTGACCAAGTAGCTGACATGCTCAAGCGTGGCATCATCCAGCCTTCGAATAGCCCCTGGACATATCTAGTCATTTTAGTTAAGAAGAAGGACGGTTCAATTCGCTTCTGTGTCGACTACCGTCGTCTTAACAAAATAACTCGAAAGGACGTTTACCCCTTGCCAAGAATCAACGACGCCCTTGACAGCCTCCAAGATGCGGAGTTCTTCTCTTCTATTGACTTACGGAGCGACTACTGGCAAGTCTCTATGGCGCCTGAAGATAAGTCTAAAACGGCGTTTGCCACACTTGATGGCATGTCAGAATTCCACGTTGTGCCTTTCGGTCTTTGCAACGCACCCGCAATATTCGAGTGGATGAAGGACTATCTTTTGCGTGGCCAGAAGTGGAAAACATGCCTGTGCTACTTAGATGCCATGGTTATATTTTCGCCAGATTTTCCCACGCATCTCCGCAGGCTAGGTAAAGTACTTCAGTGGCTAACTGATGCCGGCCTTCAGCTCAACCTGAAAAAATACCGCTTCGGCGCAAGTCAGCTAAAGATCCTCGGCCATGCCATGTTGTCTCTAAAGACTGTATTCTTCCTGACACCGCCATGCTTCGGGCAGTGGCAGAGTTTCCTAAACCCTCGTCTCTCAAGGATCTGCACAGCTTCCTTGGCCTCTGCTTGTATTTCGAACGCTTTATTCGTAATTTCGCGATAATAACCGCCCCCTTGACTGAACTTTCACGGAATTACTCGAAAAGTTACGCTTGGTCACCCGCCTGGGATGATGCCTTCAAAACGTTGCGCCACCTCTTAACCTCACCGCCAATCTTGCGTCACTTTGACCCGACTGCTCCTATTTATGTACACACCGATGCAAGCGGTGTTGTACTCGGTGCCGTGCTCGCGCAGTGCAAATCGTGATTACAGGAGTATGTAGTCCCTTACGCAAGCCGTATCATCACCAAAACGAAGAAGAATTATTCTGTAACAGAGATGGAGTGTCTGGCAAATATTTGGGCTCTAGGTAAATTTAGACCGTACCTATATATTAACCCTTTCAACGTAGTCACCGATCACTATGCTCTTTCTTGGTTATCCACCTTGGAGGACCCTTCCGGCCATTTAGCTCGCTGGGCTTTGCGGTTGCAAGAGTTTGACATGCGTGTTGTCTACAGGTCTGTCCGACGTCACACTGATGCCGACGCCCAATCACGTCCACCTGTATCATGGGGAAGATCTGCCTGTCTATCTGCCGTGGACGAAACGGTTGCGTTTTCGGCAAACTGCGACATGGCGTCTCAGTGAGCAACGTAAGGATGACTGGATCAACGCTCTTCGGTGGTTCCTTTCAGACCCGTCGACTTCTCCATCTTCTCGAACATTGCGCCGTCAAGCGGTTCGCTTTGAGATCCGCGGTGACCTCCTTTATCGCAGGAATTACAAGTCTGACGACCGAAAGTGGTCACTGGTCATACCTCGCCATCTTCGTGCTACAGTATGTTCAGCTTTCCACGCTGACCCTCGGTGCGTACGTGCGGGCATCTTCAAAACATATACTCGCCTTTCCTCATGGTTTTATTGGCAAGGCATGTACACCTTTGTGTGCAAGTACATTCAGTCATGCCCGCAGTGCCAACGACGGGAAGCTCTGTCTCATCACTCCTCTGGTATGATCCAGCCAATCCCTTGCCCAGCCAGGGCTTTCGACCACATTGGAATCGATCTGTATGAGCCTATTTTATTCACGTCTTTCGGAAACCGTTGGATCGTTGTCGCTGTCGACTACTTGACGCGATACGCAGGAACAGCCGCTTTTCCTGCTGCCACAGCACGCGACGTATCGTCTTTTTTCCTGCAAAGCCTCATTCTCCATCACGGCGCACCGCGTGAATTTCTCAGCGACAGAGCACGTGTGTTCGAAGTTGTCGACGCAGTCTCTTCCGAATGCCGTATCATTCACCGGACTACCACCGCCTACCGTCCCCAAACGAATGGCTTGACAGAAAGATTGAACTGTACCCTTAACGACATGATATCTAAGTATGTTGCCTCAGACCACTTCATTTGGGACCTCATTCTGCCTTTTGTGACATACGCCTACAATACTGCTCCCCAGGCAGCACAGAACGCTGGCCCAATGTTGGGAATAGATCGGCAGTTCATGGCCCAAGAATGGCCCACAATTGACAATGTACCGCCAATAATGGCTGAGCCAGCCGAATAGAACGGCGATGTTGGACCAGCATTGACAAAGTACCACGAATAATGGCTGTGCCAGCCTAATATAATGGCGATGTCGGGCCAGCATTGACAATGTTCCACCAATAATGGCTGTGCCAGCCGAATAGAACAGTGATGTTGGACCAGCATTCAGAACTTCCCGCCATTTTCGGCCATGCCAGCGTATTAGAACGGCCACATTAGACCGAGTTGTACAACCAACAGCCAATATGGGCGGAGTCATGCAATTAAGCTGGCATTATTGGCCCGTCGTTCGAACGTTATTGCCGGCGTTATGAGCTGATATCTGCATCTGCTGCTTTTGGCGCTGTTCTGGTCTCACTCACGTTCGTTTTTTCAAGTTTGAGAAAGTAATATGCGGGGCGCATGAGTGATATATTTTTTGTCATTAAATCACGCACATCTAGTTGATATGCATGATTGTTGATTGAAGTTGCACGAGGTAGACTATTTTACTGATAAACATTTATCGAGTTTGTCGCCTGTCAGACGTCCGATGCGGTGCTTTTGCAGATGAAAATCGTGCAGGTCTGTGCGATGAAGCAACCGCGGATGCCACTGCCGTACGTGACCCAATTCGACGTGACCTGGCGGCGTTCGTTTCGTCGCATCACGCCGGTGATGCCACACCAAGCGCTTTCAATTTCGTGGATATCGGACGCAAAGCGTATCGTATCGTGTGTCCTGCTATGCTATCGCCACGACTGATTTGGTTTTTTCGCGTTCACAGCGCTGTACCAGTTAACGGCACACAAGTGCTTGACGTGTGGGAACTGGAGTGATCAGTTGCGTTACGGTGATTGAATCGTACAACACACGCATTTGCCATAATCTGACACACGCACGGACACTCGCATCCAGTATCGCAACGACCACACGAATTAACTACAACATTGCAGCGCGCGGTTGGTAAAGTGTAGTGGAGTGCGTGGGCGTCGGGCACGTTGTCTCCGCGGGTCGTCACGCGTTACAATTTTGTTGTGGAACGTTTTTTTTGTTGATTATTTTGATGATATATATACATTGCCCTACTGTAGCCAAAACATCAGCTAGCTTCCGCAGTACGACGCGCAAAAAACATTTCCGTGAGTTCATACGGGCTGATGCATAGAACACATAACACGTAGGCTAAATTGTTTATAAAAAAGAAACACGCACGCTTACGGCGTCGTGTTGTTTTATCAAATGCAGAACCACAGACCCCTCTCCGCCTCCTCCTTCCTGCTTTTCTTTTTTAAGTCTGTGAAAAAAAGAAAGTGCTCTGCACAGATATGGCAAGCTGGTTCCTGTACAGTACAGAGTTTTATTTCACACTCGCTGTCCTTTATTAATTTTCCGTTTAGTGGGGTGGCTAAGGCTAGCGGGCTGTCTTTCGAGAAATCAATGGACGTACACGTTGCAAACCGGTAAATTTGTCAAAAATTGCAGTACTCTCCAGAACATGGCGAGTATCAATTGACAGCTGGTGCCAGTACTGGTGCTCACAACTGAAAGGCAATATCTATAAATAAATCTTAAGCTACGAGTGAGTGACTGTTTGCAGTACTGAAGACTGTTACCTGTGTTGTCAGCAGCTGTGCATTTTTTTATATTTGGCATGTGAGATCTTGCACTTTCTTTCTCGCAGTGTTCCTCAATATAGCTTATAATAATATAAATGCAGTCATATTTTTAGTTTCCTTTTTCCAGACTCAGTGCAGAATATCAAACAGGATTGTTGTGATCAGCGAATAACTAGTTCATTTGTCTTCATTATCACATACTCTGTGTGCAATTTCGTGGTGTATGTGTCTTCAGGACGTCCTATAATCAGTGGGACAGTCAAACAGAACTAAAAGCAAGAAACAGCTCAGTTGGCCAGAGTAGCTGGTGCATATCACTCTTCCCATATTTCATATCTTTGTGACTTATACTGCTCTACACACATGAAGTTCTCATTGGATTTCATATTCATGTGGTATATGAAAATGTTTCCTCAAGGCTTTTCAAGCTGAAACAACCCTTTTCACATTTAGTTTGACATGCAGATCAAAATATTTAGCTTATCTGTATTATTAACGGCTGAAATGGTCACGTCCTTCAGAGAGGCAGTTTAATGGTTGAGCCACTGAACCAAATAACACATACTCGACTTGCCTGCACTGAAGACCAAGGATGTCATCCCCCTATCCCTCCACCACACAAAATTCCGCCTATATCACAGGTTATAAGTCCATGGCCCATGTTCAAGCATTTTGTCAAGGTTTATGCGACCTTATGTTTTCAAATGGAAACATTTTTCTAAGAGAAACAAATATTACCCTTTAGCATCAGTGGCGACATTTGTGTATGCAATTTGTTTATGCTAGCTGTGTCAACTTTAGGCTAGAATAGAGTAAAATACACAGTTCGTTAGATGAACTGAACCTTCTCCCTAGTCAGTATGTCCTGACTTGACCTCAGTCTTGTGCGCACAACCATAGCTGATCACTCTAGTGAAGGAACTGTTATCGTTGATGGGTCGTTCAAATCGTGTTCTTAAACCAACGTCAAGTGTTGCTTTTCTTCTCCCGAAATTATTGCAATCAAAAACTAATTTATTTTATTTATTTATTTATTTACAGTACCTACAGCGCCCGCGAGGGGCATTAGTGTACGGGGAGATAACGATTTCGAAATGCAGAAAGGCGACAGTCTATTAACACTGAGTTGAACATAAAAGAAATACAGATACATAATAAAGCATCCAATGGTGACACGTAATAAACATTGACGTGTGTGAATGTACAGCAGCAAGAAAAATACATGTATAGACAAAATGCATACGCACACACGCATATATATATACGCATATATATATATATATATATATATATATATATATATATATATATATAGATCAAAGCAGGCGAAAAAAAGAGCTGAAGCGTAGATCGCTAGAGAGATGAAACGAAAGTGTAGGCAACTTTAATGTGTGCTCGGGCTACGATAAAATATGATGTTCCAGCACAGTGGACACACATCACACATCACACACATCAGGAGCTTATGATTTCATTCTTTTTATATCAAAACTAAATATAACTTACATCAGAATGATGAAGTCTTTAGTTTCATAGAAATCGTAAAGGCTTGCTGAAGCTAACACAAAAGAACACATTATTTTCCTCCTTAGAATGTAATACTGAGTGCCTTGCGATTTTGCTATCTGAATTTGCCACATTTGTTGACAGTGCATTATAATTCACACCTGAAGGGGCTATATTCTTAGCAAGTGTTAATAGTACTCTTCACACGTGATTTGCAGCTAACTAAAAGAAGAGGCTTTGCCTGTCAAGCTAGTAATACATACTCAGGACATCACCACTGCAAAGATACACCAGCCGCAACCAAGAAAGGGCACACCTGCAGTGATTAGTCCACATTTTTTATGTTTTCTGCTGTGCCAATAAGGCTGGCTGAGTGAGCACTGCATCCAGTACCAGGAGGCTGCAGCGACAAAGTCCTACTTACAAAACACTCACCAGCTGAGAGGAGTACTGACGTGCCAACCATCCAAAACGAAATGCCGGAGAAAAGAGTGGCAATTACTTTTACAGTCCATAAAAACATGCTAAGAGTTCGAAGTTGTAACGTTGCTGATCTTCCAGCCAAGCAAAATAGGAATACACTGAGAAAAGATACTGAAGATACGTCATCAGGAAATGACAAAACAAGAACCGACGGACGTTCGTCTTCATCACATGAACAGCTTTCAACTTATAAGGCGAGTAAGTAACTGACAAACAATGAGTGCGCGAGGGAGAGCGGTCCCACGAGGTCCTCAGCAGTCAAATTACACAGGCTGGAATCGGGGGTGTTGCCAGGGTAGGCTCAGGGAGGCTGGACGGGAGGCCCACCTCCCTCCCCCAATTTTTGCCTGACCCCTGTGTTGTGTTATGACCATGTGTTACGACTATGTTCCTAAGAGGAAACATAGTCATAACACAATCGCCAAGTTCCCCGCCTCTCTGCTCCTCCTGAAGGACCTCGCTTATCGTGGGTGCACCCCCGGGTATAGATCAATCGTGGCACCGACCTTGCCTAAAATACAGTAAGTACGACAGAAAACTCAAAGCGAATGCTACCACCATACTTTGACTTCTTGCTTTGTGTGCAAATGAATCTAGTGAGAAGTATGTGGAACACCAAAGAAAAGCACCACAGTCAACACCTACTCGTACCTGCTTTCATAATAGTACAAAGTACAGAAGAAGCATGCAAAGAGCGTTCCTATGAAGCGAAATATCATAAAGCAACGGGAGGCTGTGTGGCCCTGACTGAGACAACACGACAACAAAAAGAAAAAAACCTTTCAGGCATGTCAGCAGTTCATGCACATCACTGAAAAGTCGTGTAAACCTACCTGCGATGCCTTTCTTGCACAAGAATATTAAGAGGAATACACACTGATGGAGGAGAAAGCCGTTACTCAAATCCGGCTCCTATGCACTGATGGGAGATACTTGGACCTGGACTCCTAACAATGGCTTCAGTACAGCTCTTGAACATACCCTCAAAAGTGTTGACTGCAAGTGAATGGGACATGAAGGCAGACTACAATGAGACACAATGAACACGTCATTCACCAACCATGAACTTATGATAGAGTCGATGTTGCAAGAAATCTTGAACACTGGGAACAACACTCAACGTTCCCAACCGAAATCTCGACCTCACAAATACGATAAGAATGTTCCGATGACCTGCTGCCCATTGCCATGATGTGAAACAGGGGCATATACACACACACAACTCGTTTTTACGTGATAAAAATACTGTTGCTTCCAGGTTTATAGTAACCGTCTCACCGAATTTTTCTCTAATAAGCTCACCACCTTCATCGTTGCTGGGAGTGTGTTTAAATTAAAGAAGACAGAGGGCACTGGTGGGGCTGCATGCAGATGGTGTTCTTCAAATAAACGAGCAATGGCCTGCATGGTCTTCTTTGACCACCTTTCACACCTGAGCCATTTGTTATATTCACGTTGACATGTTAGTGTAGAAGTTGTCCCTAATGAAAGGTACGAAAGGCATAAATATCAGTAAGAGAGGCATGTAAGCTTTGAGATGTCTTTTAATTATTGCAAGTTTGAAGTGTTAGAAATAAAAAAAAATCGAATTGTTGCTCTAATGACAGTGTCGGGAGTCTGTATAGTGGCATTATTTCAGTGTGCTAGAGTTGACTCAAAAAATAACTACTCAGGCAGAAGATACACGACAATTATGGCAACAGTGGAGTCGAAAAGAGCTCATACTAGTGGATTTTCGCATAAACAAGTAGGGGAAGAACTACTATAACTAATCTTGAGATCCAGTAAGCTTTCTGGTTTTTAGATTGGCACGACAAAGAAGGAAAAAAAAATTTGAGTAACGTGCGCGATCACAGGCTTCCTGAGTTGTCCTGTGATGATGTTTTGAAAAAAAGGAACTAATTGAGAAGGTACAGTCAAAAGGACAAACAATCATGCATCAGCTTTCTTTCAATTATACTGCAGGGTAAACCGTTCACTTTAGTGTTCAACTAGTTTGTTTTTATTTTTTGGTATTGCTGGTCAATTTTGCGTATTGTCATGTGGATGTATATATCTGTTCTGTAATTTTGAGTAAACTTCAGTCGCGAATCGGCACTTGCGTTGCTGTGGCTCATTTGTTTTTATTCTTCTTCGATGTACTGTTCTAATATCATGAATCCATACCAACTTAATTTGTCAGTACTATTCAAGCTTTCTGGCTCCTATAGTTGTATTACTAAATCTTGTCAGAGTTATGACCAAGCATACCTCTCAAAATGTTTGGAGGACCGTTTGATTACCGACAGGGTTCACAGCATTCATCATATTGGTTACGTGAATATCGATTTTTGCTCTTCAGAGGCACATGCACGGTCCTAATCTTTAATTTTTGCAAATGTGGCTTTACAAGCTTCATTGCTTTTATGATGTGCATAAGTTAGAAAAGCCAATTAGGCATGACTTACGACCACGAGCTTGTTGATCTACAAAAGAAACAAAGCTCAAGATGCAAGACCACACCATCTTTTATTCCAACTGATTGAAAGTTCCGGTATTTAGAATAGTGCCTACACCTTTTTCAAGTGAGGTCTGGTTGCAGTAGTCAAGCTCACAGCAAACATGAAGTTACACTTTATTTTTTATAGCACTTGAGCATAAGTACCAGGAAATGAAAAATTGAAATTACATTCTCACTTTTTATTTGTGGCACTCGAGAACTAGCACATTTGTAAACCCATGCAAAGCATTAATTTACTGAATCGTATGATAACATTACAGCTGTTATTCAGTAATTTTTGTAGCCATCATAACTCTGGTGTCACAAATTGAATGGGGCATTTTTTTCGCACATAAATTAATATTTCAGATATAACAAATGCATAAAACACAGAACGGATATTTTCACTTTTCCTGAAGAAATGACACTGCTAAAGTCGTTAGTAGCTAGAGTGACTTGACAACCAGTTAACATGCAATTTTTATCATGGCAATATGAGGAATGTTTATTGATGTTAAGTAAATGGGATATTTTTGCTGTTTCAGGCCATTTGTGCACTGATGATGACTTCTGCATAGGAAGTGAATCAGCTGTCTTGTTTTCATAAAACTTCTGTAAAAGTTACTTGAGAGAAAGGCTTTTTTAAAGTTGACAGCATGACACCAATGAGGGATGGTTAGCCCATATCATTTCATTATGCATGCGTGTACAAGAGTATAGTTCACTGCTACCATATGTGCCTTCCAATGCGCTGTCACAGAGCTATAGGTAGAAGCTTCTTTATGATGTAACATAGACGAGATGTGTAGTCACTGGCAGGAAGTTGGGCTTTGTGTCGATCAGAGCAAAAGAACATGGTCACTGGGTAGACCTACAGTCACGCCTAAAGCAAGTTTTACAGTGTCGCAACAAATGTCTGCCTTGAGTGTCATGCATATACGTTTTATTATTTGCATTGCTCATTAGGAGGTAGGGCTTGGTAAAATACTGTCTGTCCATATCGGCTTTCTCTATTTATTGGGACCAAGGATTACATGAGTAATGCAGACAGCAGCTACAAAAGCAGGAGCAACAGTGCGTGACCTAGAAATGTCTGGAGAAATAATACATTCCACCCAACCCTGAACCATGCAATCAACACAAGCCTACAAGCTTATATTCTGCAAGGCAGCAGTATAGTCAATGGCACAATAAGGTCTTCAGAAACGTCGCTCAATCAAGTGGTTGGGTCTGCAAACATATTCAGCAATGTCACAATGTGATTGAATCTTGAAGTGCTACAAAGCATTCAACACAGGTGGTACGTAAACTTACGTGATGCCATACACCTCATTTTATCTGCCAGGGGAAGCCTTTGGATTTCCCGTGTATTTGGGCATGAAAGACAGTCTAGTAATATGCCTAACAGTGCTTGCAAGTGGGCATAAATGGTCAGTTCTTGGGTCACAGAATGTGTTGAAGCTAATATGTCTCCTGTTACTGGCCAACGACCCTGCAGCACTGAAAGTGTAGCAGCGTCGAAGCTTATGTTTCTTGCAGATGGCAGAACTTGTTGTCATGTCAACCAGTCGCCACTTTTTTAATGTGTATATTTCTCTGGGACAGGTCAACACGTTCTTTGGGCTATGTGACAGGGCATCAATGAGAATGTTGACAGTTCCTATGATGTGTTTCGGATATGTTTGACATCTGCTGCAGTTCCTGGGAATATGGATGCAACGATTGTAACTGAGGGAGTCTAACATGTACCGATAAGAGATGTACTCACGTATTCTATGACAAAGAAATCACGTAATTTCTTCGATGTAATAATGTAATGACATAAGCACTTACCATTTATGCCCACTTATAAGCACAATTAGGTATATCACAATTAGAGAGTCTTTCACATACACCCAAGTACACAGGAGATCCAAAGACTTTCCCGGGCAAATAATATAAGGTGTAGTATAGCATCAGGCGGGTGTACGTACCACTTGAGTAGATTGCTTTGCGGCACTTCAAGATTCAGTAGCATTGTCACATTGCTGGATATGATTACAGGGCCAACCACATAATACAGTGACATTTTAAGGATCTTTTGGCTTCAGTCTCCACAAAAAGTGTTGTGACGCTGAACAGTACATTATGTAGGGCTAGTTGGTACATATTAGGCTGAAATACGTGGCGCAAGGTTGACAAAGAGAAAAAAAAGACGAGACAGAAAGAGTGCCAACTCACAACTAAGTTTATTTTCATGAAGCATTCACAATATATAAGCTCTTGGAGGACATGCGCAGACCATTTCATTCACCGCACGTGCAGGCATGAACATTTTTATGACGTAATAACCGATAATTGCAATCATCAAATCTGGGAACCAGCAACAAACAAATATGTCTAATGTAAAGACGTCGAAAAAACCAAAGACACAGACCAAAGTGTCTGTCAGTGCTCTTTTGCTGGTTATTCCTCGCATGTTTATTTTTTGCGCAGGCTTGGGTGTGTTGTAAAGCTGTAAAAATGCTGAAAATCAGCGCTCGTTTTGGGCACACTCTTCCATAGTTCTCGTTATTTTTGCGATGTTTTGCTTATACGCTCGCTGGTAGCATAATGAGGTGCTTTTCCAGAGTAATGTAGGGACTAAGTTAATAGTGGACAAGCTTAAGTGGACTGTTATGGCTTTGCACACTTCATACTTATGAAGCATGCACATGTATACGCTTAGTTGTTGTATTTTACGAGCTGCCGTATTGTGTTCACGTGGTCTGGCGTATATCGTAATCAGAGCGAGGTGTATCCGAGATTAAAACTACACACACGTGTGACCATGCTGGGTCACGTAATAAGGGCGTAGCCAGTGTTTATTTCTGGGTGAAGCGTCGAATCCACGGTGTGACTGAACCGGTATTATTGTATTGAATCGTATAGTTTGAACCCAACCTTGTGGCAACGCCTAGCACCTTAGACTACCACTTAATTTAATTAGGACGAAAATTGTGCGCTTCTTCGCCTCTTTACGGCCATCGTTCTCGCTTGGTATTTACGCGTCATTCTCGCACGTACAACCGTGGATTTTCACGCATGTCGAGCTCAAGACTACTGCAGCTGCATACCATCCGGAACTGCGGCATGCTGAAATAAAATATAGGCTGCAATCGGATAAGCTGATGCTGGTTTTCGCGATTTTGCGAGGATCGCCTGATTTTTCTTGCCGATTCTTTGTAACGGTGTCTTTTGATCGTGATCAGACCCCTCAGGTTGTGTTTGGCGCAGAATCACGCAAACGTTTGTTGAAGACGTTAGCTAAATTACAGCCTGAGAGTCGGAAATTGCGATGCGCAGATCGCGACCGTCTTATTCCCTCCGCTATGATAGGTGTCCGTGTGACACGCAACGCAAGCTTAGCACAGTCGTACCACAGAACACCTGCCAGATTAGAGAACGTAAACTGTACTTTGGGCTGTTGTATCAATATAACATGCAAATACGTAGCGGCGGCATACTGAACTGCAATACCGCGAGGTGAGATGGGCTAGCAGTACTATAGTCATCAATAAGCAGACGCGTTTTTTTTTTGCAGGTGTGGGGTGCGCAGCTAGTTCGCACTGCTCGCTTCCTCTGGTTTTTTTTCGTTGCCCAATATCGTTTCGCGTCTTTAGTTATCGCCAGGGGACCTACCTGGCCTCGACTGGCAAAAATAACGTCAATCAAGTAAGTTTTGCATCGTTTATTGCGAGTGTCCAAGCCGGTTTAAGCAATGAATACTGTCGGGTCCGAACAAAACAAGTCACTCATACATATCTAAAGCTTTAAACCCATGTGTAAAGACTCTTGAAAGCTAACAAGCATATGCATATAACTGAACATCGAAATCGCTGAATGAACGTCGCTCTTATTGTGTTGCGGCGCTCGAGTTTAATAGCGTGGCTTCAGGCCAAGGGTCCGATACTGCCGCCAGATGCGGCGCTTGCCCCGTAGTGTTGATCTTTAAGTAGATGCATGATGTGGAATCGGAAAGGAAACTTGTACATTGCCGATAGATAGCTCGCGCAGTGCTGAATTTGTTAAATAAGCAATTGCGGATGCGTGCTTTTCTGAATCTTTCTCGCTCTGCAATGCAATATTGAGTACTTCACAATTCTGCAATGTCGCGTCGTGTCGAGAGCGTAGGCACTAGTTTTAATACTCAGCCGTGAGCCCATAACATAGGTATTATATATTTAGGGGATGGGCCTAAAAATATTTCAGGCTTGCTACATTTATTGTTAAAGTTAAGTTACAAAGTTAGCACAGCTAGAATTTCTCTTCGCAGGTAATGACCAGTCTGCTGAGCATGCAGCGAACATGTATGCTAAAGGGACACTTATGAGGTGTATGCTTACAGATCGAAAAAGGCCGAATTCTAAGAAAATAAGCTTCAGTTATGCATTGTACAATTTTGTTATTAGTACATCTTTGTTGGTACTCTTACATCACACTATCTGCTCAGCCCTGAGCACAATCACTTTTTTTGCATAGACATATCCACAGAACTTCAGTACTCTCTTACAAGCAAGCACTCCTGAAATCAATTGGTGGTACATGATGTTAATGTGTCCGAATACTGGATCAATAAAGGTCACATTTATTACACACTTGTTATTGTGTTTACTTTTTCAGTATACTTGTGGTTGAAAATAAAGTCGTTTTCTCCCTGCTACTTTTAGAGGTTAGGACTTGAAATACGTACTGTCTTGCAGTGTGGCTGTAGATAAGTGAAGATCATGTATGTTTCAACTACCTGTGTGATTTCCTAGTTTTTTTTTCATGACCTTAGCGCACAGAATTTCACTTCGTAGTGGTAGACACTATAGTTATGACAACTTAAATTAAACAGAAGCAGATGTGCACAAAGAAATCTGGAACGTTTTTCTACAAAAAAAAAACAGTACCACATGCAATGAACACAATCTTGCTCCCTATGACAGCATTCACGTCTTTGAGGAAGCTGTGCTGCAACTGCTCATCACCTTTATGATTTATTATTTTAAGAGCCCATTGAACATATGTGCAAAGCTAAAGCAATTGAGTGCAGTATTATGAGCTTTGGTGCATCTTTTTGTAAACTTGTATGAGTTAAACACAGTTAATTAAGACAAAACAGTTCTGGGTGTTGTTGGTAAACTGTCACACAGCACAACTAAATGTTGGAAAGCCTGTTAATGCCCCTCACTGTGAATGCGTTCATTTTGTAGTGCAATTAATAATTTCCGATAATTCACATGCCAACTATGAAGTGATCGTGAGTCGTACAGTAGTGGGCGAATTAGGTTGATTCTGGCTTCCAGGGGTTCAAACAAGTGACATTGTAGGCTCACAGGAGACAAGACTGCTTGTAGAAACATTTGCTTTGACCCCTTATATTAACCTATTTTTCATATTTTCCAGCTTGCATCTTTTAAGGGTCAGTTTAGTTCACCTGCACCAATCCAAACTGGTTCACAGCTGTGCATGAGAAGTTCAGAACTTGTGCAGCAGGAGTTCAGCGGTGCGGCATCACAAGTGAATGACAAGGTGCCGACAAGGTGGAATCCTTAAATTTGTTCGCTCAATTTATGAGGTGCAAACATCTTGGCAAAACACGCCGCATTTATAGGGGTGGGTACAGCACCTACGTCTAATGCTATGTTGTTTGTTAAGCCGTGCGAGCGGCTGCACCAAACCAGCACCGTCACAGCAGAAGGTACCGGAAAGTCATGAAATAGTTTTGGTGCAGTACCTCTCCTGCGCTTTTTGAAATGAATGGCAAGATTTAGAAGATGCCATTGCTGTGCCAGGCTGAAACGAATGGCCAGGTGCAGCACTTTGTACAATGGATCATGTGGTGCAAGCGAATTGAACAAACCCTTAAGCACACAAGTGTCTTAGCGTTTCACCCCCATCGAAATATGGCTACAGTGGCTTGGATCGAACAGTGTGTTGTTGAGCTCAGGAGCGCCACACAATCTAACCAATAGTGTTACAGTTTCAACATTTTGAAGTGTATATTCCATGCCACGGTAGGCAGTCAATGCTTGTAGCCAATCTAAAGCACCTCTCCACGATATGCGTGGTAAAACATTCACAAATACAGCATTACATGTGTGAGGTTAGAGATGACCTGTTGTAGTGGACATTCAGATGTTTCAACGTGCTTGCAGAGTGGACATTCGGGGGTAGTCATCCTGTCTTCGCATGGCAGTCCGGAAAAACAAGTAACATCAACAGATATCAATGCATGAAATCAATGCATGAAATTTTCCTAAGTAAACAAATAAACTCAGTTAATTAGTAAACAGCAGCATTTTATACATATATGTAGTGGTACCTCATAACACGTATATCACTCAGGGCTGCTTTTTCACAAGGCATGTCACGTAGCAGGTTCCTTGCCCATTGTACAAATTTGCTTCCATGTTTGGTGGTCCAGGATGCTGTGGCAGAAAAAGAAGTATTTCTCATTTATGTGACGCTTCCTTTGTCACACTATAGCAAAACCAGACCCATAATTATGTGATGTTTCTCAAACGCGATTGCAGTAAATTAACTAGTAGGTTTTTTGCACTAATATATGGGCTAGCTAAGAAGACACAAGCGAGGCGACATTGATTTATTTGCCTTCTTTTATCGCAACGGCCTGGTTGGTGTTACCTCGTGATAGAATTTCAGAATTAACTATTAAGTCAGCGACTTGTTCCCACGTGAAGCCATGCACGCCGCAAGTAACGCACGTTTTTCCGGTTACAAATTGATACGTTCAACAATTTTAAAGTTTAATACTGCAATGCGCTGCCACCGTGTGACGCCTACGCAGTCATTTGCAAAAAAACTACATATGTTACAAAACTACAACCAACTAGCCCCGCATGCTACAAAACTACAACCAACTAGCCCCGCATGCAGCCATCCTTAAAAAACTGAAGTGTTTTCTGCTCACCAGCCCGGGCTTGCAACGGGTGTTCATCCGATGAAAGCTTCAACGGTCGCTTCGTTCCCCGAAAGTCACTCGAATTCCCTTCGCGAAAGCATTTGAACGAGTCGAAATGAACAGAATGAGGAAGAATGTGTCGGTCTGCAGAGGCTCGAAATATTTACAGCGAAACGAAACAGTCCGAGACACATCCGAACGTACCGCGAGCCGTTACCTGCCGTCGCAACTGTTGGCCGCCGCTAGAGGTGTGCGCGGAGGAGATTCCGACCGGCGGCGGCGTGGGGGTCGTCCAGAGTCGGTGGCGGCGGCGTTGTCGGCGCACGCCGGTTTTTTCATCGGTGGCGGCGTGCGGCCAATTTTCGTCGTAGTCGGCGGCGGCGGCGGCGCAGAAACCGAAACTGAAAATTCAAAAGGCTCTTCTGCCACAGGTTACTCAATTCGTTGCAATTCAGGGATTTTCATCCAAATAGCATAAATGACACTACACAGATGTATCGACATCCCTATGAATGCAAAGCGTTTTGTAAAATAGTTTTTATTTTGCATTCATAAAAAATAACGCTTATTCCTATCTAAGTGCATGTTCTACCGTGAATGTGCAGCACTTTGCTTTTTTTAATTTAAAGATGCAGCAGTTTGTTGCTGTTGTTGGCTAAGTCAATTTTTATGAAACCTTCTTTCATTGAACAATGAGCAAGCAGTGACGCACGTCACTCATTTCGCTTTTTCCGAATCCGATCTTACTTTTACACTGTACGCTGCACAAAAAAGAAGCACCTCTGCTTCGAGTTTTCTTATTGCGATTGCATGAAACCGATTTTTTGAGTATCTGTCATGCTTTGAATGTAACTTTCCTTCAAACGAATCAAAATACCTACTTTTCACAATGTGAGAAGAATTCTTTATGCAGAGGTATAGGATGTGGAAGGAAACAAATCTGCGCATTTATTGAACTAGTTCTCAGCACGGTGTTCAATGAATGAAGTGTAGACATGGGCGTGGGCGAGGCGGGTGGTGCAACACGGACACTTGAACCCTTCAAGCTCCACCAGCACTTGCTGCCCACTCTAGCGACACCAACACGACCCGCTCCCTCAGTCGTGATGCAAGTTGAAAGAAGGGTTTCCATCCCCCCAAGACAAAAACCTGTCGATGGTCATAAGTGCAGATGAGAGCAAATGCAATATTTGCTCAGATACACAGCCCATACTGGTCACGAGCTGGGCGTCCGTTGACCACGCCTGCAGAGAACGTTGACTCCCCGACCCCTTGGTGTTTGTTCAGGGGAGGGGGACACCCCTTGCAAGTAGGCCCCATTAAAATTTCTCTTAAAAACGTCACAAATAAGAATGCTTGATAAGTGTGTATAAAACATTCAACTTATCAATGCTTTTTTTGTAGCGTGTGCACGTGCTCGATACCCATCAGATGTGTGAGAAAATCGAAATAGGAACTGCCACTCTTGACTTGTTCCGGAAAAGACTCAATAGAAGAATGCAATTACGAGTGCTTAGAACCTATGGTCATTTGTATATTTGATTTCTAGGCATGATTTGAATTCTTATATAAACAAAAATAAAACCTGTAACATACTAAAAAAAGGCTGCTATTGCAAGATGTGTGTTGCAATACGTGATTTTTCTAGAGTTACATATCTGCAAGGCACATCTGGTGTCACAAACTTGCAAGTGTCCCCCCTTTTCCCCACGACATTTCCCGATCCCCCCCTCTCTAATAAAAAGGCATCAATGTAGGCCTCCGTGATTGCCTACTGGTGCGTGGCGGGCCATTCCGGTGGCTAGGACCAACAGTGGCGATTTCGACTTGCTTTATTGGAGGTGCTGAAGAATCAAGAAAAGGCCGATATTTGTAAATTTCTTGAGAGTTCAGTGATAGTTTCTTTGTGAATACCGTGGATTACTGAACCTCACTTTGAGTGTACTCCTCCAATGAAAAAAAATGGTTTCATCCTGTGTCACTGCAGAGTCAGAAGCCATCACATGTGCAGGTATCATTAAGCTTCTATATAACACTGCTAAGATTCGGTACATTTGTACAAATAATTCTCGTTAATTGAACATTTTGAGTATAATCCTTGCTTGGGTTAGTATGTGTGAAACATAAATTTGAGTTCTAAAAATTATCCCTGTGGGTTTCTGCAGCAAGGACACATTGATTAAAACTGATGACTTCGGAGCTACGGCAGAGGTAACATTCGTTATGTTTTTTCGGTTACGGTAACGGTAATGCGTTACCTTTTTTATGTATTTATATAACGTGGAGCCGTGAAACGTTTCCCTTTTTCTTATCAGAGTAACGAGTGAGGTATTTAGATACTTTTTACTGTAACGGATACATCACTAAATAGACTTACAGGAGTGATGTCGGCCCACACCGTCAGTTGTTGTTGCGGTCTATAGGCTGGCTGTAAACATTACATGGATATATTCCTTTCACCTAGCACGTGATAGGGAAGGGTTGCTTGACCATTGAGGATCTCGACCTTTGAGAAATACACAACAGCGTCTTAATGAGATGCGTATCATCCCACCGAAGCGTGCACTTCGTTTTGTTAAAGTTTACAGTCAACGTGAGTGCTGTCGTCACGCCGTATGTTTTAGGTAGAAATTCAGCCTACTCAAAATACCCAAAGACGTCGATCCACCTTGCAACGCATGGCCACCCGCTGACGGTTCTGTATGAAAATGGCATCCACAAAAAAACATGTTGCATCTGCTGAAATTTTATCGCAACATTATTATACTGCCACGCTCGCTTGTATTTTTACGTCACTGCCTTGCGCAAAGGCACTGCGGTAGTGATTCAGTAGCTGAGGTACTCGGCTGCTGACCCGCAGGTTGCGGGGTCAAGTCCCACCTGCGGCTGCTTTATTTTCGAAAGAGGCGAAAATGCTGTAGGTCCATGTGCTGCGATTTGGGTGCAGGTTAAAGAACCCCAGGTTGTCAAAATTTCTAGAGTCCTTCACTATAAGGCATCTCTCATAATCATGTGGTGGTTTTGAAACGTTAAGCACCACATATTAATCAATTGCCTTGCGCAAAGGATGCTTGGCTGTCTGCGGAAACTCTAGATTATTTTAGAATCTTCTGGTAAGCTTGAGACACCTAGGATATGGGGTACACGTGTATAAATGGCGACGTACCTTCGCGCAGATCATATTACCTGCGACTAATACTCTGATTACCGCTATCTGTGTAAAGCACGCATTTCTAGTACTTTGCACTGTCCTATGCACATGTTCACTCAATAAAAAGTGTCGTCTTGAGCAACCCACGTACCATCTTCTTTGACGTCGCAACCACGTGGCAATACCGTAAGTGAAATGAGAACGCTGAAATGATCGATACAAAACAGTGAGAAGGGGAGTAAGTGCACGCCCAAGTTTGATTTGAGATGCGTATACCACAAGCTATTTTCTTCTTTAAAACCAATATGATGCGGATTTGTTAAATTACTGTGAAGAAGAATGTCAAGAAAGGAAGAACACGAACTTGGAAAGAGACAGTGGAGACGAAAAGTGATAGGTATTGACGTAAAGTTTGATCGATCATTCCACGCCAAACGTCCAAGGCGTTTTGACGACTATCTCAGGTGTATTCGAAAAATGTCGGGCGAATATACTGTATTGAAAGCAGTCTATTGCGAAAATAAATATTTTGCAGAGAGAAATGTTTTTGGTCACCTATATGTGACCGAAATTCCGGCAATATTCTGGGCCCTCTATCGAGTCCTAAGATAAAAGAACATTTACTGAGGGAGTCTATATATGCTCCATTTATTTTGCCGACCAATGGTTCCGAATATTTGAAACCTCCAACGATGGCGTGCCTTGTCGTATTGACGTTCCGGCTTGTAAAGCCGAAAATTTTATTTTTCAAATTATAAGACTGTTCATATCTCCCCCCTCCAGGAACTCGCTCTAGGGTTGATCCTTTGATAAAAACCAGTCTTATATCTTAAAAAAATGCTTGGATATCAACTATTCATAACTCTCAATAAAGATGTGGAAATCAAATGGCCATCACTAAATGACTGATTATGTGAAATATTAACATAAAAAGCATAGTAAACGTGACTAAAAAGCTTATTCTACAAAAACAATGTAACCTGAACTAATGATGTCACCACACATCTAAAACCTCATGCAATGTATATTGCATACCTGCAAGGGGCAGTTATTCGAGCGCTTTTTGCAGTGAAATTTGGTCACGGAGTTAATCCCGTTCACGGTGGTGCTATTTTTAAATTTAACGGTTGAATATGTAACGAAGCATCAGGAAATTCTTTGCGTTAAACCGGTATTTTTTGCGACGTAATTGAGTATTGTATACATTGTGCTGCCACGAAGTTTAATGCAGGTGATGTGTTTATAGAGTACACCGTTCGGTGACTGTGGTAAAATAGAAACAGCAATTTATGTTAATTCATGCTACAAAACTCACGTGACCTGCTCCCAGAGAACAGAAGAATGCATAACGAAGGGCGTTACTAACAAATGGAAGAATTAAATAATTCTCGGTCTTTAATGTTGTTTCTGTAGTCCAATCTACAAACGTTCGTATTAAACGAGCATGACGGTACGAAGGCATGGAATGTGGTTCTGCAGCATCTTGTGACGCATGTGCCACTTCAGGTCATCTTTATTACGTGAAATTTGAATCCACACTGAGCTTGATCTATGATTATGTACCTAATCAACGGAGAATGAGTGCTAAGCTCCGGCTTCATTATTAAAGTGGCTTCAAAGAAGAGAAAGCAGCACGATTCGCGAGCAATCGTGCACCCATTCTGCTTTTCTATTGCGTTGAACTGCTTGTGCCCTCAGAAGCCACTTCAGTTTTTTCTTGAATAATTGTGGCGATTTGGAAAGCTGTGAGCGCCAAACAAGACGTTAACAAGAACGAGAGAGACAGGACAGATGCTTGTGAACGTCGTGTGGAACCATTAGTTTGCGCTCAAAATGTCCTGATAGCAAGGCGCCATCTGGCTGGATTTCAAGTTTTGTTAAAATGTGGCGATGGCACAGACCATGGGCTTTTGTCATGTCATTTACTACCATTTAAACAGCGGCGGCGTAATTTAGGGTACCATGAAAATTTTCGCGGTCATATTTTAAGAAGGAAGGGGGCAGAAACGCACCGTTCATGCCATACGTGATCCTTCATCACACGCGGAAATAAATTTATTCAAGCTGTAACGTGGTTGAAGAATTCTGTTACTTCTCTGCAATCAGAGATGCTTTTAATTCTTGAGTCTCTTTATGAGATATTGCTGCCATCTTTTTCCAACAGGCCTGCAGTTTTGTTGTACCGACATAGCAACGCCCAAGTTTTTGAAGTTATTTTTTCATTCCAATTCAAACACGATTCTATTCATAGTCATTTTTGAAGCGCGTAAGAACTTCCTATTGTTCGTCGCCCGTCGTTGCGTTCGTCCAGTACACACTGCAAAAGGCTTGATGGCAAAGTCGTTTTCCATGTTCCAGTTCCTCGTACCCATCCTTTCGCGCTCTTTGTGCACTTCAAGGAATGCAGAAAGACTACAAAACAACGCAACGAGCTCTACACCGTGCCGTCGGGACTGGTATGCATGGCACAAACATGTTGCGAGTGGTCTCGCAGTGTTCTGCCATTGCACTCCGTTCGCTGTCCCAGAGCTCAAGTTGGGTCGACACGTGGCGTCGTTGCGGCGCCATTGGTGTGTGGCAGCTTGGGCTAGTTGGTATGGCATGACGATAGTTATTGCGCGAGAACAAAACGACGACACAGAGACAAGAAGGACATGAAGAGGTCGGACGTGTTTTTGGAGAGCTCCGGAATGACAGCTACAGATAAGTGTTTTTGCATGTTTCCAGCTTGCCTCTGTCTGTAGCGTTATGAGAACGTAAGGCGCTAGCGTAAAGCTTGATTAGGTCTATTACGGTGTACGTTTTTTTTTAATATTTTGTACTGTGTCTTTTTTTTCTCCAGCCACCACGTGGCTGAGGTCTGCGCGTAGACCGACCACGTGCATGCGCAGGTGCTGTGAAGTAGCGTATTTATTTATTATTGTGGTTCTTTTTGGCTTAGACCAGTGTATTTTAGTACAGTTTTCTAACACGTGGGCATCGGTAAACTGAGCTAGCCATGGTCAAAAAGACCGTAAAGTGTTCAGAGTGCGGGGTAGGTTGGAAGGTGGAAGTTAGTGCGGAGGAGAAAGCAGAAGATGACGCCAAGTGTAGACAGTGCGAGTTCGAGGAGAAAATGAAAAATATGATGGCGGTCCAGAGTGGGCTCATGGAGAAAATCGCAGAGCTGGAGAATGCATTGGCGAAGGAGCGAGAGAAAACGTCAGCCATGGAAGAAAGGCTCCGGTCAGCCGAGAAGGGTCTATCGAAGGTCGTGAAAGGGAACGAAGACGCAGGTGACGGCGGCAGCATTATGGCGACGACCCCCCGTGCGGGAGAGATGAAGGAAACAGGCATGACAAAGGCAGATACATTGGCCACAGGGCCCAGCTACCGGGAAGTAGTTTTGAGGGAGGGAGGGAGCAAACCAGCAGCCGTGACTCACACTAGTCACCTAGTCAGCAGCCAGGTGCAGGTTTCAGAAGGAATGTCTGAACAGGTCATCATCGCCGGTGACTCAAATTTAGTCCGATGCGCAGCGGCAATCAAAGAAAGGGTGAAAGGCGACAAGAGAGTTGCGATAGGGACGTTCCCAGGACAAACGCTGGGGACAGTAATTAGTCAAGCGGGTGAACAACTCGCAGCTAAAGCTAACAATCGTAACCTCGTTGTAATTGCGGGAGGGCTAAATGACGTCCTGAAAAAAGAATCGTCAGGACTAGCGACGACCTTGGCGAAAGGGGTGGATGACATGCGCGCCGTGTCCCCCCAGGTGCAAATTGTAGTATGCACAGTACCGGAAGTACCAGTACGCAACGTCAACCTGCAAAGAGCGGTTGTCGACGCAAACAAAGAGATATGGCGAATTAGTCGAGAGAAGGGTTTCGAGGTAGTGGATTTAAACAGGGAAGTGCACAGGTGGGGTGGATTCCAAAGAGACAAGATTCATTTCGATAAGAGGCTTGGACACGAGGTGGGCTGGCGACTGGCAGGACGCGCAGTAGCTTTTTTGGGGGGCTCACGGGCCCTTCGGAGTCCGGGGTAGCTCGTAGCAGGGAAAACAACCAGGAGGACGCTTTGACAGGTAGAATTGCGAAAAACCAGAAAAAAGGTAAAAGAAAAAGGAAAAAGGCGCGTGTTGCAATTAGTTACATAAACATGCAGGGTGGCAGAAAGAAGGCAAAATGGTTAGAGATTGAGGAGCAGTTAAACAAAGAACAGATAGGCGTGTATGCGGTTACAGAAACACACCTTAGAGACTTGGAAGAGCCACCACATATTGAAAATTATGTTTGGGAAGGGTGTAACAGGACCATATCGGAAAGGAAAGGTGGGAGTGTAGGAATGCTAATTCATCGCGGAGCCAAATGGGTTAGAGTGAAACAGACGTGTTCAGAGCACCCCTGGGTTCTGGGCACAGTAGGTGGAAAGGAAACGTGGCTAGGGGTAGCCTACTTGTGGACGGGGAATAACTGCAGAGAAAAGAATCAGGAGATAGTGGATTGCATGAGTGCGGATATTAAGGAATTTGGTAATGGGGCCGAAATCATCCTTCTAGGGGACATGAATGCCCACATACATGACCTTGACGGATATTCAGACACCAATGGGAAGTTATTACTAGATCTTTGCGAGCAACATAGTCTGGAGATAGTTAACACGGGGCCTAAATGTGACGGCCAGATCACATGGGAAGTCGGAAACAAGCAATCAAGTATTGATTATTGTCTCATGACTGAAGGAATTTACCACAAACTGACAGAAATGAGGATAGACGAGGAAGGCATTAACAGCTTGGGTAGTGATCATAAACGAATAACATTACAAATGGGATACGAAACTGAAAATATGAGCATGGAATCAAAATCTGGCAGCTCGTATTTAAAGGACAAACAAATAATAAATATAGCCGCAAGAGTCGAGGAAGAAGTAGGCGAAATACCAGGCAAGGACTGGGAGTATAGTGAGCTGTTACATCTAATGACGAAGGAGATAGGGAAAGAGAAGAAAACTGTTTGCTGGAAGGGAAAAAGGAAGCCAAAAAGTTGGTGGAACAAGGAAATCCGGGAGGCGATCGAGAAGCGACGCGAAGCATCACGGGAGCATAGAAAGGCAAAAAAGGAGAAGCGGCCGCAGGACGAAGTCAAAAAAATATGGGAAATATATTTAGAGAAAAAATTCCTTGTACAGAAATTGGTAGAGGCAAAAATTAAAGGTGAAAGTGAACGCTGGATGACAGAGATACACGAAAAAAAAGGAGGCCGCGCCTAGGATTTTTTGGAGCCACATAAAGGCGCTAGGTAGGAAGTCTGTCACAACGCAACAACATATTCTAGATGAAGGAGGAAATCAATTGGAAGGGTACGAAGCACTAGGTTACATCCAAAAGGTAACAGCCGATTCGTTTCAAAAGAGCGTCCAGGGGATCTCCCCGGTGAGTAAAAGTGTGGCGGAGAAAGCAACAGAGGAAGAGCTAGTACTTGATAATTTCAACTGGAAAAAGGCCGAAGGAAAAATTCCAAAGCGCACTGCCGCGGGTTTAGATGGGATTCCCGTTAGCCTCATTAACGAACTAGGACATAACACTAAAGAAGCATTGTTAAAAGCAGTAGAAAAAAGCTTAAAGGACGGACAAATACCGGACAGTTGGCGACAAAGTAGAATGAACTTAATCTATAAAGGCAAGGGAGAAAAGGACAAGATTCGCTCGTATAGACCACTAACCATTACATCGGTACTAAACAGGTTGGCGATGCAAGAAATGAATATAGAAACATGGGCCGAACATAACGATATTTTGGGAGAACTTCAGAACGGATTTCGAGTCGACAGGCGGTTAGACGATAACCTGTTTGTTCTCACTCAGTGTATAGAAATATCTAAAATAGAGAATAGGCCCTTGTACGTGGCTTTTCTAGACATCACTGGGGCATACGACAACGTTAATCAGGAAATTTTGTGGGATATATTGAAAGGAATGGGCATGGGCGACGACTGTATACAGCTTTTGAGGGAGATATACCGAGAAAATACAGTTTGCATAGAGTGGGAAGGAATGCGTAGCAAAGAGAACGTTGAGGTTAGCAAGGGTCTGAGACAGGGATGTCCTTTGTCCCCGCTGTTATTCATGCTGTACATGGTGAGTATGGAAAAAGCGCTAGAAGGTAGCAACATTGGTTTTAATCTGTCACACAAACAGGGCGGCATGATGATTGAGCAGAAGCTTCCAGGTTTATTTTATGCGGACGATATCGTCTTATTTGCGGACAGTCGAGATGATATACAGCAGCTGGCGAATATATGCGGAAGGGAAGGTGAAGCTCTTGGACTAGGATTCAGTGTAACGAAGTGTGGATTGATGGTATTCAATGATCCCTCTGATCAGACGGTGTCCATACAAGGCCAAGAAATACCGAGGGTAAGTGAATACAAGTACCTTGGAGTATGGGTAAATGAGAGTGATAGATACATGGAGGTACAGGAAAAAGCCTCGGCAGCAAAAGGAAAGAGGAATGCGGCAATAATGAAGCACAGAGCGTTGTGGGGATACAATAGGTATGAGGTGCTTCGAGGTCTGTGGAAGGGTGTAATGGTTCCAGGGCTTACTTTTGGGAACTCAGTCGTGTGCATGAGGGCAGAGGTGCAATCGGGAATGGATGTAAATCAAAGGACTGTGGGACGCCTCGCGTTGGGTGCTCACGGGAAGACGACAAACGAGGCTGTAAAGGGCGATATGGGGTGGGCGGGTTTTGAGGCGAGGGAAGCGCAGAGCAAAATAAGGTTCGAGGAAAGGCTAAGAAATATGAAGGAGAGTAGATGGGCAGAGAAGGTGTTCCGTTATTTGTATAGGAAGAGCGTGGACACACAGTGGAGAAAAAGAACTAGAAGACTCACTGTTAAATATACGGCTGGTATTGTAAGCCACATGTCAACAAAGAGCGTTAAGGGAAAGGTCAGGGAGGCGGAGAGGATTTACTGGATGGCAGCTATGGAGAAAAAACCGGCTTTGAGTAACTACCGAAAGGGCAAAAATGAAATAAGGAGGGAGGCATTTTACGATAATTCAAGGGGAAGCGCTTTACTGTTTGAAGCGAGATCGGGTTGCCTTAGAACGCGTAGTTATAAAGCAAGATTCAGTAAAGAAGAAGAACAATGCACATGCTGCGGGAAAGATAAGGAAACGGCGGAGCATGTTCTGATTGAATGTGGAGATATCCACCCAGGTGTACGTTTGGGCACGAGCCTACAGGAAGCCTTGGGTTTTAGGGACAACAATGGAAAGCTGAACACACCCGCGATTGAAATAAGTAAGAGACGGTTAGAGTATTGGTGGCAGAAAATTAGAGAGAAAGGACAAAAATAAATATTGGAAAAATAAAATATGGACAGTGTGCCGTAAATGGCAGAGAACTTAAGCTGAAAATTTACCTTTTTTCCATTAAGATAGAATTTATCGAAGTAGAGGCATTAGGCCAACATCAAAAAAGAAAAAAAGGTTTTTTTTTTGTCGAGCCTGGTGGCATACTTGTCACCACCCCGTTATAAAGGGGACGCTCATAGCATCCATCCATGGTGTCGTGTTTACCGTGTCTTTTCTTATACACAGTGTTCTGGGAATAAATGCCTCTGTTTTGCCGCTGGTGCCAAGGTCGCAGATCACGTTTTTCCTTCTTTCTTTCCGCAGCTGTGGTGAGAATTGGTGGTTAGATTATCGGTTATTTCTTTATTTACTTTAGTTTTCTTGTTTAGCTAGTTTTCTGTATTTTTGCCAAAGAAATGTGATTCAGAACATTTTTTTTCTCGTGGGAATGACCATAGGTATGTGCGTATGTGGTTGCAGTTCTACATTTCCAAGTCGTACGACTCGGACTGCCCTGCCGACGGCCCCTATTCTCTTTCTGCTCTAGCAGCCATGGCCGTCACGTTCTTCCAAACCTTCTCCTCCTACCTACTTCTAAACTCTTTTCTCCACTCTCCCCTTTCCCTTCAAGCGACTGAACCGTGGTCTCGCAAGGAAAGATAGTGTCTTATTTTTCCTTTTCTTCAACCACACATTCATCCAATCAGGGGAAGCTTGCATGCAGTAACTGGTTTGGAAAGTAGGTAAGGTTCGTGGAAAGTCACCTCACCCTGAGCTGATGAGCACAAAACAAAGCTTAGTCGAGAGTCATGAGAAGGCAAGGAGATTACACAGCAAGATGAAAACAGAAAATACTTTGCGTAATAGATTACTACGAAAGACAGTAGGGCAGCCCTTTTCTTTAAGACCGTCGCCACTTCTAGTCGTACATTGAAGTAACTAGAACACTCCAACCGAAACATGTTTAAAAGAAGCGACGTTTTTAAACCAATCTCTCACCCCTGAGGAAGAAGCCGGACCAGCTTCGAAACATCGGGTTTTTTTTCCTTTAAATATATATTGGTTCGAGTTCTCATTCCTTCAGTTTCTATCCAAAACAGGCAGACTTATATCGAATGTTCACCTTCGATTCCAGTCGTACATTATATCCTCGCTGCTCCGACAAACCCCCTCACACCGAGACATTTAGAGAAGGAGTGACAGGTGCGCAATCGTAAGCAGCCCCTCTTCCTTCTTGGACGCTTATAACTCTCGTGTGCGTGTGTGTGCGGGGGGGGGGGTAGAGAGAGAGGAGTACTGACGAAAAAAATGTTGCATCTTGGTTTTTTTTGCACCAGGTAGCTAACAACCTAGTCATTATTTTATTTTTGAGGAAGCAGCATACAATACAACACAATCATGCCCACCTAAAAAGATGCAAACACGGGCGCTGTATTGCAACTGATAAGGTATTGTCGAAAGACAGCTTTTGTTGGATAACACTTACATGTGCACTAACACCAGAGCATACAATTAAGACGAGTTTTTCTTGTAGTGTTTTGCAGGAAGACTTGATAAAGGATGAACCATGAATGCACCTTACCTGATTCGAAACTCGGGACCGGTAACAGTTTTTTTAAGAACGTGACCCTGTCAAGTTATGGTTCTCAGATTTTATGCTGCAAAAATTTTATATTACACCATTCCGCACAATGACCAAATTTCAAGCGTAGGCGAATGTATTGACCAGCATAGCGTCACCAAATTTCGAAATAGCACAGGTATTTAGAGCAGCCAATTCATGTGGTACTCATTGTATATAGTGCTATGAGTGCGCATGTGCCTGTCGCGGAAATTGCATTGCGTTATGTTAGGTTTCTCTATAATATTAATATGTAGAGGCACGGGAAATAACGTGTTTTTGTATGTTGAAAGCTATATATATATATATATATATATATGTATATATATATAATATATATATATATAATATATATATATATATATATATATATATATATATATATATATATATATATATATATATATATATAATATATATATAAACGTGGTTTATTTCGACGTTTCGGCCTAGAGTCAGGCCTTCATCGGGATTAAAGGTACAGTTCGTTGGTACTCAGCTTTATACAACCTCAAATCAGAGGACAAGGAAAAAGGAAAAAAGACAGAAAAATGAAAAAAAGAAAAAAAGAAAAGAAAAAGAAGAAAAAAGAGAAAAAAAGAGAAAAATAATATACGGTGGACTCCCCTCGGGCGCCCTCCTTCCACTCTTCTTTCCACTTCCCCTTCGTCTCTCTCCCCTTTCTTCCCTTCACCTTTCTGATGTCAGCGGTCTGTGTATGCTTCCTTTAACTAACGCATTCCTCCCGACCAGACGGCGCCTCCTGGCACTGGCGGTTCGGTGTGAGGCAAAAAAGAGCTTTTTTAGGAAGTTCTAAGCCTTTAACTACTCGGAGTCCCGTCAACATTTCGTCGTAGAAAGAGGGGTGCCGCGTATTGTGGCAGAGGCTGGTAAGCGGGCATTTTGGGAAGTTCTAAGCCTTTAACTACTCGGTGCCCCGTCAACATTTCGTCGTAAAAAGAGGGGTGCCCCTTATTGCGGCAGAAGCTGGTAAGCGGGCGCAATGCGAATTCCTTGCCCGCTTCTGGATTACGCGTGTAGTGGGGGCCTGCCGGCTGTGCGCAGGGTTGCTGTTAGGCATGTCACATGGCACAATTGACTGGGTAGTAAAATAAAACAGAAAACAGACGACAGCGGCACTTATGAAGAGTAGTTGCACTTGGAATTGTTTTGGGTTGTCCAGTGCCCTTCGCAGCTGCAGTGCCGTGAACTCAGTTACTATTTTCATTATTGCCGTTATTGTTTTCTAATGCTTTAATTGCTGCAAGTGTACCAGGATTTTAATTTATTCCTCTATCGAGGGGGTTAAATCGGTGGATAAGGTATGACTCTCGTTGTTCACGTTCTCGATTTGATTGAAATTCCGTCTCTAAGAGCGTTACTGATAGTTTGTCGAATGCATGGTCGGGAAGATCGAGATGTGTTGATAGAGGTAGACTTGGGGCTGATTTCGCATGGGCTCTGTGATTATTTAAGCGAATCCTAAATGGTGTTTCTGTTTGTCCGTTGTACTGCACACCACACACGTTGCATTCAAATAGGTATATTATATTAGAGGAATCGCATGTTAGGTTTCCTCGTATGTTATTCGAAAACTTGGATTGTGTGCTGGTTGCTTTGTGTGTTTCTCGCATCGCCATACATACAAAACATCGTGGCTTTAAACAAGGTCGGCATGAATTACTGGAGGGTGATGTGTTAATTTGAGAGTGGGCAAGGGTGTCTTTGAGGTTTCGTGGTCGTCAGTATGCGACGCCTGGAGCGGATGGGAATGCGCGTTTCAGACGTTCACTTTGTTCCAGAATGTTGTAATGTCGTTTAAGGATTTTGTTTACAATGGGGAAGTTTGTGCTGTAAGTCAAGCAGAGGTTTGTTTGTTGTGGGTCTTCTTGTGGTGGTCGCTTCATAAGTAAGTCTTCGCGTTTTAGTTTTCTCGCTTTTTGAACAGCGTCATTAATTACATGAGGGGGGTATTTTGGTTTCTCGAGCATATGTTTTAGCCTCTGTGAGCTCGTGTCAAAGTCAGCATCTCTAGAGCAGATTCGCTTAAACCGGTGAGCCTGGCTGAATGGAATACTGTTTTTACAGTGGCGTGGGTGATCGCTTTGGTAATGGAGTTATTGTTGTCGATCCGTTGGTTTGCGATATAGGGTTGTAGAGAGCTTCTCTTCTTCTATGGTTATGGTAACATCAAGAAAATTTACGGTTACTTGCGAGTATGTGTGTGTGAAGTGTATGTTCGGATGTACAGCATTGTAAGTGTCGATAAAGCTGAGAAGTTCGTCCTCGCTGTGGGTCCAAATGAGAAAGATGTCGTCTATGTATCTTCTGTATAACATTGGTTTCAAGGAACTTTGTGCAAGAAATTCAGGTTCTAGCTTTCCAATAAATATGTTGGCATAATTAGGTGCCATTTTGGTGCCCATAGCAGTCCCGCTGATTTGTCGAAAGTACTCTTCGTAAAACTCGAATGAATTTAATTCGATGACCATCCTCGTCAAAGTTGCAATGGCAGAGAAATCTGGTGTGTCAGATTGTCTATGGTTTGTGTACATGTTTTGTAATGCAGCTAAGCCGTCATCGTGAGGAATATTTGTATATAATGAAGAGACATCAAGAGTAACCAAGTACGAGTTTTTCGGCACACACAGACCTGCAATGTCTCGAAGAAAATGTGTGGTGTTTTTTATGTTTTTATGTTATGTTACCGCAGGGGCGCCTGCGCAAGTAGGCGTTTGGTGTGTAGCGACACCACGAACCCGAGCTAACGGGGGAGTTTCGACTCCCTCCCACGCCTAGCCGTGCGTGGCATTGCCGTGTCCGAGGAAAAGGGGATCCTGGGGGTTGAGCCGACGCTGGGTGATTGGACCGTTAAGGCCCCCCGGCAGAGGCAACACACCCCTTTGGCCCCGGCTTCACGTAGACGGCACCCCTGAGCTGACCCACCCAGGGGAATCGGCAGTCGCCTTTTCCTATCTCTCTCTCCCTACATCTTCGTCTTTATCTCTTACTATTTATCTGTCCTGTCTTCTACTCTCTTCCGTTTACTTCCAAACTTCCTGGCGGCTAGGGTTAACCCTGTGCAAACAGCCTACCTTGGTCTAGGCGCATTGGGTTATAGTGGCGTTGTACGGCTGGCGTCTGCAGGTTTCAGCATTTGTAACCTTGTAGCGTCCCCTCGTTGGGCTCCGTGGTGGGTGGCCGCCAACGCTGCTGAACAACAATAAGGAAGACATGCATGGAGCATTCCCACTACTGTCTGATCGTACCGGCTTAAAGCCGGTACGCACCGATGATCTCACCAGAGAAGAATTGGCCACCCTGGTGCAGTACCTGGCCACCCCCTCCCGCAGGCATTCGTCAATTAACTCACGGCCCTCAGTCCCCACCAGCTGCGGAGCAACTGACCACGGCGGCGGTCAGATCTGCAAAGCAGCAGAGGGTGCTAGGAATCTCTGAATACGGACAGGTCACCATTGGAACTTGAACTTAGCAAAGTTTAACGTTAGAACGTTATCTAGTGAGGGAAGTCTAGCTGTATTATTCGAGGAGCTAGAAGGCATTAAATGGGATATAATAGGGCTGAGTGAGGTTAGGAGGACAGATGAGGCCTATACTGTGCTACAGAATGGGCACGTCATTTGCTATCGGGGCTTGGCAGACAGAAGAGAACTGGGAGTAGGGTTCCTAATTCACAGAAACATAGCTGGCAACATAGAGGATTAGTATAGCATTAATGAAAGGGTGGTAGGCATTGTAAATAAACTGAATAAAAGATACAAAATGAAGGTAGTACAGGCTTACGCGCCTACATCCAGCCATGATGACGCTTCAGTTGAAAGCTTCTATGAAGACGTGGAATCGGCAATGAGTAAGGTGAAAACACAGTATACTATAGTAATGGGCGACTTTAATGCAAAGGTAGGGAAGAAGCAGGCTGGAGACCAGGCAGTAGGAGATTATGGCATCGGCACTAGAAACGCCAGAGGAGAGCTACTAGTAGAATTCGCAGAACGCAATAATCTACGTATTTTGAATACCTTCTACCGAAAACGAGTAAACGGCAAGTGGACATGGAGGAGCCCTAATGGCGTAAATAAGAACGAAATAGACTTTATAATGACTGCACACCCAGGAGTCGTGCAGGATGTGGAAGTGGTTGGCAAGGTAAGATGCAGTGACATGAATGGTACGGGCTCGAATCTGCCTAGACTTGAAGAAGGAACGACAGAAACTGATACGCAAGAAGCAAATCAATGAGCTAGCACTGAGAGGGAAAGTACAGGAATTCAGAGTGTCACTGCAGAACAGGTACTCTGCTCTTAGCGAGGAAACCAACCTTGGCGTAGATACAATGAATGATAATCTGACGAGTATCATCACGGAGTGTGCAGTGGAAGTTCGAGGCAGGGTAGCTAGACAGGACACCGGCAAGCTTTCCCAGGAAACGAAGAACCTAATTAAGAAGCGTCAAATCATGAAAGTGTCAAGTACAACAGACAAAATAGAACTGGCAGAGCTTTCGAAGCTGATTAATAGACGTAAAGTATGCGATGTAAGAAGGTATAACATGGAGAGAATTGAGCACGCTCTGAAAAACGGAGGAAGCGTCAAAGCAGTGAAGAGGAAACTTGGGATAGGCAAAAGGCGGATGTATGCACTAAGGGACAGAGAAGGCAAATTAACTACCAATATGGATAGGATAGTTAAAATAGCGGAGGAGTTTTACAGAGATCTGTACAGTAGCCGAGACAACCACGACCTTAATACTATAAGAACTAGCAGTAACCCAGACGACACCCCACCGGTAATGATAGAAGAAGTCAGAAAAGCTTTGGAGAGCATGCACAGAGGCAAAGCTGCTGGTGAGGATCAAGTAACATCAGATCTGCTGAAAGATGGAGGACAGATTGTGTTAGAAAAACTAGCCACTCTATTTACGAGGTGTCTCCTGACGGGAAAAGTACCAGAGTCTTGGAAGAACGCTAACATCATCTTAATACATAAGAAAGGAGATGACAAGGACTTGAAGAATTACAGGCCGATCAGCTTGCTCTCTGTAGTATACAAGCTATTTACAAAGGTAATTGCTAGCAGAGTAAAGAAAACATTAGAATTCAATCAACCAAAGGAACAAGCAGGATTTAGAACAGGCTACTCAACAATTGACCACATTCATACTATCAATCAGGTAATAGAGAAATGCTCAGAGTATAACCAACCACTATACATAGCCTTCATAGGTTACGAGAAGGCGTTTGATTCAGTAGAAATATCAGCCGTCATGCAGACACTGCGGAATCAGGGTGTAGATGAAATATATATAAACATTCTGGAAGAAATCTACAGGGGATCAACTGCTACCATAGTGCTTCATAAAAAAAGCAACAGAATACCAATAAATAAGGGTGTAAGGCAGGGGGACACAATCTCCCCAATGCTTTTCACTGCGTGCTTACAGGACGTTTTCAGAAGCCTAGAATGGGAACAGTTAGGGATAAGAGTTAATGAAGAGTACCTCAGTAACCGGCGCTTCGCCGATGACATTGCATTGCTGAGTAACTCAGGGGACGAATTGCAACTCATGATTACGGAGTTAGACAGGGAAAGCAGAAAGGTGGGTCTTAAAATTAATCTGCAGAAAAGGAAAGTAATGTACAACAACCTCGGAAAGGAGCAGCGCTTTGCGATAGGTAATAGTGCACTTGAAGTTGTAAAAGACTATGTCTACTTAGGGCAGGTAATAACCGCAGAGCCTAACCACGAGATTGAAGTAACTAGAAGAATAAGAATGGGGTGGAGCACATTCGGCAGGCACTCTCAAATTATGACAAGTAGATTGCCACTGTCCCTCGAGAGGAAGGTATATAACAGCTGTATCTTGCCGGTACTTAGCTACGGAGCAGAAACCTGGAAACTCACAAAGAGGGTTCAACTTAAATTGAGGACGACGCAGCGAGCAATGGAAAGAAAAATGGTAGGTGTAACCTTAAGAGAAAAGAAGAGAGCAGAGTGGATTAGGGGACAAACGGGAGTTAAGGATATCATAGCTGCAATAAAGAAGAGGAAATGGACATGGGCCGGGCATGTAGCACGTAGACAGGATAACTGCTGGTCATTAAGGGTCACCAACTGGATTCCCAGAGAAGGGAAGCGGGGTAGGGGGAGACAGAAGGTTAGGTGGGCAGATGAGATTAAGAAGTTTGCGGGTATAAATTGGCAACAGCAAGCACAGGACCGGGTTAACTGGCGGAACATGGGAGAGGCCTTTGTCCTGCAGTGGACGTAGACAGGCTGATGATGATGATGATGATGATGATGATGATGATGATGATGATGTTTTTTATGTACGACGCGAGGGTGCATGGAATGTGGCTTTTTAGTTTGTCCACGTACCCTGATATGGGTTCAGTTATTGTACCGATGCCTGATATGATTGGTCGACCTGGGTTACTGGGTTTATAAATTTTTGGGAGGATGTAGAAGCGACCTGGACGAGGATATGCTGCTCGCATCAGTTTGTGGTCAGTGTTGGTTACCTTTTCTGCATCCAACACTTTCTTTAGTTCTGTTGATACGATACGTTTGTATTCGTCTGTAGGATCACCTGGGATGCGTTCGTAAAACCTTGAGTCGTCTAGTTGGTGGTATGCTTCTTGTAAGCAGTTGGTTGTATTAGGGACTACAATTGCTCCTCCTTTGTCAGCGGGTTTTATTGTTATGTCTGTCCTAGATGCCAAATTTTTCATACTTATTTTTACAGATTTTGTCAAGTTTTCTCGGCTTCCTTTTTGTCTGTGGTATTCGTGTGCTATATTTTCTGTACTGCGGGGATATAAAGGTCCAAGCACCTGTCTCGATTACTGTTTGGTGTCCAATAATTTGATTTACGACGGTGAATTGTTTCGTGGTTAGAAGGCCTGTCCAAGAAATATTCGCGCAACCTTAAGCTTCGAGCGAAGTTGTCGAGGTCTCGAAGCATGTGGAATTCGTCGAAAAATTTTGTGGTCGGGCAGAAGCTTAGTCCCTTAGATTGCAGTTTTTCTTCGTCAGGTGACAAGCTCGTGTCCGATAAGTTTACAACCACAATGTCACAGTGTGTGTTCCTAGATGGGTGCTCGTTTGTACCATTAGTGGTTTCCTGGGTGGTGGTGTTGTAGTGATAAGGAACTATATTAAGGAACACGGGTTTGGGCACATGGTCTCTTTTGAGTTCATGAATTTTCGTGGTCATGATGGCTTGGTATTTATTCTGTTCAAATTCTGTTAATCGGGTGACTTGACCATAATCATAGCTAAATACGACATAAAAAACAGCAAAGATTGCTTCTAAGATGGCAGTGTCTATGCTTTACTGTAACTGTTACATTTATTTTTGTCAATTTTTTCAATATGTCATTTCATGCAGCAGCCGCTGAACTTGTGCCGCTGTTCATAGTACTACTCTCGGTCTCTGAAACTAGATGAAGATAACTAAGAAGCCTGATTTTTACTGGCTACATAAAATGTGAAACGAAGCTATGAGTCAAGATGAAAAAGAAGACAAATCTGTGAAAAGTCAGTACTGACGCATAAATGGCGCGCCGATTGCGCCGATGAAAAACGTCGGCGGCGGCGGCGCGCCGATCAGTTCGCGTCGGCGGCGGCAGCGTGGCGAAAACTCTAGGCGGCGGCGCGCCGACCAGTCGGCGCACACCTCTAGTCGGCGCACATCTCTAGCCGCCGCAAACTTTGAAATGAGGATAATGATATCGATAGGCTGCTACTGACATTGAGTCAGCTGGAGCAAAAACTATTGAAAAAAGTTGATAACGCAGCACATGTTTAAGAAAAACTACTTGCTAGAAGAACGAAATGTTTTTTATGTGTAGCAGTACGCAAACATGTAGCGTTTGATCATTTTAAAATAAAACTTGGCTTCGACGAAGGCGCCTCTACAAGAAAGTGCAATAGCGCAAGTGGCGAGAGAGGTTAGTAGATGCACTCTGGGTGTTTGAAACAGAAACGCGCCGCGGTTGATTTTTTTCGTCCCTACAGGTGAGCACTTGAACTTGAGAGTTTCCGGGGCCTGGTCGTACGAAGTAGTACGCTTGTTTTGTTGGCTATACAGACAGCTGGTGCTGTATAAAAGGTATCAATCGCATGCTACTTCATTAAAAAAAATTTGTTTCACAGTCTTTTGTGCCAACCACGACCTCGGTCGTGATACCAGCTCGCCAAGCTGAGCGACAGTAGATTTTGACATTTGCTGGTTGACTACACCACCGCTGCCTTTCCAAGTGCTAAATATCACTTTTGTTAAGGAGGCTTGAAATTATTTTTAGTTTTGTTGTGAATAAATACTTCCCTGGCCACATTTTAGGCGGTTTTGTCCGATTTCATCGACACTTCCTTACCAAGACCTGGCAACAATGATTTTGTCAACCGGATCTTGTGGTGCGATTATATCACGGAGGAAGGAAAGGTAAGAAGCGGCCCTGACGTCACTCATTGTGAAGCCACGATGAAGCCGGAAGTCGGCCATATTGACTAGGCAAATTCTCCTCTCTTGTTTACATATGAATGCGAAGCAGAAGGTGCGACTCCCTTTTCGGCTCGGAAAGCACGTGGGCTGCGCAGCGCGTGTGTCTTGACGATCCGAAACTAATGGAACTGGGCTCATCACTATGAACCAGCTGGACATCTTCAGCGAAATCGCTTCGTCCGAGTAATAACAGGGAGTAACAGCTCGCCGACAAAGAAGCAACTACGGAGAACGCGCGCTAGATGTACTGACAACGGCGAGTGCTTTCGCGTCATTAATTCAGCAACTGTACAGACAACACGATCGGACGTGCGCCTTCTACGGTTGGATTCCGCCACGCGGCCGACGCAGCGTCCTGCCACTGTGTCCGTGTTCCGCGTGAAACTCACCGGTGCCAGCATTCCGCGACCGTGGTGACTTTGAGCACGGTGCTAGTGACAGTTGTACGTGGTTGCTGTTACGTTGAGATTACATGCAATGCTGGTGGATAGTGTGCCAAGCGGAACAGAAAAGGTGTTTTAATACGCACATGCAAGTTGTTACTGTACACACACACAACACGAAACTACGTATGTTCACATGGTACTCATGGCGTCTTGCTGGGCTCAACAGCGTCGTCCGTTGTCACAAACAGGAGCACTGCTCAACTGTCACTGACCTGCAAGGCGTTCGTCGTCATTCAGCTTCGTCATGGTGCCCAACGCAATTTCGCTGAACACTAACTGCTTCATCCGCGTCATCCGCCGCACGACACATGGATATGCACTTGTTCTACGCACTGTTGAAACCCCGTGGTGGATAAAGGGATTTGTAAACGTTGCTAAGAGTAATGTAACAGCCAGGAGAACACTGCGTAACCAATAATGCGGCGAAGAGCACATATATTGTCCGCCACGGCTCAGCACGAGACCTGGGGAGGCACACATTCCGCCGCCAGCCGCGGCCGCTCACTGCTAGACCAGCTCCACTGCGCAACACGTAACCATAGCAACGCCGCCATTGTGCTTAGTGAATATGGCCGCCATGATGTCATTTCCGCCACATTTTTTACGCCCTTCGCCGGCTGGGCATGCCCTCTCCTTACCTTTTTCCTTCCTCAGTGGATTATATACAAATTCCAAATCCGGACGGAGGCGGTCTGTTCTATTGAGTCGCACGCGATTGGCCCATTCGAGCCGTGACGATTGCTGTGACGTTCTATGTGAAGTAGAACGAGGTGTCACGTGACTGTTTTTTTCCGGTTTTCGGAGGTAGGCAAATGACAGGTCGGAGAAACCATCCGAAAGGAACCGGATGGACTGAAATGGCTACAAAGTGGCATGGATTGGATTGAAATGAAAGGGCTTCGCGACTTTTTGGCATCCGAGCACTTAGACAACATGTCACGGTTCTTCGTCTCGCCTGTGCGGCAGCGGTTCAGCGCGTCGCTGAGCACTTGCCACAGGAAGAGAAAAACTTTATTCAACAGAGGAGTTTGGAGCACGCTGGCTCCCGGGCCCCCGCACGACCCCTTTGCGCTCAAGCGTTCATTTGGTGGTGGTCCATGACGCTGGCAGCCCGGTCGGCCGCCATGGTCTGCTCAACCGGGTCCTCTGAGCGCAGTAGGGTCTCCCAATCCTCCCAAGTCTTTAGGTGCTCTAGGGCCCGCGGGGGAGGATCCGCCGGGCAGTGAGAAAGGATGTGTATAGCAGAAGCATGAGGTTCAGGGCAAAGGGTACAGGCTGAGGTGAGGAAAAGGGGGTGATAATGCGATAGATCGAGAGGAGAGGGAAGAGTGTGAGTTTGTAGCTGGCGCCAGAGGGTTGCTTGTCGGTTGCTCAGGGACTTGTGCGGTGGGGGATATAGCTGACGTGCTGCCCTATAGGCCTGAGTCAGCTCGTTGAAAGTGTGCGCGCGGTCCTTCATGAATCCCAGATCAGAGGCCGCGGGAGCCCGGTTTAAAGAACCTCGGGCCACTTGCCACAACCGCCGCCGGTCGACGACCGTGACGCCGTGCTGCAGCTCGATGGCTTTTGCCGCGAGCTGTGGATTCTCGGTCATAAAAGCGAGCACCAGCGCGCATTGACCCTCGGAAACGCGGACGAGCCGCTGCTGCTGGTGGCTAGCGGTGCCGTTGCCCTCCGCCGTGACTGCGCTCGACTGAGCCAACGGCTCCGAACAGTGCCTCCTTTATAACTTTCAGTGCCCGGTAAAAGTGGAAGAGAACAATGGGACTACTCCGTCGGCACGAGTGCGGCGATTCGACACCAGGTGCCGCTGCCTAAACAGGGTGCCGGAATTCACTACGTGGTGCAGCCGCCGTGCTTCTGGCTCCGCGCTGAAAAGTAAACAGATTAAATCCCCAATTTGAAGGGGATATGCGGCCACGCAGCGTAGAAATCAAACGCCTTCCTGCTTTGTTATAGATATCGGCCATCATCACCGCCTGCTGCCCGTGCGTCGTGCTGCTCTTGCCTGGAAGGTGATAGGGAACGGGCCATCGTCTCGACTGTCTGACGTCACAGACCAAGAAGAGCTAAGTGCTGTCGCAGCGCCACCGCTCAGCATAAAAGGACTGCTCGCCCCTGACCCTCCGGGATATGCGGCCACGCAGCGCAGAAATCAAACGCCTTCCTGCTTTGTTATAGATATCGGCCATCATCACCGCCTGCTGCCCGTGCGTCGTGCTGCTCTTGTCTGGAAGGTGATAGGGAACGGGCCATCGTCTCGACTGTCTGAAGTCACAGACCAAGAAGAGCTAAGTGCTGTCGCAGCGCCATCGCTCAGCATAATAGGACTGCTCGCCCCTGACCCTCCGGGATATGCGGCCACGCAGCGCAGAAATCAAACGCCTTCCTGCTTTGTTATAGGTACTCACTAGAACCCTAGTTGTTTTTGTTTTATTATTTTTTACCCTTTTCTGTGGCTGCTGATTCCCACTGTTGTATTTTGCCTTACACTCCTGGTCTCTTGTGTCATGGGGGTTGACATTGCAACCTACAGGGTTCGTATCGGAAGCTTTAGAAACTGCTGCAGAAAAAAGATAGCGGATGCTGAACGCCCTTATGCAGAGTCCCGCCTTCTGTGTGTCTTGTGCCCCAAACCCTCTCTAGCACTTTTATACTGCCTAACGTTGCTTTTGCTTTGTGCTGGGGATATTGAAGCCAATCCAGGCCCCAGAGTAGATGATGTGTATGCTCTACTGAAAGAATGCATTGAAACTAACAAAAAGAATTTTGACGCCATTACAGCAACTTTAAACGAAATTCAACGGGATGTTGCTGACATTAGGTCCCGAGTTTGCGCAGTTGAACAAAATCTACCTATAGTACCTGAAATAGGCACGGGCGTCAAAGCACTGAATGACACACTTGAGGAATTTAAAATGACTTTGTCGCAGACTAATGGTGACCTTGAAGGTGTTGTCGATGACATAAATAATCGTTCACGAAGAAACAACTTGCTAATTAAAGGTTTAGTGGAAGAGGAGAAAGAGGATTATGAGGCTTGCGAAAAATTAGTCAGGGTTTTATGTTCCACGAAACTAAAAATAAACTTGCAACCCGGTGACATTGAACGGGCGCATCGAATTGGGCAGCCTCGTCCTGATTTTACGCGCCCACTGATAATAAAGTTCATGAATTTCAAGACGAAGGACTCCCTTCTTCGAAATGCGCATAAACTCAAAAACACTGAACCTAAAGTCTGGCTCGAGGAAGATTTCTCCCCTAAAATACAGTTCGCAAGGAAAATGCTCCGCGATTTCACTAAACAGAACAAAGAGAAGGATGAACGCTACAGCATACGGTATAACAAACTGAAGCTCAAAGGACACATATACCACTATGACGCGGTTTCCGCAAGAGTAGTTCAGTCAGACCCTCCGAAAATTTCCATCACGGATTGACACGCTGTCCGATTCAAGCCTAGAAAAACAAAAGTTCAAAACCTATCTATGCTTCTCGCTAACTTCCGTAGCATTATGAATAAAGTTGATTTGTTGCTTTCAGTGGGTCACGCATGCTCCGCTGATATAATTCTAGGCACTGAAACATGGCTCCGTGAAGACATACGCAATTGTGAACTATCACTTCCAGATTATTTCACGGTCTTCCGTAAAGATAGAACTTTGTCTCGGGGCGGTGGCGTCTTAATAGCTGTCAGAAACTCTTATCAACACTCCATTGTTACTATTGATACCACTCTCGAGCTAATCTGCGTAAAAACCCAATTTGAAGGCTGCACTTGTGTTATCGTGGTCTGCTATCGGCCACCTGACAGCAAACCAGATTTTGTTGATCGCCTAACCCATGAACTAGAATTAATTTTTAACAAATTTCCTCAGTGTGTCTTGCTGCTTGGTGGTGATTTCAATTACCCCTCCATTAACTGGGTCACACCATCATCGCTATCAATGTCTGTCGGACTTTAAATATCTCGCTTCCTTCGTACCTTAAAACTATTTCACCTAACTCAAATGATAACTGCACCGACGCGCGGCCATCACATCCTCGACCTAATTTTTACAAACAATCCGACAAACGTTGTAGTCCAAGTCCTTGATGAAATTAGTGACCACAGAGTAGTACACTGTTCCCACCCTCTGCCTCTCCTTAACAAGAAAATAAAGCCTAAACGCATACTCAACTACAAAAAAGCAGATATTGAAAAATTTTTTGCATGTTAACCGAGTTTTTGTGTTCTTTTCTGAACGAGTTTAGCAATCATACAACAAATGAAAACTGGATAATATATTGGGACTTCCTTAAAAAAATTGAAAATACGTGCATTCCTGTGGTTTCCTTCACATCACAAACAAGTGCTCCCTCGTTTTCAAAGAAGGTTAAAAGTTGCCTAAACAAAAAGAAAAGAGCGTACAAAAAAAGGCTTCGCAAATTAACAGTCACCGCACTTGGAATAGGTATAAAGAACTAGCTCGGGAGTCAGAAAAAGCTATTAATGCGGCGGCTGCATTTCCGATGGAGGCGGAAATGTTGTAGGCCCGTGTACTCAGATTTGGGTGCACGTTAAAGAACCCCAGGTGGTCAAAATTTCCGGAGCCCTCCACTACGGCGTCTCTCATAATCAAATGGTGGTTTTGGGACGTTAAACCCCACAAATCAATCAAAAGCTATTAAAGAAGCTAAGGATTATTATTTCAATGATACGCTGCCGAATCTGTTAAAATCTGATCCGAAAACGTTTTCGGGAGTTCTTAACCCTAAGAACACGGACACTCTAATAACATTAAAAGACGCAAATGGGTCGATTGTACCCACCTCTGAATGTGCTGAGGTTTTAAACAATGTCTTTAGCGAAGTTTTTGCAGACGAACCACCTCTTGACGAGTCCTGTTCCGTCACTCCTATTCCAATTACTTGCCCAAGCGAGCCATTTATCGTAACGGAAGTAGGTGTATCACGTGCAATTGCTAGACTTCCGCTTTGGTCCAGCCCTGGACCTGAGGGCATCAGCTCAAAACTACTGAAATTAACTAGTCACGTATCATCGTTTTTATTGTCCTTAATTTTTCAGCAATCGCTTGATTCTGGGTGCGTCCCTGACGATTGGAAATCTGGTCACGTTATGCCCATTTATAAATCTGGTGATCCCTCAAGTCCAAAAAACTACCGCCCGATTTTACTCACATCAGTTTGTTGTAAACTCCTCGAACATATAATTTACTCCCACATAATGAGACATCTTAATACTAATAAAGTACTCATCTTAATACTAATAAAGATTAGTACTAAAGACATCTTAATACTAATAAATCAACATGGGTTCAGGTACAAGCGGTCTTGCCAGACACAGTTATTTGAATTATCTACGGATTTACGAGACTCTTTGCACAAATCGGTTTACACAGATGCTGTATTTATTGACTTTTCTAAAACCTTCGACCGTGTTCCCCACATACGGCTACTCCAAAAAATAAACTGCCTAAAGTTAGACATAAAAACTACCCGCTGGATTCAGGAATTTCTATCTGGTCGCTCTCAAAAAGTAAATATAAATAATAATCTTTCCAGTTCCTGTGTCGTTAGGTCAGGAGTACCTCAGGGATCAGTTTTAGGGCCTTTATTATTCCTGATATATATTAATGACATTGCGAACAATATAACTTCAACAATTCGACTGTTTGCCGATGACTGTATAATTTATAGACAGATAACATGCACTGATGACGTAGCTATTTTGCAAAGCGATATAAATACCCTGGCTAAATGGTGCCACACGTGAAAAATGGAAATTAATACTGATAAAACAAAGGTCATGTCATTTTCTTCGAATCCAAATACTCAATTAAATTGATACATGTTATGCAGTTTGGATATTAAACGAACCTTCTCTTTCAAGTATCTTGGCGTGATATTTACTCCTGATTTAAGCTGGGCCATGCATATTGAACACGTAACAAACAAGGCACTAAAAAAACTTGGCTTTCTTAAGCGCCGTTTATATCTCGCTAACCATGAAACTAGACTTCGCGCTTACACTTCCCTCATCCGCGCAACCCTCGATTATGCTTCAATTATTTGAAACCCTCACACAGCTATATTGTCCGACTGTATTGAATCTATTCAAAACAAGGCTGCCCGCTTCATTTTACACTCATACTCGCCATACCAAAGTGTCTCAGCAATAAAAGAGATTCCTAATCTTCCAGAACTTAAAACTCGTCGTAAATTCTTCCGCTTGACCTTTTTTCACTCTCTGTATCATGGTATTACACCTTTTTCATGCGCTCATATTTTCCGGCCCATTATGTGTCCAATCGCTCTGACCATGCTCGTAAAGTGTCGTCCATAATTGCAAGGACCAAAACGTACCAAAATTCCCCTTTTGTGTTATCTGTTACCGAGTGGAACGAGCTTCCCAGCGAGACTGCGATGATAAATGATCCGTCTGCATTCCAATCAGCGCTGCGTACATTTCTTGATGTGTAATATGTCTACTGCTACTATATCTTACCCTGTTGTTATTTCTCGTGTACCAGCGAAACGATGAAGAACTAGTGCCATGCATATTCCTGGAATTGAAATGTACTGGAGATGTGAAATGAGCCATGTGTTACATCCTTGTCGTAAAATGTACCTTTTACCTAGTTATGTCTGATCGCTATGTGCGTTCCTTTTATATGAATTGATGTATACCTTGTTTTTAACAGTATTCCTCCTATGTAATGCCTCTCGAGGCCTTTAGGGTATTTAAATAAATAAATAAATAAATAATAATAAATCCTTAATGTTCTGCTCTCAAACCTCAAAATATCGCGGCTGTAATCGCTGAATTATGTTACCGAGTGTTTCAGAGATCTGGTTGCCAGCTTTCACGCACTAGCCACAAGCGAAGAACGCCACGCTAAATGAATACCAAAAACATGGCGTGTACGCACGCACCTACATGCTTGGACATGATGTACATGAATTTCCAACGTACACTTGCCATGCGTAGCAGCTCTATATTCTACAAAATGAACCCAATTGATGCGATACGAATACAATTTGAAGAAAGAAGGAACATTTATTTGTAAGTACCTCTATTTTCGTTATCCTCACAGTTTTGCATATTTTCTGGACAGGGGCTTTTTCGCGAAGCACTTGAAAGCATCATGCTTGTCACTGACAGTGAATGCATAGTTCACCAGCAGGGGCCTCAAAAACCGAACAGATATCAGCTTCATGAGCTTAGTTCTGTGAGCGTCATCCATCTCCTTGCACTTGAGCAGGTTTGAAGCACACAGTGCTGGCACAGCATACTTAACCAGGGTAGACAATGGATTTTTTAGAGTCGGATTGTCCTTCAGAGCACGATCCGCAAATGCCCTTAGCACGTCAACGGCAAACAGCAACTGGTCTGACGGGTAAAGTAGTCCACCTCGGTCCTGGCTGCAGATAGGTTGATTGCTGCAGTTGCACTGCAGATAGGTTGATTGCTCGCTGGCTTTGTGCAGACTGCAGTGCAACTTCCATAACACATGTGCTAGTTTATGACGCGGGCAATATAGCCCCCAACATAAACAGTTGCAGAAATTTCAAGTGACGGCAAGTGCTGAGGCAAGACTGTTGCATTGAGCCGTTGCAAAACGCATGCAGCTCTCTGGTGCTGAGGCAGCTGCTGTGTTAGCGAAGGAGAAGCTTCAGTGAGCAGTGTGCCTGTTGACATTTGGGCATATCTCTGCGTACAACGTTTGATACCATGCTGGATGCGGCAAGTCCAGTTTTTAAAACCTTCTCCAGCCCTCGCAAAACAAAACGAACATTAAGCATGTCATTGCAGCCAGAGGACATCCGCAGTGTTCCAAACAGCGACTCGATGGGGTCACTATTAAACTTACGCGTGAGCACAAACAAGAACTTCTCCTCTGTGAGCAGGTACTTGATACAGGCAACTGTGGAATATGTGGTCAGGAGGAATGCTTCATACGTTTCTTTCGTCGAAAATTCCTTTTGACTTCGACAGTTTTTTTCCAGTTCATCCTAGTACATGGGTAGCGTGACCTCGAGCTACTCCAGTCTTGCATCTTCAGCATCGTCAAACTGCCGAGTGTCAGGCCACTTTTTGTGGATGTGCTGAGTCGTTTCACTTGTATCATGCAGCACAAACCATCGATAGATGTTTTGCATGAAAATAATGGTCTGGCCTGCAGCTGCGAATGATACACTCGATGTATGCCCAGCTTGGTCTCTGAGATGCTCCAGGGCTGCAGTAACATCAGGCCAGAAGACCTGAATTGCCCTTGCGACATTCATCTTTTTCTATGTTATTCGGATAGACATGTTTTCGGCTGAGGTAGCGGACAGGCTTTACAACCAGGTCCTTCTGTAGGTCGTAGAGCTTCTTGATGTAGCAGGATGAGACCTCTCCTTTCGGACCAATGTCGTGGGCCAGAAACTGCGAGCGCACGTTATTTAAAACATGGCATGCATCAAAACTTAAAAAGAGGAGCCTGTCGTGGTCACAGGGATGTTCTACCCGGTACGTAAGAAGACCATCGCCCAAAAGTGTCATGGCATGGACGTTCACTCGGTGGTTATCACTCACTAAGCGAACTACCCTGAAACCAAATGCTTCTACTTTTTCAAGCAAAAAAATCAACAACTTGTGAAGCTGTGGGCCTGTTAAACCCTTGGTAAAATAGTAGGCCACTGGAATGCGATACGACGTCGAGAGTGTTGTAATTAGGAAGCAGAGAAGAGAGTTTGCTAAGGTGAGGTCCCCACCATGTTGTTTCAAAGAGACATCGGCGTGCCCCACAAAGCAATCCTGCTGTTTGTTGTACTGCAGCTTTTTCCTGATCTTCATTTCGTCGACTATAAGTGAACACACCCTTGACTGTCGTACAGTCAAGCTTTCGGCTTCTACTCTGAGGCGAGCTCCGGCGAGTTTGCTGAAGCCCGTTTCTCCACTGGTGGTTCCCAAGTAGTTGCTCAGAGTCTTTCTGCAAGGAAGCTTCAAAAGCATTTCCCCGCGGATGTGTTCGTACGCCCTTGTCGACAAATGCCTTAAAACTACACAACGTCGGGTTGTCACAGAGCAGCTCGGCCTCTTCTTCTTGAAGCTCTCAATCTGATCAATCAAAAATAAAGCTTCAGGTTCCTTTTCTTTTGCCCTTTCCTTGATGAAAGAAACATCCGCAACCAGGGCGTCCTCGTGCAGCTTTTTCAATTCCATTTTGTACTTGTCGATGGTCTGTTGCAGTCGAAGCAGCTGGCTCCTTAACTCCTTTTCTTTTCTTCTCCACTCCGCTTTCTCAGCGACAAGCACACTTGAAGTTGACCTGTTGTCTACCTGGACGCCTTGATCACGCAAGTTGGCCTCCGACGATGTGTCCATCGCGCAACAATCCGACATATCCGCCACTGCTGAAGCAACGTTGACACTCGCGGAGTCGCTGCGCCATTGTAGCACTCACTCGTTTGTCGATGCTTGCTGTATTTCTCGCGGGAGTTGATTTCGGCTGGAGATAGGGCGGGTATTCTTCAAACACTGACGGCACAGCCCCTTTCTTTAGGCGTCACCGCTTGCTTTCGATGAAGTCCTCTTCTTTGAAGTGGCGACTGCATACTTTGGTGTAGCATGGGGTGGTGTTCGGCGACCACTTGTCTCGTCGTATTGCGTCAAGCCAGCGCGTTCGAACGTCTGCGTCAGCGGGTAGTTCATGAAAGGAAAGCCCTGCCGGTTTCTTTTCCTCATCCGATTTGCACAGCGGAACACAGCAGTAGGCTATCAGTAAAGCATTCTACGCATGTACTTGCCGAAAACTGTCCCACAAAACGAACTTGCGCACCACTGAACGGGCAGCACGCAACACCCGGACAGAATGGCAACAGCGGCTGGATGGATGGATGGATATGGCTGTACCCTTTATATCGGGCGGTGGCTAGCGCCACCAATGTGTAATACCTAATGAAACAAAAACTATATTTATTTTTTTCCTTTAAATAGTCAGGTCAAGGATTCATACTTTGCAGTGAAGGGTTTAATTTTCACTCGTGCCTTGTCTTTAGCCACCAATCAGATAACCTCCTTCTAGTTAAGTCTACCGGCTTAAAGTTTATTTAGCCCTCCCGATCCCTAAACCCCAGTGCTTTGAAAAACTCTGCGCCATCATCCTGAACTATAGGGTGAAGCCCTTTACAGAACATTATCAAATGTTTGGCAGTTTCTTCTTCCTCTCCACACGCACTGCATACTGTGTCTACCCCTTCGTATTTGGCCAAATATGTCTTGGTTCGCAGTACTCCCGTCCTGGCCTCAAATAGTAGAGAACTACTCCGAGTATTGTCTAGATCCTTTCCTTGGCTCCCTGTTTACCCAGCGCCCCTAGCGGGAGCGGAGAAAAGTGGCGTTCGACGGCCCCCTGATGGCAGTGTGCCCGGCACAGATTTTTATACAGGAGGCACTGCTTCGAAGGTTGCGCCGTTTGGTGGTGGAGATATGAGAACAGTAACTGCTTAAAACTGGGTTGTACTTAGCGCCACCACTAACCATCCCGATAAATTTAGCGTTGTTTCAAAACAACAACAGTAAAAATACGTTTGGATTGTGCTGTATTGCTTCTTGAACGTTTAAAAACTAGTGCCAACATATTTTAATAGTAATCAACAATAGTTAGGTACTTATTAACAAGTTACTAACACTTTTTACTTTGCTCTACGGTCCCCAAGTTGACGCAAGCCTTCTTTTCCCTCATTGGCTGTCTCATAGCCTCCTATATAACTTTTGTGCCCGCGCATTAGCGCTAAATACATTTGCGCCATCAGTCCCTCATAGTTTTGGCGCTTGCCGCCAGAAGCCGCACCAATCCCATAATAACAGCAGACGACGCGGCCTATGCACGCTTGCGTTTATGACGGTCTAGAAACCGTTTACATTGCATTGGATTATGCGTATACGTTAAGAAGTGCGCACACATAAAATTTTTAACACAAGCACTTTATGCAGAATGCAATGCGAGCTTTTTTATTTGATTTCGCGCTCAAAGCTTGAGCACTTTTGGAGACAGTGGTTTGACATGAAAATCTTTCGCCAAGTCGTGTTTGTCAGTCACACTCGTCGCGAAGTTTAGAAAAAGTGGGCGGAGAAACTTTCAAAAGTTTCTGCAAAACCTCCAAAAGTTTTTCATGGTGTCCCGTGGTCGAGCACTTGAGTTTGTCACGTTTCTGTAGTATTTCCGCGGCGTTGTCAACGGCAGCCTTCAGTGGCTGGTTCATCTTTCTCTCTCTTGCGAGTAAAACTTCCGCGTAATTCTTTAGAGAATTGAGAACCATTACGAGCTCAGTTGACGGATAGAGGAGGCCACCTCTGTCCCGGTGCCTAACTAAGGCATCCGATGGCGCAGAGGTGTTTGGTTTAGTCACCAGAGTGAAGCATTCATCACAGGACATGGTTTCGTGGACTGTTCTTGCAATATAGCCACCAACCATTGCTAGTGCAGCAACATCTGGCGTTGGGAGCAACGTCTTCCCCCTGTCGAGGCTCTCCTCGAGGGTCTCGGTTGTTTCTGCTGGAAATTCTTCACCGTCATTCTGCGCTGCTCTTGCCGATCGCTGTAGGAGTGCTGATGAGGAGCAGCTGCTGCTGTCTGCAGTAATCACGTTGCTGCTGCTGGACGTGCAGGCTATGTCAGCCTTCAGTGCTTTCTCAATCCCAGACAAAACTGCCCTCACGTCTCTCTGGTCGTTCGAGCCTGCAGATTTCCTCAACCACCCAAAGAAGACCTCTATTGGGTCAGAGGACAACTTTCTAGTCAGAACGAAACGGAAGCGTGTGGCCTTGAGAAAGTACCGAACGCCCTTCACGTTTGAGATGGTTGTTATCAGCAAGCCCTCGTACGTTTCCTTGGTCAGAAAATTCTTAGCCGTGCTCTGCTGCTTGATTTAGGCCAGGTAGTCAAGAAATGATGTTTCAAGCTAATCTAGCCGTTCGTCGTCTTCGGATTCGTACTGCTTGCAGTCCGGGTTGTTCCGGTGGACATGCTGGGTGCAGTTGCTTACGTCCTTGAGGGTGAACCACCGGTACATGGTGTCCATGAATACGACGGCTGGACCAACGTGGGCGAAGCTTGCGTCACATGTATGACCTGCCTGCTCTTTCAAGAGCTTCAGGGCCGCCGTCACAGGTGGCGAAACGACTTGCACTGCCCTCCTGACGTTCATTTTTTCCATGCTAGTCGGATGTACGTGCTTTCTTGTCAAGAACCGCACTGGCTTGACAATACTGCGCTGTTGCATTTTGTAGAGGTCTTTCAGGTACTGGGCGGTTATTTCGCCATCCTTTCCGATATCGCGTGACAGAAACTGTGACCGTACGTTTTTAATTAAATGGCACTGATCGAAAGCGAGAAAAAGTTTGCCATCTTGATTTGTCGGATGTGGTATGCAGTGCTTTAGGTTACCCCCACATAGCAGTTGGAACGCCTTCACGTTAATCCGATGGTTGTCGGTAACGATCCGCACGATTCTAAAGCCAATACTCTCAACTTCTTTGAGTACGTTCATCATGATCTGGTGAAGGTTTTCACCGGTGCAATTTCTAGTAAAAAGATAGGCTACGGGAATCTTTTATCTCGTTGACAAGCCACTTAAATTGAAGCAAAGCAGCGAGTTTGCAAGAACTGGCTCTTCTGGCTTGCCTGGTTGCTTCTACGGCAAGCAGTCGCCGTAGTCTACTTCGCCAACGAAGGCATCTCTCTGCTTGAGATAGAGTAAGCGCTGCTTCACCCTCATTTCGTCCACAATGAGTGAGCACGCCTGTGACTGAGCACTCGTGTGTGAAGCGAGCTCAGCTGACAGCCTCTGCTCAATCAAGTCTGTGACATTTACTTCATTGCGTGACGAACCGAGGAAGCGTTCCAGCGTGCTTCGACAGGGTAGGCGGAGTAGCCCTGAGCTCCTTGAGTGTTCGTATGCCCTCGCTGTGAGGTTACGAAGGATCACTGCGTGGCGGACTGTAACTTCGGACCACGTTGGTTTCACCTTCTGAAAATTTTTGACCTGCTCCAGCAGTATTGAGGCAGCCAACTCATTTTCACTTTCCTGCCTCCAAAAACGCTGGGACATAGCAGTCTTCTTTAAGTTTCTGAAGCTCCCTTTTAAATTTTTCAACAGTTCCTTTGAGCCTTTCAACCTGCGCCCTCAGTTCGCGTTCCTTACGCTTCCACTTCCGTCTTTCGATGGTTGGCAACGAAATGCATGAGGCTACTTGCCTCACGCATTTTCACCTGCGCCGTTCTCGGTACGAAGCCTTGGTCAGTCCTGCTGCTGGAGTTGGGCACTTCTTCAGCAAGTTGGGCGTCCGAAGGGCACGACTGGCCATGTCGTAAGTCCGTAAACACATGTGGTGCACCACCACCGACTGCTCTTTTTTTTCTTGCTGGTTCGTCAGTTAATACAGCCGCAGCACGCTTTCTGAGGGCCGCATCGCTTCTTTCGGTTTGTTTGCAAGGTTGCAATTACGACGGGTACTCGTGGAAGACGCTGGGCACAGAGCCTTTCTTCAGTCTTCGCATCGTGCACCCTTCTTTGAAGTCGGACGGGACGAAGCGTCGGCTGCAAACGGTAGAATAGCAAGATGTGCTGTTCGGGGTCCAGTTGTCTCTCGAGATTACCTTAAGCCACTTCTCGCGAAGTTTTTGGTCGCCCGGAATTTCGTGAAAAGATACTCCGGTTTCTTTCCGGTCGCTCCATAATTTGCAGCGTGGTACGCAGCAGTACGGCATTGTGGAGCATTCGGGGCGCAGCCAAACTTCTGACCATGCATGGGCAGTCGCCTTTCTTTTTACGGTAGTGCTGCAGATAACAAAAATACAGCGTTTAGGCGCAATTTCTTGCAGCAAGCAGATTTATTAACGATATAACACTTTTAACAAAGAACTTACCCGAATCGCACTTGATACAGTCACGGTTGTCTCAGCGAGCGCTGCAGTTAACGAAGCTCTTGGGGGAGACTATTGTGCCAGAAAAAACATCAAGGGCAAGCAGAAAACACAATGGGCCAAGCAGAGTTTTACATTGACCACGGCAAACCAAATTTGCGCGTGACGGGAAAAAACCGCGGCGTAGCGGTGTGCGCCTGCTGCTGCAGCAAGCGCGGTGCGAGCTGGATGGATGGATGAATATGGCTGTACCCTTTAGATCGGGCGGTGTCTAGCGCCACCAAGCCGTAATACCTTATGAACCAAAAACTATATTTATTTTTTTTCCTTAAAAAGCGAGTTTGAGGATTCGTACTTTGCAGTGAAGGGTTTAATTTTCACTCGTGCCTTGACTTTAGCCACCAATCAGATAACCTCCTTCTAGTTAAGTCTACCCGCTTAAAGTTTATTTTGGCCTCCCGGTCCCTCAGCTGTTAGCTTTAGTTAGCTATTACACTTTAGTTAGCAATTTAGTTAGCTATTTAGCTATTTAGTTAACACTTTAGTTAGCTATTATGGGATGCGAGCGCTCCTGGCGGAGCGCCGAGGCGCAAAACGAGAGAATCGGGGGACGGCGCTGAGGGACCGACCGCTCAGGCACAAAGTTATTGAGGAGGCCATGAGGCTATGGCTATCTGCTTCCCTTGTCCTCGCGACCGCTGCGGACCGGCCACTTTTTGACGTCACCGACGAAACGCCTCCATCCGGATTTGGAATTTGTATATAATTGCACCACAGGGCAGAAAAAAGAAAATTTAAGCTGCCTCAGCAACGCCAGCGACGAGCCAGATTACATTTGTGAGTATGAGTTACTGTTATGCTGTACGAGTGCCTTGTTGTTCATACCTGTCACGTGCATCTTAATCAACCGCTCGCCGTGGTGTGCGAGTATTCGGCGAGTAAGTAGGACGAACAGTCGCGGCTAGTCACGTACGTGCGACCCGAGTCATCGATCTTTTTTCTTTCGATTCGAGGGCACATAGTGGAGTACTGGTAATGTTTTAATGTGCAACTTGTGTAAGTTTACCGCAACATGACGGGAGCCTATGTCATCTGCCAATGCCTCGGGTATCTTTTAGAAAAGTGCCTTCCTGTCACCAATGATATTTTTATGTGCTTGGGTGTCAAACTCGTGCAGTGTATCGGCTGTGTGAGCTAAAGGTGCATACACGTAGCACATGTCGCACCATTTTGCATAACCGCGTCTTTACGATGCACCTAAAACAAGGTCAACTGCTGCAGTCTGCCGTGGGTTCAGCGTGGCCATTATGTGGAGTGTGGCTCATTGCAACTAGATGAAGTTTTCTGTGTGGGAGGCTAGTACGCTAGACAAGGCTTGTGTAATTTGCTAGCTACATTAGATGTAATGAGCAGCGACGTTTGAAAGCTTCGTGACATCAATACGAGTAAATAAAAGTGGCATCAACATTTATGTCAGTTACTTCGCAGCAGAGAAAGTTACGGTGGTGATTATGTGCTACTAGCGGGGTTAGCTTGGCCTTCCTGTCACCAATGCTATTTTTATGTGCCTGGGTGTCAAACTTGTGCAGTGTATCGGCTGTGTGAGCTAAAGGTGCATACACGTAGCACATGTCGCACCATTTTGCATAACCGCGTCTTTACGATGCACCTAAAACAAGGTCAACTGCTGCAGTCTGCCGTGGGTTCAGCGTGGCCATTATGTGGAGTGTGGCTCATTGCAACTAGAGGAAGTTTTTGAAAGCTTCGTGACATCAATACGAGTAAATAAAAGTGGCATCAACATTTATGTCAGTTACTTTGCAGCAGAGAAAGTTGCGGTGGTGATTATGTGCTACTAGCGGGGTTAGCTTGGCCTTCCTGTCACCAATGCTATTTTTATGTGCCTGGGTGTCAAACTTGTGCAGTGTATCGGCTGTGTGAGCTAAAGGTGCATACACGTAGCACATGTCGCACCATTTTGCATAACCGCGTCTTTACGATGCACCTAAAACAAGGTCAACTGCTGCAGTCTGCCGTGGGTTCAGCGTGGCCATTATGTGGAGTGTGGCTCATTGCAACTAGAGGAAGTTTTCTGTGTGGGAGGTTAGTACGCTAGACAAGGCTTGTGTAATTTGCTAGCTACATTAGATGTAATGAGCAGCGACGTTTGAAAGCTTCGTGACATCAATACGAGTAAATAAAAGTGGCATCAACATTTATGTCAGTTACTTCGCAGCAGAGAAAGTTGCGGTGGTGATTATGTGCTACTAGCGGGGTTAGCTTGGCAGACAACAAAAGCAGGTCTGACTTAAGTTTTCGTTTTTCCTTGCTTTGCGAGCCAAACAACCTTTCACCTTTCAGTTCGTTTTGAAAATTCGCTCGTGGCGAGTCAGAAACAAAATATGAAATTTCAAGTAAGAATTCATATGAATTCCTTTGTTTGCCTTGTCTGTTAGCTTCGTGTGGTTTTAATAGTGTTAAAGCCTCCCATTCCCCATCTAGTGATGCTGCTTCTGCCCACAAATGTGCGAAACTAAGTTTCCTGCACCATCCTAATAAAATAATTGTAAATTATGCCATGCTGCACCACAGGGCAAGGCTCCTTTTGTCGTTGCATAAGTCAGTTGCCATACTTTGGGGTGGTTGTTGCCAGACATCCGCTAAATTTGGCGGAAATTTTTTTTCTGTTGTTGTGGCTTTTTCGTAAGAGTTTGGTGCCATCCGCGGTGCATTTCGCGAGTGCATGAGCGACGCTGGCCGTTTTAATTAACGGAATGAACTGAGCCTAGCAGAAGTCGAGCGTGGTGCTTCCGTGCACTTATGAGGCCATTTTAATACCGTTTTAAATAATGGAATGAACTGTGCATTACAGAATTCGTTTTAATTAACGGAATGAACCTAGCCTAGCAGAAGTCGAGCGTGGGTCTGCCGTGCAATTAGTACCCCGATTAACCAGCCTTGGAACGCTTACTCATCACATGTATATACGAGTCCGAACAATATGTCTTGTGCTGACACAGTTAGGGGAAGCGTAGCGTTTCCCGTCATAGCGCGCGGTCGACGCGACCGATCAGCTGAGAAAAAAAAGAAAAGTAAGGGGGGAGGGGGCAGCGCATCACCTCCTGCGACTCTATTCAGTTTTCCCCGTCATCCCTAATACTGAGACGCGATATCTTAATTGCAGAGCTGCGCACACAGCAAGAGAACGCGCCTCGACTTCTGCTAGGCGCGGTTCATTCCGTTAATTAAATTGACCTCTTAATTGCGCAGCAGCACCGCGCTCGACTTCTGCTAGGCGCGGTTCATTTCGTTAATTAAATTGACCTCTTAATTGCGCAGCAGCACCGCGCTCGACTTCTGCTAGGCGCGGTTCATTTCGTTAATTAAATTGGCCTTTTAATTGCACAGAAGCGCCAAGCTTGACTACTGCTAGGCGTGGTTCATTCCGTTAATTAAAACGACCAGCGTCGCTTGTTCGCGAAATGCACCGCGGATGGCCCCGAATTCTCACGAAGAAGCCACAACTACAAAAAAAAATTTTTGCAGTCAAACTTAGCGTCAGTCTGGCAACACTGACCCTCCCAGTCTGGCAATTACTTATGAAACACCAAAAGGAATCTTGCCCACCAGAGTCCCATGTTTGACAGTGTGTATCAAAGGAAATAGCATTGCTGGTCTAAACATTTGCCGCTTGATTTCGAGGCCACCAATCTCGCAGCCATGCACCAAGGATTATTTTAATACCCGAACAGTGCTGGTGCTGGCACGCAATATGTGCTATACTGCATGCAGCCAGAAACCAGATACAATATATAACCACCCAGAGGTGGAAATTCAGTTGTGGTGAAAAAGTTGTGCGCAAGTGCACAACAACGATAAAGCTGTTAAAATTTTTTGAAACGGTGCTGTAATAGCGGAGTTAAATGCGTTTGATTATCTAAGCACAGTAATCACTCCTTTTATTCTTCTTTTCACTACCCTCCATTGGTAGTGAAGACGCTCTCCCGAAGACGCTTTGCCCTCTTACCAAGCATCTCTCCCAATCTTGTGCGGCATGCATCATCAATGACATATTGCTCCAAACACTGTCTGGTTACGGTTGCCGTGACTCCACCCTCTGTCAACTTTGTGCTTGTTGGCGAATCGCTGTTGCTGTGCCAGCCGGTGCTTATACGAATAGTGTCTGTATGAACCCTGTCCTACGGACCACTGTACCTCATTTGCAAGCACGTGCATGCATGCGGGCATCACGACAAACGAGGAGTGGCGTGGACAGCTTCTTGCAGGCTAACAGGAAGTCATAGGTGCTCGCTTGACCAATTGCAGCATACTTATTCTGCACGTCAGATTAAACTTCTTGATGTCACGTGCCAGCCCGAAAGGCAGGGGGGGATCGTTTCTTGGAATTTGTGAAGCACTGGCGGCTTGTTGCGCTGCCACGTAGAGAATCACAGATCATGCAACATTTTGCATATGATGCACATGTTTACTTCGAACGTTTGAAAAATATTATAGGAGTTTGTTTAGGGGCCATTTAAATGGACCGTAGCAGTCGCCGGATTTTAAAATAAAAATTGCTTTAGTTATTTGCTATTCATGAGGAACAATGCAGGATGGCTGAGAAGAGGCTATAGCGAGACACAGCGGGGGGCTAAGGAAGCTCTGTTACACCATTGCAAAGCGTAATTTACTAGAAATGGCTTATGTCGACATGGGGGTTAATTTGTAAGTGTTTTATTTAGAATGGGAGGAGATAGAATGAAAGAACAAGAGGGATCAAAAAGCTTGTAGGCAAGCTAAGAGAATTCGGAAATGCTTTCAACACATGTAAAAATATAAAATGAATACAGCACATCATCAATATTGGCACGTGTTGTTTTTAAAAGCGTAAGATTGCATATTGGCATGACTTCAGCCATTTATTTGTGTCTTGAGTAGATGCTAGGTGGTGTTGCAATTCGGAGGAGTCATTTTGTTGTGATTTTCCTAGCAGGATTATGCTAAGTGAGGTGCAGAACAGGCTAATTCGGTTCTTTGGGCTCAAGTGCTTCATTTCAATCGAATCCATGTTGTACGGATGCCATTTTGGCTCCATTTTATTGTTGCAATGCGGCCTCCACCCGTTCTATGCACCTTCCATGGCTATTCTGATGTCTAGACTATGAGAATAGCCTTGACCGATCTAGTGCGGCTCCATTTCATTCTTTTGTATCATGTCTGCCCTGTTCAAGATAGAATAGTTACAAAATAACCCCTCCGATTTATCGCACATCTATCTTGAAATGAAACTTTTTACTCTTTGTTTATATTTCAAATAAATAATGCTTTGTTGCTGTAGTCATCAACGTACGCTATATATAGCATTAACACACAAGTAAAATTTTTTAAACTTTTAAGTCTTCTGTGTGTGAAAATAAAATGAAAGGTGTATCCATAAAGTAGGTGCTGATTAGCTGGTATTTCATTGAATACCCTTTTGAGGGGGCATGTGCTCGTAAACAGCGCAGTAGGTGTAGCACAGTAGCACAGTAGGCTCGTAAACAGCACAGTAGGATTCGCGGCCAAAGTGGCAGCTGTGTAACCGCTGTGTTCTGCCGTTCTAGGAAGAAGAGCCTTGCCTCGTGCCTACTGCTCCGTGCCGCCTGGCCGCTGACTACCGACGGAAGATATCGACAAACATCTCATCCAGCTAAGTCATATGGAAAAACAGGGCTTGTCTGATCTTTTGACGTCACGCGCCACCAGGACACTATAAAACCCCCGGCAACGCATCAACCCTTCGGGATTCGCGGCCAAAGTGGCAGCTGTGTAACCGTTGTGTTCTGCCGTTCTAGGTAGGAATTTTTCCACTCAAATTTTGTACTGAAAGCTTCTGTGGCCGCTGATCCCCCCCTTTTGTTCCTTGATTGATAGATATGTGGGGTTTAACGTCCCAAAACCACTATATGATTATGAGAGACGCCGTAGTGGAGGGCTCCGGAGATTTATACCACCTGGGGTTCTTTAACGTGCACCCAAATCTGAGCACACGGGCCTACAACATTTCCGCCTCCATCGGAAATGCAGCCGCCACAGCCGGGATTCGAACCCGCGCCCTGCGGGTCAGCAGCCGAGTACCTTAGCCACTAGACCACCGCGGCGGGGCTCCCTTTTGTTCCTATGGGTGTCGACGTGTGCACCTATCGGGTGCGCATCGGCAGGTTTTTTGCATGTCGCTCGCTACAGTGCCTATCTCAAAGCCATTCTGCCCCCGGAATGAATTTAATCAGCGTTCTCGGTCCGAGGCCCTCGACACTACTGCTGTTCACGTGCTTGGCATTGCTGCTGCTTTGTGCAGGTGACGTTGAATCGAACCCAGGGCCTAAGATCGAGGACGTTCTAACTTTGTTAAAGAACTGCCACGAAGAAACTATGACTAACCTTAACGCAATGAAACAAAAAATCGGCAGCAATGAGGCCCGTTTGACTGATATCGAAAAAGCTGTGAACAATCTGTCGGAATTCCAGAAAACTTTTGACGTAGTGGCTGATTCTGTGCAGGAAGTTAAGGCGAATGTTTGTAAAACAAATGAAGGTCTTGCGGATGTCGTTGATGACATGAACAACCGAATGAGGCGTAACAATCTTATCATTAAAGGCCTTCCGGAAGAAGAAAATGAAGGATACGCAAAATCGGAACGTGTTGTCAAAGAGTTTCTTTCAACCCACCTTGAAATCGAAGATGGAGGCATTGAGAGAGCCCATAGACTTGGGAAACCCCGGCCTGACTTTCACCGTCCCATTATTGTTAAGTTTCTTAACATTGAATCAAAACTGGAAGCCCTTAGTAACGCCTCGAAATAGAAAGATCTTAAAGAGCCCAAAGTCTGGCTAGAAGAAGATTTTTCACCCAAAGTACAGCTAGCCCGAAAAAAGCTGCGCGATTTCGCGAAATCGAACAGAAATACACAGTGCGCTTTAATAAACTGCGCATGCACAACTCCACTTTTTGTTATGATGCTGCAAATGACTGCGTTGTCAAGGTAGCCTCAACGAAAGCGCCCGCCCCACAATGAAGTTCTAAAGGGCCTCTTTACAAAACTAAGTCAAGCAAACCCTTATCCTTACTCGTAGCAAATTTTCGTAGCATCTATAGCAAAATTGACGCCCTAAATGCTATTTTGTTCACGTGTTCGGCTGATATATTTGTAGGCAGCGAAACATGGCTATCTGAAGACGTTCCAAACATTGACCTAACACTTCCCTCGTCATTTGCGCTCTTCCGCAAAGACAGAGCGGGCTGCCGAGGGGGAGGAGTTATAATCAGTGAGAAATCTGGTTTTCACCCATCTCTTATTTCCATTCCCTGCCCTCTTGAAATTGTTTGGGTTTCTTGCTATTTTGAACATGTTCACTGCGTCATCGGTGCCTGCTACCGGCCACCTGATAGCCGGCAGGATTTCGTAGAAGTTCTTAACGATTCGATCGATTCCATTTTCCTCAAGTTCCCGAGTTGTCTGTTAATTCTTGCCGGTGACTTTTTTTTATCCTGATATTGACTGGGCCTCCCTAACCGTTCATGCTCAACGCAATTGCCATGAACAACTAAGCTTTCTGCGCTTACTTCATTATCATAATCTCGAACAACTCGTACATGAACCGACGCGTGGCGACCACATACTAGATCTTGTCCTCACAAATAACCCACAGCTTGCTAAAACAAACATACTGGACAAAATCAGTGACCATAACGCCGTACATTGCTCGTTGTCATTACCACGTGCCGACAAATCTAAAGTGAAGAAACGCATCTTTAACTACAGCCGAACAAACACTGAAAAACTAAACGGTTTGTTGCAGAGCTTCTCTGAAGACTTTGAACACAACTTTGCACATCGTTCAGTACAGCATAACTGGTGTTTGTTCCGCGATAAACTAAAGGAAGTGGAGGAATTGTGTGTACCTAAACTATCAAAAAGCGAAAGAGTAAATGACCCTTGGTTTACTCGAGAAGTAAAAAAAAGCTTAAATAAAAAGAAAAGAGCCTACCAGAAAGCCACTAAAACGAGCGACCTCCACGACTGGCTTAAATACAAGAGTACATCCAGCGCGTGCGCGGATGCAATTCGCAAGGCCGAAAATGAATTTTACAATTGCACGCTACCAAACCTTTTAAAAACAGACCCTAAAAAATTTTGGAATGTTATTAATCCAAAGAACAACAACTCTGCCCCACCCATCACAAGTGAAGATGGCAAGACCTTGCCTGTTGCAGCATGTGCTCAAAAACTGAACACCTACTTCTCTCAAGTTTTCACTGCTGAGCGACCACTAGATAGCTCTCTTGATTTGCCGTCACTAACCGTTCAACATCCGTTTTCCGCTATCGTAATCACTACGCATGGCGTAGCCTGCGCAATAGATCGTTTGGCACTCAAGACTAGCCCCGGACCAGACGGAATTAGCGCGAAACTTCTAAAATTAACAAGTCCCTTTTTGTCATACTTTCTTTGTTTGATTTTTCAACAATCACTTGATTCATGATTTCTACCAGATGATTGGAAATCAGCGCATGTGACCCCAATTTTTAAGTTTGGTGACAATACAGTTCCCAATAACTACAGGCCAATTTCACTAACATCAATCTGTTGTAAATTACTCGAACACATATTATTCACGCATATGATGAACCACCTCAATCTGAATAAACTGCTCCTAAACAGCCAACATGGGTTTCGTAAAGATCTATCTTGCCAAACACAACTCTTTGAATTGGTAACTGACCTTCATTCTTCTCTAAACGTGTCCCGTCCTGTTGATGCAATTTTTGTTGATTTCTCGAAAGCCTTTGATCGCGTGCCACATAAACGTCTGTTACTAAAAATTCGCCAACTCTAACTCGAACAAAACACAACACGATGGATAGAAGAATTTTTAACTAATCGTTTCCAGACAGTCAAGTTAAACAATCATATTTCTAACCAAACAAGTGTTTCATCTGGGGTCCCTCAGGGGTCAGTGTTAGGTCCTCTTTTATTCCTGATTTACATCAATGACATAGCATGCAGCCTAAAATCACCAATTCGCTTGTTTGCGGATGATTGCGTAGTGTATAGAGAAATATCTAATCCAGACGATACAAATATCTTACAATCTGATCTTACTAGGCTAGAGGAATGGTGTAGCCGCTGGCAAATGGAAATGAATGTAGAAAAAAACCAAACACCTAATGTTTAGTCCTACCCCTGAGACAGTTCCCGCTAACTACAAAATAAATGATACTCCAATAGATTCAGTTCAATCGTTTAAATATTTAGGTGTGTTCTTTACGGCGAATTTAAAGTGGACGTGCCACATAGAATACATATCTACTAAAGCCCTTAAAAAAACTCGGCCTTCTCAAAAGGCGCCTACATTTAGCCACCAAGGAAACCAGGTTTCATGCATATAATTGTCTTATCCGGCCCTCACTAGAATACGGTTCAATCATATGGCATCCGCAGGGCGCAAACCTAACTAACCTTTTGGAATCTGTCCAGAACAAGGCAACCTGGTTCATCACGTCCTCGTACTAACGTTACCAAAGCGTATCTTCTTTAAAGAATTCACTTCATCTTCCCTCGCTTGCCATGCGCCGAAAGTTGGCTCGACTATCTTTTTTTTTCATTCGCTGTACCACAGTAGCACGCCGTTTGCCCAGCTTCATATCATTCCACCACCTCATATCTCCGCCCGGGTAGACCACACTTTCAAAGTTAAACCAATTTTCGCTAAAACAGAAAGATATAAAAACTCTCCTTTAGACCTTGCAATCGCACAATGGAACGCGTTACCTGCTCACATCGCAGAACTGTCCGATTCATCATCTTTTCAACATGCACTCAAAACCTTTTTTGAAGTTCTTTGATGACGCATAAACCTTTATTTTGTTTTTCTTCTTCTTCTATGTTTCTCTCTGTATTTTTTCTTTTTCTTTTTTTTTGCGCACACTGTTGTTGAGTGTACTGATCGCGCTTTTTTGTTCTTGTTTACTGTTTATAAAGTGCATTTCGCGTGAACCCCTTTTTTCATTCAATGTAATCTATTGTTGTTTGGCGTTGTTTCTGGATTGCACTTTCAGTTTCTTGATGCAGTAGACATGTATACCATCTCTGCCTGCATTTATGTTCTGTACTGTACTTGTGATCATAACCCCACTCTATCCCCCCCCCCCTATGTAAAGCCCATTCGGGCCTTTAGGGTATTTAAATATATAAATAAATAAATAAATAAATAAAATATTTGGGTTCACGTCATCACTTTCGGGGCTTATTTGCACTTTACAGTTTCACGCCGTTTGCAGCGGGGCAGTTGTGTATCGCCTACTGAACATTTGCGAAACCACCTTTGTGCGTAAACAGTGGGAGCGCACACACAATTAAGGGTAACAGATTTGCCAGAACAGCATTTCTTCAGTTTTGAACAGTGTTGACACATAAGAGACATGAGAGACATCTATTAACATTTTACGGCACACAAACGTGGATACAAGATTTTTTATGAAGGAGGATCACCTAGCATATTTACTCTTCTTGGGGTATAAAAAATAATAATAACAGGCGGAGGATCACAGCATTCTGTTTGCCCTTATGAAATTGGCCGCCGCCTCTTAAAGAGCACATAGAATGCTTGAAAAAGTACACATAGTGAAGCAATACGTGTGTAAACCACACCACCAAATGTTACCTTATTAAACTCCACAATAAACAAGTAACTATAAGCAACATGTTCGAGCACAACCATTACATTAGAGGAGAATCGATGACATGCAGAACTTGCGTGGCTAATATGTAATTGTTATCGCAATATAATCGACAAAGTAGTGCTGTAAACAGCAGGAGAGGTAAGCATGAGTAGTCGTGGTTGAACTTTGAAGCTCGTGCAAAGGCCGGTTTGTCTGTGCCTGCATTCGCACGGTGTCAAAACTGTTTCATTCTGGCATGGCATGAAAGAGCGTGCTGTGATGAGTGCCTATGCTGTCCCACATCTGAATAGAACGGAGAACATAAACAGGCATTTAATTGTAAGCAGCGAAATGAGCAACAGATCTGGCCCTTCACTTCAGCGACGAGGAAGTGAAATAACATAGAGGTTAATCTCCTGCAAATATTTTTTTAGCATGCCAGTTTCCTCAGTCTTAGCAACATGGCACACGAAAATTTGTTGGCATTGCTGCCCCTATCTGCCACCACACGTTAATATGGACATTCCGTGCCTGCACAGGTGGAGTGTGCCGAGCCTTCAACATTGCAGAGATGCCCTCGGTGTCTGCTAGATGGCAGCAGATTCTACACAAGGTCTGTGCAACGCTGTCGGGTGTTTCAAAAACACATCAGTTTTCCAATTATTTCTTTTTTTCTTAGCCTAGCAAGTGTTGTCGTCCTGCCACAATAACAAGGAATTCATTTTTCTCGTGCTGTTGACCTGTGGTTTGCATTCTAAGGCTTGTTTAGGGCAGTGTGTTGGCTATCGCTGGGACACCAGTGCTAGTACAGAGTGGCAAGTTTCAAAATGTCTCGTAAGTGCCTTCTATTTATAGAAACCAGAAAAGCTGAAGTCTCAAAGTGACAATTTCCTTAAGTGCTGAGCTCCTGGTAGTCATTTGCTCTTTAATGTTGAGCATTTTTTAGCGAACTAAAAGCACCTTAACCATATCTGTCTGTCAGTCGGTCTATGTAGTATCTATCTGATCGATCGATTTAATCTAGCCTATTAAGTTTGAGCGCTTTGTGATTGTCTCCTTAACTTGACACCTTAGGTCAGCAACTCACTTATGAGTTGATTTAGTCGAGACTCGCTCATACTCAAATAAGCCATGTGCTTGAGTGAGTAAGGGTGAGTAATATTTGAGCGAGCTTGAGGTCGAGCGAGTCTGGTTCAAGAAAACTTTGGTGGGTTAGAATGAGCTCAGGCGCGAAGTATGTATAAGTGAGTTTGAGTGAGCTCTAATTTTTTGCCAACTAATGTTTGACATGAAGCAAAACTTGCATGACAGGAAAGAGTATGTTATAAAAGGATTTGATTCAGCAATTCACTGACATTTGGTTTCTATAATATACGAGATGTTTATTTACACTACTTACAAATGCGTTAGAGAGCCAAGAATCTATGGTTGACCGTTTTCGAAAAGTCTCTTGTCACTGTCTTTTCGACCGCTGATTCACCCTGCACCGACCACTTGTCTTCCTCTATTGCTTGTTGCACCGTTCAGTGTACCAAGGGTCGGTAATGCAGTTTCCCTAACATATTGGGCGTGAGGCCCACCACCGGAGGCGCGAGTGCTGAAATTGCTGTGACGTGCAGTGTTGGATCACGTGATCTCGCCTCGCACTGAAAAAGGAAAGCTGGCGGTTGCATGTGTGATTCTACTGTGACTTTGCAGCGTCATCATTTTCGAACAGCGTTGTTTTGCTCTGGCTTCATCTGTGCGGACTTCTGCAGACTACACAATCCGGAAAGACAGCAAAAGTTACCGGCGACATGCCACAGTGCGCTACATACGTGAGGGCACTCTCACGGCGGCTTGCAGTGCCACTGTCTCCTCTCTCTTTTTGTGTTGTGGTTGTTATTCAACTATGGGGTTAACATGAGCACCGACCATGAATGCTCGCATAAAAGCGGAACATTTAGGTTTCCGCACGGGAGCCCTGTCACAACTAATAATGAATGTGCGAACAGTCCAATTATATATATTTCAAAATAGGATGTAGGTGTGTATATCTGGGGGAAGTTGCTGTCATTGTCATTACACTCAAGAATGTGCCCCGTTGTTGTCCGAATTGTGAGAGAGTCTAGATATAGCCCGGAAGTCCAATTCTTTTCCCTTTATTTTGGTAATTTCGCCTTATTTCAATCTATTTCGTTGCCAGTTGCTTCTGTGTGTACGGCCAGCACGTTGGACGCAACTTTCTTTCTTACATCATACATGTGCCGCTCCAGTTAAGAGCTACTTTTCTCGCCAAGGTAACCTAAGAGGCCTGTGCCCTCTCACCCTACTCCCCGGCTCTCCTTCTCTATGTGTGTACTCGACCACACTGGTTTCGGTCCACCAGTAGCGTAGCCAGGGGGTGGCACACCAGGCCAGTGCCTCTGCCCTCCCAATATTTTCCTATGGTATATAGGGGAGCAGAAAATAACGGTCTACCACAACCACTTGCCTAGCTGGAACCCATTCTAATCGAGGTGACGCCCCTCCGAAAAAAACTTCTGGCGAGGCCTCTGCCATCTGTGGCCTCAGATCACAGGGTTCTTTGCTTATAGATTACGTCTGTAGGATGGGCCCATAGCCACTGTCACTTCCTCTCAATGCTGTTTTGATCTACAGGCGAAAACTTCGTATAAGCTTCGAAAACTGATTCATCTTCTAAGAGCTGCCGTAAAATATCGCACAGTTCGTGAATAAAGCTTCAAAGAAAAAAACTGGACACTACCTATTTTACTGAAAGCTCTGAGCCCCCCCCCCCCTTTTTTTTTTGTCTTGAAGTTGCGTCGTCCCGGCCACGGTCCTGGCAATGGACATCTGCGGTACTGTCGCTAGGTCAACGGGTGCACGCCGTTGTTACTTTACCTGGTCGAACGCGCCTTCGAGGGAGAGCGGAAGCGATAACTAACCCCACGGTAGAGGGGAAAAAAACAAGGGGGGAAGTTCGGAAGGGGAGGTGTAGTGATTGGAAAATTTCTTGGCTTGGATTTCTAACCCGTACAGGGAATCCTGAATAGGCCAACTTTTCCATTTTACACCGGTGCTTTATGGAAAAGCGTATTGAGATTTGGAAGGGGCTGTCACGGGACACTGCACATAATGTTTACTTACTTATGCGTTTGTACGCTGCCTAATGATGAGTACCAGTGTAATCACTGATGTCTAAATGTGCTTCTGGAAATAATTTGGAGCAGTGTATGACATTTCTGCTTCCCTGAATAAAAACTAAATTGTGCATCAGTTTTTTTTTTCTTTCACCACCTCTGCTCTTCGGTTTCAGAAATCTCGCAAATTTCATGGTCGCAAGCTTGGCAGATCCATATTTAAATTCACAGAGTCTGTCAAATGATTTTACAGGCACAGCAAATGCTAATATGGACTGTATCATTGTTGGCTCAGTGGGGTGGTTCAAAATACTACTTTCGTTGAAACAGCGGTGCTCATGTTTACACTGCACAATTTAGGTGATGTCGAATGGTTTATACATATTTTGTTTCTAAATGTAAGCTTTCTTATTTATACGGCTCAAAATTTGGTATCTAGTGATGAAAATTGCACATCTTTTTCCCTGTAACCTGCTCAAAAGTTACGTTTTAGTGCTTCAAAAGTAATATTTTTCTGTTCCTAAAATTGCTCCAAGTTTTATTTCAGCTGTTGCACCCCTGATCTTGTTAAACAGTAGCTTTCGGTGATGTTGTGTTCAATAAGCAAACAAGTTTGATATTCGGACATTCTTTTCGCATTTCTTCTGGTGCCCCCATAATCTAACATGCACCTACCAGTCTGACCAATATAACTGTTGGCGCATGACTGAGGCATCTTGTACACTACTCCTGTAACACAAGGAATGGAGGAGCTTCGGTGTTTCTGACCACATTCACCTTTATTTTTGGTTTTGCCTTTGGCCCCGAGCTTAACAAGTGTGCAAGTGCTGCCCAGCTTCTTAAGAGCCGTGCATACCACTGCGACATCATATCTGGATGCGACACTCTTAATTGTGTGTCATCTTGTGAACAAGTCCAACAAGTGTTGTGTATTTTCGTGTACTAATAAGAGCTTGTATCAATAAAGAACTTGAACGTAGAGCAGCAGGCTAAAGTGGCTTTCATTATTTTTCTCACAGACTTCGCATTCGCTGAAATGTTTGATCCATCTCACCACCTTTTCGCAGGATTTAGTGACTGCATAATCTGGAAACCCTGCTGTTGGAAACCTCTGGATCTGAGCATAAACACTGCTCATTACCTTGTGCACACATGACTTGCACACAGCCTCCTGTACCAAACATGCAGCCAATCCATCTTCGATCACTTTGGAATAAGCTAATGTGTAAGGCAAATGAGGCTGTTGCAACCTGGGGCTGTACTGCCAACACACATGCATTGGTAAGAAGTGAGACAGCTGGTCACTTTGCGCATTTTTGATACATTTCTGTTTTTTTGTGCCAAGCTGCTCTAAAAGCATAGTAATCAAGAAAATTGCACCGAACTGCTCCGAAACAGCTTTGAAAGCTAGAATTTTGATGCCGACCTCAGCGTCAGTGGGAAAAAAATGGCAAGTTTCACTAATAAGATGAACCCAATTGTGTTTTTTTTTCACTTTTCACATTTCTTGTGACAAAGGCTCCCATGGTGCCGCCATAATCTTTAAACTTTAGCAAATATGCCTGACTCACAAAAATGTGCTGCCGTGCATTGAGGTAGCTGCTTCTACTAGCTAGGCTGTGTGTTCTAGCGCCACTGTCGGCTAGCGAAAACCACCGAGTTTGGTGGCAAGCATAGCGGGGTTGACTCTCCAGTTCTCTGTCGTGCATAGCGCATTCGTCCAGGCTCTGTGGCTTTCATGTTGACACTGCTGCATGTGGTCACCTTCGAGTACGTATTTGCTGTGAGGGAGTAACTGTAAACGTGGAGTTATCGTTTCCCTGCATCCAACGCGTCTGCCGGATGCTCTGGCACGTGCACACGGGTTCTCGAAATGGATTCCGTGAGCGGCAGATTGTGTGCAACCTATTTCCGGTTTACACCCATTAGCTACTAATTTATTTAGACAGGCGAGAGTTCTCATTACATTTTATATTTAAAAAAGCCATCGCAAGTGAAATCCGCACGTCAATGTTTGCAGGTAGAGAGAAACACTTGGTTATATGCGAAGCCGCGTTGACAAAACGAGTGTTCAAACCATTGTGAACGATATTAACGGGCACCTTGGTGCTTTATTCGTGACTCCTTACACATCGGCAATCACTTGACACATCTTTCATTATTGGCGATTAGCCACTGCTTCGTTTTTTAATTTAAACTCGCAACAAGTGCTTAAAGAGGTGTCGCTGCATGCGTGCGGGCCCTGGGCTACACGAGCTTTTGGCTTATCTCAATCAGTGTTTCGGTCGGCGGCAGTTTGACTTTGTTTTCTTTCTTTTCTTCTTTTTTTGCAATAAAATCTGCCTCTCTACGTTCAGCGTTTTGTTTGCGTGGACAGAGATTTTTTCACCTGTGGTGCGCGAGCACTTTACGCGAGTCACGGAGCGGTGCGGGCAGCAATCGCAAGCCGATATATTATTGGGAGTTCTTCATCGACGGTGATGACCTATTGATATTGACAAAACATCAACTCTGGCCACCTTGTGCTATAATAATAGCACGTAGTTGCTCATGTGGAGAGGCGTTATCAGTATCACTCGCTTATCACTTAGTGTCATATGCACGTGCTTTACGAGATAGTCTATGCGGCAAGGTTTCTTGGATCTCGCGCTGCACTCTTGGAGTTTGTCCTGCATGAGGTGACCGCGAATGGCAGTGCAGCATGCTTTTGTTTGTTAGAAGCTCTAGACGCTATCATGTCAGGCTTTTCTCTTAAGCGAACGACCACTCTTACGTCAATAAGATTCTTGTGCAATCACAATTATTTAATTTCTTTTTGAGTGTGATGTGTTTTTTTAATGTCTCCGCGGAACCTAGCTTTCAACAAAACCTTTTTTAGATATTATTTTACGTGTTATGAGGGCTAGATATGTCAGGTGTGTGGTATGTAAAAAAGTAGTGCAGTTCATACCTAGCGATCATCTGTTCAAAATCTTCCTTCAAAATCTGTTTCAGTGTAATGTGTATTATTAGCAAATTAAAGTATGCACTGGTGCCCCCACGTTGCTAAACATGTGTATTTTTAAGCTCCCAGGACAACTTAGTAAAGGCTGCTAACTGCTCCAAAATTGAAATTTCTCTGCTCCAGAAACTGCTCCCAATTTAGTTTCAGCCGTCTCACCCCAGTTTGAGTAAAGCGTTAGCATTAGGTTAAAAAACTGAAGGTTTAATTCCTCCGGCAGTTTTGTCGTAAAGTGAAGTACGCTCCCATTCTCTAAAGAGACACTAAAGAGCAAAACAATTTTTTGCATATTAGTACTTCAAATTTCACTATCCGACAAACACTTCTTTTGCGGCGACATGATGCTCAGCAACGGTGAAAACATGCAAGAGAAAATTTGGGTGGAGATTCCACTGAGATTGCCGTGCCAAACACAGTGACGTACGAAATAATGAAGGCGTCTACTGGGGGGGGGGGGTGGTACCACATAGCTTCTAATCATTAAAAATGAAGTACATTGTGTTAGGTGGGTGCTAGACCTAGCATACGATGGTTGGAAAATTTCATTGAGCCAATGTCATGAAAATACGAAAAAGACACTTTGAAATTTGCTACGTGATGCTCAAATGCAGGGGTGCAACAGCGGCGCTGGTTGCATCAATTTGATAAAATTGCTCAATTCTGCCACGCTGCGCCAAAATGCCTAACCAGCCTCAAAATTTTCTCGTTTTTCCTAATGTGAGCGAGAAATGGAGACCATTTTAGCCACTTGTAGTTTGCATTATCAGTCTATGCGGGCAGACCCTAACCATAAACCGCAGTGTAAGACAGCTGCTCATTTATTTATTTATTGCATACTGCCAGCCACCTCTTGGTGGCCAAGGCAGGAGTGATACAAACTTTCATACTTGCAGCCACTTATAACACTATTCTTCACGGCGCAGAAATAAAATCACCACATAACAGGTTTGCGTGGAACATGAATACTCGGGTTACAGGAGCAACACAAGAGCGGTATCAAAAATACAATCCAAATTTTTGTTCCTAACACGAAGTGAAAAAACATCATAAAAAGAATTGAAATGTGCACATACGACCAGACAGCTTTTACTACAGACAGGCAGTGGCAGCTGATAAGAATGCGTCGGGCGCTGCGATGCTGGTGACGTCATGAGGTAGTTCATTCCAGTCGGAAATTGTTCGTGGAAAGAAGGAATATCGCCGAGAATTTGTTTTTGTAAGTGGCACCACTATGGTGTTATCATGCTTGTTCCGAGTTTTCCGCGATGTATTGTACTGCATGTAAGTGTTAAAGGCGAGTCCTGAGTGTCCGTTGACTATGTTATAAAGAAATTTTAAGCGATGTAGCTTTCTACGCGACTCCAATGTGGGAAGGGCGGATCTATTACGAAGTTCAGTGACTGAACAGTGTCTACTATACGCGTGGTAAATAAACCGAAGGGATTTATTTTGGACTCGTTCAAAATAAATAAAAGTTCAAGACACTCGCGAAACTTTATTAACCAGATGAAGTTACAACGCCACGTGCCTGTCGGTCTGCTGACCACAGCAGATATATTTACCGGCGGGACCACGCAACTAATAAACAAAAGATGTGTTGCCGTAGCCAGCAACACTTCGTTGGAAATATGAATTTTCTAGTCAGCCAGTTCTGCAATGGCATGTTAGGAACCATGAGGAACTAAAGCTGGAAGTGTACAAACTCTCAGCATATCGAGTTTGTACACCACCAGCTTTAGTTCATGCCGTGACGTCAGTTGCCTTAGCAACACCACATGCGATAGATATCCGGTGCCATTGTGAGGCCAACTGGCGGGTTGGTCTCGCAATGGTTTGATTAGATTGCTTTATCTGGTCAAACGCGTTTTGCAAGCTAGCCAAAAAGTTGTGCCCTAAACCTAACTCCTTCACGAAAAAAAATGAAGGGAGGGGGGGTGGTTGTGGTTAGAAAATTTCTTGGTCTTGTTCAGTGCAGAAACACCGCTTAAGCCACCTTCGCCATAGTACATGGGTGGCCTGCGGAAAAGCGTCATAATATTTAGAAGGGGTCATAGTAGTCTCTTGACACTGCATAGTTTGTTCAATGACTGATGTATGTATATGCCACATATTTGTGCGTAGGAAAAGATACTGGCAAAATTATTTGGAGTACAATGTGACATCTCTACAGCTGTAAAAAGTCAGTTTTTTTCTAGTTTTAGGAATCTCATGGTCACCATCTTGGGAAATACACATTTGAATTCCCAAACAATTTGACTGGCCTGGTGACTTCTAATGTGGACCTCATGATTGTTTGCTGAATGGGTTGATTAAAGAAAATACTACTTTGTTGAAATAGGAGTGCTCATATTCACTGTGCATGATTTAGGGAATGTTAAATGGCTTGCACATAAATATATATATTTAAATCTAAGCCTTCTTTCTCAAGCTGCTCGAAATTCGTTCTTTCGTGGTAAAAAAGATTATTGTTTTTTCGCTTCTAATCTGCTCAAAATTTGAGTTTTAGTGCTCCAAAAGTAAAATTTTGCTGCTTTGAAAATTGCTCCAAATTCTAGTTCAGTCGTCGCACCCTGGCAAATGTTTAAGCACGAAATTTAACATTGAAATTTTGACCTTGATTCTTATTCATTAATAATGAAATGATGACAGTGAAACTTGTAGCATTAGAGATCTCAGACCACAGTTTGTTCATCTAAGTCAAGCAATTGTTCATCTTTATTGTCCCGACTATATCTACCTGCGGCCGGTCTGGACGCGCACGCTCGCTTTCTTTGCGGCCTGTGTACAGGAAGGAGGTTGTGCTACTACCTATTGCCGCAATCTTGTTCCAAACTAACTCGCCGTCGTCCATTGAAAAAAAAAAAAGCTAGCGCACTCAAGTAATGCTCAGGTTCATTTCTACTGTTGCACTTTCTGGTGGTACTAACGCAATGGAAACATGGTAGGAAGCATATATGACACCTCTTTTTGATACTTCAAGACAGGAGTGAATCGATAAATATTCCATTCTGCACGCATGTACCATTGTGCGTCGGGTTCAGAAGGCTCGGCCTCAAGATCCGTCACAAACTGGCAGAGAAAATGACAGACAACATAATCTTTTCTTTTTTTCTGAGAAAAATGGTTTTGGAAACGTTTACTCCGGATTCATATGCCGGCAGGCAGTGCCCATGAAAATGATAAAATTTGCACATTCTTGTTCAAGTTATCACATTACGTGCTTATTGAAATAAGTACTTCAGTAAGGTGGAAGTAAACACATAAAAGGGATGGTCACTATTTCTCACAAGTAGGTGTCAATAGCACTCGCAATAGCAGGAGTAATAGCAGTAGTAATAAGAATGTCAACGAAAATAAGAATTGTTTAAAATGAAAACACAAAATTTAGAGACATGAAAGAGCATGCAGTGATGCAGTTTTGGAAAATCGTTTTAGTAAAGAAAAAAACAACCCGAGCCCGCACAATCCCAGATGCAATCTTCAGTGCCGAAGAAAAAATGTGAAACATTTTCATATGCGATAAGGCTCGCCAGAGACGCACGGGAACAATATAAATTTAGAGAATCAGAAAATGTCCTCATTAGTACTAATATATCTTCATTGTGCCTGAACAAAAAAAAGCACTGTTGGCTAAAATTTGTTGTGATGCTTTTAGCTGAAATAGCGACATTGATTCTAACCAGATATGCTTTTGATGTGGGCTTGTAAACAAAGCCAGACGGCATGTCATTTCGATCCGTTAACATTTTTATGCAACTAAATAGAAGAATCTGGAGAAACTATTCAGAAGTAATTAGCGCCGACGCTTTTGCGTGACTCCTGTCCATATTTTCCGAACAGGCCAGCAGCAGTGAATCTTCAATGTATTGCTCAAGAATCGACTGTTATTGTCAAGGATTTTTTTCGAGGGAGTTCACTGATATGTTTATGAAAGACCCCATAGTGGAAGGCTCTGGGAATTTCGACCATGTGGAGTTCTTCAACGTGCATCTAAATGATAAATCCAACCACACGAGCCTCAAGCATTTTCGGATTCAGCGAACAGAATGTGTTCGAGCCTTAAAAAAATATTTTGTGTCGTTGCGTGTGTGTATTCATTACCCAATGCATGCGTGCCAAAAAATGCAGGCTGTGCAACACACACCTTGTGGGAATCGAGAGTGCCCTCCTACCTGGCGCCTCGTTCCCAGCTGCCGCATGCGCGCCAGCAGCGTAGCCCGGGCGCGCATAAGCGCTGGCATCCGCCAACATGACTGCCAGAGCGCCTCTTGGTCTGGGCCAGTCAACCGTTGGTTTCTTCCAGCGCTGGCATGTCCGGGCACGCTACGCTGGTGCGCTGCGCAGGCTTACGTCACAACGCAGCGCCATTTCCCATTGGGTGCGCGTGACAACCTTCTCTCCTACGAACTGTGTTGCGCCCGACGATTCGCTCTTCACTTCACTTTATTTTCCTTAAAGACCTCGCAGGGAGGTATTACATAAGGGGTGGGGTTAACATAATAGTGGCTACATACAAAACAGTGGTTACATACATATGCAAGATAGTGACTACAATGCACGAGTTGCTACAATACACTTATTGAGACATACCAAGTTTTATTTTTTCGAAAAATGAGGATAAGCAGTTAGTTTCGACGATATCGCGGGGTAGGCCATTCCAGTCAGCTGATGATCGACAAAGGAAAGATTCAGAAAAAGTCGTAGTGTGGCTGCGGGGACGAGTCACTTGTAAATGGTGCCCTGTGCGCAGAGATGTGCGCGGTGGCGGGGCCAGAATATATGAGGCATGATGAAGTGAGCTGTAAAAAAACTTGTGAAAAAGGATTATTGAGTCGATGCGGCGCCGGGACGATAGCGTGTTCAAGCCAGACTGAATTTTTGATTGTGATACGCTGGTATAATAAGAATAGGATTATTGAATGAACCTTACTGCGCGGTTCTGAATGGTTTCTAGGACTTTGATAAGGTATGTTTGATGAGGTGACCAAATGGGAGAAGCGTATTATAGCTTCGGGAGTACGAGTGACTTATATGCTAGAAGTTTTACATGACGTGGTGTATGGCGGAGGTGGCGTTTTAGGAATCCAAGGGTTTGGTTGGTCGAGGCCGTAACGTGTGTTATATGAGGTGACCAATTTAAGTTATGTGAAAGGGTGATACCAAGGGACTTAAATGTACCTACTCTTTCTAATGAAGTGTTAGCAATAGTGTAGGGTGTGCATAATGGCTGTAGGTGGCGAGTAAAACTTATTACCTTGCATTTGTTGGGATTCGGGGTCATCAACCATTCGTTGCACCAATCTTGAACATTGTTAAGATCGTCTTGTAAAAGAGAGTGATCGGCATTGTTAGTGATTGGACGGTAGATGACACAATCGTCAGCGAACATTCGGATTTGAGAGGCAACATGTAGAGGGAGGTCATTAATATAAATAAGAAATAGCAGTGACCCAAGGCGCTACCTTGCGGTACGCCAGATGTTACAGCGAGAGGGCCGGAAATGGAATTATTGACACGTACTGACTGCGATCGGTTAGTAAGGAATTTATTATTTTCAATGGAAAATGTTTGGATGCAAGTTCAACTGTGAGAGTTTAAGTAATAGCCGTTGGTGGGGTAACTTATGAAATGCTTTTGCATAATCAAGAAAAATGGCATCAACCTGTTTGTTAGTATTGAGGTTGGTATGTAAGTCATTGATGAACATGGCAAATTGCGTTTCACATGAGAGGCCCTTGCGGAATCCATGTTGAGATGTGTGAAAAAAGTTGTTGGTGTCAAGAAACTGCGTGATATGTGTGTAGATGACGTGCTCCATTATTTTGCAGGGTACACTGGTCAGGGAAATCGGTCGGTAGTTAAGAGGAGAAATTTTGATGCCCGATTTATAAATTGGAACGATCTGCGCTTCTTTCCAGGCGAGCTACCGGAAGAAAGAGACTGCGTGAAGATTAATCTGAGATAGGCTGCGCAGATGTTCTTGGTGTTTTTAACACTTTCGGATTGATAGCATCTGCCCCAGATGCCGATGAAAGTTTAAGCTTTTCAATTATGGCTATTATTCCTTCCTCGCTGAAATCGATTGCTGACATAACATCCTGGACAGGGGGTGGGGGTACAGGTAGAGGAGCATCAAGTTCAGTGGTGAATACAGATGAAAAAGCAAGAATAAATACCTCAGCGCATTCTTGTTCAGGAATCGTAATGTCATTATGGTCGGTAATGATAACAGCAGAAGGTGGCTTGGGATCCAGAGTTGGCCAGAATTTTTAGGATTGCTTTCCAGTACGTAAGGTAAGGTATCATAAAAGAAAGAGTGCTAGTCACGACGCATAGCTGATAAATAAACTTTCTCAGCTACGTAATATTTTTCCCAGGCCACAGCACAATTTTTTCCTTGCCAAGCGGAAAAGGCGTTTTTTCTTATTTTCTAGAGATTTCAATTTCCTAGTAAACCAAGGTTTGTTGTGGTTGGCTTGTACCGATATAACTGGGATATGGTTATTACCGAGTTCAGTAAACTTTTGTTGGAAGATCAACCAGTTTTCTTGTACTGCGTGGCCATGAATCGATGCAAAAAGTCGGGTAAAAAGCGATAAGCTCGTTGTTTATGGCATCGTAGTTACCTTTCCCATATAAGCGTATTGTTTTATTCCACGGTTCTTGTCTTGGCAAGGTAAAGCTGAAGACTGCGTGGATTATTTTATGGTCGCTAATTTCACGGAGGTAAGACATCGAAGAGAGGCTATTTGGGCTATTGGTTAGTATCAGATCTAAAACGCTGGCTGAATCCTGCGTGACGCGTGTTGGTTGCAAGACAAGCTGACCTAAATTGAAGTTAAAGCAACGATCGAGGAACTCGTTATCATTTTTGCTAGGTGACGAAGGCGGATTTCCAGCCCAGTTTATGAGAGGGAAGTTAAAATCCCTGAATCACAATACCTGAACGTTAGTATATTTTGTCGTGAGTCTGTCCAGGACGCAGCTAAGCTTCTCAGTGAAGCATGTATCTGTTCTCGGTGGGCGGTAGAATACACCAAGTAAGATGGTATGAGGCGGGGAGCGAAAGAGTAGCCATAATATTTCAAGGTCACTGGGCGTATGAACAATGGTGCAAGCCAAGGTATTACTGGCGGCAATGAGCACACCACCGCCTCTAGAGCTCTGGCGGTCTTTGCAGAAAAGCTGAAAACCGGGTAGGTCATCCATGACCTCAGTGTCAGATACATCAGCGTAAGCCATGTTTCAGTAAGTATTAACAAATTACATCCAGATGAGAGAACAATATCAGATACGATGTCGCGTTTACGAAGAAAACTCCGTATATTAGTGAAAATTGCTGAAATAGTAGTGCTTGAGCGCATTGCTTTCGGGCGCTGAGATGGCTGGCGGTGATGTAGCAATTGCTATCTAATTTCTTTCACACGTTTCTCAGCGTCGTCGTACACGTACTTCGTGGATCCTATAAACAAGGTTTTATAACGTAGAGAAAAGGCGACAGCTTTTTCTTTTGCAAATGCAAGAAGGTGTTTCCTGGCATTTTGTACGGCACAGGAGTAGTCCTGACCAATTCTTTAGTTACTGCCTTTTAGCTTGAGTCCGTTAGACAGGATTTTTTCTTTGGTTTTGTAGCGAGCAAATTTCGCAATTATGGGGCGGTTATGGTTAGTAGAGTGGCGGCCAAGCCGATGCGCACGCTCAATATCCTCGGGAACTACGGGTAAGCCTAGGAGATCTGAGCAAAAGCGAGTAAGATTTTCTTCTATCTGTGGGGCAGATTCTGAGGCACCTGGGTGGGGAATACCGAAGGAGACTAGGTTGTTGCAGCGGGCTCGATTTTCTGCGTCATCGATCCACGATTCTATGTCTGAGATTACACGGGTTGTCTCGGTGGCAGCAGATGTGATGGTTGCGACCTGTTGTTGCAGTGGTTCAATGTGCTGACAGAGGCTCTCAACGGTATTCATTCTTCTGCTAAGTTGTGCTAAAGTACTGTTAGTTTCGGCAAGTTCACTTTTTAGACCCTTCAGTTCGGCTATTAGCTGCGATTGCCCTGCTGAGAGTTTTTTGAATTCAGCTAATATAGCGTTAGATTCCGGGCCGGGGTTAGTTTCAATGTCGCCCGACAGTAAGAGAACGGTACGCGAGACATCGATACACTGCTCAATAATCATTAATAGACACTGGGGGCTCGGCAGCAGCACCAAAAAACAAGTCGCTCGATTTCTTAGAGTAAAGACTCAAAGGCTGACTAACCTGCATGTTAAAAAGTAGCAGTTTAGGCGACTGTCTAGTGGCACAGCCGCCGAGCCCACAGGTGGGCGCGCCTGGGTGTTGTTCTTTTATGGTCGACGTGGCGATTGATGTTGCTGACGTAGGCTTCTCCCAGGTGGCAACGGTTGCAAAATCTGTGTCAGGTGGCGCTGGCAGAAGTGCAGGGGTGGTTAGCTTATCAGCTGGAAGAGCACTCAAGGTGCGGCCAAAGAATGGTTGCACACAAGCAGGAAGTGCGTTCGAGATGGCTGTGGTAGCGGGCAGAGCTGCGCAGATCACTGCGACAGCAAAGACGTGCATGTTGAAAAGTAGTTTAGGCGACTGTTTCGTGGCACAGCCGCCGAGCCCACCGTAGGCTTCTTCCCGCGCTGGCATGTCCGGGCACGCTACGCTGGTGCGCTGCACGGGCCTACGACACTACGCAGCGCCATTTCCCATTGGGCGCGCGTGACATCCTCCTCTCCTACGAGCTGTTTTGCGCCCGACGATTCGCTCATAGCGGCAGATGCTCTCAGGCCTTCACGAGGGGTTGACGGGCTGCTAACCAGGTGGCTTCTCGTTCGTGTGTTCGACTTCGGCCCTTGTGCGGGAGTCGTCGCGCCCTAGGCGAGCGTACTTGCTCGGTCTTGCGGAGTTCCCTATACGGCCTGCAAGCCCGTGAGTGTCGCACTGTTCTGCATCTTGGGTTAATAAACCCGTTGTTGTTATCCTGCTTCGTGCGTGGCTTCTGCGCCGTGCCGGAGAAAACGACGAACCCGGCCGAAACGTCTTCGCACGCAGCGGCAGTGGAGGACGTCGCATCCCTACACGGTTGCGCATAGTAGGTAAGCCTTGTGCAAATCTATCTCCACATAACTGGTGCACAACTTGGTTTCGGCATGGCTTCAGAGCAGACATCTTCGGGGCGCTCGTTCCTGTTCGATCCTGTGGCGACGGACTTGACCTCGTTCGAGGCGGACCGCTGCAACAGCACGGGGTACGGCCCTCTCGGCGACCATCTGCTTTCATTCACCGGGAGAGATCCCTTTTTCGGGGCACCCTATAGTGATGCGAGTCGCTTGAACGAGGACCACAGTCCTAGCCAAGCCAGTAACGGGCTGTATCAGCTGTTCGAGACTCACGCGCTTACGGGCCCGTTCCCGGCGCAGTCTCTGCTCGCTGTCCTTCTTCCGTCAGCAGCACGGTTGACAGCTCAAATATGCGCACCCAGTCGTTCCTACCGGGGGCACTCGGGTGTTGGCGGGAACGCGCTTACTGACCCGCCGTGGTCGTGAGCGCAAATCGTTAACGATGTCGTTCGCGAGCCTGCTCGCTTAACCGACGTCGCCGCGTTCACCAACGCTCGCTGGACTGAGACTCGCGTGGGCGACGCTTTCGAAGGACGTGGGCCACCGTGCTCCGCTGTCGACCCGTTTGCCAGTCACGTGAGGCCTCAAGCACCAGTCGGAGCGCAAACCCTACCCTCCTCCATGTTGTGTAATGGCCCTTTTCGGTCGGATGCGCAGGCTGGGGAACAGGCGCGCGCACCTGTTACGGCCGCGCCCGCGTCGGAGCAGTCTACGGAAAGCCACCCTATGTTATTTCCACGACTCGCGGTTGGCCGGATGCGCGAGTGGCCTTAAGACTTTTCAAAAGTTGTGCCGCGCACAACCTGGCCTGGCATGAAGCACGACGCCCTTCACTACGCCCGCTCATGCCGCGTGTGCCAATGCGTGATGCCTCGCGGGGGCAAGCCTCCCGGACTCATGCAGCCGATCGACAGCCAACAGCCTTGGCAGGTCGCGGCCTGTGACATTATGGGACCTTTCCCAAGAAGCCGGAGAGGCCATGTTTTTCTCCTGGCTGTCACAGATCACTTCACGAAGTGGGTCGAACTGTTTCCCCTTCGGAAGTTAACGGCACGCGTAATCTGGGACAAGTTGACCGAGGTCTTTTTCCGCTTTGGCTTTCCGGCGGAGTTGATCACGGACAATGCGTCCTATTTCACAACCAAGGTGTTTGTGGATGCGTGTGCTGCCTTTGGCATTAAGCACCATAAAATAACCACATATCACCCACCGGCCAACCCGACCGAGCGGATTAACCGGAACCTCAAGCCCTTGCTGACAGCCTTTGCGCAGCAACACAGGGATTGGGATGCTTGTCTTAACGAGATCGGTTTTTCCTTGCGGTCTACGGTCAATCGCTCGACAGGGTACACGCCCGCTTTCCTCAACTTTGGGAAAGAGCTGCCTAACCCCATGGACCACGTCCTACGGGGCGGGGCAAGCGCCGCGAAGGTCAGCTTGTCTGGCTACGCGGCGGCACTGCGCTCACGGATGGACGCGGCCCTCGACCTGGCGCGTTCCAACCTGGCAAAAGCGCGAGCTGGTCAGAAGGCTCAATGCGACCGGTCACATCGGGATGTCCGTTACGATGTCGGTGATCTCTTCCTTAGGCGCAATCACGTCTTGAGTGACGCTGCCAAAGGCATCTCGGCCTCCCTTTCGGCCAAGTGGTTGGGCCCATACCGAGTGCACACCAAAGTGTCGCCCCTGGTATACAAGCTGGCTGACTCCCAAGGGAGACCAGTCGGCGGTCCAGTTAACGTCTCCGACCTCAAACCTTTCGTTGCCCGCAGCAACGACTTCGGGGAGGGGGAGGCGGTCACCGAACCGCAGGGAAACCGGGATAAGGCTGGTTCCAAAGCACGCCACCGGTACAACCTGCGAAAACGCACTTAGGCTGATTTTCACCCCTGGCATGCAGCGGGACGTTATCTCCTCCATGTAAAGGAGCAGAGATTATAGGCGCTGTGCGATTGCCCATCCAGCAGCAACAGTAACGGCTACCTGGCGAGCTTTCTCCCTGGTAACACCATTACACGTGCTGCGCGCGAAATATCCACCCGGTTCCCAGCGCTCCCGGCTGCTCGAGAGAGAAAAGCCCTTTCCCCGGTGGCTCACTCTCTGACTGGGTATCTTCCGCGTAGTCGGCGGGAGAAGGGAAGCGTGCGCCCTATTGACTCACGCAACCTTCAATCCGACGGAGTAGGCTCTCTTTATTGGGCCAGCCTGTCGCGCCTCCGGGGCCGCACCTTCAGTTGCGTTTCTGCTTCTCACCGGCACCCCAGCATTCGTGATGTCCTCCATGATGGCCCGTTCCTCCAAGAAGAAGCCTGGGAGACCAGCCGCGTGCTCGGTCATTCCGCGAACACTAGCCGCGTCCATGCCGCCTTCGTCGAATGCTCCACCGGCCCCTGCTAACAAGACACCACCTCGTCGTGTAGTCGCTACGTGGACGTTCCAACAAGGCCCTGAGACCCCAGTCGCCTTCGTGTCGACTCGTTGCTGGTCCAAGCAACACGAAGTCTGGGTGGGGTTAGACCCCGAGTCCGTCTCGCGTACTTTCTGCGGACGCATCCTTTCGGACCTGCTCGACGCTTCCGGAGGTGCCTCGATGCCACCTGTTTCTGAGGCCTCCTACTGCGACTCTTGTGGTGTCCTGCTGGTGCACGAGGCTATCTACCTCCATTCGCGGGTTCACCGAGCGAAGTACGGCAGTGACCCTGTGGTCCGGTCCACTCCAGTGGTGCCACCTAGCTCAGGCCTTCGACCCGCCCTGTCGATCGACTCCAATCAGGCGGTCGTGGCAGCGCTCGTCACGGACTCTTCATTCAAGTCAGCCATCGGTGCTGCGGTGTCTGCCGCCCTCCTGCGGCCCCAGGTTTTTGCTGAGATGCCGCCGAACGAACACACCGGGACCCCCGTCGATATTGTGGACGGCACAGAGCTGGACCTCAGTTTTTTTTTTGTGTCCGTGGATGCTGTTACTACGGCGTCTTTAGGGCGGCCTTGGTCTTAGGAGGGGGGGGGGGGTTGTGGGAATCGAGAGCGCCCTCCTACCTGGCGCCTCGTTCCCAGCTGCCGCACGCGCGCCAGCAGCGTAGCCCGGGCGCGCATAAGCGCCGGCATCCGCCAAGATGGCTGCCAGGGCGCCTCTTGGTCTGGGCCAGTCAACCGTCGGCTTCTTCCCGCGCTGGCATGTCCGGGCACGCTACGCTGGTGCGCTGCGAGGGCCTACGTCACAACGCAGCGCCATTTCCCATTGGGCGCGTGACATCCTGTTCTTCAGCGAGCTGTGTTGCGCCCAAGGAGGTTATACTAAACTTCTGGAGTGGCGGAGGGGCTTCGCGGCTGACGCCACGCGCCGCCATATTGCTCAGGGCAGAAAGCGGTCGAACGCATTGTAACGCGTGCATGTGCGTGCGGCCTCTCCGTTGTTTTTCTTGAGTGCGGTGCCTCTAATCGAATGAGGCCGCTGTGGCAGACGACTGTGACCTCTTCTGAAGACGATGGTGGGCTCTTGCGCAGCATTTGGCTGCGCAAATCGCGTGAAGCAAACACCGGGGATAACTTTTCACGTGTAAGTAGCGTGCTTTGCTCGCTCGCTTTCCCTCGCATATTTTTGCGATTACGAATGCATTCGCGCGTACAAGCATTTCCCATTTACGTCCGGGTGCCATAAAGACACTGTGAAACATTTTTGTGCTTTGCAGGTTTCCCAAAGACTGCGAATTGCGCAGTGCATGGGAGCGCGCTGTGAGGCGAGAAGGTTGGACTCCGAAGAAGAATGACGTCTTGTGTTCAACGCACTTTGAAGCAGACTGCTTCGATAGAACAGGGCAAACAACGAGACTACGAGCTGGTAGCATCCCTACCAAGTTTGCAGCGTTTCCAGCGCAGCTACAAAAGCCAGTGAGTACGCTTCGTGAGCTCTTCGTTTACCAAATGTAGTTATTGTAGCGTTAGCTCCGCATCTCTGGGATTTGCAGTTTCTAATATTTAGTTGCGCATTCGCTCTAAATGCCTAAATTTCTGACGCTGTCGCGTTATTCCTCTTTTTGCGTAGGAGAAGAGAAAACGAGCTCCTCCAAAAAGTCGGGAGATGCCTTCGCCTCAGGAGCCTGTTTTGGATGAAGCTGCCGAAGTCTCCCCCCTGCAAACTTCCCCCCCGAAGGAGTGGTACAAGCAGAAAGTGCATGAATCGGCGAAAGAGGTACAGCAGCTGAAAAAGAAGGTCAAGACGTTGCACCAGAAGAAACGGAGACTTTCAAAACGCATTGATGCTTCTCAGGATTTGATTGAGCAGCTAAAGGAGCAGAACCTTTTGTCGGAAAAAGGGTTGGAGGTTTTCCAAGCGTCATTTTCTCCGGATATCCAGCAGCTTCTCAAGAGAACTCATGAAAAGACGAACAAATACCCCCCAGAATTAAGAACATTTGCACTGACGCTTCACTATTATTCGCCAAGGGCTTATGATTATGTGCGAGCTAAGTTTAACAATGCTTTGCTAAACCAGCGAACTCTTCGCGAATGGTACAAGGCAGTGAATGGTGATCCTGGCTTCACCTCAGAATCATTCGAGTTTATCAAGAACATAATGCAAGGAAGAGATGAGCCACTGGTCGCTGCCATAATGGTTGACGACATGTCTATTAAAAAACATGTCCAACTTGTGGGCAACAAAGTTTTCGGATATGTCGACTTGGGCATGGAAATGCCAGATGACAGCCTCCAAGAAGCAACGAATGCCTGTGTTTTCATGCTGGTGGCACTCAATATGAGGCTGAAGGTGCCCCTTGGGTATTTTTTCATTGATTCTCTCTCTGGTTCTGAAAGAGCGCAGCTAACGAAAGAGTGTATCTCGCGCGTGACTTCAGCAGGTGTCATAGCAGCATCACTGACTTTTGATGGAGCGGCCTCGAACTTTTCAATGGCCAGTTTTCTTGGTGCTGATCTCCGCTGTCGTTCTCCGGGATTTAACACCTTATTCCAGTGCTTAGAAGATTGCCCAAGCAAAGTATTTGTGATTCTAGATGCCTGCCACATGATCAAGCTTGTGCGTAACTGCTTGGCATCAGTAAACCACCTCACTGATATTCAAGGGCGCAAAGCGAAGTGGTCATACATTGAAGCTCTTGAGGCCTTGCAACAAAAAGAGGGCTTGCACCTTGGAAACAAGCTGACGAAAGTTCATCTGGAGTGGGCAAAGCAAAAAATGAAGGTTCGACTGGCTGTGCAGACCCTTAGCTCATCTGTTGCTGATGCACTGGACTTCTGCGAGTATAAACTGAAGCTTCCCCAGTTTCAAGGTGCCCACGCAACAGCGGAGTTCATTCGAATCTTTGATCGCCTCTTCGATATTCTGAACTCGAGGAACCTTCTGGCGCGATCATTCAAAGCCCCACTGCGGCAGCAGAATGCAGCTTCTTGGAAATCGTTCTTCCACGAAGCCGAGGAGTATATTAGGGGGCTGAAGGATGCAAGTGGGCGACCAGTGATAGATGAACTGAAAAAAACTGGGTTTGTTGGCCTCATCATTTGCATTCGAAGTGTCACTGCCCTTTTCGATGCCCTTGTGGCCACGAAAATTTTGAAGTATCTGTTGACGCACAAGATGTCGCAAGACCATTTGGAAACGTTTTTTGGTTGTGTGAGGGGAAAGGGGGGATACAACAACAACCCCACAGCCTGCCAGTTCAGAGCCGCCTATAAGCGCCTCCTCTTCCACACAGAGGTAACATCGTCTGACGCTGGGAACTGCTGCCGAGATGTGGTGTCTATCCTGAACATGTCCAGTGCTGTCAGCCTTGCCGAGTCACCAACAGCAGTTACGTCACACAGGAGGTCGTCGCTTCTGGAGCCTGTGGATGATGAACATGACTACACTCATCGTGTGGATCTCCCCCAGAGCCTTTCAGCGGTGACGAGTGCTGTTGTGCCGTATAAAGCGGGATTTGTGGCTCGCAAGGTGCGGTCTGTCACGAATTGTGAGGAGTGCTGTGCTGCGCTGGAATCAAGCGAAGAACCAGACCTTGTCAGAGCAAAAAACAGAGGTGGACTTGTCGCACCATCCAAGGACGTCTTAGAGATCTGCAGTATTGCAGAAAAGGGACTGCGAGTACTACAGCATGAATGCAAGAATTTGAAATCCCTTAATACTAGCTCAGATAGCCTTTTGGTACATGTGATGACTGCAGTGTTTGAAAAAGCATTGTTCGCGCAGCTGGAGCCTCACCTGCTGGACTGTGACCCCCTTGATAACCATATATATAGCTTAACAAAGAAAATCGCCAGCGTGTACATCAGAACAAGACTTCATCACATTTCTAGGAGAATGAACCAGGAGAACTGTAACAAAAACGTGCGCACACTCCTAACAAGAGAGATTATTTTCAAAAATCTCTAAGTGCGAGAACTTGATTGATGTGTTTTTCTATTTAATTTAGCTCACTGTTAGTGTTTGATGCATTTGTTCTTTTAGTCAGAATTTTAATTTTTTGCTGGAAGATTTAACGTTTGGTTTAGTCAAATGCATCTGGTGCTGAATGTGACTAACTGTAGGGTTTAACGGGCCGACGCATTGCAGGCAATGAGCCTTGCCGTAGTGGAGGGCTCCGGATTAATTTTCACTATCTGGGGATCATTAACCTGCGCCGAAATCTCGTTTTCGCTTTTCGCCTCCATTAGAAAAGTGGCCGCCGCGGCCGGTAACCATGGTGCTGAATGTGGACAAGTGAATAAATATGGTTGTACCGTGAACCTTCAGTTTCCTTTATTGCGTTATTGGTTTCATATTTTTGTTTTCGTCTCCAGCTAGCATTCTACAACTTCTCCCGCTCTTAAATTTTATTTTCGTTGCATCTTCTCGAGCGGTACTTCTGCCGTGAGACAACAGTGTAAAAATATAATACAAACTGATATCCTATCGCATCATCTTTAACTCTCAGTGTAGGTGTCAAGAAAAAAATAAATAGGATGTATATTAGTCGTTTCAAAGTTCCCTCGCGTCCTAAGAAAAATAAAGCGGCCCTTTCTTTGCTATTACAGAAGGCACGGCTGCAAGCGTACGGGGCACAACGGCGGCACAAGGCAGTCGCCGCCTCCTTCTGCCCTGAGCAATATGGCCGCCGACGGGTTTCCGCGGCTTCACTCCGATACATGGGCGGGTATGCGGGACCGCCACTCCAGAAGTTTTAGTATAACCCCCTTGGTTGCGCCCGACGATTCGCTCGTCGCGGCAGATGCTCTCAGGCCTTCACGAGGGGTTGACGGGCTGCTAAGCAGGCGGCTTCTCGTTCGTGCGTTCGACTTCGACCCTTGTGCGGGAGTCGTGCCCTAGGCAAGCGTACTTGCTCGGTCTTGCGGAGCTCCCTATACGGCCTGCAAGCCCGTGAGTGTCGCACTGTGCTGCATCTTGGTTTAATAAACCCGTTGTTGTTGTTATCCTGCCTCGTGCGTGGTTTCTGCGCCGTGCCGGAGAAAACGACGAACCCGGCTGCAACGTCTTCGCATGCAGCGGCAGTGGAGGACGTTGCATCCCTACACGGTTGCGCATAGTAGGTAAGCCTTGTGCAAACCTATCTTCACAACCTCTACTACTCTGACTGCTTCCTACAAATTGAAAAGTATTTGGCGCGAAAAAGTGGCCGGGGACAGCTGATTTACAAAGCAGTGCGTATGCGGCAAAATGCGTTTTGAAGAGTTGGCTCTCGACGCCCGCATGCGGAGTGCGCTGACACTGTATAAAAACAACTATATTTTACTCGCGGCGGCTGCTTAGGCCATAAAAGCACGGAGCGAGCGAGCGCCTATAGACCGGCTCTGATCTACCATCCATTCGTTATATTGTTCCCTTCACAATTGATCAGGTAATCGTGCATGTACCGAAATACATACTGCCAAACCAGCTGACATTGCTGTGCCGATTCATCTTGTTGGCATCACCTAAAGGAGTACTGAGACGAATTTTCAATATTTAGGATTTCTTGTTCTATAGAAGACGATTGGTTTCAAGAAGATAGTTTGTGTTGCTGGGGAAAGCATTGCATATGTTTTTAATACCTCTACCTTTAAAAGACACTTACAGTTTCGATATCAAGTGGGTGGCTTCTCCGTAACATGACAAGGCAGTGTGACGTTTCAGGAACTTGGCGACTTGCTACGTACTAATGGCAGATAATCGATCTGCTTGTAGTACATATAAACGATAAGTGCATTGTCCCTATTGACCGTGACAGTGACTTCTGTGATTTAGGCTGCACGGAAACTCAGTTTGAAAACTCGGGGAGGGGGGGGGGACCTTGTTGACTCATCACGATAATGTCCACTCTATTGCCTGCCAATATTTTGCAACGAAAACTTTAAAATCAGAGTAACTATCTTATGCATGCTGGCTGACTATTGTGTGCTAAGTGGTAGTACTACTTGCGTACAGAGGAAACTAAAAATGTCCCTTTCACGATGTCTCAAAATTTTCTCGGTACACCTTTAAAGACAGTAAAACCAAAAACATTTTCCCGTATAAGTCAGGTACAATTTCTCAATCCAAAAAACACCACTTGTACCACGAAACGATGCTTGGTAAGTGAGAAAACGCGCGAAAAAAATGTGGGTGGAGATGCCGCTTTGATCTTTTAACGCGAAACCACCCGACATCATGAAATTCAAACGCGTGTACTGGGTCTTACATAAATAATAATTCATCAAAATTAAGTACACTGTCATCTGTCGGTGTGATTGACCTAAGGTACGAAGTTTCAGAAATATTCATCAAGCCAATGTTGCAAAAATACAATACATTTTCAAAATTTGAACATCACGAAATTAAAAAAAAATACCGTATTAACTCGATTCTACTGCACCCTCGATTGTAACGCGCACCGGGTTTCCATGACAAAGAAAGTAAGACATTGATGGCAACGCGCACCCATTTTTATCGTTGGCCCGCACGATCACACCACTCGGGAAATTGACTCCTTTCGGGAGCGTCTTCCGTTTAAATTTGAGGTACGGGGGAAGCTTGTGTCTATCTGACGTGCAATGGAGCATTGCCGTCACTCTAGTTTTACCGTGGCCCGATGTCAGCACGCAAACTTGCTATGCCCCCTTCTTCTCAACGGTTGTGATGCCAGGCATGTCGAACTAATGAGGCGTCTGATCGGCATTCCCGATTTGCCTAAGCAGGTAACCGTTGTTGTGCCGTAAGTTTAGGACCAACCTCTGAAATTTGTGAAGCTTTTCTTTGTAATCCTCCGGCAACTTTTGGCATATGATCGTTCGCCTTCAGAGGGAAAAGCCTTTTCTCTTCATAAAGTTTGTTAGCCAGCACCTGCTCTCTTTAAACTGGCTCCGCACTAGCCGCTTTTCTAAGGCTAACTGCATAGCCTGCACTTGGAGCAGTTCTCTCGTCACGGGCTGCTGTGCCGCTCACTGCTCAATCACTTACTCGCCGAGCAGCTCTTCAATTAGCGAAAACCGACCCTGCTATGGTTCACTGAAGCCTTTGCGTGAATCTTCGCTGTCGACAATATTCTGCTTTTGTTTCCGCCAGTCCCACACGCACGTTTCGGGAACTCCAAACGACCGCGATGCGGCCCGATTTCCATTCGTTTTGGCAAACGCGATGACTTTTCTTTTTAAAAGCAGCATCGTGGTGCACTCGTCGAGTTTTTGGGGTCGGCCCTTCCATGCCGTCGATGTTAATGCACTACAAGATGACGAACTCCTCAGCACACGTATACGAAGTTCCGCAAATGGGAAACACGTAGGCAGAAATGGCCGTCGCGCCATTCCGACGCACTTAGGGGGCGGCCATTTTGGAAATGCTGATGGCAATAGAATGACCGTATTCATTTTTTTTCATACTCGATGCTAACGCGCATGCGATTGAAGAACTCGCTTAACGGTAATAAAGGTGCGCGTTAGATTCGAGTAATTACGGTAAACTTCAACCCTAATTTTCTCCACTGATAATGACATGGCATGAGAGGTCTCGTATGCAGCATGTCAGTCTAAACTGAGACATTGGTTCTCTTTGGTATACCTTTAAGAAAAAATTGCCAACTGCTGGTGCAACTCCAGTCACTGTAAACACTGCTTTGAAGCAATATTTGATTTTATTCACGTTAAACATCAGAGGTTCACTGACATTTTAGTCCTATCACTTCGTTGAACTTGGCCTTGTCGTTGACTTCGTGTTGTAGCGCCTTAACAGCAGTCATGAGTTCTTTTTGAGGCATGGCGTAGCGTTATTATGATCCATGTCTAGTGCACAATTCAGGGGCTATCGTGATATTTCTGCGGCATAATGATCCGAAGACATGCAGTGGATTTAGCTTAGATGTCGAAGGCCTGTACTACCGTGAAATGGGGTTACTTTGTGACAGATTTTTCATGTTTTTTTCTCTTGTGTGGAGAATGGTCAATATAAAGGCAAATGAATAATGGCAGAACGTTTATAAAACCTTCCCTCGCACTATGAAGTGTACTATTGATCCACATTTTTAATACAAATGGCTCTATTGAGGTGGGGCAAATGAATCTTCGTCGTGTGGGGCAGCTTTGTTACAAAGTTGTTTTTGACTGAATATGATTGGGAAAAAATAGGCTAGCACAAAGTTACACAATCCAAAGTTCATTTGAGTTATCTACAACTGGTTTCTGTTCTGGCAACCTCAAAGTTGTGTGAAAATTTATTCATACATGTACCTCCTCAATCAAGATGTTTTACCTCAAAGATACCTTGTTTGCCTTGTGGATTACATTGAGTACAAAATTGCGTCTTCACAGTCCTGCCATCTCCAGTTTTTTAGGGTCCTCCCTATAGTGCTGATGATGTGCCTGTCAGGTTTGACTTCTGTCGCTCATCCCAGGTAAGGGGTCGTTCAAAGTTTTTTATGTTGAAGTTATCCTTTTCCAAGGTTTTTTCTTTGGAACCCGCACCATCGATTCGTAAATGTTGCTAGTATAGGAAACCAGCGTTGGCGTTTCCACGGCCACCCTGGCGGTGAGAGCGCACGCTTCTCAGCTGCTCCCGCAGAGAAGAGTGGCGGCTGGTAGAGATAGTGCGTGCGCGCATCGCCGTAACAAAACCAAAGGAGTGGCTACTTGGGCTGGTTGGTATTGCATTTTTTGAGAGAAATATACTTCCTTAGTGCGCAGAGAATGTCTAGAGGGAAGATATAGCAGAGAGATAGGACAGAGCGCACACTTACAGCCAATTTTATTGCATAGATGGCGGGAATATATATACAGTCAAGAGGGCGAGGGGATCACGCACTGAAGGAAGGACAAATGATGGCGCATGCACCAGACCACCTTATTCTAATCTTAAAATGACAACTTAACTGAAAAGATACCTGTTAATCTGTCGGATAATGAATACAGGTATCTTTTAGTTAAGTTGTTATATTAAGACTGGAATAAGGTGGTTGGGCGCATGCGCCATCATTTGTCCTTTCTTCTGTGCGTGATCTCCTCCCCCTCTTGACTTTATATATATTCCCGCCATCTGTGCAATAAAATTGGCTGCAAGTGCGCGTTCTATTCTATCTATCTCTCTGCTATATCTTCCTTTTCCGATGAAGGCGGAAATGGTGCAGGCCCGTGTGCTCAGATTTGGGTGCACGTTAAAGAACCCCAGGTGGTGGAAATTTCCGGAGCCCTCCACTATGGCGTCTCTCACAATCATGGTGGTTTTGGGACGTTAAACCCCACATATCAATCAAGGCTATATCTTCCTTGTGAAACGTTCCCTGCGCACTAAGGAAATATATCTCTAAAAAAAAAACCAAAGGCCACTGGTGGTACTGCTGCGTATTCAAGCTCAACAGTATGCAAAAAGGAGGACGTAAAGAGGAAAGGGAGAACGTAGAAAGAGGAGGCAGCGTTGCATCCAAGCGGTCAGCCGAGAAAAATTGTGCTCTCACTCTCCTTTCTAGTGCTGTCTGGCTGGTTTCTAAACCAGATGGCACGTGTCTGCTATATTTATTCGATAGTGAAGACAGTCACCAGTGGAAACCAGGGCCAAACAGTCTAGTTTAAATGGTGTTTTGCCGGAAATGAAACGAGCATATTATGCAACAAACGGCATTGTAAACTTTTTTTTTATCTGGCCCGATGAGCGTTGAGTAGTGAACTTCAAGACTAACAAAGTTTCCATGTGTCTGTCCATTTGACCATCACCACCAAACTCTATCCGATGCCACTGTATGTAGTGAACGAAACGATAGGCAGGTAGTCTTTTTTTTGTGTAAACAGTTGCGTATAAAGGAAAGCTGCGTTGCCCACAACACTTGTGCAGGGCCACGTTCATACGCCTCTGAACTGTTATAAAAGATACTCTCGCGGTGAAAACTCTATGCTGAAGTGCCTCTGTTTAACTCAATTTGTGCAAAAAACAGGGTTCTTGTTTTTTTATTTTACTTTATTTTTATTTTTGTTACGAACAAAGGAGCGGACTAATTAAATCTTAGCATTATGAAGCCAGCCAATTCGGTAAGCATTTTTCTCACTTGCTGCCGTGGCTAAGTAACATTGGAATTTATGCGTTGCTAAAGAAGTATCAAATGTCTTCGATGTTTACTTGTTGTTTAGTTCACCTAACACACAATTTCAGTTTTTTCCACTTGTTTGTGTCGGCCTCAAATGAACATGTCTTTTCAACATCGATAATTGCTAGGCTTTAATGTACCAACAAGATATCATTCTGAGGTACGCTGTAGGATGTGTACCAACATTGTGACCGCCTGGGGTTCTCCAATGTGCACATATCTTTTGGTTCACGGGTGTTCTTTTTCTATTTCGTCCCCATCTAATAGCAGCCATTGTGGTCAGAGATCTATCCCGCGCTATCAAGCATAAGACCGCGACACCACCCGTGCTATGCTGTCGCAGTGGTTTGCTTGATCAACGTCCACGTACATACATATCGCAGACAAGATGCACATATGCTGCCAGAAAAAAAAAAAGAAGTGATGCCGCAGCCACTACTTATTAGTTTTTTTTTACTACAGAAGTGTGCAGTGTAGTATCGTCGCCACATTGGCATATAAGCCGGTACTACCATAGTACAAAATCCCAACCAGAAAATGATCACGAGGGAGTTGCCATCACAAGCACAACACAGTCTTTTCAATGCCACATGCATAGGTGCAGTCCGCTTTGCAGAACTTCTCTCCGTTTTCAAGTGCTATTTATGTGAGAGTAGCCTTCAGACAGTTTTTTTAAACCACAGTGCAACATTACTGGTGCAATGGCTTTTAGAGCTGTTCGTTCCAAAATGAAGCACGGCAGCGCCACAAGTGCGTGGTCTCTCTGCAGCCGGTCATCTGGGCACAAATGGCTTAGTTGTATCGCGACTTTCTGCCAAGTGCTGTTTTTTGGTGAGCCACCTATCCAGTCCTGGTCTCCAATAAAACTAAGACTTCGGATCAATGCAAGTCTCAAAAAGCACATGAAATTTTGGAGGTTCATTTAATGAGAAAAGAACAACTTAGGAAACCACATCAGCACATCTTTCATAGAATTTGGAGATATCATTTTAAAATTAATACAGGCGCCTTGCAACAATCCACAAGTGTCAGTACTAAAATTGGGTTTGCTAGATTCTTTCATCTTGTGTTGTCTATCTGGTGGTCAGTCATCCTCTTGTGCAGTATTAGCTGATGTGTGCCCAAGAATAATTCAGAGTTGAAAGTTCGCGCGGTCGTCTGTCTTGTTGTCCTGTTAAAAATTTATACAGCCATAGGCTAGAGCTGCAGACTAGTTGACCTGGCTTGCAACCCTGTAAGTCATGTTAAGAAATCGTGAAAGACCTTGTGTTTATTTTAAATTAGTCAAACAAGCTTGTTTCAATCAACTTTTATTGAAACTTATTCCTAAACATTTTGGTCTGTGGCAGATTTTTTTTGCACAATGACTGTTGAAGTATTTGTTTATTTCTTTTCATAATGGCATTTGATCTGGATAGTTCATTATAACGTGTACTGTCATTGTTTTTCATTGTTTTAGCTTGCATATATGTTATACTGCAGTGCTTAGAACTTGTTTTGAGGTGTTTATTTCTGTTCACGTATGCAGGTGCTTGAAAAAGCTCAGCGTTTCATCAAGACGTGGCTGTTGAAGTTTGTTGGCCTCGATGGAGGTTAGGAAAGGCACTTCACACATGTGTTCATAGATTTGCAGCCCGATCGCTGCTGCCCCTCAGCAGGAATCTGCGACAGCCTGTAATGATTGGTTTCCTGTTCAATTGCTGCTTGCAGGACCCTGGACAGCCCACCGTCATTGCCTCATCTCCTGCTGCAGCCTCTAAATCATCGCCCCACCACCTGCTGCCCTTGCCAGCCCTATGCCCAATAGAGTCTTGCTGAACTCGCCTTCTAGTTTGGGGTGAATTATTGAACAGCAGTAACTTGAAAAGTTGAACTGAAAAAAAATGGTTTGACTTGGTGTATTTAAAAATAAAGTTGCGAAAATTGTGTTCTGGTATTCTTACTTATAGATTGCTTGTGTGCAGAATATTTGCACCGAGCAGTTTTTTTGGTCAATGTTTTTTCAGCTAATACTTGATGAAAATTGTAACAGCCTATGTTACAATTTCTCACAAAACTGAGGAGGAATGTGTGGAGAAAACTAGACAGTAACTAGACTCGTGCAGTCTTATGCTCTACATGTGGGGAGAGCCAATGGAAGAAAAAAGGTGAAATTGGATGATTTAGTGGAATCGTAGCGTTTCTACACTAGTCATACAGTGGTCAGTCGTCTTGAAGTATACTACACCATGAAGCTCGTACGGGGCTGCTATAAGCTTCTAGGGCAAGTTCTGGAAGTGTAATGTAAAGTTCACCTGCTAAGGAACGCCAGTAGTAAAGAGCCCATAATAATAACAGTGGAATATTGGCAAGCCAATGGTAGCCGATATTCGTCGTAAAGCAAATACTGGCGTAAGAATGGCATTTCATTGGCAATAAAGTGGTCCGAGAATGGTCTTATGCTGGATGTATGTTGGCAACTACTTCGGTGAAAGGACGGGCTTTCAATCGGCATGTGTTGAGTGGGACGGCGTCGGCTGGATATTGGCAAATGAAACGGCAGAACGCCGGCTTGAACATCTGGCCTACATCGGAAGAAGTTGCACTTGGCCGATTTGCCGATCTTGGCCCAATATTGCGGCTGACGTTAGCCAATATAGGTCCAAGATGGGTCCAACGCCGGTGGGCTGCCTGAGTAGTGGCCACATAATCAAGCAGAGGGAGTGGCGTTTAAAGTCCCTGGAAATGGGCTTGCGAATCTCGCCAGCCATCGCTCGTGTCTCGCAATCACCTACATTCCCACTGTAGGGTTCCTAGAACAAATATGAATAGCACCCGCAGTTAACAATGCTACCGGCTGAAGAGTGAAGCCCCGAAAGGGGAGGCAATCTTAGCACCTTTGTGGAAGGGGAGTGCATGATGTAAAGCAGGTGTGGAGAAAGGGAAGTAGCGGGACAGGAAAGCGTGCAGCTTATGTATGCTGCAGGGACGTCTGACATTGTGCCCATCAATGTACTGCCTCACTAAGAATGAAGTGCAGCTGCGGCCTGTTAGCAATGCTTCAAAAATGTAGGCAGATAGTCAGAAACACTGAAAGTAAATGGTTTATCAGAACAGAAGCTGCTCTCAAGTAGAGTTTCGATGCTTTGTCTTTTTTTCTCTATTTTTGTTCAGTATGCTTTAATCTCCGACAGAGGCATTACGGAGTGTTACATACTGGAGTAATTTGAGCTTTAGAGAGACGTATTGTTTTAAACAAAATGTCATAAAATGCAGGCATTCTCTTGCTTTGCACGAGGTAAAATGTTTGTAACAGAAGTTATGCCAGTATAATGAAGGCTAGGCATGGTACCTGAATTAGCCATGTTTAGTTGTGAATTTGCAGTTTAACATGATATTCAAGGTAATGAATTGCCGAAGTCGCCGACACAGAGTCTTCATGGAGAGGAAGTACATAAATTTTTGAATCTTATATGGCAAAATGTAGAGCTATAAACTAAGGTTGTTCTACTCTAAAAAATCTGGGAAATTTCACTTAAGGCAAATGCATGAAACTGGGTTAAGTTTGTTTCGATGCTTTGAGTTTAGAATGTCGAGCCTGAAAGAGTGAGCAGCACTTGTTAAGCTAACCACCAATCAAAAATTTGGTGTTCAACTGTTGCACTTCTTCAATTAGCACAGGTGGTGTAGCCAAACTAAAGAGACGCATACAACACACTTAGCCAAGAAAAAAGCTCACTGACAATAGCATATTTATGGAATAGTAGATTATCAGTAGTCAACACATTGCATAAATGCTGAGTGGCAATGTTTTTGTTTTTTTGCCTCGCAAGTTAGACATGTAGGCAAAGATAGAAAGCAAGTCTATAAACATTTTTATTTTTTGTTGAATAAAACCTTTTTTTCTGGATATAACTTAACATGTGCTAAATAACGTGAAAATAAAACTCTCCTCCTTAGTGATGGTATTATGTACTCGTACGTTGCACAACAAAATAGTAACAAGAACTACACAGACATTTTGCCTCCTATGTGAGTGGCAGCCTCAGTATGCACTGGCACCAAGTAAGCAGAGGTGACTGAATTCACTGCTTGTCTTGTATGTTTTTACACACCTGGTTAAGGGCCGTGGCTGTTGCTGCACTTTGACTGGCCACGATGGTTTAACCACGACTCGTGAAGCTTTCTCTCTTCACCTTTGTTACCGAGTCAGCATCGTCGAATAATAAAGGTCGAAGGCTTTCCCGACTGTGAGCCAGTGTTTGACGAGTTCTGTCTTAAAATGCGTAGCTTTTGTGATCTCTTTTTTGTGCTCCTTGAGCATTGTTGACTGCTTTCTGCCTGTTTCGCAGATATAAATGGTGTCGGAGTCACCGCACGGCACCTTGTAAACAACCCTGCTTTGATCGTTCGCAAGGGTGTGGTCTTTGGGCTTGGTGAGCATGTTTCCCATGGTACAGTGAGGCTTGCAAAATTGTTTTAACGCCCAGTGGACGAAGCACTTTCCGAACAGAGTCTGAAAAACTCTGAAAGTAAGGTATAGAAATAATGGATGTTGCGTTTTCTCCTGGCACCCTCGTTGTTCTCTTTCGCATGTGTTTCTACTCGTTGATAAACATTGTTGAATTATAACTTTGTTCCAATGCACCAACCACGTTTTTCAGTTCATATGACTGCAAATGCTGATAAGAACAAACAGTGAGGTATGCAACACCACATGCATCAGTGGAAGAGGCAGGAAGTGACCAACGAGGCTCAAGGAGCACAAAGGAAACTTTGCAAAATCCACGCATGCCATGCATGCCACGCATATAAAACAGAACTCATCGAACACTCCTGGACAATGGGGCATGCCTTTGATTTGAGTAATCAGACGACGCCGGCTTCGGAACAAAAGGGGAGGAACTGAAAGCTTCAAGAGTTGTGATTCATCCGTTGTGATAAGTTGGCGTGCAACAACTGCGACCACGTACTTCATGCATAGAGACATACGAGACAGGCAGTAATCTGCTTGATGTCCGCTCATTCGCTCATTTGGTGCCAGGGCATACTGAGGATTCTAGCCACATAGTTGGCGGAACGTCTAAGTAGCTTATGTTATATTTGTTTTAGTCCGAGTCGAAGTTTTATACAGGATCTTGCTGGTTTTTTAGAACATTTTTGCAGCAGGTAGTTATATAGTTATAACTCCGCTTCATACCCTGGTGTACGAAGAACATGCTGATAAATTAATTTTGATGTTTGGCATTATTTTTTTATTTTGTTTATGCATATTCATGTGCAGGAAGAAGAAAATGAGAAGCAGAATTTAATCTTTGCCACAAATGCAGCTGATGAGGCGTGACAGAGTGAAATACAATACTGCGAGTGCCAACTGTTTGGTAAGTACCGTATTGTATGGCAATTTTAAACTAGTAACAATTTTTGAGAATAACTAATAGACTGAATATGTTTGAGATTAAGAACTGAAATAAGACCGTAAATAACCTTACAGTGTTGATTCATTTGCCATCAATAATGAGTAAGGAGTCAATAATTAAGCTCAAAAAAGAACTCCACAAATTTGTCTGCACTATTGAAGTCTTCTCACTGCTGTATTTTTTCAATGCTGCATTGTCACATAGCTTTTTTAGTCTTGGCACAGCTTTCATAGAATCGATAGTAGAAAAACAATGAAAAATATATATACCATATTACTTTGAATCTAGCCCCATAGTTTTTTTCCAAATTTTTTGTATCAAACCTCAGAGTTGGCTTAGACTCGAGGAAATTGAAAAACGCGCAATTTTTCACGGAGAAAAGTGGTGCACAACTAGCGCCGCCTAGACGGTATTGTAGCTGTTAGTAGCCGAGCCATCGCCTAGCCAAAGTACACACATGGGGCCTTTATTTTGATCTTTTTGGTGAGCTATTAGGCCGTTTGTCATCTCGAGTCGCGCTTCATGTGGCCTGTATGCAGCTTAGCTCAGTGGCGCCAAAACAGGCAGTGTCATAGTGCCTCTTATAAATGGAAAGTTGTCCTAGCTGCGTAGTCGTCATCCAACATTCAAGCCGGGCGAGATTTTGGAGTGGATAAAAAAAGTTGGGGGCCCCTAAAGCATCACCTTCAAGAGTTGAACGGGATAGCAGAATCAGGCCCCTAGTGCGCTCTTCAACCACAAAGTGCATACTTATGAATATGTTTTGCTACATACACACACACACGCGCACACACACGCACACAGTAGATCATACCAGCGTGCGCGCGCGAATAGTACATACAGGTTTGTGATCTAAAGCAAGAGTCGCATGGCCTCCAGGATACACGCCACGCGCTCGACATCTCGGAGGCCATAAAGAGTCACAATGCTTTGCGTATAGCAGCACATGTTGTAGCGTTTGATGTTTGCTTGATCAACGCCTCCGGAAAGGCATATGTTTTCTACTATAGATTGGCATAGTTGTCCATTTTTATAGCTGTTTGAAAGTTCCTGTGTGTGCTTAGTGACGATGGCTACACTATCCCGGTCTTTTTCGACGTAGCTTGAGGCTTCCCAAATTCGCCTACAAATCACCGAATAGGCTCGTTTTCATCGTGACACCTGTCGAACAAAACGCGGTGAAGGGGCCCTGGAACAATTTTTCAAGAAACCATGCAATGAATTCACTAGAAGAGCTGATTTCCTCACCAATTCAAAGCTGCAAGTATTTTAAGAATCCATCCAGTGCGAGTGGAGTTATAAAGGTTTGTTGCATGCTGCAATTGCACTATATCTTTTCTCGTCCCAACGAAAGCTCTGGAAGCTAAGCAGGGAGGGGTGGCAGGGGCAAAGAAACTACATCACCCACGTCTCGTGACCTTGAGCACATTTTGCTTCTTTTTTCTTCGAATGTGCGGCTTTCTCCATGTGATCGCGTGTGTGCGTGGCCAAGTAGCGGCCTCCCGCGGCGATCTCTGTAACTTGCTTTTTCGCTCACAGACGCACAGACAATTTTTCGCTCACAACCAATGAAACCGACGCCAACGGGGGGATTTCTGCGACACGAGCTCTCCAACGCTATCACGTTAAAACGTGCGTCACTGGAACTCTGTGCGCTCTTTTAAGCATGCAGTGCGGCATATCCAGTGTGATTAATGGTACATAGGATTGCGCACTGTTTGAAGACAGCGACTAAGAAGTCAGCGACGAGGGAAGCAGGGACAGTGAGTCTGAATGAGAAATTTAGTCTAAGTATACACTATGTGCCTAATGGAAATCGAAGGGGCTAAGTCGAGGCCAATATAACACCTGATGCTGCAGAAATCCCACAATGCAATGCTACTCTTTAATGTCCAAACCTTGCGATATGAACACCATGCTGCCCTCTCGTGCACTGCTGCATCAGTTGGACGGCACTCTTCATAAGAGCCTCTGCTATTTCCTGTGCATGCAAGCGCCCCCACATGCTCTGATTGCCGGCAGATACTCGAATCCCATCCTTCATTTTAGGTGTCTTTCTACATTCTCCCTTAGAAGCATAGGCATCTATGTCAATGGTCATGTTTTTAACCTTCATACCTTTTTATTTGAATACCTCTTGTAGCAGACACATCTTGTCAGCTGATTCTCAGCAATTTTTAGAGAAGTGTTCCCGTTTATATAACTTTTTTGCTTGATAAGCTTTAAGTATTGGTCTAATCACTTCCTATTCATAATGAAGGCTCTCATAGACAACCAATTGCCTCGCATCATGGCTTGTTCCATGGTCGTCAATTGCAATTGCTGTTTGCTGACATTGCCGACAGTTTACCCAATTTGGATGTACATTGACCTGGCGAGCTTGTTCACTCAAATTGAACCACATTGTAAATTCTTGAGTAAAGACTGGCTACTTCAATATGCTGCTCAGTTTGCATATGTGAACTCCACTGGGCATGTGAACTGTTGTGGCATTATGGCTGTTAGTTACTTCACTGATGGCGATGCAGGTTAGTGTCTATTTGTCATTTTACTCTAGAAGATTCAAAATCTTGATGGGAGGCGACAGATGGAAACAGCGTGTTGGGATAATTATAAGATGAACAGGTGAACTGCCTCAGGCTGGCTGGCTGACGTTTTCAAGATAGGTCTTCCTATCAAAACGTCTGCCAGCGAGTCTGAGGCACTTCACCTGTTTATCTTATCATCATTCCACAACTCTAAATGACTTCATTTGCCGTGCCTGCTACTGTTCCTGTGCCCACAAGTATGATTGTATGTGTATACTTAGTTGACATTTATAATGTTATATTCTTGTGAGAAACAGACTGCCCCTCATAATACTCGTTCTGAATGACTTCGAAAAATCAATTTCCTCTCTAAGGGCTTCCCCGAACCAGTGAGAGTACTTTGCCACTTTTCCAAACAAGCACGTAACCACTTGCTACAGAGTATCAAGTTGGAAGCTGCATTTGCTGCAGATACAAAAAAGTTGAAATGCTACAATCAGTGAGACATACAATACTAAGAATGCTTAAATGAAAAATACTAGAGAGCTATGCAAAGCAGCTCATAACAATCTAAAGATAAGTTGAGCTCACCTCTAGATACAAATTATTAATATCTAGACTGAATGAACAAGAATAATTGTGTCAAGGCAGTTTAATCATTTATGGTCCAATGGACGAAAGGACAGCAACTTGATAATGAACTATACGAAAAATAGTTGCATGCCTTGTGTATTTGTTTCGTGATCAATATTTCTCGCTTTGTAGTGGCTGGGAGGCCACTGTGCTGGGCAAATTACACTGAGCAGTTGCTCCACTGTACGCGTTTCGCTTTTTCTGACCGGGTATCTTCAATTTCAATGGCCTAATTTTTATGTCAAGGGGCCACATCTAATGTGTCGCTTTTCACTGAATGCATGTCAGCCAGTAATCATAAAGTTCAGTTGCTTTGAAACTGACAAGAAGCTTATTTTGATCTGCAACATGTTTGTCACAAAGATATCCGCAGGTTTTTCTGTTATGGTAAAAAGTTTTCGCGAACCTTTTCAGCTCTGTCAAAACAAGCTGTACCAGAGTGGGATGTGCGAGTTTTTCAACGCTTTTATATTGTATCTGTTCATGAAATCGTGACATAGAGAATGAACAGCAGTGGCAACCGTCATCGTATACAACGCATGCATCACTGTTAGAAAATTACTGACACGGCAGTGGCAGTCTATGGTATTCGTGTCCTCCTATGTAATTGACAGATAGGTTCGCCAGCCTCTTCTTCCTTGCCTATGGACTTTTTCACTGATACTGTAAATACTATAGATAAAAACTTTGTCAAATTTTTGCTCAGGTTGTGTAAACAAGATGTGTTTCTATGTGGCACCTGTATTTGTGTTTTACGACTCAGGAGTGGACATACTATGAAATAAACTAGCAATGTGTTTTGTTCATATTCATTACCGATTGCTGAAATGTAGTTTTGTAACACTCCCATTCATGGCTTCTTCTATGACAATCACAAATAAATAAGTACCATATTTACTCTATTCTACCGCGCCCTCGATTGTAACGCGCATCCGATTTCCACGACGAAAAAAAAAAAAACGTAAGACACCGATTGCAACGCGCACCCATTTTTCTCCCTGGCCTGCACGATCACACCACTCGAAAAAACGACTCCTTTCGGGAGCATCTTCCATTTAAATATGAGATACGGCGAAGCTTGTGCTCATCTGACGCGTAACAGAGCATTGTTGTCACTCTAGTTTTACCGTGGACTGATGTCAGCACGCGAACTTGCTTCGCCCCCTTCTTCTCGACAGTTTTGGTGCCAGGCATGCCGAAGTAAAGAGGCGTCTGATCGGCATTCCCGATTTGCCCAAACAGGTATCCGTTGTTGTGCAGCAAGTTTAGGACGAACCTCTGAAAACTGTGAAGCTTTTCATCGTACTCCTCCGCAATACTTTTCGCATATGCCCGTTCCCCTTCAGAGGGAAAAGCCTTTCCTCTTCATAAAGTTAGTTAGCCAGCACCTGCTCACTTTAAACTGGCTCCGCATTGGACCTTTTTCTAAGGCTAACTGCATAGCCCACACTTGGAGCAGTTCTGTCGCCACGGGCCACCGTGCCGCTCAAGCACATACTCGCCGAGCAGCTCTTTAGTTTGCGGAAACCGACCTTGCTGCTGTCCACTGAAGCCTTTGCGTGAAGCTTTGCTGTCGACAATCTTCTGCTTTTGTTTCCGCCAGTCCCGCACGCACGTTTCGGGAACTCCGAACGACCGCGATGCAGCCCGATTTACGTCCGTTTCGGCACACGCGATGACTTTTCTTTTAAAAGCGGCACCGTGGTGCACTCGTCGAATTTTTGGAGTCGGCCCTTCCATGCCGTCGATGCTAATGCACACCAAGATTACGAACTCCTCAGCACACGTACGAAGTGCCGCACATGGGAAACACATAGGCAGAAATGGCCGACGCACGTGGGGCGGCCATTTCGGAATGCCGATGGCAATAGAACGATCGTATTCATTTTTTTCGTACTCGATTCTAACGCACATGGGATTTATGATTTCACTTAACCGGAAAAAAGGTGCGCGATAGATTCGAGTAATTACGGGTAATTTTTGTAAATATCTGTTTTTTTATCTTTCATATTGCATCTCAGGCACTTCGGCATGTCATTTCCCGCCCGAGCTGTGGGACTACATGTCCTTTTGGTTGCTGCAGTTCTGCAGATAAAAATAATGCACCCTCAACACATATTCACTTATTGTAGTCATTAACACAAGAGCAAAACCACATTTTTCAATGCTCTAACAAAAATACAGTATGTATATCACATGCGTTAGAAGCTTTGGGTAGTCTGCTTTGGGTCTCACGGAGATGCACAAGTGTGTTCTGAAATTTTTATAGCTTCGCTGTTTTTATAGCACTTGTTTATGCATGTACGAATGCGTTGATATAGAGCTGTTAGGAAGCAGTTTTTGTGCATGGACAATATTTATGCAATTTTTCACATCATACCCGAGCTTTTTGCTAGCTAAAAGCTTCGGAGCGGTTCCCGTAATAGGTCAAGGTGCAGAATAACGGCTATTTGGGCTAGTTCGTTAAATTCCATTGTAATAAGGCAAAGAGGACAACACATGTTGTCCTCTTTGCCTTCCGTTCCTCGATTTCTGTTTGCCTTTTGTCCAACACTATCGTGTTTGCACTGCGACCCTTACTACAATGGTAGTCAAGATGCCTTTTATTAATATTGCACACACAGTAGTAAATATTTTCCGCGCACATTGCATGAAAGTCAACATGTCACACAGCAATGTTGACACCACGTTGCTGGTAGGTTGCGAAAACATTGCCATGATGTTGAAAACGTGATCCTGGACGTTGCCATATCGCCCTAAATGTTACAAGCAACGTTATCAAGCGATCAAAAAGTGGACGTTAAGCGCTTTTAGGCAAAGTTGCTGACTGACATCTGCATGCTTTCATTCAACGTTGGGATTACATTCAGCATTACTTGGGCAAATAGGTACTCGAAGTTGAAAAAAGTTCCCATGTGTGTTATTGGGTGTTTCAGCGATTATGTTCTCCATGTTGTTTCTACGTTCGCTATTAAATACGGACCTAATGTCTTTATATAATATAGATAAAATGTGACTATTCGATTGTTGTTGCTACAATAAAAACATCACTTTAGAGCAACGTGATAATTTGAATGTTGTTGCCTCAGCAAAAACGTCACGTTAGGACAACGTGATTATTAAAATGTTGCTACAACATTAAAAACACTGTGTTATTGCAACGTAATACTATAAATGTCAAAGCAATACTATATTTTACTGTCAAACGTTGCCTCACAATCGTTGCATTCAAACCACGTTGACTTAACGTTCTATGTTATTCGTGTTGGGGTTACAGTGTGTATTGAAGACGTGTAGTGACTAGATATACCCACTGGGCTAGACGCTGAAGCCTGGAACCAGGAGAAATAACCCATACATGTTTCGGTGGCATAGCGATTTTTATCGGCATCACTTTTGACAAACGTCAGAATTGACACAAAACAACTTCAAGGATCTTTTCACAGATGATGCCCCCCCGGAAAAATGTTTGCAAGATTTGTTATGTGTTGAAAGCCTTTTAATTCATGCACTGCTACACAAAGTTACTGAGCTTTAGTAATTACAAAACATGACAAGGTTTTGCTAATGTGCGACAATTCTTGTGAATTAAGAGTAAAAGAAAACAAATAAATTTACACAAACCTAACTTACGACACATTAACTTACGACAATTTGCTCTTCATGGGAAGGCTTCCTGCCCCAATAATAAAAATTTCAGATTTTCATCTTCGACAGTTTTTTCGCCTCGTCGGTATTGCCTTATTACGTGGATCCATTAAATTGTGAATTCATGAGGTTATAACTCATGAACTGTTCATCAGAATGTAAAACAACTTCACGTAGACATTATGTACACTGTAGCCTGGAAACCAATTCAATATTGCTGTGCTACACAAAAAAGAAAAAAGTTATTCACTCATAAAACTTTATTGTTCTGCCCATTTTGATCGAAGCTTACATGACTTTGTGCTTGCTTTACTAGCTATATCTCTTCATGGAAATCTTGCATAATGCTTCATGAAGAGACTCGGAAAATTTCATTTGGCTATGTTGAACACTTTGCCCCTTTGCCTGTGCAATGAAGGTTTGTAACGCAAAAGCACTGGTCTTTGCCCGCACTGTTTTGATTGCTATGCAATACCGTTTTAGACTAGGCGACAATACTAGCTATCATTAAAGTGGAGAATGTAAACTTTCTAGTTCAATACAATTCACATCATTAGGCTAGGCGTAGTGTATCAGCAAACAATGACTAAAATGCAGAGCGGGTGCAGCCGGAGTGGGAACGCCACCTTAATAAATCTTTTTGTTGGTTTAGTTGGTGCATGCTCATTCAATTCTAAAAAGGTGCATACCATCGGGGAAGAAAATTGAGGACAAAACAGAAAGGGCGTCACTTGCAACTCTATTCTCGGAAAACCAGCGAAATATAAGGCGTAGCGACCATGCGCACACCCATTGCCTCACATGCTAGTAAAGAAACGCGCGATATGATTGCAAACAAAAGAATAATGACGAAAAGCCACGAATTGAGAAAACATTTTAAAAATTTATTTCCTCACCACTCAGGGCAACAGATGTATTACTAACATGTGTATCTTTCTTCGTTTTATGTAGTATGCTTGCCTATATAGTTTTACGTGCCAAGGTATTATTACTCTTTCCAAGGACGATTACGCTGTAAAAACTCGCCTCACACTTGCAGGAACCACAATGTAGAGGCAAATGTGACATGCATAAAGGACAGAACCAAGGAGCAAGAATTTTCCGTGAAAAGTAAACTTTCAGCACATTTTCCTGCACAATGTGGTTCCTGCAAGAGTGTGGCTAGGTTATTCAGTGTATCTGTCCTTGAAAAGTGTTATGATACCTTGGCACGTAACATTAGCGACACATACTGCATTAAAAGTAAGAGAGATATGCATGTTGGTGATACATCATTTGCTCTGAGTGGTGGGGAACTTGTTTTTAGAATCTTTTTTTTTCATTTAGTGGCTTTTTATTATCATTTTTTTGTTGCCAGTATTATCGCGTGTTTGTTTTTTACTAGCATGTGAGGCAACGTGCGCACGCATGGTTGGTACGCTTATATATTTCATTGGCTTTCAGAGAATAAAGTGACGCCCTTTCTGTTCTGTCCTCAGTTTTCTTCCCAGATGACATGCATCTTTGTGTATTTTAGTAGGTACGGTGTTATTTTTAATAACAGAACCTTTGCAACACTAAAATTTTTCTGTCCCCCTGTCTTTTTAGTTACAGCAAAGGTCAGCTGTACACACAAGAAAAAACAAGAAATGAACGCATCAAACGATGCACCAGATTAAAAATATGAGGATTAGTGAAGTTAAAACAATGTAGCCTAACTGCTCACGTCCCTAAATCACAAAAAAACAGAATGCTCCTTGTCTCAAATATGCAATGACAGCACGTTTACACGTGCGTCAGTTGACCTTGCAATCTTCTCAACCTCTACGATCTTCTTGACCCTTTCACCTGGACAAAATGCAAGGAACACACTGTCTTCAAAAATGGGCTTAACCCATTCACCTACGCAAGGATTTCGAGGAACCTTAAAACTTCTTTATACACTGCAATGTTGCTCACAGAGTGTGTCATTACGTATGGTTTATGTCTGAGCCACTGACTACCTGCATATCACAGAACGGAAGGAGCATTTAAGGGCTAATTTTTCGTTCATAGACAGAACCTAGCGCTCCCACAAAAAAATTTGCCTAGCGCTTCTTTTTGTTGCAATAAGTAGTTAACGACACACTCATCGTAGATAGAATGGTTAGTTACTTAAAAAAAGTTTTACTGTGTTGAATCACAATTTCGGTTTCAGAGAGCGCCAAGTGAGATGGGACCTGACGCGGTTTTAATGCGAACATAGCTGGCTACATAAACACAAAACCGCATGCACGCGGTTACCACACAGACAACTTTCTTCATTTAAGGCATCCTGGGTGCCACATATATTGCCTCTGAGACGTATATATGCATGACACATAAAAATGCACAGCCAAAGCATTGACATCAGCCTTTGTGTTCCCATGCAAGTCTGCCCCCTCTTCATTTGAAGAAGCCTTGGAATGGCGAGCACTTCGGCATGCAACATCTGCGCCTGCGAGGAAACGCTTGAGCACATTCTATGTCATTGCCCAGCATACCAGACCGAACGACGTATTATGGAAGCCAAGCTCTGTCAGCTGGATTCACGGCCGCTTACAGAAGAGAAGATCCTGGGACCTTGGCCGACGGCTTCCCATACGCGCAAAGCCACGAAAGCCCTCTTGTGCTTTTTAAGGAACACCAAACTTCACGACCGCTAGTGAAAGAACTGTGCGAGGCCGTGCTGTGTAGTTTCGAGCTGACTATTTATGCTTCTCTTTCTTACTCCTCTTCTTTTCTGTCTCTTTTCGTTCTATTATTCCCCATTTCCCCCACCCCAAGTGTAGGGTAGCCAACCGAGCCAAGCTTGGTTAACCTCCCTGCCTTTCCTCTCTATTTATCTCTCTCTCTCTCTCTGCTAGCAGAGCACTTAGAAGGTAGAGGGTTGTTTAGACGGAAAATAAAGGGGTGTTCTACAAATAGTGGTATGACGAGCACTGTAAAAATCAATAAAAACCTGCTCCAGCATATATTATTTGTGGTATTTTGTAGACAACAAGCGTGTCCCCGCATATCTATCCCACAAGTTAACTCGCCTGCAAAGGCTGCTCCAAGTAAATGCAAAAGAAGGGACAAAAGATACACAGATGCAGCGCCATCTTCTAACTAAAGTTTTTTACAAAGCAGGGCAGATGTATGTACAGTCCTTTCATGAGAACAGATAATCAGCCAATGAAAAATATAGGAGACGTTATAATTAGCTCTATTACTGTAGTACAGCAATAACAATAAATATATTCAGAAATTAGGGTGGACAAACACACAACTTTCCATCGGAAAAGACTGAACTTACAACCTTCAGATAATGCATTCGATGCTCTTATCAATGAAGCTAAAGCGGCGGCTGTCCTGTTGTCTACATTATCGAGTGTTTCCGAACACGTAAACCTGGGAGTGTTAATTGGCACGGTCCGCAGCATGTGATCTTTTTATGTGAGAGTAGCTGACAATAAGTTCTCCTCCACTACCTAAAGACATTAGGTCTATAGGAACGAAACCCTTGGTAGCAATCAACAAAAAAATTTTAGAGGCTCAGTTTTCTTTGTTAAAGGAATTGTGTTCGCCACACGTTTAAAACATGTTATACATTTTGCCTGTCATGAGAGCTGCAGTCTTTTTAGTTCATTTAAGAGGTGGATCTGCACAGCTAAGAAAGTACACCACCTGTGCTTCAACACTTTCCCCATACCTCCTTGGCTCTGCGAGAAGCACTGCAAATGCAATGTATTACACTTGCTTTATTCCTTTCTTGGGCCTTCGATATGGCCCACCACTCCTCTTCATGCCTACGATCCCTCACATGCCTAAGCAAACCCGCAATCTTAAAATGGGATGCTTTCTTGGAGATTAAATAATCCACTTTGTATATGATGAGAGGATCACTACAGAGCATTCTGCAAAAGCAGGTGCATGTTCCACCTTTTAGTCACTTTTGAACATTGCAACACAAAAGTAGCAGTGGCTTTGAAGAGCAAGGTTCATGTCACCAATATGAGTGTTATTCTCTAAGAATAACAAAGAACAAAGAACAGATAATAACAGCCTTAAGTTCATGAATTTATTCGTGCCTCATTCAAGGAGCAGCTACGCTATTTCAAGAAGTCGGAGCACATCCTAAGAGAGCTTCAAAGCGGGCACGACATTTCACTCACAGCCTATTGATTCTGTCTAGTGAAACACCAAAAAATCATCCACAAAGCAGGAGGATCATACAGCACTACAGGTCATCAACCTTTTATTATTCTTTTTCCTTTTAGCACAGGCCAATACAAATCAATAAATATCAACGAAATGATTAACCAAATATAAACAGCCTACCAGGGCAAAGAACCTACTGCTCTGCGTCAAAGATGCTATCAAATTTCTTTTAACAGTATCCTTCTCTACAAAGTGTCGAATGCCACTGGCAGGTATTTGGAAGGGTTTCTCACGCTGTTATTTAAGTCTACCTTTTCTGGCTAGGTCATTAATGTGTATTTGTAACGGGAGGGTATTAGATCGAGCACAGTATCAACTTTAGAGACCTGCATTTGACCCGTATTTGAAGGAACAATAACAGATTGCTAAGTTTCAGTGCTGTACAATCTCCTGCTATGTGGCTGATGTTATGCTGTTTAAATTGGCAGAATCTATAGGAAGCAAGCAGCTTGTCATGCCCAGTATGAAGGTTTCGCAATACAAGCTCCAGCATCTTTTGGCAACACATGAGATTCTGGAATGTTTCACAAATGAATTCTCGCGCTTAACACAACTTTTTACAAAATGGTGCTCAAGTTGGCAGTATAAGTCTCGTTCACGGCAACCACTGCGGCCTTTCTCTTTAGGGCACACAAATGGGGCAAAGAAGGTGGCAACGGACATGACCTTGCACATTGCTCTGTGTGGATTCCCTTATCACAAAGTGTTTGAAGCAATTTCCAAGTAAGTGTCTAAGTTCAACTGAATGAGTTGCCTGCAGCCTAGGATTTTCTTAGACATGCGAGGTACCCTAGGCGTAGAAAGGAACTAGAGACCATCTGAAGGACTGCAAGAAAAGAAGACAGCTTTCGTACTTAGCATGTACAGTGTTTCTCACAAACTCTACTAGAAAATGGGGAGAAATTGCTGGAGTCAAAGTGGCGTTTATGGCTCCTGGAAGTTTCTGACCCATGCATATTCAATGATCAGATGATAGGAAGAAAACACTGCCCAGACAGAAGTATGTAATGTGTGTTAAATGCAAGATGTACACAATCGCTAACATGCATCAGGAGGTACATGGGTCAGACGGGTCTCTCCTAATAATAAACTCCATGAAACCTTTACAGAATACAAACAACAGTCACAAGACATTTCCGAATCTATAAGCGGGATTGTGGGTGTCTTTGAAGACAGTGTGGTACTTTCAAGTAGTCTGTATTGGTGGGTGCTTCCACTCTGTTAATTTTTAAACATTGCATCATTCAGGTTGTGGTGAACAATTCAGTGGTTAGCATTTGAGTTTTGAGATTGGTCACCTGTAGGCAAAGTGTAATTTTTAAACATCACTATACAACTAATAACAAAGTTGCATTCATTCATTCACTTTTCAATTATTCGCAAGGGGTTAAAGCAAATGAATAGTCGTGCCACCCGTCACAACGTCAATAAAGATACGCTTTACAAGCGGCGGTTGTTTCAACGGTCATTATAGCATCATGCTCGTTCTCCCCAGAGACTAACGTGAGCAAAATTATATTCATGCTGTGAAATGAAGAAACGTCTACAAATATACTAACGCTGACTTGAGCCGCATACCGAAGACCGTAAAAGCAGACAGAACGGAAAAGCTTATACGACAAAACTGGTGGCCCAGGTAAATGTGCCGATACCATTTTTTAAATGAATAAGGGGCTGCCACTCAATAAAAGGGTCATTTTTATAGACAGAGTCACACAGAGCAACCTAACAAAGATGCTAAGAAAAGAATAGTTGATACAATTTTTAATTTATTTAGTGTATACACCGTATACACAACAAATTGAAATATTGAAAGTGAATGAACGCAAAAATGACACATTTATGACTTTTGGTTGCATACAGTAGATTTCATTGGTGTCACACGAGCACTTTTTCTCGTCAGAAGGGCTGATTTCTGTCTGATTTTTTGGTCGCGACCAACAATTACCGTTGGTAAGCGGTGCAAATTATTTTGGATTAAGTTTGGCTGAAACGTGAGTCAAACCGCAATTTGGAAGCCAGATCGCGATCAAATGTGCCCGTGTGACATCGGCAGTGAACGTGACTTACGCCACAATTAGTGCGAAAAAACATGCGATGGCAAAAAGGGCTACAAAAAACAAGACTTCAAACGGTCGTGAGACCCCCCTACTTACCCGATCACGCAGCGTGAGAAACGGTCATGCAGAAGCCGTTGCCGCTGAACGCCTTGCTTAGTTGTACACTGACTAGAGGGGGCACCGCAGAACACAAAGCCGATAAATGCAGCCACGCAGACTCTATATAAACAGAAATTTCACATTGTTAACTACTGATGAAGGGACCGCGGTGGAACCATCCATTATTTTCAGCGCGAAACGCTATAACGTAACTAAAACAGCCCATGATGCAATCAGGGATTCGATGTTGATAATGCATAGCCTTCGAGACAAACAAAGTCATCACCAGTCTTAAAGGCTATCGCTTGTTTTATAAGTAGGAAATTTTGGATATTCTGCGTACAAAGTGTAATATTATTTTTTATACCTGTCTGCATTTTACCTTTGGTGACATCTGATGAGCGCAACATAGAAACTATCGTGAGGGCGCATCATGAGGGTGCAAAAAAAAGCAGGTGACGAGTGCGTATTGCTCTGTACAATGCTGAATTGCAATTTCCTGCTGGTCTGGTGGTTGTTATGCTGCTGGTATGGTGGTTGTTCCTGCTTTGTGGTTGTTGTGGTGGTGCTCCTGTGCAGGGTGTTGATATATAAAGATGTGGATGTTCCTTGAATAAAGTCATTTAGTGTTTTGCGCCTGTCCTTGTGAGTCCCTTCCTGTGTGTTGTGCGTAGTTGCGCCCGTGCGATGGTTTCCATGTCAAAGCACTAACTCGCCCAATAGCCAACTCTTCGGATGTGCGCAAATTTACCAGCAAAAGGTTCATTTTGGCACTTCAAACTCCTCTACATGCCCTGTGAAACAGGGTATGCTGTAGAATATTCATGCATAGCCACAATTTGACCACATTCTCTAAGAACATTATTCTTTTCGGTGTGATTTCAAACAGGCTTTGTCGCTGTGAGCTTCCTTTTGTGCGCTTTATGGGGTGTTCGGAACAGGACCCTCTCTGCAGCCAGCACGTACAAATTTAGGCAACGAGTGAGGTCAGTGAGGTACGTACACAGGTCGGTGAACTCATTCGAGTGTCGTGGAGATTCAGATCGAACCTTGAGTGTGAGCTCGAGTGAATGGTATTCTCGTGCGTTTGAGTCCGAGTCAGTCCGGTTAAAGACAACTGTCTTGAGTGTGAGTTTAAGTGCGAAACACATTTCTTGAGTGAGTCTCAGTGAGTTCCATTGCTTTTTTTGGCACCTCCTATGTACTGGCCAGTACAGCCTTACCCAGATAAACGTTTACATTCACGTCTACTAAACAGTGCCGTTCACTTAAACTTGTAATCGAGGGTACAATATCAAAAAGCACCTAGAAGAGCACCAATGACGTGAGATAATCGTGTTAAAAAGCACCGATGCCATGGTGGACTCATGAGTCGATCGATTCACTCAGCTTCAAATCAAGCCGTGAGAATGCGTCTAAATGAGTCCGGGTGAGTAATATTTTGGTAAGTTTAAGTCTGAGTGAGTCTGGTTGAAGAAAAGTTTTGTGAGTGTGAGCCCGGCACAGGAAAATTTTGTTGAGTCCTAGTCCGAATGAGCGCTAAGCGCAAGACATATTTCAGGAGTGAGTGTGAGCGAGCTACACAATTTTTATCAGCCTATGGTGAGCTAGATAACTAATCACAGAAGACGATACCAACGGTGCGCAATCTGGTGGCAGTTTGATCAGCCGAGTTTAACACCTTGCATTACAGACTTGCACAGTCAACTATATACTTACCGGCTAACTAAGCAAGTCTCACCAAGTCATAGCGTTCTCCTGCGGATATTGGTAGTGCGTACACTTAATTGAATCCTTTTAAAACAGCTTTTGTCTCACTTTTTTGATGCTGCCTCACCTGTGTTTTTACTACAGACTCCGTCCCATGACGCCACAAAACCACCTTAAAAATGAAATCGAAGTCAAAACTTGCGCAATTTTAATTTCGACTTACTATCATCATCAACACAACACGTTACATGGAGCATCTTACTTTCGTGTGTTCCCACTCCGCATTCTCGGTCAAAGTCGTCAAGTTGAGCTGGCCTAGTCAAGTGTGAGGAGTCTTTCAAGTGGTATCGATACCGACAACCACTAGTGAAAAAACAAAAAGCAGAGTACCTCTACGCAACAGCTAAGCATCATCGTTGAGCTCCTTTGATGCGGATCTTCCTACACAATATAACGTCCACAGCAGAGGCATCTGAACGCGTCAGTGCATTATCGGTGATCTGTGGGCGAACTAGATGCAGTTCACACAGCAATTTCAGCTTTATTTCACTGTTGCAAGTCAAGAAACTGCATCTATGAAACAAACGGTGATCCTCCGACTTTCCTTAGCTGGTGCACCTGTTTCCCTTATCGACAACAGCTTAGACTTCGGTCCTTCAACTGAGGCGACTCCGCCACAAGAAATAAACCTTTCTATTGTGAAAAAGACGCTTCTTGCACAATCTCTGCCGACACGCAACAAAACGTATACCCGCTACACCCTTCGCTGCTTAAAGGGGCAATCTAAATAACGTCTCGGCGCTTCCCCCCCCCGGGCTCAATCCTAGAAGCGCAGGAGTGTAATCATGAGCAGCTGCGCGACAAGATGGTCAGACAACAGACCTTCCTAGGTATGAATCACCATTTATGTGAATTAACGACAATAGTCTACAATATTCATGTACAAAGCTCGCGAAATTCACCAAGCAGTGGCCGCTCGCACACGACTTCCAGCTCAAATCACCCTCAGTCTAAATGAATAGTTGTCAGTGTGGTGAATGCAACTGAGCCTTCATTCAAGAAAGCATTGAAAGTTGTTCATGAGCTGCGCTTATCCAATTTGGGACACATATATACACCACGCAGTAACAGAAAAGGAAGCCCATCTAACTTCTGACAGGCTACCATACCTACCCTGTCGACAACAAACTTGCTGCTTTAAAAACCTACCCTGTACTAGCGAACTTAGTAGAAAAAAATGAAATGAATAGGGAACTACTGTAAATAAAAAAACATGGAAGCCACTTTTACTGAAGAAAGAAGACTCCGTTAAGACTTCGACGATTCGCGCCTCGAGTGTCATAGGAAAGAGACGTTGTGGGACCTGTAATGGCCAGATCTTAGAGCATTGAAGTGCACGGTGATATGCTATCGAGAAAGAAACACACCTATGACACGCGCCTGAGCAGTTTTTGTTATGACAAGCAAAAAAAAACACTGCAATTGACGAAATGCATCAGTCGTCCAGACAGCTGCATAAATGTGGTGCTACTTATACATCTACCACATAGAAAGCTGCGTGAAGCCACGTGAAGAAAGAATGGCGTCTCATCAGCAGCTTTGCCTCAGTTGTGTGTCTTCTCGCTCGACTTACCCGAGCAACGGAATTACTATTGGTAGGCGCATTTGTTCAAGCTAACATAAGTCTTTCAGTCAAAGTGAAGCTGAAGCCAGGCCTTGAACAAATGGCAAGAGGACTGCAGTGGTCTAATGTTATTTGTGTTCTGCATAGTGTGTTGTGCAGGCTTAACATCTCTTTGTTGGCGTTTACCAGATTTGCAGTGGGTGATATGGCGTGCAGATTACTGTGCCCTTTCAGGATACTGACATTTGTGGTTTAGGTTTTCTTACCAACAACACAGTGTGTTCAGGAGGCCTCATTTATTCACGTCGGTGTCTCCTGTGTGTGTTGTGAGTGATTGTCCTTGAAAAGAGCAACACATAGAAAGAACAGGAAGCCGTAAAGACAGAGAGAGAAAGTATTTTCTTCGTTCAGCGAACTGGGAGCGCAGAGAAAACACAAAGGACGAAGCAAGGAACCACACAACACGAGCGCTCAACTATCAACTGATTTATTTTCCACATCGGAAGGACATATATAAACACAAAATGCGCATGTCAAAAAAGATTATGACGATATCAAGGGCAGCATGCGAAGCGTGTAATCAAGGCACTTGTCTAAGGGTTATCTAGGTAGCTGAATTCACAGTCAAGTAGTGAGAAGGAAGGATGACTTATACATTGGTCCGCATTCCTGGAAATGTGATAGGCTTCAGAAATTTCGCGCGTAGTTTGATGAGGATGCCGGAACAGAATAATTGTATTCTCAAACAGAGGTTGGCACTTGCACGAAACGCAATGTGACGCTAAATGGGAGTAAGGTGTATTTTTCAACGAGCTTCTGTGTTCCCTGAGACGCACGTTCAGACATCGGCCGGTCTGGCCAATGTACATACGTCCACAAGAAAGGGGTATCTTATATACTACTCCGGTGTAGCACTTAACAAACTTAGTTACGTGCTTCTGGAGGCATCCTCTACCTTTAGATGCATTATGTGCCCTCCTGTGCACCATTGAACATATACTGGCCAATTTATTGGGTGCCGAGAAAACCACGCGCACACCAAACCGGTTTCCCACGTTTTTTAACCCATGGGCCATTTTATGAATGTAGGGGATTACTGCCGCGCGCTTCTTATTCTCTTTCTTGTTCTCTGACGAAGTACATGTGCGTTTTTCATTATTTTTGACCGTACGCAAGAGTTTATCACAGACTGAGGCTATTACGTAGGAAGGGTATCCCGCACCTATCAGCCGTTCCAACTGTGCTACGAACCCACTTCGCAAGGTATGCAGGCAACATTTTTCGAGGGCTGAACGTAAGCATGACATTACGATTCCGCGTTTAACAAGCTTGGAATGTCCGGAAGAGTAGTCTAGAACGGGTTTTGCAGATCGAGGATTATATCGCCAGCAAAGGTGCTTATCACCAAAAAACAGGGAAAGGTCTAGGAACTGCAATTTGTTATCTTTTGGAAGCTCGGAGGTGAACCGGAGGCCCATGCCTTCCTTCTCGAAGCATGCCTTCATACTTTCAACGTCCACTGCTGAACACTTTTCGATGATAATCAGATAATCGTCAACATAACGGAATACTTTTGTGCCAGGTTGAAGTTTAGTGCTTAAGGCTGCATCCACCTTCCCAAGAAAAATTTGGCTTAAAACAGGGGCCACACTTGAACCTATACAAACACCTGATTTTTGCATGTACAGGTTCCCAAGCCATACGACGAAGGTGGACTTCAAATAGAACGTCAAAATTTCTAGAAAAGACTGAGTCGAAATACCCGTGCTATTCCTGAACGAAATCTCATCATTGTCTTCCACAATGCACTGCTCTACGCTGTTTAACAGTTGATCATGCGGCAAAGAATAATATAAGTCGACTACATCAAGACTAAAAGCTGTAACACCGGAGCATTCACATTTGTTGAGGTATTCAACCACGACACCAGAGTTTTTTGCGTGAAAAGGGTCAATTACGCGCAACGCAGAAAGATGTTCTTGCAGATACTGAGATACAACCAACTGCCACGTATTCCTTTCTGAAACAATCGCGCGCAGCGGCATTTCCGGTTTGTGTGTTTTAATGGAGTAAAAAAGTTCTAGCTCTACACCTTTCGCCTTTTCTACTGAAGAGCCAAGTTTTTCCAGGTTAAGCCTTTTCAGCAGCGATATCGCTCTAGTCTTTACTTCCTTGCTTTTTACAGAGAGTGGTTTAAAAATTTCTTTCTATGGCTTCCTCAGCCTTCTTAAGGAAATCTAGTTCCTTAATGATAACGAAGAACCCTTCTTTGTCAGAAATGAGTACCCTTAGCTGATTGTTCAAACAAAACTTAACAACTGGTTGAACGCGCAGTTTTCTACTCACATCGCTAACATTGCTCGAAACTGCTTGAACACATTCTGTTACACACCTATAACGCTCTTCCTCCTTGGCCTGCTTGGAGACAGTCCTTGCTGTGGCAATCTTTTCTTCAGGTCGAAGGGTAGGTTCCACGGAGAACTTCGGGCCTTTTTGCAGAACCTGCTGAATTTTTTCCGGCACAGACACATCACTTAGGTTCAAGAAACGTCCCTCACTTGAAGCTTGTTTTTTCCTGGCAGGTAGTTGTGGTCTGATCCAATTCCACAAAGTTTCCGTGACGGATTTCGAAGTTTTGCACCAGTCGCGATACGAGTCGCGGTTGTTACGTCTATGACCGTCTTGGTCACACATGACCCTCAGCCAGTCCTTATAACACCGGACTTGTCTGTACCATTCCGAACGAAGGATTCGGCACATCCTTTTGGTATGCCCAAACGACGGACTCATCATTCCAAAAAGCATTTGTACCTCTGCCGGACAAGTTCCTTGACGAAGGTGCCACGATGCTACTCTTGCCCGACATGTTGAGACAGCAATCCACGATGCCAAAATGGCAGGGTCTTGAAGAGAGGGACTAAAACAGTTAAAAGAGCCCTGTGTACTAGAAATATATTGCAGAAGGATCAAAATATGGGCCAGTTGGTAATTCATTTTCTTCGTTCAGCGAACTGGGAGCGCTCCGTGGGAGCGCTCCGTGGGAGCGCTCCGAACTGGGAGCGCTCCGAAGTTCTCCGTGGAACCTACCCTTCGACCTGAAGAAAAGATTGCCACAGCAAGGACTGTCTCCAAGCAGGCCAAGGAGGAAGAGCGTTATAGGTGTGTAACAGAATGTGTTCAAGCAGTTTCGAGCAATGTTAGCGATGTGAGTAGAAAACTGCGCGTTCAACCAGTTGTTAAGTTTTGTTTGAACAATCAGCTAAGGGTACTCATTTCTGACAAAGAAGGGTTCTTCGTTATCATTAAGGAACTAGATTTCCTTAAGAAGGCTGAGGAAGCCATAGAAAGAAATTTTAAACCACTCTCTGTAAAAAGCAAGGAAGTAAAGACTAGAGCGATATCGCTGCTGAAAAGGCTTAACCTTGAAAAACTTGGCTCTTCAGTAGAAAAGGCGAAAGGTGTAGAGCTAGAACTTTTTTACTCCATTAAAACACACAAACCGGAAATGCCGCTGCGCGCGATTGTTTCAGAAAGGAATACGTGGCAGTTGGTTGTATCTCAGTATCTGCAAGAACATCTTTCTGCGTTGCGCGTAATTGACCCTTTTCACGCAAAAAACTCTGGTGTCGTGGTTGAATACCTCAACAAATGTGAATGCTCCGGTGTTACAGCTTTTAGTCTTGATGTAGTCGACTTATATTATTCTTTGCCGCATGATCAACTGTTAAACAGCGTAGAGCAGTGCATTGTGGAAGACAATGATGAGATTTCGTTCAGGAATAGCACGGGTATTTCGACTCAGCCTTTTCTAGAAATTTTGACGTTCTATTTGAAGTCCACCTTCGTCGTATGGCTTGGGAACCTGTACATGCAAAAATCAGGTGTTTGTATAGGTTCAAGTGTGGCCCCTGTTTTAAGCCAAATTTTTCTTGGGAAGGTGGATGCAGCCTTAAGCACTAAACTTCAACCTGGCACAAAAGTATTCCGTTATGTTGACGATTATCTGATTATCATCGAAAAGTGTTCAGCAGTGGACGTTGAAAGTATGAAGGCATGCTTCGAGAAGGAAGGCATGGGCCTCCGGTTCACCTCCGAGCTTCCAAAAGATAACAAATTGCAGTTCCTAGACCTTTCCCTGTTTTTTGGTGATAAGCACCTTTGCTGGCGATATAATCCTCGATCTGCAAAACCCGTTCTAGACTACTCTTCCGGACATTCCAAGCTTGTTAAACGCGGAATCGTAATGTCATGCTTACGTTCAGCCCTCGAAAAATGTTGCCTGCATACCTTGCGAAGTGGGTTCGTAGCACAGTTGGAACGGCTGATAGGTGCGGGATACCCTTCCTACGTAATAGCCTCAGTCTGTGATAAACTCTTGCGTACGGTCAAAAATAATGAAAAACGCACATGTACTTCGTCAGAGAACAAGAAAGAGAATAAGAAGCGCGCGGCAGTAATCCCCTACATTCATAAAATGGCCCATGGGTTAAAAAACGTGGGAAACCGGTTCGGTGTGCGCGTGGTTTTCTCGGCACCCCAATAAATTGGCCAGTATATGTTCAATGGTGCACAGGAGGGCACATAATGCATCTAAAGGTAGAGGATGCCTCCAGAAGCACGTAACTAAGTTTGTTAAGTGCTACACCGGAGTAGTATATAAGATACCCCTTTCTTGTGGACGTATGTACATTGGCCAGACCGGCCGATGTCTGAACGTGCGTCTCAGGGAACACAGAAGCTCGTTGAAAAATACACCTTACTCCCATTTAGCGTCACATTGCGTTTCGTGCAAGTGCCAACCTCTGTTTGAGAATACAATTATTCTGTTCCGGCATCCTCATCAAACTACGCGCGAAATTTCTGAAGCCTATCACATTTCCAGGAATGCGGACCAATGTATAAGTCATCCTTCCTTCTCACTACTTGACTGTGAATTCAGCTACCTAGATAACCCTTAGACAAGTGCCTTGATTACACGCTTCGCATGCTGCCCTTGATTTCGTCATAATCTTTTTTGACATGCGCATTTTGTGTTTATATATGTCCTTCCGATGTGGAAAATAAATCAGTTGATAGTTGAGCGCTCGTGTTGTGTGGTTCCTCGCTTCGTCCTTTGTGTTTTCTCTGCGCTCCCAGTTCGCTGAACGAAGAAAATGAATTACCAACTGGCCCATATTTTGATCCTTCAGAGAAAGTATTGTCACGGAATCGTGACGTGGATGAAGGAAGCAGACTGTAGTTCGAATACTAAACTGTTGATTGAGGCCGAACTCGTGGCCACGTAAAATGAAAGTCAGGTTACATAACGACGCTGCCTGTGATGGTGGGGAGCAGAGCGTCGGCCGTCAATCAACTGACAAGCGGCATAACGTATTGGAATTTATACACTTGTCAACGAATACTCTTGCATTATTGCTAGCCGTGACGTGGGTTGCAGAATAATATGTATTGTTGAAGAAGTGGGTGTAATCTTAACAAAATGATCTACTGTAGTCCTGAACCTTCTCGAACACTGTAGGCAGGTTTGCGCTGAGAATTATTGACAGTGAAACGGGGTGATAAAAAAACCTAAAGATGGAATGTGGCAATGCCCCCTCTGAAAAAAGCATCGTCCTGATGCTTTACGAAAAGACAAATGTACAATAAAAAAGGAAGTAAACAATAAGTACATGCAATAAGGTACAGCTACAGAAGCGAAATTCAGTCCTCAGGTTCGCGCATAAAATGGCTTGAGGCGCACGACATGAACGACTTCACCTCGAGTACGGTGAGCTCTGCCGTGGTAGTCTAGTGGCTAAGGTACTCGACTGCTGACCTACAGGTCGCGGGATCGAATCCCGGGTGTGGCGGCTGCATTTTTGATGGAGGCGAAAATCATGTAGGCCCGAATGATGAGATTACGGTGTACCTAAAGAAACCGCAGGAGGTCAAAATTTCTGGAGACATCCACTACAGCGTCTCTCATAATCATAAGATGGTTTTGGGACGTTAAAACCCACGTTTGAATCGAGCACGGTGACGTTGAGAGTTCGTAATGCAATCAACAACAACCATGTAGTCCAGTGAGACAAGATGTCAAAATACTCCGTATGGTCCGAAGTATCGTCGGAGATCCTCGGTTCAATATTCGGTATTGGTCCGAGATCGGTATCTCGAAAGTTGCATCGAATTCGCATGGTACATCCTCTCAAGCACTCCCCTCTGGCCGCCTTCTTCATCGCTAGGGACACGGGAGTGGAAACGGTGCTACCCGCTCGAGATTAGAATTTTCTATTTTATGTACTAACATTCGTAGTATCTACCGCAAAAAGGATGATTTATGTACAGTAATTAACGATAAGAAAGCCGATCTCATCGCACTAACTGAAACATGGCTTAGCAGCAAGATATCTAACACCGAATTGTTTCATTGTGAAAAAAGGTAAGTTGTCTACCGCAGTGACCGCTCTGACAGAGTGGGGGGTGGAGTTTTGCTGGCCGTGGACGAGCGTTTTGATTGCTACTGCATACCAATTATTCCGAACATTGAATCTGTGTGGTGCTGCTTGAATGTAAACTCCAAGAAAATTATTGTTGGGGTCTGCTATCGCTCCCCATCAAGCGATGCGTCATTTTGTGATAGCTTGCACGACTGCGTAAATCAAGTCACGGTTCGTTATCCCATTGCACAACTCATACTAATGGGGGACTTCAACTACCCGAATATTGATTGGTTGCACGCATGCCCACTTACCAACCCACCGACAACTGAGGTTATCTTGGGCGCTCAGTAGAAACTTATTGGTGTTTGTTCCGTACTAAAGTGTCTGAACTAATTCATCTCCATATCCCTCTTCGCCGTGTGTACTCCAATAACCAAGCTCCACGGTATAACAGATACTTAAACCGACTTTCTAACAGGAAAAAATGCTTTTTAGAATCGCTAAGTATTCACTCAAACCAGCCAACTGGAAAAAGTACAAGACAGCCTCTTTAGCATATTCGCGAGCGCTAAAGGATACTAAATCCTCGTTCTTCAATGTAACCCTGCCGAATATCCTGAAGACTAACCCTAAACGTTTTTTGGAGTATAATGAAACCACTTAGCACCAGTAAAGTTTCATTGGTTATACCCACCGGCGATTCTGTTCCCGTCCATCTTTGTTCTACTGTGCTAAACGATACATTCATTAAGTCGGTTTCTTCATCTAATTATACCCAACGTCCTGAGCTTCAGTCGTACAATCATTTTGCGATGGATCTCATCACGTTTGATTCGCATCACGATTATCGACAACCTGAAACTAACGTCTTCTCACGGTATTGATGGAATTAATAGTAATTTTTTAAATACACAGTTCCATCATCCTTAAATGCATATTTTCACAATCGTATCATGATGGTGTACTACCTGAAGACTGGAGAACTGCTGCAATTATTCCAGTACATAAAGGCGGTGATAAACATAGTCCATCTAACTATCGTCCTATATCTCTCACCATGCAAAATATTTGTACCATGCAAAATATTTGAACATAATATTTTCTCATCTTGTTAATTTTTTAGAGGATAATAGCTTCTTCTCTTCAACTCAGCATGGCTTTCGAAAGATTTTTTCTTGTGATACTCAAAAAATTTCTTTTACTAATGATTTGCATTTATCTTTGAACTCTGCTTTTTTAACTGACTGTATAATTCTTGACTTTGCTAAAGCGTTTGATTAAGTTAACCATTCTCTGCTCTTATATCAATTAATTGTTCTAAAAATTGAACCTGCAGTTTTTAACTGGATTTGTGTATTCCTTTCTTCTCGTGTTCAATTTTTCAGCACTAACGATGTTAATTCTTCCACTGCACCGGTTGATTCTGGGGTTCCTCAAGGATCAGTACTTGGCCCCATGCAATTCCTAATCTATATAAATGACTTACCTTCTACTATTACTTCCAAAATTTGTTTTTTTGCTGACGACTGTGTGATTTACCATCTAATGACAATGATATTCATTCTCTGCAGGCTGATCTCAATAACATACTTCATTGGTGTCATATTTGGAAAATGGAACTAAACATTGAAAAATGCAAGTCTATGAGGATTTCTTCGTCGAGTACAACTTGTCCAACTTACTTTCTTCACAGTCACCCCCTTAAAACTGTAACATCTTACCGGTACCTCGGCGTGCACATAACTAACACTTTGTCCTGGAAATTACATACAGAACATATAGCGTTCAAAGCTAATAAAACACTGGGTTACCTTCGAAGAAACTTCTTTCTTGCTCCATCGTCACTAAAGTTATTACTATATACCACATACGTCCGTCCTCACTTGAATACGCTTCATCTGTTTGGGACTCCGGTCAGGTAACACTATCACACATGTTGGAATCCGTTCAAAATCATGCAGCTCGTTTCATTTTGGCTAACTACCATCATTCAGCTAGTGTCACTCACATGAAGGCATCTCTAAACCTCACCCCACTAGTTACCCGCCGAAAGCGCACTCGCATTTGCCTGTTTCATAAAATATTCTATCAAAATCCGAAACTTCGTTTCCGTTTAATCCAAGCTGCTCCCTTCATTTCTCTTCATCGTAATCACCAACAAAAAGTCACAGTCCCCCATTGCAACACAGTAACATATGAACAATCATATCCCCAAGAACTTGTAATGAATGGAATTCCCTGCCTGCATCAATAACAAGCATCAATGAACCCATTCAATTTAAGAATGTCCTTAAACAATGCTTATTTAATTACATTACCCCCTGTATGTTTGTTGAACAGTTTATTCATTTTGCTTTTTACCTTCACCATGTAATAAAAATAAAATTAGTGTTATATTTTGCTTTATTATGATGTGAGTTGTTGGGAGTAATAATCTTTGTACCCCAATTAGTGACAACATTTTTATGCCATTTGCTTTGTATTCCTTGTTTTTTCATTGTTGTGCATTCCCTTCCCCTCTAAAATGTACTGTGTACCCTGCGGGTAAAATAAATAAAAATAAATAATAAAAAACAAGAAGATTTAGGATCGAAGCTGCTCTTAGTCCAAACTTGTCCTGCATTAGGGGTAACCGAGAGAAGAAAAGACGATAAAAAAAGTAAGCAGTATCTCCCGAACAGTATAATAGACGGCACTATTACACAGAGGTACATACAAACTGCAATTCAGTGAAGATATTCTAGATAGCACTGCATCGCTACTCTTACATGCGTGTCATGTAACAACATGACTACGTGCCACACTGATGATGCGCTCGTGGCCGATTCACTGGCTTCACATATGCTGAATTTGGTATTCCGTGACATGAATGGATGACGAAAGTGTGTGACAGGTGCAAACGTGAGAATCATGAGATGCGTGCCATGTAACAACATGACTACATGCCACACTCAAGGCGCGTTGCACGTTAAAGAACACCAGGTGGTCAAAATTTCCGGAGCCCTCCACTGCGGCGTCTCTCATAATCAAATGGTGGTTTTGGGACGTTAAAACCCACAAATCAATCAATCACTCAAGGCGCCAATACACTTGGATGTGACCTGGCGCGCGTGCGTGCTGGCCCTCTTTTCGTCGCGTCTAAGGCCCCTTGATATAGTCGCGTCACGCCGGCCATGCCTCGCCAGGCACCGACCTGCCTGCTATCTACTTCTAGGCGCGCACCACACTGCGTTGCTTTGACGCATGCGCGCTCGAGCGTGCCCGGCGTCCCTCCATCACGAAGAGAGGCAGACGCGGTGTTGTCTGGGTAGAGCTGGGTAACGTCATGGGGGGGGGGGGAGTGATCTTTATTGAACATAAGAGAAAAGTTAGCCCCTTAACTGTCTCTCAGGGGGAGGACACCTTAACAGTAGCTCACCAGGGATGGGGGTAGCGAACGAATTAAAAGGATAGGATTAAAAGGTAAATAGAGAGATAGAGGAAGGAGAGAGCGAGGCGCAGGGACAGCGAACGACGGAAGGAGAACACAGGAAAGATGGACACGGTTTCAGGAGTCCGAGGACGGGGCACCACTGGCGAGAGCTCTTGGCGGCGTCAGGAGATGGCGCAGGGCAAGTCCAGTAGGCCAGAGCTACGCTGTCGTCGAAGATCGGCGTCAGGAGTTGGCGTATTACCAGCCCTGTCGGCCAGAGCTACGCTGACATCGGAGATCGCGAGGGCACGACCAGTCGGCTGGAAACCCAGCGAGTGAGTCCTAACGTCATGGGCACGAAATGCAGCATGTTGCATTCCGCTTCGGTTGCCGCCGGGCCACGCCGACGGACGCTAGTCGCACCGGTCCCACCTGGCGTCCCTTTTGCTAGCGCAGCGTCACTGCGCCCAGCGTGCGCGCTCCTCAAAGTTACGGCGAATATATTGGGCCCTTCATGATGCGCTCGCGGCCATTTCGCTAGCTTTACATATACCAAATTTGGTGTTACGTGACGTAAATGGATGACGAAAGCACATGACTGGTGCAAGCATGATAATGATGACACGCTTGTCGTGTAAGAACATATTGTCACATTTCTCATGACGAGCTTTATACAATTGGCTCGTTGAGTCGACTAGCCAAGCAGCAGCTCAGATAGATTGTCTTTGTCCTCTTTTACTCATCGATCTCACCCAAGCAAACCTTGTGGCAATAGTCCCCCCCCCCCCTTAAAGGCATCGACTGGATGCTCGTAAAAAAAAATGAAGGCGTACACACGCAGATATAAAGAACCAAAAGAGGGAGATTGCCAGTACTCGCAGCGCAAATGAGGAAGTTTCGTCAACGCTTGCGCCAAGCACAAAAATAAAAGGCATAAAAACACAGGAGAATACAAACAGCAGGAGCAACGCAAAGTCACGGCATGTCGTAGCACGTGAAACGACAAGGGCTACTGTGTGAAGTAGGGCTTCAGCCGAACGACATGCACGGTTTCGGGCCGAAGCTGTCGACAAGAAGACGCTGCGCCGTCCGGAAATACCTCGTAGGTAACATCTGTGACACGTCTAAGAACCTTGTACGGTCAAAAATAACGGCTTAGGAGTTTTTCGGATAAGCCTGGTCGCCAGACAGGGATCCACACCCACACTCGGTCCCCAGGGTGGTAGGTGACGTTTCGATGGCGGAGGGTGTAACGTCGTGCGTCTGCATCTTGTTGGTGACTGGTGTTTATGCGAGCTAGCTGACGAGCTTCTTCGGTGTATTGAGTGTATTGCTCAGCGTCTTGAGCAAGTTCATTGGTTTGGTCGCACGGGAGCATAGCATCGAGCATGGTTCGCATGTTGCGTCCATAAACAAGTCGGAAAGGCGGAAATCGCGTTGTTTTTTGCGTTGCCGTATTGTAAACAAACGTGATGTGTGGAAGAATTTCGTCCCAGGTTTTGTGTTGTACGTCGGCGTACGTTGACAGCATGTCCGATATGGTCTTGTTAAGCCTCTCTGTCAGTCCATTGGATTGCGGGTGAATAGCCGTCGTTTTTCGATGACTTTTGCGGCTCAATTTAAAAATGTCCTCCATCATTCAGGCTGTAAACGGCGTCCCTCTGTCCGTAATCACGCATGTCGGCGCGCCATGCCGTAGGACGATTTGGTGCACGAAGAACTGCGCGACTTCAGAGGCCGTGCCACGGGGTAACGCTTTTGTTTCAGCTTAACGAGTAAGATAATCTGTCGCAACTATAATTCATTTAGTTCCCAGAGGACGACAAAGGGAAGGGCCCGAGAAGGTCCATTCCCACGAGGACAAACGGTGTCCGTGGTGGTGCGATCGGCTGGAGGAGGCCCACGGGTCTCACAGGCAGAGTCTTGCGGTGCTGGCACTCAGGGCAGCCTTTCACATATCGATTTACATTAGTTGATAGTCGCGGCCAGTAATACTGTTGGCGTATTCTGGTGAGATTTCGCGAATAGCCCAAATGTCCTGACATGGGCTCGTCGTGGTAAGCAAGGAGGATCTCATCACGCATATCGGTAGGAACAACGAGTAGAAAGGCTTTGTTGCTACCACGGGCGTTTTTCTTGTAAAGAATGCCTCTTTTTAGACAAAAAGAGGACAGTTCGCGAGCAATGTGTTGAGGGACCTGAGAGTTGCGGCCTTCCAGGGAATCAATGACTGGGCGTAATTCGTCGTCTGCCCGCTGTTTTGACATAAATTCGGAGTCGCTAACTGCTCCGAGAAAGGCATCTTTATCCTCGGAGCCCCTGACAGCGTGCCCCACAGGCGCTCGAGAAAGCGCGTCGGCATCTTTGTGTTTGCGCCCTGACCTGTACACAATCGTAATATCGAACTCCTGCAAACGCAAACTCCACTGAGCGAGACGGCTGGATGGATCTTTGAGATTTGCCAGCCAGCAGAGCGAGAGCTGGTCAGTCACCACTTCGAAGGGACGACCGTAGAGATAAGGCCGAAATTTGGTCGTCGCCCACACGACTGTGAGGCATTCTTTTTCTTACGTAGAATAGTTGGTCTCAGCTCGAGAAAGAGCACGACTGGCATAAGCTACCACAAGCTCAACGCCACGATGTCGTTGTACAAGGACAGCGTCAAGTCCGACGTTGCTGGCATCTGTATGGATTTCTGTAGCAGCGTCCTCATCAAAATGGACAAGAACAAGGGCTACTTGCATTTTCTGTCGTAGCTCTGTGAACGCCGTATCTTTTTCTGCGCCCCAAGTAAAGGACACATCATCTCGGGTGAGTCGCGTAAGAGGTCCAGCTATCTTCGAGAAGTTGGCGATAAATCGGTGATAATATGTGCACAAGCCGAGGAAACGGCGTATTGCTCTTTTATCTGATGGAACATGGAAGGCGGCGACCGCAGCAGTTTTGTCTGGATAAGGTCGCACTCCATCCGCACTAATGACATGTCCCAGAAATTTTAGCTCTTCATAGCAGAAATGGCATTTTTGGGGTTTCAGCGTGAGTTCAGCTGTGCGAATGGCTTCCAGAACCTTTCTCAGACGCTTCAGATGTTCTTCGAAGCTCTCGGAAAAGATGACCACATCATCGAGGTACACAAGGCAGCTTTGCCACTTCAAGCCAGCGAGAACTGTGTCCATAATCCTCTGAAAAGTGGCTGGTGCAGAAGAGAGGTCGAAGGGAAGAACTCGGAATTTGTAAAGTCCGTCTAGAGTCACAAGCGCAGTTTTTTCTCGGTCTCATTCATCCACTTTAATTTGCCAATAGCCACTCTTTTAATCGATGGACTAAAAATACTTCACGCGTCGTAACCTGTCGAGAGAGTAGTCGAGCCGTGGAAGTGGGTAGACGTCCTTTTTTTGTGACGCTATTAGGTTTCCTGTAGTCAATACAGAATCACAGCGTTCCGTCTTTTTTCTTCACTAGAATGACTGGCGAGGGCCAAGGGCTGCTGAATGGTTGAATAATACCATCATCGAGCATTGTGTCTAAATAGCCTCGCGTTCTTTGACACAAACGCGATAAGGCTGCTGCCGGATGGGGTGGACGTCATCGTCGGTAATGATTCGATGCTTCGTTAGGTGTGTTTGACGGACTTTCGAAGAGAAGGTGAAGCAAGATCGAAACTCCCTTAAAAGGTCATGAAGTAGACCCTTTCTCTCGTCTGACAGCGTCGAATTAATGTCGATGTGGTCTAGAAATTCCTCATCCTCATGCGCTTCCTCGGACGCGAAGCACTCCGTGACGTCGTCAACAGGGTGTCCATAAGCTAGGGTTGTTCCAAGGAAAATATGCCGGTGCTTGTAATTGCAGTTCGTAACTAATATCGTTGACTGTCCGTCACGGACACGCACAACACTTTAGGCGCCGCATACACCTCGGAGCAGTAGAAGTGATAGGTTGCTTTCAGCCATCATGTCGCCATCTTGGAGGTCTTCACAAGTGACTTCGATGGGAACAGTAGCTCGAGGTGGCGGCATCACACTGTCGTCAGCAACACGTAGCGCAGGTCTACGGTAGTTATCAGCGTCTCGATCTGTTGCGCCTTGAATCGAGAAGGTCACGATGCGCTCACGGAGATTTATAATGGCACCGTATTCCCGAAGGAAGTCCGTACTAATAATCAGCTGACGCGAACAGTCGCGAAGAATGAGGGAGCTGAGCACAAACGTTGACGCACTTATTTTCACTCTTGTGGTACAGCGACTCAGCGGTGTTACAACGTGTCCTCCAGCTGTTTGAATTGGCGTTCCATTCCACGGCGTGATCACTTTCCTGAAATTTTTCGCTAGCCTCCCGCTGGTAATCGAATAGTCTGCACCAGTGTCTACAAATGCACTGACCTGAACACCGTCAATCAGCACAGGTATGTCGACACAAGTGAAGTGCGACTGCTTGGAGCCTACTACGCCTCCCGTGTTTGTGAGGTGAGTACTCGTTGTATTGTGAGTGGATTGAGTATATCGCCGCATGCTTTCTGAAATGGCTGACGTAGCCATGCGACGAAAAGCAGTTTGAGTAAAGTAAACGCGAGAATGCACACAGTATAAAAATGAGTCAGGCTTCGTTCGGCTACGCCGGGCAATGCTAGCGAAAGCTGGTTGAGTATGTTTGTTTATCATCGTAGTCGAAAAGCAGTTCATCAATCGAATGATATGACTAGTCGAATGTGTGTCCTGCATGCATTCAGTATCTGCGCTATGTCGGTTTCCGAAGCCGTCGCCGCACTGTTCGCGGAAAATGCCAGGCACGTAAACCACCAACAGACGCCCGCATTCGCTTCTTCCTTTGCTGGCACATGTTCGCGTTCCTTCAATTTCACCTCGGTCACTGAGGAACACATTTGGATATATGTAGACAGAAGAGTCAACGAACCCATTTCCAGTAGACTCTTGCAGTCTTGCACAGTTGCAACACAATTCATTTTTGTGCGGCTTGCCATGGAGTATTCTTTCTTCCCTTCAATGACACGCGCAACCACACCAAAATTCACTGAATAATTGCAAAAAGCATTTCTCTTTAATAAAATAGAATGTGACAGATCTATACTGTTCGTGTCCATCCGTCCTTCTGCCTGTCTGTTGGTCCTCAACGGTGTCGTATATGTGCACTAAGCAAGTCGGTTGTTGGCCCATAAGTCGAATATGCCCCATGTGCTGCATCGTATTTTTGTTGTTCTTTTGTTTCATAACCAGCCACACAGTTGATTTGATATCGTAAACTCGGGTTTTTATTTAGTGATTGTAGAGAAAATGTGTAAGGACTCCGTATATCTAGTCGGCGCCGTGTATGACTTTTCGTCTTATTGCTTTATTGTAGGCCCACTGCGAGGACACAAGCTTCGAGCAAAGGAGGCACGACGGTTTAAAGAAATTAAGGCAAGATGCCGTTTGGATGCTGTTTGCAATGAAATCTGACCTGGAAAAACTTGTTTTGTCCCTTGTTGCTCCCCTTTGCTTTTCTTCTAGCCTAATATACAGGCTTCAAATGGGAGGGCGAGGTTTAGTGTAATATGATTGAGTGCCGCACCAATTTCCGGCAATGCTTGCAGCTTGTAAGTATTTTAAGCAGTCCATTGTACAGAGTCGTTCGCAGGAACTAAACTTGTTGCAGGAAATTATATTACGGAGAAAAGCAATATTGAGAGTATGAGAAACCGGCTAGTGGAGTTATGCGGTTTACACAGAACATCGCGAGCTACCCGGTTGTTTGATCTGCCTTCCCTGTCGTTATGGGTACGATCATATAAGCAGCAAGGTTTCGAGTCTTGCACTAGAAGACCTCTAAGGTGTCTGCAGTGCCAAGGTGAATATGTTTCAAGAATCCCGCGCAGACATTCAAGTCCGTTCGCAGTAACATGAAGGTTCTCCCGTTCACACATATAGGCTCCCTAAATATCCTCCGCCGATGCGGTGGGTCTACCACGTGGAAGAAACGAACTGTTTTAACAGTATTTGATACAAACTCGAGTCACGAACAAGTCTTTTCGGTACTACAAAACCGCGGCTAACTTCACTAAACAATGCTTCAGCCTTAAGAGGTTGCTATATAAAAAAACTACCCCATTTTCGTTGAAAACCATGCTGTCTTCAATGTAAGTGAGTGACCGCTCAGAACCAACATGGCGGCCCGTCAAGTATGGCGGCCGTTTTAGCCAATTGTAGCAACCATGATCAAAGATGTCACCACCCTAAAACACGGAGACGTGCGCACATGAAGGTTCCCTATCGCGCAAGTACGGTCAGCGTCACCACGCGTCAGCGTGTCTTGTAAGCCGCGCGAGGGGGCGGGAATCGGCCGATGAAAACCAAGGAGCACAAACGGAGACGGCGTCTTTCACCTACAACCAGCCAACTGTGGCCGTCGTTTCAACGACACGACGAAAGGTGCCCCAATGACAGCTGGCAGATGGAAACCGGTGTCGTTTCGCTAAAGTGTAAACACACACGCGTACGCCCGCACATACACAAACACACTCTCTCTCTGTCTCTCTGACCCAATCATGTCCATAGAATAATGATTGAACATGACATAAACCGAACACTGTGACGCGTTTGAGTACACCGGTGAGCTTGTCCTTTGTTTTTTTTCTACGCGATACAGCTCAACCTCAATCAATGTAGCTTACGCCACAAAAACAGCCAAGCACATTCCAGCACGAGATAACCTGAGATACTGAGGTTATTTGCTAAATTTCACCCTCTCCAACTACAATAAAAGGGTTACCCAAATGAAGTGCCTTTTTATGATTGTTAGTTGAACAGATGATTTGCACTAATATAGAGGAGTTAGAAGCTTCTAAAGCCCATGGTTTTTCTAAAACTTTTTATGAGAATTACCATGACAACCTTGTATATGAGATAACATGGGATAATCGATAAGTTGGTTAACGGTGTTTCCTGTCTTGCTTTCACCATCGTTGTGCTACTGCCTAAATCATGGTAAACTAAGCTCCCACGAAGTACTTGTTTTAAAAATTCTTCGTTTTCGCCAAGAGCAGATTTCCAAATGTGATGTAATCCCACGAACACACTAATTATCGAGTAGCAGCACAATCGAGCTCAGCGTCGCACTTAGTAGGAGGGCGGGAGAAAGGGGGCTTATGCATATTCAAATATCATAAAGAATTCTGACGGTAGCCACTAAAGAGCCACACCTTTGAGCCATGTTCATGCGTTCTACGAATGTCTTTACCCATACTCCGTTTTCTACATCAAAAGCAACGCTCTGAAGGCTAGCGAGAATTCTTGCAAGGAATGCGTTCCTACTAAAAAAATGGCAGCATATCCACGGAGTGAATGATGGAGAGTGGGGCGAAGCATCCGTCCGTTCATTCGTTTTGCTTCCGTCCGTCCATTTGCCCGTTTGTGCGTGCATCTGTTCGTGCGTCCGCACGTCAATCTGTGCGTCCGTCCCTGCGTTCGTCAAACACTCTGCCCCTGCGTCTGTCCATGCGTGCATCCGTCGGTGCAGCCATTCGTGAGTCCGTCCATGCATCTGTCTGTGTGTCCGTTCGTCCATCTATTCAACATTCCAAGTACCACCATCTCGCATCTTTTCATCCTGCATTCCCCATATGCACCACCATCCACCGGACATTCCAAGGACTAAACAAAAGGTGGCACACGCAGAGTTTCTTACGGCTTGCGCTTCGTGTCTACTTGCCACCTTTAACCACCTCGAGTTCATGGTACATACTAGTTCACTGTATTCATGGCACTGCGGCCCAACGCTCGGTAAACCTTTCTAAAACAAAGGAGGTTATGCCCAGCGAGTATAACGTAGCAACCCTTTCTTGTCAGATAGTGCTCAATGTACATGCCAATGGCTGCTAAGGGGGAATGAGAGACAGGGGAATTCAGCTTTTAGTTAACGCGCACGCTGCGAACATTTTTATTGTTCAACAACGCACAGAAGAAATCTCTCACCTGTACCACCTTGAAGGTCAAAATCTAAGACCGGTTACACACTACGACTACTACTACGACTACGAGGGACGAATGGGTGCTGCTATAAGGAGGTTTGCCCCTAAAAATAGTACAATTTTTTTTCATCTGAGACTTGATTTATTTTATTCTTTCTGCTTTGTGCGTGGTAGATAAAAACGTCCCGTAATATGGCTTGTCGTGGCTCTTATTTCTTAATGTTTCACTTGTAGCCTTTCACGACGCTCTGCAGGTGCGTTTGTGCCGTACGAGCGTTTAAAACAATGGAAGCTAAGCGCGAGACGCGCCAAGTGACACGTGGTTTTGGGTGAACTTCATGCATGGCTTTCACAGCGTCGCACCTGATGTATATAACGGGGTATTTCTCATAGGCGTATAGGGGTATTTGTCATATGTAACGGGACATTTGTCAGCATAGGCGTGCAAATGAGGGGGACACGGTGGGCACCCCCCCCCTTTTGTCCCCTAATAGTCTGTGTGCGAAGTCTGTCCCATTTCATAGTGCCTAGAATGTGCACCAATACAATGCAATGATAGAGATGGGGGCGCTGTTAATAACCATTGACCCCCCTTTGAAGGGGAACCCTCGACACGCGTATGTCCGCCAGACGACGCCAGCGATGCTAAGATTATAATGAAAGTTACGTAGCACCCTGAGGTCAATCAAGGGTGCTTATAAGTACGAAATACTGTATAAACATGCAGTGACTCTATAAGGTATGTGAAGAAGAAGATGTGCCTGCAGCGAGCAGCATCGCCAACGCCCGGCTCTCTCGGCTCGTGCTTCGGTTCGTTGCTGTGCCGATCGCTGGACGGTCCTTCATGCTGTCTCGTCGCTGTCTTTAACGGCTAATAAACCTCCTCACATTTGGTGGAAGGTGCTGTTAATCCCCGTTGCTACACCCTGGAGCTGCGAAGCCGCACGCTACTACCTGTCATGACTGCCAACGCCACTACATCGACGCCTTCGCTCCAGTTCAACTGCCCTGGCCATCCTAGACTACGGGAGTCGAAGGTCGTCAGCGGTGCGGATGGGACCGACTTCGAAGACTGGCTCGAGCACTACGAACTGGTGAGCGCCAACAATAAGTGGGATGAAGCCGACAAGCTGAGACACGTGATATTTTGTCTCACTGGCGTCGCCGAATTGTGGTTTAATAACCACAAACACAACATCCCCACATGGAGCGTCTTCAAGACGTCATGTGCTGAAGTGTTCGGTCGGCCGGCTGTCCGCAAGCAGAGGGCAGAACAGCGCTTGCGCGTCCGCTCTCAGCAGACTGGCGAGACCTTTACCAGCTATATTGAGGACGTCGTCGACCTTTGTCGACGTGTGAACGACACCATGCCCGAATCTGACAAGGTCAAGAACATCCTGAAGGGCATCGACGACGGCGCATTTCAAATGCTCTTGGCAAGGAATCCAAGCACAGTTTCTGAAGTCGTCAGCTTGTGTCAGAGCTACGACGAGCTGAAGAAGCAACACACTCTGACTAGGCAGCCTCAGCCTGGTGGTGAGTCGCTGTCCAGTTTCGACTCCATGCCCGACAATTCACCATTGCTTCAGCAAGTCCGAGCTTTCGTCCGTGAGGAAGTCGCCCGCCAACTTTTCCCAGTGTCCTTTACTCACGAGACCACCACCCGTCTACCTGCCCCGCTTCGCACTGCTATATCGGAAGAGGTTGCACAAGCTGTTCCTCTTGCGCACTACGAGCCACCTCTATCTTGCCGTGGTCACTGCCCGGGTGTCGCACAGCCGGTAGGCGCTCCTGTCGCCTATCCGCCAGCCGTTCAGCCTGTGGCCGCGCCTCTCACCTATGCAACGCAGCCTGTGGCTCCTCCTGTCGCCTTTTCGCAAGAGATGCAGCCCGTAGCCGCGCCGCTCACATATGCAGACGCTGCACGTAGGCTCCCGCAACCACCCTACACCACGCGTTCACAGCCCGCACACCCGGCTGCTTATACTGCACCTTGGGCGGCAGCACCAGTCTCCAATCCCTGGAGGACGCCAGATAACCGACCAATTTGCTACGCTTGCTTCACTCCCGGACACGTTGCTCGCTTCTGCCGCCGTCGACCTCAGACGTTCGGCAACTATGCCCGGTCGTCGCATCCCGGCAGCCAACCCTTCGTCCAATACGGGCCGGTCTCACCACCTCGCTATAAGCCTACTGACCACCTTGACTTCCAGCCGCAACGCGCACCCTCTCCTCGTCGGCGATCGTCCTCCCCCATGCGTCGCCGGCCCAGACCTTCTGACCAGGAAAACTAAGCAACGCAGTTCAAGAGGCAAGAACTGCGCTGTTTTCGAACTGTCTAAGCCCTCGCTCCTCTCCTGCTAACGTGGTCGCAGTAACTGTTGAAGGTTATTGTACTTTCGCCCTTGTGGACACTGGCGCCGCTGTTTCTGTTATTGCCGCTAATCTCTGCCGTTTATTACGCAAAGTAACGACGCCGCTTTCGGGACTGTCGCTTCACACCGCAAGCGCACAGCAAGTAACGCCTCTCGCAGCCTGCACTGCAAGAGTCTCCATCGAAGGCATTCTTTACATCGTGGAGTTTATTGTTCTTCCTGTCTGTTCGCATGACGTCATCCTCGGGTGGGACTTCCTATCCCGCCATAATGCCGTCATAGACTGCGCACGCGCCGAAGTTGAGTTTTCACCCTTGTGTGATGTCCCATTACTGGACGCTCCTCATCAGCCGCCGAAGTTGCTCGTTCATGAAGATACCGATATTCCGTCTGGAAATTTCGCCCTTGTTCCCGTTTCATGCAACGCCTACACTGACGCTACAGTTCTTTTTATGCCTTCCGATATCTTTAAATGTCGTCGAGCTTTGCCGCTGCCTTTCGCAACAATTGACCTTGCCGCCGGAAGAAGCAACATGTTCGTAAGCAATCCGCTTTCCACACCTGTCACATTGCTTGCGGGGGAATGTCTCGGCCGCGTGCAGGATCTCGACCCTTCGTTTTTGTTTGATGTCCCGGACGACTACTGCGACCACCCCAAAGCACTGTCGGCACTTTGGGAGTCGTCCGATGATACGTTTTCCAGCGCCATCACCGACACTCTCACTCCTACCGAACATGCCGACCTGCTAAATCTTCTGCATGAGTTCAGGAGTTCGTTCGATGTGTCGCAACCTCAACTGGGCCGCACATCACAAGTCAAACATCATGTTGACACCGGCCTACACCAGCCACTGTGTCAAAGACCATACCGTGTCTCCGCTGAAGAGCGCCGCGTCATCAACGATCAAGTCAAAGATATGCTTCGTAGAGACGTCATTCGACCATCTCACGGTTTCTGGGCGTCTCCCGTCGTCCTGGTGCGTAAGAAAGACGGATCTATCCGATTTTGCGTGGACTATCGTCGTTTGAATAAGATAACCCGCAAGGACGTCTATCCTTTGCCGCGCATTGATGACGCCATTGACACCCTTCGCGGAGCGGAATTTTTCTCGTCGCTAGATTTGCGGTCTGGCTACTGGCAGGTCCCAATGGCAGAAGCCAATCGTTAAAAAACGCCATTTATTACACCAGACGGACTATATGAATTTAACGTCATGCCCTTTGGGCTTTGTAACGCGCCTGCCACGTTTGAACGTCTTATGGATAATACGCTACGTGGCCTCAAATGGAATATGTGCCTCTGTTACCTCGACGATATCGTGGTCTTCTCCCACGACTTTCCTACGCACCTCCTTCGCCTCAGGCACGTTTTGAGTTGTCTGACCAACGCTGGTCTGCAGCTTAACCTGAAAAAATGCCGCTTCGCTGCACGCGAGCTCGTCATCCTAGGCCACATCGTGTCCAAGCACGGCGTATTACCAGACCCAGAAAAACTTCGAGCAGTCGCAGAATTTCCCAAGCCGACGACCATGAAAGAGCTTCGCAGTTTTGTAGGCCTATGCTCCTATTTCCGGCGCTTTGTTCGAAATTTTGCATCTATCATGTCACCGTTAACCCAGCTTCTTCGCGGTGACGTGAACCTCACCTCCTGGTCCCCTGCATGTGATGTTGCCTTCACTACTCTGCGCCGTCTGCTCACTTCCCCACCTATTCTTCGCCACTTCGACCCGACGGCTCCTACCGAAGTGCACACCGACGCCAGCGGCGTCGGGCTAGGCGCGGTCCTCGCTCAACGAAAGCCCGGCTATTCAGAATACGTTGTAGCCTACGCTAGCCGCACTCTGACGAAAGCCGAAACTAATTACAGCGTGACAGAAAAAGAGTGTTTGGCTCTGGTGTGGGCGCTTGGAAAGTTCCGGCCGTACTTATACGGCCGCCCGTTCGATCTAGTAACTGATCACCACGCGCTTTGCTGGCTCTCCACGTTGAAAGACCCTTCTGGCCGCCTTGCGCGATGGGCACTCCGCATCCAGGAGTACGACATTCGCGTCGTATACCGCTGCGGACGCAAACACTCTGACGCTGATGCCCTGTCCCACTCACCTTTACCACCGGATCAGACGTGCGGAAACACTTGCCTCAAGACCTTGTCATCGCTAAATCTCGACTCGATTGCCACCGAACAACGTCGTGACCCGTGGATCGCCTCTCTTATCGAATATTTATCTGGCTCGCCAAACCTTCCAGTATCTCGATCCCTCCGACGTCAAGCTTTCCATTTCGCTATCCGCGATCAACTTCTTCATCGACGCAACTACGCTCCCGATGGCCACCGGTAGTTGCTGGTCATTCCACGCACTTTACGATCGCAAGTATGCGCCTCTCTTCACGATGATCCGCAATGTGGCCACGCCGGAGTGTTCAAAACATATGAACGCCTTCGCCATCGCTATTACTGGCGCGGCATGTACAATTTTGTACGTAAATTCGTGCAGTGCTGTCCTGACTGCCAGCGACGTAAATCAACACTGCCACGTGCGACTGGCGCACTGCAGCCATTTCCATGCCCTGCCAAGCCATTTGATCGCGTCGGCGTTGACCTCTATACGGTCCCCTTTCATTGACACCAGATGGTAATTGGTGGATTATAGTGGCGGTTGACCACCTGACACGCTACGCCGAAACAGCCGCTTTGCCGAGTGCTACAGCTCAGAATGTCGCCTCTTTCATTTTGCAACGCTTTATCCTTCGACATGGCGCACCTCGAGAGCTCCTTAGTGACAGAGGCCGCGCTTTCCTTTCCGAGGTCGTCGAAACTCTGCTTTCGGAATGCCACGTCATTCATCGGAAAACGACAGCATACCACCCGCAGACTAACGTACTAACGGAACGGTTCAACCGCACGCTAGGTGATATGCTCTCAATGTACGTGGCATCTGATCATAGCAACTGGGACCGTGTTCTCCCATACGTCACGTTCGCATATAACACCGCAATACAAACCACCACGAGATTCTCACCTTTCTTTCTTTTTTACGGACGTTAGCCTTCCCATACAATTGATACCCTACTTCCTTACCGTCCTGATGCTTCCGAGTGTCCACCTATCTCCGATGCTTCTAGACAAGCCGAAGAGTGCCGCCAGCTCGCCCGTGCGTTCACCTCGGAAGAGCAACAACGCCAAAAAGAAACCCGTAGCACCTCTCTTCCGGATCCCAGCTATGCCCCAGGGTCTCTTGTGTGGCTTGCCATCCCATACCAAACACCGGGACTCTCCTCGAAACTTGTCCCCCGGTACGAGGGGCCTTACACCGTTTTGGAGAAAACCTCTCCGGTTAATTTCCTAATTGAACCAGTTTCCCGATCGGACGACATGCGCCGGCATGCACGCGACATCGTCCATGTTTCCCGACTGAAACCGTACCATGAGCCTTTGCCTGAAACTTCTTAAGTCGCCAGGATGGCTCTTTTTTCAGCGGGGGCGATTGTGAAGAAGAAGATGTGCCTGCAGCGAGCAGCATCGCTCTCTGGCGGACCATTCTCTGGCGGACTATTCTCTGGCGGACCATTCTCTGGCGGACTATTCTCTGGCGGACCAGCATACAAAATAAACCCCCTCATTCTTTTAGAGCGGGAAGCGCTACGTAGTTGTTTAGGTGTGCCAAAATTCACAGCTAACAATGTTTTGTATCAAGAAGCTCGGATACCCACCCTTGCTTGCAGATTTCGTATTTTAACAGTAAACACCTATTTAAAATTTTCTGAATCCACTTTAAGAAGGCGACAATTTGTATTCTTTGCCGAGCCTGGTGTCTTCTTCAATGAACATTGGTCCCGTGTATATAAACCCCAAGTGCTATTTGTTCAAACACTTCTAGATACTTTAAATGTTAATATATTCGAGATCACACCACCTGTCAAACCAATCGGCCAAGTCCAAATAGAATTTGACAATATCTTCCCCATGAACGCAAAACACTTGCCCTCTAAATATTTGATTGGTTTATTAGAACAACACCTGTCTCAATTAGGTACTAATACAGTAATTGCAACGGATGCATCTATGAGTGGCGAGAAGGCAGGTGTGGGTATTTTTTCTCTCTCATTATTCTGGTCATTTTCATTACGCCTCCCAGATTATACACCAATATTCGAAGCGGAATTAACGGCCGTTATACTAGCTATTCGTAAACTTCCTGCGACTCATTCGACAGCTGTGATAGTGACTGACTCGTATTCCGTGTGTTCATTCTTATCATCGTCGTCGACACCAGCAGTACTAGAGACTTTTAAATCATTAATCCCAGCAAACATTCGTCTAGTGCGAATGATATGGGTGCCAGGCCATCGTAGTATATTTATAAACGAGATGGCTGACAAACTTGCGCGAACATCTCTTGATCTTCCGATTGTGCCAATCATGCCTCCTACAGCTTATGTAACAGCAGCGAGGTTTAGAAAACTTTCCCTTCCTGAAGACTCATCAAAAACCATTATACCGAATCCAGATTTCTCGCACCTGCAATTCACATGGAATAATAAATGGTGTCCCACGCGTAAATTGGAAGTATTGGTAACAAAATTACGTTGCCGTGTACCACCTCTTAATTTCTACTTAAACAGGTCTGGTCTGGTGCCATCCCCTCTGTGCTCAAGCTGTAACGAACCTGAACATATCGACCATTTTCTTATCACATGTCACCGATTCAAAAATCAAAGAAAAAACTGCTTCGAAATTTTATTCAAAAAATTAGGAATATCACTTAATACTCCCAATATTTTGTCTTTTGGGGCCATTTCATTGGGACATAGCGACAGGAACATCTGCAGGGCTCTCTGCGAATTCATATATAACACAAGAAGATTACCTTGCTGAGTCAGCCATCAGCTCCCGAATTTTACTAGTCACACTACCACTTATTATTTAGCTGATACAATGCAATGATTCAACTTTCAGGAAAATTTCATATAACGATTCCATTACAGATATTCAACAAATTCCATTATTTCTCCCCCTTTTTTCTTTCTTTTTTTTTACATTGCGCCAAATTAATTTCACAGTCAAAACACAGTAATCATATTCCCCTAATCTAGAAAATCTATAGGTATTTACTTGCATTAACCACCGGCTTCTTGGCCAATCCCCCTTATTGGGTGAGAGCCACAAAAGAAAGGAACAAGCAAGCAAGCAAGCATCGCCAACGCCCGGCTGTCTCGGCTCGTGCTTCGGTTCATTGCTGTGCCGATCGCTGGACGGTCCTTCACGCTGTCTCTTCGCTGCCTTTAACGGCTAATAAACCTCCTCACAGGTATAGTTTTTTGCTAATTTTCTTTATTGTATAGATTATCGAGTTCGCGTAACGTAAATTATGCGCGCATTTTAACTTTTAACTAGTATCCAAGATTTTTTCTTTTCTGATAGATCAATTTGTCATTAACTGGAAAAAGCTAAATACACTTCAATCGGTTATTTTTGAATCTACAATGAACACTCGAAAAAAATAGCTGATGTATTACACTACTGCAAGTGTAACTATCACGTGCGTTGATACATGTGTCACCAAGAATACAGTGTGGTAAAATCACGTGTTGCAATAGTTCTCAGTTTCTTCTTCCTTCAGTGCCACATAATTTTATTGTAAAAGAGTAATCGCAAAGTACTATGTACGAAAATGACGGAGCATCTAAGGATGGAGCCGATCGGTAAATAAAAGGAGTGCTGTTGAAAAGAACTTCCTTTCAAAATTTTTGTTGTATTTTGCATTGTCATTTTTTTTCTAGCCAGCACGAGCACGCTGGTGTTTTCAATGAAATCGAAACGCATAACTTTTCTGAGAGAAGAACTGTTTCAGAATCGAGTTTTGTTTTATGCTTGTGCTATATCAGCAGGAATACACCTATCTGTTTTAAAAAGTTGTGGGCTTTCTTTATATTGACTTACAGGCACCGTCGACAAGCCTTGTCATTTAGGTTGCTGCAACTCTTTCTCAAAAAATAAATCGGCATTTCCTACGCACCCTAATAATCGACGTCATGAGAAGCATGCGTATGGATGGTGACCAGGATGCAATTTTTATATCGTGAGATGTCATGAAATGACGCTAAATATATGTACAAACATTGCACGCACAAACACACGTTGCCAATGTTTGTATAAACAGTTTTTTTGCACTTGCGCGATGATGTCAACAGGAAACATTAGTAATAGCAGCACCAGAACCAATAAGCTGGAATGAAGCGCCGGTGCTTGCGAGGATTGTACCCCTGAACGCTTTTACATAAATCAAAATCAGCGCATGGCACCTAACAACAATTGACGTTAACTCGACGTCACGACTGTATCGTAGGATTACATACGTATTCATGATATAACTGGATAACCAGCACTGCAACCACAATTAACGTTTCACGAACACTAGGGTCTATTTTAAAAGTAGTTCTGAGACCTTGCAGGACTTCGTGGTAGAATGCTTTATCGCCATGTATAATACTTGTGTTTGATTCCTGCTAAGACCTTGACATCTTTGCATTCGTCGGATCAGCATTGCCGATGTCAAGATTTTCTTAACGCTCACGCATTAATACTGCTCCTATGTGTTCTCGTCGTTGCTGGGTAGATTGCAAGTGTCGATCACCTGCGGCACATACCCACATACCAGTGGCACATACCCGCCCGCAAGTTTGTGCCACCCTCTAGGGGAAGGTGTTTGACGGCGTACGTGACGGGATTATGAAAGTATTCATACCTTGACTATAGCGTCAAATTCATGAAATTATCTTATCTTCCTGTACTAATTTTGGTTCACGCGATCACGGGAGCACCCAGACATAAGCAGCTAGATAGATAGATAGATAGATAGATAGATAGATAGATAGATAGATAGATAGATAGATAGATAGATAGATAGATAGATAGATAGATAGATAGATAGATAGATAGATGCCAAAATTTCTTGCAGTACGCAAAGAAATGCTTCGCATCGAAAATGTTCGTCAGTGCTACAGTATATGTATCAGCACTAATTAGCACCCTTCCTTTCACAGTTTCGAACGTTACAGGTATGAAGAAACTCAAACGAACGCGCAGACCACGAGCAGTTGAACCAAGAAGAAATGCACATTACTAAAGACACGGCGGGGAATGCTGGTTTTGCGAACGCGTGACTAATGATCAATTTCCCGGCGTACCGAAACAGTTTGCCACTTGATGACACCGCCACACCTGCTGACGTGGTGTGAGTGGAAAGGATTCATTATTGAGCCCTCCTTCTTTACGGTTGGTGTTTGCTACGCGTGGTGACTAGACTTACCATGTGAGGCAAACTATGAAGCCTAGAGATATATTCCATACCTGTTTTACCCGTTCCATTATGTTTAACTGTCCCACATTCGGTGAACGTTAGAACTTGCATAAACAACTTGATTTTTCATTTATTGATGAAGCTACCAAAAAAAAACGCTCGTGAGATTTGTGAATCATTGAAAATAGTCAGTTCGAAGCACTGAGTGGTCAATTTACTGAGCACAAATAGATACAAGACACAATATGCATCTACTAATGTGCAATACTCGTTGGTACTTAGCGTCTAAAGAAAAAAAAAGCGAGTTTCTACGGAACTGGCCAGGAGAAAAATTAGCCACATTCAATGCTGTCTTGCAGGTTGACTAATAAAGATAAAAGAAATTTCTCTTCATAGAATCACAGAAAGGGGCCTGCTGCTTCATTATATAGAAGTTAAGAGTTCCAGCTTGTATAGTTTTGCCGCTTCATTGGTAATGCGTGACTAAGCACAGCCATAAACGGTCCCATACACACAATAATAATTCATAAAGTTTTCGTCAGAGCACTAAGTGACTTCGCATGCAAGGTAAGTCTAATGTAGTCTACATAGCCACTAAATATTATGGTTCTTCTATGTAAAGAAAAAAGATATTCCTACACAAACCTTCAATATTTTGCCCATTTACATTGGAAAGTAAATAAATTACTATATAGTCCATGTCAAATCTCTCTTCATAGAAACGTTGCATCGCACTTTGTCCAAAGGCAAAGTAAATTCCGCTTTGTTACGTTGAACAGTTTCGCCGTACTCGCAGCACAACGGAGGCTTGTACAGCAAAAATTCTTATGTTTCTCACACTGTTTTCATTGCTACCAGGTAAGGCTTCTGGCCAGGCATCAAAATCAGATGTCATTCAAAAGAGGGGATAATGGGCTTTCTGAAGTAGCCCAATTCAGTTTTCTTCTTGAAGCGCAGCGAGCGCACTGCATCCGCAAACAATGCGTAAAAAGCAGAGAGGTTGCGGCCGGAATGGGACCACCACCTTAAACGAGAGATTTTGTTTTCTTTCGCATTTGTCACCCCCCTAATATTGTGTTGAATAACCTATTTTTGGCAGCAGCACACACTGTCCTCCATAACTACGTGTCTATGAAGACAGATGTTCGAAAGGGTACAAATAAAACTGCAAAAACTTTGAAAATGCGTTAGGAACAGTTTCTCTGCAAGCTCTAGACAGTTATGTGTGCGTGCGTGTTTATATAAACACAGATTGAAAAAAAATTACTGTATTTATTTTGTGAATTTATTGGTCCATAAAGTTCACTCCTATTGATCGACCACACGTTCGATAGCGTCAATCTTTGGCTTTTTCGTGAAAGAAATGGCTCACAGCTGAGTCTCCAAATGCTTTAACGCTCAATACATTACTTAAATCAGTACCTTTTTTTACCCAAAAGCAGAACAAAGAAGTTAAGAATGTAAAAATTGCCGCGAACACTTTATCTTTTAATGGGAGACGATTGTGGCATGAATTCACACACTTCTGTACACACGCTCGCTCAGGCAAAATGAGTGACGTCATGGTGGCACTGAGCAGGCCTGATAATCTTTTAGGTGGCATTGGTACGGAGGCCTTGATTGCTTAAATCTTTTAGGTGGCATTGATACAGAGGCCGTGCTTGCTTAAACTACAGCTTGAAGGCACCCGAGATTCTCTAAAAGCTTGCTGAAAACACGACGACATCGTCCAGGTACACAACCTAAGTCTGCTACTTCAATCTAGCCAGTACAGTATCCATAACGCGTAAAAAAGTCTAGGTGGCTAGGCGAAGACCAAGAGAAATCACCTTGAATTCGAAGAGGTCATCTGGTGTTATAAAAGTGGTCTTCTCTCGGTCATTCTCGTCAACTTGAATTTTCCAATAGCCGGTCTTGAGGTCCATTGAAGAAAAGTACCTCGCATTGTGCAGTCGATCGAAAGCATCGTCTATCCACGGAAGAGGATACACATTCTTCTTCGTTATTTTTTTTAGGCGACGATAATCAACGCAGAGGCGTAGGGTGTCATCCTTCCTTCCATTAGCACCACAGGTGAAGCCCACCGACTCTTGGAGGTTGTATGATGTCGTTGCCTAGCATTTCGTCGACTTGCTTCCTTAATGCCTCGCCCTATCACGTCGAAACTTTGTACGGAGTCTGACGGAGTGGTCTGGTACTCACCTCTGTTATGATGCGATGTTTTGCTACTTGTGTAAGTCGAATTTTCGACAAGGACAAAAAACATTGCTCACATCGCCACAGCAGGTTTTTCAGTTGTTCTTTCTTGTGCTTCGGAAGTCTTGGATTGGCGTCGCAATTGTCGAGGAAACCTCGATTCGTCGAAGCAGGTTCAGTAGAATAAGCGAGGGTGATAGCGTTGTTGGCTTCCATGAATTTTTTAAAATAGGCAACCATCGTGCGTTTGCTCACGTGTTTGTACTCGTTGCTGAATTTTGTTAGCATCACTATTGCTTTCCCCCTCTCAGCTCGGATATTCCTTTTGCAGCGCAAATCTCGCGGTGGATCAACACCTGCTGATCGCTTTCAACCAGGCCTTGCAGGATTGTTGACTTCTGAGAGCTGACGCAACTTTTGATGCTGGATCGTCGGGGAAGGGTGATTTGATCTCCCAGTACATTCAATACCTGCTCTCCAGGTGGTGTGTGCAGCGGTGGGGCTTGTTCTGTTGATAGCGTTATTGACTTGGATTTCAGGCGATGACTGCACCTTTAGGGCTTAAGAAGCTCTTACCAAAAATCACAACTATCGAGCAAGTATGTAGTACTACGACGCTTGCTGGGTAAGTCCAGTTGTTCGCTCAGATTCTCGCTTTGCGGACCCGCTCCGGCGTTACTACGTGGCCTCCAGCGGTTCCTACTTTGTCGCGTTCTCAGGCGTGCTTGGCTATCTTCAATTTCGTTACGAATGCTCCACTGACGACAGAATAGTCGGCTCCGGTGTCGATGACAGCTGTCAGATTTGGGTGCACGTTAAAGAACCCCAGGTGGTCGAAATTCCCGGAGCCCTCCACTACGGCGTCTCTCATATTCAAATGGTGGTTTTGGGACGTTAAACCCCACATATCGATGACAGCTGTCACACTGTGACTGCCGATAAGAATGTTGAAGTCGCTTGTTCGTCCTCTCGCGTTACGATTAGATCAAGGCGTCGCGTTTCGCCTACGTCTGACCTTTCCGCTGCTGCCATGTTGCGTCGTCAGGTCGTCTTTAGTGCGTGGGGTTTGGCTCTCGGCTGGAGGAGGCCGTTCGGTACATGAACGGGAAGCACCTCCACGGTCATGACGTGGACGAAGGGAGCAGCCTGCAGGTGGAATACTAAACTGTTTATTTGGGCTGAACTTGTGACCACATAAAAGCAAAGTCAGATTACACCAAGACCCTGCCCCGCCGCGATGGTCTAGTGGCTAAGGTACTCGGCTGCTGACCCGCAGGTTGCGGGTTCGAATCCCGGCTGCGGCGGCTGCATTTCTGATGGAGGCGGAAATGAAGGAGGCCCGTGTGCTCATATTTGGGTGCACGTTAAAGAACCCCAGGTGTTCTAAATTTCCGGAGCCCTCCACTACGGCGTCTCTCATAATCATATGGTGGTTTTGGGACGTTAAAACCCACATATCATCATTACATCAAGACACTGGCCCTGATAGCCACGAGCAGAGGGTTGGCCGTCAATGGAGTGATAAGTGGCGAAGCGTGTCGGCATTTATAAACTTGCCATCGATTAAAGTAGCGTTATCGTTAGTGGTGACGTAGGATGCATAATAATCTGCCATGTTCACAGAGTGCACGCAATCTTAACAAGTTTATTTACTGCAGTCCTGAAGCTTCTCGAATACTGTAGGCGTGGTTCGCGCTGAGAAGTACTGACAGTGAAACGGGGCGATAACGAAATTTGAGATGAGAATGTGGCAGATCGAAGATATTCGAAATGAGAAGCGTTGCATATAGAGACTGACAAACGTATAAATAAAGTTATGCAACGTTATTACGTGGTGTTTAGAGTACCAAAACCAGGAGAATAATCCGAGTCACGCTATGGTTGAGGACTCCGCATGTTACTGCCATCTGGCACAGCGTTGCTCCCCACTGTAGCTTAGGGGTTATCGTGCTCGAGTGCTGACCCGCAAGTCACATGACCGGATTCCCGCCACAGCGACCCAAATTTTGATGAAGGTGGAGACGCTTGAGACTTGTGGACTTTCATTTAGGTTAACATTAGAATCCCGTGTGGTCAATATATCCGGATCGCTCTACTGCGGCACCTTTCATAATCATATGGCGGTTTCGGGATACTGAACCTCCACGATTATTATTTCACAGCAGACGGGCATCCACCAAATCGTATGCATTGAAACGCGAAAGCCGCCGCCGGTATAAAACCCGCTACCTTCAGTTCAGCAGCCAATCACCATAGGTACTGCCCCATCGAGGACGAAGGACAAACATAATGTAGCGTCGCGCCAGTCTTGGCCATCTGCCGCGCTAAAAAAGAAGTGAGCCGAGTGGCTCGCGACGTACAATCCACGAGAAATTCAGAACAGCCTAGCTCCTGGCCTGGCTAGATCTCTAGCTGCTATCTCACCTACGCCCGCGTTCTAAATAAACGCCGCGACCACGACATGGCCTCATGAGCTGCCGTCTCGTCTCTCGTTCCACAACAAATAATTATAACGGACCAACGGACAAGCGACCGGCGCTGCACCGCTGCCACGGAGCTTCACGGCCATGTTCCCGCCAGCTCAATTTTTGCTGCCGCACTTCGACACACCTCTACCTCCGTTGCAGACATCCGGCATCAATTCATGGTTCCAAGAGTTTGAGGCAACCGTGGAGCTCAACGGCGTCTGACTCCAAGAATTCATGTTTGATGTACTCGAATGCCATATTCTGCGGGACCTTAAACGCCACCTCACGTAATTTGCAGGGAGCTCTCGCCCTTACGATACACTGCGCGACGCCGTTCTCCAGTACTACGGCATTAAACATCGCCTTCCCAAAAGCGACACCACGATGTCTGGCTCACCTTTATGTAAGCCTTTCGCACCACGGCTAGTCAAGACTATGAGCCTGTCATCAATCTCAGGCTATACAGGTGACGGAGATCACCCAGACGCTTCAAGGCGCCCGCAAGGCCCGCCACCCCGGTGTGTCCGAATCCTTTCTTGCAGGTGTTGGTTCTGCCAGCAGGGCCACTTCTACCCCTCTCTATGACGAATTTTACCCTGGTTACGGCATCACGCACAGTCCAAATAATTGCAGAGTCTTGTTCTGCTGCGCTGACTACCTCGGCAGATTCGCCGATGACAGACGAGCCAGCTGATTCGCTAGGTAACTTCTTATGCACAACCACCTAGCCTCCCACTAAAATGGTGACGACTGCGCACAACGTGCCGGGTCTCTGGTGATTACAACTGCCCGCGCATCCTACAACAGACACGCAATCTGTCAATGAGCTTGCTGCCGTGTGCGCGTGCTGCTCTTCACCGGACTTTCTAGTGAATTACATGGCCACTGGTTGAACGTTGCGTGCTACTGCGGACTCTGCGCCTCCTCCACACGACACCGTTTTTAACGAGCACCATATATGTGTCTGGTCAAGCCCCGAAAATGCAAGTGCTCCGGCTCCAAGTACGCTGACATCTTATCAAGACTACGCATCTCTCTCGCTTGCGCTTCCAAGACGACGAAGTCAATCTGCCCAGAGCCGAAGACACAGGCCGCTTTGCACCCGCTTTTCTAATTTGACTCAGCGTACAAGCATTCACTGCAGGAACGCTCGTGCTGTGAAGGCACCCCTTCCCACGTCGCCAAGTAGCAAAAGCTCACCGCTATTGAAGCTTTCCTTACCAGCAGCCAACATCAAGCCGACGACGTCGTTCGCGCCATCAGCACTGTCGTTGCTGCGTCTCCAACGCCACAACACCACTTGCGCGGCCGCTCGACAGTGACGGTAGTCGTCATGCAGACATCAGGACACGTTCCATCACCCGTCGACCTGTGCGTTCCTTGCAGCACCGTAGATGCTGCAAAACACGCCAATCAGTGACGCAGATTCCTGCGCCTACGTCGTGGCACACGACTTGCGTAGCCCGCCCATACGGTCAACCACCAGCGTATCTACCCGCAGTGTCCGTCTACCATCATCCTCGCCCACACTGATGCTCCCGGTGCCACCCACTGGAGCTATGACACAAACTCTATGCCTTTTAAGATGACGACTGAAACTTCCCCACGGACAACCCACGAACTGTCGCTCATGTACATAGCATCTGTTCCATTGGCTTGCTGTTCTTTTAATGCGAAGCATTTCTTAGCGTACTCCTGTAATTTTAAGCGCTTATATCTATCTATCTATCTATCTATCTATCTATCTATCTATCTATCTATCTATCTATCTATCTATCTATCTATCTATCTATCTATCTATCTATCTATCTATCTATCATCTACGTTTGGGTGCTCTCGTGGTCACCTCCTTAACTTGGCTTGAACCAAAATTAGCATGGGAGGGTAAGATGGTTTGACGAACATGACGCGCTGGTGAACACATAAATAATGTCACGATGCCGTCGCGTACGTCGTCAAATATCTTCTCGCCAGACAGTGGCACATACCCACGACCGGGTATGTGCCGCTGATATGTGGGTTGGCACATACCCACATAGAAGATAGGCATAAAGTATCTACCTGGGAACTACAAGAACACACTTGGACAATATTAACGCGCAAGCGTTTAGGAATACATGACATCTGTAGCGTCGACTTGACGAATGCAAAGAATAAATGTCAGGGTCTCAGCTGGAATCGAACCCATTACCGTTCTGCCTGGCAATTCAGCATTTTACCACAGAGCTACGTCAGGTCTCGGAACTACTTTTTCATATAGATGCCAATCATCGTGAAACATTTTTATTGCCTGCAGTGCTGCCTACTGAATTCCATAAACATCACATGTGTACTCCTTTATTTCAAGCCGTCAAATGGGGTTAGCGTCGAGTGTGGTTAGTTGACATGCGCTGAAGTTGATTCAAGTAGCTGTGTCTAGGGCCAGCTTCCTCGCGAGAATCAGCGCTTCATATCAGCTTTTAGTGTTTGACAATGACAATGACTTTATTTTCGCAACAATACAGTGAATGATATGACGGGGCGGGCGGAAAAAGCTGTCGTTTGGACAGCTTGACGAGGCCGCTGGCCCCCTGATTGGTGCTTAACAGCAGTGATGCAACAACAAGAAACCAACATAAATCAGCATAATATAATACAAGACATATATAGAAAAAAGCAATAATATCTAAGTTTACCAAATCGCAATCCTTTGCAGAGACAAAGAAAGAAGAAGAAAAATACCGCATAACAATAATGTTCTTTCTGCGTGACCTTAATTATTCGTGCGCGTGAGATTTAGAAATGAGAGGCATCAGAATAATGCTTTTCAAGAAATATTTGTCTTGAGTTGAAAATAACTGTGTATGGCTTTAAAAGACATGTTCTCTAATTGTAGCACTTCGCAAATTAATCTATTTATTAATCTTGGTAAGTTCTTTCCGACTGTTTGTTTTCCATATATTGTTCGCACTGTCGGTATTTTCAAGTACTCCTTTTTACGTGTTGCATATACAGCGGTGTTTTCTTGTAACCTGGAAAGGAGCTTAAGGAAATATGATCTGGTTTTGAACTCTTGTTTATACGCCTTACAAAAACGGTAATAATATAGTGGTGTGGCTGGAAATATCCTATATTTCAAGAAATACTCACGTGCGCGGAAATGTCTTGGGACATTTTCAATTGTGCGAAAGAACTTTTTTTGTAGGACGTGTATTCTGTGTAGATTTCCTTTTGTAGTGGTGCCCCAAACTAAATGACAATAGTTCAGTCTGGATTGAAACAAACAGTTGAAAATTAGCATCATAATGTTCTGTGTGAGCATATGACGATTGCGGTAAACAATACTAGTCACTTGAGAGAGCTTTGTTACTAGGCAATCGACATGTGCATCCCAGCATAATATTTCCTGAACGACGACGGCTAATGTTTTAAAACTGGATACGAGGGCAATAGGTGAGGAGTTTACAGTTAGTTTCATTAACTATCAATTTTTTATTTTCACTGCGAAATAACATGGCTTTTGTTTTATTTGTATTTAATTTGAAACTGTTTTGAGAAGCCCATTCGTCTAACTTTTGTAAGGATAAGGTGGCTTCATCTATTAATTCATCAGCCGATATCCCTATTAAAAGGATGCTGGTATCATCAGCATAAATTATAAATTTTGCCTAAATGTTTATGGCAATATCATTAGTATAAAGATTAAAAAGGAATGGACCTAAAATACTGTCTTGTGGCACAACTGAAGACACGGCAAGGGAACTAGAGAGATCCTGGTTTATGTCGACTCGCTGAATACGATGTTGTAGATAGGATTTTATGAGTTCTGCCGCCTTGCCGCGGGAGCCATAGCGTAACAGTTTCTCTATTAGAAGGGTATGATTCATAAGATCGAATGTTTCATTGAAGTCAACAAAAATTCCTAGGACTAATTTACTTTGGTTAAGTGCTGTTTTAAGTGCTTAAGTGCTAAGACCTTTGCGGAAACCAAATTGGAACGGTGTTGTAAAGTTATGTTTTTCTTCAAATTCAATAAACCGATTGAAAATTTTTTTTCATGTACTTTTGAAAATACTGGAAGAATAGATATAGGGCGATAGTCACCCATGTCATTTTTGTTACCCTTTTTAAATAACACCGTCACACGTGCAGCTTGCATTCTGCAGGGAAAGACAGCCTGGTTTAGACACAGGTTGAAAATGTAAGAAAGAGGAGGTGCTAATAGATCAATTACATGCTTTATGGGTTTAATCTCGAAGCCATCTATGTCTTTTGCTTTATTGGTATTTAGGTGATGAGGTATATATATTACTTAAGGCTGATTTACAGGGTTAAAAAAATTTGTTTGTAATGTAAGAAAGGCTAATTACATTGTATTGCCCAACGGGAATGTTGGCAACGCCAACAAAATGCCTATTAAAAGCGTTGGCAAGCAGTGTGCCGGAGAGCTCTTCACCATTTACATCTAATTTAGTAATCTTTTCAGGAGTGGTGTTTACATTTAAGACAGTGTTTAGCCTTTTCCACATTAGCTCAGAGCATCCAGCAGCGGTGGTGAAATAGTTCACAAAGTAGTTACGCCTAGCTTTCTTTATATCCTTATCCAAGCGATGACGACATGATTTGAATTGGTGAAACAACTCACAGTTTTTAGTTTAAATGAATCAGTGGTATAATTTATTCTTCTCATCGATTCTAGAAAGAAGCTCGGAGCTTATCCAGGGCTTTCAAATTATCTGACTTTGCTTCATGCAAATGGCCGGAAAACTGGTTCATATATAGGTATAAGAATACGAAAAAAGATTTCGTACGCGTTATTTGCGTCACAACACCTCAACACTTCCTCCCAAGAAGTATGTTCTATTTGACTACGAAATCATAATAAAGTTTCTTCTGTAATTCTCTGGACAAAATGTTTTAATTTCGGCCTCTTACTACGTATATGTATGTTGGAACAAAAAAAGTTAGGTGATCACTTATATCATACGCGAAAACACCTGCTTTCACATTTGCATTATTTATATTTGTGAAAAAGATGCCGATTAAAGATGAGGAATGTTGAGTTATTCTAGTGGGTAAATTAATTACATTACCTAGGCCATTTATAAAGACTAAAAAATCAAGCTTTTCTTTGGGAGAGCCATTTTTTATCGTATTTATATTATTGTCACCACCAAACACAACATCAAAATGATTTACGAATTTCTAATACACCTGTTCCAGTTGCCATCATTGCGCAAGTGCGAACATATAAACATCTGCTACCCTTCAACATATGTCTGCGCGTGCAACACTTGTACATATATTTAGTGTCATTACAAAACGTGTCGATCAATAAAAAATTGCAACACGGTCACCTTCCCTCCGCATGCATTTCATAACTTCAATTCCTAGGAACGTGAGATCTGCCAAATTTTAAATGCGGAGCGTTTCTTAGCAAACTGCAGCGACTGTGAGCTCATCCATCCATCCATCCATCCATCCATCCATCCATCCATCCATCCATCCATCCATCCATCCATCCATCCATCCATCCATCCATCCATCCGTCCGTCCGTCCGTCCGTCCGTCCGTCCGTCCGTCCGTCCGTCCGTCTATCTATCTATCTATCTATCTATCTATCTATCTATCTATCTATCTATCTATCTATCTATCTATCTATCTATCTATCTATCTATCTATCTATCTATCTATCTATCTATCTATCTATCTATCTATCTATCTATCTATCTATCTATCTATCTATCTATCTATCTATCTATCCGCCTACGTCTTTTAGCTCTCCTGGCCGTTTCGATAATGGTATCAATAGCAAACTTGGTATGGCATAACATGACTGCATGAAGAAGATATTTGACGAGTCATAACACGAAAACCATGACATGTGTTTCGCGAATGTCATCATTTACATTTCATCGTCCTGCAGCTCTTGCAGTGGTTTCGTTCACATGGCATGTTGCAAAACTGGTATGGTATGACATGATTGCATGGCGAACACAAGCGACAGACCGTAACATGAAAATTATCCCTATTGCGAAAACAAGCACCACTGGGTACCACCGTCCAGCGCCATGCCTGATTATGGGCCCAGTATGGCGCTAGTACCAGCGCTTCCCAGCGCAGGTACTGGGACGCTGGAGTAGCAGCGTCCCAGTACTCTGCTCAAGATGGCTTCACAGGGTTAAAACGGGGGTGCCCATTCGCCCTAAATAAATAAATATTTAAGTAAAAATAGTTCACAATCATAATAAAATAAAAATAAATAAAATTGAAAAAATAAAATGGCCCATGACGGGATTTCGACTCAGCACTTCCTGATTTTGATCCGAGTACGCTACCCACTACGCCACGCCAGAAAATGCACTAGGGATGTAAAAGGACTATTTATCTGTAGAACGTGCCGTTCAACTTCATGTTTACAAGTCGCACGGTCAGGGCTGACACGATATTCTTTTCCAAGTACAATTGCGTCTTGATTGGACAGCGCAATAAATGCCAGAAATACATTTCCGGAGTGCCGATGCCGAGCGACAGCCGTTTTTCTGGCCTCCACTGGCAGTATACAGCGGGCGCGCCAGTGCACAGATATATGCAGTTATATTAATACCAACAATTAAAAAACACCCATAGAAATACCAATGCAATCCACTTAAAACATATGCATATACTTGTCGAAGGCGTACCAAATTAATAACTGAAAATCGCGTGTTCTTGCATATGAGTCAGAGAAGTACCGGCTAAGTGCGGCCGGTAGCTTTCGGTGAGAGCCTGCGTAACTGAAAGCGCGAAGTTCGATCGTCAGAGCTATTTGTGCCAACATCGACACAAGACAAAATAGTTGATTTAGGTTCATGGATGTCTAAACTGTACTTTACAGTTATTCTTACACTTTAAGGTTGTGTGTACACGAAGCAAGAAGCGCCGGCAACATATATACCAACGCGGCCGGCACGACAGTTTTAAGGCTCGTTGGGCCGGACACTGGGTAAGACCGCTCTCGACGCGGTGATTTGGGATGGTTGAAGATTCTGAATTTGAGCTTCGGAACATTTCTAACTCTCACCTGAAGTAACTAGAAGGATAAGCATTGCCAGATATACATTTATGCGGTGTGCCGGTATCGAACGACAGCTTTTTTTCTCCCCTCCGCTAGGAAACGTTGTGAAGCGATCGAGAGAGCTCATTTACGTTTCGTCAACATTGCGGCAAAAACAATTTCCTGTTTCTGGTAGGAGTGGCGTGCAGCTCCAGGCTTACAAACACTGCAACTTGGAATCGATACAACAATACACGAATGATGCGAATATGGCCGGTATATGCGGGAGCATATGCGAAAAAGGTGCATTTGAATTGCTATAGACGATACGTGCGGGCGCCGCAAAAATTACGTATGCTCGGTATCTGTTAGAGTAGCATCTCTCTGTGCCGTCGAATGAAGCGTTTTATATTCAACGACACCAAAACCTTCCACTGAATATGCTACAATAACATGCACGCTGCGCTGGTAGAAACAGTGCGTGCTATAGTATTCACCAGCGCTTGTAAGTGAAAATTCTTGTGCTTCCAGCACTTCGCAGTGTGCACCAGCATCACAGCGGTTGAGCCAGCGCCCCTACCAATGCGACACAACTTTTTCCCAGTGCTCCCAGCAAAGTGCCAGTGATTACAAGCGTGTACCAGTGTCTCCAGCGTGTACCAGTACAAAAAAACGCATTGGCACCACGCTGTTTTTGCAATAGGGATGACATGTATGGCATATAACGACATGACTACATGCCATGCTTATGATGCGCTCGCGGCCGTTTCGCTAGCGTCACATATACCAAATTTGGTATTACGCTACGTAAATGGATGACGAAGGTATGTGACTGGTGCAAACATGATAAACATGAGATGCGTGTCGCGTAACAACATGACTACATGCTACGCTCATTATGCGCTCACGGCCGTTTCGCTAGCTTCACGTGTACCAAACTCGGCATTATGCGATGCGAGCAGATGACATAGGTAAATGACACATCCAAGCATGATAATCACAACGTGTCGGTCATGTAACAACATGACTACATGCCCCACTGATGATATGCTCGCGGCCGTTTCGCTCGCTTACAAATGCCAAATTTGGTATTACGTGACGCGAACGCATGACGACGGTGTGGGACTGGTGCAAACGTGATAATTATGAGATGCGTGTCATGTTAGAACATGACTACATGCCACAGTCAAGCCGCCAATGCATTTAAACGAGACGCGTTGTGCGTGCTCACCGGCGTTCCTATCCTCGCGTCACGCTGCCGTTGCCACGTCAGGCGCCAGTCCTGCCATATACTCGAAGGCGCGCGCCGCGCTGCGTTGCTTTGACGCTTGCGTGTTTCAGAGTGTCCGGTGCCCTTCTGCCACGAAAAGAGGGAGACGCTGTGTTCGGGTAATGCATCGGCGCGAGACACAGCATGTCGCATTTCGGGCCGGTTGCCGTCGGGCCGTGCCGACGGACGCTAGTCGTGCTGGTCGCGCCTGGCGCCAGACTATAGAGTGCTCGCGTTTTGCTAACGTAGCGTCGCTGTTCTCAGTGTGCGCGCGCGTCAACGCGACATTGTAGTATATTGAGCCCTTCTTGATGCACTAGCGGCCGTTTTGTTAGCTCCACATAAACTATTTTTGGTGTTACGTGACGTCAATAGATGACGAAGGTATATATGACTAGTGTGAACATGATGATCCTGACACGCGTGTCATGTAAGAACATGACAACATACTACGCTCCTAGTCTGCTCGCGGCTATTTCGCTAGCTCCACATTTACTAAACTTGGTATGATGTGACGTGAATAGATGACGTAGGTAAACGGCACATCCAAACAAGATAATCATGACACGGGAGTCATCATGACACAGCATCATTTACCTTCGCCGCGTGACCTCCTGCTGACTTTAAAGTGACATATAAACCTTTCTCATTTCTGATTCGCCTATAATCGATACGGGGGATCTGCCATTTTTTTTGTACATAAGCTTCAAACCACGCAAAGCACTAGGTGGGGAGCCAATGTAGTGTCGCTCCAGTCTTGGCCAGCTGCCACGCTAATAAAGAAGTCAACCGCGTGGCTCGTGATGGGCGATCCACGAGAAAGTCAGAACGGCCTAGCTCCTGGCCTAGTTAGATGCTCCAGCTGCGACCTCACCTGCGCCCCCTTCCCAAATAAAAGCCCCGACCTCGGCATGGCCTCATGAGCTGCCGTCTCGTTTCTCGTTCCGCAACAATAGAAACAATTCTTAAGATGTAATGAAATAATTCAGTAAAACATTCGTCTCCACCTTGAGGAACTGTCAAAATTGACCATAACAAAATGCCAACGACCACTTAATTTCCTACCGCTCCACATTGAGCTTCACATTCAGGCCACTACTGAGCCTAGCTTGACTCTACTGCTCTAGATTCAGCTATGATGTTTCAATCTTTTCTCAATTAATCTTTTAGGAGGAGGACTTACTTTTTTTGCAGCGTTCAAGTTTTTTTCAGAATTGGCAAGACGTACATGCAACAACAACAATGAGAATTGGGTTTGGCATTCTTCGTAGTTTATTTCAGTTTTATCACAAAGTATCTGTTTCATAACACACAAATGAAGAACGCTCACTTGGCAGAGTCGACCTGCCATGCGCGCGTTTTAAGAGTTCGTCATCTATCTAATGGACCAGCCACAGAGCCCGGCGTGACGCGTGTATTCGAAGGTGCAGCCCGACTAGAGTATCACATCTGGAGTCGCTTCTGGTAGCACTAGACACGTCTGTTCATGGGCATGCTTCTCAAAAGTGCGGAACCATGGCGTCTTAGCAGGGCACTGCTTTCTTCGACAAAAGCACGTGGTAAAGAGCACTGAGTGAAGGACGGCCATCTTAGGAAAGCCATCTTTGGCTCTCTGTCACTGTTTTGTATGACGTGTAATCTGTCGTGCCCAGTGAATGAAGCGACTGCTTGCCTTCCTTTCCCCAACCTGCGCACCAGCGCACCTTGAATGCGACTGCGTGGGGATATCCCGAACTCATAATAGAGACCGCCTTACTGTTATGACGCAGGCCACGCAGTGAAAATTGAAATCTAACACCTGCGTCAATTATCTTTCGCATAGCGTGTATTATCTGAACGAAAAAACTTTTAATTCTGTCACATCAGTAGGTAAAGTACTTCAACGTCTCTGCTACTCATGACTGATGGTACCTCAAATGTATATTTCTTCGATTACAACCGTCACAAAACGGCAAAACAATTAAACTACTGCCTTTGCTATGTCATTCTGAACACTTATAATGGGACACTCGTACCAAAATCGGTTGCGCGTGACTCACGAATTTCAAACGTAATGCATTCGGGTAAGCCGATCACGTGAAATATTGCATAAATAGATAACTCCGAAGCTTTTTATATGTTGTTGAAGTGGCGAGAAGTACGTTTCTAGTTTCTCACTTGGCATATAATTATTTAGTACTAGAGTAACCAAATACTGATTTATACACGTGCAATTAGACGCCGGCATCACCACTACCTTATTATTCTATTGCGCTTCTCGTATGACTAGTATGCCATCGTTTTATTTACCCGCAACGAGACTGAAAACGCTTATGCGGCGTTAAGTGCTTCGCACTGCAGAACATGCTATCAGAAGCGCCTAGCGTAGGTTTTCGTGAAAAGATTGTTCCCAGTGAATTCTACTATTTCTAGCGAAACGTCCACTAGGCAAGTTTACAGCGCGTACCTTCAAAGACCAATCGCGCACTATTTTGGAGAGCAGAGACCTAGAGTTACTGACACTGAAAAGACAAGCTTTCCGTTTTTTTCCCAAGACTGCACATCAACGCAGCGACCGGTGTGAATCGCATGATTCTCTCCGAGTCGCAGCAGCGTGCGTTGACGATGTGGCGCGCCCAGAAGCAAACAGCAGTAGTTTATGGCGTCGTAACCCAAGATCACAGCCCTTCGTTGACAGCCGTGAAAAACGTTTGGCTTCGAGGAGCCCCATCCCGCACAGCGGAAGTGAGCGTGAGCAATGAAGACGTTGCTCGAGGAGAGGCGTGCGAAGCTGGTCACCACATGGCCGCCGACTGCAGGTTGATGTTCACATCTCGTGATGTCGCTACTGTGAAGCTGGAGCATCTGCAACGAAAAGTATGAGCACGCATGTGTAAACACACTGCGCATGATGTTGGTCTCGCATGCACCGAAATAACCACCTGGGTTTATTCTGTATTGGCTTACCTGCGCTAATACAAAGAAGGACACAGAAATAGCACGTGAGCCTGACTCACAACTAAAATTATATTGAGCTAAAAGGACGTACATACAGTGAGCATGAAAAGACAACATGGGCTCATTGGTAAAAATTGGTCACGTGATAGCTTTATTAACTTAGTCACAACCTCACCTCCAGATACTCCACCCAAAGTCAGCAAGCAGCATGACGCATCGCTGACACATCCACGTGTTTTGTTACCACACAGCGTCGTACAGCTCTCACGTACAGCTGCACTTCTGTGAGTCTGCGAAAGTGCTGTCCTGCACTCTATTCATGTCGTTGATTTTACTAGCGCAATTAAACCACTACAAAATGAACGTCAAACATTATAGCCCAACTTGGTGCTTTCCTACGAATCTGTGTGAACAGGACATTTTGAAAAACAGTCTCACAGGCATTGCAAATACTAATTATTTCCCCAATCAGCACACGCACGTGTAGACTCACTCACCGAGCACTTCACTAGTGGCTCGCTCTCTAGGACGAGTGTACATCACAAGCGGGCAGCAAACAAGCCTTGCAGAAATTGGCACCATCTTCATCCCATGCCTGAAGAATTGTAATTCTGGATGTTTTCACTCCAGAATTCACCATTCCTCCTTGTTACATTAGAAAGGACAGAAGAGTAGAATTTCGAAATGTGAGGTTCCATAGCGACGTCGAATGACCGAAGTGAAATGAAAGCGACGTATTCATTTTACTTGATTTAAACATGTAAGAAACACTTGTAGGACGTACAAGTAGCGAATCGACACTTTTTAGTTTTTGTTTTCCCAGTTTAGGTACCAATGAAAAATTACCCCATCTGTAAGAGATCGTCTTTTTTGTTGGAAAGTTATTAACGTGCATATTTAAAGGCGCAGTATTTATTATTGTAGCAACACTCAGATACTTTTATTTTGTATTGTTTGTATTAGTTGTTCATTTGTCAGCCAAGAACAAATATGAGGTACCTTTTAACTCCATGTATACCTTATATCTCACTTCAGCAATTTTATCCGCAGTTACTATATTAAATACGTCGTCTGCATGCAACATATTTAGGCACAGTAGATTATTTATGGCCAATAAATTACGCATAAAAGAGCCAGTTTAGCCGCAAGCATGCAGCAATGATTACGATAGCAATGAAGTTTACAGATTTTAGAGCTAACAACGTTTACAGCTTGACACTTAACACGATGTCTAAAAAACAACGCACGAAACGTAATCACGGGTACAGATATGAGTGCGAACAAACAAGTGCGCGAGTTGTTACTTCGCTTTGCTAAAAAAGCGCGCTCTTTTTGCAAACGGGGCCTGTCCAGCGAACGACGTGATCTTTGTGTGCCCGGCAAGTAAACGCAATCGTTCAGGTAAAAACCGAAGGCACGCGGTTCTCCCCCACTGCAGGATAAATGCGTGGATAAGGCTCCTAACCTCCGCAGAGCAGAGCACGCGTGGGAAATGGGCGCACATCGGCGCATCGCGAAGAGCTTGGCGTCGACCTTTACGCCGAGCGCGTTCATTCCGCCATCTCGCAGGCAATGATGAAAACATGCTATTTCCTCCGAGATCGGCGTCCCAAGCACTAAGTGGTAAATATAAATACCTTGCCGTTCCACGTTGAACGAGGTGCTTCTTCGCGGCTCAGTGGCTAACGCCGCGCGCACACAACCGAAAGGTCGCACTTATGATTCCGCGCGCCGGAGTCTTTTTGTGAACCATGTTTCTTTCTTGAGTTCTCAAATATATAAATATATAAATATATATATATATATATATATATATATATATATATATATATATATATATATATATATATATCAAATATTTTATTTATTTGATACTGTCAACCCCGTGCTTGGGGTCATTACAGAGAGGGTGTCACAAAGTAAATAACAATCACACAAAAAAGAAAAATTCAAAAGCACATATAAATACGAGATGAATAACCTACAACAGTAAATTAAGAAACAAACAGCAGTGACTATACACATAAAAATGAACGAATGAATGCTCACAACAAAATTTAGCACGCATCACTACAAAGAAAACAGTATAAAGCATTTTCAAAATTTACTGACGTTGTTGCGCAACCGCAACTATTCCACATATCTTTTGTGTGTAGAAAAAAGGAGTGGCAGAAAGCATTCGTGCGTGTGAAATAAGGTTGAATAACTCTAGTATTATTGTTATATATTGTTACGCACAAACAGGACCAGGACGTACATGGCTCAAGGCGCAATTTATTTTGTATTTTGGTCGCAAAGACAAGCGCCGGAGCAGTTCACAGGTTAATGATCGCAGCGTCGTCGTCTTCCCTCTTGCTCCGCGTTGGGGCGGCCAGGACGTTCATCAATCTTTGTTTTCTTTCCAGGCATACGCAACATTTTTCGCCTCGCAGACGAAGCCCGCCGGGCGAGGTAATTGATTCCCTCTGGTGTGCAAAACTTTAGTCGAGTGACATGGACTGCTTAGGTTTTAGCGGCTCTTCTACCATTTCTCGTGTGGTGAGCTATTGTGTACGTGACTTACGTGACTTTGTTGAGAACAACATACGGTCCGTCATATGTGGCCAAGAAATTTTGGCATAACCCTAGTCTTCGTACTGAAGTCTAGAGCCACACTAAGTCACCTGGATAGTAAGTTACAGGCCGGTGGCGGACGTCATAGCGCGCCTTCGATTTGTCATGTGATGCCAAAGCGCGTAAACGAGCAATGTTACGTGCCTCTTCTGCAAGGCAGAGAATTTCAGTGACAGAGAGATTCTTGTGCGTCACCTCAGTTCTTGTGGTCGGATGCCACGTACACACAGAGCATGTTTACAATTGTTCGGTTGGTGTGCTCTATGAGACCATTTGTTTGCGGATGGTATGGCGACAAGTGACAAAAGTGGGACTCAATCAATGGAAGCAGGTCTTCTACTATATCTACCGTGGATTGTCGTCCACAATCACTGATTATCACGTAAGGTGGGCCATGTCGGAGGATAACGTGCTGCAGCAGGAACACAGAGACGTCGCTGGCAGTTGGGGTTGGTATGGCCACCGGCTCACAGTAGCGTGAGGGGTAACCAACGCATACAGTTATCCAGCGGTTGCCCTTAACCAACTTTGGAAAAGGGCCCACGAGGTCAATGCCCACTTGCTGCAAATGTGTGCTTGGAGGTGGCAAGGGCTGTAGAAGACCAGCCGGAGCAGTAGATGGGCGTTCGTGGCCTTGCTACTGTGTGCAGCTGGCCACATACACCTCGACGGACTGTCACATTCCCGGCCAATAACAGCGTTCCTTAACACGGTACAGCATTCACGCAGAACCTAAATGTCCAGACGTAAGATCGTCGTGCATAGCACTTAAAATCGCTGTCCGCAGGATTTCCAGCACCACCAGGAAGAAACATGCGCGCCAGTGCTGGAAAAGTTCTTCCTATACAAGAGTTGCGTACACAGAAATGACATGCTGTAGCAGCTGTGCAGAGCGATTATAGTATGATGTCATTTCGCTTTTTGTCTCTGAAAGTATGGAGGTCAAGAAACTTGGTGACACAGAAGCTACAAGGTGGTCGAGATCATCGGCGTCACACTCTGTAGTGCGCAGTGGCATGCGCGAAATGCAATCTGCGTTGATGTGTAGTCGATCACTCTTATACGAGACTATGAAGCTATACTCTTGGAGTCGAAGTGCCCAGTGTGCTAGACGGCCGCAAGGGTTCTGAAGGTTGACGAGTAAATACAATGAGTGGTGGTAGGTGACAACTGTAAATGGGCGTCCATATAAGTAAAACCGAAACCGCTGAATCCAAATACTACCGCGAGGCATTCTTGTTCTGTGACAATATAATTCTGTTCACGCCTACTCAAGGAGTGACTTGCGTATGCGATCAAGCGCTCGATGTTACCGTAGCGTTGAACTAGGATGGCGCTAATTTCTATGCTGCTGGCATCTGTGTGCAGTTTTATTGGAGCTGATGGGTTGAAGCGTTGAAGAAAAGGCCGCGACGCCAGGACGAAATTCAGTTGACGAAAAGAGGAGTCGTACTCCGGAGTCCATTCGAAGGGAATATTCTTCCGTAGGAAACATGTCAGCGGATACGCGACATCGGCAAATTTAGACATGAAGCGGCGAAAATAAGAGCAAAACCCAAGAAAACTATAGAGCTCTTTAACCTAGTGTGTCGCATTGAACACTTCAACGCTGCTGCCTTCTAGGGATCTAGACGGATGCCATCGTGATCGACTAGGTGTCCGAGAACAAGGGTTAGTCGGTCTCCGAAGTGAGATTTATTTGAGTTAAGAACAAGGCCAGCGTTTCTTATGCAAGTCACTACAGTATCCAGACGTGAATTGTGTTCGCTGAAGGTGCGGCCGAAGATGACGACATCGTCGAGATAGCACATGCAAATGCTCCATTTCAAGACATCAATAACACTGTCCATATATCACTCGTTCATCGCCGGTGCGCTGCACAGTCCAAATGGCATCTCGTTAAATTCGGAAAGGCCGAAAGGGTTACAAAGGCTGTCTTTTCTTTATCTTCAGTATTCATGGGAATTTGCCAGTAGCCTGATCTCAAGTCTACAGAGAAAAAATAAGAGGCCGAATGTAGAGAGTCGATAGCATCATCAATACGTAGAAGTGAGTACACATCTTTTTTTTCGTTACAGCATTAAATCGGCGATAATCAACGCAAAATCTCCAGGATCTGTCTTTTTTTTAACGACAATCAATTGAGCTGCCCATCGACTTGCCGACTCTTGAATGAATTTGTTTTGAATCATTTCGTTCGGTGGCTCATAATAATCCATTGCTCGGATTGTAAAACACGGTATGGCTTCTGTCTAATCGGATTGGCTCAACCCGTCTTGATGGTGTGACATGTCGGGGAAGCAGAGATTAAGGGCGCTTTTTCTTTCTGCGCAAAGTTGAATGCACAGACGTGCTTCGAAAGTATATTCACTATGGTTTGGCGTTCACTTGTGCTTAGCGATTTATTCACCATTGACAGAAGAGCCGTTTCCAAACTGTGACTACGATGCTCTTCCGGCGCATCTCTAAGCTTGGTCACCAATAAGGCCTCGTGTTGTCCACTGACGACGGCTAACTTTAGCCGATCTGGTAACATCACAGGCTCGGTGGTGCCATTGACAGTCCATAAGCCAGCGCGTCCACGTCTGATCGACATTACACAATGTTGGATCAACACATTCTTTTTAAGCAGTTGGTGTACACTGGTTCTACGTTGGCATCAAAGTTGGCGGAATGGCTGTCGCTTCAACTAACAGGTACATGAACGTGTGATAACGGTGGTATGATAGTGACGCCACAGACAAATAGCCGTCTCACCATCCTTAGGGTTTTCCAAGAGTGCTGGCGGAGCGTGATCCCTCAAAAATATCGTCCCTGTGCAGCAGTCTACAGTCGCACCACACTCGCTCGAAACGTCCATGCCCAAGTAACATCATGTGTCGCTTGCTGAATAATCAAAAACTCCGTTGGGATAACGTGGCCTCCGAGAAACACGTCAGCTTGACACACATCAACCGGATGCAGTGCATCACCACTCACTCCACAAACTCCGAAGCTTGATTCCCCCTAAATAAAACCTTCCGTCCCAATGTATCTTTAAAACACGCACTCATGACCAAAATTGTTGCCCCCGTGTTCACCAAAGCCATCACAGGTACATCGTCAACAAAAACACGCAATTTGTCCTGGAGTATAAACAAAGGGAATATTTCTGTTATTAGCGCATCTCCGGTGACTTCACTTCCATCGGCCGCGCTTGATAGTTTTCCTATGACAAAGGAGACGTGTTGCGAAGCCGCGGTGAGGGAGGATGGGTAACACGAGGCAGTCGAGGCGTCAAGCTCCTGTCAGATGTAGGAGAGTGATTCTGTAGGAGGCATGTCCAGTAGTCATCACGAGGCAGCACGAGTGTTTCCCTCGGGTCGTCATGTGGTCGATCAGACGATCGTGTAAAGTGTTGTGATGGGCTATAGTGAGTTGCTCGTGGGTCGTCGCGAATTCGTTTGGAAAGTCGTGCAAAGATATGGTGGGTGGTCATACCGTGGGGCTACACGTGGATAGTTGCAAAATCGTGAAATATGTCCTGGGACACCACAGCAGTAGCAAACTGTGAGGAGTTGAAACACTGTTCGTCGATGAATCGCACATCGTCTTCCCTGGTGTAGTGGGTGGGCCCTGGTGTAGTGGGTGGGTCTGTCCCGTATATTATAGGGATAGACCGTGCGTCGCGAAGAAGGCAGACGGTGAGGGTGCCGGTCATGACGAGAAGCTGGCAAGCGTGGTGTTCTCCTTAGCTGTGGGGGTGCGCTGTACTCAACAGCTGCTGCACTAACCATCGATTTCCAAGAAGTCGTAGAAGGCGGCGGCGCAGTTACAGCCTCACGTGGCTCATATACCGAATGTTGGTCGCATGCAGAATGGTGATCGAATACTGAATGTGCCTGCTCTTCATAGCAAAAAAGTTCTTCGTGAACAATCTTTCGAATCGTCGAGGACAGGTCTGGGCAAGAGCTCGTGCGATGCTGGCCACCGTTGTAACACTTGTGAGCCGGCTGAACTTTGGAGCAATATTGTGCATTTTGAGCTCTTCGAAAGTTCGGCAATGCCGAATGACGTCTGACACCGAGATCACGTGCTCTTTTTCAATGAGAATACTATAGGCATTCTCGGCTATGCCTTTCAGCAAATCTCCGACTTTGTCTTCTTCTGACATCTGAGCATCGACAACCTTGCAGAGCTTCAGCACATCCTGAATATACGTGGTGCATGTGTCACCTGTCAGCTGCGTGTGTTGGGACAATGTCTACTCAGGCCGCTTCCTTTTAACGCTCGAGTCACCAAAACACACTTTCAGCTCAGCAACCAAATTTTCCCACGTGTCAGTGTGTCCTCGTGGTTTTTGTACCACGTGAGCGCAGTATCCATAAGGCAAAAGACAAAATTGGTGATCTGAGCGGTGGCATCCCAGCCGTTCGACTTGTTGACTCGCTAGTACTGGACGAGCCACGCATCGACATCTCCCGATTTTCCTCCGAAAGTTGGTGGGACTCGGTAGTATGACACGAAACCCATTGTAGTTGGCCTTCACGCGTTAGATCCAGGGCCATTAGGATTCGCGCAGGCGGGACTCGGGCAAGGTGGCGGCTGCGGCGAAGTCTTGGTAGTGAAGCTCCTGTCCTTGGGTTTGTCTTACCCAGCACCTCCACCAATCTGTTACGAGCAAAGAGGACCAGGACGTACATGGCTGAAGGGGCCGTTTGTTTTGGTCGCACAGAGAAGCGTCGGAGCGGCCAACAAGTTGATGATTGCAGCGTCGTCGTACCCGCTCTTTATCCAGCCTGGGGTGGCAAGCACGTTTGCCGACCTTCGTTTTCTTTCCAGGCATGCGCAACAATATATACGCTGCATGACTGCGGACGCCGACGCCAGCGGTAATATCCAGCTAAAAGTGTCCATACTATCACAGAAGGCCTAATACTTATACTTTGTGAAACAATAAATTTTTTAGTTGGGCAAGTTATGATATTTATTTATTTCTTTATTTATTTGTTGTAACCTCAGGGCCCGAGGGCATTACAGAGAGGAGTGGGGATATAAATAACGGAAGCAAAAAAATTCTCAGCAGATAAGTAAGTGAAATAAAGTAGGCATAAATGACAACAATTCAGTAAGGAAAAAGGTATACAAACAGTAATAAGCTTATACACACACACACACACACACACACACACACACACACACACACATATATATATATATATATATATATATATATATATATATATATATATATATATATAAGGGAAAGAAGTGTATACCTAAGGGCTCGTTTTTCCGTGTTTTAACACAATATTATTGAGATATAACAGACAGTACTGTCTGTTATATCTCATTAATATATATATATATATATATATATATATATATATATATATATATATATATATACAAAAAAACCACAGCTTTGATGACATCAGGGTTACACTACTAGAAAACAACTTTCGAACAATCAGAGAACGGGAACAACGGGAATCTTATTTTATCTACAAATTTAACACGATAAAATACGGAATAAATGAACACCCAGGCACTCTGTCTGCGTTACGACCGCTAAAAGACGCAAACGCTTCTCTCTAATCAGTCCGGTTTCTTTACGACAACAATATTACCCGCTAACAAAGCTTTTTGCCTATGCATCTGACAACATAGAAATGATTTGCTTCATCAAGCACAGTCGGAACGCACAGATAAGCGGTCCCGGATGTCGTACAGTCCCCCCCCCCCTTTTTTTTCTTCTTTAAGTTTCAACGCACATTTTGTTCCTTCACTGACAAGGAGCTGACAGCTAGGTGGTTTCGTTAACTTTTTCATACATGCGCGCATGTCTTCCCAGTGAGCCGCAACTGTGTGGTTACTGTCCCGGATGTCGTACAGTCCCCCCCCCCCCTGTTCTTTTTTTCCTTCTTTAATTTTTAACGCACATTCTGACTGTTCCTTAACTGACAAGGGGCCAATGCATATAATGAATATTGATGGCGGTGCCTCAATCACCGGCTTTTTCGTTCCTCCCGACGCCACCGCACGCACTCAAAGCGCTTAAGCCCTCCCCATTAACTTGTCATACACTTCAAAGAGGAACGAGCCGCCAGCGGACTACACGGAAAGGTGAAATACAAGAACGGCGGCTCCTTGCCCACTTGGGGAAGAGTGGGTGCGGGGGAGGTATTGTTGACAATGATGACATTGCTCATTTACCTCTGCTTTACTCTGTTGAAATGCTGCCCCTTTCTAATTACGCCGTGTCGGTCTTGCTTCTTCTCCTAGATTTTCTATATTTTATTTAATGTTTGTCCTCCCGTTTCGCTGTTCCTTTTTTTTTCTCTCTCTCTCTTTTGACCCCTTCCCTCCTGTCTCCACAGGCTATAAAAAGACACGGAACATGTGTAAATAGTATTATGCCTTAAAAAAGACGGGGTTCCCGTCGAAACGTCGGGACAATAAACAGTTTTTATGTGAAAGCGCATCTACTTTCACACACACACACACACACACACATATGTATATATATATATATATATATATATATATATATATATATATATATATATATATATACAAACATTGAGAGAAGATCAATTGTTTTACGAAACATATTATCAGCTATATAAGCGATATCACGGGGAAGATCATTCCAACTCACACAAGTTTTGGGTATGAATGAGTTATGAAAACATTTGGTGTGACTTGATGGAACTCCAACTTTATAGCGGTGAATTATGCGAGCTGATATGTATGATGGCCTTATTAATAATTTTTGTTTCAGATGGCTGTTGTAATAAATTTTATAAAGAAGACATAATGAAGCTACTGACCTGCGATGAGAAAGAGGAGAGAGGGACAAACTTAATTTCATAGCGGTTACGCTGCTTGTTCGATGATAGTTAAAGAGTATGAAACGGCAGGTACGGTTCTGCACAGCTTCCAAATCGAAAATGAGTGATTCAATGCCAGGACTCCAATCAGATGCAGAATACTCTAATTTTGAGCGGACCAGTGTTTTATAAAGTAATAGTTTTATTGAAATGGATGAATGAGAGAAGTTACTGCGCATATACCCAAGCATGCGGTCGGCGTTACTTATGATATAATGAATATCAGTTTTTCAAGACAGGTTAGAAGAAATGTGAACACCTAGATACTTATAAGAAAACACAGTTTCAAGAAAGACATTGTTAATGTGGTAAGTGAAAGCTGGGCTAGAATTTCGAAAAATGTGCATGTGCTTACACTTATTAATGTTTAGTTTCATGTTCCAAGTGTTGCACCAGTCCATGACCTTGTTAATGTCGGTTTGAAGGCAAGAGACATCGTTATTGTCGTTAATTTTCCGATAAATAACACAATCATCTGGAAAAAGAGTAATTGAAAATGAAATATTAGTCGGTCAGTCATTTATATAGATTAGAAACAGAAGGGGCCCGAGAACGGACTCTTGAGGTACACCAGAACGGACTGGTAAAGGATGTGAGTCAAAGTTGTTTGCTGTTAAGAATTGTGAGCGGTTTGAAAGAAAACAGATCAACCATGCAAGTGTATCAGAGTCAATGTTAAGATTACGTAGTTTAGGAAATAGAAGTTCATACGAGACTTTGTCAAAAAGTTTCGAAAAATCCAAATATATACAGTCTGCCCGAGATCCGTGGTCGAGGATGCAATTAGGTTCATGCGTGAAACATACGAGTTGGATTTCGCATGAAAATGACTTACGGAATCCGTGCTGGGCTATAGTGGAAAAAGAAATTAATTCTAAGAAAGAGACGAGATGAGAGTATATGACGTGCTTCATGATTTTACTAGGTATACTAGTGATAGAAATGGGACGAAAGTTGTCAGGGCAATGTTTATTTCCACACTTGTGCAGAGTAATCACCCTCCCAACTTTCCAATCATTTGGAATACAACCTGTTTCAAAGGATTATTCAAACAGTTTATTAAAATTATGGAACAATACAACTTTGTATTAATCAAGAGTTTGGAATTAATGTTGTCAATGTCACAAGAAGAAGAAATTCTAAGATTTTCTATAATATTCTGAATGTCGGATACGTCAAATATAACTGGGTCCATAGGAGGAACTTCAAAAACATTGTAGTTAAAATTATCGCAAGAAACATCGTTAGAAAAAGCCGCCGCAAAAACATTGTTGATGACAGAAGCACATTCGTGTGACGGGACTGCAACACCATCAGTAGATGTAAGTAACATTGTGGTGGTGTATTTCTAGTTTATTACATTTCAAAATTGTTTAGTATTGTTAATCAGCATAGCAGGCAAAGTGTGGTTGTTGAACGTGTCCGTGGTGCTCGTTAATGCGGTTTTGTACTCAGCAGCCATGAAAAAATAGGATTCCCATCGCACCTCGAAATTCATCACAATTGCAGAGCGAAACAAACGTTTCTTTTATTGAACAGTCTTTTCAAATGCTTATTAAACCAAGGTGATTCCCTCTCACACCTCAAGGATTTAGGTGGCACAAAAGCATTAATAAAAGGCTCAACAATGCCCTTAAAAATTCCCAATTAGTGTCCACAGAACGCAGTGAAAACTCCTGCAAGTAATCATCGAGAAAGAAAACCTAGCTCACGATTTATTGCGTTGTAGTTAGCACGTTCATAGTATCTAAGGTATTTTGTCTGATTGACGGGGTTACAGACAGGAGTTTCAAGATCAAAATGTAGTAAAAACGATGACTGAGGCCAGGTAGATACACGAGTGAAGAGATAAGATGTGGTACGTTAGTTAGAACGAGATCTAAAATGCTGGATGTGGCGGAAGTAGTTCGAGTAGGTTCAGAGACAAGTTGTGATGGGTTGAAGTCCAGACAAGTCATCAAAAACTTGTTACACTCAGTCGAGAAAGGGAAGATAAGGCGACGCATTATTCAACACAGTCGAGGGGTACTTGAAATCCCCACCCAAAAGGATAGAATTGTTGGGACAACGTACAGTGATCATGCTAAGCGCGTCAAGCAATTCATCAAGGAAAGTGGGACACGAAGACGGGGGACGGTAACATATGTCCAGTATCAACTTCTTTAAACGTACTAAAAGCTCAACCCAGACTAGTTCCAGGTTACTTGGGGAATTATTGGGCGACGCAACAAAATTATCTGCAACAGCTACCAAAACACCACCGCCACATCTTTGGCCTCTGTCGAAGCGGAATACGTTGAACTTCTTTTTGCAATCAAACAATTCTATTCTCGTTACCTTAGAAAAAAGCCATGTTTCAGTCAACAAAACAACATCAGCATCGCAGGAATCGATTTTAAAGTCAAGTTCCTCGCGCTTTGGTAATAAACTTCTAATATTTGTAAAAAGAAGAGCGACAGATTTGCGGTAGTAGGCGCTGAACCACTGCCCCTCGCGCAACCCTACAGCGCAGGGTGCGGTAGAACAAGTGACATCACGGGTTAACTGCTGACTCTGGACGAGCGGTCGAGCAGAGCGATCAGTATGCTCTATATGTGACAAGTCAGAGGTACTAGAATCATCAATATCGTGACGCGATGTCTGTCCCCAAAAATTATTTTCCATAAAAACATGATCACGAGCTGCGCTGTAGCTATAGCACTGACCGTTAATGTACAGTTTTTTGTACCTCAGTTTGTGATGCGAGCCCTGATTCTTTGCAAATTAAAGCAGCTTTTTCCTGGCTTGGCGCCTTTCTAAAGAAAAATGTTCCCTTACGGCGACACCTTTATCTCTGAGCTTCACTGACTGGTATAGAATCAGCTGCTTCGTTTTAAAGGAACGAAATTTCACGATTACACGATTACTGAACGGCATTTTCCCTCCGAGAATGCACCAATTCTATGAGCACGTTCTAGCGCGTCTTTTGTAAGCACTGGAGTAAAGCAGCTAGAAATTATGTTTAACAGTTTTTTCTATGGACTCCCATGTTTCCGATAAACTGTCATGTACAACGAAGAACAATAAATCGTCTCTTCGTTGCCTGTCCTCCAGCTGTGATTGACCATGTCACAATTTGTCATCTTCACGAGCTAGGTTATCCGCGAGTTCTCGTAAGGCCAGCAGGTCTTGTTGAGCGGTGTCAGTGGTAGGCGTCCTAGTTTCAACAGTGGACAGCTTTATATCAATATTGGCTATGTTGCTTTTCATAGTTTCTTGAGCTTGTTTTAATTCAGCAATAGACTTAATTAAACGTGGCTGTTCCGTTTCCATCCTAGCTGGGTGCGAGTTAACGCTCTGTAGTAGGGTTAACACATCATTTAGGTTCTTCTGTATTGCCTCCTCGCTAATATTGTCTTTAGACCATGTAACAACGCCAGAAGCACCAGTAGAAGGGCCAGGGTCTAACTCTACGTTTCCTGACTGCAAAAGCAGGTGACCACGAACATCAAATGATTGATTGATTGATATGGGAGGTTTAACGTCCCAAAACCACCATATGAATATGAGAGACGTGAACATCAAATGATTGCACAAGTAAAACAAGCAGCACTCGTGGGTGTGGAAACAGCAAAAGGCAGGCATTGCTAGAATTCTTAGCAAACAACAAAATGTCATAACTGACCTGCATGAACAAACGCATGTTGTAAAGCAAACGTCCAACAATGCTGTTCGCACGCCCACTGGAAGGCGCGGGCCGTTGGCGTCCAATAATTATGTCCAGAGGAAATGGTGATGTCGTAGGCAATGAGCAGAAATATGATTGATCGCTAAGACCTCAAATAATTCTTCCGTGTAAGTTTATTAGACGAGGAGCACTTAACGACAAAACCCACACTCTTTGACCTTGTTCCGTAGTATGCATGGATCCATTGCGATGAATGCCTTGTTTTAATAAACATACCAGTACTAGAAATACTAGTTTAATTAGACGTAAAGAGTTTATTTCTCACAAACAATCACTTGTTGAGGCGGCCTTTGCCAACTTCAAACGAGGTCGTGAAATCCCAGTGACGACGCCTAGCCTTAACAGGGCGTGCGCATCAAACAAGACTCCCTCCCAAGAAGAGGAAAAATAGGTATGAAGAGGCACAGACGACGTGGCCCTCGCACACTCTGAGATGGCGCACGCCGAGGCAACATAACGCGTTTCGTCGTTTGTCTCCCTTATCTTCCTGTTTGCTAGCGTTCAAGATGTTTTCAAGACAGCCTAGCTGTCCCGCAAGATAAAGGAAATGCGTTAGAAGTGTCATTATTTCCTAACAATTCAGTGTAATAACCGTGGAGGAGCCACCTAAAAGCTTCACATACGCGGCGCGATTTGATAAAGGCATGCGGTAACGGTGCTATTAGTGAGTGCGTGAGCGAGTGAGCAAGTGAGTTAGAGATTGAGTTATTGAGTGAGTGCATGAGTGTGTGATTGCGTGAGTGTAGCAAGTAACTTATGTTGTTCAAATAATAGTACAGTTCAGTTGACCAGAAAACCCGTGTTTTTATACACGAAGCATTTTTCAGCGAACTTCGTCGACTTTGAGCGTATCTATCTATCTATCTATCTATCTATCTATCTATCTATCTATCTATCTATCTATCTATCTATCTATCTATCTATCTATCTATCTATCTATCTATCTATCTATCTATCTATCTATCTATCTATCTATCTATCTATCTATCTATCTATCTATCTGTCTGTCTGTCTGTCTGTCTGTCTGTCTGTCTGTCTGTCTGTCTGTCTGTCTGTCTGTCTGTCTGTCTGTCTGTCTGTCTATCTATCTATCTATCTATCTATCTATCTATCTATCTATCTATCTATCTATCTATCTGTCTATCTATCTATCTATCTATCTATCTATCTATCTATCTATCTATCTATCTATCTGCATAGCCACCTACGTCTTTTATCTCTCTCTGCCGTTTCGAAAATGGTATCAATATCAAAATTAGTATGGCGTAACATGACTGTACGATGAGCATAAGTGGCTAGTGATAGCATGCGAATTAGGACATATATGTCGAAATTGTCTTTACCAACATTTCATAGTCTTGCTGCTGTTGCAGTGCTTTCGTTCACATGACATATTCCAAAACTGCTAAACTATCACATGATGGCATCGCTAACAGAAGTGACAGACCCTAACATGAAAATATTGGCATACATGTCATGTAAAACATGACTATATGCTATGTTCATAGTGTACGTACGGCGTTTTGGTAGCTTCACCTATACGAAATTTAGTTTTAAGTAAAGTGAATGAATGACAAGTTACGTGACTGGGGCAATCATGATAACAATGACATGCGTATCATCTAAAAACACGACGACATACCACGTTCACGATGCCCTGCGGCCGTTTCGCTAGCTTCACATCTAATAAATTCGGTATTCCTTGACATGAATGGACGAAAAAAGTAAATGACCCCTACAAACATAATAATCCTGACATGCGCGGCATTTAAAACATGAGTTGATACTACGTTCATAGCATGCTCGTGGTAGTTTAGTTAGCTCCTTATGTACCGCGTTTGGTATAACGTGACCTGAATAGACGACGAAGATAAATGACGTGCTCAAACATGAGAATTAAGATATTGTCACGAGGTCGTGACGCGGACTAAGGGAGAAGACTGAATATTTAGGTTAAACTGTTCATTCGGCCGAGCTTTTGGCCACGACTTGGGGCCACGAAAAACTGAAATCAGATTACAGCAACACACTGGCACTGAAAGTGGTGAGCAGAGCATTGGACGTCGATCAACTGTAAAGCAGCAAAGCGTGTCGGCATTTATACAGTCGGCATCGGATATTATAGCGTTATCGCGAGCAGGGACACATGTTGCAGAATCATCTTCTATGTTTTCGAAGGTACTGGCACAAACAGGATAATATAACATTGATAAGGCCAAAACTAGAGCGCTCTTTAACTATATATAATCCTTATCACCACAACCTTGTTCAATCCATTGAAGTGATCCAAAATAAATCTTGTCCATTTATTCTATGAGACTACAACCGAACATCCAGTGCAGCTTTAATGAAATCAAGTCTGAATGTCGAATCGCCAGCTTCAAGACTTAAGTATTCTCCTGATCATTCTTTTATATGCTGTATCGCCATCCCACATTACATACAGAATTCATGTCACGACCAATTTACTTATCTCACCGCAATAATCATCAACACAATTCGGAATTTGTGCGCGTAACACCACCTGTTTTTCAAAATGATCTATACCTTATACATCAGATGAATGGAATAACCTTCCGGCTGATATTGTGAGTATTAAGAACAACGAAAACTTTAGTGAAGCATTACAAAACTTTGTACTCTAAGAAGCGCTTGCATGAGCTAATGTCACCTGAACATTTTTTATGTCATACCATTATTGCTCCACCTGTTAATTTCTTCCTCTCATTTTCAATGAGCCTGCAATTTTTTATTCATCACTACAGTTCACCTACCTATACAGCTATCACTGTATAAAACAATTTCCTACATTTGATAATTATTTAGGTTCTCGTTGTGTGCGATATTCGCCATACTATGCTAAAATTGTATTATTAGCGAACATTGTACTAATTATGAGTTGTGTTACCTTTGATACTGCTGCTGTCCGTTTCCCCCATGTAACCCACTCCCCTCCGTAATGCCGAAAGGCCCGGAGGGCAAATAAAAAATACTGAATAAATTTTTATGTAAATAAAAATTGTAGGCGTAGTTTTAAGAAAATGATCTACAATAAATGTAAACCTTTTATAACAACGAGGCTCAGTTTGCGCTGAGAATTGGAGACAGGCTTTGTGGGCGAAAAGTGACTGAAACATAAGCGCAAAGAAAACCCACGCTTGGCATTACACCATTGAAAACTATGGTCCCGAAGTTGTTTAAAACCGAACACAGTAGGAAATATATGTACAATAAAAATAACAATAACGCAAAAAATATATCAAGAATCAGTACCAAGAATAGCGTAGAATAATAAACAAATAACTACAAAGAACTCAGTATTCAAGTTAGTTAACGCGCATGAAAGGACTTGAGGCATAGGACAAGCACTAATGCTGGTCAGGCACGCCGCCTTAGTGAGTTCGTGATGCCGTCGGAGACAACCTCATAGTTGGGTTGGTCGAGACGTCGAACTACTCTGAAAGCCCGAACTACCACCGCAAAAGTTTTTCACTGAGTCCACGCCAGTGTATCGGCGTTCATACCCATACACGGTCACCGGGCTGGTACTCCATGTAGCTTCGTCAAAGATTGTAACGGCGACTTTCGGCCACCTGCTTGAACTCAATGCGCAGGCGGGCTGGTTGACGAGCTTCTTGCACGCGTTAAAGGTAGACGGTAACGTCGAGGTTTTTTTCATCAGTCGTGTTGAGAGGTTTTTTCCGTAGACCAACTTGTTAGGTGCATCTGCGTCATCTCTTGCACTGCCATGTTGATGCAAAGGTCAAGTACGGAAGGATGGTGTACCACGTTTTGTGTTCAACGTCAACGTACATGGCCAGCATGACGGCGATGGTCTTGTTTAGCCGCTCGGTGAGGCCATTGGTGTGTGAATGGTAGGCGGTGGTCCGGTGATGATTTGTCTGACTATACGTCAGGATCGCCGGAGTTAGGTCTGCCGTTACGGCCGTCCCTCTGTCAATGACGAGAGTCCCTGGTGCGCCGTGACGTAGAACGATGTTTTCAACTAATAATTTGGCTACTTCGGACGCACCGTCTTTGGGCAGAGCCCTTGTCTCGGCATAGCATGTGATGTAGTCGTTAGCGACAACGATTCATTTGTTCTCTGACGTCGACGTCGGAAACGACCCTATAGGTGCATGATGATTTGCTGGAATGATCGGCGTGGTGGTTCGATGGGCTGTAGAAATCGAGCTGGCCTATTCGGTGGTGTCTTGCATCGCTGACGATCTCGGGAAGTCTGCAAGTAACCTGCAACGTCGGCAGCAAGACGAGGCCACTAGCAACTACTGTATTCTGGCGAGCGTGCGAAAAGCACCCAGTTGTATTGCCGCGGGGTCATCGCGCAGGGTCTGAAGGACTTCTGGTTGCAATGCGAAAGACACGACGAAAAGGCACTTGGCTCAACGTGCGGAGAAGTTCTTTTCTGCAGAACGCCGTTTCGCAAGATAAACAACGTCAGTGTTCGTTTGAATACATTTGGGACAACTGCAGCACTGCCCGCGAGGTAATCCTTAAAGATCCTAAGTTTCGGAGTGGCTCGCTGTTGTTTAGCCAAAACGTCGGCGCTTACAGTTCCCAAGAAGCAGTCATCACGGTCATCCTGCGGGTTTGTTTCGACGGGGCACAAGACAGGCAGTCGGCATTGGAGTGGTTTCTTCCGGACTTGTAAACAGTGCATATGTCAAATTCTTGCAGTCTCAGGCTCCACCTTGCGAGATGACCCGTAGGGTCTTTCAAGTTTCCTAGCCAATGCCATGCGTGGTGGTCGCTCACAACTTTGAAGGGCCTGCTGTAAAAGTAGCGCCGAAACTTTGATGCAGCCCAGATGATGACAAGGCTATCCCTTTTTGTTGTAGAATAGTTGGCCTCTGCCTATGATTGTGACCAGCTGACATTGCTGGTGAACCTTTTCTGTCTGTCAGTCCACTGCACAAGAATGGCGTCGAGTCCTACACTGTTCGCATCAGTATGTATTTCTGTTTCAGCAAAATCGTCGAAATGCGAATGTGACATGCACGTCTGTAGGCGTCATTTTAGTTATTGAAATGGTTTTTCCTCGGCGTATCCCACTTGAGTTTCACGTTGTACCTGTCAAGGCTAGTGAGTGGCCCAGCAATGCGGGCAAAGTTTTCGTCGAAGCACTTGTAATAGGCACAGAGGCCGACATCGACGGATGGCCTTCTTGTTGGCGGGTGGTGGGAATGCCGGGACGGTGGTTGTCTCCTGCGGCTCGGGGCGTACACCAGGCTTGCTTATCACATGACATGAGAACATTAGTTTCTCGTACGCGAGCGATATTTGTCTGACTTGAGGGTGAGTCTGGAGGTCTTTATTGCTTGAAGTACAACTTCAAGGCGCTGGAGATGCTCGCCGTAGCTTGGGGACAACACGACGACATCGTCCAACTACACGAGGGAAGTCTGCCACTTCAATCCAGCCAGTACCGTATTCACAATGCATTGGAAAGCTGCGGGGGCCGAGCAAAGACCAATAGGCATCATATTAAATTCAAAGAGGCTGTCTGGTGTTTTAAAGGCCGACTGCTACCGGTCTTTTTTTGTTAACTTCAATTTTCCTTTAGCCGGTCTTATAGTTCATTGGCGAAAAATACCTCGCGTTATAGAATCGATTGAAAGTGTCGTCTATCCGTGGAAAAAGATAAACATTCTTCTTCGTGATTTTGTACAGGTGACGATAATTGACGCAGAAGCATAGGTTTTTGTAATTCTCCACTAACGTTGCACGGGCTCTGATGAAGTGGTCTGGTACTCTGCTTTGCTAAGATGCGATGTTTTGCTGCGTGTGCCTACGGAATTTTCGATGACGACAAAAAGCAGTCCTCCTGTTGCCGGAGCAGGTTTTTCAGCCGTTATTGCTTATGCGTCGAAGTCTTGGATTCAGGTCTAAATTCTAGTGTAGACCTCGGTTCATCTAAGCATTTTCAGTACACTCGACGAGGGCGACAGCGGTGCTGGCTTGAACTTTTTTTTTTCGAAATAGGCAACCATCGTGCCTTTGCTCACGTGTTTGTACTCGTTGTGGAAGTAAGCATCACTTGCTTTCCGCCTCTCTGCTCAGCTATTCCTCTTGCGACGCAAATTTCGCGGTTGATAAACGCCTGCGGGTCGGTTTAAACCATGGTTTCCAGGCATGTAGATTTCTGAAATCCAACGGAAATGTTGATGCTGGATAGATGAGAAATGATCCGATCTTTCAGTACATACTCGGCCTGCTCTCCGGGCGGCGTGTGCGGCGGTAGGGCTTGTGCTGTTGATAGCGTTAAAAATTGGATCTCAGATCAATTACTTCACCATGAAGGCTTAAGACGTCCATACCAAGGATCGCATATCTCGTGGACTTCTGTAGTAGTACTACGCTTGAGAGTTAGATGTGGTTTGTAAAGGGACACTGAAGCCAACTATTATGCCGACGTTGATTGTAGAAATGGCGGCGAAGAAACCTCATAGTAATACTTTCGTGCAAAGTGAGGACCTATTTTGAAATAAAATCACGTTTATGTGCTCCGCATCGTGTTAGCGTACTTCAAATCACCCGCCTCATTTACTGCACTACTAGCAGCAGACCTAAAGTAGTGGGAGCCATAGCAGAAACAACGGCCATTGATCAATTTCCCATTGGCTTCGAGATCGCAGATGTCTTTGTTTTAACTGCGCCCCACTAGATGGCACCACCAATCTCGTGTAACCTTGCAAAAATTGAATTTTCGAACCACTTCCGCCATTCGCTATAGTAAGCTCCGGTGTTTATTTTTTTTTCATGAATCAAACAGAAACGACTAAGCAAAATTTTATTGCGTCTCTTGGTGCACGGAATGGTTTTTATTTAGTGCAGATAGATCCAATACTAGCGAATAATTGTAAGCAGTCTGCCTGATGTCATCGGAATCACTTTGAAAATGTCCTACTGCAGCGCTTGTGTTCTTGTGCATTTACCCTAATTTCTCTGTAAAGAGGGCACTGTTTGATAATATTGTCCTTCTAGATGTCATACATTGAGCTTTCACTCTGACGTAAATTGTTATTTACATTAGAGTCCCTTTAATGTGGACTCTCACTGTACATATTCCCTCCGGCGTTACTAGGTGGTCTCTAGCTGTTCAAATTTTGGGGCCTTTCCAGACCTGCTTGACTTTCTTTACCTTCGTGTCGAATGCTCCACTGATGACAGAATAGTCGGCTCTGTTATCGACGATAGTTGTCACACTGTTGTCGTCGATAAGAACGTCGAGGTCTCTCGTTCGTCGTCTCGAGTTGCATTTGGTAAATCATCTCGCAACACGTATGAACTTCGTCACAACAAGCTAACCATTGAAGGCACTACTTACGTTTTCGATCGCTCTTCTAAAAAAGTAATCCCCCTCAGCCCTATAGCTACCGCTTCCTAGCCCAGCGAATCCTAAATTATACCCTGAACTTTTGTCAATTGTACATAATAACATTAGAAACCTCATGCCGAAACGCGGCTTACTTTTTCATTTTATCTGCACGACTGAATGCAACTTTGTTCTCTTAGCTGAAACAATATACCCCGCCGCGGTGGTCTAGTGACTAAGGTACTCGGCTGCTGACCCGCAGGGCGTGGTTTCGAATCCCGGCTGCGGCGGCTGCATTTCCGATGGAGGCGGAAATGTTGTAGGCCCGTGTGCTCAGATTTGGGTGCACGTTAAAGAACCCCAGGTGGTCTAAATTTCCGGAGCCCTCCACTACGGCGTCTCTCATAATCATATAGTGGTTTTGGGACGTTAAACCTCACATATCAATCAAACCCTTCAATATGCGATTCTGAATTAGCGCCATGCTTTCCAGGCTTTACCATTTTTCGGCGAGATCGTGATTGTAAGCGTGGTGGTGGGATGCTTAGCTGCTCACAGTCGATTAAATTCCTTCCCAGTGGTCGTACCTTCCAGACTTTAATAATTGCTTATCCGCTGTAGAAACTCATATCCTCCGGTTATCATTGGAGTCTGTTACGGCCCCCCTGACAAAGATGCTTCATTTATCGCAAATTCCCGCAGTGCTCTTCCTGAATGCTTCTCATTCGAACATACCGGTTATTTTAATGGGTGACTTTAACTTCCCTGGTATATTTTTGTCTGACCCCGCGCTCATGGTATCTAAACGCACTGTGGAATGCGATTCTGTTAACACTTGCCTAACATTTGGTTTATCTCAACTTATTTCCTTCCCATTGCCAGTTATTGAGCACTCTTCAAATATTCTTGACCTCATTCTCACGTCACAACCTGGCAATCTTGTATCGCTGGTTCCTCTCTCCGAGATAAGTGATCACGCTGTACCTCACGCTTCGTTTTCTAATCAACTACCAGGCCCAAGACATTCCAAGAAAACCATCACACACTACGATAAGAGTAACTATGCCGCCTTTAACAACGAACTATCCAAATTTTGCGACTGGTATTCAAACGACTTCTTCCAACGCCCTCTTGAAACTAACTGGTCTTTGTTCAAGTGCAAAATTCATAATTTAATCAATAGGTTTATACCCACAAATACAATTACGGAACGGGCGTCTTCTTGGTTTAACACATCTCTTAAGCATTCTAACAATAAGGAAAAGCGATTATATCGCTCGGCTAAACAGTCCAACACCGCTAGCGCTTTGAATAGGTACCGCAGAACAGCAAAGGAATTCGAATCGCTTGCTGCGAAGGCTAAGCGTTCTTTTTTTCTCTTCTACATTGCCTATTATGCTACGCAATATTCCCAAACAATTTTTGAGAGCCATTAACCCCAGTTCTACAAAACCATTATCATTACTCGATTAACACGGTGATCCGATTCCAGATCATATCATCTCTCAAGTATTAAATTCTACCTTCTCTTCCGTATTTACCCCTGGATCTTGCAGCCCGCTTCCAGATTCTCCATTCCTTAATTATCCTGTCAAGCCAGTCATTAGGTTCAATTCACACGGAATTTCGAAACTAATCAACGAATTGAAACTGCCGTCATCCGTGGGAATTGATGGCGTTAATTCTAAAATACTGAAAAACACTAAGCCTATACAAGCATTGTCCTTTCGTACATATTTCAGCAGTCCACTCATGCGGAGTGGTGACAGAGGACTGGCAATTTGGTAAGATCGTTCCCGTCCCAAAAAAAAGTCCTTCGTCTTCACCGAGTAATTATCGCCCCATTTCAATCACAAGTGTATGCGCTTCGTTGATGGAACACATAATTTATTCCCACATAGTACATTTCTTACGTTCAGTACGTTTCTTTCACCCAAACCAACATGGTTTTCAAAAAGGACTTTCATGTGACACTCAACTTGCCCAATTCGTTAACTACCTAAGTTCCAGCCTGGACATTAACATACCTGTAGACGCCATTTTTATTCATTTCGAAAAAGCCTTCGACAAAGTTCCTCATAATAGATAACTTTTCAATCTTTCACGTCTTAACGTTAATTGTCTTGTTTTTAATTGGATATGTGACTTCTTGACTAACCGTAAGCAGTTCGTTTGTGCTAACAACCATCGCTCCTCCCTATCCACTGTAACCTCCGGCGTACCTCAAGCCATTGTACTTGCTCCTCTGCTATTCCTAATCTATCTACATTACCGACTTCCCAATAACTTAGCTTCTAACATTCGTCTATTCGCAGACGACTGTGCCATTTCTCGTCCTGTTTACAATGAAAGCGACACTGTCATCCTACAATATGATCTTTCTTTGATTCAATCATGGTGCAAAAACTGGCTGATATCCCTTAACCCAAAGAAAACCTGTGTTATTTCTTTCCATTGTCAACAATCTTATTCCTCCAAAAATACTTGCTGTCTTATATTACAGCAGACATTACAAATTATTACAAACTACAGCAGCTAATTCATGTAAATACCTCGGTATCACTCTAAGTTCAGATCTCACCTGGTCAACCCACATAATGAATATCATTAATGACTCAAAACGCGTTCTTGGATATCTCCGAAGAAACTAATGTCTAGCCCCACCTTCTGTTAAACTTTTAACCTATCTAACACTAGTTCACCCAAAGCTAGAATACGCATGTGCCATCTGGGATCCCCATCAAATCACCCTTATTAAAACACTTCAATCCATCCAAAATCGCGCAGCCAGATTCAGTTATTCGGACTACTCCTATCACTGTAGCGTCACCGAGCTGAAATCTTGTGCTAACATGGTTAACTTAGCTTCGGGCCACAAAGTTTCAAGAGTGTGTTTGTATCATAAATTTAATCATGCATTGAACCTAAACCATGTTATCGTTCCAGCTCATTGTCTTTCATGCTGTATCAGCCATTCGAAAGGGGCTTATCCACTCCGTGTGCATACCACTGCCCATCATTCTTCATTTTTGTGCAAACATCAATAGAATGGAACGATCTTCCTGCTGACGTCGTGCTCCACTCCAGCATCGTCCATTTCAAAGAAGCCATCCAACAAATCATTTGTTTGTGAACTGCCTACCATCTCATGTAACACCCCTTCAATGGGGCCCTTGAGGTATTATAAAATAGAAGTGTGGTGGTTTGGGCTAGTGGTATGATATGACGATAGTTATAGCGCGAGAGCCGTACGCTTTCTTGTCTTTTTGTCGTCGTTCTGTTCTCGCACTATAACTATGATTGACCTCGCGCTGCAGTAGGTCTTGGCATCGGATCATGCCTGTAGCGGTTTGTACTGCTGCTTCGACGTTGCCTCATCAAGTCGTATTCTGGCTGCAAATTTTTGACGTCGGAACTACGTTGATGTTGTGGCGACATCGTGGGGTTTCCTCGCGGCAGCGTTGTAGGCGGCAGAAAATCTTCAGCTGTTCGTCATACAGCAGCTGCGCCTCCATCAGCTGCAGCCCTTAGTTTTCTCAGTACCGAATAGGTGACCGGCCCCGGGTTAGACCAGTGTAGGGCCGGCGTTGAGGTGGCATGTAGAGGCCTGGTGATGATGAACCAAAAGATCCTCGGGGCGTCCACTGCGCAGCTGCGAGGTAGTCGGCGATGTCGCGTGGTCCTTGACTCCGCTGTGGATGCCGTGCGTCTATGGCGAAACCACGTGTAGTTCCATCTGATGGTACTGGTAGCGGTGGTAGGTGGGGCCGGCTTATCCGCAGTAGTAGAAGAGCGGTCGGTGGTTGTAGCACGCCACACGTTGGTTTTTTTTTTAGCATAGCGCTGCAGCCAGCGCGTGGACGGTGTGGCATCGACGGCGGTGGTCGCTGCTGGCGGAACTGCGACGTGCGGCCTCTTGGCGTGGGCGTAAAAGCGGAGCGTAGCGTGAGGCTGCAGCAGTGTAGCTCATCGCTTACGGCTGAGGCTGTGGTGCTTCGGAAATCTCAAACGATTGCCGAACTTATTCGAGGGCAATGTGAGCGATCAAGTCCACTTGAGGCTGCACCGAAAGTAACAGCATGCGCAGCCCCTTCCGCACGATCACTCGGATAGTCTCAGGCAGGTAGTTGGAGCAGAGTGGTTGAACTTCTGCGTACTCTGGCGTCGAGCGGCGATTGATTTTTCGGGTGCGCATCTACAGCGTATTTTCATTCGTCGACGTTTCAGACCAACAAACAGCTTCTGCATTACTCCTCGCATGAGGAAGCAAACGTTTTTGTCTTCAGACATCTCGGGTTTGGCGTGGTGGAAGAGTTTGGTCATCTCCCCTGCGAAGAGCGTCACGTTTTAGTTTCGTAGCTGCAAACGGGTTTAAGTGTAAAAAAGAAACGCGCGTGACAATATGCGTGCCATATAAAGCACGATGACATGCTGCGCTCATGGCGTGCTTGTGGTCTTCAACATATACCAAATTGTTGTGCTATCTCAATATATACCAAATTCGGTATTACATGACGTGACTAGACGATGAAGGTAAGCAACACGTCCAAACATAGTAATCATGTTATGCGTGTCATGTAAAACATGACTGCATAATACGCTCATAGCATGCTCACAGCAGTTTCGCTAGCTTCACATATACTTAATTTGGTATTACGTGACATGAATGGATGACGAACACAAATGTCAGGCGCAAACATGACAAACACAACATGGAAGTCATGTACGCCATATTTAACGTCCGGCTCTTAACGTTGTGCTCATTTCAAAATGCATTTAGAGCTCCCTAATTGTTGCTTCGTAAAGGGTCTATTCCCACTTAAAGTGGGATCTGCCAAGTTTTTAACCGTGTAATAGGGCAGTTGTAGGTATCGGAAAGTGACACCCTTGCAGCAGTGATAAGTTTCGAAGAGTATCGGCGAGAAGACATGTGATCACTATCTACAAAAGGAACTATTCGTCAGTGCTACTGTATACGATTGATTGATATGGGGTTTAACGTCCCAAAACCACCATATGATTATGAGAGACGCCGTAGTGGAGGGCGCCGGGAATTTCGACCACCTGGGGTTCTTTAACGTGCACCCAAATCTGAGCACACGGGCCTACAACATTTCCGCCTCCATCAGAAATGCAGCCATCGCAGCCGGGATACGAACCCGCGACCTGCGGAGTGCTACTGTATATGAGGAAGGAACTCGTCAAGCTGGAGGATATGAAATGACTTGCATTGTTTTGGGATGTTCTGGAGTATACTGTTTCGGGCGTATGAGATTCGTTTTTCCCCATTGCTGTTCGATTGATGTGACACCTATTGTATTTGATACTAGCGCAGTGTGCATGTTTGTGTGATGCTTTCACGGTCTCAATGATTAATGTGCTTTGTTTATGTTAAGAAATCTTGGCTCGGTCTTTGAACAAAAACCAACATTTGCTAGCGCATAAAATGACTTATTACAAATGGTTCGTGCTTTCGTTGTGCATTTCAGAGGGCAAACACGTCGGCCCTTGGAATCTGCCCGGCGATTTCCTCCACATTAACAGGATTCGTGACATCATCCTTTGCGTTAACGTGATGGCTGCAGCTGCTGTTGGGAAGCGCGGTCTACAGCCCAGTTGATTGTTGCTGAACGAGTTGTACTTCTCGAGGAACATATTTATTGGTCTAGAAATGATTATTCGAGAAATGTATTGATTATGCTTAGAAGAGTGATTGGTCTATAGGTTGCAGGGCAAAATAAGGTAATTATTTTGGAATAAAATTAGCAGCAGTAAAAACATACGGCCCACCAAGATATCTTCTCTTAGGCAAATGTTTGTTCCAATAGATTTTGAATTGCTTCTTGTGGTGCTCTCGCCTTATTTGCGTATTAAGTCGCTCTGATAGCGTGTATTTCGAGCCTAAATACACAAGATCCTTTGAATTACAGGCCTGTGAAAACTGCAACATGCAAGGCAACACCGTCCTTACATTCTCCAGATGTTTTACAAGAAAACTGCGCGAAAAATGAGAAACCAGACAAAGAAGGACACTTACGAGGCAGTTACTTAAAACAAAAGCTTAATATTTAAACCACGCATGTATTCCTTTGTAGGGAAACAAAAAAGAAACAAAAGTGACCCTAGAAGATGAATAAAATATAAACATCCTGGAAACCTTGTTCCTAGTGCATTGAATCAACCTGATCAAAGTGATGGCCTGCTCGCGATGCGTCATCTTCAGTTGCCTTGGGTCACCTTCAGAGGCATTTAGTTGGCCTCTCAGAAAAGGAGGTTGTGTTTTTATCAGGCTGATTGCACGCTCGAAGAGAATAGTTTTTTATGCTCATATTTAATTTATCTTCGACTATCGCTTTTGTTTCTTCTTTTTTTTTGTTCCACTGCAATGGTATATATGCGTGGTTTGAAGATTGCAGTTTTGCTGTAAGTCACCGCTCTGTTCGTGTCGTTTTATGTCTAGTTTCTCGTTTTCGCGCTTTTTTTCCAATATATTATATCAACATGTCCAAGCAACCACTTTATAATAGAGAAATATACTTTAGTAAAGAGTGTTCCCTCGAGCCTTTTCGCGGCTGGTAAAGGAAGGGTCGTAACAAGCGCTAGATGGCGTACCCATGCTCCATATAACTCGTTAGTCGACACATGCATGTAATAGCCACCTCACGATGACCACAAAGACGAAATTGGGCATTAAATTTTTTACAATAAAAAATGTCGCTGACTTTTATAATCGTGAATGACAGCTCCAAATAGTGTTCTACTCGGCACGTTTATCGGCACCACCAGGGGGTACACATTCATGCGGTTTTGATGTACATGTAATTCTTTTGTGGAAGCTTGGTTGTGCAGCCAATGGTAAAGATACTCGCTTTCGGAACATGAGGGCACGGGTTCATATCGCTGCGTCGGAAAGAAAAATTTGCTTGTTTCAGTTAATTATGACAAAGACATCAGTGTAACCAGCCGCTCGTGGTACTGAAAGCTGAGCAGTAGCCCGACCGCAGGCCCCAACGGGAGTGTCCACTCCTTGCGTAAGTATGCTTTTCTCTGTGACTTTAGATTCAGACTTCGTAACGAAGCACCTCACGAGAGAAACTTTGATAACCTCACTATGGAGGCATGAGCATTTTCACTGTTAACATCATACGCAGTGCAGTATGCATGGCAGAGGACGGTAGCTAAGAAGAGGTGTCACTGCACTGATGTAGCTAAAAAGTACAGAAAGTTTCATAACAAAAGCTCAGCTCTATACGTAGACGTTCGCGCACCTTTCGAGATTCAGTGAGCACCAGCATGTAACTCGCCTCGACTGAGGGATGCCCAAGCCTTGTCGTCTTCCCTTACTGAGTTAGTCGGGTAGAAGAATAAAAGAAAAAAATAACGCATTATTTCATTTTTCTCAGGTTGTATAATGACGCAGCATCAGCTTAAGCAGCGGAGCTCTTGTGCATTGAATACCTCATCAAACTGATGGATCTTTTGAGTTGTAAGGCGACATGGGCCAAATGCGCGGAGGAACTCGCTTTTCTGGAGCTGGCGACATCCGCTGATGCCAATATTATTTTTTGCGCCACGGTGAGGGTGTCGTTGTATCTTATAGGTAAAGATACATAATATATTCTTTATATTATTTGGAGTAGAAATACTGACACCAATATTGAAATACGTACTAAGATATCAATACAAGATTCTAAAAGGGTATCCAATACAATATCTAAGGTGCAGGTATCTTCGACGCAGCGCATCATTTGTCTCGACAGCAGAAGCGCAAAAATTTACACGTGTCAGCACACACCACTTGGAAATTCCTCCTCTTTTCTTGTCTTTTAATACCAGCCAACGAGCCACAGTAAAGGTTATGACTTACGGGAATTTTTTCCGTTAGGTAATAGTTTTGTTTTTTACATGCGATACAAAGACACTTGCAGAAGATGAGCCCGCTTCGAATCTTTCGTGGATTTACCAAAGTCTAGAAAGTTGTGTTAAATGCCCCTTTTTGAAGCGCTGATTTCACTGCAATGTTGTAGGTCGGCTAGTTGGTATAGCATTTTGTTTAACAAATACAAAATGTGGTAAAAAGAGAACGGGTTGAGTGGAACCAAAAAAAGAGGCGCTTCAAAATCGATTTGTGTGTATCAAACTCCTCCTATTTCCGTCCTCTGCAAGATTGCCCGCAGCCATTACGCCGAGATTGCGAATATATACGCACCTCGTTGGCGCCGATCTGTGCTGTCGTTGTTTGCGAAAGTTGTGCAGTGAAACAGCACGCATTTCATGGACGTCGTCACTGTCTTCATAAGCTGTATTGGCAATTCCTGTTCGACTTGTTGACGCAGCCGACGAGATAGCGACCTGCAAAACAAGGACCACTGACAACATCGCATCGCAGTACGTCATGTGTAGCACGGAAAACATGAAAACTGTCACGTAAATCGGTGAACGTCGAAGCACAAATCGGTTAGGAAATTCAGCATTTTTAGAACGTCGGATGTAAGATATCAGCAACTGTTAGTTCATCTAAATGCAAAAAGTTCGCAACCTAGGCTTTCCTTCAACACAATTGCCGCAGATTGCACTGCTGGAGAAGAGCGCTTTACTCTATCGTTAGTTTTTTCGCGTCATTTGTCGCAAGGCCCAGCTTCAGCGAAGTAGTGGTGGGGCTGGGAGGGGACAAAGCAGCCGGCGTCACAGGTGCAGGTAACCCCCAGGTGCAGGACGCTCTAGCTGAAAATTCACAGCATGTGATAATCGCCGGAGACTCGAATTTAAATCGATGCACACAAGCTATCGAAGAGAGGGTAAGAGCTGACAAGAGGGTTGCAGCAGGGGCGTTCCCAGGACGCAAGCTGGAAGCAGTCATGAGGCAAGCGAGCACAAAACTCAAAACTACAGCTGATAGACGAAGCCTCGTGATAATTTCATGTGGTTTAAACGATGTCTTAAATGAAGATACAGCAGGACTAGCAACTACACTGCCGAAAGGCGTCGATTACATGCACGCCACATCTCCTGAGGTACAGGTAGCGATGTGCACAATACCGGAGGTACCAGTGCGTGATAGCAACCTGCAAAGCGCGGTTGTCAACGCAAACCAAGAGATATGGTGAATGAGTCAAGAGAAAGGCTTTGAGGTGGTGGAAATAAACAGAAAGGTGCATACGCGGGGTGGTTTTCAACGAGACAGAATTCACTTCGATGGGCGGCTAGGTCATGAGGTGGGTTGGCGACTTGCAGGACGCGCAGTAGCTTTTTTGGGGGGCAAGCGGGCCCTTCGGGGCGCAGGATAGGTAGTAACGAAGAAAAAAACCAGGGAGACTCTTTTACAGGTGGTATGGACAGATACAATTCTAAAGTGGCACCAGTATCTAAGATAGGTAGAGTCCGGGGCAGAAATAAACGTAGCCACGAGCGCCGAGCCAATTCAGACATAGGGTATATTAACATTCAGGGTGATAGGAACAGGCTGAAGTGGGAAGAGATAGAAGAACAGCTAAGGGAGGAGAGGCCGATGGTATACGGTTTGTAGAAACACTTCTCAGGGACATGGAACAACCTCCTAACAATGTGGACTACGCGTGGGAATATTGTAATAGAACAGAAGGCAGCAGAAAGGGGGGTGCTATTGGGGCATTCATTCATAAAAGTACAGACTGGCAAAGGGTCAAGCAGGAGTGCAAGAAACATTTATGACTAAAAGGGAAAGTGTCAGGGCAAATGACACTCCTTGGTTTCGGGTACTTGTAGCGGGAGCAAAGGCCAGAGAGAAAAACCAGGCAATGGTAGAGTGTATATCAAAGGACATTCAGGAGTTAGGAGGAGAATGCCAGATAACTATACTAGTAGATATGAATGCACACATGGAAGATATAGATGGGTATACTTACCCGACAGGCAAAATGATCATGGATATGTGTGAAAGGCTGGATTTAATCATTTGCAACAGTACCGAGAAGTGTGAAGGGCAAATAACATGGGATGTAGGAAGGCTGCAGTTGACAATAGATTATGCACTGATGTCACATAGGATGTTTGACAAGCTCAGGGGAACGCACATAGATGAAGGTGGCTCCAGAAGTCTGGGTAGTGATCACAAACGTATCAAGCTAAATTTTGGAAGAGAAGTGAAAGTGGGAAGGAGACAAGATGAGCAACTACAGGAAAATTTTTATTCAGAAAGGCAAATTGAAATAGCCACTAAACAAATTGAGAAAGTAATCACTGAGGATAATAAAACAGTGTGTCCACACTGTTTTATTATACACGAATCTAATTAGACTGTTTGTGCTAGAGCTTGCTAAGGCACGTGACAGGCCACCCCGGAAAAGCAGGCACAAACCCAAAAGTTGGTGGGATGAGGAAGTTAAGAGAGCCATAGCAAAACGTCAGAAAGCCTTTAGAGAACACAGACATGCTTAGCAGCGGGGTGAACCGACAGATGATGTTGAAAGAAAATGGGAAATCTTTCTAAGCTGTAGAAGGATGCATCCCTTCTGATCAATGAAAAGATTAGAAGAAAGGGATCCTAGTGGCGGGCAGAAGTACATAAAAAAGATAGAAAGGCAGCTGCGAAATTTTGGAACCATCTAAACTCCCTAAGAAATGAGACGAGCCTAGAGCAGAGGTTTATAACTACAGCTCAAGGTGCTAGGCTGAAAGATACGAAGCTATTGACTATATAAGAACAAAGGTGACAGAAAAATTTCAACACAAAAGTGCTTTATGCACCACAATAGACAAGGATGAATGAAGTGGCGCAATGGCTCCATTTTCACAACAAGAGTGGGAAAGGGCTGAGAAAAGGGTTCCTAGTATTACATCAAGAGGCCCAGATGGCACTCCAATTATGCTGATAAAGACATTAGGTCCGAAGTCTAAGCAGGCTACGAGAGAGACAGTGAGCAAAATAATAATCTATGGAGAAGTTCCCGATGGATGGAAATTTTGCAGGATGAGCATGATCTATAAAGGAAAGGGGGACGAAGCTGACATAAACAACTACCGTCCTATAACAGTGACATCAGTGGTCTACAGGCTGGCGATGCAGATTATAAAGGAAAGACTGCAGGCAAAAATAGAGGATGAGGGAGTGCAGGGGGAACTGCAGAATGGGTTTCGGAAACACAGGAAGTTGGAAGACAATCTGTTCTCACTGACGCAGTGCATCGAAATAGCAGAAAAGGAACACAGGCCCATGTGGCTAGCATTCTTGGATATCAAGGGAGAGTACGATAACGTGGTTCAAGAGGAATCGTGGGGAATTCTGGACACACTAGGCGTGGAAGATGTAGTCACTAATTTTTTAAAGGAGATCTCTAAAAGTAACAAGGTAGTTTTAAAGTAGAAAAGCAGGTGTCTAAGCCCACAGAGGTGAAACGGGGGCTTAGGTAGGGGTGTCCTCTGTCACCCTTGCTATTTATGCTGTATCTACTAGGATTAGAGGCCAAATTACAGGGGAGTGGACAGGGCTTCAATTTCTCTTTCGTCAAACAAGGAAAACTCATTTTACAGGCACTACCAGCATTGATGTACGCAGACGATATAGTGCTAATGGCCGACAACCAGGAAGATTTGCAGAGGTTGGTGGACATCTGCGGTAATGAGGGAGATAGGTTAGATTTCAGATTCAGTAAGAAAAAATCAGCAGTCACGCTTTTTAATGACAATGAAGGTAGTGAGCTTAGAATGCAGGAGGTGACGCTAGAGATAACAGATAAATACAAATATCTGGGTGTATGGATAAACAATGGGGCCGAGTACCTAAGGGAACACGAAATATACGTGTCGACTAAAGGTAACAGGAACGCAGCGGTAATGAAAAACAGGGCACTGTGGAATTACAATAGGTATGATGTTGTGAGAGGAATATGAAAAGGGGTCATGGTTCCTGGTCTGACGTTCGGCAATGCGGTCTTGTGCATGAGACCAGAAGTTCAAGGTAGATTAGAAATTAAGCAACGTGGAATAGGTAGGCTTGCCTTAGGAGCTCACGGGAATACACCAAATCAGGGAGTACAAGGTGATATGGGATGGACATCATTTGAGGGCAGGGAAGCTCGCAGCAAGATAAAATTTGAAAAGCGATTGAGAGAAACGGGGGAGGAGCATTGGGCTAGGAAGGTATTCAGCTACTTGTACATGAAGAATGTCGATACAAAATGGCGGAAGCAAACCAAAAAATTGACTGGTAAATACTTGGAAAACAGCAGGGGGCCAAACCAAAAAGAATTACCGGTTAAGAAGAAGGTGAAGAAAGCAGAGACCGATATGTGGAGAATTGGCATGATTAAGAAGACCGCACTAGAGACCTATCGAACTTTTAAGCAGGAAATAGCCAAGGAAAGGATCTACGATAATACTAGGGGTAGTTCTCTACTGTTTGAGGCCAGGACAGGAGTATTGCGAACAAAGACATATCGGGCCAAGTACGAAGGGGTAGACACGGTGTACAGTGCATGTGGAGAGGAAGAAGAAACTGCCGAACACTTGATAATGTTCTGTAAAGGGCTTCACCCTATAGTTCAGGTTAATGGCGGGGAGTTTTTCAAAGCATTGGTGTTTAGGGACAGTGAGGGCAAAATAGACTTTAAGCGGGTAGAATTAACTTGAAGGAGGTTATTTGATTGGTGGCTAAAGTCAAGGCACGAGTGAAAATGAAAGCCTTCGCTGCAAAGTACGAATCCTCAACTTCACGATTAAGGAAAAAAGAAATCTAGTTTTTGGTTCATTAAGTATTACGGCTTGGTGGTGCTAGTGACCGCCCGTTTTAAAGTCTACGGCCATATCCATCCATCCATTCATTCATTCCTCCGTCCGTCCGTCCGTCCGTCCGTCCGTCCGTCCGTCCATCCATCCATCCATCCATCCATCCATCCATCCATCCATCCATCCATCCATCCATCCATCCATCCATCCATCCATCCATCCATCCATCCATCCATCCATCCATCCATCCATCCATCCATCCAGTGCCGTTCTTTACCTTTTGTTATTCTCGATGGTGCTTCAATCAAAGCAGACAAGTTGTTCGGACGTGTCATTTCGTTGTTTTTGCATATTAAAGATGATAGCCTTTATGGGGCTACTTGAGCGCCGAAATGTCGGTCTGTCTGTTGCTTTTTCTTTTGTCTATTGCACTATTCAGCAACCCGGCCCAACATTAATCACTTCCTCAACTCCCAGCCATCATTATCTGCTGGCTGCGTTCATACTTGTGAACATAGTCGCGCAAAAAGCAAATAGTACGCCAACATCAATACGTAAGTATTAGGTGGTGTGTTCCTCTACAAGTAACTACTAAAATACGTAATTTTCAAGGTCCTAGTGTTTTTTACGCTGCGCTAAAGATTTCATACTATGCACGAAGGCGCGGTTGTTCCTACGCTTTGCTGGAAATGTGATGGTGTGCACGAAGGAGTGCTCTGCCGACGACATGGTGTTACCTCTTGCCAGTGGCTCTGGGTTTCGTACAAGCTCTCCATTTCCCGACATTACAACTACAAGACGCAGCGCCCCCAATAGGAGAGTCTCGTCTTTTGACTTCATTTGCAGTGAAGCACAGAGACACACGGCCTATATTTAGGGGCGACGCTTTTCTTGGCCTTATCTTGTCGAGCGTCAGGCATGATAGCGAGAAGTGCCGAAGAAAATTAAGGCAGTATCTCCAGAACAGTATAATAAACGTCGCTGTCCCATAGAAGTACATACAGATGACAGTTGAGTGAAGATATTCTAGATGCCGCTGTACCGCTACACTTTGATTGGCTTCTGCGCGGGTTATGCCTGGGTGGGCGAGTCAAGAGGTTCTCTCTCTGTCTCCTCGATCGTCGCTGTACGTGGCAGATCGTTTGTGGGGCACAAACGAAGCAAAGTGGTTGGTGCAGAGCACCGTGGCGGCTCGTGCTATTTAACTCATTGATGGGGGCATGGACGAAGCGAAGTCGAGGGCCTAAGCGACTCGTGCTCGTCGCCAGACAGGTAAAAAGACGGATAAATGGACAGACGCATGTATGGACAGATGGACAGACAGAAGGATGGACGAACGAACATACAGACAGACAGACACACAAACACACAGGCAGACATAAGGACAGACAGACAGACGGACGGATGAACAGGCAGGCAGACAGACTAACATAGATGCGGACGGATGGATGGATGGACAGACAGACAGAAAGACAGACATACAGGCATACAGACGGACGCTTCACCCCACTCAGCATCATTCACTCCGTACATATGCTATGATTTTTTATCGAGTTATAGCTCAAACATAGGTGCAGACAGCGGAACTCCATGACACTCCGAACTTCTAGTTGGTTTCAAATGTTACTGCTCTTTAGGGGCGAAGCTCCTTTAAGCGGCACACGTTCTTTCCTCGTAGCCGTTGTAGTGTGTAACAAGTATAACATTTTGACCTCCAAGGTGGTGCCGGGGAGAGATTTCTTCTGTGCGTTGTCGAACAATAAAAAATAGTGCTCAATGTTAATGCCAATGGATCCTAATGGGGAATGAGAGACAGGAGCATTCGGCGTTTAGTGAACGTGCACGCTGCGATTCACATTAGCCGCCATTGGCATGCACATTGAGTACTATCGGACAAGAAAAGGTTGCTACGTTATACTCGCAGGGTGTAACCTCCTTAGTTTTAGAAAGGTTTAGCGAGCGTTGAGCCGCAGTGTCATGAATACAATGAACTAGTATATACCATAAACTCGAGGTGGTTAAAGGTGGGAAGTAGTTACGAAGCGCAAGCCTTAAGAAAGTAAAAGCCAAATTCTTCTGTCTCTCATTTTCCATAGCAGCCATTGGCATGTACATTGAGCACTATCTGACAGGAAAAGGTTGCTACGTTACACTCGCTGGGCGTAACCTTCTTGGTTTTAGAAAGGTTTAGCGAGCGTTAGGCCGAAGTACCATGAATACAGTGAACTAGTATATACCATGAACTCGAGGTGGTTAAAGGTGGGAAGTAGACTCGAAGTGCAAGCCGTAAGAAAGTGTGCGTGTGCCACTTCTCGCGTAGTCCTCGGAATGTCCGCTGGATGGCGGTGCTTCTATATGGGGAATATATGATGAAAAGATGCGAGATGGTGGAACTTGGAGTGTTGAGTAGATGGACGAACGGACACACAGACAGATGCATGGATGGACGCATGAACAGACACAGGGGCGGATGCATAGACGAACGCAGGGACGGACGCGCGAACAGACGCCCGCATGGATGGGCGGACGGACGTATGAATGGTCACACAGACGGACGCATGGACGGACGGAAGAAAGAACGAATGGATGGACAATTGCTTCGCCCCACTCTGCACCATTCACTCCGTTGATCTGCTGCCATTTTTTACTGTATTCAGACCCAGCGTGTTAAAGCATATAGTTTGGCATTTTCTTCATTTGCAGTGCAGGCAACGAATTTCGACAAGAAATGCCACTGCCGCTTTACTGCAGTGCCCAAAGGCAAAAAGAACGACGAGTGCTTCTTCACAAACCACGATACTGTCGATTAGTCTGCATGCATACGGTTGTCCGCGAAGACGGGACAACCTTACGGAGTTCGACCCCTTACGGAGCTCGAGAGAAAAAACCACTGACAGCCCTGAAAAAAACTTATCATTTTGCTTTTCTATGACAATGTGTGTGACCATGCAAGAATACTTGCATGTTGAAAAGAAACATTGAACGCGAATGAACGCGACTTGAAATATTCTTTAATTGCACTATGATACACTACATTTGCGTTATTGAATGTTTAGGCATGCAAAATTGATCACTGAAGTAGACGACTCGTTAAACTCGCAACGGAAGTGCACCAAACGTAATGAACTCGGAGGATGAAAGCCCGCGATACCAGAGCATTCCACAACCATCGCGGCGCATCGCAGAGTGCGCACCTTGCAAAAGCGGTGCACGCGAAGCGAAGCTACCTCGAAGCCACTTCTGCGCGTCTGGTGCCACTAGATTACCGCGGGCCCACCACTCAGTCGCTCACGTGTGAAACAGGCTTTGCATCAGTGGCGTGAGATAGGACCCACAAGAGCGAGCTGCCACCCTCATTATGAATAGCATTACAATTTGTTGCTATCAAATTCATTGATTCGCCCTTGCACTGAAACTGTCTCTTTTTTACATGCATGTCTTCTTTTCATTATCAAGGTGATGCTCACTGAGAAGGGGAACTGCCATGCATGCGTTTTTATTTATCTGGATAAAAACAGTTTCACCCACGCAACCTTTCACCACCACACGGCCTCGTGAAGTTGGCGAAAGCGCCCTGAAGCTGCGCACAAAAGTTTACGCAGCGTGCGCACCACTACAAGTGGGAATTTCTGAATTGTGCGTGGCTTTTTGGACGTAGCAGGTAGCTGTGTAGATCGCGAGGGCTGCTACAGGCTGGAAACTCTGTTTGGATGTTATGTTCTCAGACACAGCAGTCATATAGCTTTTTTTTAAATGTCGGGCTTCAGAAACCTTCGGGGGTGGGGACACGCCATTCCTATACTGTTTCGTGCATGGCACGAGCAGTCATGTTCCTTGTAGGATTAATGCGAGATCTAGTGATAAAGAGAGAATTTCTGATCATTTGCGTGCTAAGCAACATAAGTTCCCTGTCTATCATATTCTCCGCAAGCGACCATTGTAACTGTCATGCAGTAAGAGAGCTGCTTCTCTTTCTGGATAACGCTCGCGTGATAACGAGCTGAGTCCTTTGGGCTTCAGTAATGTGTACTTATAGTACGTGAGAAGGATTGAAAGAGGATTGAACGAGGAAGGACAGGGAGGTATGTTCGTGAAATTTCGAATAAGTGTAATGGGACAGTATCCACAAGGAACATTTTACAAGTGGTAAAATATGCAGGGCAGAATCTATCACGACAATGAAATCAATGGGCACAACTTATTTTTGTGCCGTCTACTCGCCGCTACGGTTTTCTGGGTCTTAGTCGCCGAGCACGCTCTCGATAAAAGTGTGAAAGGCCAACTGAATACACCTCGTAGCAGCTGAAGTCACTGGAATGGGGTAAAGTACCGCATTTGTTCTCTCTTCGCCAGAGCGCGCTCTCGGTGCGTTTCCCCACATAAAAAGTCATGACATGGTGCGCTTGCGGCTTTTTTAACAAATGAGTGCGTGCCGAAATTTCTACGACAAGATATATCTACCTGACAAATATAAATGACTGATGGTAACTTCAAAAGCATGGCACAAGTTTTATGTCGCTATCATCAGCCCTGCAGAACAAAGGCCTCTCCAATGACCTCTCGCCAGTCAACCTGGTCTTGTGCTTTCCGTTGCCACGTTATACCTGTGAACGTTTTAATCTCATCCACAAATATAACTTTTTCTCCCCTTCGTGCGTTTGCCTTTCCTGGAATTCCAGTCAGTTCCAATAATGACCAGCGCTACTGCATACGTGCTACGTGCCCGGGAAATGTTCATTTCATCTTCTTGATTTCAACTATAACTTCTTAAACCCAGGTTTGTTCTCTGACCTACTCATATAAATCTAAGTTGATCTATTTTCTCAGTACATGGCCCTACTTTAGCCCAATTTTCATGAAATCCTACTAAACTTCTGTGGCTGAATTTACACACACAGCAACTAGAGTCCCCGATCTTTTTTCTCAACATATAGTTCTTCGACATCGCTAGCGTAAATGCGCAACGAAGCTCGTAAAGTGTCTCAGTTTATCACTCCCTAAACGCCAACAACGCCACAGTAATCTTCAAACTGCGTTCAAATACCAGCACGCATCGTTTAATATAAGATAGTTACCGTCTGCCCATATATTTACACATAAAAATCACACAGGAATACTGCAACACCACTTGAAATTTGCATTGCTTTTATCACTACAACAAATATCTTCATCTGGGGCCCTCTAGATGGACAAAACAAGAGAGGTGGATGCAAAAACTCTTCGTCTCTCTGAAGGTGCCGTGCGAAAACATTTTACCTCAGAGAAAAAAAAGGTCTCACCAAGGAACGCCCCGTGCACCTTCAAGCAAGTTCCTCCAACTTTGTTCACTTTGTGGATATGGCAGTGATTTCTTTGTTTCTTTATAAGTTTTATATAATGCATAAGTCTTATTTTTAAGGAATTGGGAAGGTGCGTAGCATGGCGCCAGTCCTGGCCAGCTGCCGGGCAAAATACTCTCTTGGCTTGTCATGCACAAGCCACGAGATTGACAGAAAGGTCTAGCTTCTAATCTGCCTGGATGCTTCAGTATCGCGCTTCGCCTGCGTCTCCATAAAGCAGCGACCACGGCATGGCCTTGTCAGCCGCTGTCTCGTCTCCTTCCTCCACAAGTGTTTTGAATGTTGTTTGTTGTTACTGTGAATAAACTATGAGTATGAACAACACAAATACATTTTTGTTCCTTTACGGTCATCAAGAAAATTTCAGACAAATGAAGAGTAGTTTGAAAAATAATTGTAAGGACGAAAAAAAATAAGACACCCTTTTGCACATATTTTGCGAAAAAATTCGTTCCAGAAGGGATTAAAGGCAAAGCATTTCTTTTCGAACTTCTGCGCCTTAGAAAGATCTATCTATCTATCTATCTATCTATCTATCTATCTATCTATCTATCTATCTATCTATCTATCTATCTATCTGTCTGTCTGTCTGTCCGTCTGTCCGTCTGTCCGTCTGTCCGTCTGTCCGTCTGCCCGTCTGTCCGTCTGTCCGTCTGTCCGTCTATCTATCTATCTATCTATCTATCTATCTATCTATCTATCTATCTATCTATCTATCTATCTATCTATCTATCTATCTATCTATCTATCTATCTATCTATCTATCTATCTATATATCTAACTATCTATCTATCTATGCCCTTCAGTGAAGAATTAAGATGGGCTGTCCGAAATGCGTGAAATTCGCGTCGCATATATCCAAGACTCTCAGTATTGTATTCCAAGAAAGAAAAAAAGGAATGTGTTGTTTTGTAGGAATCTCAGTATTTAAACACATTAGTGTGCAACGAATTATTTTACTTCTCTGTCACCAGTCAGGTCCAGTGATTGCGTAAAAAGAATCGATTATTTGATCTGAAATGCATGCACAGTTTCTTTTTTGGTTGCAATCGTTGCGAACGCAGGAAAAAAAATGGCAGCATATCCGCGGAGTGAATTATGAATAGTGGGGCAAAGCATCCGTCCGTCCATTCGTTCTTGCTTCCGTCCATCCATGCGTGCGTCCGTGTGGCCGCCTGTGCGTCCATCCGCCCTCCGTGTGTGCGTCTGTTCGTGCGTCCGCACGTTCATTGTACGTCCGTCCCTGCAGTCGTGCATGCATCTGCTCCTGTGTGCGTCCACGCGTCAATCCATCTGTGCAGCCGTCCGTGCGTTCGTCCATGCATCTGTCTGTGTGTACGTTCGTCCACCTATTCAACACTCCAAGTACCAACATCTCGCATCGTTTCATCATATATTACTCCTATAGAAGCACCGCCATCCAGCGGACATTTCAAGGACTGAACGAGAGGAGGCACCCGCACACTTTCTTACGACTTGCGCTTCGTGTCTACTTCCCACCTTTAACAACCTTCAGTTCAAGCTATATACTAGTTTACTGTTTAAATGGCACTGTGACCCAATGCTCGCTAAACCTTGCTAAAACCAAGGGGGTTACGCCCAGCGAGTATAACGTAGCAACCCTTTCTTGTATTATGTGCGTTGTTGAACAATGAAAAACTCGCAGCGTGCGCGTTAACTAAAAGCCAAATTCTTCTGTCTCTCATTCCCCCTTAGCAGCAATTGACATGTACATTGAGCACTATATTTTATTGTTCAACAACGCACAGAACAAATCTCTCACTGGCACCACCGTGGAGGTCAAATTGTAATGCTAGTTACACACTACTACTACGACTACGAGGGACGAACGGGTGCTGCTATAATAAGCTTCGCCCATAAAATAGTTTTCATGTTGGTGCTTGAAACGTGGCACGTCGAACGATCGTCTAACATAGTAGTGTCTCCAGCAAAATCATCATCTGCAGTATTATGCAGCAAAATAAAGTAAATTATTGATATTCATCCACTCACAAAGTGTGCAGAAATGTGCACACCGTGTTTCAGGTAATTTGGAGAAACACGCAGTGGTTGCTGCGGTTGACGCACCTGCGAAGTTCACGTACACAATTGTGTATGCCGTGACTGAAGAGGCTGTCCATCTAGCCGCCTACAATTTCGAGGTTTCCTTTAAATGTCTCTTGTGAGTGCGCGCGTTTGCGTGCGACCTCACTGGGGCTCTACCTTGAATGAAAGAGGGGAGAGCAACGAGAGACAAAACAAAGCAGAACCACCGATAGTTTGCAATACAAGCGAGGTGGGCTGACGTGTGTGGTTGAAGTGTCTTTGGAATGCCACCTCACTTTTTCTTTCTTCCTGCAAAAGTGCACTTTTCGAAAACCGTGATTGGCTGGGCCTGTCGGTATGAATTCATAGCAATAAACAGAAGAAAGAGAAATGAGGCACACATTAGGGGGAACAATAAAAATTATTTTTGAACTGTTATTGAATAAAAGGCCAGTACCCCATCTCCACGATGGTTAAGAGCGTGGCGCAGTTCATCTTCTACGGAAAGGAAGAACACCTGGCTTGACAGCCTAAGCCGGCATGTGATGCGCCACCTTCACAAGATTGTGAAAACGGGGGCATCGCCACTCTGTAAACAGGTAACGTGCTTGGAAAGCGCATGAGTATCAATTTCTCTATGTAACATCAGATTTTGAGAGGCAAGTTGACTCACGGGCTACCTTTCACAAGTAGAGGAACGCCGGTCACTCGTCATGTCGGGTTCAAGTACACCCTTAATATAATGCATGACAACTGTGGAGAGAGAAAGAGAGGGCTTCTAGTTGGAGTTATGTACTCCATGTATACAGCGACAAATCGCATTACTTTTAACGTGCTAGAAAAAGTGAGTGCCACAGCTTCTGAGCTCTGTCAAATTTCTGTAAGTAGATAGATCGCCTGTTTCAGAATGCTTTGCAGGATGGAAGGTTGTAGAAGTGTCCGGCTAAGTAGAGTAAATGAAATCTATCTTGATTCAATTACCGCTGCCTAGATCAATCACACTACGACTGATAAGTGGCCATCCTACCCCAACTATCACTGAATATTAGTAAATAAGACAGGAGTAAAGGACAGTGTCAGAGGGGACCATTCACGCATGTGCACAGAAGAATGTAACGTGGCATGGTTCACTTTGGGTGTAACATTAGTGATAGAACTCATCACCGAACCTCGCACTCTGGCAATGTTTGTCACGAAGTGTAGCTGTCCAGGCAGCCTACGAGAGTGGTTTGCAGCGTGGTGGGCAGGCACACTTCCTCAGTGTAACGAAAAACTTGAACAAGGTGTCCCCCTTCAAAGACGCAAAAAGCTGTCTATCGCAGAGGACAGCTAAAGTGAGAGAGAAGGGAAGTTTTCTAGGGCAGCTGAGAGAGAGAATGAGGGTCGTCATGGAAAGGGGAAAAAATGCCCATGCTTGACACCTCGTTTCACCGAATCGCAGCCCTTTTTGCGCTCCCTCCTCAACCAGTTTGGCACGTCGGCACAAGTTCGGGTGAGAAGGGGTGTGTGGCAGTTCCCTTTCCCATTGCATCACATCTCCGCTCTGTCCCCTTTTTATCGCCTTTCCTCACGGGTGTACCTGTTAAGGTGTCCCTTCCGAGAGACAGTTATTGTTAGTGGCTTGGTAGAGAGTGGTCAAAATCAGTGACTGCTAACTTGAAGAACTATAAGGAAATCAGTAAAATGAAATGGCGATTTCATTATTGGCAGTCGCGGCAGCATCGAGGCAACACCTAAATTAGCCCCTGCTTTTTCGCAGATATCAATCGCCTCTTTTGATACCGCTTTCACCGAGCTCCTGCTGCGGACGAAGGGGTGGCGCGTGAGACAAAGCCCATGGGAGCCAGACACAGTTTTGTTTGGTTTGGTTTGGTTTGCTTTATTCAAGGCAAAATCGAACAAGATTGCCTTGGGGGACACGACTAAAGGCTAAGTAAATGCCTGACTTGGTCGTGCCACTCTGGCAGCAAAGCAGAAACATACCACAAGTACAGTACGCAGAAAATTACAACATCACGTGTTATCTTACACGGGTACCATTGTCAAACAGGTACTGCCAGAAGTGTGAATAAAAGAATAGAAATATAAACAATTCTTATTCCAGTGGTGGTAAATACAAACAAATGCATGTTTTCTATCAAATAAATTAGCAAGAGACATCTTGACTAGGAAATCGAGTTACTCTACAAGACAAATTAGAGTATAATAAACAACAGGCAAAGGGACAATAATGAACAAGGTACAACGAATACAAAAACATCATGAACTACAAATTTCAAAAATCAAGAAAAGCATCGCTTTCATCCACTAGAAACCCTTTCGTTTTTTTTTAAATGAGCTAGCTGAAATTCCGTCTTCCAGTAAATGTAATATAGTTGGGTGTTTGTTTAGAATGTTCGGAATTTGTGACGCTAATCGTTGGTCACCGTAGTTCGTGCGTGATTTATATTTGTATATTAGGCTCTTTCTCAGCTCGTATGGTGTTTCTTTCACATGTGTCCAAAAATAGTGATGTATTTAGTTTATACTGGTGTAATATATCTAGACAAAGCTTATGCCTGTATAGCAGTTTTATAGTCAATACTTTGTACATTTTAAAATATGGTCGAGCACTTTCGTAAAGGGGAGTGTTAGATATAGCACGTATAGCACGCTTTTGTAATATCAAGCACTTGCAGCAGTTGCCTTCAAGCACCGTCTGAGTCACTGGTGGCCAAGCAGAACACCCTACAGTGGAGCCAGCCGCAGCCGTCATACGGCGCCTCGGTGGACGGACAACTTATAAGGCAGTCACAGAAGGCACTGCATCACATTGGCAGTCGCGGCAGCATCGAGGGAACACCTAAATCAGCACCTGCTTTTTCGCATATATCAATCGGCTCCTGATACCGCTTTCACCGAGCTTCTGCTGCGGACGAAGGGGTGGCGCGTGCGACAAAGCCCCCGGGATCCAGACACAGTTGCCTTCAAGGACCGTCTGAATCACTGGTGGCCAAGCAGAACAGCCTACAGTGGAGCCAGCCACAGACGTCATACGGCGCCTCGGTGGATGGACTACTCTTAAGGCAGTCACATAATGCACTGCGTCACATTGGCAGCCGTGGCAGCATCGAGGCAACACCTAAATCAGCACTTGCTTTTTCGCATATATCAATCAGCTCTCCTGATACCGCTTTCAACGAGCTTCTGCTGCGGACGGAGGGGCGGCGCGTGCGACAAAGCCCACGGGATCCAGACACAGTTGCCTTCAAGCACCGTCTGAATCACTGGTGGCCAAGCAGAACAGCCTACAGTGGAGCCAGCCGCAGCAGTCATACGGCGCCTTGGTGGATGGACAACTTATAAGGCAGTCACATAATGCACTGCGTCACATTGGCAGCCGTGGCAGCATCGAGGCAACACCTAAATCAGCACTTGCTTTTTCGCATATATCAATCGGCTCTCCTGATACCGTTTTCACCGAGTTTCTGCTGCGGACGAAGGATGGCGCGTGCGACAAAGCCCACGGGATCCAGACACAGTTGCCTTCAAGGACCGTCTGAATCACTGGTGGCCAAGCAGAACAGCCTACAGTGGAGCCAGCCGCAGACGTCATACGGCGCCTCGGTGGATGGACAACTCTTAAGGCAGTCACATAATGCACTGCGTCACATTGGCAGCCGTGGCAGCATCGAGGCAACACCTAAATCAGCATTTGCTTTTTCGCATATATCAATCGGCTCTCCTGATACCGCTTTCACCGAGCTTCTGCTTCGGACGGAGGGGCGGCGCGTGCGGCAAAGCCCACGGGAGCCAGACACAGTTGCCTTCAAGTACCTTCTGAATCACTGGTGGCCAAGCAGAACAGCCTAAAGTGAAGCCAGCCGCAGCCGTCATACGGCGCCTCGGTGGATGGACAACTTATAAGGCAGTCACATAATGCACTGCGTCACATTGGCAGCCGTGGCAGCATCGAGGCAACACCTAAATCAGCACTTGCTTTTTCGCATATATCAATCAGCTCTCCTGATACCGCTTTCAACGAGCTTCTGCTGCGGACGGAGGGGCGGCGCGTGCGACAAAGCCCACGGGATCCAGACATAGTTGCCTTCAAGCACCGTCTCAATCACTGGTGGCCAAGCAGAACAGCCTACAGTGGAGCCAGCCGCAGCCGTCATACGGCGCCTCGGTGGATGGACAACTTATAAGGCAGTCACATAATGCACTGCGTCACATTGGCAGCCGTGGCAGCATCGAGGCAACACCTAAATCAGCACTTGCTTTTTCGCATATATCAATCGGCTCTCCTGATACCGCTTTCACCAAGCTTCAGCTGCGGACGGAGGGGTGGCGCGTGCGACAAAGCCCACGGGAGCCAGACACAGTTGCCTTCAAGCACTGTCTGAATCACTGGTGGCCAAGCAGAACAGCCTACAGTGGAGCCAGCCGCAGCCGTCATACGGCGCCTCGGGGGACGGAGAACTGTAAGGCAGTCACACAAGGCACTGTGTCACATTGGCAGTCACGGCAACATCGAGGCAACAACTGAATCAGCACCTGCTTTCTCGCAGGTTAGTATCATTGAATTTTTATTTTGCTTCTTTGCTTCTTTCTTGATGCTGCTGCTGCTGCAATAAAAGTGATGATGGCGTCCAGTATGATATGTTTCAACTGTCAGGTACAGCTCACGGAGTCGGACACTTTTGTTGTGTGTAGTGACTGTACTTCTACTTTTCTCACCGCAAAATGTTCTGGAATTTCTGTGACAACGATCAAAACAAAGGGGGAGGCGTATCGCCAAGCTTAGCGCTGTACGTCTTGTAGGAGACAGAAAACTCGACTGCAATCAATAAGTGAAAGTAATGATTAAGACCAGCAAGATATTCGCATAATGTTAAAAACCAAGTTCTAAGCTTGACCATTTGTTGCCACTTAAGGAAGTAGTAGAGGGCATAAAGGATTCCTTGCAATTTTGGTCGGAGCAGTATGATGAACTGCGGAAAACTACCGAGAAACATGAACAGGAAATAAAAGAACTCAGACGCCGCACTGAAATACTCGAGAAAAGCGAAGGCGATGTTAATCAGCTGCAAGCTGAAACGAACGCCCTCGAATGGAAAAGCCGCCACCTTAACCTTGAATTTCATGGCATTAAACAGACATAAAAAGAAAACTTGATTGATAAGCTAAACGAACTCACCACAAAACTTGAGCTTCCACAGCTATCGGCAAACGACGTGGTCGTGCTTCACCGCCTACCGTCTATGAAAGATAAGATCCCCGGCATTATCTGTTCCTTTACCAAGCAGGCTGATAGGAATCGGTGGTGGCTGAACCGAACTAAATTACTTGCAGGAATGATGTGGTCTTTATGAAGAAAAATGTGACCAAACACGTGCTCTTCTGTTTGAAGCAAAAAACTGGGCCAAAAGGGCAATGTACAAGTATGTGTGAAACAACAACGGTCGGGTACTTGTTGGCAAAGCAGACGGTGAACAGGTGGTGGTGATTTCCAACGCAGATAACATGGATAAACTAGGCTAAGAACCTGTGATTTTCTAACTCAATGGCAGACACAAACGTTGAGACCTAAGTTTTGCCTCAAGTGTTTCATCAATACATCGGGAAACCATTCCTCAAATCATTTAAATGCTTGCACCTAAATATTCGTTCTGTAATAGATAAGAAGCCCGATCTTTGTTTGTTCCTTGAACAACTTAGTTTTTCATTTGATGCAATATTATTAACAGAAACTTGGTGTAAGAATGATCTTGGTGTTTTGCGCCTTCTATCCTACAATACATTTTATTTAAATCCCTCCTACTCACGCGGTGGCGGTATATGCATCTTGATTAAGGAAGCATTTACTTGTGAATTATTATTTAAACTTTCTGTCACTACACACATAGAGTTTCTCAAAATTATCTAGAGGGCACTCTGGTGCTGCGATCGTTCAGCGACCATGGGAATGTTGGGTAGTACACACATTTGCCTAGTATTCGTACTTGCGGGCGGCGTATATTATTTGCGGCTCCATTTATTGCTGTGTGTCGGTTTTGTTTTGAAAGAAAGATTGAACCTTTTTGAACTTCGTGAGCCAATTTAGAAAGTAAGTCTAAAAAAATAAATCGGTGAAGTGCAACCGCTGAACGTTTCCTAATACTTGTTTTGTAAGAAAACAGCTCCGAGCCACACGAACACACACGGAGCCAAAAGCAGGCCACAAGTACTAATAATAGACAAATGTGGGTACTACCCATCATTCCCATGCTCGCTGAAGCGCCGTGCGTTGTAGCTCCCATAGACACTAGCGCCAGAGTTCCCTCTAGAAAGTATTGTGGGAAACTCTATGACTACACATGACTGTGAACTGCTGTCAATAAAGTGCAAAACATGGTAACAACTGTCTGCTACCGCCCTCCCAGTGGTGCTATAGCTCCATTTTTTAGTTATCTTCAATGAATTGCTGAGTTCATTAAAGAAAATCAATTTGATGTTGTGTTTGGTGGTGACATTATTATTAATATGATGAAGAATGACTCTCTCAAGGAAAAGCTTAATTTTTTACTCATGGTAAATGGCCTAGTTAATGTAATTATTTACCTACTAGAATAACTCAACATTCCTTATCTTTAATCGATATATTTTTCACAAATATAAATTATGCAAATGTGAAAGCAGGTGTTTTCGCGTATGATTTAGGTGATCACCTACCTTCTTTTTTGTTGCAACATACATATACGTAGTAAGAGGCCGAAATTAAAACATTTTGTCCAGAGAATTACAGAAGAAACTTTATTATGATTTCGTAGTCAAATAGAACATACTTTTTTGGGGGAAGTGTTGTGGTGTTGTGACGCAAATAGGGCGTACAAAATCTTTCTTCGTATTCTTATACCTATATATGAAACTAGTTTTCCGGCCATTTGCATGAAGCAAAGTCGGGAAATTCGAAAGCCCAGGATAAGCTCCGAGCTTCTTTCTAGAATCGATGAGAAGAATAAATTATACCACTGATTCATTCAAACTAAAGACTGTGAGCTGTTTCACCAATTCAAATCATGTCGTCATCGCTTGGATAAGGACATAAAGAAAGCTAGGCGTAACTATTTTGTAAACTATCTCACCTCCGCTGCTGGATGCTCCGAGCTTATGTGGAAAAGGCTAAACACAGTCTTAAAAGTAAACGCCACTCCTGAAAAGATTACGAAATTAGAGGTAAGTGGTGAAGAGCTCTGCGGTACACGGCTTGCAAACGCTTTTAATAAGCATTTTGTTGGCGTTGCCAACATTCCCGTTGGGCAATACAATGTAATTAGCCTTTCTTACATTACAAACACAATTTTTTGAACACTGTAAATGAGCCTAAAGTAAGTTATATAACTCATCAGCTAAATACCAGTAAAGCAAAAGACGTAGATGGCTTCCAGGTTAAACCCATAAAGCATGTAATTGATTTAATAGCACCTCCTCTTTCTTACATTTACAACATGTGTCTAAATCAGGCTGTCTTTCCCTGCAGAATGCAAGCTGCACGTGTGACAGTGTTATTTAAGAAGGATAATAAAAATGACATGGGTAACTATCGCCCTATATCTATTCTTCCAGTATTTTCAAAAGTACTTAAAAAAATAATTTTGACTATATTTAGTGAATTTGAAGAAAAACATACCTTTATAACACCGCTCCAATTTGGTTTCCGCAAAGGTCTTAGCACTGAACTGGCATTATTGGCTCAAAAAGACTTATTATTAACAGCGCTTAACGAAAGTAAATTAGTCCTAGGAATTTTCGTTGACTTCACTAAAGCATTCGATCACTTTCACTTTCACTTTCTTTCCTTAAAGACCCCACAGGGGGGGTGTTACATAAGGGGTGGGTTGTACAACAAAGATACAAAAGCCACAGGTTAACATTGCAGATGCATTGACACACTTTGAATAAAACGTGATGGACAGGTGATTGAAACAACATCGTGGGGAAAGTCATTCCATTCTTTGGTGGCGCGGCAGAGAAATGATGCAGAAAATGTTGAGGTGCCAGATCGGGGTCGGAAGACTTGAAGTGGGTGGCCAGTGCGGGGAGAAATGCGTGCGGCGGGAGCGATGTAAGGTGGTTGGTGGAGTGAGCTGTGATACAACTTGTGGTACAGTGACAACGTAGCAATTCTGCGGCGAAGGGAAAGACTTAATAGACCGGATTCATTTTTAAGGGATGAAACACTGACATCGTAAGAATAAGAAGAATGAATGAAGCGAGCGGCACAATTTTGAACTGCTTCAATAGCGTTGATCAGATAAACTTGGTGAGGGCTCCAGATGGGTGATGCGTATTCTAGTTTGGACCGGATTAGCGACTGATAGGCCACAAGACGAACGCGATACGGTGAGTGACGTAGGTGACGTTTTAGAAATCCTAATGATCGGTTGGCTGATGAAATCATGTTAGTGATATGCGTTCGCCAGGAAAGATCGGGGGTTAATGTTACACCAAGATACTTATAGGATACGGCTGTTTCGACTGGCATGTTAGCAATTTCATAGGAAAATTGGAGTGGGTTTTCACGGCGGTGGAAGGAAACTAATTTGCATTTGTTAGGATTAAGGGTCATAAGCCAATGATCACACCAGTTTAATACTTCATTAAGGTCATTCTGTAGTGCTGCTTGATCAAAAGTGTTGGTTATTTTGCGGTAGATGACACAGTCATCTGCAAACATACGAAGGTTGCAGGATAAATTGTTAGGTAAGTCGTTAATGTAGATTAGGAACAAAAGCGGACCAAGGACAGATCCCTGTGGCACTCCAGACCTAACAGGAAGCGAGTTAGATTTGACGTTGTTAACGAAAACAAACTGAGAGCGGTTAGTCAGAAATTGTTATAAATCATCCCCTTATCCTATAAATCATACCCTTCTATTAGAGAAACTGTTACGCTATGCCTACCACGGCAAGGCGGCATAGCTCATAAAATGCTATCTAAAACATCGTGTTCAGCGAGTCGACATAAACCAGGATCTCTCTAGTTCCCTTGCCGTGTCTTCAGGTGTGCCACAAGGCAGTATCTTAGGCACATTCCTTTTTAATCTTTATATTAATGATATTGCCATAAACATTCAGGCAAAATTTGTAATTTATGCTGATGATACTAGCATCTTTTAATAGGGATGTCGGCTGATGAAGTAATAGATGAAGCCAACTTAACCTTACAAAATTTGGATGAATGGGCATCTCAAAACAGTTTCAAATTAAATACAAATAAAACAAAGGTCATGTTATTTCGCAGTAAAAATAAAAAAATATAGTTAATAAAACTTTAACTGTAAACTCCTCGCCTATCGCCCTCGTATCCAGTTTTAAAACATTAGCCGTCGTCCTTCAGGAAACAATATGCTGGGATGCACATGTTAAGTGCCTAGTAACAAAGTTCCCTCAAGTGACTAGTATTGTTTACCACAATCGTCATATGCTGTCACAGAACATTGTGATGCTAATTTTCAACAGTTTGTTTCAATCCAGACTGAACTATTGTCTTTTAGTTTGGGGCACCACTACACAAGGAAATCTACACAGAATACACGTCCTACAAAAAAAGTTCTTACGCACAATTGAAAATGTCCAAAGACATTTCCGCACACGTGAGTATTTCTTGAAATATTGGATACTTCCAGCCACACCACTATATGATAACCGTTTGTGTAAGGCGTAGAAACAAGAGTTAAAAACCAGATCATATTTTCTTAAGCGCCTTTCCAGGTTACAAGAAAACACTCCTGTATACGAAACACGTAAAAGGGAGTACTGGAAAATACCGACAGTGCGAACAATATATGGGAAACAAACACTCGGAAAGAACTTACCAAGATTATTAAACAGATGAATTTGCGAAGGGCTACAATCAGAAAACTTGTCTTTTAAAGCCATACATAGTTATTTTGAACTTAAAACAAATAATTCTTCAAAAGCATTCTTCTGATGCCTCTCGTTTCTAAATTTCGCGCGCACGAATAATTGAGGTCACGTAGGAAGAACGTTCTTGTAATGCAGCATTTTTATTCTTTTTTTGTCTCTGCAAATGATTGCAGTTTTGTAAACTTAGACATTATTGTTTTTTTCTATATATGTCTTGTATTATATAATGCTGATTTAGTTGGTTTCTTGTTGTTGCATCACTGCTGTTAAGCGCCATTGAGGGGGCCAGCGGCCTTGCCAAGCTGTCCAAACGACAGCTTTTTCCGCCTGCCCCGTCATATCATACATTATACCAATGCGAAAATAAAGTCATTGTCATTGTCATTGTCATTATGATGGCTGTTGTCTGGCGCAAGATCATTCAGTCTGTTGACTTGGTCAACACTGCCGACTTCTATGCGAAGTCGTAGGCAGGAGATCACAACTGAACGGTTGCCTTCATTGAATGAGGCAGGAAAGGGCAACATCGAAGGTTTATTTTATAAATAATAATAATAATTTACAAATGTCCACCGAAGGACCTCTTATGGTTTGATTGTGATGTGACTTCTACGAGAGTTTTTCAGAGAGCCGCGCGATTGGTCAAGGAGTGTCATGAAGAGCAGGTGGCCAATGAGGCAAGACTGGTGTCGGCCGGACGCGGGCAAGTGAGTGTAGCGTTTCGAGGAAGAGGTGCTGTTCAAGAGTAGAAAGAAAAAAGGCCCCGCTGAAAGCCTCATTTCTCGAAACTGTGAGAGCACGCTTCCTCCCCTCCTAATACAGTGTAGCGCACCAGCACAAGTTTCAGGAGTTTGACCTCCGAAGCGTTGTCCTTCTATTTTTGATTTAGTCGCGGTGCCTAGCTGGTGTCACTTTAGGCCCTACTGGCAAGATGCCGGAAGTGGAGCCGCCACCTTCACCATAGAATATTGTACTGCTAAATGTTTAGGTGAGAAGGAACACAGTGCTCATCTCAAAACTGAAATATATTTGGAAAAGGAAGGAACACACAGGAAACATAAGCTCATCGAAAAGGTGCGCATGTGCACAAGTACTACAACACATGTTTCGAGTTTTGTCTAAAAAGTAGTCGTATTCTTCATCTAAAAGTGTGATAGATGAATGACGTATTCACTTTTTATTCGATCTAATAAAAAAAATGTTTAAGCTATTTCACTCGTGCGCTGATCAATATGTCTTTATTCAATAGCCGTTTTCTGTAAGTGGAACACACACCCACATAATCTATAATGAGCGGCCAAATAAGACGTGATTGAAGCATAGCGTCAGCTCATGCTCTCGTAGGTGCACGTTTATGCAACGCCCCGTTTGGCCTACGTATTCTTAGCCGTAAGACAGCGGAGTGGCATAAACCACACCAGTAGCGTAAGGCGCATATTTGTGCGCATGATTAGACCCACATTCGTTCCCTTTGCACGGTTGTTGGCATAACGCTCTATCCACTCTAGCACACACATTGCCCACTTTACTACGAGCTGAGAACAACACGTTTACCCCATAACGGCGACCATTGTTTTTCGAATTATGAGCGGTTCTGTGCATGTATGGGATAACGAACTTGCCCATCTCGCGATTCTGCGCCTCCTTCACTACCAAAAGAACGAAGCGCCGAAACCAGCCGCAACCCATGCGTGCGTGCGGATGCGCACGTGAGAGCCGGCGTCCCAATTTGGAAAGCTAAAAAAACAAACGGAGACGTATTTGCATCTGCAAAAAAATTACACGTTTTCCTGAAGCTCGGCTATACAATGTAAAAGAAGAAATGATCGAGTAGACAAGCCAGCAGCACCACTAGAGTGGAGGACTGCCTAGAGGAGAAAGAGAGAGAGATCGAACGTAGGCTAGCAGACGCTGCTTGCACTGGCATTGGGAGGCGAGCGAGTGGAAGGTCAAGCGGATGTGTGGCAAAGGTGGTCAAGCAGCACACAAAATTAAGCTTGACTATGAGATGCCTAGTACCTGATAATTCAGTTTTCCGAAGCACAGCAGCACATGCCAAACAAGAAATCTCCTAAAAGAATTGACAGATCCCCCGTAACGTGGGAATCGATGATATGCGAAGCACGAATGAGGAAAATTTATATGTCACTCTACAATCAGCACAATGTTACGAGGTGGAGGTAAGTGATGTCGTACATGACTTACGTGTCGTGATTATCATGTATGGGTGTCTAGTTTACCTTCGTCATCTATTCAAGATCCATCGTGAACTTTCTTACAGCGCAACACCAGATAAAATACAGGACAGGGAAGGAGTAAAACAGAAAGAAAAGACGGCGCTGACAGCGCCGTCTTTTCTTTCTGTTCTACTCCTTCCCTGTCCTGTATTTTTTTCTGGTGTTGCGCTGTAAGAAAGTTCACGATGGATCCTAACCAACTGGCCCAACTTACCGCCTTACTATCTATTCAAGACACGTGATACCGAATTTAGTATATGGGGAGCAAGCGAAACGGCCGCGAGCGAATTATGAAGGGCTCAATATACTCCAAAGTAGCTTTGACGCGCACGTACGCTGGGCACAGCGACGCTATGTTAGCAAAACGCGAGCACTCTAAAGTTGACTCCAGGTGCGACTGGCGTCCGTCAGCGCAACACGGCGGCAACCGGCGTGAAATGCGACATGCGGCATTTCGCAATGTCGCATTTCATGCCGATGCGTTACCCAGACGTTACCCTCCGTCTCGCTCTTTTCGTGACGGAGGTACGCCAGACTCACTGAAACGCACATGCCTCAACGCCGCGAGGCGCGCGCCTGTGAATATATGGCAAGATCGGCGCCTGACGTGGCAACGCCGTCGTGACGCGACGAAATGAGCGCCAGCGAGCACGCGCATCGCAAAACGTCTAAATGTATTTGCACCTTGACTGTGGTATATAGTCATGTTCTCACATGACACACATCTCATAATTATCATGTTTGCTCCAGTCACATACCTGCGTCATTCATTGGCGTCACGTAATAAAAAATATGACATATGTGAAGTGAGTGAAACGGCCGTGAGCGCATCAAAAATGTGGCATGTGGCATGTTGTTACATGACACACATGTCGTGGTTATCATGTTTGGATGTGTCATTTACCTATGTCGTCTGTTCGCGTCTCGTAATACCGAGTTTCCTACATTTGAAGCTAGTGAAACGGCCACGAGCGCATCATAAGGGTAGCGTTTAGTCATGTTGTTACAAGACACGCATCTCATGTTTATAATGTTTGCACCATTATCATACCTACATAATTCCATCACGTCCCATAATACCAAATTTGGTATATGCGACGCTAGCGAAATGGCTGCCAGCGCATCATCAGCGTGGCATGTAGTCATGTTGTTACATGACAGGCATCTCTGGATTATCATGTTTGCACCAGTCCCATACCTTTGTCATCCGTTAACGTACCGTAATACCAAATTTGGAATATGTGACGCTAGCGAAATAGCCGCGAGCGCATCATGAGCGTGACTTGTAGTGATGTTGTCACATGACAGGCACGTCATTATATTACATGTTAGGGTCTGTTGCTTGTGTTCACCGTGCGATCATGTCATACCATACCAGTTCTGAAACATGTCATGTGAACGAAGCCACTGCAAGGGCAGCAGGATAATGAAATGTAAATCATGACATTCATGACATTCATGTCATGATTTTCATGTTATGACTACTCAAATATGTTCTTCACACAGTCATGTTATGTCATACCAAGTTTGGTATCGATACCATTATCGAGACGGCCGGGAAAGCTAAATGTCGTAGGCGGATAGATGGATGGATAGATAGATAGATAGCTAGATAGGTAGATAGATAGATAAATTGATACGCTCTAGGTCACCGAAGTTCGCTAAGGAATGCTTCGCATTTAAAAACACGCACGTTTTACACAAGCCAAACCTACAACGCGCCCGGGTGTGCAAGGGTTCACCGGATCAACGCTTTGCAAAGCAACAACTTGAAAAACCAAGAACAAACAGGCATCGACGCATGAAAACCATTCCGCGTATTTCCGCAATGTGGCAGCCCATTACAAGCACAAGAAGTTGTAGAAAAGGGCACGTGCTTCAAACATAGAGACAGTGTCATGCATGTACAGGGAAAACCCTTCGGTTTATGTTAGGTGCTGTCGAACATGTTCAGCAAAAAACTTCAAAGTGTTGATAGAGACCGACTGCCAAGTGCCTAAATGCTACGCAGTTCGCATTTTAATATCACACTATAGTACGTGTGCTTGCGCGTGTAGGCAATTAAATTAGCCGCATTACCATTCAGGGCTGCGGAAGTGCACGCAATGTGCACTTCCACAACGTGCTTTAATTCGCGTACAGCCAAGTCTGCTATGCCGCACGTTCTGCCACGCTGGACCTAATATGGTGGTGGGCCGGACGTTCAGTATTTGAATGCGTTTAGACGTCCAGGTAAGACAACCGTTTTATAGCCCGAACAGCAAAGAGACAGCAGCCAGTGATCTGAGCAGAAGCTGCACGAGCTTCAGCCAGAACAAACGCACTCTTTGTCATTTCTCTAGCAATGCCCGTACTTGTTACTAGAATGACTCCCCGGTGAAAAAGGAGCCATCCTGGCGACCTATGGCACAAGTAGGACTGGTGAGTCGCAGCGAGGTTTAAATCGGTCGGTGTGCACAGTCCCGCACGTGCAGCGCCGTTGATCTATGGGTGGCAGAAAAGGCTGAGCAGTGCCGTTGAATGGCGACGTCTGGCGAAGCACAGGGTAAGTACCGCCACACTTGGGTATGAACTTCAATGAAAGGCCGGGGGTAGACAATGGCATGTGGAGCCACACGATTATTTCAGGCGAGTATTTCAAAGATGATGAGCTTCGGCCATGAGCGAAGCATAGTAAGTGAAACCATGAGCTGCCAACATTCTTTGGCATAAGTGGTGGCTCCGGCTAGAGTAGTCGATTATAAAGGGTGGATTCTAAAGAAGGATAGTGTCCAAGAACGACGAAGGTTCCCAACCATAAAGAAGAAAGAACTGGGAGAAGCCACTACTGGATTGAATGGCGCTGTTGTACGCATACGTAACGAATTGTAGTATGTGGTCCCAATTCATGTGGTAATGGGAAACGTACACGGAAAGCATGTCATCTAGCGTGCGAGTAAAGCGCTAAGTCGTCCCGTTAGTTTAAGAGTGATATCCGGTGATTGTTCGATAACGACGTTGCAATCACGTGGGAGAGCCTCAACAGCTTCGAACAAGACGGAACGCGCTGAGGAGCTTGCGGGCTGCACCATGCCGATGGACGAGATTGTGAAGAATGAACGAGCTGACATCACGCATAGTGGCCTCAGGAAAAGCCAAAGTTTCAGCGCAGCACGTGAAGTAGTCGACCGCTGCGATGACTCAGCTGTTGGTGTTCGGTGTGTATGGTAGGGTGGCCGAAAAGCCGAAAAGGACAAGGTAGTACTTTGAGTGGCTATGTGGTCGTGTGACTAGAGCTCTTCGCACGTTGGCACAGAAAACATGAACGGACGTCCTTTTATTTATTTATTTTATTCAAATAACTATTTATTTATTTATTCGAGTATTTGTTTATTTGGGCACCCTAAAAATGCTTCGAGGGCATTACATAGTGTGGATTATTAACAAGTGAATTACAATCACATTACAGGCATAAAGCAATTCAAAAAGGAAAACTAGAAATTCAACGCATAAACAAAATTTCAGAGATAACGAGAGAAAAAAGTAATTTTTATGTTTTTTTTCTGTTTCTGAGATGAACACAATCGAAGAGGAGATGTAGTAGAAAGTACAATGAATTGATTTATTGAAAAGTGTTACCACGTTTGAGGAATGAGTGCAGTGGTAACTGAAAATACTGATGAATCTTGATAGTGGGAATGCTAGATGGCAGTGAATTTTGTTGATTTAGTTAGTTATGTTGGGTCTTATGGCGCAAAAGCCTCAATGGCCAGACACTAGTTCATTTTGATAATAGGGTTAAAATGTGAGGTGAAAAGCAGACTTCTGTTTACAGTTTGTTTGAAAGAAAAACCGAAAAACATATTTTGTGGGGATGATTGCATTTTCAAATATTATTAACATTGGGTGTAAAAGTGTTTGTGTTCTGTGAAAAATGTTCGAAATAAGCGTGTATTCTTTGATGAAAGACTGGGCATGTTATTAAAATATGATTGATAGAGCTTCCTTGCAATATTCGCATTCAGGCTAATCTTTTCCCCGCAATAAAAAGTTTTGGTTGAGGCGAGTATGACCTATCCACAGGTTGCATTGTGTTACTTCGATGAACGGCTTTTGCTGATTGCATGACTTCCATTATTGTAGAATAAGCTTGACAATTTCAAGCTTGTTATGCACTTGAGCCGCCCTTTCTTGCCATTTTGTCCTAAATGCTGTCCGACACCGTTATTTCTGCTATGCTTTGATGACTTGCCTTTGTTGCTAAAGCAGTACTTTTTTGCAGACTAGCTGGTTCATACTTGAAAAATTGAATTGCTGCACAAACTTTAAGAAAAACAAGGAAAACAGGAAAGGACGCAGACAGCTGCGCTCTTTCTTGTCTTTCTTGTTTTTCTTCAAGTTTGTGCAGCAATTCAATTTTTCAACTTTGTTGCTACCCTGCCTGCCTTTTCGTTCCCTGGGATACCAACATGGCCCGGCACCCATACAAGTCGGATTGTGTTGCCTATTTTCTCACCTCTTTTTAGCTTCTGTAAAATGTCCCAAAGAAATGGTTCGCTTTCCAACCCTAGTCGAAAGGCTTTTAATGCGCTTAGGGGGTCAGTGTATATGACAGCGTTTTTGTGGTTTCTTGATAAAATTTCTTCGAGAGCAATCAAAAGAGCTTATACTTCTGCTGTGAAGACACATACAAATGGTGGCAGTCCTATACATGTTTCTGAGTGTTTTGATATGACGGCAATTCCTGTATATTCTTGTGTTTTTGAACCATCAGTGTAGTATTCAGAATGTGTTATATTTTTCTTGTACGGCTAGGAAATCCTGGATAATTTGGTCCTGTCGAGTTTCCTTCCTCTTTAGTGAGTTAAGGCAAAGTCACTGTCCGAAAAGTCCAACCATGGAACCAGTCATTGCGGCATTCGGACAACGCTTAGCGTCTGATTCGGTACCTTGTATTTCAGACATATTTCTTCAAAGCGCAGGACAGTGGTCTTATCGTGTGGGGTCGGTTGTTGTATTGTATTCTGGTACCACTGTAAGATACAATAGTGTGACATATGTGGCTTGGTTTTAATCACATTCTTAATACATAGGATACAGTAAGTAGCGCTCTTCTTTGTTCCAGGCAAGGCTCGTTGCTTTCAGCATATAAGTTCGTGACGGGTGAAGTTCTATACGCCCCAGCCGCCAAGCGCACTTCATAATTATGCATTGGGTCAAGACGTTTGAGGTAAGATTTTCTGGCTGACCCGTAAATAACGCTGCCGTAATGAAGTATGCTGCGCACAATTGAGTTGTATATGCGCAAAAGGCAGACTTGATCAGCACCCCAGTGTTTCCATGATAGTATTTTCAAGCTGTTGAGTGCCTTGTTTGCTTTCTTTTGCGTACTTCGTGTGGGAAATGAAGTTTAGTTTCCTGTTAAAGACTAGACCCAGGAACTGATGTTATGACTTGAGTGGCAGTACACTATTGTTTATTTCAAGAGCAGGGTCCAGATACAAGCCGCGCTTTTGCCAGAAATGTATGGTAATGGTTTTCTTAGCAGAAAAGCGAAATCCATTTTGATCTGCCCATTGGGTCAGTTTGTTGATGGTTAGCTGCAGCCGCCTTTCACATGTGGATATGCTTGAGGCCTGACATGCTATTTTAAGATCGTCAACCTATATTGAGTGAATGATAGAGGGTGGGAATACTTCATTAACTGCATTCATTTAGACTACGAAGAGTGTTGTGCTTAACACGCAATCCTGCGGCATACTACTTTCTTCGACAAAAACACGCGATGGTGTGGAGCCCAATCATACTTAAAAGTTTCGGTTTGATAGAAAGTCAGAAAGGCAGCTAAGCATTCATCCGCGTATTCCGAGATTCGCCAGATCTTTCAGAGTATACCTTACCTCCACGTGGTTTCACAGGCCTTCTTCAGGTCAAAAAAAAAAACTGCTAGGCAGTGTTGCCTATGTAACAAGGCATCACGTTCGAGATGAACAAGATGATCGATCGTTAGATGGCCTTTCTTATACCCACACTGATGATCATCTAGTAGGTTTTCTATTTCAAGAATGTATGTTAGTCTTATGTTTATTATGCTTTCTTATGATTTCACCATGCAGCTTGTAAGTGCTATGGGCTTATAGCTATCCGGTGAAGTCGGTGGTTTTTCAGTTTCAGAAAGGGCACTACAGTTACTAATTTTCGATTTGTGGGCATTTTGCCCGCTTTCCAAACCACGTTAGTTTTAATAATGCTTATGTGACAGCTTGAGACAGTTGCGTGAGCATTGTGTAATGAATTCTGTCTGGCCCTACTGCTGCCTTTTTTCCCGCCGAAAGCACAGTGTTAAACTCTTGGAGTGTCAAAGGAGCGTTGTACGGCTCATCTAGGCCACCGGTTACTGGTAGTTTTTGTTTTTCGGTTGTGTTTTGGTATGCCAGGAACGATAGATCGTAATTAGCGGAACAGGATACAGTGTAAAAGTGTTCGCCTAAAATGTCCGCCTGCTCTTGTAGAGATGTCTTTGTGCCTGGGTCTGTAAGTATGGATATTGCGTATGAGGAGTAGTCGCCGCTGAATTTTCTAACCTGGTTCCACATTTTCTTGGATGTGGTTGTGCTATTGATTAGAGATATGTACTTCTGCCAGGAGAATTTTTCTGTATCTCTACGAATACATCGTGCTTTTGCTTTAGCTTGTTTGAACACGAGGAGGTTGTCACATGTGAGTACCCAAGGATGTTGCACCATGCTTTATTTTGTAGTTTTTTGGATTTTGCACACCCACTGGTCCACCATGGCTTCAGCTTTCGTCCCACTAGTCCTGTAGACTGGGGAATAGCTTGCTCTGCCGCAACCAGTATGCAAGCAGTGAACTTGTCGTTTATCTCATCTTTGGTTAGGTGTTCAGAGAGTTCATCCTGTAGATTAGCTTTCTGTTTAAACAAAGGCCAGTTCGCTTGGTGAAGCTTCCAACGCTGTGGTTGAGAACGTATAGTCGGGAGTGGTGATATTAGTTTTGCAACCTACAGTAGATGGTCACTATCACAAGGGTTGTTTATTGTTTTCCACGTAAAATCAGCAAGCAGTGAGATGGAGCACAGTGCCAAATCCAAGCAACTCATTGTTCCTGTGCCTGGAGAGCAGTATGTTGGCGATACAGTGTTTGAAAGACACATTGTTAGAATAAAATCAACTACCTGCCCTCCACTGTCTGTATTTACACTACCCCTTAGTATGTGTTGTGCACTGAAATCTCCTGTCATTAGACAAGCTTTAGGTAGCTGTTCCGCAATCACTTCTAGATCTTTTACAGTAAAATGGGTATGACATAGAATGTATATGAAGAAAATGGTGATAGTTTTATGTGTTAAAATGATGACTGCAGCCATTTCAATGAAGCTGTTAGCTACATCTTCTCTTACTGCTATACCAATTTTGACAAAAATGGCGACGCCGCCCGACGACCGGCTGTCTTACGAGCGGGCGCGACGTAAAAAAAATGTAACCTTTTAGTATTGTGGTCTTTTTTGGTACCAGATTCGTTTCCTGCAAGCATAACGCTACAGCAGAAAAGCTTTTAAATGTCTATTTAACGTCGCTTAAGTTTCGTGTCATGCCTCGGCAGTTCCAATGATTGATGTATGCCATTACGTGAAATGGTGTGTATAAAGCTTAGTACTTCGAGTTAGTAGGCGTAAGCTAAAAGCGACGCTATTCGTGTGCATGGTTACTTTTTTTGTGGAGTCAGAAATGTGTTTCGGCTCCCTTTCCCTTCTTTTCAGGGAGGGATGATGAGCTGCCTGATCAGCCTGCTGGTTGGAGCAGGTTCTGTCAAGCTTTCAGTATCCAATGGACTCACGTCCATGGAATCTGCACCACCAGAGGGTGCTCAACACTGCTGGTGCCCGGCGAGGGTGCTGGCCTCCTCAAGGGGGGCTGGTACTTGGCACCATCATTTAGACCTCTATGCCTCGACATTAGGTTGGGTAGCACCAACACTGGTCGAGGCATTTTGTATCGACATTTTTAAAAATTATTTTGAGGGAGGCTTTAGGGCCTCCCTGAAAAAAGGCACCAAGTGCCCTTTTTCGCTCTTGTCTGGGGGACAGACTGTAGCCACTAGGTCCTGGAGTTATACCTGCGTGCCTACAGAGACCGTTGGCGGTGATTTTCCCCTTTGCATTGCTTCAGCGTAGGTCCCTTTCGGGCAAGAGACACTCGATTGCACGCTTCTGGAAAAGATGTGTTTTTTTCTTGGTTTTCAGTGTATGTCTTTTTCTTTTTGCCATTCTGGGCCGGAGCGTGAATACACTGCATTGGGCTTCTTGCAGTTTACACAACTTAAAGCGTAGGTACACTCGACATTATCATGTTCCTTCCAGCCGAATTTCATGCAGGTTGGATTTCCACGGCTAGAATGAGACCCGTGCCTGAACCTCTGGCACCGGAAAAACCTGCGGGGATTAGGTATGCAGGGTCTCACACGTAGGTATAGGTACGCTACCTTAACTGCTGTAGGAAGAGTCGTGCTTGCGAAAATTAGTATTATATTCCTTGTGCGGGTTTCCTTCTAATCTCTATGGATGGCAATTGCTCGTGTGGCAATTACGCCTTGAACCGCTAAAGCTTCTTCGATTTCTGCGTCAGTGCACTTGAGCAGTTCATTGTCGGATCATACTCCTCACGTGTTATTGAAAGATCGATGAGCTGTTACACAGACTTCATGTTGTCCGATTTTTCCAAGACGCCTGATTTTGTCACTTTCTTCTTTGTTCTCGACTTCTATGAGGAGATCTGGAGATCTACTAAATTCATTTTTTTGCAATGTGATAGCGTCCAATGCATTTTTTCATTGCTTTTGCAATAGCAAATGGTGATATGTCCTGAATCTTAGTCTCAGTCCAAGACGTTACAACAACAACAACAAAAAATTGTGTAATCGCTCTTTTTAGTCAGTAATTTTCCATTTGCTTCGGTGTGACTGCTTTTACGGGACCGATCATTGTGGAAATGGGCGGGGGTACTTTTTTCATAAAAAAGCATGATCATTGGGTAGCTATGCTGGCCACCCACCATAAACCCCAACAAGGGGATCGTACACAGAAGTTAGCCATACATTGCTATTATAAACCTATGGTCCAGACCAAGGGAGGTCAGTCCCCCAGGGTTAATCCTAGCCACCAGGAAATTCAAAATTAAACGGAAAAGAGAAGATGGCAGGACAGGTAAAAAGTGAGAGATAAAGACACAGATGTAGGGAGAGAGCTAGGAAAAGGCGACTGCCGGTTTCCCCTGGGTGGGTCAGCCCAGGGGTGCCGTCTACGTGAAGCCAAGGCCAAAGGGGTGTGTTGCCTCCGCCAGGGGGCCTTAAAGGTTCACTCACCCAGCGTTGTCTCAACCCTTAGGACCCCCTTTTCCCCGGACACGGCAATGCCGCGCACGGCTAGCCGTGGGAGGGAGTCGGAACTCCCCCGTTGGCTCGGATCCGTGGTGTTGCCGCACAACAAACGCCTGCTTGCACAGACGCCGCTGCGGGGTTCATTGATCTATTGATGACAAAAAACGTGAATTTCAGTGCTTTTCAGTGTGAGAACAAAATTGTTTGACTTCAAAGGCGTGGTCTCACTTAGAAAAAAATGTGGTTTGTGGGTAAAATATGCGGTGCGCGGGTAAATACTGCTGAACAAAGTGGTGCATTTTGCGCCCACGGAGGAAGAATATCTGCGCCACTAGTAGCGAATACGTAAGTGGTCAGACGCCTTCACCACACCAGCATGGGCACATTACGGATCCGCGTGGAAGTAGGCACAGACGTCAGAACAAAAGTGCCGAGGGATCACCAGCAACCATTTGCGCTCAAAAGACAAGTAGTTTCGGCGGAACAGGAAGAAGCCTGCACGGATTTTAAAATGGCGAGAAGTATACCTCGAAGCCAAATGCTGTTACTAAGTGGACACGCCTGAGATAGGTACTCAAAGAGAGACGCTCTTCATTGATCCAGACGGTGCTCCGAGGACATGTCAGCATCTTTAAGTTAAGAACACTCTCAGGCTGAAAGAGACGCAGTAACATAATCATGGAAAAGTGGTGAGTCAAAAAGAGCGTCAGCGTCCGAATGCCTGCGGCCAAAGCGATTATACTTAGGGTTTGACGTCCCAAAACTATCATATAGCCGTGAACTATGCCTTCTAGTTTCTCTTTCAAGTCAAACATCTGGATGCGCCAGATCGTGCAATCTATTGTGGGGCGCAGTCATACTGTGCTTCAAGCAAAGTGCATGTTTTCCTCCTCTATCAACTTTGATAGGGAGAGCGTTTCGACCTTTCACAATCAGACCAGCGTTATCTGTGTAAATTGATGTTGGTGGAGAGGATTGCATCAAGGTATAAGAATGCTCACACTAGAAGCGCCGGGACATTCGTTTTTCCACAGACGTTGATCAGGGGGCCGTTTCTTCGCCACCTGAATTCCTTCGAATTTTTTCGCACTTATTACCGGGCACAAGTTCGCTCTAAGAAAACTGGTTTTCCGAAGAACTCTGCGTCGTTCCTGGCGACGTGACAATATGTTTATGATAGACGCTGTAGTGGAGGCCTCCGGAAAGTTCGACGACCTGGGGTTCCTTAACGTGCATCTAAAACTGAGCCCAACGCACTACAGCATTTTCGCCTCCATCGAAAATGTAGCCGCCGCAGCCGGGATTCCATCCTGCGAAGTGCGGGTAAACATCCGAGTACCTTAGATCCTATACAACCACGGCGGGGCTACGGCCCAAGCGATAGAAAAACCGATGTCATAATCCTAAAGACGTAGCGCCCAGCGAGCTAAGTGACCAGATAGGTTTTCAATGATGACGACCAACACAATGCGTGGTATCAGCCACGACATCAATTGAACGACCATGCACAGTAGGTCAGAAGTGCGTGATTACCCATACCATGGCAAGGCATTTTAAATGCGAAGTATTTCTTAGCGAACGTCGGCGACATTTAGCGTATCTATCTATCTATCTATCTATCTATCTATCTATCTATCTATCTATCTATCTATCTATCTATCTATCTATCTATCTATCTATCTATCTATCTATCTATCTATCTATCTATCTATCTATCTATCTATCTATCTATCTATCTATCTATCTATCCACCTACGACTTTTAGCTGTCCTGGCCGTTTCGATGATGGTATCGGTACCAAACTTGGTATAGCATAGCATGACTGTATGAGCAACATATTTGAGTAGTCATAACATAAAAATCATGACATGTATGTCATAAATGTCATGATTGACATTTCATGGTCCTGCAGCTTTTGCGGTGGTCTCGTTCACATGGCCCTGCTCTTACATTCCTAAAAAAATTACCTACTTGACCGACAGTACACAGTACACGCCGCAAATACCTTCTGTACAATAAAATATGTTAACCAAGGAGTACCGCAAGGCTTAGTATTGGGTCCTTTGCTATTTATTTTATACATGAATGATCTTCCTGAAGCTCTTAGCTCCTTTGACTGTGGTCATTGTGTTCTATACGCTGATGACACAACAATATCTTTATCTGATAAAAACATTAATGCTCTTGTTTGAAAGGTAAATCTTGCATTAAGTGCCCTCATGAATTGGTGCTGCAGTAATCACTTAGTTATCAACCCACAAAAACTGAATTTATGGTGTTTAAAAGTGCTCAGAGGTCATTATCTAGTACTCCCTTAATACAACTTGGTATTCATTCCATTTCTGCTTGTTCTGATGTCGTCTTTCTCGGCATACATCTTGACCCGTGCCTCACCTTTCGCAGTCACTTTAACCATCTTAAGCAGAAGACGGCGTTTGGTATCCGCGCTATAATCAAAGCTCGCACTTTCTTTTTCCGTGAAGCCCTACTGGCGCTGTATTTTGCGTTCATTCATAGTCATCTTAATTACGATGTAGTCTCATAGGGTAACACTTCTGCTTGTCATTTATCATCAATACAGCATATTCAAAATCAGTCAATATGCATTGTCACTTGTAGTTTTTCGCAATCGAACGCCTACACATTACCACAATCTTACAATATCTTGCCAGTAAATGTTTTGTTCCGGTTGAATCTTGTGACCTTATTCCATAAATTGCTGTATAATCAACTGGCATTCCCATTTATTGCATCTGATCGTTTGCAGAATAATAATGTGACCAGGTTTTCGGCTCTTCCTGTTACCCCCCGCTCATACTAATTATGAGAAAAAACTACCGCTTTCAGTGCGATATCCTTTCGGAAGGCGTTACTTTCTAGTATTAAGCGTTGTACTTTATTTCCTTTGTTCAAAAAGTCCATCAAAAATCCTTTTATCGAATAACTATACTTGTGATCGTTTACCTGTTTGGCATGTTTGTTCTTTGGTTCTTTTTATACAATGTTGCGTGTTTCGGCTGAATTTGTGATGTGAAAGTGCATTTTGATGTCCGTATATTGTGAGATTTTTCTGTTGCTCTGTATAAATTTTACCGTCGTTTTGTATCGACAAACAGAGGGTCCCACTAAAGTCTCCGGCTCTGGAACCCTCTTCTGTATATCCTAGGTTTTGTAACTTGCTTTTTTTAAAATGGCAGTTGGGAAACTGGTATGGTATGACATGATTGCATGGCGAACACAAACGACAGACCCCAACATGAATATCATGACATGCTTGTCATGTAACAACATGACTACATGCCACGCTCATGATGCGCTTGCGGCCGTTTCGTTAGCATCACGTATATCAAATCTGGTATTACGGTACGATAACGAAAGACGAAAGTATGTGACTGGTGCAGACATGATAATCATGAGATGCGCGTAATATAATAACAAGACTATATGCCAAGCTCATGATGCGGTGGCAGCCGTTTCGCTAGCTTCACTTATACCAAATTTAGTATTACGGGACGTGAATGGATGAAGAAGGTATGAGACTAATGCAAACATGATAAACATGAGATGCGTGTCATGTAACAACATGACTACATGCTACTCTTATGATGTGCTCGCGGCCGTTTCGCTAGCTTCACATGTACCAAAGTCGGTATTATGCGATACGAACGGACGACATATGTAAACGACACATCCAAACATGAAAATCACAGCAAGCCTGTCATGTAACAACATGACTACATGCTTCACTGATGATGTGCTCGCGGCCGTTTCGCTAGCTTATTTATGCCAAATTTGGTAATACGTGGCACCAATGGATGACGAAGGTCTGGTGCAAAAATAATTAAGCCTGTCATGTCAGAACATGACTACTAGTCACAGTCCAGGCGCAAATACATTTAGACGTGACGCGGAGCGCTGGCTTGCCGGCATTCATTTCGTCGTGTCATGCCGCGTAGCCACGCCATGCGCCGGTCCTGCCATATACTCGCATGTGCGCGCCGTGCTGCGTTGCTGTGACGCATGCGCGTTTCAGCGCGTCCAGTGTCCCTCCGTCACCAAAAGGACACGCAGTGTTGTCTGGGTAGCGCATCGTCGCGAAATGCAGCGTGCCACAGTTCGCGACGGTTGCCATTAGGCCATGCCGACGGACGCTGGTCACGCCTGGCGTCAGACTATAGAGTGCTCGAGTTTTGCTAACGTAGCGTCGTTGTGCCCACCGTGCGCACCCGTCAACGCCACTTGGAGTATAATGGGCCCTTCATGATGCGCTCGCGGCCGTTTTGGTGACTCAACACATACCAAATTTGGTGTTAGGTGAAGTCAATGGATGCCGAAATCTATGACTGGTGCTAACATGATAATCCTGACACGTGTGTTAGGTTGGAACATGACAACATACCGCGCTCAAAGCATGCTCTCGGCCATTTTGATAGCTCCACATATACTGAATTTCGTATCACGTGACGTGAATTATTGACGAAGGTAAATGACACCCAAACCTTATAATCGTGACACGGAAAGCATGTACGGCATAATTTACCTCCCCCTCGTAACGTTGTTCTGATTTTAAAGTGACATGTCAACATTTCTCCTTCATGCTTCGTATACCGTCGATTTCCACTGTACGTGTGATCTGCCCATTTTTTCGGTGACTGAGTTGTTCTTTTTCGCTTTAGTGATGGTGTGACTGAAGTACGAAACGACATACGCATCAGGCCCAGGTTTACGCTCAGCGCAAAGGCTGCCGTCACTGGCATCCGTATAGGTTTCGGTTTAAGCATCCTCATTGAAGTGTCCAGCGTCTTGTGTTGTCTGTGCCGTAGTGCGCGCACTCCCACAAACATATGTGTGAGTGTCACTGGTTAGGCGCAATTTTCATACCTTGGCACGATTTGTTCCGGAGACATTCCTCTCTATAAGAGGTGATGTGGGAAGCTGCCGGTCTGTATTTGCGCAATCACATGGTCCCGCATCTAGGTAAATCCCGCACTCATAAAAAATAATTTGTTTTCGAGCCGTATGTTCATCTCGCAAAAGAATCCATTTTGGCTGCGTGCCAAAATGATCGCCAAGCCCCAGGAAAAAGTTACACAAATGTTCGATGCGAAATTTCATTGACACAAACCTATTTTGAGAGATGACTGGGTGCGAACACGTCACCCTCCATTGTGAACTAAGAAGTAACCGACAAGAACGCTGCCGAAGTAATTAACGCACTATCCCCCCAAGGCGACCTGATCGCTGCCGCAAACCTGCTCCAAAGAAAGCTCTTGTCGCGAAAAGCCCTTAAACTGCAGCCAAGTTTTTCTACCACAAAACGAGTGGTGCTTGTTTAACTGACACACATAAGGACATTACTTCTAAAGTTTATTCCCAAGATGTTTCTAGCAACAAAAACATTTTGCGCCCATGACCACCATTCAAAATGTACGAAATGGTGAAAAACCAGGTACGAAAAAAATTTTCCTAAAAATTGACTGTTTCGCGCATTCTTTCAATATTGGCTTTTTTTGCGTTTTTTAGAGCAATGTGATTTCAATATAAGACAAGTTCTCATGATAGTTTACAAAATCTCACTTTTTAGAGCTCAAAGAAAACTAAGCAAGTTGTAGTGTTTTCGAGAATTTCTCTACAAAACATCACCATCAATTAAACCCGTGGATTACCTCCGCCAAGCTATACGTGAAACGTACTATTTACTTACAGTTTTGTATTTGAGCGGCAAAATATTTCCAGGAAATATCCCAGGAAATAGTTTAGAACTAGTGTCTATATGTGTGTAATGTTGTCAGTATGTTTGATAGTTCATTTTTGGCGAGCACACTGGTCGAGAAAGTAGGTGTGGAGGAATATATATATATATATATATATATATATATATATATATATATATATATATATATATATATATATAGTCTAGTAGATCCTCCGTGAGCGGTCACAACGTGGTTTATTTCGACGTTTCGGCCTAGGGTCTGGCCTTCATCAGGAATAAAGATACAGTTTGTCGGTGCTCAGCTTTATACAATCTCAAATCAGAGGGCAAAGAAAGAGGGAAAAAAGGAAAGAAAAAAAGAAAAAAGAAAAAAATATTATACGGTGGACGCCCCTCGGGTGCCCCCCTTCCACTTTTCCCTCCACTTCCCCCCTCATCTCTCTCCCGCCTCTCCCCTTCACCTTTCTGATGTCAGCGGTCTGTGTATGTTTCCGTTCACTAGCGCATTCCTCCCAATCAGACGGCCCCTCCTGGCACTGGCGGTTCGGTGTGGGGCAAAAAAGAGCTTTTCAGGAAGTCCTAAGCCTTTAACTACTCGAGGTCCCGTAAACAATTCGTCGTAGAAGGACGGGGGCCGCGTATTGTGGCAGAGGCTGGTCAGCGGGCATTTTAGGAAGTTCTAAGCCTTTAACTACTCCGCGCCCTGTCAACATTTCGTCGTAAAAATAGGGGTGCCCCGTATTGCGGTAGGCTGTGCAAGCGCGTGCAATGCGAATCCCTTGCCTGCTTCTAAATTACGCGTGTCGTGGGGGCCTCCCGGCTGTGCAAATGGTTGCTGTTGGGCATGTCGTGCATGGCGCAATTGATTGGGTAGTAAAAGAAAACAGAAAACAGACGACAGCTGCACTTAGGAAGGGTAGTTACACTTGGAATTGTTTAGGGTTGTCCAGTGCCCTTCGCAGCTGCAGTGCCGTGAACTCAGTTACTATTTTCATTGTTGCCGTTATTGTTTTCTAATGCTTTAATTGCTGCAAGTGTACCAGGATTCTCATTTATTCCTCTATCGAGGGTGTTAAATCGGTGGATAAGGTATGACTCTCGTTGTTCACGTTCTCGATTTGATTTAAATCCCGTCTCTAAGAGCGTTACTGATAGTTTGTCATATGCATGGTCGGAAAGATTGAGATGTTTTGATAGAGGTAGACTTGGGGCTGATTTCGCATGGGCTCTGTGATTATTGAAGCGAATCCTAAATGGTGTTTCTGTTTGTCCGATGTACTGCATACCACACACGTTGCATTCGAGTAGGTACACCACATTAGAGGAATCGCATGTTAGGTTTCCTCGTATGTTAATCGAAAACTTGGATTGCGTGCTGGTTGCTTTGCCTGTTTCTCGCATCGCCTTACATACAAGGCATCGTCGCTTTAAGCAAGGGCGGCATGAATTATTGGGGGGTGATGTGTTAATTTGGGAGTGGACAAGGGTGTCTTTGAGGTTACGTCGTCGTCGGTAAACGACGCCTGGAGCGGATGGGAATGCGCGTTTCAGATGTTCACTTTGTTCCAGAATGTTGTAATGTCGTTTAAGGATTTTGTTTACATTGGGGAAGTTTGTGCTGTAAGTCAAGCAGAGGTTTGTTCGTTGTGGGTCTTCTCGTGGTGGTCGCTTCATAAGTAAGTCTTCACGCTTTAGTTTTCTCGCTTTTTGAACAGCGTCTTTAATTACATGTGGGCGGTATTTTTGTTGCTCGAGCATAAGTTTTAGCCTCTGTGAGCTCGTGTCAAAGTCAGCGTCTCTAGAGCAGATTCGCTTAAACCGGTGAGCCTGGCTGTATGGGATACTGTTTTTACAGTGGCGTGGGTGATCGCTTTGGTAATGAAGGTATTGTTGTCGATCCGTTGGTTTGCGATATAGGGTTGTAGAGAGCTTCTCTTCTTCTATCGTTATGGTAACATCAAGAAAATTTACGGCAACTTGCGAGTATGTGTGTGTGAAGTGTATGTTCGGATGCACAGCATTGTAAGTGTCTATAAAGCTGAGAAGTTCGTCCTCGCTGTGGGTCCAAATAAGAAAGATGTCGTCTATGTATCTTCTGTATAACATTGGTTTCAAGGAACTTTGTGCAAGAAATTCAGATTCTAGCTTTCCCATAAATATGTTGGCACAATTAGGTGCCATTTTGGTGCCCATAGCGGTCCCGCTGATTTGTCGAAAATACTCTTGGTTAAACTCGAATGAATTTAATTCGAGGACCATCCTCGTCAATGTTGCAATGGCAGAGAAATCTGGGGTGTTAGATTGTCTATGGTTTGTGTACATGTTTTGTAATGCAGCTATGCCGTCATCGTGAGGAATATTTGTGTATAATGAAGAGACATAAAGAGTAACCAAGTACGAGTTTTTCGGCACACAGATACCCGCAATGTCTCGAAGAAACTGTGTGGTGTCTTTTATGTACGACGCGAGGGTGCATGGAATGTGGCTTATTAGTTTGTCCACGTACCCTGATATGGATTCAGTTATTGTACCGATGCCTGATATGATTGGTCGACCTGGGTTACCGGGTTTATGAATTTTTGGGAGGATGTAGAAGCGACCTGGACGAGGGTATGCTGCTTGCATCAGTTTGTGGTCAGTGTTGGTTATCTTTTCTGCGTCCAACAGTTTCTTTAGTTCTGTTGATACGATACGTTTGTATTCGTCTGTCGGATCACCTGGGAGGCGTTCGTAAAATCTTGAGTCGTCTAGTTGGCGGTATGCTTCTTGTAAGTAGTTGGTTGTATTAGGGACTACAATTGCTCCTCCTTTGTCAGCGGGTTTTATTGTTATGTCTGTCCTAGATGCCAAATTTTTCATACTTATTTTTTCAGATTTGGTCAAGTTTTCTCGGTTTCCTTTCTGTCTGTGGTATTCGTGTACTATATCTTTCTGTACTGCGGTGATATAAAGGTCCAAGCACTTGTCTCGATTACTGTTCGGTGTCCAATCATTTGATTTACGACGGTGAATTGTTTCGTGGTTAGAAGGCCTGTCCAAGAAATATTCGCGCAACCTTAAGCTTCGAGCGAAGTGTTCGAGGTCTCGGAGTAAGTGGAATTCATAAAAAAATTTTGTGGTCGGCCAGAAGCTTAGTCCCTTAGATAGCAGTTTTACTTCGTCAGGTGACAAGCTCGTGTCCGATAAGTTTACAACCACAGTGTCACACGGTGTGTTCCTAGATGGGTGCTCGTTTGTATCATTAGTGTTTATCTGGGTGGTGGTGTTGTAATGATAAGGCACTGTATCAGGGAACGCGGGTTTGAGCACATGGTCTCTTTCGAGTTTATGAATTTTTGTGGTCATGATGGCTTGGTATTTATTCTGCTCAAATTCTGTTAATGGCGTGATTTCTTCGTTCGATAAAGTGTTGTGGCGAAGAATGGTGTTGGTCATAGCGACCAGTTTCTTTACCTGCTTGTCACTATGATTAAGATCAATTTCTGTTAATTTAAGAGATGCCTCAAGGAGGACGTTTTTCCAAGTTATTTGGTCGTGTTTATCTAGATTTGTAGCGGCTGGTGTGAGGGAGAGTGTCATACCCTTGGGGGCTATTCTAGCACGAAGGTACACTTGCAATGTTGATTTACGCATTTCATGTCTAATTCGTTTGTCAGCAAGTTTTCGTACTTTAAGGAAAGTGGCACTGCAACTGGGAAGTGATGAGCTGGACTTGCATTTCAGAAGTCAATCTTCTTTTGGGTGCGGGGATGGCACTGATGAGGTGCGCAGCAATCTAGGGGACTAAGCTTCTGCCCAACCTGCTATCTAAGGGACTAAGCTTCTGCCCGACCACAAAATTTTTCGATGAATTCCACTTACTCTGAGACCTCGACAACTTCGCTCGAAGCTTAAGGTTGCGCGAATATTTCTTGGACAGGCCTTCTAACCACGAAACAATTCACCGTCGTAAATCAAATGATTGGACACCGAACAGTAATCGAGACAAGTGCTTGGACCTTTATATCACCGCAGTACAGAAAGATATAGTACACGAATACCACAGACAGAAAGGAAACCGAGAAAACTTGACCAAATCTGAAAAAATAAGTATGAAAAATTTGGCATCTAAGACAGACATAACAATAAAACCCGCTGACAAAGGAGGAGCAATTGTAGTCCTTAATACAACCAACTACTTACAAGAAGCATACCGCCAACTAGACGACTCAAGATTTTACGAACGCCTCCCAGGTGATCCGACAGACGAATACAAACGTATCGTATCAACAGAACTAAAGAAACTGTTGGACGCAGAAAAGATAACCAACACTGTCCACAAACTGATGCAAGCAGCATACCCTCGTCCAGGTCGCTTCTACATCCTCCCAAAAATTCATAAACCCGGTAACCCAGGTCGACCAATCATATCAGGCATCGGTACAATAACTGAATCCATATCAGGGTACGTGGACAAACTAATAAGCCACATTCCATGCACCCTCCCGTCGTACATAAAAGACACCACACAGTTTCTTCGAGACATTGCGGGTATCTGTGTGCCGAAAAACTCGTACTTGGTTACTCTTTATGTCTCTTCATTATACACAAATATTCCTCACGATGAAGGCATAGCTGCATTACAAAACATGTAAACAAACCATAGACAATCTAACACCCCAGATTTCTCTGCCATTGCAACATTGACGAGGATGGTCCTCGAATTAAATTCATTCGAGTTTAACCAAGAGTATTTTCGACAAATCAGCGGGACCGCTATGGGCACCAAAATGGCACCTAATTGTGCCAACATATTTATGGGAAAGCTAGAATCTAAATTTCTTGCACAAAGTTCCTTGAAACCAATGTTATACAGAAGATACATAGACGACATCTTTCTTATTTGGACCCACAGCGAGAACGAACTTCTCAGCTTTATAGACACTTACAATGCTGTACATCCGAACATAAACTTCACACACACATACTCGCAAGTTGCCGTAAATTTTCTTAATGTTACCATAACGATAGAAGAAGAGAAGCTCTCTACAACCCTATATCGCAAACCAACGGATCGACAACAATACCTTCATTACCAAAGCGATCACCCACGCCACTGTAAAAACAGTATCCCATACAGCCAGGCTCACCCGTTTAAGCGAATCTGCTCTAGAGACGCTGACTTTGACACGAGCTCACAGAGGCTTAAACTTATGCTCGAGCAACAAAAATACCCCCCACATATAATTAATGACGCTGTTCAAAAAGCGAGAAAACTAAAGCGTGAAGACTTACTTATGAAGCGACCACCACGAGAAGACCCACAACGAACAAACCTCTGCTTGACTTACAGCACAAACTTTCCCAATGTAAACAAAATTCTTAAACGACATTACAACATTCTGGAACAAAGTGAACGTCTGAAACGCGCATTCCCATCCGCTCCAGGCGTCGTTTACCGACGACCACGTAACCTCAAAGACACTCTTGTCCACTCCCAAATTAACACATCACCCCCCAATAATTCATGCCGCCCTTGCCTAAAGCGACGATGTCTTGTATGTAAGGCGATGCGAGAAACAGACAAAGCAACCAGCACGCAATCCAATTTTTTGATTAATATACGAGGAAACCTAACATGCGATTCCTCTATTGTGGTGTACCTACTCGAATGCAACGTGTGTGGTATGCAGTACATCGGACAAACAGAAACACCATTTAGGATTCGCTTCAATAATCACAGAGCCCATGCGAAATCAGCCCCAAGTCTACCTCTATCAAAACATCTCAATCTTCCCGACCATGCATTCGACAAACTATCAGTAACGCTCTTAGAGACGGGATTTAAATCAAATCGAGAACGTGAACAACGAGAGTCATACCTTATCCACCGATTTAACACCCTCGATAGAGGAATAAATGTGAATCCTGGAACACTTGCAGCAATTAAAGCATTAGAAAACAATAACGGCAACATTGAAAATAGTAACTGAGTTCACGGCACTGCAGCTGCGAAGGGCACTGGACAACCCAAAACAATTCCAAGTGTAACTACTCTTCCTAAGTGCAGCGGTCGTCTGTTTTCTGTTTTATTTTACTACCCAATCAATTGTGCCATGCACGACATGCCCAACAGCAACCATGTGCACAGCCGGGAGGCCCCCACGACACGCGTAATTTAGCAGCAGGCAAGGGATTCGCATTACACGCGCTTGCACAGCCTACCGCAATACGGGGCACCCCTATTTTTACGACGAAATGCTGACAGGGCGCGGAGTGGTTAAAGGCTTAGAACTTTCTAAAATGCCCGCTGACCAGCCTCTGCCACAATACGCGGCCCCCGTCCTTCTACGACGAATTGTTTACGGGACCCCGAGTAGTTAAAGGCTTAGGACTTCCTGAAAAGCTCTTTTTTGCCCCACACCGAACCGCCAGTGCCAGGAGGGGCCGTCTGATCGGGAGCAATGCGCTAGTGAACGGAAACATACACAGACCGCTGACATCAGAAAGGTGAAGGGGAGAGGGGGGAGAGAGATGAGGGGGGAAGTGGAGGGAAAAGTGGAAGGGGGGCACCCGAGGGGCGTCCACCGTATATTATTTTTCTCTTTTTTCTGTTTTTTCTTTCCTTTTCTTTTCTTTTTTTCTTTCCTTTTTTTCCCTCTTTCCTTGCCCTCTGATTTGAAATTGTATAAAGCTGAACACCGACAAACTGTATCTTTATTCCTGATGAAGGCCAGACCCTAGGCCGAAACGTCGAAATAAACCACGTTGTGACCCTCACGGAGGATCTACTAGACTATATGCAACGCTACGGCCACTCAACCACCATGCCTGCCTATATATATATATATATATATATATATATATATATATATATATATATATATATATATATATATATAATGAGAATGAGATCTAACAGACAATATTGCCAAGGAATGTACAGGAGAAGTTATTAGAACCAATGGAATGTAAATAAGAATAAAGAAAAGTGCGTGAAAAAATAACCAGCCTTGAGCAGGAATCGAACCTACGACCTTCGATTAACGCGTTCGATGCTCTAACCACTGAGCTATCACAGCGATCTTCCCTCCGTCCACTTTTTTGGGTTTATATGTGAATTTGAAGTAGGAGTGTCAGTCAGTGCCATGTATAAGCCAAGCGACGAGTGTGAAACACTTTTTATGCGCATGTTCAGCTTCACATAGCACATGAACTTATTACGAGCGGGCAGCTGATTAATAGTCCCTCGTATACAACCTAATGACACCAAGTCTGCGAGTACAAGACCCTCGTTAATGAATAAGGGAAAGAAGTGTATACCTAAGGGCGGCTAGACAGACAGACAGACAGACATACAGACAGACCGACAGACAGACAGACAGACAGACAGACAGACAGACAGACAGACAGACAGACAGACAGAGACAAAGAAACAGACAGACAGACAGACAGACAGACAGACAGACAGGCAGGCAGGCAGGCAGGCAGGCAGGCAGGCAGGCAGGCAGATAGATAGATAGATAGATAGATAGATAGATAGATAGATAGATAGATAGATAGATAGATAGATAGATAGATAGATAGATAGATGCCAAAATGCGTGCAGTACGCAAAGCAATGCATCGCAATTAATAAAGATTTAGCAAAAACATTGCAATAATTTTTCTATTATCTTTCTTAAGCAGGTTGATCTACATCACAAGGTATAACAAGCCTTGCTTTCATAAACCTGAAATGTAACATCCACTTTGAGAAATCCATCGTTGATAATCCAGATCATAATGCTGCAGAAGGCAAAACTGAGAGCCCGAAGTTTTGGCCTTTGACACAGCACAGAGTGCTAATTCATAGCACCCTGTGCTGCATCACATGCAGGCTCGGCCTTACGTAAATGAAATGATGAAAATGGTGGTGCGTCGAGTGAGAACTTCGCCGTACGAGGAACGTTATGTTCTCCTAACACAGCAAGCCGGTCAATGGTTCTTCGCGAGTGATGTGCAGTGATAATCTGATCAGTTTTGTTTAACTCTTGAGAGGTGCACGCGAAAGCTTTTATTGTCTCATACTGGCGATGACCGTTGTCTGGTCCCCTGTCCTTGCGGCAGCTGTCACGTCTTCTCTCACGCGCGAGAATAAATGAGGCTTATGAATGCTAGAACGCGGATGGCGTCTGCTCGATGTGCGAAGCGCGAGAACACAAAAGCATGTGAAATGGAGCCAGGCATGTCATAATGACACCTAAAGGTCTTTTAACCCAGCAAAACTCTTCCGTAAAGTATATCCTGATAGCCGACACACAACAGAAGTGAACTCGGTTCCACATGCACTCTTTTTCGTTAACTGAATCTGCCTATCTGTTTTATGGCTCTAAATAAGCAGCCTCAGAAAATCTCCTGCCAGTAATGACTCTAATCTGAAAAGGACTAAAGTGGGGTATGCTATTGGTCTTTAGGGGACTAAATACGCTGCCACAGATTTCAACCAATTTGGACACACTGCGGGAGCAACGGCAAGGGTTCAATTGTTACCACCTAGGACTTACTGAATTTTGTTTAAATGCTGTTCATCGTAGATTGCTCCACTGGGTCTAACAGTTGAACCATGTAGACGATTGCCACAAAATGGCGACCATGCACACGTGGAGTATATTTTATGCTTATTCCAATTTATTCAGCACTCTAGAACGCAGTATATTGGTAAATAACACACGCATATAGATATACTTATGTACTATTATTTCAATGTAAAACACCACAAACACTGACCGCCCGCGCTACAGTACATGGAACGAACTTGCTTTCTTGGTTTCGGGCCGACCGATTCTGCCCCCCGATCTTCGATGACAGCGCTGCTATGGCCGACAGGGCACGCCCTACGCCATCTCCTGACGCTGACAAGAACTCTTTCCGAGTGGTTCCTGTCCTCAGACTCCTGTGACCGTGTCCATCTTTCCTATCTCCTCTTTACTTCCTTCGTTTTCTGCCGTTCGCTGTCCCTGCGCCTCTTTTCTCCTTCCTCTCTATCTCTTTACCATTTAATACTATCCTTTTAATCAATCCCTCCTTTGCCCCCTCGCCTCGTGAGCTACTTTTGAGGTGTTGTTCTTCCACTGAGTGACAGGTACGAGGCTCACTTTTCTCTTGTTTTCATGTAAGTAATTTAGAATCTAAGTCAATTCCATGTGTGTCATTTAAAAACGACTTACATGGAACGAACTACCGGATATATATAGCACAATATTTGGACCTCCCATGTAATGTCGGTGGGCGACATATGCTCAGGTTATAAAAAACAGTAAGCATTGACACCTGAACGCGAAAACTTGAGTTCGCTGATTCGTAGCACCGAAGCACACCAATCTTTTATCTGTATTCATATTTTTACGTGGAAAATAACAGTAGTGAGTCCACAGCCACAACGCAGCTCACCGACAACGTCCACTTCTTCACTCTCAGTCTGAGGCACCTTTCTTGGGTATGTCCCACTATGCCCTGTTTCAGTCAACCAAATCACGTAACACAACCCCCGACGGCAAAAGCGCCGACCCGGCGAGCTTATGGGGCCACAGCAGGAGCAGTGAGGTGACGCTTGAGCCTTGATACGTGGTCGATGTCCCAGGACAGCAGAGCAGAAGAGGTTGATGGATTATCAGGGACAATATCATATCTAGTGTCGGTCACTCGTCTAAGCACGCGGTATGGGCCCGCGAAACAAGAGACAAGCTTTCCCTGAGAGGCCTATATGTCGCGTAGGGGACCAAAGAAGAATGAGGGAACCTGTCGAAGTGTGTTCGTCGCGATGCAGGTCGTCGTAACGATGCTTCTGCGAGTCTTGGGACGCCATTATTCGGCTGCGGGCAAGCCGACGAGCATGGTCAGCTCGGGTATTATCGTGTGAGCATATTCAGAAGTAGACTGCGCAGCGGATGGCAGGAAGCTATCCATCGGCAATGTTGGTTCGAGTCCAAACAGAGGGTAAAATGGCGAGTACCCAGCAATGTCATGCAGGGAGAAATTGTATACGAACGTCACGTAGGTTAGTGCAAGGTCCTAATCACGATTGTCGGCCGAGACGTATTTCGATAGCATGTCTGTCAGGGTGCAGTGTAAACGTTCTGCAAGCCCGTTTGTCTAGGGATGGTACGATGTCGTGAGCTTATGTTGGGTAGAGCAGGAATGCAGGATATCGTCGACCACTTTCGAAAGGAACGTACGGCCTCGGTCTGTCAGCAGTTGACGAGAGGCTCCGTGCAATAAAATGAGATCGCGTATTTGAAAATCAGCGACGTCTGTAGCGCAGCTTGTTGTTATGGTTCGCGTAACTGCATAGCGTGTCGCGTAATCTGTAGCAACCGCGACCCATTTGTTTCCAGAGGTGGATGTTGGGAAGGGACCGAGAAGGTCGAAACCAACACGGAAGAATGGCTCCGATGGGATGTCGATGGGCTGAAAATATCCGGAAGGGAATACCGACGGCTTTTTGTGATGCTGGCGAATTTCGCAAGACTTGACATAACGACGAACATAGCGCTAAAGGCTAGGCCAGTAGAAGCGGCGGCGCACACGGTCATATATGCGAGAGACACCAAGATGACCCGCGGTTGGCGCGTCATGGAGCTCGCATGGGACTGTGGACCGCAGGTGCTTTGGTATGACCAGAAGTAGGTCAGGACCATTGGGTGATAAATTACGCCGATATGAGGTGTGGTCTTTTAAGGTAAACATGCCAACAGAAGTGTCTTGCGGTGAAGATTCGAGCTGTTGTATAAGGCGGCCGATATCTGGATCGCGACGCTGCTCGTCCCCGAGATGAAGCAGCTGGTAGATGGAAAGGAAGCAACCCACAGAATCAGTGCTCGCAGGATCGCAGTCAGCCACTGGGTGGCGTGACAGACAATCCACATCTTTGTGCAGTTTTCACGACTTTTACACGACGGTGTAAGAAGACTCTTAAAGGCAGAGTGCCCAGCGGGCGAGGCGACCTGTGGGATGTTTGAAGGAGGCGAGCCAGCCAAGAGCGTGGTGGTTGGTGAGAACTATAAATGATCGGCCGTATAAGTGAGGGCGAAATTTCGTGACTGCCCACACCAGCGCTAGGCATTCGCGCTCTGTGATGAAATAATTACGCTCCGAGGGACACAGCATGGTGGCAAACTATCACGTGATGCTGCCTACGCTGTCACTGAGCCAACACAGCGCCTATTCCGTAACCACTGGCATCTGTGCGGACTTTGGTTGGTGCCTTAGGTTTGAAGAGAGCCAGAACAGAGTAGGAAGTGAGCAAAGTGGTCAGGTCGGAGAATGTTGCTGCTTGCGAGGGACCGAACGTAAACGTCTCATCTGGTTTGAGTAAATCTATTAGGGGCCGAGCAATTTCAGCGAAGCTCTTGCTGAACCGCCGAAAGTAGGAGAAGAGCCCCACAAAGCTGCGGACATATTTGGCGGTTTTTGGCACATGAAAGTCCTTCACAGCTCGAACTTCTTCTGGGTCGGGCTGTACACCGTAAGCGTCAACAATATGTCCAAGTATTGTAATGCGGTGGTGACCAAACCGGCACTTGGATGAATTCAGTTGAAGGCCGGCGAGACGGCATACATCAAGAATTTCGGACAGTCTCTAAAGGTGCGCTTCAAAAGTGGGAGCAAACACAATCACGTCATCCAGATAACAAGGGCACGTAGACCACTTGAATCCATAGAGCAGGGAGTCCATCATTTGTTAAAAAGTGGCGGGGGCATTAGATTAACCGAAAGGCATGACTTTGACTTGGTAGAGGCCATCGGGTGTTACAAAAGCCGTCTTCTCTCGGTCCATGGGGTTCACGGCAATCTGCAAATAACCAGAACGAAGATCGATGGAAGAAAAGTAAGCGGCACCATGGAGGCAATCAAAGGCGTCGTCTATTCGGGGCAGAGGGTATGCGTCTTTCTTGGAGATGTTGTTAAGGTGGCTATAGTCCACACAAAATCGCCACGATCTTTTTAACTAATACCACCGGGGATGCCAAGGGACTAGAGGATAGTTCAATAATGTCCTTCACTAGCATCTTGTTCACCTCCTTCTGAATGATGCTCCACTCAACAGCAGACACTCTGTAGGGACAGCGTTGAACAGGGTTGGCATCACCTGTGTGCATGCGATGCTGGACAAAGGACGTCTGCCCTAGAGGTCGGTCGCCAAAATTGAAAATATCCTGGTAGGCTTCGAGAAGATGCTGTAGGGCGTCAATTGGTGGAGGCGGAAGATCAGTGGCGATCATGTCTACAATTTGACGGCTGCCCAAATGTGTTCCGAGTGGTGTGCGCTGCGTTGAAACAACGGTGTCTAAGGCAAGTACTTCAGTTTGTGAATCGACCAACGGACACAGGTGAGTCACAGAAATGCCTTGTGGAAGCACATGATTCATGTAGCCGAAATTTACAAGTGGTATACAAGTTCTGTTATCTGTGATGCTGAGCACCGTGTAGGGCACTGCAACATTGTGCGCAAGTACGTCGGTGAGAAGCGTAGCGTATTAGTCACCGTCGGGCACAGCTGGTGAGCACAGAAAATCGATGAACGTCACAGTTTTAGAGGGCAGGTGAACAAGGTCGCTGCATTGTAATCGGCATCATTGTAATTACGTAACAATATAATCTTCAACATCCCTCCAGTTCGAAAATATGAACTATCAGGTGGAATTCAATCATGTCGGCCGAAACAGCGTTTGCAGTGCAAGTACACGAGTCCGAAAACACAAGCATAGCAGCAGTGCTTATGCAGGAAAGCCGGCAAAGCAGCCAGGTGCTCCGCGTATGCCCCTGTGTCAGCTTGCTGGTGGCGTCGCTAGGCTTAAGTGCTAACCACTGGCGCGCGTATGTGGAAAGCACCAATTGTGCCTCTCGGGGTCGGCGTCGGAGGGGCATACGCGATGTGGCGCGAGGAATCAAGCTGGGCTTGATATTTTTGCCACTCGTACAGCGCGTCACCATGCGTACAGCGGCGTGAACCAACCAGGGGCCGCGCCTCAACGAACCAGAGGCTGCGATGCTTCCGAATGCCGTGCCTCAGGGCTGCCGCTTCGAATGTATGGCCGAGTGCTGGAAACAAGGACGGAAACTACTTCAAACGTTCCTGAATGAACGCTTCTTAAGAACGACAGTGACACGACAAACGACTAGGAGTGCTACCAGTGGGACGCGGTTTTGTGCCGAGTTCGAGCGACGCCGGCGAATCCAGCGAAAACCGGCCAGCTGTGCCGCCGGTCTCGAGTGCGATCATCGGCCGAGCGAAGACATAGTACAGACTACTGGAGCATGTTTGTGTGCCTGTGCTTTGACCTGTAATTTTCTGGGCTGAAAACGAGTATAAACAGACTTCGGAGGATCGAAGCTTTGAGCGTGAGTCCTCGCCTACCACGGAGGATATTGAGAGCAGTGTTACCTGCATCCAGCGTAGGTTCCTACCGTCGAGTTCGTATGAAGCCCCGCCGCGGTGTTATGGCTAAGGTACTCGGCTGCTGACCTGCATGTCGCGGGATCAAAACCCGGCTGTGGCGGCTGCATTTTCGTTGGAGGCGGAAATGTTGTAGGCCCGTGTGCTCAGATTTCGGTGCACGTTAAAGAACACCAAGTGCTCAAAATTTCCGGAGCCCTCCACTACGGCGTCTCTGATAATCATATAGTGGTTTTGGGACGCTAAACGCCACATATAAATCAATCGAGTTCGTACGAACCAGCTCATGCGAGGAACATTGGCGCAAAAAAATGGACGGTAGTTACCGTTGCAACATAGCCAGTAAATACGGCGCCCGAAAATGGCGTAGTGCATGTGGAGCTTTTATCTGCACTGTGTTTGTTTTCAACGTCGCCATTCATCATCGCTGAAAGCGAACCTCGCGCTAGCCGACACATTTCGGCGATGTGAAAACGCACGAACTTATATAGGTGTATTCGCGGATCGTACGACGCTGAAACATTTGTTGGCTTCGGTGCAAATGGTTTTTGTATTTTGCCAAGATAATAACAAACGTGTGCTGGTTGGTAGCAGTGTGATGTGACTACGTGTCTGGTACCACCAATGCTGACACATTCAGCTGTCAGACGTTTTATTTCTATTCATCTACATGATGAAAACTCAAACGTGCATTGCTGTTGTGATTTAAAAAAAAGTTGCGTGATTAGGTGCTGCTGGTATTGCCTGCTATTTCGCTTCTAGCTTGTTCTGCTTCTCTGCCAAACTCAGTAGCATATACGTGGTTTGAAAGCATTCTATCACACACATTCTTATAATCAGTTCATTCTGATACTAATAGCTATGCATTCTGATACTAATAGCTATGCGCATACAATGGCGCTACTCCGTCATTTTAAATTTTGCTATAAAAAAGCACGTGTTTTGTTTACAGCTGGACAGTTAACTGCAAACCTTGTAAGTGAGAAGCACTTATTTGCAATCAGCTGCACGATGACACGATAGTAGGAAGAGAAGGTCACAACGTGTATGCACAGAATGAAGGTGCACTAGTACTGTACTGCACTTTGTTTAGAAGACATTAAAAGAGAGAGTCATGTGACCTATGACCCGCTCAGAACTGTCCATGTATTTGTCTCTTCCTCAAGACTGTAGTGGGCTGAACAGATTATTAGATGGTTTCGAACAGTTAATCTTTGTATGTGTTTCCAAGGACTGCCTAATTTCTGTTCACTTTTTTAGTGTACGCCTTAACTTGGACTATATATGCATTCACTTAAACATGTTGGAAATATCAAGTTATTCAGTTTAGTTGTGGTGTAAAACTTGCCAGAACTTCGGTACGGTGTTCTTGTGCGATCCTATGACCGGTATCTGTCCCATCAAAAGTTTTCGGCAGGCTTTGTTGCAATGTAGGGTACTTGGCTATTGATGACATGTGAAAGCCTTCTGTGCAGTGCTTGGCTGAAACCTCAAAACTAATATCTGTATCAGCAAGAAGTTTCAGATGCATTTTGTAGATGTTAAAGGATATTTAAACTAATCACAATTCAGTTTAGAAGCCATTTTTAGTGCTCTCTTACACGTTCAAAAGTTATCAAATACTGGAATGATCTATTTAGTTTGGTTCGTGATACCAGTGTGTCTGACTTTTGGTAGTCACTTGTTCTTTTTCTCTCATTTTTATCTTTCCCTCATTTTTACCAGGCTGCGCTCAACATGTATTTATTTGTTTGCGTTGGCACATTTATTGTGATACTACTGTTTCAACGCTTTAATTTTGTATTTATGTACATAACTCCTGCAGAAGCCGCGCATTGGGCCTCACTACTTGAAAATAAATATATATACCTTTCGAAAGGGTTCCACGCAGTGCTCGGTTCCAGTCTTATGGCTCATGTCTGTTGCATCATGAAGTTTCGGGTGTGGTTTATTGCATGGGAGAATATTTTGGCTGCAGACAACGTTCAGAAGCTTTCTCCACAGGGTTCAGTTGCAATTTTATGACTGATGTCTGTGACTTCATGAAGTGTTGTGGGCGATTTGTGATTATAGAAAATGTTTGGACTACAGACAGCGGCCAGAAGTCTTCTATACAAGATTCAGTTACAGTCTTTTGAGCAATATCTCTTACATCATAAATTGTCAAGGTTAGTTGCGTTAGAGCATATCTAGACTACAGGCAATGCCAAAAACCATTCTACGCAGTGCTTGCTTCCTATCTTCCGTCAATATCTGTTGCATCATTGGGAGCCAGGTGTGCTTTCTCGCAGTAGAGGATATTTCTAAAACACACATCATCAAAAGCCTTCTATACAGGGTTCAGTTGCAATCTTATGATCAATATCTCTGACATCACAAAGTGTCAGGCGTGGTCTGTTGCTTTAGAGAATATTTTGACTACAGGGAACGTCCAGAAGTCTTTCATACATGATTCAGTAGCAGTCATCTGAGCAATATCTGTCACATGATGAAGTGTTAGGCGCATTTTGTAGCGTTAGAGCGTATTTCTACTCCAGACTATGCTGAAAAGCATCCTTCGCATTACTTGGTTCCTATCATGTGTCCAATATCTGTTGCATTATTGGAAGCTAGGTGTGCTTTTTGGCATAAAACACACACATCTCCTGCAAAGGCCGAGTGAGCCTGAAGTATATAAAATTAGAAAAAATAAAAAAAGGCTTCTAGGGAGGGCTCGATCGCAGTCTCATGACCTAAAATCTGTAACATCACGACGTGTCAAATGTGGTTATTTACTTTGGAAAACACTTTGGCTGCAGATAGCGTTCAAAAGCCTTCCACGCAGGGTTCAGTTGCAATCTTATGATCGATATCTATGACATCACAAAGTGTCAGGCGTGGTCTGTTGCTTTAGAGAATATTTTGACTACAGGGAACGTCCAGAAGTCTTTCATACATGATTCAGTAGCTGTCTTCTGAGCAATATCTGTCAAATGATGAAGTGTTAGGCGCAGTTTGTAGCGTTAGAGCGTATTTCGACTTCAGACTATGCTGAAAAGCATCCTAGGCATTATTTGGTTCCTATCATATGTCTAATATCTGTTGCATCATTGGAAGCTAGGTGTGCTTTTTGGCATAGAACACACACATCTCCTGCAAGGGCCGAGTGAGCCTGAAGTATATTCAAATTAGAAAAAATAAAAAAAGGCTTCTAGGGAGGCCTCGATCGCAGTCTCATGACCTAAATCTGTGACATCACGACGTTTCGAGTGTGGTTATTTACTTTGGAGAATACTTTGGCTGCAGCTGGCGTTCAAAACCCTTCCGCGCAGGGTTCAGTTGCAATCTTATGATCGATATCTCTGACATCAGGAAGTGTTGGGTGTGGTTTTTCGCTTTAGAGAATATTTCTACTGACCATCAAAAGCCTTTCATACAGGGTTCATTGGCCTGTTATGATCAATATCTGTGACTTCATAAAGCGCTGGGTGTGATTTGTGTGTTTAGAGAACACTTTCACTACAGAGAACGTCTCGAAGTCTTTCATACAGGATATATTTGCAGACGTTTAAGCAATATATGTCACATGATGAAGTGTCAGGCACAAGTAGTTTCGTAAAAGAATATTCCGACTTCAGACTATGCCCGAAAGCATTCTACGCAGTGCTTGGTTCTTATCTTATTATTAATACCTGTTGCATCATTAGGAGCCAGGTGTCCTTTCTTTCATTAGAGGATTATTCTAATACGCGCATCGTCAAAAGCCTTCCATACGGGATTCAGTTGTGGTCTTATGAACGATATCTGTGACATCACGAAGTATTGGGTGTGGTTTGTCGATTTAGCGATAATTTTGACTACAGACAACGTGCAGAAGTCTTCTATACAGTATTCAGTTAGTAATGTATGATAACCAATATCTGTCACATCGTGAAGTGTCATGCACAGTTAGTTGTGTAAAAGCGTATTTTACCTACAAATCAAATGCCCAGAAGCATTCTACGCAGTTCCTATGTTATGACCATTATCTGTTGCATCATTAAAGGAGCACTGATATCAAATTTACTCATGCCAAAATTTTTGCGTCAGCGAGTAGCTGACGCAAAAATCCATAGCAGCAATTCTCGTAGCAGTGATTCGCGACCTAAAACGCAACTGAGGGATGAATAAGTATCCTTTTTATTGATTTATATTACTCTATTATAGCAGTAATCAAAAACAGCCGCCAATCCCGCCATTTTTAGCGCTGGGAGCACCAGTAGTGGCGCTACCTCGCGGTCCCCTCCAGATCACATCATAGCTGACCACTTCTCCACAGAAAAGACTGACATCAGGCTCAGCTGCTCCGTAAACATTTCGTCTGCTAGGCGGACACATTCAGTCATGCCTTGTCATCTGCATTGCTGTCGTCACCGAACAAAGTGTCGACTTGGGTTCAGTACAATATTCTGGAGCTTGGAATCTTCACGATTTGCGACGTCGTGAATTATTTTTGCTTCGAACGGCCTTTGGCAGAATAGTGATTCCTAAATGAACCCCGTTCCATGCAGCACTGGAGAGGTGCCCGAGGATGTAGAAGGGTCAGTGCATTAAAGCTATCGCGAATGAGCATCAACGCAGAAATAGAATAGGTTTCCTGCTTGTCAGGTTCTTTTTTGCCCTCCATATGGCCCCACTTATCCAGCTTCTCGTGGTTCACCCGGTATTACCACTTATACGTCGATGCAAAGTCTACAGATGAACTGGAATTCAACAATACCTCAGGTGGTCGAAATTCCCGGAGCCCTCCACTATGGCGTCTCTCATAATCATATGGTGGTTTTGGGACGTTCAACCCCACATATCAATCAATTCAACGATACCTTCATGTTACTTGTTAGCAATGATATCCGACTACACACCCTTCCACGTTTATAGTTTGTGGTCTTGTTGATGTGTAACACATGCGTGATATGAAAACACACTCTTATTGCGCTTTTTCCGTGCTTCGAATTATACGACTGCAACTCTCCTGCAACTCACATCGATTCCGCGACATGCTGACCGACAAGCACACGTTTAATCATGCTCTTTTTTTCGACATTCTTTCAAAGGTGGTTTTTATTTTGATAATTTCACTGAATCATTCAAACTGGTGCGATGAAGATCTGATGCGACGAGCCACGGCCGGGCCAGGCTGCACCTGCGCGCGCTAGCCCGGCCGCGTATTTGTAATCGCTGGCCCCGCATCGCAGGAAAGAGGGAAAAGAAAGAGTGCGAGGAGGACGCCAGCGCCAGCATCAGGATTGTTCGCGCGCTATTGGTTCCTCTCTGTAGGGGACGTGCACGCCTATAGGTGACGAGCTGGTGACGCACGCACGCGCTCGCGATGGAATGTGTGGAGTTTTTCCGGCTGTTCCATCGTAGGAAGCACCCACAACCTGCCGCCACACTCTTTATCTACCTTTCCCTTCTGCGGCAGCTTGAGCTAGTTGGTATGGCATGACGATAGCTATACCGCGAGAACAAAACGACGACACAGAGACAAGTATGAGAACAGAAGCAGACGTCTCCTTCTTGTCTCTGTGTCGTCGTTTTGTTCTCGCTCTCTAATTATTGTCTTCCCTTCTGCCTTTCTGCATCCCTCTTTCCCTCTTCCTGCAAGAGCTGAGCTGAACCATGCTACCCGCAAGAGTTGTAGAAGAGTGACGTTTTTGTTTTATTCAGTCAACCACTACATCACTCGCGCTTGCATGGTCGACGCTCATGTGCTACTTAAAGTTCAAAATTACAATCTAACTTTCAATCACATGCGTCGCACTTCTGTCACACACCATACCGGTTCGTACTGCCCTTCCAGAAACGCGATTCCGACTGTAATGACAGACGCCCAGAGGCTCACGTCTGAATTAGAAGCCAACATATCAAACGTGAAGCGTGTTTCGGCCAAAGACGCAGTTCCGAATGACATAAAAGCCTCGCGCACATTTACGTGCGAAATAGGCGCCAGTTCGGCTGGCCTATCTGACGTGAAGTGTCTCCTCGTCGACCTTTGCACGGACGGATGTGCACGAACGGCTCGCCAGCTACAGAGGCAAGCAATACGACGGTCCACGCCGTATTAGTTGTCTTGCTGCTGTCTATACTAAAGGCACCGTGGAGGCACTTCACGTTGACAGTCGGAACCTCTTCGCTCACTAAAACCATCACCGTGCTATCGCCATCTTATAGAAATTCACTCGCTCGCACCCTCGCCGTACGGTAGCGATCCATCCAAAACACAGAAGGGGCGAGGGTGCTTCGGCACGATGGAACAGCCGTAAACACTTCTCTGTGTTTCCGCGACTCCGCGACGACGACAGTGACTGCCAGCGTGTGTTCGAGAGATCGGTGGCTGCGCGGAAATTCGCCCCATATCTTTGCTTCAAATGACCACGAAGCCGGCAATCTTGGGGCAGTAAACAATGTCCTCTCCAAGGCTTCCGCGGCGGAAAGGGCATGATGTAGTGGTTGATTGAATAAAACAAAAAAGTCACGCTTCTGCAACTCTTGCGGGTAGCATGGTTCGGCTCAGCTCTTACAGGGAGAGGGAAGAGGGATGCAGAAAGGCAGAAGGGAAGACGATAGTTATGGCACGGGAACAAAACGACGGCACAGAGACAAGAAGGAGACGTCTACTTCTTGTCTCATTCTTGCCTCTGTGTCGTCGTTTTGTTCTCGCGCTATAACTATCGTCCTTCCATACCAACTAGCCCAAGCTGCCGCAGAAGGGAAAGGTAGAGAAAGAGTGTGGCAGCAGGTTGTGGGTGCTTCCCTACGATAAAACAGCCGGAAAAACTCCGAACATTCCATCGCGGGCGCGTGCGTGCGTCACCAGCACGTCACCTATAGGCATGCACGTCCCCTCTTGAGGTGAACCAATAGCGCGTGAGCAATCCTGAGGCTGGCACTGGCGTCATCCCCGCACTCTTTCTTTCCCTCTTTCGTGCGATACGGGGCCAGCAATTCCAAATACGCAGCCTGGCTAGGGGGGCTAGAAAGGGGAGGTGTGATGAGCGGGGAGCTTTTCGCTTGTCGGAGAAAGTCACTCGGCATGCCGATGCCGCAAGGGGCGCTGATGGCAGCGGCGCTGATGGTTCGGTTCGGGCTGTCACGGTGGATGGACGTGTTTTTTGAGCTCTCCGGATCGACTGCGCAGATAAGTGTTTTTGTCTGTTTTGAGCTTGTCTTCATAATTATAAGGCAGCAGTTGAAATTTTCGTAGCACTTATTTCATGGTACGGCTTATCAAGGGGCCAGTCACCAGGTATTTGAGTTAGTGCGGGTGTGTGTGTGTTTGAAATTTTTTTGTTGTTTTTTCTTTTGCCACCCCGTGGGGGAGGTACGCGTACATTGAACACGCAAATTTTTGTAGTAGAGTTTAGACTTTCTTTTTTTTCGTAGTGCAGGGCTCTAGTTTAGTAATTATCGAGTATAGGGACAATTGGTGTCAAAAAGACATGGTTAAAAAGACTGTAAAATGTTCAGGATGTGGAGTGGGTTTGAAAGTGGACCCAAGTGTGGAAGCGGGTGGTGAAGAGGCTGACGTGAAATGTAGGAAATGTGAGGTCGAGGAAAAAATGGAGAAAATGATGGTTGCCCTGAGTGAAATGCTGATGAGAATCGTCGAGCTCGAGACTGCATTGGCGACAGAGCAAGAGAAAAAGAGGGCAATGGGAGAAAAACTGAAGTCCGCCGAGAAAGCCCTAGCGAAGCTTGACAAAGAAGCGGCCTACAGAGAGAACAGTAACGAAGCGGCAACCAGAACAGTGGAGAAGGAAGAGCAAGCAAGTTTGGAAAAAACAGGTACAGCCAGTTCAATTATCGCAAGGCCCAGCTTCAGCGAGGTAGTGGTAGGGCTGGGAGGGGACAAAGCAGCCGGCGTCACAGGTGCAAGTAGCCCCCAGGTGCAGGACGCTCTAGCTGAAAAGCCACAGCATGTGATAATTGCCGGAGACTCGAATTCAAATCGATGCAAAGAAGCCATCAAAGAGAAAGTAAGAGGTGACGTAAGAGGTGACAAGAGGGTTGCAGTGAGGGCGTTCCCAGGACGCAAGCTTGAAGCAGTCATGAGGCAAGCGAGCGCATAAGTAAAAACCTCAGCTGATAGACGAAACCTCGTGATAATTTCAGGCGGTTTAAACAATGTCCTAAATGAAGATACAGCAGGACTACCAACCACACTGGCAAAAGGCGTCGATGACATGCACACCACTTCTCCTAAGGTATAGGTAGTGATGCGTGATAGCAACCTGCAAAGAGCGGTGGTCAACGCAAACCAATAGATATGGCGGATGACTCGAGAGAAAGGCTGTTAGATGGTGGAAAGAAACATAGAGGTGCATAGGTGGGGTGGTTTTCAACAAGACAGAATTCACTTCGATGGGCGGCTAGGTCATGAGGTGGGTTGGCGGCTTGCAGGACGCGCAGTAGCTTTCCTTGGGGGAAAGCGAGCTCTTCGGGGTGCAGGATAGCTAGTAACGACGAAAAAAGCCAGGGAAACTCTTCGACAGGTGGTATGAACAGTATTTAAGATAAATAGAGCCGGGGCATAAATTGACGTAGCCACGAGCGCCGAGCCAATTCAGACATAGGGTATATTAACATGCAGGGTGGTTGGAACAGGCTGAAGTGGGAAGAGATAGAAGAACAGCTAAAAAAAGAGAGGCCAATGGTATACGGTTTTGTAGAAATACATCTCAGGTACATGGAACAACCTCCGAACAATCCGGACTACGCGTGTGAATATTGCAATAGAACAGAAAGATGCAGAAAGGGGGTGGTATTTGGGTATTCATTCATAAAAGTACAGACTGGCAAAGGGTCAAGCAGGAGTGCTAGGAAAATTTATGTCTAAGTGAAAGTGGCAGGGCAATGACACTTCTTGGTTTCGTGTACTTCTGGACGAGAGCAAAGGCAAGATAGGAAAACCAGGCAATGGTAGATTGTATATCAAATGACATTCAGGAGTTGGGTGGAGAGTGCGATATAATTATACTAGGAGATATGAATACGCACATAGAAGACATTGATGTGTATACTGACACGACAGGCAAAATGATCATAGATATGTGTGAAAGGCTTGATTTGACCATTTGCAACAGTACCGAAAAGTGTGAAAGGCAAATAACATGAAAGGTAGGAAGGCTGCAGTCGACAATAGATTACGCACTGATGTCACATAGGATATAAGATAAGCTCAGGGGAATGCACATAGATGAAAGTGGCTCCAGAAGTCTGGGTAGTGATCACAAACGTATCAAGCTAAGTTTTGGAAGAGCAGTGAAAGTGGGAACGAGACAAGATGATGAACTACAGAAAAATTTTCATTCAGAAAGGTCAATTGGAAAAGCCACTAAACAAATATAGAAAGTAATCACTGAGGATACTAAAACAGTGTGGACATACACAAATCTAATTAGACTGTTTGAGCTAGAGCTTGCTAATACTCGTGACAAGTCACCCCGGAAAAGTAGACACAAACCCAAAAGTTGGTGGGATGAGGAGTTTAAGAGAGCCATAGCAAAACGTCAGGAAGCCTCTAGGGAACACAGACATGCTAAGCAGCGGGCTGAACCGACTGATGATGTTGAAAGAAAATGGGAATCCTTTCTAAGCAGTGGAAGGGATGCATCCCTTCTGAACAATGAAAAGATAGAAGAAAGGGAGCTCAGTGGCTGGCAGAAGTACATTGAAAAGATAGAAAGGCAGATGCGAAATTTTGGAACCATCTAAACTCCCTAAGAAATGAGACGGGCCTAGAGCAGAGGTTTATAACTACAGCCCAAGGTGCTAGGCTAGAAGGGGACAAAGCTGTTGAATATATAAACAAGGGTTACAGAACAATTGCAACAAAGAAGTGCTTTATGCACCACAATAGACAAGGACAAATCAAGTGGTGCAATGGCTCCATTTTCACAACGAGATTGTTAAAGGGCTGAGAAAAGGGTTCCTAGTTGTACATCAACAGGCCCAGATGGCATTCCCATTATGCTGATAGAGACATTAGGTCCGAAGTTTACGCAGGCTTTGAGAGAGGCAGTGAGCAAACTAATAATCGCTGGTGAAGTTCCCAATAGATGGAAACTTGATGATTGATTTGTGGGGTTTAACGTCCCAAAACCACCATATGATTATGAAAGACGGCGTAGTGGAGGCCTCCGGAAATTTAGACCACCTGGGGTTCTTTAACGTGCACCCAAATCTGAGCACACGGGCCTACAACATTTCCGCCTCCATCGGAAATGCAGCCGCCGCAGCCGAATGGATGGAACCTTAGCAGGATGAGCATGATCTATTAAAAGAAAGGGGGACAAACCTGACATAAAAAACTACCGTCCCATAACAGTGACATCAGTGGTCTACAGGCTGGCGATGCAGATTATAAAGGAAAGACTGCAGGCATGATTAGAGGATGAGGGGGTGCTGTGGGAACTGCAGAATGGGTTTCGGAAACACAGGAGGTTGGAAGACAATCTGTTCTCACTGACGCAGTGCATCGGAATAGCAGAAAAGGAACACAGGCCCCTCTAGCTAGCATTATTGAATATCAAGGAAGCGTACGATAGCTTGCTTGAAGACGAATTGTGGGGAATACTGGACACACTAGGCGTGGAACATGCAGTCACTAATCTTTTGAAGGATATCTATAAAGGTAACAAAGTAGTTATAAAGTGGGAATAGCAGGTATCCAAGCCTGCAGAAGTAAAACGGGGGCTTAGGCAGGGCACCCTTATAATTCATGGTGTACCTACAAGGATTAGAGGCCAAATTAGAGGGAAGTGGACTGGGCTTCAACCTCTCTTTAGTCAAACAAGGAAAACTCATTGTTCAGGCACTACCAGCATTGATGTACACAGATGTTATAGTGCTAATGGCCAACAACAAGGAAGATTTGCAGAGATTGATGGACATCTGCGGTAATGAGGGCGATAGGTTAGATTTGAGATTCAGTAAGAAAAAATCGGCAGTCATGACTTTCAATGATAACGAAAATAGTTAGCTTAGAATACAGGAGGTCACGCTAGAGATAACATATAAATACAAATATCTGAGCGTATGGATAACAATGGGACCGAGTAGCTGAGGGAACACGAAATATACGTGACGACTAAAGGTAACAAGAATGCGGCAGTGATGAAAAATAGGGCACTGTGAAATTACAATAGGTATGATGTTGTGAGAGGAATATGGAAAGGGGTCATGATTCCTGGGCTGACTTTCAGCAATGCGGTCTTGTGCATGAGATCAGAAGTTCAAGCAAGATTAGAAATTAAGCAACGTGGAATAGGTAGGCTTGCTTTAGGAGCTCACGGTAATACACAAAATCGGGAAGTACAAGGTGATATGGGATGGACATCATTTGAGGGCAGGGAAGCTAGCAGCAAGATAAAATTTGAGAAGCGATTGAGAGAAATGGGGGAGAAGTGTGGGGCTAGGAAGGTTTTCAGCTACTTGTACATGAAGAATGTCGATACAAAATGGAGGAAGCGAACCAGGAAACTGACTGGTAAATACTTTGAAAACAGCAGGTGGCCAAACCAAAAACAACTATCGGTTAAGAAGAAAGTGAAGGAAACGGAGACTGATATGTGAAGAATGGACATGATTAAGAAGTCCGCACTAGAGATCTGTCGAACTTTAAGCAGGAAATTGCCAAGGAAAGGACTTATGATAATACTCGGGGTAGTTCTCTACTGTTTGAGGCCAGGACGGTAGTACTGCGAACCAAGACATATCGGGCCAAATACGAAGGGGTACACAATATGCAGTGCGTGTGGAGAGGAAGAAGAATCTGCCGAACACTTGATAATGTTCTGTAAAGGGCTTCACCCTATAGTTCAGGATGATGGCACAGAGTTTTTCAAAGGACTGGAGTTTAGGGACAGGGAGGGCAAAATAGACTTTAAGCGGGTAGACATAACTACAAGGAGGTTATCTGATTGGTGGCTAAAGTCAATGCACGAGTGAAAATTAATTCTTTCACTTCAAAGTACGAATCCTCAAGCTCACTTTTTAAAGAAAAAAAGATAAATATAGTTTTTGGTTCATTAGTATTACGGATTGGTGGCGCTACCACCGCCCGATCTACAGGGTACAGCCATATCCATCTATCCATCCATCCGAGTTCGGTTCGGACTGTCACTGTGGATGGACGTGTTTTTTGAGCGCTCCCCATCGACTGCGCAGATAAATTGTTTCGGATGTTTTGAGCTTGTATTTATAATTATAAGGCAGGACTGAAAATCCCTGTAGCACTAATATTTGTACGGCTTTTTCGAGGGTCAATCACCAGGTATTTATTAGTTAGTGCGTATGTGTGTTTGATTTTTTTTGTTTTTCGTTGCTTTTTCTTCCGCCACCCCGTGGGGGAAGTGCACGTACATTGAACACGCAAATTTTTGTAGTAGGGCTTAGACTTTCTCTTTTTGTAGTGCAGGGCTCGAGTTTTGTAATTATCGAGTGAGACAGGTCATAGGGGCAATTGGTGTCGGAAAGACATGTTTAAAAAAACTGTAAATTGTTCAGGATGTGGGGTGGGTTTGAAAGTGGAACCAAGTGTAGAAGCGAAAGGACAAGAGGCTGATGCGAAGTGTAGGCAATGTGAGGCTGAGAAAAAAATGAAGAAAATGATGGTTACCCAGAGTGATCTGCCGATGAGAATCACCGAGCTCGAGACTGCGTTGGCGACAGAGCAAGAGAAAACGAGGGCAATGGGAGAAAGGCTGAAGTCCACCGAAGAAGCACTAGCCGAGATGAACAGAGGAGCGGCCCACGGAGAGAACAGTAGGGAACCGGCAACCATAACGGCGGAGAAGAAAGAGCAAGCAAGTTTGAAGAAAAAAAAAAAACAGGTTCAGCCGGTTCAATTGTCGCAAGGCCCAGCTTCAGCGAAGTAGCTGTGGGGCTGGGAGGGGACAAAGCAGCTGACGTCGCAGGTGCAAGTAACCCCCAGGTGCAGGACGCTCCAGCTGAAAAGTCACAGCATGTGATAATCACCGGGGACTCGAATTTAAATTGATGCACAGTAGCCATCAAAGAGAGGGTAAGAGGTGAAGGAGGGTTGCAGTAGGGGCATTCCCAGGACGCAAGCTCGAAGCAGTCAGGAGGAAAGCGAGCACAAAACTCAAAACAACAGCTGATAGACGAAACCTCGTCATAATTTCAGGTCGTTCAAACGATGTCCTAAATGAAGATACAACAGGAATAACAACTACACTGGCGAAAGGCGTCGATGACATGCGCGCCACTTCTCCTCAGGTACAGGTAGAAATATGCACGATATCGGAGGTACCGGTGCGTGATAGCAACATGCAAAGAGCGGTGGTCAACGCAAACCAAGAGATATGGCGGATAGGTCAAGAGAAGGCTTTGAGGTGGTGGAAATAAACAGAGAGGTGCATAGGTGGGGTGGTTTTCATCGAGGCAGAATTCACTTCGATCGGCGGCTAGGTCATGAGGTGGGTTGGCAACTTGCAGGACGCGCAGTAGGTTTTTTGGAGGGCAAGCGAGCCCTTCGGGGTGCAGGATTGCTAGTAGCGTGGAAAACAACCAGGGAGACTCTTTGACAGGTGGTATGGACAGATACGATTCGAAAGTGGCACCAACTTTTTCAAAGTGATGGAGAAGTTCCCGATGGATGAAAACTTGGCAGGATGAGCATGATCTATAAAGGAAAGGGGGACAAAGCTACCATAAACAACTACCACCCTATAACAGTGACACCAGTGGTCTACAGGCTGGCGACGCAGATTATAAAGGAAAGACTGTAGGCATGAATAGAGGATGAGGGGGTGCTGGGGGAACTGCAGAATAGTTTTCGGAAACATAGCAGGTTGGAAGACAATCTGTTCTCACTGACGCAGTGCATCGAAATAGCAGAAAAGGAACAGAGGCCCTGCTGGCTAGCATTTTTAGATATCAAGGGAGCGTATGATAGCGTGGTTCAAGAGGAATTGTGGGGAATACTGGACACACTAGGCGTGAAAGATGTAGTCACTAATCTTTTAAAGAATATCTATAAAGGTAACAAGGTAATTAAATAATAGTGGGAAAAACAGCTATCCAAGCCTGCAGAGGTAAAACGGGGGCGTAGGCAAAGGTGTCCCCAGTCACCCTTATTATTCATGATGTACCTACAAGGATTAGAGGCCAAATTAGATGGAAGTGGACTTGGCTTCAATCTCTCTTGCGTCAAACAAGAAAAACCTATTAAACAGGCACTACCAGCAGTGATGTAAGCGGATGATATAGTGCTAATGGCCGACAAGAAGGAATATTTGCAGAGATTGGCGGATATCTGTGGTAATGAGGCAGATAGGTTACATTTCAGATTCAGTAAGGAAAAATGAGCAGTCCTGATTTTTAATTACAATGAAGGTAGTGATCTTAGAATACGGGAGATCACGCAAGAGATAACAGACAAATACAAATATCTGGGCGTATGGATAAGTATTGGGGCCGAGTACCTAAGGGAACACGAAATATACGTGTCGACTAAAGGTAACAGGAATGCAGTGGTAATGAAAAGCAGGGCACTGTGGAAATACAATAGATATGATGCTGTGAGAGGAATATGAAAAGGGGTCATGTTTCCTGGTCTGTCTTTCGGCAATGCGGTCTTGTGCATGAGATCAGAAGTTCAAGCTAGATTAAAAATTAAGCAACGTGGAATAGGTAGGCTTGCTTTTGGAGCTCACGGGAATGCACCAAATCAGGGAGTACAAGGTGATATGGGATGTAAATCGTTTGAAGACAGGGAAGCTAGCAGCAAGATAAAATTTGAGAAGCGATTGCGAGAAATGGGGGAGGAGCGTTGGGCAAGGAAAGTACTCAGCTACTTGTACATGAAGAATGTCGATACAAAATGGCGGAAGCGAACAAGAAGATTGACTGGTAAATACTTGGAAAACGGCAGGGTCCAAACCAAAAAGAAATATCAGTTAAGAAGAAGGTGAAGGAAGCTGAGACAGATATGTGGAGAATCGGCATAATTAAGAAGTCTGCACTAGAGATCTATCGAACTTTTAAGCAGGAAATTGCCAAGGAAAGGATCTACGATAATACTAGGCGTAGTTCTCTACTGCTTGAGGCCAGGACGGGAGTATTGCGAACCAAGACATATCGGGCCAAATACGAAGGGGTACACACGGTATGCAGTGCGTGTGGAGAGGAAGAAGAAACTGCCGCACACTTGATAATGTTTTGTAAAGGGCTTCACCCTAGACTTCAGGATAATGGCGCAGATTTTTTCAAAGCACTGGGGTTTAGGGACAGTGAGGGCAAAAAAGACTTTAGACGGGTAGAAATAACTAGAAGGAGGTTATCTGATTGGTGGCTAAAGTCAAGGCACGAGTGAAAATTAAACGATTCACTGCAAAGTACCAATACTCAACCTCACTATTTAAGAGAAAAATAAATCTAGTTGTTGGTTCATGAAGTATTATGGCTTGGTGACGCTAGCCACCACCCGATCTGAAGGGTACAGCACTATCAATGCGGCCATCCATCGGGGTAGGGAGCGGTGCACTTCCCTGCGTTTGCAGCAGGTGCGCTGGGATTTTCTTCGCGAGCAGTCGCTACATTGGAAGTATGCTATCAGTCAGTGCTTGCGCTAGGTTCTTCTGAAATGCCCGATAATGTCAATGGTAAAAAAGAAGACCGAGCTTTGGTGCTTTGTGCCTGGTTGCCGATAGTGTCGATAGATCATGCATCGTACACTGCTGAGCGAAGTGACTCCCGCCTTGTATATTATGTCGCAGGCTACGTTGCGAGAAAGTCTATACTTAGCAATAATTGTGATGAGTGTAAGAACGCCTGTCTTTTCTCGAGTGAAAATGTGCCAGAAAATCTCCCAGCCCAGGCAAGCAAGCTGTGGGATCTGGGCGGACTTTTGTATCCGTCAAATTCCCTTTATATACTCATCCAGAACATTGAGGACAAAATCACTCGTGTCTTAATATCAGCACGTCTTCATGCTAAGTCGTTCATAGAGATGCTGAAGGAGATTGGCGAGACAAAACAAATTGGCTGCCCAAAGCATGGTGCTCTCTTGACCAAAAGTGTGGTACAATTTTATTGCCTTACTCGTGGCCACTTTTTTTGAAAGGCATGAACCAAAAGGAAGACGAAAAGAAACTGCGGAGAGTTGAGCCATGTGTACTCTAGTGGCAGAGCATGAATACCTTGGCACGCATGAAAATAAAGTTACGGTTTTTTTAAAAAAAGTATCTCCTCTTTTCCTGCTGCTAGGGGACAATTATAGAGTCACAGGCTTTGCGGGTTACGTAAGTTTTAGTGCTCTTACAGCGTTACTCGTCTAAGTTATTGAGCAATTGTAGGCTGCTGAAACTTCTACGTTCGGAAACGGATAATTGAATGCTAAGTGGGAATTTAAGCTGTGACTCTCACAAGATTATGCGTTCGTGGCGGAGCAGCAACACGAGGCTCTTGTACCGACGTTTTTGCTCGTGGATGAAGGAACTTGACATTCTCTAAGTAATATGAAGCCTTCGAGTAATCCAAACGTCTGGTAACACCCCTGCAGTTCTGCCATGAGTAACCGCAATATTACGAAATTCACAAAAGTTGGTGTCGGGTCTCGCTCATATGCCTTCTCGACAAATTTTTCCGAGGCGAGAAAATATAGAGGTACTTGAGCCACGTAAGACATTACGTGGCTTACATATCTTAAGTATTGTCGTACACTGACTCAATAAAAAAGGTTTTCAATGAAAATAGGTGACCACCATATAGCGTGAGAGCAGGCCCGAAGCCAGAAATGTTTTTCGAGAGGGGGGCACTTGCTTAAAACTAGGGGGAAAGGAGCCCCTAGTCCCTTCCCCCCCCCTCCCGGCTACGGGCCTGCGTCTAACTGCGTGAGAAAGATATCTGCGGAAAGCAGCGTGCGCTCATTTGTATGTCGCCTGGGCAAGGGTACCCGTGCCTCTGCGTGCAGCGCTCCAAGTGGCATCGGCGTGCTTTGGGGACCGGTTTCAGTGGCCGCTTTTCACACTTCCTCAGTCTAGCCACCCTATCCCGGCCCTAGCAAGGCCGAACGAGTGCGACGCGCTTGTGGACGAGCGAGTGCGTTTTGCACTTCGACGCCAGCCGGCGCCACGAGAAGAACACTCGGATCGCACGCGTCATCGCTACTAAAGTATCTTCACTCAGGATGGTATTTGTGGGATGTATCACACTGAACACGTAGCACTAGTGTCAATGTCGCAGGAGAGTCTATTTTTGTTTGCTTTTCCTCTTCAGCTTTTCTACGCTGTTTGACATCGAATTAAAATAACTTCCACGTGACAGATGCCGTTCAAATTTAGCCAAAAATAACAATGCATACCAAGCGATCGAATGATGAGCACATTTTGATCTTGATATTTAATGTCAGTGCTCCTTTAGGAGCCACGTGTGGTTTCATGCATGAGAGGATATTTCAATCGCAGACAACATCCGAAAGCCCTCTACATGGGACTCTATTGTAGGGTTATGACCTAAATATGACACACCATAAAGTTTTGGGAGTGATTATTAAGTTCATGAGAGCTGTAAGCTATGAAGTGTAAATGCACTGAATGTACCAGGATATTCACAATAATAATGAATTTGGTAGTGTAGGTATAGCAACCTGGTGACTAATACACTTTGTTTTTTATAAACCTCATTTATAAACATACTTTGGGGGTGACTGCCCCTTAGTCACTGAAAAGAGGGGGGGGCGAAATGTCAGTTCCATAGAATGTTGTAATAGGGAGGTGGGCGCTAAGGCAGCCCCTACATTGACATAATAGGGAGAGAAGTACTGCAGCGAACATTCGCCCCCGTTCCCCTTACTAAGGAGAAGCCTGTACACGCCTATGATAGATGTACATTATCCCAGCCGCGAATTTTCGTTTGCGGGAGTGGTGCATGCACCACTGTTGATTTCTGGTGCACACCGCTGTAGTTACTATGGTCACTGTGACGTCCATTATTTTAAAATAGTCAAAACAGGGGAGGGTGATATAGTATCAATATTTTAACGTGCTACCATATCTTCGGCATCGTACAAATTGGCTGCAGCTTAGAACGTGCCGCTCTGTGCTGAACTAGGACAGTTTTAAGCCAAAAGATCAAGCAACACTGTTCATCGGCCTTGGACGAGCGGGCGTCAACGCGGTTGACGCGTGTCAGTGGGCGAAGTAACTACGACAGTATGCATCAGAAATCAACAATGGTGTGTGCGCCACTCCCGCGAACGAAAATTCAAGTCTAGGATAATGTACGTCTATCATAGGCGTGTGCAGGTTTCTCCTTAAGGGGGCAGGGCATGTTCGCTGCAGTACCCCCCTCTCTATTATGTAAATGTAGGGGCTGCCTGAGCGCCCACCTCCCTATTATAGTAATCTATAAAGCTGACATTGTGCCCCCCTCCCATCTCTTCTCGGTGACCAAGGAGCGGACACCCCCTAATTATGTTTGTAAGTCAGGTTTATAAAAGCCAAGGTGTATTAGTCACCTAGTTGCTGTACCTACATTACCAAAATCATTACTATTGTGAATATCCTCGTACATTCTTTAGGTTGACACTTCATAACTTACAGCTCTCATGACCTTAATAGTCACGCCCAAAACTTCATGATGTGTGAAATTCTGGTCATAACACTACAATAGCGCTCTATGTAAAGACCTGTCTGATGTGTTCTGCGATAGAAATATCCTCTAATGCATCAAACCACTCCTGGCTCTCAATTATGCAACAGATAATGGTCATAAGATAGGAACGGTGTAGAGCGCTTCTGGGCATTTTTTTAGGTGAATTATGCTTTGACACTACTAATACTTCCTGACACTTCATGATGGGATAGATATTGCTTATAATACTGTACTAACTAAATCCTGTATAGACGTTTTCTGCACGTTGTCTGTAGTCAAAATAATCTTTAGAGCAACAAACCGTACCCAATACTTCGTGATGTCACAGATATTGCACATAAGACTGCAACTGAACTCTGTATTAAAGGCTTTGGATGACGTGTGTATTAGAAATATCGTCTAATGCATGAAAGCACGCCTGGCTTCTAATGATGCAATAGGTATTGGTCATAATAGAAGAACCAAGCACTGCGTAGAATGCTTTTGGGCATAGTCTGTAGTAGAAATATGCTCTAACGCAACTAACTGTGCCTGACACTTCATCATGTGACAGATATTGCTCAAAGGCTGCTACAGAATCCTGTATGAAAGATTTCTTGATGTTCTTTGGAGTCAAAACGTTCTGTAAACACACGAATCACACCCAGCACCTTTTGAAGTCACAGATATAGATCATAAGATTGCAAGTACCTTGTATGAAAGGCTTTTGATTGTCAGTAGTCAAAATATTTTCTAAAGCGGCAAACCACACCCGACACTTCGTGATGTCACACATATCGATCATAAGATTGCAGATGAAGCCTGCTCTGAAGGCTTTTGAACGTTGTCTACAGCCAAAATGTTCTCCAATGCAAAAAACCACACTCGACACTTCATGATGTCACCGATTTAGGGCACAACAGTGCGATTGAGCCCTTCTTACAAGCCTTTTGATGATGTGTGTTTCAGAACTATCCTCTAATGCAAGAAAGCACACCTGGCTTCTAATGAAAAACACTAATATTGGACATATTAGAGCAACCAAGCAATGCATAGAATGCTTTTAGGCACAATCTGTAGTCGAAATACGTTCTAACGCAACTAACTGTGCCTTACATTTCATCATGCGACGTATATTACTCGAAAGACTGCAACTGAATCCTGTATGGAATACTTCTGGACGGTCTCTGTAGTCGAAATATTCTCTAAAGCAACAGACCACACCCGGCACTTTGTGTTGTCAGAGATATCGATCATAACATTGGAACTGAAGCCTGTATATAAGGCTTTTGATTATGTGTGTTTTAGCAACATCCTATAATGCAAGAAAGCACACCTTACTCCCAATGATGCAACAGATATTGACGTAAGATAGGAACCAAGCACTGCGTAGAATGCGTGTGGGCATTGCCCTTAGTCTAGATATGCTCTAACGCAACTAAATCGCCCTGACACTTCATGATGTGAGAAATATTGCTCAAAATACTGCTGCTGAATCTTGTGTGGAACACTTCTGGACGTTTTCTGTACTCAAAATATTCTCTATAAACAGAAATCACACACAACGCTTCATGAAGTCACAGACATCACTCATAAGATTGCAACTGAACCCTGTGCGGAAGGCTTTTGAATGTTGTCCGCAGCCAAAATGTTCTCCACTGCAATAAACTACACCCGACACTTCATGATGCAATAGATATGAGTCATAGACTGGAAACGAGCACTGCATGGTACCCTTTCGGATGGTATATAAATTTGTTTTCATATTCTGCAGCCCAATGCACGGCTACTGCAGGAGTTATGTACATAAATACAGAATAAAAGCGTGGAAACCATAGTATCACATTAAGTGTGCCAACATAAACCAATATCACGACCTCGTAAGTGGAGCCCGGTGAGAAATGAGAGAAATAGAAAAATGAGAAAAATAGAACAAGTGCCCACAAGAAGTCAGATACACTGGTGTCACGAACCGAAACAAATAGTTCATTCCAGTGTTTGAGAACATTTGAATGTGTTAGAGAGTTCTACAAATGGCTTCTAAGTTGGATTGTAATTGCAGACGAGTGCTGTGTTTAAGGCTTGTGCAATCTGCTGGTAGTTCAAATATGTTTTACCATCTTCAAAATGGGTCTGACAAATTTGATGATACAGATATTTATTTTGAGATTGAAGCCAAGCACAGTATTGAAGCCAAGCACTGCATAGAAGGCTTTCACATGTCATCAATAGCCAAATACCTTATAATGCATAAAGCGTGCCCAAAATTTTGATGCGACCGATACCGGTCATTAGATTGCACCAGAGCACCATGCAGAAGTTTTGGCTAGTTTTCTGGCAGAGCTAAACTGAATATCTCTATATTTTGAACATGCCTAAGTGCATGCATAGAGAGTCCAAGTTAATGCGTATACTAAAAAACTGAACAGAAATGAAGGAGTCCTTGGAAACACATACAAATATTCAATGTTCAAAACTATCTAATAGTATCTTCAGCTCATTACAGTTTGAATGCATGCACAGTTCTGAACGATTTCATAAGTCACATGAGTCGCTTTTGCATTTCTTCTGAACAAAGTGCAGCACAGTACTTGTGCATTTTCATTTATTCTGTGCACAAATGTGGTGACCTTCTCTTCCTACTATCGTGTCATCGTGTAGCTGATTTCCAATCAGGTGCTTTTCACTTACAAGTTTTTCAGTTATCTGTGCAGCTGTAAACAAAACGCGTGCCATTTTATAGCAAACTGTAAAACGACGGAGTAGCGCCATTGTATGCGCATAGCTATTAGTATCAGAATGCATAGCTATTAGTATCAGAATGAACTGATTATAAGAATTAGTGTGTTAGAATGCTTTCAAACAACGTATGTGCTACTGAGTGTGACAGAAGAGCAGAATAAGGTAGAAGTAAAATAGCAGGCAATACCAGCAGCGCTTGATCACCACAACATTGCACGTTCGAGTTTCTATCTTGTTGATGAGTGGAAAAGAAACCGCTGACAGCTGAATGTGTCAGTATCGATGGTACCCGACATGAAGTCACATCACACTGCCACCAACCAACGCACGCTTGTTATTACCTTGGCAACACACGAAAACTATTTGCACCGAAGCTAACGAATGTTTCAGCGTCTTACGATTCGCGATACAAATATATAAGTACGTACATTTTCACATCACCGAAATGTGTTGGCTAGTGCGAGGTTTGCTTTCATCGGTGATGAATACCGATGTTGAAAACAAATACAGTGCTGAAAAAAACTCAGCATGCAGTACGCGATGTTTCGCGTGTCGTATATAATGTATACATTGTAACGAAAGCTACCGTCGATTTATTTCCGCTGATGTTACTCGCATGAGCTGGTTCATACGAACTTGACGGTAGGGGCCTACGCTGGATGCAGATGACACCACTCTGAATATCCTCCTCGGTAGGCGAAGGTTCATGCTCAAAGCTTCAAACTTCCGAAGTCTGTTTACGCATTTTTTTAGCACAGAATATCACAGATCAAAGCACAAAGACATCGACATGCTCCAGTAGTCTGTACGATGTTTTCGCTCGGCTGATGAGCGCGCTCGGTGCCTGCGGCACAGCCGGCCGGCTTTTGCTAGATTAGTCGGCGTCGCTCGAGCTTGGCAAAAAACCGCGTCACGCTGGTAGCACTCACAGTCGGTCGTCGTGCCGTTGTTGTTCTAGGTTACGAAGCGGTCATTCAGGAACATTTGGAATACTTTCCGTGCTTTCTTCCAGCACTCAGCCGTGCTTTCAGAGCGGTGGCCATTAGGCACAGCATTCAGTGGCAGCGCGGCTTCTGGTTGGTTGGCGCCGCTGTACGCGTGGTGACGTGGTGTACGCGTGGCAAAAATATCAAGCCCGGCTTGAAATCTCGCGCCTCCTCGCGTAAGCCCCTCCAACGCCGACGCCGAGAGGCGCATTTGACGCTTTTAACGCTAGGCGTGCGCATACGCGTGCCAGTGGTTGGCCCTTTTGGCCTTGATCTTTAGGCGCCTTAGGCATTGGCACATGATGGTGGTTGCTGCACCTCTGTTATTTTTAGATGCCGGCTGCATGGCCACCGGCCAGCCCACAAAACCCTATCCCGTTTTCTCGTTTTCACGCTTGGAACCTGGAGGGTGGCGCAACCTTCTTAAACTATCTAAGGTCCCTATACGAACACTATCGGCCAGTCGCCAATGCACCAGCGCCAGTTCTAGCAAAGTACAGGTGTTCTGTGCTTTACAGATGTTCTGTTCTTTAGCAATGTGCCCTTTCTCGTGCTTACGGCGCAGGCTATGAGGTTTTTTAACACATAAACGAACGAATTAAACTCGTCAGCTGCCTACTTGCAAAAAAATGGCGCGGGAACGAAAATGCTTGAAGGCACAAAATGAAAGGTTGCACATCACTGTAGATAGATATAAGAAAGAGCTTGATCACCCGCAAGACGAGTGCCATGTAAGCAAGTTTCTGCAAGTAGCTGAAGACTCAGAACTGCCAAGCACTGAAGCCAAGCTAATCTTGGATCAAGTGATCAACTACAAGGCAAAAAAATTGCCCGCAGCTTCCCTCGGGGCAAAACTGAGGAGGATGCGGAGCATATAATTGGTTAACGAGGTGTTAAAGTGCGACTTACTTGGGTCGATGGCTAAATTGGTTAACGTGGTTGTGAAATGGGGTGTTAAATTGCAACTTACTTGGGTCGATGGCTAAATTGGTTAACGTGGTTGTAGGAGGAGGTGTTAAATGAGTGAACACGTACACACGTATGCGAAAGGGCGGCGCTGGTCGAAGGGACGTCGATCATTGTGTTTGTGGATTCGTTGGAATTCATTTCACCGCGACCTTGGACGTCGACGCGCCGTACAAACCAACCGACGAGCGGCAACTGAGCGAGCGAGCGCCGACCTTGAGTATATATACAGTGCGACGGCGCATGCGCTGTCAGCTGTCGAATGTTCTCGAAGGAGAAGCGCGCGCGGCACAGATGGTGGGCGACGGCGCGACGGCGCATGCGCGCGCGTCAGCTGTCGAATGTTCGAGAAGCGGTGTGGACGGCGCGGACGGCGCACTACAAGGCGCGAGTATAAGATGCTTCCGCATCTAAAAAGCCGACATGGTCCGAAGCAACAGTCAGACAGTGCACTATCTTCGGCCCCTATCAGCAAAAGCCTATGAGAACATTAGGACTTTGAAGCTGCTTGGCCTTCTCTGCCGAGCCACTCTGCATAAATACCTGGGAAAGTCAGTAGGTGAGATCGGATTCAGCGATTTGCTGAAGGCACGACTGAGTACTGAGCTGGAGTGCCTCACATCTTCACAGTCACAACACTGCAGCCTTGCCCTGGATGAGATGCGTATCCGACAAAAACTTCAGTATAATAAGCAGAGAGATTCATTTCTGGGAGGTGTTAATTTAGGTGCTCACCTAAACCACCTTTTGCTTACGTCGAAAAAAAGTCAGCTTGCGAACTCCTTTTTTATGTTTTCCGCTTTGTGGCCCGCACAGCCGGTTTGAAATTCCTGTAGTCTACTTCTTTACTAAAAGATGTTCAGATGAGCTACTTGCTAAGGCAATAAAGCTCATCATAAAGAAAACTGAAGAAGTGGGATACTGCATTCTGCGGTTAGTGACGGACAACCACAAAATAAGCGTTCTTGCAATGGAAATTCTATCACAGGGACAACTGCGAACCCAGATACCCGAGCCAATTGATGCTTCGATGCAAATGTTTCTGGCTCTTTTTTTGTGTTTCTTGCTATGTGCATTCAATGCGCCGTCATAAGCGAAATAAAATGTGGAAACTTTTTGACTAGGCTTCTGGCATTAACATTTAAGATGCGTAAGTGTTCATTAGGATAATTCCAGATGTGTCAAGGAGCCTTAGTGGTGACATTAGAAGCGGCTTTTGCTGGGCGAGAATGAATCCTCATGAGGGTAGTAGCATAATCGTCCCAGCTGTACCGAGCTTGATCTATAGACACATGATCAAAGTGCAACTGAACTTGATCTGTAGACGCATGATGAAAGCGCAAAGGTACAATGGAGCCATTATCCCGAAACGACTTTGATGCACTCATATCTTTTTTCTGATAGTCCTTACTCGCGATAAATAGCCTTCGGAAATGCGCAAGTTAGACCCTTTAGGTTATTGCAGTTCTTAAGGGGAGAAGTCAGTCAAAAAGTCGCAGTTTTCCAGAAAATTTTCGCTTTTTTAGTTGTATTGGCATCGTTGGACTATAATCTTATAGTTCTGAAAATATCAAGTTGAAATTCACACGAAATACTATCTAAAAATGCTTTCAAGTAGGAAGTGGTGAAGTGAGAAACGCGCGAAAGTCGCCAAAAATGGCATAGTTCGCGTTGTCCTGTCGCGAAAACGACGCGTTGGCTGCCATTTGATATTGTGCTCGTATGCTGCGAAGGCAATCCACTTCACAATCCCTTCACAATCCACTAGTAGCCAGTCTCGTATCTTCACGAAAAATGAACCAAAAACGAGAAAAACAACACAAATGTTACGCGTTTCGAATATCGCGGCAAGCAGTGTGAGGCCGCCAATGATTGGCGGTGCGCTCCGCCTCCTCCCTCTCCTATTCTTTCTCGGAAGTCACAATCAAGTTGTTCAGTGTTTCTGTGCATATTCGCGTCATGGCAAGCCTCGAGAAGCGCTGTCTAGATAATAGAAAGTTCAGAACTCGCCCCAAGTATCGAGAAAAACGGCGTCAGACGCTCCCTAAAGCGACAGCGAACGCCAATGTCACCACCGACCAACGCCCCGACTTCGGATAGGCCTAACTGACACCAAATCCCGCGACGACAGTGATTATGAAATAGCCGCTGCCGTGGAATTCGTCACTGCATCCCAAATGAAGAGCAGATTCTTCGAAAGTGAACGTAGACAAGTAGGTGCTGCTACTGTCAACACGCTGCCTTGCGAAATCGATGCGCTGACTGCCCTCGTGGTGGGCGCACAATGCCCAACTTGCCGCGAACAGGAACTCGGCGTTTGAGATAGCTGGAAAGCGCAAAGGGCTTTCGGCATTCCTCAAACTGTGCTGTGAAAATACCAATTGCTCTGAATCTACACCCTCATTCACACACGCGTCGAGACGTGCTACTTCAGCCAGGGACCAAGAGACGAGTGCTAGTTTCGACAGCGGGAGATCGCGTGATATCTTTGCTGTAAACGTTGAAGGCAATTCTGGCAGTACGCGCTATAGGCGCAGGCCATGAGCAACTTTCACAATTCTGTGCAATTCTCGGTCTTCCGAGCATTCAGTGCAAGATGCTTTTCATTGTGCCCCAATTTGGGGAAAAATGGTTTCCTAATAAATGCAAACTTTCCGAACTTTCAAACTTGTTTTTATCTTTTTCATTTTTTTGACAATTTCGCATTTTCGGGAAGCCTTTTAGACACTTATGCTTACTGCGTAATAACGAAACTTGGCACGCATATTCTTTAAGAGATGCAGAATGCAAATATCTACTTGAAATTGCAATGCCTACCAGAATTAGTTGAGAAAATATTAGTTATTGTTTCAAGGGAGTTTGCAAAAAAGTAGTCATTCAATACAATTTTTTTCCCTGGTTCCAATATTTTTGTGACATATCTGGATAGACATTTGCACTTTACAATCTACCAAGAGTCAAATAGGATCAGAGACAATGCTTTTACTGAAAGTTCAATACATGAAAGGGTACCCCCAAATCGTGTAACTTTCTGCTATTGTGCGTGGCGTAACTCAATAACTATAGCAGCTACACAAAAAAAGATTGCATATTTAGAAACTCCATGGAAAATGATATTAATCTTAAAATGTCCACTTTCCTATGAAAAGAAATAAAAAATTTTTTTTCGAGGAGCGTCTCGCCTTATGGACAATTGTTTTTTCGCGATAGTCAAGCAGCTTCATGATAATTAGAGGCGGTCGATCGGCTTGCCAACGTCCAATTCTGTGACACCTTTTATTATTCGAGCAATACGTTTGTAGATTTGTTTTGAACCATTCAGTAAAAATAGATAAAAGAAGGTCGGTGGATTCATCTTTTGTCCCAGCGAGACTATGTAGCAACGAGTTATTTCTACGATGACTGCCAGTTGCGCGTGTTGGTAAAGATTCATGATGAAACAAGCGCTAAAAATACACACACTCAGAGAGGAGCGCTGTGAAGCGCTTGTCTGTTGCGTGTGGAAAGGAAGAAGAAACTGCCGAACACTTGATAATGTTCTGTAAAGCGCTTCGCCCTATAGTTCAGGATGATGGCGCAGAGTTTTTCAAAGCACGGGGGTTTAGGGACCGGGAGGGCAAAATAGACTTTAAGCGGGTAGACTTAACTAGAAGGAGCTTATCTGAATGGTGGCTAAAGTCAAGCCGCGAGTGAAAATTAAACTCTTCACTGCAAAGTACGAATCCTCAAACTCACTTTTTAAAGGGAAAAAAATAAATCTAGTTTTTGGTTCATTAAGTATTACGGCTTGGTGGCGCAGGCCACCACCCGATCTAAAGGGTACAGCCATATCCATCCATTCTGTTTCCTTTCTGAGTGTGTGTATTTTTAGCGCTTGTTTCATTATGAACAAGTTATTACTGCAAGGCCAGTTTTCAAAGTCATCATTACGCATAGCGATTCATTAATATTGATCTGTAGCTCCTAAATATTGCTGTTCACATTATTACTGGCGGCTGGGGGTGACCACGTGATGGGAAGCGATTTTAATGCGGAGACACCGAGTCTCTAAGGCACCAAACCTAGAATTGAGTTTCATGGAATTTTAGATGCGGAAGCATCTTATACTCGCGCCTTGTAGTGCGCCGTCCGCGCCGTCCGCACCGCTTCTCGAACATTCGACAGCTGACGCGCGCGCATGCGCCGTCGCGCCGTCGCCCACCATCTGTGCCGCGCGCGCTTCTCCTTCGAGAGCATTCGACAGCTGACAGCGCATGCGCCGTCGCGCCGTCGCCATCTGTGCCGCGCGCGCGCTTCTCCTTCGAGAACATTCAACAGCTGACAGTGCATGCGCCGTCGCGCTGTATATATACTCAAGGTCGGCGCTCGCTCGCTCAGTTGCCGCTCGTCGGTTGGTTTGTACGGCGCGTCGACGTCCAAGGTCGCGGTGAAATGAATTCCAACGAATCCACAAACACAATGATCGACGGCCCTTCGACCAGCGCCGTCCTTTCGCATACGTGTGTACGTGTTCACTCATTTAACACCCCCTCCTACAACCACGTTAACCAATTTAGCCATCGGCCCAAGTAAGTCGCAATTTAGCACCCCGTTTCACAACCACGTTAACCAATTTAGCCATCGACCCAAGTAAGTCGCACTTTAACACCCCATTAACCAATTATATGCTCCGCATCCTCCTCAGTGTTCCCCCGAGGGAAGCTGCGGGCAATTTTTTTATATAGGCTATATCTTTCCATATACTTTTTTGACCCTTATTCACGCAGTAAGCAATTGTGTCACTGAATTTATATCAGCATCCGCAGAAATAGAATCACCCCTCTCTGTGGCAAAAGACGAACCACGTAAAGGAGTGTTAGCCTTCTTTCACTTAGGAGGCCCCGGATTAAATTCTACATCGCCGGACAAAAAATGCTTGCTGACGCAGACTATAATGCCAGAGATAAAATACATAATATCAGAGATACAAGGCAAACTGTGTTAGCAAGACAGCAGTAGCAGGAATAGATTATCTGAACGAATGCACGTTGCATTCGGAAGGTAAAATATCTGCGTAAAAAGAAGAAAATGGTTCAGCATTCCGCTATCACTGCAGTTAACTCGCCCACTAAAGAAGGGAGGCGTCGACGATGTCCTTGTAGCGGCGACCGCGTCGGACAGGCCGAGTAGGCGCCTGCGCCGTCTTCAGGGCCGTGACCGCAACCCGTGGCCGCGCAGCAGGGCGGCCCAAAAGTTGCCGCAATGTGTGACGCCAAGCACGCCGTCTTCGTCGACGTAGGGCAACGGGTGGCAGACACGCATAAGGCATGAGCGCCGTCGCGGTTGTGACACACGAGCTGGCATTCTGGACACACGTCTGGCCGTTGCCGTCCTGAGGCAAAGGCTCCGGGGAATGGCGGTGGTGGAACCCAGCCAGCGTGGGCTCGCCCGGAGCACTGGACGGGACACCTGTGCTCGTGCAATGACCTCCGGCAGTCCGCGCACGAGGGCCGGCGTGCTGGTCTGCACAATTGATGGCCGCCTCCAGCCAACACCCCCCAGACTGCCCCACCGCAGGCGCTGCATGCCCGGTGAGCCCCGTCCGAAGCGGACCGGGCACGTCGTCCTCAAGCGCGTCAGTCACAGTCACAGCGTCTTGGAAGCCTGGCCGTGGTTGATGGCTGGCGGCCTGAACCTCAGCTGCGGGAAATTGCGAGGACGATGGTGGTCGTTGCCGGCAGGACGTGCAGAGCACTGAGGCTGGTCAACAGTCGCCTTCGGACATCGGGGATGTTGTCAGTAGGCGCCGGCAGTCCACGAGGCCCTGAGCAGCAGGCACCGGTGTGCAGGGGAAACTGATGGCGTGGAGTGTCACAGCGGGCTCTGGGTCCACAGTGCGAGTGGTGCCGTAGGCCTCCACAGGCGCCGGGACAGGCGGGGAGTCTGCAGGAAGGTCAGCTGGCCCAGCCGAAGTCGTCATGAAGTCTGGTGGGGCCACGGTGTCACGTGCCGTCGCTTTCGTGGAAAACGTGCAGGTGGCAGGTACGTGTGACGAAGCTCCGCACGGGGGCTCTGAGGGAATGTACCTCTCGGAGGGAAGGTCAGTCGCAGTGGGGGTCTTCTACCTCGCGGTCGTGATCAGGTGCAGGAGTGGATGTTTCTGCGACCGGATCAGGTGTAGAAGTAGTCGAAGCCGGGGTACCGAGGTAGCGGTCAATGGAGGACTGCGGATCGGTTCATTCCTTGCTCTGCGACGCCTGGGAAACCTGACTGGTGCGGGTAAACGGAAGCGGACGGTATGTGTTGCCGGTGCGGGCGAGCACCGCAGTGCAGAGGGCATCGTAAGGCTGCGGGCTGGTGCTTGAAGTGGCAGCGAGATGGCGCAACTCTACCGGAAAAGCGTCGAGAAGAATGGCGTGCATCAGCAGCTGGTCCGTGATGCCATTCACCGCAAGAACGGCGTCGAGCTGCATAAACCATACCTTGGGGTAGGTCGATTGGAACGGCGGCACTGGCGGGCAGAGTTGCGGGAACATGGCCGTGGGCCGCTCGGCGAAGGGCGTGTTCTCCGGGTCACCAATGTAGCGGCGAGAGAAGAGAGACGTGAGACGACGTCGAAGGCGGCCGATGGGGCCGTGCCGATCTCGCCACTTTATTCCAGGCCTGAAGCGGAGCCACGTCGATTACCAGCGTCCGCCACACCAGGCGTGTCAGCTCGTTCTCTTCCTCGCGCAGCTCGAGCTAGCATCAGCTGCGTGAGAGGCGCGGCGCAGTGATCAAGAAATTGATGGCGATGATGATGGCACTACATCCTTATACACCCCGCCGACGTTGTCACCGATTTAGGCAGGTCGACGATTGGAGCTGTTGGGATGTGCTCATCATAAATGACGGCGCGTTGAACGTCACCTGACGAGGCAATGAAAAGGCCTGAACTACCTCTAGTGAAGCAGATAGCGTCGATCACGCCACTGAGATTCGAGCTGTGCGCGTGCCGAAACTAAGGGTGGTTCATTCTATGGCCTTCTGGGCGAAGGAATTCAGGATCGGCGAAGCAGGCCAGGCACTGCGCAAAAGGCAGAACACGGTTCAGCATTCCACTAGCTCTGTTGTGAACTCGCCCCCTGAAGAAGGGAGGCGTCGACGATGTAGGTAGGTCAAAACTTGAAGCACTCGGGATGACGTCATCATCAATCATGGCATTTCGAACATCAGCTGACGAGGTGATGAACAGGCCTAAACTATCTCCAGTGAAGTAGATAGGGCCGATCACGCCACCAAGATCCGAGTTGCGCACGTGCCGAAATTCAGTCGAAGAAGGGTGGTTCATTCCATTGCTTTTCGAGAAGAGTTGATGCCAGGATCGGCGAACCAGGCCAGACACTGCGTATTCTAATTTACGACAAGTGAAATCAGGAATCCCTCAGGGCTCTGTGCTTGGGCCACATCTTTTTTTAATTTTTATTGATTGATGTGTGGGGTTTAACGTCCCAAAACCACTATATGATTATGAGAGACGCCGTAGAGGAGGGCTCCGGAAATTTAGACCACCTGTGGTTCTTTAACGTGCACCCAAATATGAGCACACGGGCCTACAACATTTCCGCCTCCATCGGAAATGCAGCCGCCACAGCCGGGATTCGAACCCGCGCCCTGCGGGTCAGCAGCCGAGTACCTTAGCCACTAGACCACCGCGGCGGGGCTTTTTAATTTTTTTTACAGACGACATTGCCAGTGATATCGCGGTTTCTATTAAGTGATTTGCAGATGATTGCCTTCTCTATCAGGAAATACGTAGTGCAGATGACCAGGTTCTTTTAAACGCAGCGTTAACAAAAATATCTTCTTGGTGTGCAGTGTGGCAAATGAAGATTAATGAAAAGAGAACGGTAGCTATGACCGTTACGCGCAAGCTGCTTCCTTTGAAACACTCATATTCCATCAATGGTCAAAAACTTTCCATCACAACGCATTCTCTCGGTTCCGATGTTGCGTGACTACAAAATTGCTGTTTCAGTAAATAACATAATTAATAGAAATTCACCTTTGCCTGCTGATCTTTTTTCAATTCCTAAACGCAATACGCGACATGCTTCGAATGGTAATTTCAATCTGCCCAAATGTTTTAATGTTTACGGAGAAAGACTGATACAGTTTAGTGGAACAAAAATATGGAACACGGTCCCCCTAGAGATTAAAACGGCACGTAATTTCAGCATGGCATGTAAATCATTTTTTCTGTGGAGTCAAGACATGTAAGCATGTGTGTGTTTGATTCGATTTTCATTGTATTTTTTAATAAGTGCCTATGTATAGAAACTAGCTGCAATCTAATAAGTATGCATATCTGCAAGAAAAAATGTATTACTGTGTTATCTGTATCACATGATTGTTTTTTTTATGTTGTTACCTCAGAGCTGACCTGTACACTTTTTTATGTTGCACATTGTATTGGACCGTCCACTAGCCACTTTAGGCTATCGGTCCAAATAATCCCTGTAATTGCATATATCTATTTATGAAAATAAAGCTTCATTGATTTAACTGCAAAAAAAAAACTATCGTTTAAAACCTATAAATATTTGGGGGTTGTATTAGGTGCAGATTTTAGGTGGAATGAGCATGTTTCCTACATTGAAAAGAAAGCTATACAGAAACTAGCATTTCTAAGACGTTGTTTGAGCAAATCTACCCCAGAATTAAACTTATTGCGTATAAAACTTTTATCTGCCCAATCCTTGAATATTCAAATGTGGTTTGGGACCCTCATAGCCAAGTAAATATTAAAACACTTGAAATAATTCAAATAAAAGCAATCCGATTTGTATATAATCGCTACAGCGCTCTGACGTCACCCAGTGAACTGTTAAAAAAGCTGACTTGGATACTTTGCAGGCAAGACGGCAACACGATCGATTGAAGTACATGTTCCTACTTTACCCCGACAAGTTACGCATAGACAAGCACGCGTACATAAAAACGGTTCACCGACGATCAACTCGTTCCGAGCATCCAAAAAAACTGAAGGAATATTCCTGTCAAACAAAAGCCTTTAAAAACACTTTTTTCCGCGCACTGTCTTTCTGCCGATCTGGTTAACTGCGAAACCATTCAGTCGTTCATGGAGAAACTTCAACACCAGCAACCCACTTGACTTTGATTTTTCTTTGCGCTTCGCCCTCTATTTTTCCACTGCGTATCCTGAACAGGCTTCTATTTATGTTCCACTTTTTATCACTTTTTTCATATCAATGCATTGTATTTTTGAAATGTTGCGATTTTTGAACCGTTATATGATATTTGTTTCTTAGTTCTGTATGAGCAAATGTTTGTCATCATAGTTTTCTTGTATGTGTACGCGTGAACCACTACAATTGTGTAAGTACTGGCAGTTTTACTTTGATGTACTAGTTCTTCAAGGTGTAAGCCCTACGTGACGTGTTTCCTTCCCTGTTGTATCTTCATATTTGTTTCCTTTTTTGTATCACCCACCCCTGCCTAGGGCCTCATGTGTGAGGCTGGCAATACCTTGGAAATAAATAAATAAAAAGCAGAAAACGGTTCGTCATTCCGCTAGCGCTGCTCTGAACTCGCCCTTGTGGCGTCAGGAAGATGACGTCCGCTGCGATGTTCCGTCCTGGTACCCCAGCACTTCCACCAAATGATATGTGAAGAAAGCAGACCCGCGGTTGCAGAGTCGGCGTATTCACAGTGATCGCAGAGGTTTCCCATGCGGACATAAGTCCCGTAACCTTCCTCCAATCTGAGAGAACTTCCTCGTTCTTTTTACCCCAACAATATGATCAACAAAAGTTAGCTGCTAGCCTGACTTCGTGTAACATATACATGTCACTACAACCTTTACACTGTTTCCGCAGTTCTGTGGAAGGGATATTTTTTCTGAATTCAAAGAAGAAGTTTTTACATCATATCAACTCTCATATTGCCGCAAGCCATGCTCCTCGGTTTCTTAATTTATGTGGTAACTTCCCGGCGTCTGGCCGTGCCCGTCCTTGTAGACGTTGATAGTAAAGAGCACATTTTCATTTTTTTGAAGCGCGCAAGCAATCTGTTATGTTTGGGAGAGAGTTTTTTTAATTCCTTACTAAAGCTGTACTAAAAGCCTTAAATCGCACTGGACAACAGGGAGCAAACGTAGTTTACCGCCCCGTTCAGGTACACCCACCCGCTCAGTCGACTGCTCCTTTGCTGCTTAAATTTTCGCCATTTTGAGTTCTTTGGAGAGCACAAGTTCACTTCAATAAATCTCATTCAACGAAAGGCCCTTGCGTTGTTCCTGGCTGCGTGACATCTGGTGGATGTGGGGTGTATATGAACTATCTATTCGCAGAAACTTGCCAGGAGAGCCCAACTCATGTCAGCCGCCGACAGCGAGGCCTTCAGCCGGAGTTTGACCTGCTTCCTGAGGCGGTGAAGAAAAAAGACCCAGCCATTACCCCTGAGCAATGCTGCCACCATTCCGAGAATTGGCTGGAACAGGTCGAACAGGTTTGGCTCTTTAAGCACTGGGACGACGAGGAGACGCTGAGACACGTGTTCTTGTACCTGGCGGATTCTGCTCTAACGTGGTTTGAACCATGAGAGCTCCATGGAGTCCTGGCAGAAATTCATAACACAGTTCCTTACGACCATTACTACGGTTTTGCGAAAGAAACGAACGAAAGTGTTGCTGCAGACGCGTACACAACACTTCGAAAAAGGTGGTGTTGTGTTCATTGAAGAGATAATACGGCTCTTCAGGCAATCTGATTCTGACACGGCTGAAGAAAAGAAGTTGCGTCTCTTGATGTGCAGCGTTAAGTAAGAATTGTTTGCGAGGCTTGTTCACGATCCGCCCAAAACCATTGCCGAATTCATGGTTGAGGACAGCGGTATTCAGAGGGTTCTGGAAATTCGGGCGAAGCAGTTCAACCGTCACTATTTTAACACGGCCAGAATGAAGTTCGCTGACAAGACGCGTATTACGACAGATACTTTACGTAAAACCATCCGTGCAGTGGTAATAGAGGAGCTGAGAAAACTATTCCCAATGATGCCGCAACTACAAGCCACTTCTTTATGCGTCATGATACGCGAGGAGCTCCGAAAAGTACTGGGGATGGCTACACAGATGAAACAACCCCATGAGTTGCAGGTTGTGGCATACGCCGCAGCTATCCGTCCACTTCGGCTGCCCCTACATCATCGCCAGGGGCCTTCGTACCATCGTTATTTGTCGCCTGCCCCCCCCCCCCCCTTTCACCCAACACATGACGCCTAGCAAGATCGACGTGTGGCAAACCCCCGACCGTTGGCCGCTGTGCTATCACTGCGGAGACGCTGGCCACATCTACTGTTGCTCTTCCTATAGCAACTTTGTCTGCCGGGCTTCTCCGTTGATGCATCACGCCCATTGCCCGGCATATGACCCGGTAAGATTGACGAGTACCTATCTTGAACCAGTCGTGCACCACAGTGCTTAAATCTTTCGCTGTCATTCCGTCCGTATGGATGAACAAGCTGCCGTGGCAATGTTGTCGTTGGGAGAGGAAGGTCCCCAGCTTTGCAAGGAAAAAAGAAAAGCAGCAGCTTCAAAAGGTGAAGTTGCACTGTGGCAAAAAGGTGAAAACCCTGCAAAGCTGTACTGCCGCAGCAAAGAACAATACTCACCACGCGCTCACAGGCCGACGCCCCGTGTGAACTCCGCCGTGATTTCCCAATGCAACGACAAGCGCTTGGCGTGTTGCCTACCCAACGTAAACAAGCCTGCAGTCAACAACAGGATGATAATTCGTGGATGCCGACCATCCACTCGCACCAGCCGTGATACAACGCGCTGGTGAACCCGAAACTCAAAAACGACTACGTCTGATGTACAGCTATTCATCGACGGCCTTTGTTAGTGGCACTAATCAAAACGGGGGCCGACTACTTTGTAATGAGCGAATCATTCGCGTCGAAACTGAAAGAATTTATGACGAGCTGGGCCAGTCCATGCATATCCACAGCGGGAGGCCCCCTTGTCACGCCTAGTGGGACCTGTACGTCGCGCACCACTCTAAATGGACACAACAGACACTGCTGCGTTTCTCATACTGCTTAACTGTTCCCGTGACGTGAATTTGGGCATAGACTCTCTGAGTGAGAACGGTTTACAAGGTAATACACTCAGTCTTGAATTTCGACCACTTGTCCCGCAAGCCTCATCCTGAAACTATCAGTCTGTATGATAAAGGAAACTACGAGGCAATAAATAACGAACTTGAAAATTTTTTTCCGGACTTCAAAGCAGACTTTTGGAACAGATCAGTAAAGGACAACTGGACGATATTCAAAAACAAAATATGCGAACTGGCAACAAAGTACATACCGAAAACCAAATTTCGCGCATCTTGTCAGAAACCATGGTTTACAAAAACCCTGAAAAAACTATGTAATAAAAAGAAACGATTATTTCGGGCTGCCAAGATAAAACCTATAGCTCAGAACTGGGATAAATACTACTCGGCCGAAAAAGCGTATTTCCTCGCCATACGCAGCGCAAAACACTCATTTTTTCACACAGATTTACCCAAGATTCTATCCAATAAACCCACGAAATTTTGGAAAATCATTAACCCCCAGGAATCCCACACGGTTACATTGAAAAATGAAGCTGGCAATGATATGAGTACCACTGACGTCGTTGAACTTTTCAATGCTGCCTTTTCTTCTGTTTTTACCAACGAAACCCACATACCGTTTCCTGCGTTACCGAATTATATCCAGTCTTTTATGCCGCCTATCACATTTATTCCATCATGTGTATTCTCTGTTATCGAAAAGTTGAAACTGTCTTCCTCAGCAGGTGTGGACGAAATCAATGCTAAAATTCTTAAAAACACGAAGTCTATTTCTTCAGTGATTTTGTCATTATTATTCTCACAGTCACTTCGTACAGGCATCTCACCAGACGACTGGAAGGTGGGGAAGGTCACTCCGCTCTTCAAATCAGGTAACAAAGACAGCCCCCTAAATTATCGCCCAATCTCTCTAACAAGCGTACCCTGTAAAATCATGGAACGCGTCATCTACACCCAAATCATTCACTTTCTTGATGCCAATAACTTCTTCCATCCTGCCCAGCACGGGTTCCGTAAGGGTTACTCTTGCGAAACCCAATTAGCTCTTTTTGTCCAGGATCTGCACACAAGTCTAGATACTAACCTGCCGACTGACGTAATATTCCTGGATTTCTCGAAAGCGTTTGACAAGGTACCCCATAAGCGACTGCTAATGAAACTTAGATCTTTAAATATACATCCCAATGTTTTAGCTTGGATTGAGGAATTTCTAACTAACCGCTCCCAGTTTGTTTCAATTGATGACGTGCCCTCTAACCCCCTTCCAGTAACATCAGGTGTCCCCCAAGGCTCCGTTCTTGGTCCCTTTCTCTTCTTAATTTAAATTAATGATTTAGCTTCTCATGTTTCCTCCAGTATCCGTTTGTTTGCTGACGACTGTGTAATCTATCACTCAATCACTAACCCGACAGATCAAACCGCTATTCAAGATGACCTTAGCCACGTGCAGGACTGGTGTGAAAGCTGGCTTATGAATCTTAACCCTAACAAATGTAAAGCAGTCTCTTTCCACCGCCGTAGCAACCCCTGTTTGTTCCCTTACTCAATCGCTAACGTCACCCTCGAACATGTGCAATCATATAAGTATCTCGGTGTCACCCTGTGCAATGATCTTAACTGGCGCCTGCATGTTACCAACATTATATCATCTGCAAACAAATCCCTAGGTTTTCTGAAACGTCACCTTCGGCACGCCCCGCAGGACGTCAAGTTACAGGCTTACAAATCCCTTATTCGCTCTAAATTGGAATATGCCTCTGCAATCTGGAACCCACACCAAGCATATCTCATCGATTCACTTGAGGCAGTTCAAAACCGTGCTACTAGGTTCATTCATTCTTCGTATTCGTATAATATTAGCGTATCATCCCTCAAAAAAGAATCTGCTGTTTTAAACCTTGACGTTCGCCGTCGCATTTCCAGCCTCTGCCTGTTTCAGAAAATTTTTCACAGCCCATTCCGTCATCCCTACATTGTTCCACCAGCCCGCCTATCTCACCGCACTAGACATCCACTTCAAGTTGCCCGTCCACGCATTACAACGACCACTTTTTCTATGTCCTTTTTTGTACGGACTGCAAACGACTGGAATGATCTTCCCCACGACGTCGTGGCCATTTCCTGTCCATCAACATTTTTCGACCAACTGTCTGCACATCTTTCGCAATGAAAATCCGTGTCAATAAAAAAATAACAGAACTTTATTTGTTAACCCACCCCTTATGTAATACCCCTCGGGGGTCTTTAAGAAAATAAAGTGAAGTGAAGTGAAGTGAAGTTTCATTATCAATTTGCAGGCCAAGTCGATCACTTTGATGAATATGCTGTAGCGCCCAACCCAAGTGCCAAGCAAGGTAAACCTCTGAGAGTCGATTACGACCACGTCAACGTGTCGCACCGAGCAAGTCTGATTATCGCCATATGTTCGGATTACAGCTTGCTTTTAGGCTGTGGTGTCTGTGTCGCAAGAAACAGTGTTTGCCTAAAACAAGGAACCTCTCAAGTTTTCATCACAAATTTCGCTGAGGAAATTCAGCATGTAAACAAGGGTGCTTCTGTTGCATGCTTCGAGAGAATTCAAGAAGGAAACGGCGTGATTGCCTTCGCTGAGTTTCAACCTGAATGGCACGACGCCTTTAAACCTGCTCACTGCTTTTATGCGAATCCGGCTCACAGCAAGAAAACCAGAAAAAGCTAAGGGCTTTGCTTCACTGCTACAGCTGATGCTTCTAGTCAACATCATTGCTACGCCAAAGGCCTCTTGCAGAGTACCAGATAATCACTGAAGATGGTTCGCATCCAACACGACAGTTTGATTACCGCGTGTCTGCCCATTAGCACGAAGTGATTCGGGCACAAGTTGAAGGCATGCTCACTGACGACATCATCTAACTGTCTAAAGGTCTCTGGGCTGCCCCAGTCATGCTAGTGAAGAAAAAGGACAGCACATTGAGGTTCTGCATCGACTAATAACCACTAAACAGAATCACAACAATACAAGTATATCCACTCCCGTGAATTAACGCCTTCGGCCATTTTAACCATGCCAAGTACTTCTCTTCGATGGATCTGACAACCGGGAACTGGCAAATCGAAGTAGGCGGAAAAAAACCATGAGAAGGTAGTGTTTGTAATGCTGGTCAGTCTTTGAGTTCAAAGCAATGCCGTTTGTACTGTGCACGGCGCCAGCAACGCGTCAGAAGTCATGTGTAACGAGGGCAAAAGGCACGGACATCGAGTGGCGAAAGGAAAAGGAGACGCGCTGTGAGCTCATGCTTGCATTTAGTTAGATCTTGCATTAAATAAATTTTTCGTTCATCGAGTTAGCTCCTGATCGTTCAACCCGCCATTTCTAGTGGTGGACGTTCTGGGATACATCCTGGAACGTCGCCCTGGAACTTCGCAGCCGGACACTCCAAAGACCTTCTGCAATGACTCATCGGGAGTCGTCTCAGGGCGCCACTCCAGGCCCCCACCCGTACCTGTCTTCTGCCCAGGCCTTCTCCTGCAGCGTGACCTACCATATTGGGTGGCACAGACGATCAAGATGTGGACAACTGAATTGCCGAGTACGAACTGGTGAGCGCGTTCAATAAGTAGAACGCAGCCGATTAGCTCACAAATGTGAACTTTTACGACTTGGCAAAACTATGTTACAGGAATCGTCAAAGTGATCTCAGTACCAGGTCGGAATCGGCGAAAACCCTCTCGGAAATGTTTGGCAGCACTGGTGTCCACCATCTTCGTGCTGAACAGCGCTTGCGTGGCAGAGTACAGAGAACTGATGAGACTTTTACAAGATACACCGAAAATGTACTCTTCCTCTGCGAGTTCGTCAAGTCGACTGTCGACGAGGCAGGCAAGATCAAGCATAATATGAAAGAAATCGATAGCTGTGCATTCCAGATGCTTGCTGCGAAGAGTCCCCAGATGGTCACCGAGGTGATTCAGCTCTGCCAGAGCTATGATAAGCTGCGTATGCAGCGCGCTTCCACACGTTTCACTGCTCAAGACACCGCGGATTTTCATCCCTTGACTTGTGCCATGACACCACCGACCACTATGCTTTGATGCCACTCATAAACCAATTCATGCGGGAGGAGGTCGCCTGCCAGCTATATATTTTTATGGAGAGGAAGTAAAGGAAGAGGAAAGACAGACTGAGCTAACAGGCACGCGAGTGTGCCAATCAGCCATTTCGACTCTTGCATGTGATTGTTCTTCACTAAATGCGTTTTGTACAGAAGTAACCGACCCCGAAACATATTAGTGAGAGGCGCTGTGTAACCATCAGGCAATGGAGCTCCACAGCAGACGCCGCATTGGTTTTGCAGCCATGGCCAATGCTGAGCCCTCCGCGTCGACGTCAGTGTCTCCGACGAACACGGCGTCACAACTATAGCACTCTGACACGCGGTTCCGAAAACACAGCGCAGTTTATCAATGCATCTGCGCCATTGTTCCAACTCCTTCTTCTTTCTCCACAGCAGACTACCCACTACTATCTTATGTCCCAAGTGTGTCGTGCCAGAAGAAGAAGAAAAGTATGCCACAGATAGGAATTAACGGCCGTTATACTAGCTATTCGTAAACTTCCTGCGACTCATTCGACAGCTGTGATAGTGACTGACTCGTATTCCGTGTGTTCATTCTTATCATCGTCGTCGACATCAGCAGTACTAGAGACTTTTAAATCATTAATCCCAGCAAACATTCGTCTAGTGCGAATGATATGGGTGCCAGGCCATCGTAGTATATTTATAAACAAGATGGCTGACAAACTTGCGCGAACATCTCTTGATCTTCCGATTGTGCCAATCATGCCTCCTACAGCTTATGTAACAGCAGCGAGGTTTAGAAAACTTTCCCTTCTTGAAGACTCATCAAAAACCATTATACCGAATCCAGATTTCTCGCACCTGCAATTCACATGGAATAATAAATGGTGTCCCACGCGTAAATTGGAAGTCTTGGTAACAAAATTACGTTGCCGTATACCACCTCTTAATTTCTACTTAAACAGGTCTGGTCTGGTGCCATCCCCTCTGTGCTCAAGCTGTAACGAACCTGAACATATCGACCATTTTCTTATCACATGTCACCGACTCAAAAATCAAAGAAAAAACTGCTTCGAAATTTTATTAAGAAAATTAGGAATACCACCTAATACTCCCAATATTTTGTCTTTTGGGGCCATTTCATTGGGACATAGCGACAGGAACATCTGCGGGGCTCTCTGCGAATTCATATATAACACAAGAAGATTACCTTGCTGAGTCAGCCATCAGCTCTCAAATTTTACTAGTCACACTACCACTTATTATTTAGCTGATACACTGCAATGATTCAACTTTCAGGAGAATTTCATATAACGATTCCACCACAGATATTCAACAAATTCTATTATTTCTCCCCCCCTCCCTTTCTTTTTTTTACATTGCGCCAAATTAATTTCACAGTCAAAACACAGTAATCATATTCCCCTAATCTAGAAAATCTATAGGTATTTACTTGCATTAACCACCGGCTTCTTGGCCAATCCCCCTTAGTGGGTGAGAGCCACAAAAGAAAGGAACAAGCAAGCAAGCAAGGTGCCCCGGCAGACAAGTGGCCATGGGCACTTGAAAAAAAAGATCAGACGGAGCTTGTCAGAATGGGTGCCGGCTTGATCCTTTCAGACTGTGTCTTCATGCCCATTACGCAGGAATGTAAAATGATGTACAGAGCACTTGATGACTAGGAAAGGACCGTCATAGTGAGGCTGAAGAGCACGGCGAGACGCATTGACACGAACAAAAACGTGTGAAGATGTGTGTAGGTTTGCCGACAGAAAAACGTCGTTCTTAGTGTGAGCTGAAGTTGGTGATGGGCGCAAGTTTTGCATGAAGATCCGCAGACGCTGGAAGCTGTGAAGGAACATAGATACGAGTGCAATATCGCACCGGAGCGTAACGTCGTAGTCGGGAAAGTTGACTTGTTTCAGTTGGAGGGAAGTAGAGGATCGGAGTCGTTGAAGCTCATCGTCTAATGCATGTGCCTCCGCGAGCGAGGACAATGAAAGGTCAGTGGTGCCTGTCGTGGCATTGATGGTAATACGACTGAGAGTGTCCGCTGCACTGTTAAAGCTGCCTTTTACATAACGTATGTCTGTGGTGAATTCGGCAATGAAAGCAAGGTGTCGAAGTTCTCTAGAAGTGTGCGTGGCACTGCAGGAACGTCAAGCCGAAACAAGGAGCTTGTGGGCGGTAAGAATGGCTAATTGTCGCCCTTCAAGGAAGTACCTCAAATGCTTCACCACAAGGTATTCCGCGAGGAGCTCCCGTGCGAAAGTACTATATCGGCGCTCAGTGTCTCGTAACTTGCAGGAAAAGAAGGAAATTGGAGCCCATGCACCATTGATCTATTGATGAAGAGCGGCCCCAACTGCTTCTGAAGAAGCGTGCGTGCACCATGAGGCTAGTGGGAGCCATTGGTGAAGGGTGGTGCGGGAGGGTGGCCTGGGCGAGCTTGGTCTTAACGGCGGCAAAAGCTTGATCCACGACCGTGTCCCAGAGAAGTGCGGCTCACTCGGCTTGCGAAGTCGAGAGTAGTGGTTTCAGGGGCTGCAGCAGTGTAGAGCTTGTAGAGATGAATTGGCGATAAAAATTGACGAGTTCGAGAAAACGCCATAGACTGCGTATGGACGTGGGAGGTGGGTACTCGAGAATAACTTGAACCTTGTAAGGCAGAGGAGTGATGCCATCTTTAGTAATCTGATGTCCGAGGAATGCTATCTCCGAGACTCCAAACTGACACTTTTCTACTTTGATGACAAGGTGGTAATCACGCAGTCGAGTGAAAAGCTGACGTAGATGTTCCTTGTGCGTTTCAGAGTCCTTGCTGGCAACAAGGAGATCGTTGATATAGGCGAAACAAAGCGGCAAGCCTCTTGTAACTTCGTCTATAAAACTCTGAAATGTCTGATTTGAGCTTCTCAAACCGAAAGGCATTCGTAAATACTCATAGAGCCCAAATGGGGTAATTGTTGCAGTTTTGGGAATGTCAGAAGGCTCAACGGGGATCAGGTGATAAGCTTTCACAAGATCAATCTTCGAGTATACAGTTCTGCGGGTTAAAAAGGCAGTACAGTCCTGAATATTGGTTAACGGGTATCGATCTGGAACCGTGACTGCATTGGGAGCCCGATAATCACCACAGGGCCGCCAGTCATTGTTATTCTTGGGAACCATGTGTCGCGCCGACGACCACGAGCTTGATGATGGACGAATGATTTGCAACTGTAACATACGCTCAAACTCGTTGCGAGCAATTCGATGTTTATCAGGGCCAAGTCGGCGAGGGCGGCAGTGAACCGGTGGGCCTGTGGTAACGATGCAGTGGGTCACAGTGTGCTTGGGGGTCTTATCCATGGGAGACTGCGTTGTAATCTCCGAAAACTCGTTGAGGAGAGCTGTATATGGTAACGTGGGTGGTTTCACGAAAGTGGGGTTTAGGGCCGTAGCGCGTGACAGAAAACCATTGACCGATAAGCCGGTGTAGCTATCCACCAGGCGACATTGGTTCATATCCACGAGCAGATGAAAATGCCTTAAGAAGTCGGCGTCTAAGATTGCATAGCGTACGTCTGATATCGAAAATAACCACTGCAGTTTCCTCTTAAGACCGAGATCAAGGGTCAGAGACTTCTGTCCGTTAGTTGCGATTACCGAAGAATTGATCGCTTGTAAAGGAGTTGACTTCTCGCGGAGACGCCGGTCAGTTTTGGACGCTGGAATTATGCTGACTTCTGCTCCAGTGTCCGCCAGCAAGCGCAGACCCATGGTTCTGTCGGTGATGTGGAAGAGGCGGCTTGATGCTTGGCCTTGATCGCCCGCCGCTGTTATTGACGATCGGCTAGAGTGTTTCCCATGCGCTATGAGCAAGGTGCCACACATCTGCGAGCCGCGGCAAAAAACGCCAGTGATAATAGCATGTGTACTGCGGTGAAAAGCATGGCTCAGACTAGTGCAGGGCCGTTGCGGAGCAGCCGACGTGAGAGATGGTCGATTTGGACGAGGCTGGTAATTTAAGTTGCAAATGCTCAGCGATTGCCGACGCAAGTTGGCGACTTCAGCTGCGAGACCTTTTACCGCTTCTCGAACGGAATCTGCTTCGGATATCGGAGAGGTGTGGGCAGTGTTTATGACTGCCGGAGAAACGTCCATTATGTCATCGGCCATTTCTGCCAGCTCCGACAGCGGCTTATACTGAGCTGGGACAAGAGCCATTCGCATGGTAGGTAGAAGACGCTGTAGAAACAACTCACGTAGTATGGATGTTTCGGAGCCGTCCGGCTGTTCCCAAGGCCGCTACTGCAGGTGACGTAGAAACTGTGTGGGACGGCTGTCCCTGAGCTCTTCGTTGCACAGAAGTTGCTGAATGCGCCGATGCTTAGGCGGAACGAGTCGGTGAAGAAGAGCCTGTTTGACTGCCGTATATGGAGTGTCACCAGGCGGGCCCAGAAGGATGTTCGCGTATTTCAGCCATTGCCTGTGGCGGCAGCGCTTCAACGAGGAGCTCATGCTTGCGAACTTCTGACATGATGCGATGAATGCGGAACTTGTTCTCGACTTGAATGAATCATAAGGAGGGATTGGCAAGCCACAGCTGTGGTAGCGTCATGGTAGTAGTACCTCCAACATCACCCAAAGAGGGTACATGGCCGGGTACAGTGGCAGTGGTACCAGGGCTGAGGGTGTCGAGATGCTCACGCTGCTCTGTAGAAAGTCGCGTTCGTAGTCCGGGTCACCAATAAATATAGTACTCTGAAACGTGGTTCCAAAACACAACGTGGTTTTTTAATTCATTTCCGCCATTGTTGTTGTTGTTGTTGTTGCCCCTTCGCACTGGCACATACCCACTATGGGGGATTGGCCATGAAATCTAGAAGTAGCCTATATGAGATCTACTAAAAGGTTTATCCTAAATGAAAAACTAATGATATAATAGAAAAGAATAATTAACTAGAAAAAGAATATTAAACTAAACAAATAATTGAAGATTGAATCAAGAAGAGTAAAGGTGAGGTAATACTACAGTGTAAGACAGAAATTTTGAGTAGACCAGACAATCGAGCTTATCTCACCCGGTCACAATCAAATGAATATGCAAATTTCATTCAAAATTAGACAAGTGTCGTCAGAAATATATTTAAGCAGGCATTATTATGACATGCGCTTTGATTCTCGAATGAAATTGCATACAGCATCGAATACGCTCCTGTGGCAATGTCCCAAGCTAAAGGCACCGAAACTTAGAACATTATCTGCAGTTAAATTTAATCCTACTGCGTGAAACGGAACAATTAAAAGTCTTTTCCTAATTAATGAATAGTTTTTACATGTTATAAAGTAATGCTCTATTGTTTCCGTTTCTTCACAAAATGGACACAGGGGGGATATCGCCAGACCAGCTCTGTGCAAGTAAAAGTTTAATGGAGGGACACGACATCGAAATTTGGTTAAAATAACTTCTAACTTTTTAGATTGACTCCACTGAGGTTTCCAGGGATATGTAAGGTGCTGATAGTCCGTATATTTAGTAATATTTTCCATCATATCCGTATAAATAGCCAATTTTCTATATCTGATCGACACTATGTGTTCCGATTCTGGTAGTACCGAGATCACAGGGCCATCAAGTGTGGCTCGAGATAGTGAATCGGCCATTTCATTCAACCGTATGCCACAGTGTCCCGGGACCCAGACTAACTTCAAGAACTTCACATGAGGTGGAACTAATGTTTGTAATGTCGCTAGAGCTCTTGATTGTTCTGAAGCTGTGAGAGTAGTACACAGCGAAAGAGAATCAGTAATTATCATTGCACTCTCTTCGTTTGAAGGAAGTTTTCGTAGCGCTAAAATAATAGCCAAGAGCTCAGCTTCGAAAACCGGAGTGAAGTCTGGTAGTCTTACCGAGAATGACCAACCGAGGTAATCTGAGACGATTCCTACTGCTGCCTTTTCTTTATTCACAGAAGCGTCTGTGGCTATTATGTTCTTTATTTCCGCATGAGCTATGTAATCTTCTAACCTGTCATTTAAGTAACTCGAAGATTGAAACTTAGATAGTGGGGGAAAAATTTCATCACATTCTATCGTAATATTGTGATTTAATGCTTTGGTTCCAATTACCGATCTGATATCCACCTTTATGCTTTCCAGTTTCTTTTGTACAAAAATAATCTGGGGAGTACGAAAGCGTGGCCAGTGAGCGAGGAAGAAGGCGTCGGGTTCACTAATAAAGGCATATGCAGACCGTCTCGCTGATAAGCCGTAAAATTTCAAGTATGTTTGTACAGTTAGGATACGGAATCGGCAAAGAATAGTTGGTATGCGAGCTTCCTGATATAGTACATTAATAGCGACATACCTGGGGAGTCGCAAACACAAACGTAACGCTTCTCGCTCTAATAGAACTAACGGTTTAATTTTGTACGTAGGGCCACCCGAAAATAATATACACCCAAATTCTAGTATTGGGCGCATGTACATTTTATATATCATTAATAAGGTGTGTCTACGTAACCCATATTTTCTGTTGCTCAACCTTCGCAATAAGCCTGATGCTCGTTGTGCCTTTGCCACGATATAGTCTATGTGAGGGCTCCAGTTAAGTTTCTCGTTATAAATAATGCCCAAATATTTGATAGCCTCTACTTGTGGAATCGGTTCCTGATTATAAAGTACTGAAATTTGAATAGAATCTGCTATAGGAAACACCAGGAGCGCACTTTTACTGATGTTTAGAGACAATGAAATTGAATGCAGCCAAATTTCAAGAGAATACATGTACTTTTGCAATTTTTGATGCAAAGAATAAATGTCACTGTCTGCAACGAAAAATGCAATGTCGTCTGCATAAATGTAGACAGTGATATCTCGTTCAATGGGAATTGAGCTCATCAACACATTTCCGCCATTGTTCCAACTCCTTCTTCTTTCTCCACAGCAGACTACCCACTACTAGCTCATGTCCCAAGTGTGTCGTGCCAGAAGAAGAAGAAAAGTATGCCACACAACTATACGTTTTCACGCCACTTAAGGATCCGGGTATATTCTGCGGGACCGATGGTGCCGACGTTGACGATTGGTTGGCCATGTTCGAACGAGTTTGTGTGCCGAACAGATGGAATCCTACACTTCAGTTGGCTAATGTGCTGTTTTGTTTGAGACGCACGGTGGAGGTGTGGTATAAAAACAAGGAAGAAGAACTCACAACCTGGGATCAATGCAAAGAGAAGATGCGAGAGGTGTTTGGCAAAACTGCCAGTCGTAAGATCGCCGCCAAAAAGGAATTAGCCTGCTGTGCCCAGTACCCTACGGAATCGTACCTCGTATAGATTCTGGACGTTCTAGCCCTCTGCTGAAAGGCAGAAAGTGACACAACAGAAGGTGTCAAGGCAGAGCGTGTCCTAAAAGGGATTGCCGACGACGCGTTTAATCTCCTGATGCGCAAGGGCTGCTCCACCGTGGACGCGATCATCAAACACTGTCGTCAGTTGGAGCAAGTAAACAGTCGCCGCATTCTGCAAACATTATCCCGACTTCCAAACACCGCTTCAACGTCGACTTGGGAGGACCAGCCCGCACCACGACGTCCGCACCGCCGGGAGAGCTGACACACATTGTTCGTCACGAACTGGAATCGATGGCGCCTTCGGCATTCTATTCGCACAGTACCGATACCACTCCTGTTACTGTTCCACTTGTTCAAGACATCGTGGGCCAGGAGCGCAAAAACATCGGAATGCATTCCGTGTGCCATGTCACCATGCGCACGACCAGCTAACGCCCTTTCGCGATGTCCTCCTAAAACCAAGGGCTTTCTCCACGCACTCGCAACCCGGCTGAGCGGCGAATTGCAGATGACCACGCCATATGCTTCAACTGCCACCGCGTTGGACATACTGCTCGTTACTGCCGCAACACGTGGTCCTCGGTACCTTGTGCAACTACCAAAATGGCCCATTTCGAGAGTACCGCCCGCACCATGTCACCAGCCATAGAGTCCCATGCCGTTGACAATTCTCGGAACAGCCGCTCGCCTTCACCACATGGGCACCAGTTTCGTTCAGCGCAAGTACGCCGCCCATCGTCCCGTTCGCCGCAGCCACGGTGCTTCTCGTTTCCCGTGGCTTCAGGCCGCATCGTCCCGGAAAACTTAGAAATGCAGCCCCCGGAGGTGGTGCTGCATTGAAGACTTCCGCAGCTAACCCTCTCTCCGTTCCTACCAGACTGAGTGTAATAGACGTTGAAGTAGACGGTGTACCTGTCCAAGCACTTCTACACACCGGCGCAAGTATTTTGTTCATTGGTTCAAGCCTACGCACACGTTTAAAGAAAGTTCTGACACCAGCAAGTGCACAAATGCTCCGTGAGGCTGATGGCGGCTCGCCGATGGTTCTCGGTCTGTGCACTGCCCGCTTAAGTATAAAGGACCACACTACTCCTGTCATTTAGCCGTGGTTGACCGCTGCCCTTATGACGTTATCCTAGGCCTGTACTTCTTGTCGAATCATTCTGCTCTTATCGATTGTGCTACTGGCGCCCTTCAGGTAGAGCTGCCTCAGATAGCCGCTGAACACCACACTGACCCGCCACGCCTGTGCTCTCTTCAGGATGTGCGACTGTCACCTTAGGCAGCCAACTACGTCATTTTGACCCCTCAGCCATAGGTTCCCGATGGTCAATATATTCTCCTTCCTCTCGCTGATGCCCTTTTAGAGTGCAACATCGCCGTTCCTCATATGCTTGTGACTGTCACTGACAACTGTACCTCACTCCCACTTTTCAATTTCAACTTTTGCCCTCAAGTGCTCCCTCGTGGCATGTTCTTGGCCAGCGTATCCAATGCTGACGAATTTGAAATAGCGCCTCTCACTACCGAAATTGATTTACTTCCGTCTCCTATAGCTAACAGCACCTGTTCTATGCCAAATTGTTTCTCAATGATTGCACCCGACCTCCATCCTGCGCAAGCCAACGCCATCCATCGCCGTCTGGCGTCGTATACCGCCATTTTTTATTTCGACGACAGACCTCTAGGGCAAACATCCACCGTTCAGCACCTTTTAAACAATGGTTACGCAAGTCCCATTCGCCGACGCCCCTATCGTGTCTCCCACATTGAGCGCAGAGTTATTCAAGCGGAAGTTAACAAAATGCTCAACAAAGGTCTCATAGAACCGTCCTTGGGCGTCCCCTGTCATCCTTGTGAAGAAAAAGGTCGGTACTTGGCGCTTCTGCGTTGACTATCACCACCTCAACAAGATCACGCGAAAAGACGGATACCCGCTAGCACGCATCGATTACGTGTTGGACTGCCTGCACGGCACTACATACTTCTCGTCTATTGATCTTCGGTCCGGCAACTGGCAGATTTCTGTCGATGAGATGGACCGTGAGAAGACGGCCTTCATTACACCGGATCGTTTATATCAGTTCAAGGTGACGCCTTTTGAACTATGAAACGCCCCTGCCACTCAAGGTGGATGATTGGGCCCGTTGGTGATACATGATCTAAGATCTAGGCCCTTGCCACATTCGAACGAATAAGGGACTATCTGTTGAGTGGTTATAAGTGATCTAGTTTTCTCTATTACCTAGTTGATGTTACAGTCTTTTCATGTACTTTCGTTAGCCACCTGACCCGTCTCGCTGCGATTCTCACAGTCTTCAGAACAGCTGGGCTACAGCTAAACTCCAAGAAATGTCAATTTGGCTGCCGTCAGATTATCATCCTGGGCCATCTTGTAAACGCCGATTGCGTCCAACCAGATCCCTAGAAGATCAACGCCATCCGTAGCTTTCCGGTGCCCTGTTCTATATCCGACGTCCTGAGCTTCATCGGCTTAAGTTCCTACTTTCCTCGCTTCGTGAAAAACTTCGCCGACGTCGGCAGGCTACTCACAGAATTGCTGAAAAAGGATACCACAATTTCATGGGGCCCTGAGCAGGCTCAAACGTTAACCACTCTGATCGGCTGCTTAACTACGCCCCCCCATACTTGCCCACTTTAATCCTTCTGCTGCCGCAGAAAATCGCACCTAATCCAGTGGTGACGGTATTGGCGCAGTTCTCGCTCAGTGGCACCATGGCAGACAGTGCGTGATAGCTTACGCCAGTCGCCTGCTTTTCCTCCCTGAGAGGAATTATTCCATCACCGAGAGAGAGTCTTTAGCTTTAGTTTGGCCCCCTCACCAAGTTTCGGTCATATTTTTATGGCCGCATGTTCTCCGTCATTACGGACCTCCACGCCCTCTGCTGGCTGACATCTCTGAAATACCCGACTCGACGTATGGGTCACTGGGATCTGAGGCTCCAAAAATTTTCGTTTAGCGTCAGCTACAAGTCTGTCCGTTTACGCAAGAACGCAGACTGTCTTTCTCGTCATCCGGTGAACCATCCTGATTTCGTTGCGACTGACCTGGAGAGCAGCGTAATGATATTTACTGACACCAGCAATATGCGCATTGAACAACGAAGGGATCAGTCAGTACGCACTATCATCGACGCCATTCAATCTGACAACCATGACGCTGAATCCCGTAGGTTCGTGCTGCATGACGGCATCCTATACCGCCGCAACGTCAGCACTGAAGGCCCTGAGCTTCTGCTTGTCATCTACCGTCATCTACGGCCTGCCATACTTTAACAACTTCACGACGCACCAACAGTGGGACACCTCGGTGTTTCCCACACATACGACCGCGTGTGACGTCGGTACTTCTGGCCAGGACTGTACCGCAGCGTGCGTCGATATGTTGCCACTTGCGACCTCTGCCAGCACCGGAAAAGATCTTCTTTGCTGCCAGCTGGATATCTCCAACCAATCGAAGTCCCCTCTGAACCATTTGATCGCGTGGAACTCGACCTTCTTGGTCCTTTTCCGATGACGACACTGGGAAGTGAATGGATCGCTGTCGCCACAGATTATGTGACCCGTTACGCGATAACGAAGGCCATGCCAACCAGTTGCGCCACTGACGTCGCAGATTTTCTTCTTCATGACGTCATCTTACACCACGGTGCACGCCGACAGCTGCTTACGGACCGCAGCCGCTTTTTCTTATCCAAAGTTGTCGACAACCTCCTTCAATCGTGTGCTACAGCGCGGAAGCTATCTACCGCCTACCACCCACAAACTAATGGCCTAACTGAACGTCTCAACCGCACGGTCACGGAGATGCTTTCGATGTACGTCTCCGAAGATCATCGTGACTGGGACACCACGTTGGCCTATGTAACTTTCGCATATAATTCATCTCGACATGATACCACGGGAGTCTTACATTTTTATCTTTTGTATAGTCGCGACCCCATGTTGTCATTTGAAACCACATTACCTCCCAAGCCATCTGCTTCCGAGTATGCTCGTGAAGCCAATCATCGGGCTCCCATGGCTTGTCAAGTGATCCAGTTTCGTCTCACCGGGTCACAGGCTATGCCGAAATCCCGCTACGACCATCGGAATCGTAATATAACGTTTGCCTAAGGTGACCGTGTGCTCCTCTAGTCACCGTGTCGCCGTGTAGGTCTCTTCGAAAAACGTTTTTCGCGATACACAGGACCGTATCTAGTCTTACGCCAAATTAGCGACGTCAACTACGAGATAGCACCATTGCCTTCCAATGCGTGAACAAGTTCGTCACTTGTTGATATTGTCCATGATTCGCGCATAAAACTACTTTTGTCGCATTTCTCCGGACTTACGCTGAGACGGTGGTCCAACGCACGGGGGTCCTGTTACGTAGATGAAGTAAAGGAAGAGGAAGGACAGAATCCGCTGACAGGCGCGCGAGTGTGCAATCAGCCATTGTGGCTTTTGCTTGTGGTTGTTCCTCTGTAAATGCGTTTTGTACAGAAGTCACCAACGCCGTAACAATATGCTGACAACTACCGAGCCGATGACACCTTTGTCGCCTTCGCTTCACCAGGTTCTTGAATCGCAAGTCGCCGAAGCGTTGCCGCCACCTCAATCTCCACCATGTCTTGCCGTGTTACTAACGTATGCAGCCGATGTTGCTCGGCTACGTGTTTTATTGTCTCCGGCTACCTGCGAAGCGACTCGCAACGTTTAATTGTCGACGCCACCTGCCCGCCCATTTACCATCCCGTCTACAGCTGTATGTGAAACAAGTCGGAACGTTTATATGACGCCGCCCCCAGCAAGACCGTTTACGGTACCTTATTAGGTGAACAGCGCTCCCCCCCCCCCGTCAGTCAAAGGCGCACGCCGGATAATCGACCAATATGTTTTTCATGTGGCATCACGGGCCACATAGCTCGTCACTGCCGCCGTCGCAGCTTCCCTTCTCGTGACATTGCAGGAGCCTTATATTACATGCCTAGTCAGCCATGATATTCCGTTTCTGCCAATCGACCTCCAGACGTACGTACCGGTCGCCGACCATATAGCTCAAGCCGTTCGCCTTCTCTTCGTCACCGAACAATTTTTCCAATGCTACGTCGCAGCAGCCCACCGGAAGGGAAAAACTGACGGGCGCAGTTCAGGAGGCAAGAACTGCGTTGGCAGCAAAAACTTTAAAACCTAACGGTTGTCTCTCGAACAAAATCGAACTCTATATTTATGGCATCAAGGTGTATAGACTTCTTGACACTGAAGCTGCCGTATATGTATTCGCGAGAAACTCTGCTGAAACTTGCAGAAAGTGACCACTCAACTTACCGACCTATGATTTGATTTGATGATTTGGGTTTATTTCCAACACAAAAAGTTGGGGGTTCCCCAGACAAAAAAGCTGTTTAAAAACAGCTTGAAGGGACCTGGGAGACCGCACATGCAGCAGCGAATAAGAAGTATAACTAACACGACATGATACAACTTATACAACTTGACAAGATATAATAGCATCGGTACATAGCAAAGTAAATATAAGGAGGTACAACAAAAATGCACAGATAGAGCGAAATGAATGTAACAGGGAAATGCATCAGAAATTAAAATGCACCCATATGACTAGGATAACTGCACATACCAAAAATGCAAACGTTTTAACATATAAAAAATGCAATGCAAGAACAGTGGTGCAGTGACAGTTAATGAGGTTATGATGTAACAGCTGCACAGTCATTTAATAGGAAAAGTCTTATTTGTTTTTTAAATCTATGGAATGGCATATCAAAATTTATTTGTGAAGATACACGATTTATTAGTGCAGGTATCTGATAAGTGAGGGCTGACCTTCCGTAGTTCGTACGTGTTCTTGGTATTAGTGTCTGTGTATTACGTAGTGGATAACGTCTTGACGTTGCATGTGCCATGTCTATGAGATCATGTTTCTGTATGTGCAGGAGGAGTTTATAATCGTATAACTTATCTTTGGCAACGGCTACGTCCAACCATATTCAGCCTCCAGCTTTGTTCACTGTGCGAGTCGTCATTCAAAGTGCAGTGTACGTCGTTTAGTTTGTAGTTTTATTTCGCTCTTCGCATGGTGTTATCCTTTGGTGGGACTTTCGTCAAACTTTGCTTCGGTCGACTATGCTCGTTCCGAACTCGCGTTATCTGAGTCATGCTATGACTTTGATCATGGCGCTTCGTGTAGAAGCTTTGCTGCTTCTGACGTTGACATAGCGTCTTTCTCAGCTGTTGTCCCGGTTTCGTATGCCTCTCCTCTGAAATCGCCTGTGTTGTTTATGCCATCGGTCACTTCTGCATGCTGCCAAAATTTCATGCTTCAGTTTGCCGTCATCTTTCTCCGCAACGGTCACGCTGCCATTTATGTGAGCGATTCGTCGAATAGCCCGTCATGCCTAAGAAGGGGAGAATGCCTGGGAAGTTGCAGACTGTACGAGTTCGTTCTTCTAGCTACGTGCTATCTCCGATTCTATGCTTTCGCTCCCAATTTGTGCTGTCCCCCCTACCAACGCGACAAATGATGTTCTGGACGTTTTCTCGGATGCCAACGGCTCCGAGCTTGCAGCAACTTAGTGTCAAGAGATCAAATTTCTTCTTTTCTGTTTTCGCTCTTCTCTCGATCGTGACCAGTCAGGCTTACTTATCCGAACCTCCACGGTCGTTCAACGTATTAACACCAGTCAACAAGCCCCGCTAGGACAGCGTCCGCACCGTGTGTCATCTGCTGAATGTCTTGTTATTGATGAACAATTGGACGACCTGTTGAAACGTGGCATCATTGAGCCCTCAAACAGCACCTGAGCTTCACTGGTAGTTCTTGTGAGGAAAATAAACGGATTCATCTGGTTTTGCGTTGACTACCACCGCCTCAGCAAGATAACGCACAAAGACGTAGACCCTCTGCCTAGCATCGATGATGCTTTGGAGTACCTACAAGAAGCAGAGTTCATTTGATCGTTAGATTTGCGCTCCAGCTACTGGCAGGTGCCAATGGCAGGGTATGACAGCCCGAAGACAGCCTTTGTAACACCGGATGGGCTAAATGAAGTCACCGTTATGTCCTTTGGCCTCTGCAAGAAAAAAGATAGGCGCTGTGATCGCAGGCTTGCATCCAGTTAGCCCTTGCACTTGATAAATCTCTCGTTCACTGAGGTAACTCCTGCTTGTTAAATCCCCGGATTCGCATGGATTTCATACTGGCTGGCCTAAAATGGCACGCCTGCTTAGTTTACCTTGATGATTTTGTCCTATTTTCCCGGAACTTCGACGAACACCTCGAGAGGTTGCAGTCTGTGCTCGAAGCAAACCGTAGTATGTCAGGATTAACGCTGAAACCAGAAAAGTGCCACTTCGCTTATGAGCAACTGAAGTTTCTGGGCCCCGTCGTCACCACCTAGGTAGTCCTGCTTAACCAAACGAAAACTACAGCGATTTCCAACTTTCCGAGGTCGAAGGACAAGAAAGGGGTGCGAAGACTCCTCAGACTTTAGGCGTAATACCAGTGCTTTGTCAAAAACTTCTCAAACAACAAAAACCGCTCACGCGCTTGGCGAATGACAATGTTCAATTCATCTGGGGTAAAACACAACAAAAGGCGCTTTGTAAACTTCAAAATTATCTGCAGAGCCGCCTGTACTCGCACATTTCAACGAGCAGGCCCAAAAGGAAAAGCATACAGACGCCTTTGACGTAGGCTTTGGTGCAGTTCCTGTCCAAAAGCTCAACGGCTGTGAAAGAGTAAGCGCTTGCGCCAGCCGATGCATATAAAAAAAGAACTATTCAGCCACACAAAAAGAGTGCCTTGAGTATTATGCGCTATTTCAAAGTTTGGCCCACAGGTCTATAGAGGCCTTTTAGGTGTTAACGGACCACCATGCGCTGTGTTGGCTCGCAAACTTGGAAGATTCGTCTTGACAACTGGGACGATAGAACCTGCGCCTGCAGGAATACGACGTCTGGCAGACAAAACTCAGACGCCGACTGCCTATCACATGCTTTAGTTGACCCGCAGTCAAAAGACTCCGACAAAGACGCCACGTTTCTCGTCATCGTCAGAGCAACCAAACTAGCCACTCAGCAGCGTATCGACCCAGATTTGAATGTCATGGTAGACTACCTAGAAAAGCGACTTTACCGCGCCTATGGCATTTAAGCGCCAGTCCACCACATTCTGTCGGAAAAATTTGATGCTCGTGAAAAATTTAGATCCTTCAACGCGGCGGAAATACCTGCTCGCAATACCGGCTGGACTCAAAGACGAAATCTTGCAAGCGTGCCACGGCGAACCGACATCAGGACACCTCGGCACGGCCCGTACAATCGGGAGCAACAAGCCAAAATACTACTAGATTGGTCTCGCGTACGACGTCACACATTACGTGAGGAGCTGCTGCGACTGCCAGTGCCGGAACACGCCACTGACTCGACTAGCCGGCCTCCCACAGCTAATTGCCGTGCCATCAAAGCCCTTCCAACAGCTTGTCATGGACCTTCTTTTTCCGTTCTCAACGTCACGAGCCGAGAAAAAGGGCATTGTCAAAGCAACAGATTGCATGAGGCTCTATGCAGAGACCGCCGTTCTTCCCAGGGGGACTGCAGAAGAAGTTACCAAATTTGTCGTCCACTAAGTAGTCCTGCGGCACGGTGCTCGTGAAGTCCTAATCAAAGACCGCAGATCTGCGTTCACTGCAGAGCTTGTGAAAGTAGTCTCGTGCTACAGCAACACAGATCACCGTAGGAGCCGCCCCGTACCACACCCAGGTGAATAGACTGAATGAACGCCTGAACAAGACAATTGCGGATTTGCTTTCTATGTACGTCGACTTTGAACATGAGACGTGAGATGCAGTATACCCTTATGTACGTTCGCGTACAACACTGCTACTCAAGAAATCACAAAGATAACGCCATTCCAGCTGCTCTACGGATGCCAGCCCAGAACGATGCTTGACGCGATGATGCCACACGACGTAGAAGACGACGACCTTGACGCGGATGTCCAGAAGTACCTGCAACGCGCGGAAGCTCGGCAGCTCGCTCGGGTGCGTACAACGAATTAGCACCTAGTGGATGAAGAATGCTTCAACTTACGACGACGAGACGCTGATTATCAGCCGAGAGATTTCGTAGGGGTTCAGAGTCCAATTCGACGTCGCGGACTCAGCGAAAAGCTCTTGCGACGGTACTTCTTAACATACAGAATTCAGCGATGCCTTGCTCAGCTTTTCTATGAGGTTGCGCCCAATGGTGACGTGGTTCGCCCCTAGCCCTACTATGCCAGATGATGAACTCTCTTGTATGGACTACCATTTTGATTCGACATCGGCTACTTGCCTTCCAGGACGGAAAATGATGCGGCAAGCCATGCCTTTCGGTTTGTTAATTTGTGCGTTAACCTTCCGGCATCTGGCACCACCCATCCTCATCAACGTTGAAAGAACACAATTTCATCTCTTCTTTTTTTGTAGCATGCAAGGTACCTTAATTTGATTGGGAGAGAGTTTTCTCCTTTCCATATTAGAGCTGTATTATCAACCTAAAAACCTGCTGGAAAACCGGGAGGGTGGCAACAACTTCATTTACTGAACCATGTAGACACACCCATGCCGCTGAGTCGACTGCTTCTTTGCCGCTTCATTTTTCGCCGTTTTCAGTTCTTTGGAGACCACTGGTTCGCTCAGATAAACCTCATTCAAGGAAAGTCCATTTCGTCGTTTCTATCTGCGTTTCAGTATCTAACCCTACCATCCTCCGCCATACCCCACACCTTGCCGCCGCGGATTCGACGAACCTCTTGCCGTTTACGCGCCACCTATAAAGATGCAAACCCTGGAGTGCCACAACCACCGTACTTGCCGAAAGCACACATTTTTAATTAGTTTATACAAGAGAAGATATAGTTAAGACATGGGATCCAGTGAGACAAGAACGAGACATTTTCAGATGAGTCACCTCTTCGATGTTTCTTTCCTACCGCAAAAAATAGCCCCGTATCTGTTTGTTTCACTGAAAATGTCGTCGAAAGACGATAATCTTGCGTTTGGAGAGAGTAAACAAAACGTTTATTTGGTGATCTGCGCGAGAAACTTGGTGAATGGTAATTTTAAGGCGCTGCGTTAGAGAGTCTTGATCCGTGTAGCGAAGGCGAACGAGCACATCGAGGCACATGAGACACAAGCGCTATCTGGCAGTTAGCTCCAAAAACAAAGGAAGGCGTGTGCACCTGTCTCGGAGGCGATAAAGTGTAGAACGCAAACTGACGAGCAGGTGCCCCCACAGTGTCTTCTTAGCAAAACGTTCGAACAACAGAAAAAGTTGCGTTTTTGTGCTTAGCGTTGCATTGTCAGCTCAGCGCGGTAAACGATATGGTGCTTAGAATTACTTGTGTATGGCTTTTCTAGTATAAAGGCATGCATAAAGAAAATTGACGTGTTTTATCGTGCTTCAGATATGCCCAATCATTGCTTTTAATTGACAATCGCACAAGCATGAACGCTGAAAGTTGAGCAATATTGGTGGGCACTGCTGATGGGGTCGGATTTTGATCATTTGAGGTATAGTTTTGGTGGACAAACAGACAATTATACAGACAGACAGACCAAATTTTTGCGTCGAAGTACTCCTAGAAAGGCTATTGTCTTTAAAATACTGCTGCATACATCACCTGATTCCTACTTGCACACTGCCAGAAAATAATGCGATCGAAGGAGCGCTTTCTGCAGCGTGTTTGGTTTCGTTCTTTTGGCTCACTTCAAATTCAACGAGTGCTGAAATAATTGCTTAGAGCTTACGACACAGAAGCACAATTGATCATGACCAATCTGTAGTGGAGTGCTCGATAAATTTAGATCGTTTGGTGCTCTTTAATGGGCGCCTAATTTTAAGTAAACAGGGGTTGCAGTCGTGCGCTGTAACCTGTCAACCACCATGGCGAATAAATTTGACAAAGAATTCTTAAGATGCAAAAGAAAAAGGTACGTGCCTTTGGTGATGGAGCAACAGCGCTGTCGTCCGTGAACTCCTGGGCAACGACGTGTCGATATGGTGTGTCATAGTCAACATCCAGAATAGTGGAGAACTTTCTCGGGAGGAAAATATCAAGCACGGCAATCGAGACTCCACATACTGCTGCGGCGGACCCTGTATGAAACACACAAAACAACATGATTGAAAGGTGGTATCACGCTAACTTCTTTTTACAACTTCATTGCTTCTCGTTTGCTGGGTGGCATCAAGATATATTTATAAAAGCATGCATTCGATAATCAACACAAAAAGTATTGCTCGAATGTCTTTCCTAAAGAATGTGTCCCGCTACTTTAAGAGGCTGAGCCGTCATGGCGAAGAGTCGGCGCACAAACTGGCACCAAATGATTCTGTTCAGCTCTAAACGTCCACTCTTATGAGGAGCTTGCTGCTGAGCACGACCGCGCTCCGCGAAGCGCTAGTCGATCCGTCACGGCTACGTATCGCAGCCAAGCGGTGCAGGCGTGCAATGACTCACACAATATAATTTGCGTCATGTGCTACAGCACTGGTGCGTGTCGCTCTGGCAGTACAGCAGAAGTAACGTGCTCCCTGCGCTTGCGCCGCTTGGCTTCAGCGCGTCAGCACCGGATGGACTTACACTTCATGTAGCATAGCCACGCTGCAAGTCCTATTGGTGTTTCTGTTTGCGCAGTAATAATTCATCCTTAATAATGCATCGTTGAATGAGGCATCGCAGAATTCCTCTTTCTCGTAAGCGATTCAGTGCGCGCTGGACAAAGGCTAGCTACCCACGATCTCGGAAACAAAATAGACGAATGTCAACTTCGGAGCAGCAACGGGTGAAGTACACAGAGGCGAAGAAGTCCACTCCTCTGCAAGGGACGTTTTAAAACTCAGCGTTGACCCCTCGATGAGCTCCAGCAACACGACCACGCATTGAAGAGCTAATCACGGAGGCCTTGAGCTTTGGTTGCTGCTTCACAGCACGTTTGCCAAATAGCATGACGAGAGAGGGAAACACTGAAAACGTTTAAAATCGAGCGTCCTAAATCGCGACCATGGGGCTTGCCTTGCAATTAGTCGCGCAAAAATAAGGAAGATGTGTTCACACTCGCGTTAGTGGCACAAGACAATGCAAGGACGGTGGAGCTAGTTTTCAGACTGGCAAGAAAAAAGGTGTCCTCCGAAGGCGCTGACACAACACGAGTCTGGAAGGAACACGCCACGTGAGTAGTGGCACGTATTTCTTCCGGAGATTTGTTGAGCATATAGTGTTGGGCATGTCAAGGTAACAGCACAAAAGACGAGGAAAACAGAGGCACACACTCAACAGCGCTTCCTCTGTTGTCCCTCTGTTATCGTCTTTCGCGCTGTTACCTTAGGATATGTTTAACCTTCTAGCCCACAAGTTGACCCTCCAGTGTTATTCATTTTTGCGGGAACATGCCGCCAACTAGTGTTATGAGATTTTGGCCGGATTATGTCACGCGCGCCTTGCATGTGCTTTAGGGTTGAAGCTCCTTAGGCCATGAATCGTTCTCTTCTCTATAGTAGTAGTAGTAGTAGTAATATTATTATTATTATTATTATTATTATTATTATTATTATTATTATTATTATTATTATTATTAGTAGTAGTAGTAGTAGTAGTAGTAGTATGTAGCCACCTCTAGTTTATAAGTTGCTCAATAGATGACATTGTGTGTATAGGTTCTTGAGAATGAAAAAAATTTAGGTGGTGCTAGTGGTTTTCACAGCATAACCGTTGAGTGCTTGACAATGATCGGGGAGAAGCGTCCGTCCATACGCCCGTGTGTCCGTTCGTTCGCCAGCCGTACATCCGTCCATGCTTCCGTTCGTCAATCCATTCGTGCTTTCATTCGTCCATCCATCCGTCTGAGCATCCGTCTTTCTATCTCTCAGTCCACACGTCTACCTGTGCTTCAGTTCATCCGTCAATGCGTTCGTCCGTGCTTCCGTCCTACCATCCGCTCGTACGTCCATGTGTCCATCCATTTGTCTGTCCGTCCATTTGCCCATCTGTCCTTACTTCTATTCGACTGTCCGTCCGTGCTTCCGCTCATGTGTCCTTCGTGCGTCCATGCCTTTTTGCGCCCATCCCTGCGTCCGAACGCATGGCTGGACGGATGGACGCTTCACACCGCTCATCATCTCTCGCTCTGTGGATATGCCGCTATTCTAATTGCGAAGCATTTCTTAGCGAACTTATCCGAGTTTGATTGTATCTATCTATCTATCTATCTATCTATCTATCTATCTATCTATCTATCTATCTATCTATCTATCTATCTATCTATCTATCTATCTATCTATCTATCTATCTATCTATCTATCTATCTATCTGTCTATCTATCTATGTATCTATCTATCTATCTATCTATCTATCTATCTATCTATCTATCTATCTATCTATCTATCTATCTATCTATCTATCTATCTATCTATCTATCTATCTATCTATCTATCTATCTATCTATCTATCTATCTATCTATCTATCTATCTATCTATCTATCTATCTATCTATCTATCTATCTAGCCACCTTTGACTTCTAGCTCTCCTGGACGTTTCGATAATAGAATAAATACACAAATATATGGCATAGCATAACTGAACGACGAGCATAACTGACTAGTCATAGCACTAAAATTATGACATAAATTTCATGAATGTCATGATTACATGTCGTGGTCTTGCTGCTATTGGGGTGGATTCATTCACACGACTAACTTGTGTGGTAACGACATGTCTGCATGGCAAAACATAAGGGACAGGCCCTGATGTGGAAATCAAGACGTGCATGTCAAATCATAACTATACGCCACGCTCGTGGTACGCTTTTGGTCATTCCGCTAGCTTCGTATTTACGAAACATATATTACGTGACACGAATGGATGAGGAAGATATTAGACTGGCACAAACATAATAATCATGAAGTGCGTGTCATGTAGAAACATGACTACATGCCACGCTCATGAAGCACTTGTGGCCGTTTCGCTAGATTCAAACATGATAAATTATGACAATAGTGTCATGTGAGAACATGTCTACACGCTACGCTACTAGTGCACTTTGGGCCATTTCGCTCGCTCCACATATACCAAATTTGGTATTACGTGACGTGAATGGATGACGAAGATATATGATAGTACAGACGTGACAAAAGTGTCTTCTAAAAAATGACTACATATGCAACGTTCATTACGTTGTCGCGGCCGTTTCGCTAGCTTCACATATACCAAATTTGATATTACCTGACGTGAGTGGACTATGAACACAAATGCCAGGCGAAAACTTGATATAGTCATGACACGGAAGTCATGTGCGGCCTAATTTGCGTCTGCCTCGTAACATTGTGCGGATTTTCATGTGACATAATAGCCTTCCTCATTCGTGCTTCGCATATCATGGATTTCCACTGTAGTGGGATCTGCTATATTGGTTTTATTACATTAAAACCGATGGAAACACTCTCCACTGAATTTTGTCGCCGGCGTCATCGTCACTCAAAGAAAAAAAATTTGAAAAAAGGCTATGGCGCGGACTTCAACCTGAGACCCTTGAGACGTGAGTGCGGGGTATTAGCCACTGAGGAGCTCGTCCTTCAACGGTCAAACGGCAAGGTATTCATGTCTACCGCTGGTGATGGGCATCTCAGGAGTGAACTATCGTGTTTTCAGCACTACCGTCAAGATGGCTCGATGAGCGCGTGGTGGCGCGGGTTTTTATCTCCTATGTGCACTTGGCCCCTCCGGGTAGAAAAGGTAGACGCTCGCTTACGCACCCTCATCTCGCGTTAGGGACGATCGTGCGTGTTGGCTAGCGTTGGGCTTTCACTAGAACGTTTTAGATGCGGAGCATCTAATACTCGAGGCTTGTAGTGCGGCGCCGTCCGCAAGCTTCCTCCTCCTCCTTCCACCATCTGTGCATCCCTTCCTCCTCTACACACCGCGCGCGCTTCACTCCTCCACCATCTGTACACCCTTACTCCTCTACACACCGCGTGCGCTTCTCCTCTTCACGAACATTCGCTAGGTGTATAATGTAGCGCGCATGCGCCGTCACGCTTCGAGAACATCGGCAGCTGACGCGCGCGCATGCACCGTCGCGCTTCGAGAACATCGGCAGCTGACGCGCGCGCATGCGCCGTTGCGCTTCTCCCCCTTCTCGAACATTCGACAGCTGACGCGCGCATGCACCGTCACCCACCATCTGCGCCGCGCGCGCTTCTTCCCTTCGAGAACATTCTACAATTCTGCTGATTCTCCAGTAAACGCGCATGCGCCGTCGCGCTTCGAGAACATTCAACAGCTGACAGTGCATGCGCCGTCACGCTGTATATATACTCAAGGTCGGCGCTCGCTCGCTCAGTTGCCGCTCGTCGGTTGGTTTGTACGGCGCGTCGACGTCGAAGGTCGCGGTGAAATTAATGCCAACGAATCCACAAACACAATGATCGACGTCCCTTCGACCAGCGCCGCCCTTTCGCATACGTGTGTACGTGTTCACTCATTTAATACCCCCTCCTACAACCACGTTAACCAATTTAGCCATCGACCCAAGTAAGTCGCAATTTAACACCCCATTTCACAACCATGTCAACCAATTTAGCCATCGACCCAAGTAAGTCGCATTTTAACACCCCGTTAACCAATTATATGCTCCGCATCCTCCTCAGTGTTCCCCCGAGGGAAGCTGCGGGCAATCTTTTTGTTTAGTTACCGGGCGCAGAAAGGTCGCTTCAGTTGTTGTACATGCTCCCTTCGCGGAAAGGGCGCGCTTTTCAGACGCAGCGAAGCAACAACTCAGACGCTTATTCGCGTTCATCTGTGTCTGTAAGCACGTTTTGGGCGTCATTTGTGCCTGAGAAACGCAGGGCACCTGTCCATCCACTTGCAATTTGGTGCATGACCTTCCAGTTTGTTGCTATCAGATTCAAAACTTTAAAAAGTTGTTACTTTTTTACGTAAAGTAACTAGTGTTAGGTGGCGTGTACGTCACGTGGCTAGTGTTGCACAATTTTACGTGGAATAATCACCATGCTATTGTAAACTTTGGATGCTATGCCATTCCAGAAACCTCTCAAATAAGAAGCGTAAATTCAAGGGCTCTTTTTCTTGGTTATACACAATATAGTGAAAACTAACGGACAATGTTCCTAAGTAAAGTGCAGAAGATGCTATTAGAAATAATTGTAACGTAAATTTCAACAAGGAAAGGTGGACAAAAAGACAACTTGCCGCCGGCAGGAACTAAACCTACGACTTTCGAATAGCGTATTCTATAGTCTACCACTGAGCTTCAGTGTCGTCATCCCCCCCCCCTCCCCTTCACTTGAAAGCGTGCATATGTGCTTGGCACGTACAAAGTCCCTGGGGCGCTAAACCACACTAAGCAAGCTGCGTCATTCAGTACACTGTCCCTTCCTCGTTTCTTTCCTTTTTGTCCTCGGACCACTTCTTTGTACCCTCGCTTCCCTGTCCAACTTGAGAAGCGCGCTATACTGATTTTTGGCTATATATTGCCAGAAGAATAGCACAGCCTCGTACAGCACATACTTGCCTTTTGTGCTTGATGCCTTTCACGATGCCGATAGTTTTCAGGTGGGCATGCGCTGAATTTTGTGAATATTAAGGATGTAAATCAAAACTATTGATCAGCGTCGAGACGAGAACAAACGCCGTTCATGGTTTCGGCTTCTTCCTCTTTTTCTCGCAGTGCTCACCTGCACACATTTATTCCTCCTTCCTTTTCTACATACTTCCGCCCCCCCCCCGTATAGCTGCACAGTTGGTCATCTTAAGTTTTTCATCTTGCGATTTCACTCTGCAAGCTCGGGCTATGCCATCTTAATCAGATTCAACGTCAGTGATTCGTCTTGGGGGCCAAGCACATTTACAGATGCTGGACTCCTCGATCTTCGCCACACCGTACACTCGTCCCTTCCACCGGATATATCGACAATCTCTCACTTTTTCACAATAATCTATGCTTTTGCTGCTATCACGTCAGACCGCCTGACTTTTGAGTGGCGTAGTCCTTGCTGGTCCTCTTCAGATAAGTATGCAATTCAACTGCACAGTAGGATCGAAAGTTGGGCTAGTTGGATAGGCATGGTATAACTGTCAGTTCAAGCGCACGAATAAACAGAAAGAAAGAGAGGACTCTTCCTTTCTGTTTATTCGTGCGCTTGAACTGACATTTATATCAACTGCACAGTCCCAGTTACTTTTTTCTTGGCTAAACATCGGCTATCTTCAATCAGTCAAGAATCAAGATGTGAATGCAGAATTGATCATGGTGCTCCGATCTGGTTTTAGGTTTAATCTTTTATTGGAGCAGCCGTTGAGGGCTGGTATGCTTTGATAGGGTGATGAAGCATGAAACATGGCTTGCAGTTGCATAGTAAGAGATTATTCTCTTCGAACTTCTTGATATGGCGCATAATAGGTTACCCGCTCTACAGCAGCATTTTCAGGTAACATTTCACAGTGACTTCATTTCATGCATTGCCGGACGACTGGGCGGAATTGCTCTAAGAAGGTTTTCATCCGTAGCCTTTTTACCAGTTTTTGTGGACGTGTCACCACGACATCGCCATTATTTTTGAGCAGCCGTTTCTGATCTTCCCTTGAAGTGAATACGTGTCTCCCCTTTTGCTCGTCAGTCGTCCCTTGGAAGTCCGCAATCCACTCGTGCAAGTGTGGTTCACGAAGATCTGCGATAGCTGTTGTTGTTGTTGTTGTTTCCCTGTGCAAATGGCTCGTACCAAAAGAAGGGGATTGGCCGATTATAAGGTGAATTTGCCCTGAACTTTCAGCAATGCGTCATTCCTACAAATTTTTTGTAAATTAAGTTTGATTTGAAATACAGATATCAAGTTTGCAGAAAAAAAAGAAAAATAGTGAGACAGTAGTTTAGCAAGAAAATCGTTTAGTCCCAGTGATGTATTCTTGAACGGCGAATAAAACATCCCTGTGACAGAAACCCAGTGTAGAGGCTCCAAATGAAAGAAGATCAGGTTGTGATAGTTGCAAGCCCAGTCATCGAAGAGGTGGTACTAGTATGCTTTGTCTGAATAAATCAAAACGGCGACAATGTAATAAAAAATGACTGATCGTTTCCTTTTGATTACAGTAAATGCACATAGGGGAATTCAATATGCCTGATCTATGCAAGTAAAAATCGAGGGAGGAAACGCGGCAACGAAACTTCGTGATGACAACTTCCATCATCCTTGAAATAGTCAGTTCACTGCGCCAGGGAAATAACAAGTGTTTGTACTCTGGAGAAGCCATCAGTGCAGGGTCAGATAAATTTTGCCTGATTTTAAGTGTGCGAAATCACGCCACCGTAATGTATACTGTATGAGGGAAAATAGGAATATTTGGTGTCGAAAGGGATGCCTTCGCAAGAGAATCTGCTGACAAGAGCGAACGCCGTTCGTGGTTTGAACTTCTTTCTCTTCTCTGGCAGTGCTCGCCTGCGCGAGTTTATTCCTCTTTTTATTACAAAGCACTTCCAGTGTTAAAAAAGACGCGATAAAACCACGCCAACAAAAAGAATGTGAATCCAGCGTTGTACCGAAATAACCACACTCACGCAATTGAGACCACGCTAACCACGCTCACCCAAAGCCTTCGGTATACATTATGGAGGTCATTAGCAAATCGACTCGGCGTCGACTGCACTAACAAAAAAATCAACTAACGAAGTCGTGCGCCTGCTCTGAAATTTTTAGGAGCCATGGGGTTGATTCTTGCGGTGTCCAATGCTTTCACTTGAGCAGAGCAGTTGCACCAAATAACAAAAAAACGTTCAGTAGTGACGTCAAGGCGCGCTTGACCACTTCGGTGCACCAAACCCTCCAGCACATTTCCAGCGTGGAAAACAACTAAGTAGATGAAACGTAGAGTAACAGGACTCTAAAACAAACTTACTTATAATGTACTTGGGAGCTAGTGGGTTGGCCATAATTACAATTCATATTTACGATTTCTCGCGGCTGCTTCAACCCTACTTCAAGGGCGAACGTGATCAGCGATTAGGCACGGCCTCAGAGATGTGTGTTGGATGTCTGGAGTCAGCATTCGTTGTGGTGAAACGCATTCCGTTTTTCTCATTTGTGTTGATAGTGGCGAAAGCTGTGTGAGGTCAAAATGACCTTGCGGAAGAAAGACTGGAACCAGGCGGCGCACTGTTTGCCAGCTCCCCCCTATCAGTGGAGGCCAAATGGGACATGTTCACACGCAAAGAACAGCTCCCCTGGTGTGCTTATAGGCTGCTGAGAGTTAATGTTTATTCTTCACCAGGATAAACCATGCGAGTTATGATGACACTACACATATAATTGGTGATTGATATGTGGGATTTAACGTTCCAAAACCACGATATCATTATGACAGACGCCGTAGTGGAGGCCTCCGCAAATTTTGACCACCAGTGGTTCTCCAACGTGCACACAAATCTGAACACACGGGCGTATAGCATTTTCACCTCCATCAAAAATGAAGCCGCTGCAGCAGGAATTCGATCCCGTGACCTGTGGGTCAGCAGCAGAGTACCTTAGTCACTACGCCACCTCGGTCGGACATCATTACAAGTACAGTCCTCGTGCATGTGATTCCGTGCACCGAGTGCAACGACATTGTATATCGGCGAGACAAAATACCTACCAGAACGACTGAAGCAACACGCCAACAATGTGCAGAAGCTTCACAAAGAGCGCAGCACAGTCGCCGAACTTGCTGAGACGTTTGATCACCGGATAAATTTTGAAGCGATGGCTATTTTTGAAAGCGAGCCGACTAGAGGAAAAGGTTATTACTCGAGTCGTGGGACACGCAGAGGAGAGCCCATAACATCAACCGCTTTTTCGGAATTCTTCCCCAGTGTATACACATGGCCTGCACTCCACGGCGGAACGAGAAAGAGAGAGGGGGTAATTATCCGCCCCTCGGGTGCTTTGAAGACACCGCTGCTACGTAGCCTCAGAGTCATCCCTGAGGAAGGAACCAAGTCGGTTTCGGAATGTCCGGTTTCTTCAAAACAGTAAGTTGGAGTCTAAATCATCTCTCCTCATTTCTCGTCTGTTTACACAACTGAACTGCCCATGCATCTTCCCCTATATTCTGTTCACGTGATGCATCCATTGTCTGGTATTAATTTTTCACCTGCCGGTATATCTACACTCAGTCACAGCTATAATTTATCCTCATAAGCCAGTGTTGATTGAATCACCAGAAAGCTACGAAAAAAAACACCAAGTGCATATCTGCCACGTACCTAACCCTGTTGTTCTCGTAATCGTGATTATCAGGCTCCCTTTCAGACGAGTGGAAAAAGAGCAAGGTCATACCAGTCTTGAAGTCAGGCAACCGTGGATCTCCACTGAAATATCGCCTCATATCCATCATTAGTACTCCTTGCAAAATCATGACACATGTCATATTTCCACGCCTCATGAGTTTTATCAACAGCAATAACTTTTTTTCGTTTTGCAAGGCATGATTTCTGTAAGAATATGTCATGCGACTTGCAACTAGCCTCATTTTGTGCAAGATCTCAACTCAAACGCTGATCCTAACATTGTAACCGACGTCATTTTTCTGAACCTTGCGAAAAAATTTGGCAAAGAGCCACAATAAATATTATACAAAAATCTTTGCGCTTAATCTTGCACCCTAACATTGACTTGTATTTGGGGTTCAACGTCCCAAAACCTCCATATGATTATGAAGAATGCCACAGTGAAGGGCTCTGAAAATTTTGACTGCTTGGGGTTTTTTGACGTGCAACAAAATCTGAGCACGCGCGCCTACAGAATTTTCGCCTCTATAGAAAGTGCATTGCAATTATGGGCTCAAGTTGAAAGTCTGGAGTCAGTACGAAGAAGTATCGAAAAAGAGTCTATGATGGACGTGAAGTTGAAGATGAACTAGTGAACGTGCGAGTGTAAACAGCTGAAGCTATGAATTTCTTTCATGTTATTGGTCGCAGGAACTCAGCGTTGACTTGTAGTTTCATCAGATCAAGGAGCACACCATCTTTAGACACGACATGGCCAAGAATGACTAGGTTCTAAGCACCAAATCGACACTTCAAGTTTAACGGGAGGCTAGCGTTGGCGATGCACGTCAGAACGCATTCAAGTCGAAGTGGATGGTATGTAAAGTTCAAATAAATTGTGAGAATGCTATCGGAAGAAGGAAGTACTGTTATTTGAGTCTGCTCAGGATGTTATTCACCATTGTTTCAAATGTTGCAAGCACGTTGCAGAGGCTGAATGGCAGGATGGTGTACTCATATTGGCCGTCAGGGGTGACGAAGACAGTCTTCGGTAAGTCTACCTTAGTCACTGAGGCCTGCCAGTATCCGGACCTTAAGTCGATGAACGAGACGAATTCAGTGCCCTGGAGGGAGTATAGCATGTCGTGAATGCATGGGAGAGTATAAACACCTTTACTGGTATAGCTGTTGGGTCGACAGTAGTCTACACAAAACCGAACTGTGCCATTTGTCATCATTACGAAAGCTACAAGCGACGCTCAGGAACTGTCCAAAGGTTGCCCGATTCCGCCCATCAGCACTCTCCTAACTGTTCATCGATGACGCCGTGATCCGTGGCGGACACACGATGTGACTGTTGGTGCAATAATACGTACGTGCTCACCGGTGTTGATGTGGCGGGAAACTGGAAGTGTGGCCTAAACTAACTTGTTGTAGATCAAATATAGTACAAAAGTGGTTAAGGATGTCGACAATCTGGGCGTGGTCTCGTGCAGCGCAGCTGAGTTTGATGCATCGTGGAAACATTACAAGACGGCTCAGCGGGAGCAGCATCAATGTTCATGGCTTCAAACTGTAGAGCAGGCGCACTGTAGATAAAGCTTGAGTCACGTTCATCAGCATAATCGAAACACTCGTCAAGGTGCAGCATACCAGAATAAGGAAACATGTTATCAATACAAGGTGCTCTGGCAGCCAGTCGCGTAGTAAGGGCCAATCAAGCAAAAAAAATATGTGGATGGCCCCTAGCAAGCTTCGACAGCGTAAAAAGAACTGTTGAGTAGTAAAATGCTAAGTAGGATACGGGTACCAAAGTGGAAGATAAAAGGGGAACGTCTGTATCGGTGGCGACTGCAACTCGACCACAGGTGTCGGAGGAATCTTCAAAAATGTGGCCTCTGAGTGAGCAAGTGAAAGCTAAGCCCGGTGCAGTCAATAACTGCGTAACGAATCGACAGGGCGTTTCACTCTAAAATATCATGGCATGAGATAGCAGCGAAGCAGGACGACAAACTCGATGTAATACAGTGCGTTGCCTATAAACACACGGACGATGCACGCTCCCAATGGGTGAATGGGCTCGGTGCTTGCTGTACGTAGCCAAAGCGCAGGAAACGGCATCGTGACTTTTTTAAGCATGATGTAACTGTATTTTAAGCAAAGAAAGAAACATAACTAAACTCGGGACAAGCGCTTTGTCAGAACCAAACGTGTTTTAGGACAGAGAAGAATATATAAACAGGCAATTAATATCAACGCATGCGTGGGAAGGCAAAAGGTACAACCGTGGCAACTCGAGGAAAGTCAGTAAAGAAATAGAAATATTAACCAGAAACGTAGTATCAAAAAAGCAAACTCCTTATCGTGCAGCAACACAATATATACGTGGGCTGATGCATAGTTCTGCTCTTTTTTTTTGTTAAAAGCTTCCGTCAACTCAGGAGTTGATTAATATTTATGACGAAAAATAACTTCTGTGTCCTGCAGAACAAGATCGCAGCCACACTCTGCAATAAACCGCGAGATGCGATGCTCCTGAGCCTTTCAATGATGAATCGTGCCCTCTAAGACTAACATTGATGCGCCATCCCGACTCTTATGAATATATATTCCCAAAAATAAAAAAAATCACGTAAACGACGCCCAACGCACTGTCCGCGACCTTTTGCTGTGTATCATATGACATTGCAGAAACTTTCTGCGCATGTGCGAACAAATGGACAGCAGTTTATTTTTGGCTGTTGACCGAATGCTCACGACTCTGGAGTGGTAGAAGGTGACGAAGTTGAGCTTATGCACTTCATTTCGTATCCGCAACTCTAAGATGGCATGATCTTATTGGCGTAACATACATGAACAGAATACTACACGCGACGCCTAGGAAATAGTGCTCTGTCCAGGATCGTAAAGCATAGTATAGCACGGAAGGGATTGTCCGCTTTCAAATTTCTAGGTTGCGAAATACTCCGCAGCTCCACTAAATGTCGAGACGTTATGGAACACCATGTTCTCAGGTGGTAGAGCCTAGCAAGAGAGGTGGCTCATAAACAACAATAAAAAGAACCTTTTACGACAAAACCACCGGTTTCTACTCACCACCCGTTATTTTCAACTCATGGGAAATTTCTTGGGATATATGGTGCTGGCCACGTGCCCTTAAGCACAGGATTCCTTGACAAGCCTCATCAAGAAGACACATTTTGGCAGACATCAGCTCAACAATACTCTTCTAAATAGGGTATTTTCACCGGAAACTGCAATTTTTTACCTAATATTTAGCTGATGTTTACGTTGAAATTTATTGCAAAACCTTTTTCTTTGTTTGTCTCACATAGGTTTTGACTATAGCAACGATTCTATAGCATCACCACAACGGAAGACAACGCTAGTGATAAGGAGCTTCACCTTTCAAATCGCGTCCAGGCTACAAGGACGAAAGGACACAATAGCGTTTCCCTCTAGTTCAACTGTGGTTTTCACTTTCACATTAACATGTAACGGCATGGTGACATAATTCAATAGCTGCGTCCAATATAAGACGCCCTTCTGGATTTCACGCTTCTTTCTGTGATTACACTCTCACCGTTAACAACTACCACAATGGTTTGGTTAGTTATAGATCAAAGACTCTAGTCGTCCGAATGGGGATGTACTTACTACAAAGTGTCAACGTCGGTACCTCTAGGAAAAGCTTCGCTAAAGCTGCAGAACCAAAATATACATTGTACAAGCTCTTCTATATCAATGTACAGTAAACATTCAATTAATTCGGTACGGGTGTGCATTACTTTCGTGTTGTAGGCACCACAAATTGACAATAGGGAGCTCTGCCTCATCCCAAGATTTCTAGCATTGGCCGTAAATGGAACGCAGAAATACGAAAAAGCGCATGCATGCCCGAGTAAACCAGCTACAATTTGCCCAGTCGTGCAGTAAGGAATACGTGCGCGTCACGCTCCATTTTGCTGTTTTGATTCACTAGGCTTTGCGTTCTGGCGCTGCACTAAGATTGAGAAACTCCACTCCACGGTGCTATAGGCACCATTCAGTCGAGCTTTCCCGTCTGACTATAGCACCAGAACAGATAGCCTAGCGGATATAAAATGCAACCTTTAGACGCCGTGGGTGGAAATGGAACGTGACACACGCATCTCGCGTCCTGCATCTGTCTGTGAATTGTGGCCGGGATACCTTGGGGACGCGAGCACGCGTTTACTTTCTGCATGCCCCTGACGGTGAATGTCAAAGACTTTGAGATGGCGCAACGTGAGCAACGCCGCTCCCAATGGTCAGTGTGTTGTGCCTGTACCAGATACGGAATGACAAACCATGTTTTTAGGGGTGAAGCTCCTTATAGCGGCACGCTTTCGTCCCTCGTAGTCGTAGTAGTGTTCGTAGTGTGTAACCAGTCTTACATTTTGACCTCCAAGGTGGTGCAGGTGAGAGATTTTTTTTGTGCGTTGTTGAACAATAAAAAAACTTGCAGCATGCGCGTTAATTAAAGCCGAATTCTTCTCTCATTACCTCTTGGCAGCCATTGGCATGTACATTTAGCACTATCTGACAAGAAAGGGTTGCCACGTTATACTCGCTGGGCATAACCTCCTTGGTTTTAGAAAGGCTTAGCGAGTGTTGGGCCGCAGTGCCATGAATACAGTGAACTAGTATATACCATGAACTCGAGGAGGTTAAAGGTAAGAAGTAGACACGAAGCGCAAGCCGTAAGAAAGTGTGCGTGTGTCACCTCTCGTTTAGTCCTTGGAATGTCCGCTGGATGGCGGTGCATATGCGGAATATATGATGAAAAGATACGAGATGGTGGTACTTGGAGTGTTGAATAGATGAACGAACGGACACACAGACAGATAGATGCATGGACGGACTCAGGGGTGGCTGCACTAATGGATGGACGCATGGACGAACGCAGGGGCGGATGCATGGACGAACGCAGGGACGGACGCACAGATGGACGTGCAGACGCACGAACAGACGCATGCACGGACAGGCGAATGGACGCTCGGACGGTCACACAGACGGACGCATGGACGGACAAAAACAAGAACGAATGGACGGACAGATGCTTCACCCCACTGTCCATCATTCACTCCGTGGATATGCTGCCATTTTTTTACAGTCTCACGCTCGTCGAAGGCTAACGAAGATCGCTTTTTTAACGAGACATCCTTCAGAGATGGTGACATATGACTGTATTCGGAAATGCTCCTTGAGTTGAACTTGACTTGAAACCGCCTTTACTGCAGCGCGTTTGAAACGCATCTGTGCGTTTGTACTACCTTGGCATCGCCTAAAGACAGCACGTTTAAAACGCGTTTGTGCTGCTGTTAAGGCGGTAGAATGTCAAGTTGAAGTCAAGGAGCGTTTCTGAATGCGGGGGATAGAATCACTGAACAGTGAAGATGCTGTGATAAAGCCCGAATGAAATGTATCGTCCTCAAGAACCTCAGTATGAGCGCCTTTCTAGAACTAAGACTGGTAGATACATCCTGGAGAAATTAGGCATCACTTACCACACACAGTGTGGCACCAAATGCGACATTCTTCATGACGTCCGGGCAAAAGCTCACAGTGCCTCCGTTACCTAAAAACATGCATCCCGTGCACAACGCATGTAGAAGGCTGAGCAGAGCCAAGACGATGGCAAGGAGCTTCGGAACAACAAAGAAGCACTCTTCGTAGGTGCTGCTTGTTATAAACACAGAAGCTGCATCGTCGTGGCAGTAGTTAACAACAAGAAACAACGCAGCGCCAGTCTGACAACACACACGAGACGCGTTGAAAGGGCGGAAAAGATAGCTATAGTTTTGGCCATATCACAAACTGACGCATGTTATATAACTGTCACAAACGAGCGCTCAGAATGGGAGATCTTCGCCGAGTTCTGGCGGCGGTGACAGTGCCGGGCGCCGGAAGGGCGCCTCAAGGTAAACGATAAAGAAAAAAAAGCGTCCAGACTTCCCGGGCGCGCCGTCTTTCCCCCTCAGAAGCGTAGTTTCGCCGACCAACATCCTCACATCGGCCGCCGAGTAAGCCTTGGAAAGATCTCGAATGAAAGGGGCGAGGTGATGCAGAGTTGCGTCCCGTGTCACAGACGGCTCTTGATACGTCTCGCCCTTTCCCCAGCCTTGGCTGTGCATCGCGCTGACAAAACGATTAGAATTTTCTGGAATCCAGTGCGAAAGGTATTTAAGCGAGCAGTGGAGAAGGGAGATCAGGGGAAGAGGAAAGTTGGCGCCTATGTGCATAGGCAGGAGATGAATGTTTTACGCAAGTGCGCGTAGGATCATTCCGCCGCGTCGGTGAAGGCTTCTGTCCTAGTAACAAAGCAGGTAATGAATAGGATTTCCACCTTAATTTTGAAGGCTTGTGCTACAAGCTGAAGAGTGTGTCTACCGCCAGAAAGCGAATACGCGCCCTGCAATCGCAACGCGTGGGAAGCCGACGTGTTATCGCCGAAGAAGTTTGATGCTCGGAGAGCGGCTAACTTAGACGCGATGTTTGCAGGAAGAGAAACTTCGGGGGCAGCGGATCGACAACTGCGCTGGACTTTGAGTGAGTGATTCTTGGGAGAGTATCATTCAGACTTTGTTACAAGGACTTTTGACTGAATAAGTTTTGGAACTCTTAAGTCTCTAAGTGTCTTGATTGTTGGATGCATGGGATTGCATTGTAGTGCATATTGTTCTTTGTGTCCGTTGTTTCGAGTGTAGCTGTTTATACTGTGTAGTACGTTGTTTGATTGGTGACATATTGTTTTAAACTATTGCCGAGTGTGCATATTTGTGTATCGGTTGATCTGCCATACTTGAGAAAATCAATTTGTTTTGTTTATCAACTCTTGGCTCTGACTTGATTTTTGGGCTGCAGCCAGCGTCCGCTGGCGCGCCAGATAAGACCACTTCTAAATTGTCAACGCTTTCGTGCTGCAGTTCGAGGGCCGATACATCGGCCCTTGAGATTAGCCCGGCGATTGCCTCCATAATTAACGGGACCTGTGACAATAATAAGCGATTCACAAGCAGCTGTACGCAACTTTGTAAATGGCGGAATCTCCCCGGAAGCGCATGCTTATTCTTAGAACAAGTAAAACCAACCAAGACGATAGATGCGTTTGCATTCTGTGGTTTCCAGCTCACATACCCGACACAACGGGAGATATCATCCCTAACGAGGTAGCACACAACGTCGCTCGACGACTCCTTTTACGGGCAAGACAAATTTTGATCCCTTGTCAGAATTGCCCCGCCGCGGTGGTCTAGTGGCTAAGGTACTCGGCTGCTGACCCGTAGGTCGCGGGTTCGATTCCCGGCGTCGGCGGCTGCATTTCCGATGGAGGCGGAAATGTTGTAGGCCCGTGTACTCAGATTTGGGCGCACGTTAAAGAACCCCAGGTGGTCAAAATTTCCGGAGCCCTCCACTACGGCGTCTCTCATAATCAAATGGTGGTTTTGGGACGTTAAACCCCACAAATCAATCAATCAATCCCTTGTCAGAATTTCCAAATATGTGTGAGTGGGAAAACCGAATGACAACAGTAAATGAAATTAATAAACATTACAGTTTACCGAGGTGTGTTCACCCCCTCCTCACCTAAACTCAACCGGGCACAGTCTGTCCGATGAGGACAATTACAAACCAGATCCTATAGAAATCCAGTGCTACTACATGCTATGTATTCAGATATATACGCGATCACTCAATGGAAATACCGACAGGCACGAGCTTCCTTAGAACATATACTGTAGGCATCTATTATGCGCTTCATCCTCATCTGAACAGCAGTCAATCATCATCATAGGTTCTGGCTGACAATCATCATCGGCTTGGCACGAGCGCTTCTTTGTCGGGTCCGTTGCGCTTGTTCGCTCCCGAGTTCACGGCCAATAAACCTCACTACAACCGAGACGTCATACGTGGTGGAGGTGGATTGACGTTCCCAGTACCTCTACTTACAACGCCTACTCGCTGGAGCTCCGTTCAGGCCGCCGCTTGGACCCTCAGTCCGCCAACATGTCTCAGAGTGAGTGGGTGGATGCCCTTTCGGCTCCCGTCTCTGCGCCGCAAGCCGTCACTGCGCCGCAAGCCCCTCCTCTTTACATCGTAAACCACCAGCGTGACCCTCCGATCTTCGCTGGTCTCCGCGGCGAAGATGTGGAGGACTGGCTCGATAACTACGAGCGGGTAAGCGCAACTAATCACTGGGACGACTCTAACAAGCTCCGCCGAGTATCGATTTATCTCACGGGCGTTGCCAAGACATGGTTCTTGAACTATGAGATCGACCTCACCGACTGGCCTGCCTTCAAGCAGCAGCTTCGCCAAGTATTCGGCACGCCAGCCGTTCGATCCGCTCTAGCGAGGAGAGCCCTAGATACTCGCCAATAACATCCCGGCGAGTCATACACATCTTATATCGAGGATGTCCTTGCGCTTTGCCGGCGCGTCAATTCTTCGATGTCCGAGTCGGACAAACTGCGCCACATCCTGAAGGGCATCGGAAGCATTGCCTACAATGCCCTTGTTGCCCAGAATCCTTCTACTGTCACGGACGTCGTCTCTACGTGTCAGCGTCTCGACGAACTTGATTCTGTTCGCCTTCAGTCGGGCAATAGTGAACACCGTACCGCAGACCGGGACCTGCGTGACATGATACGGGAGATCATACGAGAAGAACTTCAATCAATGGGTATCTCACAACCTTCTCCATCTGTCACACAGCCTTCAAGCATGGCCCTCCGTGACATCGTAAGGGAGGAACTAACATCATTCACCGGTCCAGCCTACGTCCAGCCACCTCCGTCTAGCCCTCCAACGTACGCGCAAGTTGCGGCCGCGCCTCCTCGCAACGTAAACTCTACTTCACCGCTGCCATCATTCACGCCGGTTGCTGCTGCACCACCGGTCCACTTCCGGCCTATCCCACCCGAACCTACGTCAGTCCACTTGAGTGCGCTATCTCCCGGTGTGCCGAACGCCCCCTACTACCCGCCTTGGCGTCCGCCTCGCCCAACATGCTTTTACTGTGGATATCGTGGCCATATATCGCGCTTCTGCCGCAAGCGCCAGCAGGACGAGCGTCGCGGGTACGACATGCGCGAACGGGACTTTTCCAGAGGGGACTCTTACGCTCGGAGTTATTCATCTGGACAGCAGCGGTCTCCATCTCCGCCCGCGTCGACTGAGACGCGGAACACTTACCGTTCAAGCCGACGCCGATCACCTTCGCCCTTCCGTCGCTCCTCCTCTCCTCTTCGGCCAGCCTCGTTCACTACTGATAACCGGTCGGAAAACTAAATGATGCAGTTTTCGGAGGAGAAACTGCATGTAACAGTAGGACTCATATTCCTCCAGCACGCCCGTTCAACATGGTTTCTGTTACGGTGGAAGGAGTTCTCGTGGACGCTTTGGTGGACACCGGTGCTACAGTTTCTGTGATTAGGTATCATTTGTGCAAACGCCTGAAGAAAGTAATGACACCGTATAATGGACCCAATCTTGTCGAAGCCCAGGGGAACGCTATCCGCCCTTTTGCTCTTTGTACTGCTCGTGTGTTTATTGATGAAATTTTGCATTACATCGAGTTCACTGTGCTTACCCGGTGCTCTCACCAGCTAATTCTAGGGTGGGACTTCCTATCTTCTTCTTCAGCCGCTATATGTTGTGGTGAACGGATTCTGCACCTAACTAATACGGACTCCATGTTCGACGAAGGCGTCTACAAGCCTCTACGCCTGTTCGCTCGCGAAGATCTCGAACTACCGCCACACCAAGAACGAATTGTGACCCTGATCTCTAAGGACATCGACCACGGTGACGTCTTGGTGTCCCCTTCGTCGACTTGCGTCGCAAAAGGCATAGCCCTTGCATCAGGTGTCGTACGCTTTCACCATGGCTCCGCGCTCGTCATTGCTACGAATGAAACGCCAGAGAAAGTTCTCCTGCCAGAGGGCACTGCAGTAGCCTGTGTTGTGGATGCTGAGCCTGTCAGCGTCACGCCACTTAACCCTGCCTCTACCAGCGACCGCTCTATGAGTAAGCCTGCCTCATCCTCTCCCTTCACAGCTCTTATCAGTGATGACTTAACAGCTATGCAGGCGCAGCAGTTGCTTGCGTTATTAACGAAACACGCCGATTCTTTCGACACCTGCTCCTCAACGTTGGGCCGAACTACCACTGCAGCGCATCGCATTCAGACGGAGGGAACATCTATTATACATCGCTGCCCGTACCGCGTGTCTCTCGCTGAGCGAAAAATCATCGAGGAAAACGTCGCTGACATGCTCCAACGAGAAATTATTCGTCCATCAACGAGCCCTTGGTCATCCCCCTGTTGTTTTGGTACGGAAAAAAGATGGCTCCGTGCGCTTTTGCGTTGATTACCGGGCACTTAACAACATTACACGCAAGGACGTATACCCCATGCCACGCATCGACGACGCCCTTGATTCACTGCAAGGCGCCGAATACTTTTCAAGCCTTGATTTGCGTTCGGGATATTGGCAAATTCCCATGCACGATGACGACAAAGAAAAAACGGCATTTGCAACCCCCGATGGCCTACACGAATTTAACGTGATGCCTTTCGGGCTCTGCAATGCGCCCGCGACGTTTGAACGCATGATCGACACCGTCCTGCGTGGTCTGAAATGGAAGACGTGTCTCTGCTACCTTGATGACATTATCATCTTTACATCAACGTTTCCTCAGCACCTGAGCCGCTTGGATGACGTCCTAACATGCCTCGCCGGTGCGGGTCTGCAGCTCAACACTAAGAAGTGCCGTTTCGCCACCAAATCCATCAAGGTTCTCGGTCATGTCGTCAGCAAGGACGGTATTCGCCCTGACCCCGAAAAGATCGCTGCCGTTCTTCGATTTCCATGCCCCACAAGACTTAAGGATTTGCGAAGTTTTCTTGGCCTCGCATCATATTTTCGTCGCTTCATACAAAATTTCGCTTCAATAGCTGCGCCACTTCACAAACTACTTGCATCTAATGCACCCTTTGTGTGGTCCGAGGAATGTCAGTCGGCGTTTCACCTATTGAAGAAAGCTTTGACGTCAGAGCCTGTACTCTGCCATTTTGATGACACCGCCCCAACACTCCTGCATACCGACGCCAGCGGCTGCGGTATAGGTGCTGTTCTCCTCCAACGCGATAACTCTGGACGGGAAAGGGTCATCGCATATGCTAGCCGAGTGCTAACTTCTACCGAAAAAAACTATACCATCACTGAGCAGGAGTGCCTCGCTGTGGTTTGGTCCATACAAAAGTTCCGTCCTTATCTGTACGGCCGTCAATTCACCATCGTAACGGACCACCACGCCTTATGCTGGCTTTCTACAATGAAGAACTTGTCCGGACGCTTGGGTCGTTGGATTTTACGCCTACAGGAGTATCAGTTTGAGATTATTTATAAATCGGGCAAAAAACATCAAGACGCCGACGCTCTTTCTCGTTGCCCACTACCTACAGCGTCGTTCGACACTCCAGCTGCCACCTCCAGCGACACCAGTGCGGACGTGACTCCCACTTCTGTTGCCTTGCTCGCCTCGCTGCACCAACCGCCAATCGACGATGAACAACCCTTCAGTTCTCACCAGCAGGCTGACCCGTATTGTCGGCGCATTATAGACCACCTTTCAGGAGCTACGCGTCCACCCAATGCACGCCTTCGTCGACAACTCGAGCACTTCAAGTTTCAGGATGGTGTGCTGTATCGTCACATATATCATCCTGACGGCACACGCTGGGTACCTGTTCTGCCACGCGCTCTTCAACATCATGTACTTAACGCCTTTTATGACGATTTGACTGCTGGCCACCTAGGCTTTCAAAAAACCTACGACCGCATTCGAAGCCGCTTTTATTGGCCTGGGATTTCTACCAGCGTAGCAAAGTACGTGGGTTCCTACTCTCCATGCCAACTTCGCAAACTTCCGACATCTCCCCCAGCTGGTCAGTTACAGCCAATGACGTGCCCTACAACACCTTTCGAGGTCGTCGGTGTCGATCTTTATGGACCCCTTCCTGTTACTGGTGCTGGAAATAGATGGATAGTCACCGCCGTGGACCATATGACACGCTACGCCGAGACAACTTCAGTAGCTACTGGTTCAGCATCGGAAGTTGCTGACTTCGTCCTTCAGGCCATAATACTACGTCATGGTGCACCTCGTGTACTTCTGAGTGACCGTGGAAAGGTGTTCTTATCACAGCTTTTAGGTGAAGTTCTTCGCGTTTCTGGTACCACACACAAGATGGCGTCTAGCTACCATCCTCAAACAAATGGTCTGACCGAGAGATTTCATCGAACCCTTGCCGACATGATCGCCGTATACATTCAACCGGATCACAGAAACTGGGATAAACTTCTACCGTTCCTCACTTTCGCCTACAACACCGCTGTTCAGCGCACAACAGGCTACTCACCGTTTTATCTCGTTTACGGACGTTCACCTACATTCTTTATCGATGTTTCCTTCTTCACCAGCAATGGCCCTACATCACCATCTTCTTGCGAAGAATATATTTCTCGCCTTGCCCAGTGCCGCCAGCGCGCTCGTATGAACACGGAAGCTACGCAACAAGCAAGGAAGGCCGTCTACGACACCTCTCATCGTGTGGTATCATTCCGACCGGGTGACGAGGTGCTGCTATTGACACCAGTTCGCACACCTGGTCTCTGCGACAAGTTCCAGCCTCGATTCATCAGCCCATATGTTGTTCTAGAGCAGACTTCACCTGTCAACTATCGTGTGACGCCTCTTGTCGTGCCAACTGACCGCCGTTACCGCAGCACCGAAATTGTACACGTTTCCCGCATGAAGCTTTTCACACGACGTTCCTCGTCACCTTGACTACCCGCCCGCAGCGGCCAGGCTGGCCGCTTCCACGGGGGGGGGGGGGAATCAGTGTAGGCATCTATTATGCGCTTCATCCTCATCTGAACAGCAGTCAATCATCATCATAGGTTCTGGCTGACAATCATCATCGGCTTGGCACGAGCGCTTCTTTGTCGGGTCCGTTGCGCTTGTTCGTTCCCGAGTTCACGGCCAATAAACCTCGCTACAACCGAGACGTCATAGTACTATGAAAATATTTAGGAATTAAAACGCAATAATGAGAACGCGGCCTCCATCGACAGCCTCCGCGCACGTTTGTTGGCCGGGTTCCTTAGTTCAGCCCTGAATGATCAGCTTTGGGCAATCCAGCAGGCCGAGGAAGCCGCTAGGAGGTGAGACTTTCTAGCCGACACCTACGCGGGAGCCCAGCCCACTAACATGCCAAATACAAATTAAAGTTTTTTCGTTTCATCCAAGAACCAGGCATGGTCTCTTTGGCGAGAGAGTGACCTCAGAGAGAGATGAAAAGAAATAAAGAGAAAGAATTAGTACACAAAACAAGCCGGCAGAACAGCGAAGTAAAAAAGGCCATCTACCCGAATGGAACCCTGATAAATTGGGAAGCAGCACCGGTGCGCACAGCGTTGACCCGGTTGAAATTGGCGTCGACGCGGGTGCTGGAAGAACGGTTTGAAGCAAAACTCAGTGTAGCCTTCCCTTGAGTAAACGTTTGTTTGAAATGCAAAGACACGGGAGGTGGGACGCGTTCAACAGGCTTGCACTCGGCTTTCTTGGCTCGCCTCTCGCGGGTGTTACCAGCACGCCGTCTGTATTCTCGAAAACAATTGGTGTTCTTGACTCGCACCTCATCATTGTCACTGGGCTTCCACTGCCGACGCTTGCGTTTGCTTTGATTGGTTGATTGATATGTGAGGCTTACACTCTAAAAAAGAGCGAGTAACAAGGGTGTCCTTTTGTCCCACAACAATAATCGTCATCTATATTGCGTTACATCCTTGCCATATCGCCCCGCGCCGGGTACACTACGGTCACGATCGACATGGCCATTATCAGGGTTACATTGCATTCTCGATGGGAATGTGGCCAGTGCCGAGTTTTCAAGAAAGAAAGCGCGACGCAAGCCTGATGACGAATATTGTTATGGGAAAAAACACCCTTTATCTCGATATTTTTTTATAGTGTAACTTCCCAAAACCACCATATGATTTATGAGAAACGGCGTAGTAGAGGGCTGCGGAAATTTCGACCACCTTGGGATATATAACGCTCTCCCAAACCTAAGCACACGGCCTACAGCAATTTGGCTCCATCGCAATTGGAGTCACCGAAGCCGGGATTTGATCTCCTGACCTGCGGGTCAGCAGCCGAGTACCTTGGCCCCATAGAACACAGCGGCGGGGCTGCGTTCGGCCTTCCTGGCTCGCGCCTCGTTGGTTTCGACGTCGCCATTCGCGAAGGCGATCCACTTCCCTAACACTTGCAATGCGGTTGACCGCCGAGGAAGGTACGCACACATCAGCGAGAAGCATGCCAAGACAGGGTCGCGGCCGTCGGGCAGCGGGCAGCGGCACGCTGTCTCATTTTTTGGCACTGCGAGATTCTCGAGGCGCGTGCAGCGTGCGCACCCACCGGCTCACGGCTTTTCTGCGAGGACAGATGGAGAGAGATAGCACGGGTGTGGTGATGCTCACGTGAGGCTCGTGTTTTGCGAGCGGTAGAAAAGTTGAAGCTAGAGAGAGCTGACATGCGGTGAGCCCGCGGCAGGCGAGGGAGAGAGACATTACCACGCACTGCTAGGAGGACATGAGCTACTTGGCACTGCTCAAACACCTGTGGTGAGGAGAGTGGTGTGGACGGAGGGTCGGCGTTACACAAGCTAGTCACAGAGGTGCTTCGCCTCTAAAAGTACACGCAGTGAGAAAGGGATAGAAAAAACGGGAAACGAAACACAAACAGAGTGAAATCAAGATAGAGAGACCACCAAAGTGAGATAATAAGGCCAAATGAGATTGAAAGAAAGAGAGTAACCGTACTGTAGCCACGCACGTTGTGATATCTGTAGTAGGCACAGGATTGAGGGGGAAAGGGGAAGCACAGCTCTGCAAGCTGTCGTAAAGTTAATCAAAGGAAAGAAAAATGAGAGAAAGGATGAGAGAAACGAGCATGAAAGAGGCGGAAGCACGGCATTGCCATGTTTTGTAGAGTAAGAGCTCAAATAAAAGCTTGAATAATCACCAATTATATAGGAACAACCTTCAACTCATAGGTCAGTTTGTTTTCCTGGTTGTAATTGCAGCTGGGTATTTTTCCTGAAGAAATAGAGTTAGGGGGTGACAGAAAAAACGTACGACATGTTACCTAGGAGATTATTTATACTCCAACCAAAAGTTTTGAAGAAATCCGACGTTTCGGAACCGACTTGGTTCCTTCCTCAGGGGTGACTGCGGAGGCTACGTAGTAGCGTCGTCTTCAAAGCACTCACGGGGTGGCTATGACCCCCCCCTCTCTCTCTCTCTCTCTCTCGTTTTGCCGTGGAGCGCATTCCATGTTAATACACTAGGGGAAAGGTTCCGAGAGAGCGGTTGATATTATGGGCTGTCCTCTGTATGTGCCACGACTCGAGTAACAACCTTCTCCCTCAGTTCGGCTCGCTTTCAAGGATGGCCGTCCCTTCAAAATTTATTTTGTGGTCCAACGTCTCAGCATGTTCGGCGACTGCGCTGCGCTCTTTGTAGAACTTCTGCACATCGTTGGCGTGTAGCTTCAGTCATTCAGTTAGGTTTTTCCTCTCGCCGATATACGACGAGGGGCACTGGGCACACGGAATTTTGTAAACGACACCGGGGTTTCTGTCCATTGTTGGCTGGTCTTTTGGGCAGGGAGGAGGTGGTCCAGCGTACATGAAGGCACGTGCGCGATGCGAACCCCTTCCTTCATGGAGATCCGCGCTAACATCTTGCTGGTTCCCTGAACGTATGAAACCGGTACGCATTTCGGGGTGCTGCCAATTGAGGTTGACGGTGTTTTCGTATCCTCTGTTGCTCTGCGTGGCGGGTGGTGGCTCGAATGAAGTTTTTTGGGTATATGGTTTTTCTGAGGTGAGCAATTATGCGGGCCTCCTTTTTCTTTCGCTCGGTGTCATTACAGCATAAGTTCCTAGCTCTCTCGAGTAGCGTGGTGACAACCGAGGCCTTGTGGCAGGCTTGGTGGGAAGAATCAAATTGAAGTTAGCGGCCAGTGTGCGTTAGCTTCCTATGAACCCAGAACTCCAGGCCGTTGCGCTTTTTTGCCACCTGGACGATGAGAAAGGGCCGGCAGTGATCGCTTTCACACTCGGTCGGGAATTGTATGGCTCAGTGCACAAAATTTAGGTGTTGTCTAAAGTTTTCAACTTCAGCCGTCTTAATTACGCAAAAGCAATCGTCCATATATCACTGAAAAAGCTTGAGTTGCGGCGAGAAGGAGGTGAGTGCTTTCTCTTCTATGTACTCCATGGTCAGGTTTGCCATCATGACGGAGATGGAAGCTCCCATCGCGGTTCTACTCTTCTGCCTGAAAATAGTTCCTTTGTAGAATAAGTACCTACTGGAGAGGCAGAACTCCAGTAGACAACAGAGCTCGCCAACTGCCAAAGGAGTCCTTTCACTCAGGCTTGCGTCCTCCTCAAGTTTTCGAAGGGGACCCGTAGTAGGAGCTAGTAAAGGACCCAACGAATCAAACCCAGACACATCTAAACAAGCTACTCACGGAAATTTTCTAGCATTACCCGGATCTCAGAACACTTTACCTGCGACTAATCTACCGTAACGGATCCGAACCGAGTTTTTATGAACTCCCAAAAATTCACAAGCCTGACGTCCCCCTCCGACCGATTGTAGACTTCACTACCTCCACATGCCGAGCCCTCTCGAGTTTTCTACACTAAATCGTCGCCCAACTCAACCGGAAGACTACAACTCATGTCCGTGACGCCAGCCGCTTCGTGCAGCTAGCGTCAAATGTGAGCATCGGCGATGACGAGAGCATTGTGTCATTTGACGTCATTTCATTGTTCACCAACGTGCCAGTTCCCTTAGCTGTCTCCGTTGCCCGTGCTGCACTTGAGGAGGACGCAAGCCTGAGTGAAAGGACTCCTTTGGCGGTTGACGAGCTCAGCCGTCTACTGGAGTTCTGCCTATCCAGTAGGTACTTCCCCTACAAAGGAACTGTTTTCAGGCAGAAGAGTGGAACCGCGATGGGAGCTTCCATCTCCGTCATGATGGCAAACCTGACCATGAAGTACATAGGAGAGAGCACTCAACTCCTTCTCGCCGCAACCCAAGGTTTTTCTGCGTTATATGGACGATTGCTTTTGCGTAATTACGACGGCTGAAGTTGAAAACTTCAGACAACACATAAATTTTGTGCACTGAGCCATACAATTCACGACCGAGTATGAAAGCGATCACGGCCGGCCCTTTCTCGACGTTCAGGTGGCAAGCAAACGCAACGGCCTGGAGTTCTCCGTTCATAGGAAGCCAACGCACACTGGCCGTTAACTTCAATTCGATTTTTCCCACACCGCCTGCCACAAGGCCTCGGTTGTCACCACGCTACTCGAGAGAGCTAGGAACTTATGCTCTAATGACACCGAGCGAAAGAAAGAGGAGGACTGCGTAATTACTCACCTCAGGAAAAACCAGATACCCAAAAAAAACTTCATTCGAGCCACCACCCACCGTGCAGAACAACAGAGGATACGGAAACACCATTCAACCTCAATCGGCAGCACCCCGAAACGCGTACTGATTCCATACGTTCAGGGAACCAGCAAGATGTTAGCGCGGATCTCCAGGAAGGAAGGGATTCGCATCGCGCACGTGCCTTCGTGTACGCTGGGCCACCTCCTCCCCCGCCCCAAACACCGGCCAGCAATGGACAGGAGCCCCGTTGTCGTTTACAAAATTCCGTGTGCCGAGTGCTCCTCGTCGTACATCGGTGTGACGAAAAACCTACCGGAACAACTGAAGCAACACGCCAACGATGTGCGGAAGTTCTACAAAGAGCGCAGCGCAGTCGCCGAACATGCTGAGACATTGGATCACAAAATAAATTTTGAAGCGACGACCATCCTTGAAAGCGAGCCGAACTGGAGGAGAACGTTTTTACTCGAGTTGCGGCACATACAGAGGACAGCCCATAATACCAACCACTCTCTCTAAACCCTTCCTTCAGTGTATTCACACGGACTTCACACGGACCTCGCTCCACGGCAAAAAAGAGAGAGAGGGGGTCATTAGCCACCCCGCGAGTGTTTTGAAGACGTCGCTGCTACGTAGCCTCCACAATCATTCCTGAGGAAGGAACCAAGTCGATTCCGAAACGTCGGGTTTCTTCAAAGCTTATGGTTGGAGTCTAAATCATCTTCCAATTTTATATCCAACCAGACAGACTTCTGTCGAATGTTTACTTTCATGACATGTTAGCTTGCCGAAGCCCACTTTATTTTAAATGATGCAAATAGCAGTGCCGCCAAACCAGTGGTGGCATTACACCAAGCATCCATTGGCTATCTTGATGCGCAAATTCAATTTTTTGTTGTGTTCAGGCATAAACACATGGCATCAGTGTTTTTCTCTTTATATTAGCGACTTGAAAATAAAACTTCATTAGCCAGTGTGCCCCTGCGTCGTTCTTTTCTCGATTGATGATTGATTGATTGTTTTATGAAGTTTAACGTCCCAAAACTACAATATGAATATGAGAGACGCCGTAGTGGAGGGCTCCGGAAATTTACCCAGCCTGGCTTGCTTTAACGCACACCCAAATCTGAGCACATGGGCTGACAACCATTTCACATCTATTGAAAATGTAGTGGACACATCCTGGATTTCATCCCGCGACCTTCGTGTCCGTAGCCGAGTATCTTAGCCACTAGACCACCACGGCAGGACTCACCAGCGTCATATCATCCCCCAGCGAGAAAGTAATACTTAAAGTTACATATTAGCTTTCACATATAATGGAAGGACAGAAAAGGGATCCCGCCTTATTAAAAAAACGCTGTGAGTGATGGTTCGTCACAATGCCCACGTAAGGCGCAAGCATTCTGGGCAATGTGTGGTGCAATAACCAGTTGGCAACATGTGCTTCCATTTCCGCAATTCGTGCGAGCATCGGCGTGAGTCTATGATACTGGAGTGACCAGACAACCATAGACGTTGGCGCCTTTTCTCCCTTCGATATTTTCTCCCTTCGTCCACATTTCTTTAGCCTGATAAAGGAAACGAAGAGGAAATGAGGATGACGTGGATCTAGTTTCACAAAATCTTTAGTCTTCGCGCCACTTAGCCAACAAAGCGTTTTTTTAGCTCTACTATTTTTCGAAATTTGTTTTACTTTTGTACCTACCTCATTACATTTATGTGTATGCGCAATGTGAACTCCAACTAGTACTGCGCATTATGATAATTAGTAAATCGACGAGCAGACAGACACGAGAAACTGCAATACTCGGCCATTTCTTTTCACCGTAATGCAATATACTACTTTCAGTGTGACCACGCAGCTCACCAAAAGTTTAACACTTGTGGACCGCTCTGCGAAACGCAGTTATCCAACGGAGTGTCTCTATTTTCACAATGGTTATTATTTTTGTGCAATATTTTTTACAGCGAAAGCTGTTATGAGATCACAGCTTGGGTCACCCGCAGTTGTCCGCCGCCGTCGCCACCGGTCCCCCTAACCATATCACGCGAAACTAGAAAAAAAAACCTTGCACCAATGCCACAGAAGGGCTCAAATCCGGGTCCACTTGGTGCCAGTCCAGTATTTCACCACTGGGCTATGCCAGCGCTTCTGACTTGTTAGCAAACTTGCCTTAGGTAGGCTTGATGTCGGGAAAGCAATCGCGTTTATAAGGCTTCTAAAGCGTTTTAAAGCAGCGAATGAACAACCAGTCGTCACACAATGCGAATAGCGTAATGAGTGGGTCATGCAATGCTCCAGCCCATTACAAAAGCTTGTTCTTGTTCCCGTATTAACTGTAATGCGTACCCAATTCAGCCGTAATTCCTCATCGTATAGTCAGCCACTGCATCCAAAATTTGCACAAAATTCATAGCAAGTGTTTAGCGGATACGACGCTCCTCAGAAGAATGACGAAAAATGGCATAGCAAACGCTTGCCTACTACCCAAAAATTATTAATAATGCCAGCAAGCAAGTGTGCTTGCAGTAGTTACCCAATGGGTGTTTTGAAAAGGCTCTGAAAGGCCGCTCTTCTGGCTTTCGCTGTGACTGTGCTGCGTCTTCCGCGCACCCTTATGAAAAAATTTAATGTACTTTTATAAACAGGCTATTGTCATTCAACATCACAATCTTTAAACTGTCTAATGTCAGTCTAATGCGCTTTCCTAATGCGTACCTAATGCGAGTCTAGTAGTAATTGGCCACCGTTAGTCTATAGAGTTATGACATTAGAGTTTCTGATGACTATAGTCTACATAAATCTATAGAGTTATGACATTAGAGTTTCTGATGACTATAGTCTACATAAATCTATAGAGTTATGACATTACAGTTTCTGATGACCATAGCCTAGCGCAAGTCTATAGAGGCTCGACATGAGAGTTTCTGATGACCATTGGATAGCGTTAGTCTATAGAGTCCTGACATCTGAGTTTCTGATGGCCGTTGTCTAGTGAAGTGCGATCGAGCATATGCATTAGGTTGACATCAAACCTCGCGTTGTAGGTTAAGGTCCTACGCCATCACCAGAACATTTGCTGAAAATTAGATCAATAAATCGCTTCATTATTATTATGAAAGTGTACACAAATTACAGGATTGATAAGGAAATACCATCAGACCACTTCCACCAACGAAAAGATCATAGTTTTTTACACATCACAATCTTTCAAAGCCGATAAATAATGCTGCAAGTATATAATGCCTGCATTTAGAAACACACATTACATTGTCAAGCGATTCAGTTCGGATAGGACAATAAATGGAGCTAGTTCATCCTTGTTTACAATTCTTGCAAAAGTCCTGTTTTATAAGTACAAAGAAACACCAAATGAGACATTTCCAAGAATAACTGCATTTGTATTTATTTTCGACTTTGTACTGATGATAGGGTCTTTTATAGCACCGTCGTGGTGGCACCGCTGCCGTATTTAAAACCTGCAAGAGAGAACATAAAAACTTAGAAGGCGCTGAAGCATTTAACGCAGCACATGAATACACATTACAATTGATGAGTTATGCCTTTTTTAAATAGTGATATACAATCATCAGTTATATTAAATAATCCCTCTGGATTCAATGTCGAACCAAATAGCCTTGACTTCATGCTGCGTTGAAAAAAAACTAACCGCTATACATCAGTTCAGAGGGCTGCCGATTGATCAGTAGTTGGAGAGAAGCCAGCTATCACAAACAGACGAATCAGCTGAGTCAGCTTCTCTAAGGCAATATCGCAGAATAACCTTCTTTCACGATTCCAATGGCACCCAATGTATGACTACGGCATGCAACAGTGGGTCTATATTCCACAACTTTGTTTTACACAAAGCTTCCACATTAAAATCCCTCTTCTTTAACTTAGAACTATATTGAGGGCTCATGCTAAGAGGTGGAAAGTCTTAGGCGTGTGCAGGGTTTTCCTACACTTGGATGGCAGGGAGGTTCACCACCGCACTCCCCCTTGCTTGGTTAAGTAAGCTTCCAATTTTGTAGCCCCCGTCTTAGTTAACAAGTTGGGGGAGAGGGGGGCTTCCCCCGCTCTTATGCGCACGCCTATGTGCAAGATGAAATTGAGCAACAAACAGGCACATGAAATGTAGAGCTACGTCGAGGTGATACAGGTACACAACTATAGTGAAAACAATGAAAAAGTTGTGCTTTTTGTAACCTGCAGTATATTACACAGATATGCATGTTGCAACATGTTACAGGTCGTTTGTACACATCTTTCTACAAGCGACAGATTGGAGGAAGCAAGCAAAACATTTTTGTACCCTTGATTATTTTTGCATATTATTCAATAGCTAAAATACATTATTTAGGTGCCTTGAAGAGCTGACAAAAGCTTTATAAAAAAAGGAAATATTTTTATCTAGCTCCATGCTTTAGAGTTCACAGTTGCCCATGTTCAATAGCCAGTATTGCAAATTATGAAATTGATCGCTGGTCATTATAAGCACAAGAATCTACACTGGAGTGTGTTGGCATTTACTGAACGTCTTGATAGGACAAGGATAGGAACTCTTCCTAAAGAAAACCTTCAACAGCAGCAAAAACATGCACAATCAAAAGGGCGACAACACGAGCTAGCCCTACTTTGTGTTCTCTTCCTTTTCCCTGTTGATAATTTGCCGTACCTTAGAAAAGTTTCTAGGCGATGAATTACCAGCCCTACCAAACACTTGCATTACTCAAGTATTTAAGGAAATAGCACATCAGAGTGTTGAACTCATGACTATTTTAGACCATGCAGATGCCAAAAAAATTGCCCGCAGCTTCCCTCGGGGGAACACTGAGGAGGATGCGGAGCATATAATTGGTTAACGGGGTGTTAAAGTGTGACTTACTTGGGTCGATGGCTACATTGGTTAACGTGGTTGTGAAATGTGGTGTTAAATTGCGACTTACTTGGGTCGACGGCTAAATTGGTTAACGTGGTTGTAGGAGGGGGTGTTAAATGAGTGAACACGTACACACGTATGCGAAAGGACGGCGCTGGTCGAAGGGACGTCGATCAATGTGTTTGTGGATTCGTTGGAATTCATTTCACCGCGACCATGGACGTCGACGCGCCGTACAAACCAACCGACGAGCGGCAACTGAGCGAGCGAGCGCCGACCTTGAGTATATATACAGCGCGACGGCGCATGCACTGTCAGCTGTTGAATGTTCTCGAAGGAGAAGCGCGAGCGCGGCACAGATGGCGACGGCGCGACGGCGCATGCGCTGTCAGCTGTCGAATGTTCTCGAAGGAGAAGCGCGCGCGGCACAGATGGTGGGCGACGGCGCGACGGCGCATGCGCGCGCGTCAGCTGTCGAATGTTCGAGAAGCGGTGCGGACGGCGCGGACGGCGCGGACGGCGCACTACAAGGCGCGACTATAAGATGCTTCCGCATCTAAAATGTTGCCTGAACCCTTACGTCACAGAGATAATACAATTTAGAGTGTATGTAGGAGCTCCGCGAGGAAATAAAATGTACACTCAGGAGTGAACAGCATCATGAGCTAAGACGCCGACACAGAAAGAATAATGGATGCAGCAGTCCATGTATTTGCTTGCACTCCTGTTTCCTCCCAAGTACGTACCAACATGCCCAGTATGGTCAACATATATGTAGAGTACTCACGGATTGAAACAGGACATTCGTAGCGCGTGGCCACCAATGCATGTGCCGCTGCTCATGGGTGCTCGCGGAACGAGGATGTTGGCATTTAGTTCACAAAGTGTTCACTGCCAGCGCGACGCTGCAAGGCTCGCGCATTTTTGCATGCATGCAGCCCGAATCGATGGGGACTGTGCGAACCATTTATATTGTGACGCTAGCAGACAACGCTTTCGATTGGTGCCCTTCGACGATGGGGCACGTAGGCTGCGCATGTAAGTAATTGGATACCGCTAAGATGTTGCGCCTGAAATGCGCTTGTTGACATAATAAATAGCTGCAGAAAAGCATAAAAAGTTTTTTAAGCCTTTTGTCACAACGAAAAAGAAAAGCACCAGCCACGGGCCTGTTTCTGTGCAGCAATAAAACAATAACTAAGTACTTTCTTGTCTCACCCCAAGCAGTGAATAGTGCGGCTATTTTGCGCGGCAAGCATTTGTAGAGCTGTCGGCCACAGAAGAACGAGCGAGCTTTTCACATTTTTATTCAACAATAGGCCGCAGTTTGCTTTAACGACACTAATACATGATATTATTTCCATGTTGCATGAACAAAAGCATGCCACACATTTTCTTTCTTTCCGAGACTGAAACCACGAAGTAAGTTTTTCATGCTTTTGTGCACATGTTTATCATGTCTACAAACGCACACAAGGCACAATCTACTAACTCAATCCTGCGTCTTACTTGCACAGCATGCGTATTGCATTGCCTAAGCACGCAGAACGAGAGGGTCGTCTGCTGGCGCGGCAATAAAAGTGGTGCGCAGCGGCGAGCCAGTTTGGTAGACATGCGAATGTGCGTGAGCCTTGCAGCGCTGCCCTGGTAGTGTACATGTGAGGAACTACAGGCCGACAATCTGACAATCGGAAGGAGTAGCCATGCTCCATAGGTCTTCCCCGTATCGCCCTATACCACAATGCAACACATTGGTTCTGCGCGCACCCACGAGCGGCGGCACATGTACCGTTGGCCACACGCTCAGAGTGTCCTGTTTCAATCCGTGAGTACTGTACTTCCAAAAGAGCATGAATTCATTCAAGAATTTAACTTTGCAGTCCAAGAAGGGTATTCAAGGCACTATAACACAAATTACACTTCTCTGTATGATAGGCCTCTGTGTCTTCTGAGCTGTGTTACATAAACACATTCATGGTATTGTCATAGATTGTAGTGGGAACATGTTCCAAACAAAGTGATAAAACATGAGTATGTGCTGCCTCCCGAGAAAAGCTGTCCCTAATTCAAATGATTAAACTCTCTTGCATAAGGATTATCTGAGAAGGCTTTGTTAGAAAGGAATAGGTACTTTCATGTTGCACGATGTTACTTAAAACAAGATTGCACTACAACTTAAAAAATACCACAAATCTGCTCATATACGGGAAAATTCGAAAACTAGCTGAAACAACAACCCCCGTGACTTCCTTGAATACGAATTCGCCGAATTCTCACGGCAGAGTGTACACATAGTAAACGTGTGCTTCTTCATATTCATTAAATTTTGAGACTTCAATGATGTTTGCAGTCTCTTTAAAAAGCACAAAAAGTGAATGACACTCCGACTTATAAAAAAAGAACTTAGTTAAAAAATCATTTACACTGAAAAATATTTAAGGTAAAAGCAATCATCACGACAATAAGCGAAAGATGATTATAAGTAAGATTTCACTGCACACAATTTCATGGCAGTCCAAAAAAAATAGATGTTGATGAAGGAAACTTAAAAAAACCAAGAAATCCTATAAAAGGGAATGTCGCTGCAGCCAACATTCCAACTTCTGTGATATTTAGCACAATGTAACACAAAGACCTTGAGAGAGGACGCAGCACGTGCCCCAACTTCATATAAAATGGTTAATTGCAACCGAAGCACTAAAAATACAGGGTGAGCATCATGTCATAAATTTTTGTGCTTCCTTTGCAATAACCCATTTTGTTTAAAGTGCACCAGTCTCATCCTTGTGTTATATTGAGCTAAATATTAACTAATGTTTAACAAACAATGCTGAATGTTTTTTTGTGCAAACCTTTAACAAGAACTCTTGCATTGCTCAAGACAGCAGTGACAAGGAACAGCTGTTCCCATGATCAAGACGCCTTCCAGTGTCACAACGTTGGCTCCGCCAACATTCCATGTTCAAGGATTACAAAACAAATGATGCATGTTCCATGTCCAAGAAATACTGCACTGAAGTGCAGGACATAGCCTTCCCACACCTAAGCTAAAAGGCGGTGCATGCTATACCTCATTAGGTGCTATGTGTCCGAAATATCACTCTGTGGTAACAAAAAGAAATGCCTACCGCTTAATAAGGCTCGTTAGGGCTTGCAGGAAGACCGTTCCAATCGCACACTGCAACCTGCCCTTTGTTTCGGGAACATTAACAGCTGCCATCGCTGATACATACATAAAAGATACCACAAAATATTACTTTCACACACAACAAACGTTATATCACACACAGATAGCGAGTACCAAACATGTCTTAGCAAAGTGTATACTGATACATTAACCGTAGCTGTGGCATTGCATGTACGCGTCCGCTTCAGCTACGGGAGGTGTGGGGTTCGATCCCCAGTGCCAGCCGGCTACCCACCGGTATCCAAACAAGGTACAGCGGGCTTCGAGGGGCTGTGACACGTCGCCCCAGTGGTGAAGCTTACTCTGCCTGGAGGACTCTCAACCCATTGCGCGGGACCCGGCATACTGATACACTAAAGGGTAAATCCTTGAATAAAGGAATCATGGCGCAATCAAAATAGGCAATATTGGACTAGCCCCTTCTTGCTGACAATTTACAGAGTGCCAATGAATGTTTCGCATTCACAAAACTACGCAATAACACTATTCAGAGCATTCACATGTGCGTGGGTGATCTAAATGATGAAAACAATATTTGCAAAGAGTGCATGGTTTATGCACACATGACGTGTATTAGAACGAGCCATATATATTGTATTACATCATAAATATAAGCTATTCAGAAAACAAACTGTTGGTACTCTGAAGCAAATTACCATGTATTTTGACCTTTGTTCACACAAGCTATCTGTAGGATTTCTTTTATTACATAAGCCCTTCACAAAAATATTAATATTCTGAAACTGTCTGTCAACATCTGGAAAGATAGGAATAAGATCTTTTTGCTTCTAATTTACTGCCTCACAAAACAAAATAAATACTAAATCCCTGAATGCTACACATAGGTTATACATCCTCGTTACACAAGCAAGTAGGCGATATCAGTACAACACTGATGTAAAAAAAGAAAGCACGGAAATACAACTTGAAGCACCTGGTATGCTTCAAGAAGAAAATAAAGATTTATATAACTAACAAAAGTTTACACAAATATTGCAACAAAGGGTGTCATGTGTTAGCTTAATTAACTAAATTGAATTCCCATATTCTTCTACTAACACTCGATACCAACATATCTTCAATGCAGCGGTAGGAGTGTACTCTTAGTTTCAGCACATAGTGTAGATTACTGAAATACGTATACTTCAAGTTAGCTCTCTTAAAATATTTATGAGGCAGCTAGGGTGCAATTCTAACCATAGAGAAATTACATGGATTTCTGGCACAAGGATTCGGAGCGCAGCCACGAAAACATCATTCGTGTGTGCTTGACAGGGCTGTACGTTTTTCTATCTACGTGCCCAGACGTGTGATTGCTTTGCGCGTAAAAACGCACAAACAATCGAGTTGGATGAACGTGAACTGCTCTCGCAACACCAGTATGTTTAAAAGCAGACACATTTACAGGGCTACAAGGGATCAAAGGATAATCACGTGCAGAAAACAGCTAAGGAATGACAGTACGACAAGAAGCTTGCATGACCGAACGATATCTCACGTAGCGCAACGCGAATCTAAAACATGCGATCAACGCACACAACGACTGTTTCTTACGGGGATATAAAATAAGCCACCTGAAAACATACCTGCCTATCGGTTCTCTGGTTCGTCATCCCCGCTGTGCCAACAAGCCGCCCGGGCCATCGCTTCCTGCATACCATTTGTCACGCAATGAAGTAACCCAGCTACGTTATTCAGCGACTTTCTCCAACTTACCGAAGTTTTGGCGTAGGCTGTGCACTCTTCAGTCGCCCGTCAAAAAGCTCACGCTCTCGCATAACATCAGTCACTGCTTGTCACACCAGGGGTCGAGCATTGTCTTCGGAAGCACACCACCCGACATTGAATCACGCGAACGACACAAGTAATCGATAAATAGAGGAAGAAATCACTTTTCAGAGCGAACACGAAGGCGCGGCCGATGTGGCTGTTTGAAGCAGGCAACGTACGGCGAGTCTTCGTCCCCCACTCGATCAAAGCAGCAGAACTTCCCGACAAGCGGAAACTATCCCGTAGACGAATTCCAAAGGAGGATCAGTATACAATTCACGCAATATCTATCAACACGGCAATTATGTAACCGCGGACTTGCTGCACATGCATGTTCTTGCGTGAAGCTGGTGGTGAGCCCGCAGTACAATTAGGCCGGTTGCGACTGCTAATTTACAAGCTTAACCAAAATAAGTGTGCAGGTGGCAGCACTAACAAGTCACTATATAATTATTTAAAAATAACAATCAAATGTATTTATAGCTTTTCAAGCCAAATAAAGCCTTCTTAAATATTAGTTTGCAATATATGTAGTTATGGAGTAGTTTGTATTTTGTTTTGAATAACAAAAATGTTTCACAACTCATGTCAACAGCAATGGCCATCTCTGAGTCTCTGCAACATAATGCCAATAAGTACAGATCTCAAGGGCAATGGTTTTGCAGCAGCGACTTTGTTCGTGTGCAGAAAAGAATGAATGGCATGCATTCCTGCTCTACAGAGAAGAAAGGTATCTGACCAGGTGTCCGTTCCTTTACGTCTCTACGCAGTGGCGTTCTGTACACTGTACATTCGCTGTTGGTGTTGATGCGCTGTTCTGTACATTCTAGTACGCTGTAGCTAGGGGTTGGCACACCGAGTACGTTACCCCTTTCTGCCCTCCCCCCACCCCGCGCCTTTCAGGCGAATTTTTTTTTTGGCGTGGTATACATAGAGCAAAATGACTACTCGCCTGCTCCCCCCCCCCGCCCTTCCCCGAGATCAACGAGGGATTTCTTTCCTTACGCTCCTTGTTTTCTTGTTTTTTGTTTTCATCTACGCCGCTGTCTCTACGTGGCAGCTAGCGTTGCGACAGCAAAACAGTGGCGGGGTGAGAGGCATGAATGCGCATTAAAACTGCTCTCTTCCTCTCCATCTACCAGTGGCGGAGAGGGGGAGAGGGGCACACATTTGGCAGCTACCGCTCCAAGTCATATTTTTGTTGTAAAAGTATCACTGATATTTAAATACACTTTCATATGCTCACTACGATGATACGATGAGTTTATCTCCTGTGCTGCCCTCGGTGTCCACTGAGCCCCACCTTGGTGGTCTAGAGGCTAAGGTACTCGGCTGCAAACCCGCAGGTCGCGGGATCGAATCCCGGCTGCGCCGGCTTCATTTTCGATGGAGGCGGAAATGTTGTAGGCCCGTGTGCTCAGATTTGATTAAAGAACCCCAGGTGGTCGAAATTTCCGGAGCCCTCCACTACGGCGTTTCTCGTAATCATAACGTGGTTTTGGGACGTTAAACCCCACAAATCAATCAATTTCGGTGTCCGCTGATCGGCTAATGGGACCATCCCCCTCCATGCAAATGGCAAATTGGCACGTCTATGCAACTGTTTGGGGTACCGCTTCAGCGTATGCGATCGACGCTATGCTTGTTAGATTTAAATACATATTCAAAATTTATGCGCGCAAGGTGGTGGAAAGCACCCCTGAATGCCCCAGTAAAGTTTGCCTCCACATCGCGCTTCTGGCACGAATATCTCATCATCATCAATAATAATAATAATAATAATAATAATAATAATAATAATAATAATAATAATAATAATAATAATAATAATAATAATAATAATAATAATAATTGTTATTGTTGTTTTTTAGATGCACATGTACAACCTTATAAATGTTTCTGGGCACGCTACATGAAAAAGTAAATAAAAAATCATTGATTACTAATGAGATCGCAAGCCATAGATGCCTCATTAAAAGTAAAATTTGACCGTTGGCAGCGTCTCGCATCCTGCAATGTAGGGAACGATAGATGCATGCAAAAAGTAGTCACCACGAGGTGACGTGTCATTATAGCACCACATGATAAAGTCCTTACATCGCACACAATCCTATCATAGCTTGTCCAAAGGCTGGCTGGGTCATTGGCTACGCGTAACGATGTCATTAACCATGGAGGCAATGCATAACCACCTTAGTTGCAGAAAGTTTTCGAAGGGCGGCAGGATGAACACATCAACTGATTGGAAAAAAGAAAGAGATGGCTACCGCTTTTGAGTTGTCTTACGTGAATTAATGCATAAGATACCCTGGATTATTATTATTATTATTATTATTATTATTATTATTATTATTATTGAAACGGGGTTTATTGGCACAAGTAGCACTTGCACAGTAGGTCTATTGATGCGGAAAGCGGGCGGCAGCAACGGACTCAGGAATCACAGCAATCGGGGCCAACGCTCGCGCTTGGCTCCTCTTGCTAAAGGCGTGACCCACTGCGGCATATATTCTTCTTCCTCTCTAAAATACCCCGGCGACGAAGACGAGCCATCCTGGCAAGTCAAGGTGACGAGATTAGAAGTGGGTCGTGATATGGCTTGAGACGACTCACGTGGACAGTCTCACGACCAAGGCATCGCCTGTCTGTAGATGGCGTGATCGGCTCGATCACGTATGTGACAGGAGATGGACGTTCGACGACGCGATAAGGAGCGTGAAACTTGGGGGCAAACTTAGCGGACAGACCTGGGGAGTGGAAGGGCAGTCGGAGCCAGACAAGCGAGCCCACGACAAAAGTCTCGACTTGCTGGTCGTGGTCGTGGCGGTGTTTTTCGAATGCTTGCTTGTCCGAGGTGAATGATCGGGCGAACTGACGACACTCTTCATCGTGGTGCAAAATTTCAGAAAGAGGGCTGAACTCTGAGACGTCGGGACGATACGGCAAAATGGTGTCAAGGGTGGAGCATGGCTCACGCCCATATACAAGAAAGAAAGGCGAGAAGCCTGTGGTTGACTGCGTCGCGGTGTTTTACGCATAGGTCACAAATGGGAGAATGACATTCCAGTTTGATTGGTCGGAATTGACATACATCACGAGCATGTCTCCTAGCGTTCGGTTGAAGCGCTCAGTTAGACCGTTGGTCTGCGGGTGGTAGGCTGTAGAGGTGCGGTGCACCGTGCGGCATGCCTGAAGGAGTTGTTGTACAACTTCAGGTAAAAAGACACGTCCTCGATCACTTAGTAGTTCACGTGGTGCCCCGTGACGCAGTACGAAGCGTCGCAAAATAAAATTGGCTACGTCACGTGCACCTGCCGTAGGTAGTAGAGCTGTTTCAGCATACCTCGTCAGATGGTCGATGGCGACATTGATCCATCAATTTCCAGTGGCAGTGTAAGGAAGGGGACCATATAGATATTTACCAATGCGGTCGAAAGGGCGCGCCGGACACTGTAGAGGCTGTAATAATACGGGTGAATGGGCAGCTGTCTTTCGTCGTTGGCATAATGAACAAGACCGAATGTATTTTCGTACCAAAGTGTACATACCACGCCAGTATTAACACTGGCGGATCCACTGATATGTTTTTAACACACCAGCGTAAGCATGTTGTGGGTCGGCATGGAAATACGCACAGACATCAGATCGCATGTGGTGTGGTATAACCAAGAGCCATTTACGACCATCCGCGTGAAAGTTTCTGCGGTATAGTTGCGCGTCCCGTATCGCGAAATGTTTGGCTTGGCGGCGAAGAGCGCGTGGGTACGCAGACGTTAAAGAGTCGGAAAGAATGTCAAGGAGAGATGTTATCCATGGGTCTTTCCGCTGTTCAGACGACATGCTTGTGACGGAAATGGGAGCGATGGAGAAGTTGGTGTCCGAATGCAGGTCTGCGGTGGATCTTACTGGTGATCGTGAGAGGGCGTCCGCATCCGAGTGTTTTCGTCCTGAGCGGTAGACGACACGAATGTCGAATTCTTGTAGGCGAAGAGCCCAACGTCCAGGGCGACCTGAAGGATCTTTTAGCGACGCCAACCAACAAAGTGCGTGGTGATCGGTCACAACGTCGAAACTCTGTCCGCACAAGTAAGGGCAAAACTTGCTTAACGCCCAAACGATTGCGAGGCATTCTTTTTCAGTTACGGAGTAGTTCATCTCCGCTTTTGTGAGCGCGCGGCTTGCGTATGCGACGACGTACTCTGGAATACCGGGCTTTCGTTGCGCGAGTACTGCTCTCAGACCAACGCCACTGGCATCTGTGTGCACTTAAGTGGGGGCACTTGGGCCGTAATGGCGTAGAATCGGTGGAGACGTAAGTAGGCGGCGCAGTGTAAGGAAAGCTTCGTCGCATGCCGGGGTCCAGTTAAAAAGATTAGCTGGACCGTTCAGTAGTTGTGTAAGTGGGGCTATTATTGTTGCAAAGTTGTGGACGAAACGACGAAAATATGAGCACAAGCCGATGAAGCTCCTAAGTTCTTTGGGTGAAGTCGGCTTCGGAAAGTCGGCTACAGCTCGAAGTTTGTCTGGGTTGGGGCAAATTCCATCCTTTGACACAACGTGACCAAGTATAGTAAGTTGGCGAGCCCCAAAGCGGCACTTCTTGAGGTTAAGATGGAGGTTTGCCTTGGTAAGACACTGAAGAATGGTGCGCAGACGGTCAACGTGGCTAGTGAAATCAGGCGAAAATACGATAACATCATCGAGGTAACATAAGCATATCTGCCATTTAAGGCCGCGTGAAATGCTGTCCATCATTCGCTCAAACGTTGCAGGTGCATTGCACAGACCAAATGGCATAACCATGAATTCGTATAGGCCATCCGGCGTAACGAACGCTGTTTTGGGACGGTCACACTCTGCCATCGGAACCTGCCAGTAACCTGAACGTAAGTCCAGCGAAGAAAAGAATTCGGCACCTTGTAGGCAATCGATAGCGTCATCGATGCGGGGAAGAAGGTATACATCTTTCCGTGTAATTTTGTTCAGTCGCCGGTAGTCGACACAAAATCTAATCGAAACGTCTTTTTTCTTCACTAGCACAACAGGTGAAGCCCAGGGGCTAGAAGATGGTTTGATGACACCGCGCTGAAGCATATCATCCACCTGCTCTGCATTTACACTTCGTTCCTTGGGTGATACGCGGTAGGGGCGTTGCCAAGATCTAGGGTGCGTTCTGGTGTAGATTGTGTGAGCGACGGTGTTAGTTTGACTCAGTGCCTTTTGAGGAAGGTCAAATGAATCTCGGCATTCATGCAGAAGGGCTACTAGCTGGTCCCGTTGATCCGAAGGAAGCTTGCTGTCGATGGAACGATTGAAGATATCCGAGGAGTAGCCATCCCGCGTAAAAAGAGGAGTAACAGCGTTCAGTTGAAGTTGCTGGCCAGGGTCGTGGGACTCAATAGGCACAATAACGTTGTCATCAACAGGATGAACATAGCCCAGTGTTTCGTGAGCTCTTAAGGTGAGAGGGCACGAGCTAGGATTGCAAACGACAATTTCGGAAGTATCTTGGTGAGGTGGCAGAACGGCGTATGGCAGAGACGTACCGTTGCGGCGACTGAAAACGTCAGATGGGGAGAACACAACGGTAGAGCCGGACAATTCAGTGCGATTGACGGGGACACCGATGGCACTAAGAGGAGGAACATCAACGTCGGAAGCAACAAGAAGCTTGCCCAGGTGAGTGTGCTCATTGTCGGTAGATGGCGCATCTGAAAACACAGATAATTCCACCTGCGCGCGAGCGCAGTCAATTACGGCGTGGTGCCGCGATAAAAAATCCCATCTTAGTATCACGTCGTGGGCACAAGGAGTCAACACGAGAAACTCGATGTGGTACAGGACGTCCTGAATGATTACTCTCGCTGTACATGCTCCGACTGGTCGAATAGGTTGCGTGCTCGCGGTAGTCAGCAATACGTCGGAGGGCGGCGTCGTTACTTTTCGTATCGAACGGCAGAGTTTCTGACTCATCACAGATACGGCGGCACCCGTGTCAACAAGCGCAAGAGTTCGTAGACCTTCAACAAACAGTTCCAGAACGCTTGTGGGGGACGGGCGAGGACTTCTACAATGCGACGATTTCGCAGCTCGTGCCTCCGGAGCTGCGGCAGTCAGTTTTCCGTCTCTGCGGGGTTCGGTCGGCGACGCAGCGGGGACGGAGAACGGTAGCGGCGGGGTGAGGATGAGTGACGGGGACCAAATGGTCGGTAGTCGGCAGCAGGGTGGTGGTCTATTTCGAATGGGGACGGGTCGCGTCGCACTGATTGTCGGCCGTATTGACGGGGCATTTCTCGTTGCGCGTTGTACGGGGTCGGGATAGAGTCGTCAGAGTACCTCGGAGTTGCAGCCGGGCCCGTTGCGAAGCGCCGGCGACAGAAGCGCGCCACGTGACCTGGATATCCGCATGCATAACAGATTGGACGATTGTCAACTGTGCGCCAAGGGTTTCCGTGATAGCGCTGTTGTGTTGCTGGAACTGGCGTCGTTGGTACTCGTAGAGGCTGGGGAGTCGGCCGCAGTGGAGGTCGTGGTGGAGTAGCAGCAACAGCAGCGTAAGTCAATGGCGCGGTGACAGGTGTTGTCTGAGAGACGGGCGGCAGTGCCTCAGAGACCTGCGCCTGTATTACCTGTCTGATGGTGGGCGCGAGACGCTCAGAAGAGGGTTCCGTTGCCGGTTGATACGACAGACACGAAAGTTGTCGGGCCACCTCCTCGCGCACATATCGTTTGATTTCCGACATGATTGTGTTGTTGTCTCCACCTAGGGTGAATGCCGCGAGAGTTTCGTCGGTAGTCGCTGGCCGCCGTGTTATGACCCGTTGCTTGCGCAATTCCTCGAAGCTTTGGCAAAGAGTGGCGAGTTCAGACACGGTACGGGGGCCCTTGGCCAGCAGCATCTGGAAGGCGTCGTCGTCTATCCCCTTCAAGATGTGTTTTATCTTGTCTGCCTCGATCATTGAAGGGTCAAGGCGCTTGCACATGTCGAGCACATCCTCGATGTAGCTTGTGAAGCCTTCCCCCTGAAGCTGTGCGCGTCCTCGTAGGCGCTGTTTGGCACGGAGCTTGCGTACCTCGGGGCGACCGAACACATCGGTAATACGTAGCTTAAAGGCACCCCAAGTGGCGAATTCCGAGTGGTGGTTGTTAAACCAGAGACTCGTCACCTCTTTCAGGTAGAAGGGTACATATTATTTCTTCAAAAAGTCGTCCCACTTGTTGCTTGTGCCTACCTTTTCAAATGTCGACAGCCAATCTTCTACGTCTTGCTCATCGGTACTGTCGAAAAAAGGTGGATCGCGCACGCGTAGCGAAGTGGGCACGATGACAATCGGAGGCTGGGTCGTACCTTGCTGGGTGGTTTCTTCAGCCATTTCTGGGATGGCAGGTAGTTTCCTGTTGCGGAGTTCCAGGTTGAAGTACCCAGTGCCTCCACCACTCTGAAACGGGGTTTATTGGCACAAGTAGCACTTGCACAGTAGGTCTATTGATGCGGAAAGCAGGCGGCAGCAACGGACTCAGGAATCACAGCAATCGAGGCCAACGCTCGCGCTTGGCTCCTCTTGCTAAAGGCGTGACCCACTGCGGCACATATTCTTCTTCCTCTCTACATTATTATTATTATTATTATTATTATTATTACTGCTCTTATGGTCTACCTGATTTACACTTATAAGCATGTGTACGAAGACATTCCCTTCATGTCGATGTTATAATTACTGAAACATGGTCGAAAAACTTATGGGAATACAAACTGTTTAGTGTTTTAGATTTCCGAAAGACAACATGTACGTGAATGTCGAGATCAGCAAGTAATTGAATTAGACTTAGGTGCACGTTAAGTAATCATAGATCGTCGAAATTTCTGAAGCACTCCGCTACGGCGTTCTTCATTATCATATAGTGGTTTTGGGATATAGGATTCCCGCGATTATTACATTTAGTAGTAAGAAATTGAGTTTTTGTTGGCTCTTCAAGATAAACGAAAATTTTTTTCATTGTGATGTGCTTTGACATTAGCACACGCACTGGAAAGTCTGCGTACCTTGATCATCAGAAATCCTGGTGCATGTTGTCATCTGAGTCTCTATTGCACACCTGATGCGAAGAGACATTAGGCTTTGCAGGTTTAATGTCAATCTAGTGACTCATTATGTGTGCATTAGCTGCACATTAGACTCTGAAAATTCATTTTCATAAGGGCAGGTCTGGCATTTCTTTTAAGTACCGTCTATTATTCCTTTGCTTGCGCCGTTTCGGTGAGAAACTATTCATAGTAATCCAGCCAGTCTGCGCAAAGAACATACCGTGGCCAAAGTCACGCGACAACGGCGACCACAGGAAGAGCCAACAAGTGAAGTGTTCAGTGTAGAAACGTTTAACAGAGCTTAAAAGCCAGAACAAGTACTGAATGAAAAGCAACTCGCCTGCTCCAAGTACCGCCCAATAGCACCAGCCAAAGCTGAAGTGTAGCAGGCTTCCTTCAAAAGGTATGATGAGTGGCCTGGCTGGCAGTAGCGAAGAGTAGAGGCCGCCACTGAGCAACATTGTTAGACCCGTCAGCTGCATGGCATAGGCGCCATACCTGGGAATGGCGCAGAGCAGCACGTTCATGAGCAGCCACAGTGCCAGAGACGTCCTGCATATCGCATTCAGCTCCTTGAACCCACAGCAGGGACAGGACCGGTCACATGTGTTGTCATTGAAGCACAATAATAGGAAAAGTTTAGAATAAAGCCCACTCTACTCACCAGCATCATATCATCCCCCAGCCAGAAAGTAACGCATGAAAAGTTACATATGCCTTCTACATAAAATGGTAGGTGAGAAAAGAGATCTCGCCTTAAAAAAGAAGTGCTGTGAGTGACGGTTCGTCACAACGCCCTCGGAAGGCTCAGCGTCCTGCGAAATGTCTGGTGCAATAACCAGTCGCCAACATGTGTTCCGATTTCCAGGATTGATGCGGGCATCGCCTTGAGTCTATGATAATGAAGTGACCAGACAAACCTTAGACGCTGACGCCTTTATGACGTTGCGTGGCCGTAATTATTATTAAATTGTTTGTTTACGGGTCTGAGAGTTTTCCTGGGACCAGCACAAGCCTCGCATTTGGCGCAGTAAACACCGGACCTTTGCCAAGTCAGCCTGCAACAGCAGCACAAGAACAATGGTCAGTAGCCCTTGGCCTTATAGAGTTCTAAGGCACGTTGCCGGGCTAGGTGGTCAGATTTCATCATTCATATGGCTGTAGCACATCACGATAAGGACACAGGCTCTCTCACACGCACACATGCTGCTGTTAAATGACAACAGATAGGTAAAACAACATAAAAAGATGCCGCACAGTTTATTCACGTGTCATCACCGATTACGACACTCTGCACTTGCCAACGTCAGAGCGATGGTTCGAAATACCTATTTTCTTAATTTTCTTTAGCTGACGAGGCTGAGGAAGCCATGCACACTGCGCTTTCGTTTTTACAATTTGGTGGCATTGACTTCACGCATAATTCTGTCACGAACTCTATTGTGCACATGGGTGCCTTTAATCACATGTTGCAACCACACCTCTGGCAGTGAATTCCGAAATGACCATATACAGCTATTTTTTTACGTAGTACTGGCGTTCGCTCAGACTTTAGTTCACACATGTTTAGTTTGACCTATGTGTATGCGCGCACAAGTCAATGAAATACAATATACAAAACAGTTCGATTGCAGTTCACAATTTTTCCCCGGTGCTTGATCATACAGTCCGATTGTTTGTTATTCTCTGCATTAACATTTTGCACATTGCTTGCAACGTGGGCAGGTACAAATTGCGATAATAGGTGATAATGCGTGCATAAGCTCTGCAGTACCTTTACAAGTTGTTTTTTAGGATTTATTATTCGACTGCTGTTGTACAAGTAGGATGTGTGATCGCGAATAAAAAAAATTAGTTAGCGCGATGTGTGTGCCGTCTGTGTCGATGTCGTGGTGCAATATATTCGGTCATAAGAGTGATCAATTTTAGGCCATGTTTGCAATAGCACTCACGCCATCGAGGACTCCCGTCACAAGAGACTCTCATTATTACTGCATCAACGCTCTTCACCTCGTATGAGACGAAACGCACAGCAGTTTAAACAAAAATTCGCCCCGTATCTGCATGTAATCTGCAAATGTCATCGAAAGATGACAGTATTGCGTGTGAAGAGAGCAAAGAAGACAATTATTTCATGTTCTGCGCAAGAAAATTGGTGAATGGTATTCTGAAAACGCTGCGTTAGAGTGCTCGAGCGTGCAGCAGAGGCGAAAGAGCACATCAAGTCACGTAGCACCTGAGACGTAAGCGCCATCTGGCCATTGTTTTAGAAAACAAAACGCATGGCTTTGAGATGGGTGTGCACGCCCATCTCAGAGGTGATAAGGTGTAGAACGCAAGGCGACGGGTAGGTGCCACCACCGTTTCGTTTTAGCAAAGCGTTGGAAACACTCGCCTTTCCGTGCAAGCCTTGCATGGTGGGCGCAGCGTGATAAGCACTACGAACCTTGAAATTACTTATGTGTGCCTTTTCTAGTAAAATACGCACGTGCAGAATATATACGTACTGTTATGGTGCCACAGACATGCGCAATAACTGCTTTTTAATTGACAATTGCACAAGCATGAACAATCAACCTTGAGCAACAAAGGTGGGCGCTGCGGATGGGGTAGGCCGTTCCAAGGACCCGATGCCGTTAGGAGGGGCCAAACAGATAATTGTACAGACAGACAGAGAGACAGACCAAAATTTTTGCATCGGAGGTCCTCAAGAAAGACTATTGTCCTTAAAAAACATGAACATCACCCACAGCCTAAAGCTGGAAGTTCCCGTTTCATTGGTGGCGTTACGCTCCCTCTCCTTGTCTCTGTTTTGGCGAGCGTCGCCTGACGGTAGATCATATGCCTGGAAATAACTGTGAAGAGCTCGATTACGTGACGATATTGTGTTTCGGAATGAACCATATCCGCGAAGAACGTACTACTCGCTTATTCGATTACACCGGTAGCAAAGATGACCTCGTTCTGCGTCTCGAAGCCGAAATTCGGCAACATCGTGATGCAACGCCGCGACTATGTGTCAATACCACGTAGGTTGCGGGCAACGCACGCTTGCCCTTTGATATGCAGCAATGCTAGAAAGCCTGACTCTGCTGTTCCTGTACCTCTAATGCTGCCAGAGAAAAATTACCACACTGCCTGATTTGTTCTCATTCATAACGCACTTCGGTGATCCTCCACCGCAAAATGTTAATGCATTGAACAACGACATTCACGGTTTACAACAGCTTGCCGTGTGCGATGAGTCTGAAGACGCTACCTTTCTTCCTATTGTCGTAAGTATTCTCAAAAGCCCAGCTCTAAATCGGCATGCCACTTTTGCACATAATTATACGACGTAGCAAACGTGAAGCACAGCCTTGGATGAAGGAGTGGGCATGGATGCACAACCAAAATGTGGCACTCACAATTCTTGTTCATCATAGCGCAGCTTCTTGGTTTCGTTGCATTTGCCGACTGCACGGACGGCGCCGCGTCCACGGACTCGACTGATGGTGGTTTCGGCAAGGGATCTTCATGCAACGCCCCTGGCTGGTGTATTCATGGCGCACAACCACTCTTGCTGAGGACCGACAGCGATGCCATGTACAATTTCCCACAGTTCGCCCTCCCCCGGAGTGTCACAGCCATAGCAACATCGACTACACCCCTACCGAACCCTTTAAAAGCCTATCTAACCGATCTTATCGCCAGTGGCCATGGATGCACAACCAAAATGTGGCACTCACAATTCCCCTATCGGAAAAAAACGAATGGTGGGCATGGTGGAAACCACCACCCACCATTATAGTGGATTAGTGTAGTGGGTGAGTGGTGGGAAACGCCCACCATGGCGCATGGTGGGTATGGTGGGTGCTGCAGTGCCGGCAAAACTTGAGCACAAAATGACGTCATAATCACCGTGACGAGCTGCCATAAAAAATAAAAAAGAATTCTATAAAAACAGTATAAAAAACACCCGTCCTGTAAAAAAAAACAAGGCGCCACAGAGGATCGAACGTGCAACCTGCGGATTCCCATTCGAAGACGCTAACCACTGCGCCACACCAACTTTTTTTTTCCATGGTATTTAATAAAGTACTTGGGCAATAAAGACAATATCAAGCGAACAAAAGTACAATCAAATCGCCAAAGTAAGCGCTCACGCGTTACTCAAAAAACTAAATGGCTAACACAGCATGAGTTGCTCACATGAAGAGTTCTTCACATCGTGTTATACAAACAAAAAAGGGGCGAGGTCAAACAGTTCTCTAAGACGGAGTACCAGTCCGGTCTAAAGTCTAGCTCGTCGTAGATGTTTTTTAGGTGGATAGCCATTTGAATGAAGTGTGCGCTTGAAGAGGTGGTGGGCTCTGCATTGCGGTCTTGCATTCGTGTCTTCCACAAGCTGTGCAAACCCATGAGAAAAAACATATCATATGGTACTTCATCAAGTGTTGCTGGCAGAAGATAACGTATTGTGTGAGAATTAATGACGAAACGTTTTTTCAGTGCTCGCTGAAGGACATCCCAAAATAGTATGACATCTTTGCAGCTAACAAAGCAATGTTCAATCGTTTCCGGCACATGACATAGACGGCAGTTAACAGACGGAATGAAAATACCTTTTCTTTATAACCATGTGTTTACCGCCAATGTTTCAGAGTGGAGTTTATAGAAGAATGTTTTTGAATTCGGTGGAATGTACATTTTGCGCACTCGCTTCAACACATCGTGACCAGGAAGATTGGCGTACAGTGAACGGTACAATGGAGATGGGAAGAGTGTACTCAATAGCTCCTTATAAAGCACCTTGCGCGTTACTGAGTACAGGTATTTTACAGAGAAGCGAGCTTTAAGGAACTGAACTGCGAGGTAAACTTCCTGCATGAATCCCCACAAGCATGGGCGTTCGGAGAAGTTGGATGAAACAATTAAATCTGGTAAGCAATCAACAAGTGTAACCTGCAAGAAGGAACGGATTACAGGATGAGAATTGTCTCGAAAAAAGAAGAATCGGGACACTATTTGCCATAGATAAAGGTGTTTTAGTCCAAACCCGCCCTCACTAACTGGCTTGAATATATTATCACGACGCATGGGCTCAAAAGTCGAAGACCATATGAAAGTAGCGAAAATTCGATGAAAGCGTTGTATATAGAATCTTGCGCAATGAATAAGTTGCAATACATAGTAAAGTTTTGTCGCTAAGAAAGTATTACAAGCTTCAGCTCTCCCAAATATCGAAAGTCGATAGGGCACAAATGTCTGAGCCTGTCGTTCAAGCTTAGGGACACGTTCCTTCCAGTAATGCGCACTGAATCTATATGCATGCAATGGTACACCGAGGTATGTTGGAGGAGTTCTTGTCCAATTAATCCCTGCAAAGTGGTTCGGTGTGCTACCCCACAAGCCAAACCACAGTCCTAAACTTTTAGAGGCATTTAAACGAGCTCCTGATACTACGCCAAACTTTTCAATAGTATATACCACATTTTCGACACTTGGTTTATCTGTGCAAAAGAATGCGACATCATCTGCATAAGCCAATACTTTAACCTCACTGCCTAATATTCTAAAGCCATGAATGCAACTCGACTGTATTATGCTTAAGCACAGTGGTTCTAGATAAAGTGCAAATAAAAGAGGTGACATCGGGCATCCCTGTTTTACTGAAGAGCGAATAGAAACTGGCTTGGAGAGTTGACCATTAACTATCAGACGAGTTGAGCATTCATTATAGCATAATTTAACGCCTTTAAGAACAACTTTGCCAACATTAGCTTGTTCGAGAAGAGAAAAAAGGAGGGAATGACGAACACGATCAAAAGCTTTTGCAAGGTCTACCTGTAGCATTGCAAGATCTTCTTGAGAACCATGACAGTATTGAAGCATTGTTCGAGCGACATGTATATTGGTTTGTATAGATCGACCTCTGATCCCACATGTCTGATGAGACCCAATGAGGATCGACATAGCAAATTGCAACCTATTTGCTAATACTTTTGCGAAAATTTTGTAGTCGACATTTGACAGCGATATTGGTCTGTAGCCCTCAACGAAGCGAAGTTTTTCCTTGTCAGTTGTTTTGGTATTAACACAGTGTGACTCTTGCAAAAAGATTGAGGGAGTGTATCCATGTCGTAACTCATCTGAAAAATATTCAGCAATATAGGAGAAAGCGTTTTCTTGAAAGCTTTGTAAAATTCGCCTGAGATGCCATCAGGCCCTGGTGTTTTCAATAAAGGCAAGTTGTCGATTGCTTGCTCGATTTCCTGTAGAGTAATGGGCCCATTAATGACTTCACAATCACTGTCCTTCAAGGGGTTTACAAGAGAAACAAAACTACCCTTGAGGAGAGCGTCAGGATCATCAGAGGGAGAGCTAAATAGGCTGTTCTAGTACGTTTCGAACGCCAAAGTAATGTCTCCGTTATCTTTTATGAGCACATCGTTAAAGTACAAGTCTGGAATAACTTTAGAAATCGCATGGCGTTGCTCATCAAGTAAAGCTTGGCGCGTCGGTTGCTCAGAATTTAAAGTGCACTGGTTCGGAGATCTAATACGTGCTTCTTGGTAGCGAGCAGCATCATATCTCGGTAGTTGGCACTTAATATTCTCAATATCCTTGGTGTACTTTCCCGGCATTTCGCATTCCATCTCATAAAGATTGCAAAGACTTTTAACAAGTATCTTTTCATCATTCTTTCTATAGAAAGACTTAACAGCCCCAATTTCTAAAGCTATAGAGCGAACTTCTTGTTTAAAAAGCTCCCAAGCAGCGAAGATATGAAAACCAATCGAAAAAGATTGCCTCAATGCCATCTGGACGCGATTCATGAAATCCTGATCACAGAGGAGCTTCGCATTCATTTTCCAAAGGGCCCACTGGGGACGGAATTGTTTGTGACGATTTTCGCCAATTTGCGCTATGACAATACAATGGACTGAGAATGATACAGCTTCGGTGCTGCAGGAAATTTTACGAGATAGGAGTGATGAGGACACGTAAATCCGGTCAAGGCGAGCATGAGAGCTGCCTTGTACTCTTGTATATGCTGTTGCCCGATTCGAGACCCCAATGTCAATTAGTCCTGCATTATCTACAATACCGCATAAAAGCTCACCACTCCTGTCTCTCTTTCCAGACGAATTATAACGATCAATAGCTTCACTTACGCAGTTGAAATCTCCCATAAGTACCGTGCATCTGTCGACGTCAAGTAAATTACGCACTTTTTCAAATAACTCAAGCCGTTTCGGAACATCATTAAACGCATATAGATTGATAATTCTCCATGGCACTCCTTGCAACAAAAAATCACAGCATATATACCTGCCCTCTTCATCAACACTAGTGCACAATGCTGAACAGGTTAGGCTTTTTCTCAGAAACAACCAACAGCCCGCAGATAAACCTTTAGCATGTGAGACACACACATTAAACTGAGACAGAAAAGGCCGCACGGCCTTCTCGGTCTCTTCCTCGCTCTCGATCTTTGTCTCTTGGATGGCGACAAAGTCCGAGACGCTTCCGATTGAGAAGTCTACGGAGTTGTGCTTGTTTCTGCGAAGACCTAAGCCCTGCGTACGTTCAAGGTGGCAAATATGAGTCGCTCAGACTGCGCCATGGTGACTACCTTCTAATTCGCTTATCGTCCCACTTGATCAGTCCCAAGAGTTGGCGCTGAGGCTTCCCGTGAGCCCCCAGCAGGCCTCCTAGATCGGGATCGGCGACACTTCCCTTTTGGCGTGGACTTTCGGCGACGGCGTGACTCCCTAGTCACTGACGCTGGGTCACTCCCTTTGCTTGAAACCGAGCTGGACGATGCGCGACGTTTCAGTATTGCTGTATCCGTAGACATCTGCATATCATCTTCCGACACTGCATCATGATGAAAAAGCTGCTGCGGAGCTGCAGCGCAAGCAGGTGATGAACTTTCTGCGGCATCCAGCCCAGAGTCTCTATCTTGTACTGGTGGTCCTTCGGCATCTTTATGGGTCAGTTCAACAGCACTCTCCAAAGGAGCTCCTACTTGTGCTAGGGGTGGTGCGGAGTCGTTTTGGGTATGCTGCCTGCATGATTCACTTGGCTCTTTGCACGTAGAAGTTTCAACTGTGTCAACAGCAAGTGACTTTCTTTCCTCTTGTGGATTCCTTGTGGTAGAGCTTGCAGCATATGCCATTGACGGAGTGTCTCCCGTTGCATCCAAAACCTCGGTGGCATCCATAATATGCTCTTGTAGGTTATCATCTGGCTGTTTTGTGTGCTGTCGCAGCTTGTTGGCGTATGTCATAACACAATCTTCGGCCGAATGACCGAAGCGTCGACAGTTGTCACAGCGAGGGGTCCTGCAGTTTCGACGAATGTGCCCAACCTTACTGCACCGAAGGCAAAGTGGTGGGCGGCCAGGTATCAGGACGAGGCTTTGCACTCCGCAGACAACAAGAATGTGAGGAATATCCGCAATGCGAACTCCATCAGCAAGGGACAAAACAACATCCCTATTTAGCGTCCGCATTTGTTCCATGTCCGCTACTTTCCAGCTTTCTTGTGATATTGTCTTGACCTTCCCAAAAGCTTGCAGTGCCTCGCACACATAGGCGTCCTCCAAGCGCTCAGGAAGCCACATAAGCTTCAACTTCACTTCCGTGGGCTCCGGGTCTATAACGAGGCATCGACGACTTTTGACGAAAAATTCGCCTCTTGTGACCAACTTTGTTTTTGTCAGCGTTGACTTGCATGTGACCATCCAAACATGAGACATTTGAAATTGACCTATGGAGCTTATTTCCTTCAAGTCAATGATGTCCCGAAGAGCATCTCTAAAATCTTGAGCCCGGTAGGGGCGACCAGCTAAGTCCGCATGTAGAAAGACAGAGTCCACAACAAGCTTACCGGTGGGAAGGCGAGGAAGTACAACACGGTAGTACAACACTGCGCCACACCAACATGACGTTGTATGGGTGTTAAATACTTAGTTGGCATACAAACTTACGGTTCAACTTAAGTTATGTTTGTCGTGTACACAACATAGACAAAATCTACACCTGCTACTCAAAATTGCACATGTATTAAACACAAGCAACTGCGGCCTGTAACGATTGCCACTATGTTAACGGCACTAGTGCTATTTTTTTTTACAATTCACAACTTTAAGAAAAAAACCAAGTGGACTGGGAAGCAGCAACAGTTCACCGGCGGGGTCTGCCAAGTTTAATATCCGATTCGCGCTCGTTCTAAAGGGTGACATCTGCTCACGTTTTATGACGCCTCTAGGCTCATTCCATAGATACGCCCGCGTAATTTATTTGATTGAGTATTGGGATGCTTTTCGCGCAATGTAGAGGGCGGTCGCGCCAGCGCAATGCTGTAGCTTTTTCGCTAAAGCAACTTCATAACGGCTTGCCCAAAACGAATGCAGTGTGCCGGAAACATTACGCTTCATGTTGGTTCACCAAGCATACGAATTGCCACGTCTGAGTTCTCGTACAAAAGCTAGAGAAGTGCCGGCGAGTGCGACCGGCGGCTGTCGGTGAGAAGACACTTAATTGCGTTCTCTGGGAGTGCTTTATTCGCGTCGCATAGATGTTTGTTGCTTCTTGAGCGGACACCATACACAACGAAAAATGCTTCATTTAGGTTCATTGATGCCATGGCTGCGCTGCATTGTCATACTTAATCGTCGAAATCGTGTATTCTGAAACCAGGAAGCACGGATAACACAATTGTAGGGGCTCGGTCGGTAGGCCTAACTTTGATGGAAATCATGGTGGTAGAACATGTAGTGTACTGATCCCAGATTGGTACACTATATAGATTGCCCGCCATTATAAGCCCACCCATCATCTGCTTACTGCTTCCCAGCATTATCGCGATGGTGGGCAGAGCTTCTCAGCTTGGTACACCATGTGGCCCACCATAACAAGCAGCACCCATCATCTGCTTAGTGCTTCCCAGCATTATCGCAATGGTGGGAAGAGTTTCTCAACTTGGTACACCATGTAGCCCACCATAATAATCACCACCCACCATATGCTTAGGGCTACCCAGCATTATCGCAATGGTGGGCAGAGTGTCCCATTATTGCCCACTATCTAGCCTCTGCTTTCCACCATCATTTCCACTTTACCCATCATCTGTACACAATACCACCCAGTATGTCCCGGCATAACCACCATATTTTCCACTACGTCCCACCATAGCCATCATAATTTCCACCATGCCCACTATTATTTCCACCATGCCCACTATTATTTCCACTACGCCCACCATGTTTTCCAGTATCCACCATGGCAATTTTTCCGATAGGGTCTTGTTCATCATTGCGCAGGTTAGTTGTAGTTCATTACCACCTCCTAAGTCTTTTCGATCAGACAACCGATTCGTTGTTGTGCTTCCATGCCCCAGCGTCCTGCTTGAACCTTTCTAGGCCTTGTTTTTGGCGTTGTGCGGAGACGTCCAGCAAAATCTCGGTCCTACTGATGAAATACTTAAAATGGTGAAAGAAACAAATGCTCGATGCATTCGAATTGAGGCAAACCAAAGCAACATTGCGCAAGCAATTGACGACCTTAAAGCTGCCCACACTTCTTTGGTGTCCACTGTATCGGGCATTAATGAGCGCTTGCAGTCAGTGGAACAACAAAGAGCTTGTTTCGAGGGATTTCAGGGAGACGTCTGCCGCACACGTGAATGTGTAACTACAATGCAAAAAGAACTAACCACATTGCGTGCTAGACTTGATGACGCTGAAGATCGTTCTAGGCGGGACAACCTGCTGTTCTTTGGCATTGTAGATGATCCTTTGGAAAACTGGGAGCGATCATCAGAAAAAGTTATCGCGCTTGCATCGGATAGACTACAGCTGCAGCTTTCGTCAGATACTATTGTAGGTGTCTATAGGTTGGGACGATACAAAGCGGGAAGTAACAGACCCTTTATTGCTAAGTTTGCTGCAGACAAAAGTATAGATTTAGTTTTCTCAAAGCGTTCTCTGCTTTCTAGAACTGAACTAAGTATAAAGCAAGACTATTCACTCGCTACGCGCACTGCCCGGAAAAAACTAAATGAGTTCAGCAAAACACTTGACATAACACTAAGTTAAAGCACAACAAACTTCTCGCCGGTTATCGCGCTTATTACAGCCTGCATCTTTCATATCATCCCGCATAGGTCAGCCCCACAAAGTGCATATTCCTCAAATTAACACCGTCACCTTTTCCCAATCTTTCCTTCCTAACACATGTCGCGACTGGAATCTTCTGTCAGCATCAACCGGCAGTATTACTGAACCTGACGCGTTCCGTCAGGCCTTGACATCTTCCATGTAAATTGAATTTCATGTTGCGGACGCGATATTTCCTCATCGTATTCGTAACTTGCATTTCACACCGCATTCTCTTTTTTAGATGCGGAAGCATCTTATACTCGCGCCTTGTAGTGCGCCGTCCGCGCCGTCCACACCGCTTCTCGAACATTCGACAGCTGACGCGCGCGCATGCGCCGTCGCGCCGTCGCCCACCATCTGTGCCGCGCGCGCTTCTCCTTCGAGAACATTCGACAGCTGACAGCGCATGCGCCGTCGCGCCGTCGCCATCTGTGCCGCGCGCGGGCTTCTCCTTCGAGAACATTCGACAGCTGACAGCGCATGCGCCGTCGCGCTGTATATATACTCAAGGTCGGCGCTCGCTCGCTCAGTTGCCGCTCGTCCGTTGGTTTGTAATCACTCTTTACTTTACCGACCACAAAGCCATCGTCCTCAAAGTTCGTCGCAATAAATAAAACACCGCCCTTTCGCATACGTGCCGTACGTGTTCACTCATTTAACACCCCATTTCACAACCACGTTAACCAATTTAGCCATCGACCCAAGTAAGCCGCAATTTAACACCCGTTAACCAACTTCCGCATCCTCCTCAGTGTTCCCCCGAGGGAAGCTGCGGGCAATTTTTTTTCTTCTCGTTTTCCTATTATTGAATCTTTTGCATCTGTTTTGCGTTGCCTGGCTTATTACGTGTATGTTTTGCTTTTTTCCCGTTTCGCTTTTGCGCGTTTCGCTTTTGCTCGTTTTCTTAATATTGAATCTTTTGTAGTTTTTGTGCGTTGGCTGACTACTTACGTGTATGTTTTGCTTTTTGCCGCTCCCCTATACAATGCTGTAAAGCCCTGAGGGTAAAATAATTATAGAAAGAAAGAAAGAAGAAAGAAAGAAAGAAAGAAAGAAAGAAAGGAAGAAAAGAAGAAAGAAAGAGGCCACAAAAGTACGCTTACGCGAAACTACGGGAGATAGAAAACTGCCGGTAGTGCTGGCCGACACCCAAAAAATTCACTATATACTGCAGCGCCTCATTGATCCGCGTGTTATTGCAGCCATTGCAGCTAGTCCACCTTCAACCATAGACGACTTTATATCCGTGTGCACGCGCCTCGATAAGGACACTCACCATAATGTATATTAGACGAGTGCAGAACCACCGATACTACCTCCCCAGCAGTGAGCTGGAAATGTCCATTTGAAACATCAACAGCACAGATTTAACAGACCATGTGCCTACAACATCTACAACAGCACTGCCAAGACAACGCATTCCTGACTCATCAATAGAATAGGAAAAACGCTATATGGCGACTACCGCGTGTTATGGGTGCCCAGCGTTTCGCAGTGTACAAGACAGAAATCAAGGAGTCTGCTTCGAGAGCGAACAGTTTGGCCATATAGCAGCGGTATGAATTTCGCGTAAGCACTCATAATATAAGGCAGTGATTACCCCGACTGGCTCTAAACAGACACGCACATTTGAAATATGCCAGGTACATTCAAACGTTTTCCACAGCTGTGTCCATTTCTCGTGACGACCACTCAGACTTGTTGGGTTAGTTGGTTAACATCAATGGTGTACAGAATAACACATGTTGAAAAAAAGACAGGTAATTATTTGGCCCCATATCTGCATGTTACACTAAAAATGTCGTCGAAAGACGATAGTCTTGCGTCTGGAGAGAGTGAAAAAAACGTTTATTTCATGTTCTGTCCAAAGAAAATCGGTGAGTGGTATTTTCGAGACGCTGTTTTAGAGTGCCTCGAGCGTGGAACGGAGGCGAACGAGCGCAGCAAGCCACGTCGCACGTGAGACATGAGCGCTATTTGCCAGTCATCTTGAAAAACAAAGCGCGCGGCGTGCGCGCCAATCTCGGAGGCGATAACGTGTAGAACGCAAGACAACGTGTAGGTGCCTTCACCGTGCTGTCTTACAATAGCGTTGAAGACCCTTGATTTTCATTTAAGCGTTGCATCGTCAGCGCAACGTGATAAATGCTACGGTCCTTAGAACTGTAATATCAACGGAGCTTGCTCTGTTATCGCAAAAAGAGTCAATCCTAAACACTTTGGAGAACAAAATATTAACTCTAGGCATTTTAATTGACTTTTCGAGAGCTTCTGATTCTATTAACCATCGAACCCCATTCTCAAAGTTGGAACACTACGGCTTTCGCGATATTACACTAAAGCTTCTAAAATCATAACTTTAATACAGAAAACAGTGCGTTGTGCTTAGATAAAAACTCTCATCAGCAAGATCTTTAAGACAAGGTGTTCCGCGTGGTAGCGTACTTGAACCTGTTTTATTCGATCTTTACATTAACGACATGACAAATATAACGAAACTTGCTCAGTTTGTAGTTCACATGCATTACACTAGTCCTTTTTTTTCAATCTCATGACATCGTAGATCTCGTAAACATAGCAAAAACATCCTTAAGCATATTACAAAAGTAGAGTAATTTAAATTTATTACCAAATAATACCATAAAACTATGGCTGTCTTGTTGACTCCTCCACAAAAACATGTAAACTGCAGCAGTGCTCTTTACCTAGGTGCAGACAGGATAGAATTAGTTGACAACGTAAAAACAAAAAGCATTATCTTTAACAATCATTCAAACTGGGATGCACATGTTGAACGTATTGCGTCTAAACCAGCTAGAGCATGTGGTGTCATCTGCCAATTACGATACATGCTTCCTACCAAAATAAAGCTTATGTTGTATAACAGTCTGTTCCTATCGCAAGTCAGTTACTGTAGTCTAGTGTGGGGCACAACATGAAAAACAAATATTCATAGCTTACAAACTTTACAAAAGAAAACTATACGGCATATTGCCACTGCTCCATTTGATGCACATACCAACGAAATATTCCGCACTTTCAATGTACTGCCTATTGATCACATTTACGAATACAACCTTGTTTTGAAAATAAAGAAGTATTTCCAATGCAACAATGCTATTTTTTTAAATTGTGTACCATAGTTGTATCACAAGAACCATAATATGAATTCAGAAAATGAAATCATTGGGTTTTGCCAATTTCCAGAACCAATTACGGCTCATGTCTATTGCAGTACCAAGTGCCTTGGCCATTGAATGTGTTGTATTTCTCAAAAAATAAGCTGAGCAGTCTTACGAAAAAGGCGTTAAAATCAAACCTACTAAATAAGGGTGCGATTCTATAAAAATTATGTGCCTATCTAAAATCTATGTTTTTTTCGCTTTTTTTCTATGCTGAATCGCATGTGTGCATGAAAACTGTTGTATGTGATTAGATATTTTGTGCTAATGTATAAATGGGAAAGTGTTCAGACGTTGTATGTATACAGATATTGCTGACAGAAGCGTGTGAATATGTATTTCTCTCTCTCCTCTCTCTCTCTCTCTCTCTCTCTCTCTCTCTCTCTATATATATATATATATATATATATATATATATATATATATATATATATATATATTGTAAGATGGCGTCCAGTACCCTCAAGACTCTTCTATATTGTCTCGAGTATGTGCCCCACAACCTAAACTGGAGTGGTGATGATGAGAATGTATAGATGAAAAGGTGGAACGAGTAATGATGCTCACACTTATTTTCCCCGCGCATTTGAGCGGCCGGCCCGGCCGAGACTTAGGCGGGAAAGGTACGGCGAACAAAGGGTTTAATGCGTGAATTGTGAACTATCTCGGATGCACGGTAACAATGGTCCGAGGAACCCTCGACGGGAGTGACAAGGTAATTGAAAGGGGATGTTCGTTCACTAACAACGTAAGGTCCGAGAAAGCGTGACTGAAACTTTTCACACAATCCGGGTGTACGAACAGGCGTCCAAATTAGTACTTCATCTCCAGGACGGAAGGTGACGTCTCGACGAAAGCTGTCATAGCGTTGCTTGCGGTCTAGTTGACTGGCCTCCGTGTTGAGTTTAGCACGTCGCCGTGCGTCAGCGAGCGAAAATTTTCTGGCGTAGTCGTGGATGTTTTTGTCATTACATTGAAGAAAGAGGCGTCAATAGTAAATGTCGGTGCACGACCATAGACGAGAAAGAAAGGTGAATACCCGGTGATTCGTTGAACAGCGGTGTTGTGTGCAAACGTTACGAATGGCAAGATTTTGTCCCAGTTATCGTAGTTCGGTCCGATGTACATGGATATCATGTCGATTAGAGTCCGGTGGAATCGCTCTGTCAGGTCATTTGTGTGCGGGTGGTAAGCGGATGCGGTCTTGTGAACTGTGTCACAAGTTTTTAGAATTTCATCAAGAATTCTCGACATGAAGGCCTTGCCCCGGTCACTCAACAACGTGCGAGGTGCACCATGACGCAACACAATGGTTCCTAAAAAGAAGGCGGCAACGTCTGAGGCGGAGCTAGGGCGTAGAGGAGCGGTCTCCGCGTATCGTGTGAGGTGGTCGACAGCTGTGACGATCCAGCGGTGGCCCGCTGGCGTTACGGGAAGTGGTCCGACGAGGTCTATTCCGACAACAACAAAAGGTGTATCGGGACATGGAATGGGTTGTAATAATCCAGCAGGAGTAGAAGTTGGTTGTTTCCGGCGTTGACACAGTGCACAAGAAGCGACATAATTAGCCACAAAGGTAGAAGTACCAGGCCAGAAGAAACGGCTCCTAACGCGGTTGTAGGTCTTCTGAAATCCCAAGTGTCCAGCTGATGGGTCGTCGTGAAGTGCTTCGAGAACTTGTTTTTGCAGTGAACGGGGAAGTACTGGCACCCACCGATGTCCATCCGCATTGTAAGTATAGCGCTGCAGGACATTGTTGTCTAGCTTGAACTGCCGTAGCTGATGATGTAGTCTGGCATTAGGTGGAGAAGGCGAGTCATTCAAGTACCCGATGATGCGGTTACAGTATGGGTCGTCACGTGGGCACGCGGCAAACTGAGTGCTGCTGTCTAAAGATAGTGGCCCAGCAACTGCCAGGGGTGATAACGTGAGTGCAGAGGAAGCCGCTTGATCACCTGAAAGGCATCGAGGATGCGTGGTTGGAGATGAAAGGGGCAGAGGGAAGCGAGAGAGAGCGTCGGCATCCTGATGCTGTTTGCCAGACCTGTACACAACGTCAAAAGTGTACTCTTGCACACGGAGTATTCAGCGACCGAGTCGCCCAGACAAATTCTTCAGCGAGGACAACCAGCATAGGGATGGTGGTTGGTAATGACAGTGAAGTGGCGTCCATACAGATAAGCTCGAAACTTCTGGATGGCCCAAACGACAGCAAGACATTCCTGCTCTGTTATCGAGTAGTTCTGTTCCGCAGGTAATAATGCGCGGCTGGCATACGAAACTACTCGCTCACGTGAAGTGTCGTCGCGCTGGAGGAGGACGGCACCGATTCCGTGGCCGCTGGGATCTGTGTGAAGGAAAGTGGGTGCACTCTCATCGAAGTGACGGAGGACGGCGTCTGATGTCAAAGCACGTTTAAGGGCTTGGAAAGCACACTCGCACTCGTCAGTCTGAGAGAAGGCCGTTCCTGACGTCAGAAACTTGTGTAACGGCCCCGAAATGGCAGTAAAGTGACTTCAACAGTCACCTTGGCAGCAAAGTGACTGATAAAGCGGCGGAAGTAAGACGCCAGGCCCACGAAACTTCGCCATTGTTTTTGATTGCCCGGACGTGGAAAATTATTTAAGGCCACAACCTTGTCGGGGTCGCGTCGAACGCCATCTTTGCTGACAAGGTGACCCAAAACAATGATGCTCCTGCTCGCGAAGTGGCACTTCTTTGTATTGAGCTGAATCCCAGCGCTCGAAATGCACGTAAGAACTTCGTCCAAACGCTTAAGGTGCTGAGGAAAAGTAGAAGAATAAATTACGATGCCGTCCAAATAGCATAAGCAGGTTTTCCACTTGAGACCACGTAAGACAGTATCTATCATGCGATAGAATGTTGCTGGAGCGTTGCATAAGCCAAAAGGCATAATGTTTAACTCGTAAAGCCTGTCAGGCGTTGAAAACGCTGTTTTCTCCTTGTCTGCTTCGCACATAGGTATTTGCCAATATTCGGATCGAAGGTCAAGGCTGGAGAAATATTCTGCGCCTTGTAGGGAGTCCAGGGCATCATCTATGCGTGGCAAGGGATATATATCTTTTTTCGTTATCTTATCGTGCGCTCTGTAATCAACACAAAAGCGGACAGAGCCATCCTTTTTCTGGACCAACACCACAGGAGACGACCAAGAGCTGGAAAAGGTCGAATAATATCTCCTTTGAGCATGTCGGCGACGTTTTCCTCAATCATTTGCCGTTCCGCCGAAGACAGACGGTATGGGCGGCGGCGCACAATGGAGCTGCCTTCGGTTTCGATGCTGTGCTCTGCAACAGAGGTGCGGCCCAAAACATTGGAATGTACGTCGAACGATATGCTGTGCTTTTGGAGAAGGTCTAAAAGGTCTCTTTTTTGCTCAGCAGTGAGGTGAGGATTTATGGTAGCATTTAAAGTAGCAGTAGTTGCCTTGGTATTGGTTGTAGCAGACAAAGGCGGTGATTCTGCCTGAAGAGGAACCAGCGAAAAAGGCTTGCTGTCAGCGAAGCAGCTCACAGCAGTGCCTTGGGGCTGCTTCACTGGCGAAGAAGTTGGGTTCAAGGTGGTGACCAATGCCTTACCGTCGTTAAACCGCACAAGGCCGGGTGCAATGGTAAGCCCCGCAGGTTTGGAGCGAACTGATGGAGCAATGAACACGTCACCGTTAACAATAGTATCCGAAGTGGCCATGAGAATTTCTTCATCTCCTGGCGAAATAAAACAATTAGCAGCAGCAACGAAATGGGCACTGTATGGATCGACATCGGACGAACCCTCAGTGGCTGACATTTCAATTAATCGCTGACGACACGATATGAAAGCTGATGCCCAAGAAAGAAAGCTCATCCTAAAATTACTGTGTGAGTGCACCAAGCAAGTACAAGAAACGGAATGTGGTGAAGGAAAAACTTAACGTGGGTGAGTTTCTCAGGCTTATCAGAGTTGTTGATGGCACTCACACGGTCATACTCCTCGAGCCAGTCTTCCACGTCCTCACACGGAAGCCCTGCAAACGGCGGAGGATCCTTTTGAGGGCTGGTGACCAGGTGAGAAGGGTTTCTTGGCAGTGAGAGTGGTGGCGCAGCTGCTGCACTGGGCTGGTCGGCTTGCGACATTACCGAACGCAGGTCGTTTAAGCGGCAGCCTGAACGGAGCTCCAGGGATGTGTTCTAAAAAACGCTGGGGTTGTCCGAGAACGCGAGAGGACGCAGAAATCGGGCAGCACTCTCCACCACTTGTAAGATGGCTTGCTTGCTTGCTTGTTCCTTTCTTTTGTGGCTCTCACCCACTAAGGGGGATTGGCCAAGAAGCCGGTGGTTAATGCAAGTCAATACCTTTAGGTTTTCTAGACCAGGGGAATATGATTACTGTGTTTTTGACTGTGAAATTATTTTGGGGCAATGTAAAAAAAGAAAAAAAAGGAGGAAAGAATCAAAAGAATTTGTTGAATATCTAAGGTGGAATTGTTATATGACATTCTCCTGTAAGTTGAATCATTGCAGTGTATCAGCTAAATAATAAGTGGTAGTGTGGCTAGTAAAATTCGAGAGCTGATCGCTGACTCAGCAAGGTAATCTTCTTGTGTTATATATGAATTCGCAGAGAGCCTCGCTGATGTTCCTGTCGCTGTGTCCCAATAAAGTGGCCCGAAAAGACAAAATATTGGGAGTATTAAGTGATATTCCTAGTTTCTGGAAAAATTTTAAGCAGTTTTTTCTTTGATTTTTGAAACGGTGACATGTGATAAGAAAATGGTCGATATGTTCAGGTTCGTTACAGCTTGAGCACAGAGGGGATGGCACCAGACCAGACCCGTTTAGGTATAAGTTAAGAGATGGTACACAGCAACGCAAATTTGTTATCAAGACTTCTAATTTACACGTGGGACACCATTTATTATTCTATGTGAAGTGCAGGTGCGAGAAATCTGGATTAGGTATCATAATTTTTGATGCGTCTTCACGAAGGGAAGTTTTCTAAACCTCGCTGCTGTTACATAAGCTGTAGGAGGCATGATTGGCACAATCGGAAGATCGAGAGAAGTTCGCGCAAGTGTGTCAGCCATCTCGTTTATAAATATACTACGACGTGACACCCATATCATTCGCACTAGAAGAATGTTTGCTGGGATTAATGATTTAAAAGTTTCTAGCACTGCTGATGTCAACGACGATGATAAAAATGAACACACGGAATACGAGTCACACACTATCGCAGCTGTCGAATGAGTCGCAGGAAGTTTACGAATAGCTAGTATAACGGTCATTAATTCCGCTTCGAATATTGGTGTATAATCTGGGAGTCGTAATGAAAATGACCAGAATAATGAGAGAGAAAAAATACCCACACCTGCCTTCTCGCCACTCACAGATGCATCTGTTGCAATTACTATATTAGTACCTAATTGAGACAGGTGTTGTTCTAATAAACCAATCAAATATTTAGAGGGCAAGTGTTTAGCGTTTTTGGGGAAGATATCGTCAAATTTTATTTGCACTTGGCCGATTGGTTTGACAGATGGTGTGATCTCGAATATATTAACATTTAAAGCATCTAGAAATTTTGAACAAATAGCACTTGGGGTATATATACACGGGACAAATGCTCATTGAAAAAGACACCGGGCTCGTCTAGTACCCTCAAGACTCTTCTTTATTGTCTCGAGTATGTGCCCCAAACCTAAACTGGAGTGGTGATGTATGTACAGATGACAGATGAAAAGATGGAACGAGTAATGATGCTCACAATATATATATATATATATATATATATATATATATATATATATTGATATGCAGTATGTTTTATCACCAAGCCAAAGGGGCAGGAACCTCGTCAAGCTGCTGTTCTTCAGGTTTCCGTTCCTTGCTCTTGCGTATTTTTCTCTTTGTGTAAAAATAAAGTGCCAAATAAACTTATAATTTCAAACCTATGTATGCCTTTGCTAGTGAAAAGACACACATACAAATATTGAATGGTTGTTACTGTGCCTCAAATACACGAAATATTTGCTTTTAGGGACGAAGCTCCTTAGAACATGAGTCTGTCACTCCTCCGTATCTATGGAGTAGTACGTAGCCAACGGTGGCACATACCCGCTTAGAACGGGTGTGTGTCACAGGGGACGCGAGATGGGAGATGGTGGTACTTGCAGTGTTCACTGGTTGGACGCATGGATGGACGGACATACAGACAAGCAGACGGATGAACGAACGCGCGGACGTATGGACGGTTGGACGCATGAACGGATGAACAAACGAATGGATGGACTCACAAACGGACTCACGGATGGACGCACGGACAGACCGATGGAGGCATGAATGGACGTACAGATGGTCGCGTGGACGAAAGGAAGCAAGAAGAGACGAACGGAAGCATTGATGCGCTGACGGATGTTTCGCCGCACTCATCATCATTCACTATATGAATATGCTTTGAATTTTTAATTGACAATCGCACAAGTATGAACACTGAATCTTGAGCAATATTGGTGGGTGCTGCGAATGAGGTCAGGCGTTTAAGGTATCGTTAAGGTATCGTTCCCTGCACAGACATAAGTGCAGGGAGATACACAGAGAGACAGACCAAAATTTTTGCTTCGAAGCCCTCAAGAAAGACTATCGTCTTTAAAAACGATGTAGGGGGAAGCAGAAAGGTTCGGCACTCAAGGATCATCTACCAACTCCACCCAGGAAACGTAGAGGCCCAAGAAATCAAGAACACGACGGCTGTGGTCTTAACGTTCAAAGGCATGAAAGTGCCTAATTATGTGTGTTGTTCCAAAAGAAATTTGACTTGAGCGAGTTGGTACATAATTGGATAGGCTTCAGCAAAATTTAGAAGAACACAAATGAAGTGCTCGTCTGTGTCTTGTGTGTCTCCATTTGTCTTAGTCTAAATTGCGCTGAACCCGATTCAACTATGAGTCTTGTGGCGTGATAATCTTTTGCTGCACGCTGTACCGAAAACACACAGAGGTTTCCGCGTGCCCACTGTACAGAAAACACACGCACCTACAGCTGCGTAGGTTTAGGACACCATGCTGACGTTTGCATTATTTCAATCAGCAGGTGGTGCCATACGTGTGGATAGAAATCACCAACGGAGAAACCTCAGTGCAATCCAAATTGTTTGCAGTGTGGATGTCCGCATCCTACTGCAGACAGAGCGTGCAGAGAGAGATGTCAAATTCCCTTCATCGTCCTACGGAGACAACGCTAACGCAGCGGTGTTTTAGAAGACGCATATGACCCGAGGAGGGCACTCACGAGACTCCAGTGTTTTTTGTAGCGTCTCTGGCATCCGTGGAATACGTGACTTGGATAAGGCAGGGGCGAAAGCTCGCAAAACAAATTCTAGGAGAGTTACTTGGGATTTCCAAGTACAATCAGGCAACGATTCATCAGGTAACGCTATTGATAAGAGCACTTGTGAGTAAAGTAAGAGTTGTAGAGAATAAGGTGTGTTGCGCTTGAGCCTTAGACGGCTAATAAAGCCAAGCCTAATTTTCGTACACAGGCTGCAGTTAACGTTGATGCCTGAGGGGCCCCGCAGGGTCAATAAAACGTAAATTAGCAAAATGGTGGGCTCTGAAAAAGTTTTAGTAGTTTGGCAGTAGAATTGTGCTAGCTTCCAACAGCGAAAGACCTTCCTGTCTACGACAGTACATTACGGCTCAGGTGGAAAGACCACAGATTATTTTGTTGCAGCAAACACTACGCGACACACCCACCTTCAGTGGTTACCAATCAGTGGCGGCAAGGGAAGAATTCAGGAGAGGTACAGCGACGCCAGTGAGCAAACAATAGGCTTACGTTCTACATGACATTCAAGACGCAGCAGAATTGACACGCTTCCTGTACAGGCAATTCCCAACAGGTGGCTTCAACACAGCGTCTACATTCTTAATGTTTACAGCCCACCATCCAATCAGAGGCAGTCTTTCCACTTCGTGCCACTAAGGCCACTACAATCACTAGACCTTCACCATTATTAATCGCAGGAGACTTCAACGCACCACACAATGCATACACATCAATGTGTGGTGCAGGAGACACCTCACAATGCACCCCACATCAGGCAGACGGCTACGAGCATGAATATAGCTTGGGCAGTCTATTATCTAACGCTAACTGTAATCACCTATCCCCCTTTCCCCAGTAGACTGGGTGCATCGGTAGCCAGATAATTACACCCGGCAACACATTTATCAAAAATGCACAATATACAACCTAAGTGAACAAACAGGAGAACGTGGGCACTGATCATTTCATCATTGCCGTTACCCTTCAGGTCCAAGTACTCCAAGCCAGAAAGTTCAGAGTGACTGATTGGGATGCTTTCCGAAATATTTGAAAAGAAGCACGGGTTAATACTCCAGCTTCAGCAACGTAAAGGTTCAATCGGAGGTTATAGAAAATGGTTGTGGAATTAAACAGGGATACGTAACAGTACTGCACCGAGTTAGGCTGAAATGGGATGAGGTCTGGGCAGCAGGCGATGGCTGCATAGGCTCAGGTGGGAAATGGAATCTACTTAAACATGCTTGATGACACGTAGACGAAAGATAATCAAAGGCAGGCACTGTGCTGTCTCATACACAAGCACCGGCAAGTTGGCGGAACAGAATAAACACACTTAGAAGAAGTAGTAAATAGATATCTTTCGCTAGGCACAGGCAGCTCCGAAAAGTATCCTGAAATACAACGTGCCACGGGAAAGAATCTCAATGACGATTAAACCAAGTCTGAAATTAGGGCAGTCCTCGACATTATGAATAGCAGGCCAGCCTTAGGCCCGGATGACATCTCGAACAGACTGCTAAGGAACGTGAATGATATATCTTTCCAGCTGCTTACGTAAGAGGCTCGCAAGAGTTGGTAGAGGGGAAGCATCCCGGAGGAGTGAAAAGCGGCTTTGATTGTGCTTATTCCTATGCCGGGTAAGCCAGTAAATATCGACAATTTAGGGCCACTAACACTACCCTCTTGAGAAGGAAGCTGAGCAGGCGTTTCTCAATAGAATTTCGGACTACATATAGAACGCAACTAACTATTCTCGCATAACATGATCGGCTTCAGACATGGCCTTTAAAAACAAGATGTAATAATACTGCTTAAGACATCACATCTTCAATAATGGCACTAGGAATGCAAGCAGTATCTTCACCCTTGACACAACTAAAGCTTTTGAGACGTATCTGATCGCTTTTTTCCGCAGACCATGGCCAGCATAGGTCTCGAAGCAGTGTTTAAGGTATTTGTTAGATCATTTCTGATGAACATATTTGCTACCATATGAGTTGGCGAACATCAATCAGATAACTTCACCCTTGGGGCCTGAGGCCCTCCACAAGAAGTGGTCATCTCGCCCTTGTTATTAACATACTCATGAATGGTTTATGAGAGAGAGTCAGCTCCATGCTCAATATAGGCCACTCGCTTTACGTGGACGATATCACAATTTAGTGCACAGGAGGATCACTACCAGAAGTAGAAAACGCGCTGCAATCAGCCCCAGATGAAACGAATTTCGACCTAGAAGGCACCGGCCTCCAAAAGGCCCCAAGCATATTGATACTTTTGCTGTACTGGTCGACAAGACAAGGCGTAAGAAGACAAAAAAAGACAGTGCATTGTACAAGTTGATTCTATTAAATTTTGGGGGTTACTTACTGACGCGAAAAGATTTAACGCCAAAAACCCCAAGCGCAGCACGACCGAAACTGAAAACATGCCGAGATTCTCCGCCAGAGCATCAAGACGCAGGAAAGAAATAGGGGAAGACAACTTACTTCGGGTTCATCACGTCTTTCTAATCAGACACAGTAACTATGTATCTTCAGTCTTTAATTGGATGAAAACAGAAAAAAAAAGCTGAATAAAGTCACGCTTAAAAGACTAAAAACGTACTACGTTACCAGTAACCACTTGCTCTGACAGATTAAGCCAACTCGGTATGCACAGCTACAGTAATGAAGTAATCGAAGTGCAGGTCACGGCCCCGATGGTCAGGCTGTCGTACACTAGAGCAGAAGGACGCATCCTAGACTTGATTGGCATGGTTCCTAAAAAGGTTAATGAAGGCGTTAATGAACGTTAATGAACCTTATCCATGGAGGATAGGGAGACCTTTGTGGTCGGCTCATTCCCTCAAAGTATGCATGCCGCAATACAAGGTATACAGGGAGGCGAAAAGCCCGAGCTCGAGGAATATTACAGAACACCGGCGAGAATCTATATTCTTCTGTCTTTGTCGATGCCGCTCAGTATGGCCAGTATTGCACATTCGCGCTGGCAGTCACTCATGCACCGAAGAAACACGCTCCTCAGCCTTCGTGAAGTTAGCTGTTAGTGCTATCACCGAACAGGGCCCCATAGCCCTAGCCATGACGAACCCCTCCTACACCAACGTTTTTACAGACTCACAAGTGGCCATCAAAGCTTTTGAATTGGGTATCCTAGTTCGAGAGGCAGCCTCCATTATGGAAAAAGTACAAACCTTGGCACTGACTTAATCTCTTGGTTTCTAATCCACGCGGGTGCAGACGCTCACCAGACAATTCATAATGGAATAATTGGAAGCGCAAACCAACGGGACACAAGATAAGAGACAAACAAGCGCAATTATTCCATTATGAATTTGTACCAACTAGCCCGCCTGGCAACCCTACTGCACCAGACCACACCTTACCTCAACGAGCTTGCCCGTGACCGTGTACACGATCTCACGCGCCGTGGCAGCATGGAGGTCTTAGGGGGACAGGATGAAATATGGCTTAAAGATCCACTCCTTACTTTCAATGAAATCGGCTAGCTGATTTTATGGAAATCACCTAGGTGAAATCACCTTCCCGTTAGTCACCTAGCCAACAATCACGATAGTCATCTAGCCCAGCCACGTAGCCCACTATCGGCTTAGTAGTGGGTCTTATCCTGTTCCTCATTCGAAGTTAGATAGGTCTTAAGCAGTCACACATAGATTGCTCCAGACAGGCTCATTGCCCTCGCGGGGTTTTCTCAGTCGCATCTTAACAAAAATTGATCCGTACTGCATCAGTTTTTCTGAGTTTGGAATTGGAATGAATTCGAAATCATTCCACAATTTCACGAACCCGGAATAGAATGGGAATGAAAGGGGACAAAGCTTGCAGTCATATAATTGGAATGATATTACGGTTTTTCTGAAAATAGAGCACATTTTTGTAGACTTGCTGTTTTTCAAACTTCAAACATATGCAAATCAAACTCTAGAATTTAGCAATACATTTGTAATCTAAAATACTTGGGTCATTACAAGGATGGTACATTTGTAAACAACGCACACCTACTATAATTCTGTCCTTCTATAGGGTGTCATGAACCGAAGGTTTTCTCAATTCTTCGTGTAACCACGTCTCTATACCATCCGTCGTGTCAGAATATGCGGTGGTCGTATGTCCACCTTACAGCTTGTGATTTTTTCCCTTCGGTCGCGCCGCAGCCGCTTCTTGTCTCCTCATCCTTCACTTTGTTTTTGCTTCTGCCGCCGTCGGCGAGACGCATATTCGAAGGAGTGATTCCCTAAGCAGGGATGCGTATAGACGCCGATGCGATGCTTGTGTTTACTCCAGCTTTTGTACACGAGCTTGCGCGCAGTCTTGCCACATATTACCTTTCCCCCTTTTTTTCTGAAATACTTTCCCTCCTGCCTACACACATGTGTGCATTTGCTTGAAACTACCACAAAGTTCGTTGGGTCAACGCAGCGCACATTTTCACACAATAAAATCTGTGCTTTGAGAACTGTGTGTGGGATGAGGTGTTGTACATGAACCCTACAGATAGGTAGGAGAATAGACTTTTAAAAAAATTGGTTCGGGTAGCCAGCCAAACCAGGTGACCCCACGTAATCAAGGCGCCATTTCTCTAGATGCCTATGCGACGATTCGCTAAGTCGTCATTTTAGCATTAACGCATTTAAGCTTAAGCAATATTGAAACGACATTGCCTAAACATGCACTCTTAGGAAAAAGGTCTGCTTATTCAATAAGTAAATAGTAACCGTTTACTTGTGACAAACAGCACTAACCTTCCTTGCAAGTGAAGGTAGTAAGGGGCTGATTAGTGAAACTTGCTAGTTTGCAACGTAGTTCGTGAATAGCGCTGCCTCGAATTAGTAATACATTAGTGAATTTTCAGTTATTTGGCATTTATATGTGCATGTGCAATGCCTCATCAAGTCATTTATTACAGAAGTATATATTGAATAATAAGCAAAGTGCACTTGTCCACGTAGAATAATTAAGGGCTACTAATTACTTCATGCGACTAAATGACAAGCTCGCATCGCGCATCATACATAGGGCATGAAGAAATCACAGACGTGGACATACACACAAAGGACGTGTGTCATCCCTTAGAACGAATATATAGTCTGAAGTATTCGACAAAATTAAGACTGGTCTAAATGTTTCTTAAGAGTGTCACAATTACTGCAAGGATTACGGTGGTGTTTACGAGAGATCTGCAAACGTATGTGGCTTAGTTGTTACCTAAATAGAAAGACGAAAGAAGCATTCCTGGTTAATAACGGCAAAAGTTTCAAGCTTTATTAGCTGCTGGCTATAGTAAAGGAGATGCTGCCAGGGTTGTAAAATACGCTCAAAAAATGTAATAGCGTGCGTTCGCAACTATTTACTAACTTTTTTAAGCGTGTACTGACCATGCCAATACCATAAGTAGCGGAAGAACTGTCCCTATGAGAACTAGTAGTGTGGCAGTAATGCAGGAGATAGGTCAGCAAGGTACTATCCCTCAACCGTGGTTACGTATTTAGCGTAGTTTTGCAGTCATTATGCATCTGACGAAATCACTTTTGTGTTGTTGCAATCCCAGCTCGTGAAAGCTATCAAAGTATGCCTGTCCTACGTTGAGGAATTGTAGAAATGGAATCGACCTACCTGGTCATTCACGGAGTGGGAACAGGGTGTTTTTTCATTCCGAGGAAATGAAAAGAATAGAATTACGGCAAGTTCATATTCATCGGAATGAAACTAGAATCAAATGGAGGTGCGCATTCCGCAACACTTCGCTGCACTGAAGCTTATCGTTCCTTTGCGCACATGCTTTGGCAATGTCTCGCGCTACCTAACCACCCTCTATCCTATGAAGCTTACTGAGAAGCGCCCCTCCGGAGCTCATCACTTCATACGCAACTGCAGCCAATTAAAAAGATCCAAGAAAGGGTGGAACATCACGGTGTCTCAGCCCCGACTTGATCGCGGCCAGCGGTTCCCGTGGGTCTCCTATGAGGGTCCACGCGAAAGCTCATTAGTATATATTACAGTTTTTGTCTGTCTGTGTGTCTGCGTGTCTGTCTCTCTGTCCGTCTGTCTGTCTGTCTGTCTGTCTGTCTGTCTGTCGGTCCGTCCGTCCGTCCGTCCGTCCGTCTATATGTCTGTCTGTCTGTCTGTCTGTCAGTCAGTCTGTCTGTCAGTCTGTCTGTCTGTCTGTCTGTCTGTCTGTCTGTCTGTCTGTCTGTCTGTCTGTCTGTCTGTCTGTCTGTCCGTTCGTCCGTCCTTTTGTCTGTCTGTCTGTCTGTCTGTCTGTCTGTCTGTCTACGAGCTGAATGATGAGTGGGCGGAGCTCCGGAGATGACCTGGTAAACCATGAATACTGTACACATTTTGCCCAATTTATGATCTTGTAAGAACAAGACCTGAATCGTGGCAGCCTTTACCGCGAGGTCAGGTAACCTCGCTTTGACAAACCAGGTGTTTGTATTCTAGCCGTGGATCTACCGCACCACGTGATCTCATTAGCCTATCACACGCACTCACTCTCGTACAGCTTCGCTTTTCGACGTTTACGGCCAAATCGTTCTCTATTTTGTTTCCTTTTTTTATAATTAGGGGCACATGGACTCTATGAGAGTGGTAAAAATATAAGACAAGAAATACAACATTAAAACTGAGTGTCTGTGAAAGTAAAACTACCTAATATATAATATAGGCAGCGTAATGACGAACATTGACATAATAGTGTACATCTAATGGGAACGTATATTTCACATTGAACGATAAGAACTATTATTCATAAACGGTATATGTTAGTTATTGTAGCAGTGCCATCGTGAAGGTGCCTTCAGTGTACGCGATATCAATAAAACGTAAATGTGATATGAACGTTGTGGTGGTGTTCAATTCCATGGGCATGTGCTGAAAGATTCATAGGTCGCGTTAAATGGTATTATGGCATGATGTCACAAAAATATATATTGATATGATACTGAACGTTCTAAACCAGTCCAACGGAATCCTGCGAAGCACAGATATTCAAAGAAAAAAATTGTCAGTCACCTGTCTGCGAAAGAAAGCTACATGAAAATATGTATATATAGATTTCTGTTAATAGGAAGCTCCTCCTTTAAAGCAAAAATTGTACTTGCGTAGGGTTTCAGTCTAGCACCCGTTTGTTGCGCTCCTTTAGTGAAATTGCCGTTGATCGATGCATCGTGATGCTGCCGGTTTTTCAGCCACCTGGTCACGTCCATTGTAGAGCGACTTTTTCAGTAAAGCATAGGTCCAGTGTTCGAGTTCGGAAGCAGGGTTAATTTTTCGTCACCAGAAAGCGGCTATATTCCCAAACTTGGACTGCTGAGCCTCTTTGCTTTGTGCCACATACGGACGGATAAAAGAAAGAAGTGCCAAAAGGTGCACTCGTTTTTCTGTTAGACGCGGTATTCGTGACAATTAACAGACAAAGATAAGAACGAAAGTACAGGGATCGATGTTAGAAGTGATTGTATAAAAAAGTGGCCGCAAAGATAACCTACCGCCAGTAGGGACTGAACCTGCGACCTTCGAATTGCCAATCCGTTGGTCCAGTACCAAGATACTGCTGCTGTCTTCCCTCTGTGCACATTATATTGCCACCATTGATGAACGAGCCGGTGTGGCTCATACCCGTTTTGGGCTACGAAGAAGAAGAGAACGTTTTCGTTGCTCTGGTACAGGTGGTACAGGTGGTAAGGCGTCACCGCTATGCATTTGGCGCAACGAAATTGTAAACAATTGAACATTTCCTTTTATTCTGTCATCGTTATTCTTATCAAAGAAAAAGATTTTTAGTAGCCCCATTACAAAAGCTAGGAATACAAGTAAATTTACGAGTAATTTTATCTTTTGGCGGAACTTCATTTGGTTACTGCCACAGGGATGTATGCTCCGCTGTGTTAGATTACATCAACGCAACTAAAACATTACCATGCTAGTGAACCACTACCTTTTCAGATCTTTAGTTTATAATTCGTAGTTATGTCTTTCAAAAACAAAAGATGGTTTGACCGCTTGCTCAGCACACATTTTTGTTTTTTGGTAGTATTATTTTAAGCTTCTTTTTCAGATTGGCTTGATTTTCAGTTTAGTTTCATTTAAGTATCCTGCCGCCCGGTTCTTGGCCCATCCCCCTTTGTGGGTAAGCGCCATCCATCAGAGGTCATCAGCATCAGCTTCAGGTGAACTCCTGGCTGCAGGTCTTGTTTTTGCCCGCGACATTACTGGTGGAGGTGCTGGGTACGTGTACTTCAGCTGTGTCGGCCATCGTGGAGACAGCTACATCTCCCAGAGCAAGAATCAGCCGCCGCCTGCGTGGGTTACCCCCTGAATTTGGTCCCTTGACATCGACAACCAGGAAGATGGCAACTACGATGACAAGCCAGGCGGTCCAAACCAGCGATGCCCATGGTTCTCTTCTCGCCCATGTTTTTCATGTGCCACAGACACCAAAGCCGTTCCTTGGAGACATCTTCGAGGATGTTGATGACTGGCTCGACCACTTTGATCGAGTTGCCAGTATCAACGAATGGGACGATGTTCGCAAGCTGCGTCGAGTTTACTTTTACTTGGAGGATTCTGCGAAGACGTGGTACAAGAACCACGAGGGCTCCTTTGCAACCTGGCAAGAGTTTAGCCGTCAGCTCCGTGACGCCTTTCGGAACACCGAGAGGAAGGAGAGGGCTGAACAAGCCATATCCTGCAGAAACCAGCGGCCGAACGAACGAGTATCCATGTTTGTCGAGGACATGCTTCGGCTCTTCAAGCGCGCGGACCCTGCCATGCCCGAGGAAAAGAAGGTGAGGCATTTTATGCGCGGAGTAAAAGAACAGCTGTTCGCTGGGCTCGTGCGCAGTCCACCGACGACAGTCGCCCAGTTCATCAGCGAGGCAACCACTATGGAACGTACGCTGCAGCAGCGGTCATCTCAATACGAACGCCAGATCCCGGCCACCGCATGCTCTATCAGCTCTGACAGCGAGAGACAGGCCCTCGCAGACTTCATTCGAAGTATTGTTCGGGACGAACTGCGACAGCTTCAGGCGGTGGGATCCCATTAACCTGTGTCTGCCCTCGCGGATGTAATCAGACAAGAAGTCCGGCAGGCCGTCACACCCCTGACCCCAATCACACCACCGATTCCCGAGGCGCCAGTCCTGACATACGCAGCGGCATTGCGATCCCCTGCGCCACCGGCTACAGATCCTGCTATGCGGCCCAGGTACCAGACTATGCAGTCATTCCACGCCACTGCTTCGAGCCCGCCTCACGGCTCAAGGTTCTCGAGCACACCCACCTATCTGCAGTCTACCTCAAGACAAAGTGGTAGCAAGGCAAGCACGTGGCGCACCTCGGATAACCGTCCGCTCTGCAACACTGCGGCGAAGCGGGTCACGTATACAGGAACTGTCAATACCGGCAACTAGGTCTCCGCGGCTTTCATCCTGATGCTCGATGCCCGCGCTACGGTGAGCGCCCCCGCGAAATCGAAGCCTATCTCACGGGCCAGCGAACACCTTCGACTGTTCAGCACCACCAGTCGAGATCACCGTCGCCTCGCCGGTCTACGTCACCCAGTTTGCCCTCATCGTCTTCCGCTACTTTCAGGAGCCGGTCACCAAGTCCCCGCAGGGGAAACTAGGAACGGCGACTTCTGGGGGTGAAGTCGCGGCCCGGCGAACTGTAAAAGACCCTCATTCGACGCAACGACCAGACGAGGACCATTTCGGTTTTGCAGTGTTCTCTGATAGCAGAAAGATCGTTTCTGCTGAAATCGCCATCTTCGTCGACAATCATGCTGTCAACGCCCTCGTCGACACCGGCACCGACAATTCCGTAATGAGCGCCGCACTGGCATCTGAACTGAGGAAGGTTACCACACCATGGCAAGGACCCCAGTTGCGCACGGCAGGGGGCCATCTGGTGATGCCTACCGGTATGTGCACGGCACGCATTCGTATACGTACGTCAACATTTGCAGGCTCTTTCCTCGTATTGCGCGTGTGCTCTCGGCCAGTCATTCTAGGAATGGACTTCCTTCGTGAATACGGCGCCGTCATCGACCTCCGTGAATTACTTGTGTCGTTCGAGGATCCTTTTTGCGCTGCAACTGACAGTACACAATTCCGGAAAAGAGCACTTAGTGTTACCGACGATTCTCTGACTCTCCCACCTCGAAGCAGCCTCTTTGTCGAAGTAGAATTGGGACAGGACATGTCTGACGCGGTAGTTGCAGAGGCCAATTTGTCTCTCCTTATTTAAAGACAAATCTGTGTTGCCCGAGGAATCATTCAGCCTAGCAATAGGCATGTTCACCTGCTGGTCACGAACTTCAGCGACGAATATCGCCCCCTAACAAAACACACTGCCATTGCATATTGTGAAGAACTTGCCGTTGTCAATGGTTCGCCCACGTTAGCTTTATTTTCATCGAATGGCCACCCTGACGAGGCGTTCGCGAGCACTCTCGACGTAAACGAGAGACTATCTTCGTCTCAACGAGAAAACCTCTTGCGTTTACTCGGCTCATTTCAAGACTGCTTTGCCCCTACGTCAAAGGTTAAAGAGACACCACTTGCTCAACACCGTATCATCACGAAACCCACCGATAGACCCATTCGACAACAAGCCTATAGGGTGTCGCAAAAAGAGCAAGACGCTATACGTGACCAAGTCCAGCAGATGCTCCAGGACGACGTCATCAAGCCATCAACCAGTCCCTGGGCTTCGCCAGTTGTGCTAGTAAAGAAGAAGGACGGTACGTTGCGATTTTGCGTTGATTACCGTAAACTGAACATGGTCACCAAAAAGGACGTTTATCCTCTACCCCGGATAGATGACTCGTTGGACCGTATACGCAACGCTAAATATTTTTCTTCCATGGATTTACGTAGCGGCTACTGGCAAATCGCAGTGGATGAGCACGACCGCGAAAAGACAGTGTTTATTACTCCCGACGGCCTGTACGAGTTTAAAGTATTGCCTTTCGGTCTATGCTCAGCGCCAGCTACTTTCCAAAGAATGATGGATACGGTTCTCACAGGGCTCAAATGGCAATCATGTCTTGTTTACCTTGATGACGTTGTGGTCTTTGCAGACACGTTTGAACAACACGTGCAACGCCTTCATGCAGTACTTCAGGCAATCAGAACAGCGGGGCTTTCTCTCAAACCCGAGAAATGTCATTTTGGATATGAAGAACTGAAGTTCCTTGGTAACGTTGTGAGCCATGCCAGCATCCGCCCAAATCCGGAGAAAACCCGTGCTGTTGCCACCTTTCCCATGCCCACAAATAAGCGCGACCTACGCCGATTTCTGGGGCTCTGTGCGTATTACAGGCGCTTTGTCAAAAACTTTTCGAAGATTGCTGAATCCCTCAACAAGCTTACAAAAGACGGTGTCTCGTTTGTTTGGGGTCCCGATCAGTGTCATGCGTTCGACACCCTCCGAAACCTCCTCCAGGCTCCGCCTGTACTGGGTCATTTTGACGAAAGCGCTGACATGGAATCACACACTGATGCCAGTAACGATGAACTAGGAGCGGTATTAGTTCAGTGGCATAATGGCGTAGAGCGCGTGATCGCTTATGCGAGCAGAACGTTATCTCCAGCGGAGAAAAACTATTCTGCAACCGAGAAGGAATGCCTCGCTGTTGTCTGGGCCATAACAAAGTTCCGCTCATACTTGTATGGCCGCCCATTCAGGGTAGTTAGCGACCACCATTCCCTTTGTTGGCTCGCCAATCTCAAATATCCCTCAGGTAGTCTAGCACGATGGAGCCTTCGGCTACAAGATTTCGATGTCACCATCGTCCACAAATCTGGGCGGAAACACACCGACGCCGATTGTCTCTCACGTGCACCGGTCGAAAATGCCAACACTGACCTTGAAGACGACGACACTTTTCTTTCTGCCGTATCAGCAACCCGCTTGGCTGAGCAACAGCGTCATGACTCGGAGCTCATTCCGCTCATTGACTATACCTGGAAGGACGCAATTCCCACCCTCCTCGAAGCTTTGCACGCTCGCTATCCTCCTTTTGTTTCCGCGATGGAGTGCTTTACAAAAGAACTTTCATCCTACACAAGCTATGTATCTGTTGTTGCGCCAACTACGCTTCGTGGTGACATTTTACGTGCGTGTCATGATGAGCCATCGTCCGGACACATCGGCTATACGCGCACGCTGCAACGGATTCAACACTCCTACTACTGGCCACGTCTCGCAAAGACTGTGAAGCATTACGTTCGCACATGTCGCGACTGTCAGCGACGTAAGGTTCCACCTTTACGACCAGCGGGACTACTGCAACCAATAGGCCCACCAAAGGCGCCCTTCCATCAGATTGGCATGGACTTGCTGGGGTCACTCCCCACGTCTTCGTCTGGAAACCGGTGGATTGTGGTCGCTACCGACTACTTAACACGCTACTGTGAAACGAAGGCGCTTCCAAAAGCAACCGCAGCAGATGTCGCCCCATTTTTCGTGAACAGCATCGTCTTACGTCCCGGTGCTCCAGCTCTCGTCATAACTGATCGTGGGACAGCTTTCACCGCAGAGATGCTGCAGAAAGTCTTGCGATTAAGTGGCACGGAACATCGTAAAACAACGGCTTACCACCCGCAAGCAAATGGGCTGACTGAACGACTCAATAAGACAATCGCAGACATGCTGTCAATGTATGTGGACATCGATCACAAGAACTGGGACGCCATACTTCCCTACATAACTTTTGCGTATAATACTGCTGTTCAAGAAAGTACCGGTTTCACACCTTTTTGTTTAGTCCACGGTCGCGAGTTCACGACGATGCTCGACGCCATGCTTCTGCCCGACAGCTTAGGAATATACCGCACAGATGCCGCCAAACTCGCGCAGTGTGCAGAAGAGGCCCGTCAAATTGCTCGTCACCGTATTCAACATCACCAAACCGCAGACGCACGCCGCTACAATCTTCGTCACCGTGAAGTTATTTTCAAGCCCGGTGATGAAGTCTGGATGTGGACCCCTATCCGACAACGTGGCCGTTCAGAAAAGCTTCTTCGCCGCTACTTCGGCCCTTATAAGGTAGTACGACGTCTCAGCGACGTCACATACAAGGTTCTCCGAGAAGGCACTTCGAGACGTTCCCGTTTCACCCCGTGAACTGAAGTCGTTCACGTTTCACGGCTGAAACCATTCTTTTCGCGCTGTGAATCGCCAGTGAGTGACTGACTTTATTCGTCTCTCCCTTACATTCTTTCCTATTTTTCTTATTTCTCATTTACCTCTTGGCTCCACAACCAACTATGTTATTCCGCCTTACGCCATTCATTTTGCTTGCATGGTAATTTTCATCTCATTTTCTTTTTTTTTGCCTTCATGTACAGCATCGAGACAATGCTTCTTGGGAGAGGGGGTAATGCCACCATTGATGAACGAGCCGTTGTAACTCATACCTGTTTTGGGCTACGAAGAAGAAGAGAACGTTTTCATTGCTCTGGTTCGGGTGAACTCCTGGCTGCAGGTCTTGTTTTTGCTCGCGACAATATGGTATATAAGTGCAATAAATGTGGAAGCGTCAGTGAGCGCTGCTTGTTGTCATTAGGGCGAGCGTGGAACACTTTTTATTGTGCCTGTTAGCGTCACCTAACTCGGGATTCTAGTACAAGCTGGCAGCTGACCAATCATCTGAATTGTTTACTTCTGTTTATTTTTAATTAGAACTATAAAAGTTTCACTTATGTATACTTTCAATGGGACCCGCACTAGCCTTTGGCTATGGGATCATACAGTTTGTGCTTATTTCGTATAAGATATGAGTGCAAAAAAGATCATTCATTCATTCATTCATTCATTCATCTCTTGCATACCACCTGAAAACGTCAAGTTAGCCAGAATTAACCCTCGCTATATCTTGTTCCAGCAGACTTGATGCCTTCAAGTAATATGCTGGACATCATTGGTCATCTGCCACATCTTAACAGGATTACGTGCTACGCGGTGCCAACAGGCAAAATGAAAGGTGTTCCACGCTCGCCCTAGTACAACAATCAGCTCTGACCGACACTGCCCCAGTTATTGCACTTACATACCCTCTAATATGGGCGGAGGCATGACCGCCGTCGTAGCTCAGTGGTGGAGCATCAAGGCAAATCAAAGTTTAATTTTCGTTCTGTCGTACAGAAAGAAAGGACTGTGAAAAAAGCTGTGTTTTAAAACAGCTGGACCAGTTCACAGTCTCATACAAAAAACATGGTAGCACAAACAAAATATGAATTAAAAAGTTGGGGCAAGAGAAGCACCACAATAAAAAAGGTGACATAGGGTCTCACGTGCAGTGTGGCACAACAAGGCGTACATACTGTAGTTGTGATTTAATACACATATGAACTGCATAATAAAAACGAACTTGTTACACTGTTTAGAAAATAAACATGATAATCCAATTGTCATCCGGAAACAAAATATAAGGCCCATATTATGCTTCTTAAGAAAGACATAAATTACAACTGTATAGACTTCTAGATCATAATCTTAGAAGTACCTATATGCAATTGGGCGCGTGATTTGAAGGCCATGGGTTCGGTGCTACAGTTATTGCATTTCGAAGGACGCAGACACTGCTTATAAACGCACTGGCTTTTAAAACAGGCACAGCAAGGCCATTCTCGAACAAGCCGGTCAATTTTACTTCGTTTTTCATCCATCGAACGATGTTTTCCTCCACCGCGCGAGTGCGGTTGTCCTCTCTCCGATGTTTAGGATCATAGACCAATTTTGTGTAGCAAGAGCTGTCTCAAAATGAGAAACATACCATAGCATGATGAAAGCGTAGTGACCAGCGAGGCGGTAGCGGCGGCCCCAGCAGAATCCTTCCATATCCTGGCTGAAGTACTCCGCTATAGTTAGAATGGGGAACGGAAGCCCCTTGACCAGCGCCTTTCTGTAGTCTTCTTTCACCTGCGTCGCTGATGAAAACCGAGAGGCACATAGTCGTAACAAAGTTAAAGCGGCGTCACTAGCGCGTGGCCACAGAGTGTTTAGTCACACACAATACAGCCGCAAATGTCAAGAAGGCTTCTTGTGCCCCTTTAATGCGCTAAGATAATCAGTTCAAAACGAATGCATTCAGTGTTTTTCAAGTAAACACAAATCAGTATGGACTTCACACAAGGCCATAAAACAATACTCTAATCGAACACTGACATTAAGTAAAAGTTACCCGTGATTCATTGTAGTCGCTCGTGTTTTGTGTCCACGAGCCACAGTGGGTGCATTATTTATCTTTCAGTTTGTCACTGAAGGCACTGCTTTGATTTCAACGCTGAAAATGGTTAGCTATTGTCAAGGCACCCCTTCTCGCTGATGTAGTTGAAAGGCAATTTGGTGCTCTCATACTAGATGGCCACAGTACGCTCATAGAGGCAGCCGATTATACAAATTATTATCGCATGAATAATAAAAAAAAGAAAGCATTTAAGACAATTCGACCAAGCAAGGTCCGCACTGACAAGGACTCCTGGGGTGCTATGCAACATGGCCTCTCGGGAAGACGAGTGTACTGCAAGTTCGCATGACACACATACAGTGCGTAGCATGCGGAAGCAATGTTCTGAAAAACGGCCACAAGCTCACGCATAACGTCGCAAACTCATTTGCAATACCAGGCGTGAGTGTCAAAGAAACAACGCGTGCGTGCGCTTCAGTGCCCGCACTCAGTCACCAAGCCAACAGCACAGCGACACAAATTATCACGCTATGTTTTTGCCAACTCAACATCACACCTCCCACAAGGGTGTTTGTGGGTATTTGTCCTGTTTCAGGAAGATTCTTTTGTTCCACCTGCAGACTGGAAATTTCACTCTCAAAGGCAACAACAGTGCACACGCAGCACTTTCGTGCAGCTCGTTTCGCTTCTATTACATTTTGCCGATAAGTATACGTACAAGTTTTCACCAGGGGTGCTTGCATGATGTTGGCAACGTGGCTGTGAGTGGTAAGTCGTGAGCATGGCGAAACTAAATGCATGAAATCATAACCACGTGATGATGTAACGTTTATGTCTTCATGTCTGCGTGCATAGCCTGGGCGATAAACCTGATAGAATAATCGTGGCTCTCAGCGTTGTGGCGTGAGCACTGCTCCTCGGTGAAAACACCTATATGTGTCTACCCTCTTCGTTCGTATTTTAGAGCGAAACTCCTTACAGCGGCACCCGTTCGTCCCTCGTAGCCGTTGTAGTATGTAACAAATATAACATTTTGGCCTGCAAGGTGGTACCGGTGAGAGATTTCTTCTGTGAGTTGTTAAACAATAAAAATAGTGCTTAATGTACATGCCAATGGCTGCTTATAGTGCATGAGAGACAGGAGCATTCGGCTTTTAGTTAATTCCCACGCTGCGATCCCCATTAGCAGCCGTTGGCATGTACATTGAGGACAATCTGACAAGAAAGGGTTGCTATTGTGAGGATTCGAGGAAAAACGACAACGACGAAGGTGCGGGACAAGGCACGTGCGATTACGAGGTAACTGTGCGCCAATCAGCTGATGACTAGCGGTGGCCCATAGAAGTGGCGTGCCACAATTGGGCCACGTGTGATCATTACGTGGCAGTAGGCTTTGTGGCTGGGGACGAGCCGGAGCAGCGGCAGACGGGAGACAGCGGGCCGAAGTGTCGGACGCAGGCGATCCAGGTTCCGGCCGGGGAATGCGGCTGTCCACGCTACAGCCGTCCAACTACCAGCTGGGGTGGCGTTGCCAGCACGAGTACTGCATCTCGGGGCGCGGCCTGTCCTGCTGTTCTCTTCCTTGCCGAGGGCATCGCGGATCTCGGCGAGGCGTCTCCACGGTCAGCCGTTCGGCACAGCGATGAACGTGGCCTGGCTAATGGTCACGGTTGCGCCGAGCATCGCATCTCGACGCAAGCTGTTCACTGGACGGGCTGGCCATTCCCCGCATGGAGCATCGCGTCTCCGATGCGGGTTGACTGCTCCGTAGCCGCACCCATGTCATCAAGCGCCGGTGCCACAAGAGCGTCGCACATCGGCAAGGGACGAGCGAGACGTTCTGCCGGGCGAGACGCGGGCGTGTGTGCGGAGGACCACGGAGCCGGGCGAGGTTCAGGGTGGCCGAGGATCCAGGTGCCAGGGGAGTTCTGGCTGAATCGAGGATCGCCGAGCGGTGCCGAGCCATACCGAGAGACGCGCCAGACTCGGACGTGGACCGCGGGCTCATGAGCTGCAGTGTGCACCCGAGGGTACCTGGCGGTGCCCTAGCCAAGAAGAAGGAACGTGGGAAAAGGAGCTCGAGGGTTGAGGCCACGAAGGTAGACGAAGCGGTGCGCCGCTCGAGAGGAAGAGTTCCTGGCAGCGTTCCTGAGCCGGACGTGGAACCCGTATGTGTCGGCAAGGTCGAGCTCCGGTGTGTCTGTTCGGGGTCGAGTCCGTCGTCCCGTACAAGGTCCAAGGACGGGGCCTGTTGAACGGTTTCTGTCTGGGTGCAGTGGCCGGGAGCAGGTTCGTGGGCGAGGCCTACCGGGTGTGGTCCTCGTGAGCGATGGCCTGATCCTTGACCTCCGGAGTTGCGACCCTGACTGCTAGGTTGGTCGCGACGTCCAACTCAACGGCGCTGCACATTGTAGCGTATCCGTGCGCCGTCAGCCGTTCCACCCATGCCATCAAATAAATTGTTCATGTTAATCCTTTCTCGTCCGCTATCGACAAACATAGTGACGAACGTCCATAACCATTACAGCTATGTTATACTCGCAGGGTGTAACCTCCTCAGTTCTAGAAAAGTTTAGTGAGCAATGAACCGCATGAAAGTGTCAAGTACAACAGACAAAATAGAACTGGCAGAGCTTTCGAAGTTGATTAATAGACGTAAGGTATGCGATGTAAGAAGGAATAACATGGAGAGAATTGAACACGCTCTGAAAAACGGAGGAAGTGTCAAAGCATTGAAGAGGAAACTTGGGATAGGCAAAAGTCGGATGTATGCACTAAGAGACAAAGAAGGCAAAATAACTACCAATATGGATAAGATAGTTGAAATAGCAGAGGAGTTTTACAGAGATCTGTACAGTAGCCGAGACGACCACGACCTTAATACTATAAAATTTAGCAGTAACCCAGATGACACCCCACCAGTAATGATAGAAGAAGTCAGAAAAGCTTTGGAAAGCATGCAAAGGGGCAAAGCTGCTGGTGAGGATCAGGTAACATCAGATCTGCTGAAAGATGGAGGACAGATTGTATTAGAAAAACTAGCCACCCTGTTTACGAGGTGTCTCCTGACGGGAAGAGTACCAGAGTCTTGGAAGAACGCTAACATCATCTTAATACGTAAGAAAGGAGATGACAAGGACTTGAAGAATTACAGGCCGATCAGCTTGCTCTCTGTAGTATACAAGCTATTTACAAAAGTAATTGCTAACAGAGTAAAGAAAACATTAGAATTCAATCAACCAAATGAACAAGCAGGATTTCGAACAGGCTACTCAACAATTGACCACATTCATACTATCAATTAGGTAATAGAGAAATGCTCAGAGTATAACCAACCACTATACATAGCCTTCATAGATTACGAGAAGGCGTTTGATTCAGTAGAAATATCGGCCATCATGCAAACACTGCGGAATCAGGGCGTAGATGAAGTATATATAAACATTCTGGGGATCAACTGCTACCATAGTGCTTCATAAAGAAAGCAACAGAATACCAATCAAGAGGGGTGTAAGGCAGGGGGACACAATTTCCCCAATGCTATTTACCGCGTGCTTACTGGAGGTTTTCAGAAGCCTAGAATGGGAACAGTTAGGGATAAGAGTCAATGGAGAATACCTTAGTAACCTGCGCTTCGCCGATGACATTGCATTGCTGAGTAACTCGGGGGACGAATTGCAACTCATGATTACGGAGTTAGAAGAGGAGAGCAGAAAGGTGGGTCTTAAAATTAATCTGCAGAAAACGAAAGTAATGTACAACAACCTCGGCAAGGAGCAGCGCTTCGAGATAGGTAATAGTGCACTTGAAGTTGTAAAAGACTATGTCTGCTTAGGGCAGGTAACAACCGCAGAGCCGAACCACGAGATTGAAGTAACTAGAAGAATAAGAATGGGGCGGAGCACATTCGGCAAGCACTCTCAAATTATGACAGGTAGATTGCCACTATCCCTCAAGAGGAAGGTATATAACAGCTGTATCTTGCTGGTACTTAGCTACGGAGCAGAAACCTGGAGACTTACAAAGAGGGTTCAGCTTAAATTGAGGACGACGCAGCGAGCAATGGAAAGAAAAATGGTAGTTGTAACTTTAAGAGACAAGAAGAGAGCAGAGTGGATTAGGGAACAAACGGGGGTTAAGGATATCATAGCTGAAATCAAGAAGAAGAAATGGACATGGGCAGGGCATGTAGCGCGTAGACAGGATAACCGCTGGTCATTAAGGTTAACTGACTGGATTCCCAGAGAAGGGAAGCGGGCTAGGGGGAGACAGAAGGTTAGGTGGGCAGATGAGATTAAGAAGTTTGCGGGTATAAATTGGCAGCAGCAAGCACAGGACCGGATTAACTGGCGGAGCATGGGAGAGGCCTTTGTCCTGCAGTGGACGTAGTCAGGCTGATGATGAACCGCAGTGCCACGAATACAATTGTATCGTGTGTGGTCGTTGGGCCATCCTGACAGTCCGAGCGTAACGGGAAGAATGTGTAAGTTTATTGTGCCATGCTTTATATACAGGTGGAACGGGCGAGGGCAAGCCAAAGATATCTTGACTGATCGCCACGTGTTGTACATGCAGTAGCGATATCATCCGATACATCCTCTTTCGTATGAGTAAACAAAACAGAACAGTTAAATATTTTTCTAACGGGGAGTTACAGGGTTGAACAGTGCACCGAAGAAACATCGTTCATTGCACGCCACTGGGAAGCTCATCACGACACTTGAACAAAGTTTCTGTCGTAGGTCAACCGCTGTGGTGGCCGCCGCAGTCTTGTCGAACTTCTCGAAGTTGCGATGCCTGCCGTATTGGGTGCATGGAGAGCTGCGGGCCCACTACTGCAATTTGCAGTTTGTTCGGCGAAGTCCTCACTGCTGCTGGAACACGTGCGCCTTCGAAAGCTTTCACCGGTCGGAAGTAGGTGTTGGCGGTTGCGGCGGAGGACCCTTCCTTCCTCTGTGACGACATGGTATGACCTGGGAGTATTGCATGGCTCGAGGACTCGTGCTTTGGTCGACCATGACCCCCCTTTAACTCGAACGGTGTCGCCTGCTCCCAGCGGCGCTAGGGTCCTCCTGCCGGCGTTGCTCTGGCGATGCTTTCGGACCGGAAATTCTGGAACGGAACGGACATCCGGCAGCGTCGTTCGCAGTCGCCTTCCTTGTAACACCTCGGCAGGTGAAGGCGCACCCTCCATCGGTGTCGTCCTGTAAGCGAGTAATCCAAGCCAAAAGTCTTGTTTCGCGTCAGTAGTTTTCTTTAGTATTCTCTTAACGACCTGTACTCCTTTTTCTGCGAGGCCATTCGATTGTGGATACCTCGGGCTTGAAGTGACGTGTTTGAAATCGTACAGCTGAGAAAATGCAGCGAAGTCATGACTTGTGAACTGCGGCCCATTATCGGTACAAAGTTCAACTGGTATGCCATATCTGGCGAAGATGGCACTTGCTGCTTCTATGACAGTTCTCGAAGATGTGTCTTTGAGCAGCTCCACCTCGGGAAAGTTGGAGAGCGCGTCATAAACACACAAGTATGTTCTACCGCCATATTCGAAAAGGTCCGCCCCTACACGGTACCAAGGCTGGGGTGGCGCCGGGCGCATCTTAAGAGGCTCTGTTGGCTGTTTATATGCGTATTTTCTGCATGGTGCACATTTATGGCAGATCGATTCGATATCTTGATTTATTCCCGGCCAAAAAACAAGCTGTCTTGCCCTTGATTTACATTTGTTGACACCTAAGTGACCTTGGTGAATGCGATCTAGCATTTCACGTCTCATAGAAGCCGGTATTACCACCTTACAGCCTTTCAAAAGTACACCGTTAACTTGAGATAGTTCTGCTTGAAATGGCCTCCATTGGCCCTTGATATCCTCTCCAGATTCTAGGTTTTTCAGAACGTCTTTAAGCTCTTCGTCCTTCTCTGTTTCTGCTGACAACCACTTCCATGTTCGGTCGCTCACTAATGAAGACATCACACTTACCGCGTGGACTTCTACATCGTCGCTGTCGGTGTCACCCGCTTGCCTGCTTGTGGCTCTCGAGAGCATGTCGGCCAGGACGAGCTGCTTCCCTGGAATGAATTGCAAGTCAAGGTCATAACGCAGCAGACGGAGGAAGAAACGCTGTAGCCTTGGCGGCATATCGCCTATTGGTTTCCGAGCAATGGTAATCAAGGGCCGATGATCGGTCTCTGCAATGACATTGCGGCCGTAGATAAAGTGATGAAATCTTTCGCAGCCGTACAGCAATGCTAACGTCTCTTTTTCAATTTGTGAATACCGTTGCTCAGTTTCGCTGAGCGCTCGTGACGCGTACGCGACCGGCTTCCACGCGTTATTGTGGTATTGTAGCAAAGCTGATCCAACCCCATTCCGTGATGCGTCGCACGACACTTTGGTTTTTCTCTGAGGATCAAAGATAGATAGCAAAGGTTCTTTGCTCAAACTGTCGCATAGCTGCTTCCATTCCTGATTGTGGTTATCTGTCCATTCGAAGATTCGGTCCTTTTTGATCAGGCCCCTCAGTAGTGTGGTTCTTTCAGCGAGTGACGGCAAGAATTTGCTGAAGTAGTTGGCAACGCCCAGCATTCGTTGCACCGCAAGCTTGTCAACTGGTGTGGGAATTTGTAGCATGCAATTTATCAAGGATGGGCTTGGTCTGATGCCGTTTTTGTCAATCACGTCCCCGAGAAATTCTATCTTTTCGACCGCAAACGTGCACTTTTCTGGGTTGAATGTGAGGCCGGCGCGTTCAGCTGCTCGTAGCACCGACTTAAGACGCTCATTATGTTCTTCTATGGATGCACCCCAGATAAGGACGTCGTCCACGTACACTCTGACCCCAGGACGTTCTTCAAAAATTTCATTCAGGGTCCTCTGGAAGACCTCTGAAGCAGATGCTATACCAAAGGGTAAGCGCAAAAACCGGTAGCGGCCGAATGGTGTTGCGAAGGTGCAAATTCGGGAGGTTTCGTCATCTAAAGGGATCTGGTGAAACCCCGAGTTTGCGTCCAGGCGTGAAAAAACTGTCGCGCCGGCGAGGTCTGCTTCTATATCTTCTCTGCGAGGCATTATGTAATGTTCTCTTTTTAGGCACTCATTTATGTTTCGTGGATCAATGCACACTCGGATTTTCCCGTCCTTCTTTCGAACAATAACGACAGGACTCACCCAGTCTGTAGGCTCGGTCACCTTCGTGATAATGCTGGCTCGTTGCATGCGGTCCAATTCCATCTTGAGGGGTTCTTGTAAGGCCACTGGAACACGCCGTGCGGCCTGGACGACGGGTATGGCGCCGTCACGTAACACCATCTTGTATGCTCGTTGCACGCACCCGGTTCCGGTGAACAGATGGCGAAATTCGTCAAAGATGCACTCATGGTTGCTTTTAGACACGCTGTAAACACGCGGCACAAGCCTCATGAGTTGGCATGCTTGAAGTCCGAGGATCGCTTGACGCCCCTTCCGCACGATGAAAAAATCCAGTACTGAGGTCGAGTCATTCAGTGTGACTTCGGTACGTATGACCCCGACGTGCTGAATTGCCCCTCCTCCATACGAACGTAACACCGCGCTACTTGGATTCAGCGGCGGTTGAGGGCGCATCTTGAGGTAGCAGCTCAAAGGCAGCAAATTTGCTTGTGCTCCCGTGTCGACTTTTAGGTTTACTGGCAGGTTCTTGATTTGAGCTCGCACCGTCCAGTCGCGTGGAATTTTGCCTAAATTTGACACGTCCAGAATGTCAAAGTTGTCTTCGGAGCCTCGGAGCTCGTGAACTTCCGTGGTTGTTTTGCAGCATATGGCGAAATGGTTGCGCCTGTGGCACTTCCGGCACTTCATCCCGAACGCTGGACAGCTTCGTGGTGCATGCTTGCGCCCACATCTCAGACACTTAGAAAAGGCGGGTCCTGGCGAAAAAGTTTTGTCAATAGGAGCCACGCCTACCGGATCTACTTCTTTCAGTTCGCGTGCCCAAACTTCTTGGTGTCCCGCTGCTGCTTCTGCGGCTTTACCTGCCAGCTCGGCCTTTTGTAGTGTCAAATTGTTGTCCCTTAACAGCTTTTCTCGAAGGTTGCTGTCAGTAGTCCCGTAAACGATCTGGTCTCTGATCATCGACTCCTTAAGACTGCCAAAGTTGCACGATGCTGCCTGCGTTTTCAGATCCCTCACAAAATGTTCGAAGGGTTCTCCCGGCTTCTGGATCCTTGAGCGAAATACATAGCGTTCGTGCACTTCGTTACTCTGTCCGGCAAAATATGCATCGAACTTCTGCACGACTGTTTTGTAATCGCTGCTATCCTCCTCTTGCTGGTATTCGAACGTGTTAAAGATCTCAATGGCTTCCTCACCTGCGATACTTAGGAGGAGGGCAGTCTTTGTTGCTTCCTTTCGGGGTTTGCCACTGGTCTCCGACGCGGTCAAGAACAACTCGAAGCGCTGCTTGAAGCCCTGCCAGTTCTTGCTGATTTCCCCATTAGTACGTAGTGGGGGCGGTGGCTTCACAAAATCCATGTTGTACATGCTAGGCGCTAGCTTCGGTTAACTTCTGACACCATGTATCGTGTGTGGTCGTTGGGCCATCCTGACAGTCCGAGCGTAACGGGAAGAATGTGTAAGTTTATTGTGCCATGCTTTATATACAGGTGGAACGGGCGAGGGCAAGCCAAAGATATCTTGACTGATCGCCACGTGTTGTACATGCAGTAGCGATATCATCCGATACAACAATGAACTAGTATATACAATGAATGAACTCGAGGTGGTTAAAGGTGGTAAGTAGATACAAAGCGCAAGCCGTAAGAAAGTAAAAGCTGAATTCTCCTGTCTCTCATTTCTCATTAGCAGCCATTGGCATGTACATTGAGCACTATCTGACAGGAAAAGGTTGCTACGTTATACTTCCTGGGCGTAGCCTCCTTGGTTTTAGAAAGGTTTAGCGAGCGTTGGGCCGAAGTGCCATGAATACAGTGAACTAGTATATACCATGAACTCGAGGTGGTTAAAGGTGGGAAGTAGACCCGAAGCGCAAGCCGTAAGAAAGCGTGCGTGGGCCACCTCTCGTTTAGTTCTTGGAATGTCCGCTGGATGGTGGTGCTTCTATATGGGGAATATATGATGAAAAGATGCGAGATGGTGTTACTTGGAGTGTTGAATATATAGACGAACAGACACACAGACAGACGCGTGGATGGACGCATGAACGGACGCAGGGTCGAATGCGTGGACGAACACAGGGATGGACGCACGAACAGACGCACGCACGGACGGGCGGTTGGACGCATGGACGGTCACACAGACGGACGCATGAACGAACGGAAGCAAGAACGACTGGACGGACAAATACTTCCCTCCACTCTCCATCATTCACTCCGTGGATATGCTGCAAATTTTTTCATTGGCGCTCATACTTAGGAAGAATAAGAGACCAACAAAGCCGCGTCGCTATCCTCGGCAAGAGCAAATTCGGGGAGTGGACGCGATCTTGGCCGCGACAGTCAAACTACTGAACGCGTGTACTCGGGTACAAACAAAGTTGTTGATTCTGAAGAGGCCACGTTGAGCACATGACTGTGACTGTAAAGTTCTTCATGTTATGAACTCTAAGCAGCAGCTTCTTTGGAAATAAAATAAATTTTTTTATACTTTTGAAGGTAAGCACTGCACTGAATTGAGGAGGACGAGACAGAGAGGACACACGCAGACGCTAATTTTCAACGATGCTTCATTGAAAGCTGAATTACGGAATGTATACATGAAAAAGTGGACACTCAAGCATACGCAAATGTGGCACACGTGTAAATGACAATTCTTTCCTGGGTAAAGATAAAGATCTGACTCTGACACAGTCTAGGCCTAGCTTGTGTATAGTAGCTGGTTCAATTAAAAATCACCTGGTTTCTTCATTGTGCCTGCGAATAACTGAGCACTTCGACCATCAAACACAGGTAAACACGTACACGTGGTGCAATACGCAGATAACGGACCGTCCCCTGGTTCCTTAACATTGTTATGTGCTCCCTATGCCTATCGTTGAGGCACTAACTTGTCTGCTCCAGGTATAATTTTTTCCCATGATAGAGTAAGCTGGTACGCGACCGCTTCCTTGCATTGCACGTGGCGTGCTCTGTAATTTTGAACACAGCCACGTGCTTTGCGAGCACTTGGGTTGTTCAGCCTGCATATTCTTCCCAGCTTGTTCGGATTCGTGAAAATGACGCTGATATTTTTTCTAGCGGACAATTGTTTTTTGTTGTGGGAATCTTTTGTAAGTAGGGCATGATTCTTCCGGCCATTCATAGCGATTTTGGTGCTTTGTTCGGGAACTGAAGGTTTTCTTTACCATGATTTCAGCGACCGACACCTTATACTTGATGGTCAAATTATACTTGGAGAGACAGCTGATGAACAAGCAAAACATAGTGATCATTATTTAAAAAGTTAGTGCTATATTCCGCGTAAAAAAGCATAAAAGTAATTGCACTCGAAAACATGAGGAGTCCCTTAAGCTACGCCTTTAAGGGTTCATTGAAATAGCGAAATGCAGCCCCTAGTGCGCCTTTCAACAGCTTTTGTTTTTTTATAAACACACACACACACACGCAATCACACACACACACACACACACACACAAACTCACGCGCGCAAGCTGGCCTATCTATAGTAATGCAGTGACTATGCAGTGTGGCCACTCGCCTCTGCCATAAAGAGTCTCACAATGCCTCACAGATGGCAGCATATTAAGTAGCGCTTGCCCTTTGCTTGATCAACCTAACGCCTCTTCTACGCCTCTGGAAATGCATAATATGTTTTCGGCTAGATGGACATAGCTGTCCCTTTTTAGAGCTGTTCGAAATTTCCTGCGTGTATTTAGCGGCAATGCCTGCACCATACCGCCCATTTTCGACGTAGTTTGATGGCCTCTCAAATGCGCCTACACATCGCCGAATGGGCTAATTCTCGTCGTGACACCTGGCGAACAAAATGCGTTAAGAAGAATCCTTCCAGTAAATGGCATTTATGTAGTTTTTTTCCCCGAAGCAGCTGGAAGTAACATCGTGGCTTTGTGGTAGGACATCTGCTTGCTACGCGAACGGCCCCGATTTGATCCTGACTAGAACCAAAAATTTTATTCTTTGTTTTATTTGATTCTTTCTCGTTTTTTTGCTCACGGACGATTTTTCGCTCACAACTGGCGGTGCCGACGCTGACGGCAGAATTTATGTGACACGAGCTCTCAAGCGCTATCACGTTAACAAGAAACAGACCACGCTATACTAACAAGGCCAACAAGCCACCCTTGCTGAAACAAGCTCGTCAGCTACTTGAGCGAAGCTTGAGTATTGAAGGAGCTTGTGATCACTAGCTTCTTCTTGCTTTTCGAATCAGTGCCACTTGGTCTGTTTGGAAGTGAAATCAGCTCCGTCTTAATTTTGACTATACTAATTAGCTGGGACTTAACATACTATTCAGCGGTTTTATCTTGACTGCTGGGCTTGCCAAAGGCACGCTTCGCTTTCGAGTTTCGAACATTTCACGCATACTCGTCTTCGATCTCGCCTCACTGTACACGGATGAACATGTTCAGACCCAGCCCCGCCACGGTGGTCTAGTGGCTAAGGTACTCGGCTGCTGACCCGCAAGTCGCTGGTTCGAATCCCGGCTGCGGTGGCTGCATTTCCGATGGAGGCGGAAATGTTGTAGGCCCCTGTGCTCAGGTTTGGGTCAACGTTAAAGAGCCCCAGGTGGTCGAAATTTCCGGAGCCCTTCAAAACGGCGTCTCTCATAATCATATGGTGGTTTTGGGACGTTAAACCTCACATATCAATCATCTCCAGACCCAGAACAGCTAGTGAATCTTGCGATTCGAGAGAGCAGCCGTCATCAAAGAACGAAGGCGCAGTGCTTGTTCTGTGCACGTGGCCGCGAAACGAACCACCACAACCATGTAATTCAGAAGTGAGCTGTTTGGGCCACAAAGCCAGTGCATTGTCAACAAAATAAAGATGAGCTTTATGGTGTAGGCGTTTTGACAGAACAAAATTGAAAACGATTTCTGGGACTGCTGGACAGAACAGAATGGGACTATCTTCTTTGGTCTAGTGCCCCGAAATCGACGTGAAGAGAGGCGGAATGTTTGAGCAACGGCATATCGTCTGGTCTACATAATATAGACGCGGTTTATTTTGTAATCAGGTCTAAAGTGACCTAAAAAATGGGAAAGTTTCCGAAGCACTGTGCCAATACATGGGAGGAGTGAGGACCTTTTTCAGTGAATTTCCGCACCGCGGTGCTGTCATGCCTGACCCGTGGCATCCCAATTACGCTTGTAATGACATTGGATCCCAAGTCTAGGCAGACTATGAAAGAGGCAGCGAGCAAAACAATAATAAATGGTGATGTCCCTGATGGACGGAAACTTAGCAGAATGAGCATGATCTATAAAAGGAGGACAAGGCTGACATAAACGACTATCATCCTATAACAGTGACGTCAGTGGTCTACAGGCTGGCGATGCATGTTTTAACGAAAAAACTCCAAGCACAGATTGAGGATGAGGGGGTGCTGTGGGAACAGCAGAATGGGTTTCGAAAACAAAGAAGGCTGGAAGACAATCTGTTCTCACTGACGCAGTGCACCAGAATAGCAGAAAAAGAACACAGACTCTTGTGACTAGCATTTTTACACATCAAAGGAGTGAAGGATAGCGTGATTCAAAAGGTCTTGTGGGGAATACTGGACACATTAGGGTTGGAGGATGTAGTCACTAAGCTCTTAAAGCATATCTATAAAAGTAACAAGGTAGTTAAAAGTGGGAAAGATAGGTATCCGAGCCCACACAGGTAAAAAGGGGGCTTAGGCAGGGGTGTCCTCTGTCACCCTTGTTATCTGTAACGTTTAACTCAGAGACAAGACGACAATGAACACTTGGCTGGGCCTCGCCATGACGAAACGACCCCTGGCCATTTATTTGCTGGGCTTAAGTTGCCGCGCTTACAGCGGGAAAGGGGGAAAGAAAGGAAAGGAAGGAAAGTAAAGCGCACGAAACGGTGGAGAGGAGGAGACAATATTGCCTAGGGCGAATGCTGATAGCAGATAGTCCGGTCTGTTACATCTTCTCTTCACACACTTTCAAAACACTGATTTCTTTTGCACTCATTTACTTGATGGAAGGATGGCCCGTAGTGAAGGCGCTTCGGTTCGCTGCGCTGGCGTCCTGACCTGCGCAGGCCAGCCAGTGGGCTTCCTGGAGTGTCTGGAGAAATGGTGGCGCTATAATCTTCCTCTGGCTGAGCTGATTGCACCTGGTGACTTCCCAGTTGGTTGTCCGGCGTGATGTTGCCGCGGTGTCCATCACTGAACTTCGTCGGGGGCCTCGCGTCGGTGTTCGGATTACCCTCGGGGCTGACCTTGTCGTCGAAGTTTTCGTCCGTTCGCAGCAAGTGCTGTCGGTTCCGTCTCAGGAGCACATGGTCTTCCGTTCTTACCACGTATGATCGTGGTGCAGTCTCTTGCACCACTTTCGCTCGGCGTGACCAGCTTCCATGTTTGATCCGGACCACATTTCCGGCTTCCAAGGGTGGTAGTGGCCTGCCTCGGGAAGACTGTCGCTGTTTCCATACGGGTATGCCTCCGTCGACGTTGTATTCTGGAAGAGTGGCGAGCAGGCGGCGACCTTGCAGTAGTTCTCCGGGTGAGTGGCCGCTGTCAAGGGGAGAAGATCGATAAGCCAACAGACCAAGCCATACATCACCCCGGAACTCGTGGGTTTTCTTTAGAATACACTTCACGATCTGTACCCCCTTTTTAGCTAAACCATTTGACCGTGAGAACTCTGGACTCGAGGTGATATGCTCGAAGTCATATCGGCGCACGAAGGACGCGAACTCTCGCGATGCAAATTGAGGCCCGTTGTCGGTACAAACTTGGTTGGGAATGCCGTATCGCGAGAAGATAGCAGATAACTTGTCGATTACTTCCGCCGCCGTGGTACCTCTGAGTTTCTCGACGTCAGAAAAGTTCGAATGGGCATCAAAAACAACTACGTAGTGTTCTCCAGCGAATGTAAATAGGCTTATGCCTACGCGATGCCACGGTCGGTCGGGCGTTGGCTGTAGCAGGAGGGGTTCACTCGGTTGACTGTATGCGTACTTTCGACATACGCTGCACGTTCGCCCTCGTTGCTCAATGTCACTGCTCATTCCCTGCCAGAAAACCAGTCTACGGGCTCTAGCTTTGCACTTGTTCATACCCAAGTGGCCTTCGTGAAATTGCTCAAGAATTTCCGCACGCATTGATTTAGGCACCACCACTTTGCAACCCTTTAGCACCACTCCATTGACCACGGATAGCTCTTCCGCATACGGTTTCAGTACGCCGTCTATTGCCATGTCCATTTGTTTCATGGTGCGGCTGAGAAGCGGATATTTGAGGGTTTCCTTCTGCAGCTGCAACATAGTCGCTTTGCTTATGACGCTGGTGACTACTTTCGTTGTGTGGACGTCCACGTCCTCGACGTGGTCGCCTCCGCCAGTTGGTAGTGCGGCACGAGACAGCAGGTCTGCAAGTAACAGGTCCCTGCCAGGTACAAACTGCAACAAAAAATCATATTTCATAAGACGGATGAAAAACCGCGGTAGCCTGGGTGGCATATCTGCAATGTACTTTTCAGCAGTCGCAAGTAATGGCCTGTGATCAGTTTCTATCGTAATGCTTCGTCCATACACGAACTGATGAAATTTTTCACAAGCGAAAACAATTGCCAGTGTTTCCTTTTCTATCTGGGCGTATCACTCTTCACTCAGCGTCAGTGCTCTTGAGGCGTAGGTCACTGGGCGCCAGTCATCCCCATGTCTTTGCAATAAGGCAGCGCCGATACCTGTTCCTGAGGCGTCCGCAGTTATCTTAGTGTTTCTTTTTTCATCAAAAAGAGCTAGCAACGGAGGCTTAGCGAGCGCTGCGCAGATCTGGTCCCATTCGCGCTCATGGGCTGTTGTCCACTCAAACACCGATGCTTCTTTCACCAGGCTACGCAGCAACGCCGTTTTGTCGCTCAAAGCTGGCAGGTACTTCCGAAAGTAGTTCACAACCCCGAGTATTTGCGCACACCCTGTTTATCTTTTGAAGCTGGCATGGCACGGACGCTTTCGAATTAATCGGGACTAGGACGAATTCCGACTTTTCTGATAACAACGCCAAGGATTCAACCTGCGTGGTGCAGAACACGCATTTAGCTGGATTAAATGTCTGCCCTTCCTCTTGCGCCCGCCTTAGCACTGCAATGACGTGTTCATCGTGTTCTTCCTTTGAGTCGCCCCATATTAAAATGTCGTCTACGTAGACGCGCACTCCCGGCAGCCCTTCAAACATCTCTGTAAGAGTCTTCTGGAACACCTCGCTGGCTGAGGAAATTGCGAAAAGCAGACGCAAAAACGGTACCGCCCAATTGGTGTCGCAAAAGTGCATATTCGTGAAGTGGCCTCATATAAAGGAATCTGATGAAAGCCGGCATTAGCTTCGAGCCGGGAGAAGTATTGTGCTCCTGCGAGCTCGCTCTTTATGTCCTCTCGTGAAGGCATAGGATAGTGCTCCCGCTTAATCCTCCTGTTCACTGCTCTAGGGTCCATGCAAATGCGAAGGGTACCATCCTTCTTGTGCATAACTACCAGGGGGCTCACCCAGTCAGTTGGTTCATCCACCTTGACGATGATTAAGGCCTTTTGCATTCGTTGCAGTTCTTGTCGCAGGCGTCCTTTCAATGCTATGGGTACTCTTCGGGCAGGCTGCACAACTGGAACGGCATCCTCTCGTAGCACCATTTCGTAGGGTCGCTTAACGCAGCCGGTGCCGCTGAAGAGGTCAGGAAATTCAAGCTGGAATTTCGTTTGCTCATCGCCTACATTCACGGCGTCCGTCGTCACCAGTACCAGACCAAACTGCTGGCATATCTTTAAGCCAAGGATGGCTTGGCGCCCCTTTTTCAAGATAAAGAACGAGACTGAATGCTGTGCTTTGCTTATCTCGAGGTCTTCGGTCGCCACGCCAACGTGTTTGATTGCACTGCCGTTGTATGCGGTGAGGACAGCGGCGCTTTTTCGCGGAGTGCTTGCGTGGGCGATTCGGTTGAACAGGGTTAGGGGCAGCAAATTCGCCTGAGACCCGGTATCTACCTTGAATTGTTTCTCCTGACCGGCTATTTTTCCGCGAACCATCCAATCCGCTCCTATGTCTCCGGTGACGCCGCAATTGCTGACGCTCAAGATGTCAAAATTTTCATCGCTTTCTTCGGCTTTGTGAACCTCGCTTATCTTGCGCGCATTGTTGCAGCATGCGGCGAAGTGATTTCGTTTTTTGCATGTATAACAAGTTTTTCCATACGCCGGGCACCGCTCGGGGGCATGTACCTCTTTACAATTTCGACAACGAGTTCCATTCGCAAACTTCGTGTGGTGTGTGTGGCGTGTAAAGTCAACGTACAGGCTTTCATTTGACCATGCTGCGCTCTGAATGGCAGCAAGCTCAGCGGCTTTGCAAATTTCTTCTGCTTTCTGCAAGTTAAAGTTTTTGTCACTCAGCAACTTTTCTCGAAGTTTCGCATTATTTGTCCCAAACACCACTTGATCCCTGATCATGGACTCTTCAAGCGTACCGAAGTTGCACAGCTTTGCTTGCTTTTTTAAGTCCCGTAGGAACCGCTCAAAAGGCTCGGCCTCTTCCTGTGTTCGCAGACAAAAACTGTGCCTTTCGTAGACTTTATTACCCTGGTCGACACAATATTCTTCAAACTTGCGCACTATACGTGTCATAATCTTCTCTGCTCTCATCTGCGGCAAACGAGAAGTTGTTGTAGACATCGAGTGCCTCATCCCCCGCGGTGCTCAGAAGAATCGCTGCTTTTACGGCCGATGGGCGGGGCTTCTCTGGTTCCGTAGCGGTGATGAACAGCTGCAGCTTCTGCTTGAATACCAGCCAGTTTTTCCTGATGTTGCCGGACAGTTGCAGCGGTTCCGGTGGCTTGACGAGGTCCATTTCGAACGTCAGGACCGCTTCTGATACCATGTAACGTTTAACTCAGAGACAAGACGACGATGAACACTTGGCTGGGCCTCGCCATGACGAAAAGACCCATGGCCGTTTATTTGCTGGGCTTAAGTAGCCGCGCTCACAGCGGGTAAGGGGGAAAGAAAGCAAAGGAAGGAAAGTAAAGTGGACGAAACGGTGGAGAGGAGAAGGAGACAAATCGCCTAGGGCGAATGCTGATAGCAGATTGTCCGGTCTGTTACATTATCCATGAACTGCCTAGAAGGATTAGAGGCCAAATTAGAGCGGAGGTTCTTGGCTTCAATCTCTCTTTCGTCAAACAAGGAAAACTCATTGAACAGGCACTACCAGCATTAATGTACGCAGATGATATAGCGCTAATGGCCCACAACGAGAAAGATTTCCAAAAATTGATGGACATCTGCAGCAATCACGGAGATAGGTTTTATTGCAAATTCAGTAAGAAAAAATCAGCAGCCATGATTCTCAATGATAATGAAGGTAGTGAGATTACAATACAGGCGGTCACGCTAGAGATCACAGATAAATACAAATAATAGGGCGTATGGATAAGCAACGAGACCGAGTACCTAAGGGAACACTAATTATACGTAACGACTACAGGAAACAGAAATGCAACGGTGATGAAAATAGGGCACTGTGTAATTACAATAGGTGCGATGTTGTGAGAGGAATTGGGAAAGGTTTCATGGTTACTGGTCTGACTCTCGGCAAGGCGGTTTGGGCATGATATTAAAGATTGAAGCAACATTAGAAATTAAGCAACGAGGATTTTGTAGGCTTGCTTAAGGAACTCACAGGAATGCACCAAATCAAGGAGTACAAGGTCATATGGGATGAACATCATTCGAGGGCAGGGAAGCTAGCAGCAAGATAAATTTTGAGAAGCGATTGAGAGAACAGGGGGAGGAGCGTTGGGCTAGGAATGTTTAAAGCATATTGTACATGAGGAATGTCGACACAAAATGGAGGAAGCGAACCAGAAATTGACGGGTAAATACTTAGAAAATAGCAGGGGGCAAAACCAAAAAAATTATCGGTTATAAAGAAGGTGAACGAAATGGAGACCAACATGTGGAGAATCGGCATTAATAAGAAGTCCGCGCTAGAGATTTATGAAACTTTTACGCAGGAAATTGCCAAGGAAAGGATGTGTAGTAATACTCAGGGTAGTCCTCTACTGCTTGAGGCCAGGACAGGAGTATTGTGAACAAGTCTTATCGTGCCAAATACGAAGTGGTAGACACGGTATGCAGTGCGTGTGGAAAGGAGTAAACTGCCGAACACTTGATAATGTTCTGTTGAGGTCTTCAACCTATAGTTCAGAATGATGGCACAGAGTTTTTCGAAGCACTGGGGTTAAGGGACAAGGAGGGCGAAATAGACTTTAGGCGCGTAGAATTAACTAGAAAGAAGTTCCAGGATTGGTCACTAAAATCGTGGCACGAGTGAAAAATAAGCCCTTCACTGCAAAGTAGCAGTCCACAACTTCACTATTTAAAGAAAAAAATTAATCTAGTTTTTTTGGTTCGTGAAGTATTACGGCTAGGTGGCGTTAGTTGCCGCCTTATCTAAGGAGTACAGCCATATACTATCCATCCATTCATTCATGATGTTTTTTCCCCCGATTAAAGGCGCAACAAAACGGCGGGCGTCAGCTACGCGCCAGTTATTTTTCAGGCTGTTAGCCAACAATGCAAAGTTTTTGGTGATATTGAATACTATACCTCTGCAACGTAATACTGCATTGACTAATTGCGCTTAGAACGTGTTTGTGTGGTGTGAAAGGGAGATCTGGTTTGTTTACGTCTAGCTGATGTATCACCGCAATGGTACACACATACTCGGCCGTCTGAGGAACGCTTTCGGGACGCACTGTCTCATAAGCGAAGGAGGCTCAATTTAGTTACGCTTGGAAGAACAAACGTAGACATGCTACAAAAGATCATAAGCTAAGATCATAAGTCTTGCTCCTGCCCTATCTCGTTTTCTCGGATAGTTGAAGACCTTAAGTAGCTCATGCGAAGCGGTATGTGTCCGTCATTGTGGGCGCTGTACTGAGAAAAAAAAAGAGGTTAATTGGCGTAACTCTCATGTCTTCATCAACTGATTTACAATCGACCCCAGAGTGTGACTCACATGACTAATCGGCAACGAGATCTATAACTGGACATGTTTACCTTTTACGCCACCATTAATCATAACAGCTGGCAAGATCCTTAATTGTGCTGTCGCCTCAGACAGCTCGATGCGAAATACACGTTGTTTTTCTTCAGTCGATAAATTTAACTTTCCCCGCCACCCCCGAGAGTTTCCAGCAATGAACGTGGTTTTTTTACTACCTCTAGGGTCTTAAGTAATCTCACTCAAGCTCCTGCACCTCACTTTGTTTTGCACTGCATCCGTGACTGGTTGGCCGATCACGTAGACACTGTGAAGTGACGAGCCCCGCCACGGTGGTATAGTGGCTAAGGTACTCCTGTTGACCCGCAGGTTACGGGATCGAATCCCGGCTGCGGCGGCTGCATTTTCCATGGGGGCGGAATCGTTGTAGGCCTATGCGCTCAGATTTGGGTGCACGTTAAAGAACCCTGGGTGCTCAAAATTTCCGAAACCCTCAATAACGGCGTCTGTCATAATCAAATGGTGGTTTTGGGACGTTAAACCCCACATATCAATCAGTGTGAAGGGACGATGCCATAATGAGACGACATGATGACGTCACAAACTTTGTAATTGTTTATGTTAAGGCGACGTCATCACGTGCTAATTTTTGCTTGACTCGTACACACAGGCGTGCTCGCGTAGGGGGAGGGGCGCAAAGTGACCACCCGCATATTGACAATATATGAAGGGGGTGCTGAGACACGCGGGTGGTGGGCTGAAAGTCAGCCCCAAACGTTGACAAAATCGGTATGGGGGCAAGCTGTGATGAATTGTCACCCCCTCCCCCTGACGGGTAACCATGTAAGCGTGTGTGCACGCCTATGCTCAAACGTGCTATCGCCACCAAGGCGGGACACCGACGCCGACGGTCAATTTTCGCGTTTAGTGAAGAATCTAAGGTTTTTGTTCTAAAATATGACGTGTGATCTTCTCCACCGGGTGACTGTAAATGTGGTCATCACCTACTTGTTTACAATTTACCCATATATTTTGATGAACTGAGCACATTCATAAAATTTGCACAAATCAAAATATTACAGGTACGCAGAGAAACGAGACTAATCAAATAAATGAACTTCATGTTACGAGGGAACGTCAGAAAACAAGCGCACGTGGGTCATTAATTATTGGCGGGGCTTTCATCGTGTGTTAGAAAAGTGTAACACTCGCTGAATTTTAACGCGTGAATGACCTTATTGATTTATTTTCTATACTTGATGTCTCGGAGTTCATGAATATACATTGCTATGAATAACTAAAAAGTTGGAGTTATGAAAATGGATGACCAATTACAAGGAAATGTTCTTTTCATGTTTTATCTCATCCGAAAACTTTATGCTGATGCGATTTCTCTAGACAAGGACAATCCCGATGCATAATTGACGCCTGATCGCACGGAAACATACAGAATTGCTATGCCTGTTTAAAATTACGTTTTTGCATAGAACATTTTTGCCAGGCTAGGGAATATGGGAAATGCGTATTTAAACAAACAATTTGCTTAAGTGACGGAACATTGTTACTCCTGTAGTTGCTCGACGTATTTTGTTACAGTAAGTTAATTTACACAGCGAGAGTGCTGCTGCTTGTGTCTTTTTTAGCGTTGTGTGGATATACCTAAGGAACTTTTCAATGTTATCTGTTTATTGTGTAAACATAGAATAAAATGTGTGGTTCTAGCAGTGGTATCCTTTCGACTGTCTGATTTGAAAATAACTTTGACGCCTGGCAATCTTCTTGCTGTACGCTACAGGTCTAAAATGAAATAGGTTAAAAGACATTGCTGTGGTACGGCCGTGTTCTCTTCTAGCTGTTCTCTCTTCTTGAAATGTAGTAGTCAAGGCAAGCAAGTTATCTGATATAACATGTGTGTCTGGCTGCCAACCACCGGCGACCGTGACTAAAAAGCCCTTAACGGTTAGCCAAGCGGTCACTGCACGCATTTCTGCTGAATTAAAAAGTAATTTATGGTATTCATTACTAGTATTTCATGCATGTATGGTGCTATTACTCGCTTGGCCATCTAATTCATGTTGTTTTTGTTGTTCTCTTGTATGTTGTACGTTTTTGCGCATACACAGCTGCCAAATCAGCGTATTCAAACTCTAGCACCACAACATGACCACGTTGATGCCGTTTCAAAGATCAGTATTGGCGTTCCCTTGCTGCCCCAGGCACTAACAAAACTCTTAACGATGGGCGAGCTCCATTCTACACCTCAAAGTTCCGCATACATCAAGTGCCCTGCGTGCAAATACGGCGCAAAAACTACTGCGCGTAGCAGACGCTCATCGCTTTCCACGCGCTTCCGAGCGCGGAAAGCCCACGGGTCCGGCGCAGAGCGGCGCGGTATGGAAGGGGCATCGCAATAGGTCCGCGCGAAAGCTGGTGCTTTAGATACTCTTTGTTTTATGGGTCACTCTAATTCAGTCCACAGCATAAAACTGTAGTATATGTTGCAGTGTCGACCACAAAAAAAAAAGGCACGGTAACCTATAAGATGAATTCTATGAAAAGTCACAAACAACAATTAAAAATGATACGTACACATTACCCTGAAAATCGAGCAGCATATTCTGCGTGGACTTTTTAAGGCGATTGCTTTAGGTGCCTCATCAAAAGAAAAATTCACAGTGGCTTTAAGTTGACTGATTTGAAAATCATATTGTGATGACTTCGTCATATGCCACCATGAAGACGTCACAGATTACCAAAACATGCAATAACGCCTGCCCCAAAACTTCTCATCACATGACGTCGTCACTTGGCCAGAGGTGTGCCGAGGCTGTGCAATGTCACGCTACACGCAGAAAGCTTTCGAATACGTCGACTAACAGGGAGGTCGCCTTCGACTCCTCTCATGAGCAAGCGAGCTTGTTTTTGCACCATGGAGGAAGTTATTTCGAACACAAAGCTCTGCAACTTTAACGTATTTTGGGACTTCCTAAGGTGTTATCACTATATTACGCTCAAACACGACAGTTGCACTGCTCTGCGCTTTTTCAAATGTGCTTGCTATGAATATAGAAATTTTTACTGGCATACGCCAAGCTGAATATATGGACTTGATTGCACTGCTGAAACTGACTGAACTAGGTTGAAGACGCATTGCACAACGTTATAGAAATCATCTTCGGTATTTTAGATGGCATATAAGTCTTCTTGGAAACCATGACAATTAGGCACAGTGAAACTCGTGGTGAAGTTCATGAAGCGTATATTTATTTAAGCGTAAATTGATGTGTTCCAGCGCAGACAGTACCTAAAAGACATTTGAAGTGTTATGCAGACTAAGAGCAGCCGCCGTTGATACACAGCGCTATTCATGGGCGTTTGAAATCACTTAGCGTGCGTTAGCACACAGACTTTGGTGTGCAAAGATTTCGAAGGATCAGAACGTTTAAACTTACGTCTGCGCCACGTCAGCCTCTCATTGAAGTTGATTTCTTCCTTCTTGCTATACCTCGGCATGGCTGCAGAAGGGATGAAAAAAAGAAATTCAGCACATAGGGAAAAATTCATTAGTGTACGAGTAATGCATTCGAGATAGACAGAAAGAAAAAAAAAGCAATGCGAGATTGGTGATTGCAGGCAAATATTGTATGTACGAATTTTTATAAGTTTTAGGCAACATTAAAAATCCCTAACTTACAACTGTAGCTGCAACTAGGGCCGTCTTATGCCAAGCAATTTACATCAGAAAAAATACGGCAACAAACACTTAACAACCCCTCCAATGAATATCAGCGCTCAATCATTTGTTTTCGATCGAAACAAGATGCGATGCATCAGCTCACGAGAGCTATTCGGGGCTCCCTCATACTTAGGCAAACACAAGCTGTCCTGGCAACGGGCCTCAAAAAGCATTCGGTCACGTCGCACACGAAGGCGCTCAAGTGCCCTGATAGACCTGATGGTTGGCCTGCGAAGCCATGTGATCAAGGGTTTCCAGAGCAACTGAGCGGCCACCCTGTGCGCAGACAATCATCATACGTGCCGCTACACACAACACGCCCCATGCATGCAAGGATTGGCGTTGTTCCCTTAGCTTTTTGACACAGCACTTAGTCCACTTCGGCGAAAGGCGCACAAAATTCTCCATCTCGGCCATAACATGTAAGCACGTGGTTTTACTTTGTGGTCTACGATACAGGTAGATAGAACGCCAGTGGCGTAGCCAGGAGGAGGGGTTCTACTCCTCCCCCATATGTTCGGCTCCCCCCCCCCCCTGCGACTCACCCACCTTTCTTTTTCGCCGCTTTACGCTGACATAATTTAGAAACAAAGCCGTCATACTACTACACTATCATTCCTGGTCCCTTTTACAGTGAATATAGTCTGGTGTTTGTCAAGGCTTTCGCACTCTGTGAGGTTTCGAGCAATAATCTCTACCGCGAGTATCTTAAGTTGGCTTGGTGACAGGATTATAGCTGCAGCGGTGGTCACTTGCACCCACTGGAACACATCTCGCTGAAGTCAATAACTGCAATAATTTCCAGTAGGCAGCGGTTCGTTTAATGGTAAAAGCCAGGCACAGTTCCAAGGTGTGATAGGGCACGTTCAAACATATTAAAATGTGGCTCTTCAAACGTGTGCCAACATATACTCAAGCCAGAGACTACTACTTCCATTGAACACTTGTACGTTCTGCTAGCATCTTAACACACAGGCAAACATGAGGGCGCGTTATAGAATATTCAGCTTGTCCACTGATCTTAGCTTGTATCCGAGCGTAAAATATAGTGATACATACATTTACTGTGCCTTAACGGCTAAATACACTCTAAAGTGTTGTTTAGTGACCAAGGCGCAACACAGACATACGTGCAGGTCAACCACAACTGTAGAGAGGCATTCTAAAATACTCATCGTGTAACTCAAACTGATGAATAAAAAGGCGGGGGTGATAAACCTAAAGCAGTGCAATCAGAAATGCAGTGTGGGCAGCTGTAGAGAGACCAAGTTTTACTGTTCAGCAGTGTGGCAGAGTGGGCAAGAAAAAGTAAAATAAAGGTGAAAAAACATACTACAAATGTAAAAATTTATATATTCATTTCCTTCATCTGTTCGTCACTTTACATTCACATGAATACAAGGCACGCTGAGGGATTTCCGCAATTAGCGACATGACGCACAACAAAAAATGCACAAGAAAAACATTGGTGGACATGTCATGTAAAGTTAAGAACAATACACAGAGTAACTATATTTTTACAAGAAATGAAATAAAGTCTCTTCAAGCAACGTTCCATGCAACAAAGAGACACATGTCATATCGAAATACGGTTGATTATTTTTTCAATTGAGGTAAAGATTATCCTGCGCATTACGTGTCAGATTATATGTTACCCAAAATTACGCCAACACCAGCAATCAAAGGCGCCACCGTAAAGCAAAGAGTAGGCAACGGGAGACAACGGAATAACTCGGTCCCGGGGTGAAAGTGATTTTCAGCAATATATCTCAATCAGTTGAACTTACGTCCTTACAGCCAGACGAAAAGTAGCGCATGATAATTTCACCAAAACCTTTTTTTTTACTACTGCCATGGTGGTTCAGTGATTAGAGGATCCATTGCTGACTCGCAGGTCGTGGAAACGATTCCTTGTCGTATTTCCGAAGTAGGCGAAAATGCTCGAGGCCCATGCACTTAATTTACGTGGCCGTTGAAGACCCAAAGCCTTGAAGTTTTTGATGCGCCCCACTGTGGCATCTCCGATAATTGTGGTTCTCATAATCGTCTCTCATAACTACCTTGCCACCCCCAATTTCATAGATATAATGGCGATGAGTTCTTTTTTATGTTTAATTCATTTTGTGTTTCCGCTATTGATGCCATCTTTTTAGCGATTGACTCACCTTTGAAAGCTTATAGAAAATTCATCGCATTTGAATACTGCTTTTGAAGTTGTTGTCCTTAGTCTTCTCGATTCGTTTGCGAAGCACTTGTATCCTCTTGAACTTACTCATGAGCTACCATCTGGAAATTCGATTGGGTTCTTTGACCTAACACTTTGTCTTAGAAGCAATCATTTGTGCTGGCTGTTTTCACCGAGAAGTCGTAAACCCTTTTTACCTTTCCACCTAGCTGATTCAAAATTGGTGAAAAGGGGTATCATTTATGTTTGCCTGGTAAACGGTCTTAACAGGTCATGCCAGCACTGGATGCAATGCAGTTTGAAAGCACAGGTAGAGCGCCTCTTAGGCGCTGGTTACTTGAACGCCCTGGTTTCTTCTGTTGCGGAAAAACTTTTGAAGCAAATTAGAAATCAAGTAGGGCAATCTCAGCCTCAAAACGCATCAGTTCCCGTGAACTGTGTTGCAGTTCCTTATCTGCATAACGTGTCGCATCCGCTGAAAAAAAATCGGTAAACGCGCTGGGGTCACTGTTGCGTTTCGTGTCCCAGAAAAGCTTTCAAAGCTTTGTAAGCTGGTGAATAATCCAGCTGCTATTATAGGGAGATGCACTGTGAAACACAGAACGGGCTTTGTACCTTGTGTTATTGGTGTCGTATATCTTATTCCGCATCGTGCCGAATGGTATACATAAGGCAAACCGGTAGGTGCCTCAATGACCGTTCAAGAGAGCACAATAATAATGTGCACAGTGTAGCTCAAGGACACCTCGAAATCCACTGCTGAGACTGTGGCTGCGTGCCAGTTTTTTAGCGTTGTGAGGTATTAAGCAAGCACAACTCGCAGGCCACGCGTCAGATAATTGGAGCGTATCAAATAAATAAGTTTGACTGTAATTGTGTAAGTTGCCCATCGGTCACGTTGTTGCAAAAAGAAATCGCGTATCTCGATCTTTTATAAGCCACATGTGTATTTGTTTTCCACTCGTTCGACAACACACAAGAGTTTTGCTGACATTCTATCGCAGTGGTTGTTTCTGCACCCTTCCACGCATGCCCAATGTCTCCCTTTTTCGCCTATAAATGTATACCCTTCTGACATTAAATCTTTGTTGAAAGTGAGCGTTCTTTGATATGAGGGGTTTAACGTCCCAAAACCACCATATGAATATGACAGACGCCATAGTGCAGGGCTCCGGAAACTTCGACCACCTGGGGTTTTTAGCGTGCACCCAAATCTAAGCACACGGGCCTACAACATTTCCGCCTCCATCGGAAATGCAGCCGCAGCAGTCGGGATTCGCCCCCACGACCTGCGAGTCAGCAGCCGAGTACCTTAACCACTAGACCACAACGGCGGGACAAGTCAGCGTTCTTTTCTGTCCTTGTTTTTTTCGCTCCCGTAGTTACGAAGTACCTACTTCTAGGTTGTGCAGTTTCTAGATTCAGTTTGCGTATAAAACAAAAAGCTTGGGGTAGTCACACTCGTTGTGACTTTTGAAATTTTTTAGAGCCTTCTCCCCCGTGTGAATGGAGAGAGAACCAAAGCACCAAGAACTAGGGGAGTACCCTTGCCTGAACTTCGTTTTCAAAAAGCACACATGTCTTGCAGAGATCTCCCTTGTGAAATACCGAATACACAAGTCAAGAAAACTTTTCTTGCCAGTGAAGTTAGAACTTAAGTTTGCGCTTAATAACTTGGGATAGCTCTCGTTAGCGCCTGGTTCTCTTGGCACCATTAGCAAACGTCGTCTAGCCTTGTCATCCTGCAACTTGTGGTGTCTTGGCCGTTAAACACGTAAAGGCCAATGCCATTGTCAGGAATCATGGTTTCTGTGCATGCAATATGCTCCGATCGGTTTTCATGGGTTCATTCGGCACGCGAAACATGTTCAGGGAGTGCAGAAATACAACTGTAAACCGTTCCTTCGACTGCTGGTGCCTTTTCGCCAGTTTACGTGAGTGCACTGGAGCAGCGTTGTCTTTCGAGAAAAGCCCCGCCGCGGTGGTCTAGTGGCTAAGGTACTCGGTTGCTGACCCGCAGGTCGCGGGTTCAATTCCCGGCTGCGGCGGCTGCATTTCCGATGGAGGCGGAAATGTTGTAGGCCCGTGTACTCAGATTTGGGTGCACGTTAAAGAACCCCAGGTGGTCAAAATTTCCGGAGTCCTCCACTACGGCGTCTCTCAAAATCAAATGGTGGTTTTGGGACGTTAAACCCCACAAATCAAACAATCAATCTTTCAAGAAAAAAAATTATCAAGCGTTACCTTTCGGCATGGTCATTGAGTATCATAGAAGGGTGCCAATGGACACAGAACATGAACTACCCCGAAATACGTGTAGGCAGTGCATTTCAATGGGGTGACTTTGCTTTGCTTGGAAGCAAAGCGCTCCGCAAAGTTCATGCAGTGGAACCAAATGCGAAAAACGAGAACTTTAGTGACAATACACGTCGGCTGGTAAAGTTCTGCCTTAAACACTAGCGCTCATTTTCCCACGTGACGAGAAAAGTAGCGCGTAGATATTTCATCCGCTTCCCTTCAGGTGCTGGTAGGGTTGCGCTCGCTTATTATCGTACTATATAAAATGTTTGTGGTGCAACTGATACAAGCAAGGAATTAAACGGAAGGAGATCAGATAGGGCTCTTTATCTTTTCTTCTTGTTTTTTGTTTCCTTGCTTCTACCAGTTGCGCCACAAATATCTTTTTTTGGGTTATGCACCAACTCGCCAAACGTCACACTCTGCTACTCTATCTCACTCTGCGCTCGAAACGACTCGCGTTTGTGATCGCGCCCCTATTGGTAGTTTCCGCTGCCTTGTGATCCCATACCACAAACGTAAATGAATGCAAACCAGTTGATACCAGCATTGAAATTCCAGTGACTCACATTGAATGCCCTAAACACACAGCCCTCAGGCATGGATGGTACAAAGTACAAGGTAAGTAAACTCGTGTTGCATGCGCTGCAATTCTTGTTGGAGGTCACGCGTTCTGAGAAATTGATTACGGTGCACTAGACTATGCTACTCTATGCTATGCTCCGAACAAGACCGAAGTTCATTTCTTCTTTACGAAGGAACCGATGACTCGAAATTTTGTGTAGTACTAGTTTGCTCCTGTTCGCGCTGTCATAAGTGCTGCAAGTATCGATGCATGTACTCGTTAGAACACTGTATACATGGCATATTCATGCTGTGCCATAATATAATCTGTACAGTTCTGAATCTGTTCACGTCAAGGGGAATGATGGCTGATGCCATGAAGCTACCATTTCAGAAAGCAGAGGGACGAAAGCAACCAAAAAAGGAAATAAATATGAGAAAATTACGCGTTTTCGCGCGTATTTTAGTTTTCTAGCGCATATACGCAGCGAACAAGCTATTTCGATGTGATTTGGTATAGTGTGGTCTCATCATCATCAATTATTAACCGTTAAAAGCCTGTAAATGCAATACATAAAAAAGGACAATATTAGGGACATGCAATCACACAAATTCAGTGGTTGAATTGTTAGTAAAAAATAAAAGTGATAATACAGCAAATCAAAAAAGGCAGATTATGTTGAAAAAGTGTAAAAACTAATACACGTTGTAGGTAGTCGGACGCGAACACCAATGAGTACCTTTAAAGAAAGAACAAAAAGAAAACTTTATTGTTGAGAAGAAGCTAATTGAAGGGAGAGATACCTAAAAACAGAAGACAACAACACTTTGAATTTGTCTGGGTCACGCTCCTGAACAACGAATTTCGGAAGACTGTTCCAGTGTTCAATTACTGAAGGCAGAAATGATTTCTTAAAGGCTAGAGTTGTTTCATGGAGACGTTGAACACTTTTAGAGTTGAACAGCCGACGAGAGGTGCGAGTCGGTGGAAGGAGTAGAGTGTCATGCAGTTGAGAAAAGTTGTGGTACAGTTTTTGAAACAGGCTTATTTGTGCAGTCTGAGATGATTTTATCTGAGTGGCGCTTGCATGTTAACTCTACTGATATGATATAAACCAGGCGGCACGATTTCTGACTCAATGGAAGAGATGAGGTAATCTTGATAGGGGTTCCGAATGGCGGAAGCAAATTCTAGTTTGGTCTTTACGAACGTTTCGTACGCAAGCTTTCTGATGACGGGATGGGAGGGATGCAGGGTTTGTTTGAAGACTCCAAGGATCCTGGACGCATCTGCTGCAAGTTTGATGATGTGGTCTGACTAGGTCAGGGTACTGTTTATGAGGACACCCAGGTAGCGTTAGGAATCCTCTTGAGATATCCCAGTGGAGTTTAAGGTGTACTGAAAAAGAAGGTTGGATTTTTTTGCGAGACATGAGCAGGCGTTTGCATTTGGAGACATTCGGTTTCATGAGCCAGCACAACCACCATGCTTCGATGATGCAGTGATGATGATGATTGGTCTTGCTGCAGTGATGATTGATCCGTTTTATTGATTATCCTGCGATACACAACACAGTCGTCGGCGAAAAGACGGATGGACGAGGTAATTCCAGATGGCAAGTCATTGGTGAATTTAAGGAACAAAAAAGGACCAAGGACCAATCCTTGAGGAACCCCGGAAAGCACATCTGTTTTAGAGGTAGAATCCCCGCCAATGAAAGTGAATTTTGAACGAGCTATCAAAAAACTTACTAACCATGACAGTGTAAGTGGGTCGAAGTTTAGAGTACAGAGGTTAGTTGTGAGACGACGGTGGGCTACGCGGTCAAAAGCTTTTGAGAAATCGATGAACATGGCATCAGTCTGATAAGATGAATCAAGGTTTAAGTGCAGGTCAGTTGTGAACTCGGCCAACTGCGTTTCACATCATAAGCCAGGGCGAAAACCGTGCTGCTTGCTGTAAGAGAGTTATCTTCAAGATGACGGGTGATATGGGAAAATTTATGTGCTGTTCTGAGAGCTGACAGACGCACGTCAACTGCCAAGACCGTAGGTAAGCTGCACACTAAACGAAAATGACCTGAAATAACCTCAAAAACTCAGTAAACCATTTGTCCTCTAGCGCACTACCTTTCCTGGTTTTTTTACTACCTACTATTGAGGTAAAAATTTACTCTCGTGCTAACTGAGTTTTTTAACGTAGGGAGAGTAGTAATTATTTACCCCAGTGAGGTTTTGAGCAAGCAGAGAGAGAGAGTAAAGTTTTACAGCCTTTACAAGGTTTTTGAGGTGATTCTGGAAGTTATTTCTGTTGGTAAAAAATAAAAATTGACAGGTGCATTCCCCAGAGTCGACAAATATATTAAATTGCAGAATTGATTGAATTTATTAAACGGCAGAATTGGTGACACTTTGATTCACATACAGATGAACACGCACACACAACAAATGCAGAATAATACACCACTCGATCAGACTGCACGCGTTACTCGTCTACACTTCGACAATCCGGTACAAATAGGCACGACTTTTTGACCGGCCGTGTAGTACCGGTAGAAGAGGTAGAAGAGCGTTTTTTTTCATTGAATAACAACAACGGTTCAAGGTGCAAGCGCAAACTTAAAGTGGGCTGCAGGGAATGAAACGTCACACAAACCTTTTACTATAAATCTACCCGATCTCACTTTTTTGGTTATGCACTAACTAATTGACACACCGGTCTTATGGCTCCACGCGTGTTAGCACTGCTGATGCACAGGTCCATAAAATATACATAAGTACGCACAAACCATGGTAGCTCAATGATTTTCATTATGCGACGGTGCACAAACAAAGTACCAGCACGTATTCATCACAATGGGCGTAGAAGAGCGGTCCCCGCCTGCATGCAAGCTGCTTACCGACGGCGGCTAAGCCTCTTCGAGGAGCACGGCTATCTCATGAAACACAGCTGGCGATCACACAACACATATTCTGTGCGAACTTTGTCGTCATTTCAGACACAAATGAACACGTGACCGCAATCTTACGGGGACGGGGCGGTGTATGCACACTTCCAACGAAAGACCACCGTCCGGGTTTTCTTCGTGCTCACCGGCAGCCGCTTGTTGGTTCCGTCTGCCTCTTATCGGCTTCGTGCAACATGTTTGAGAACATGTTGGTGCGCTCGGTGGGGTTGCTTCAGCGCAGACCACTAATCCGTTACTTTTCGCCATGCAGGTCCACAGTTTCTTCACTGGACTACTTTTGCCCGCTATTCTGGCCTTCCCCCAAGCTACAGCGATCGCAGCAAACCGTTCCAGCACGTCCGGTGCAGGCCCCTGCCCTGCTCCGTCCGCGACCGATTCAGCGTGCCCAATAGCGCCGCCATTGCCCTCTTTAGTTCCCCAATCACCCTGGAAAGCGCTATCATCAGCAACATCATCCACCAAGTCAGCTATAAAACCGCCCCTGTCGTCCCGCACGCTCTGTGGGCTCGGTGGCTGTGCTTCAGCGCAGACCACTAGTCCGTTACTTTTCGCCATGCAGGTTTACAGTTTCTTCACTAGACTACTTTTGCCCGCTATTCTGGCCTTCCCCCAAGCTACAGCGATCGCAGCAAACCGTTCCAGCACGTCCGGTGCCTGCCCCTGCCCTGCTCCGTTCGCGACCGATTCAGCGTGCCCAACAGTGCCGCCATTGCCCTATTTGGTTCCCCAATCACCCTGGAAAGCGCTATCGTCAGCAACATCTTCCACCAAGTCAGGTATAAAACCGCCCCTGCCGTCCCGCCACGCTCTGTGGGCTCGGCGGCTGTGCTTCAGCGCAGACCACTAATCCGTTGCTTTTCGCCATGCAGGTTAGTCGAATGTCTCATTCTTTTGGGAAAAAAACTAGCAATTACTTTCTTATACAGCTACCAAGCCCACGGTGTTGCGCTACAATTGTCGTTGAATGTGTTCATGCGATGCAGTCGCTTTTGCTTTTGGCGGGAGATATTGAAACCAACCCTGGCCCTTCCAGTATTGAGGACGCAATGAACGAGTTAAGAAAGCTATCGGCTGGCCAGTCGAAGCTGATTACCGATATGCTAGACCTTAAAAACCAGCTACTAACAACAGACAAAACCCTATCGGACCTCAATAAACGCATGACTGATTTAGAAGGATATTATCACGCCATTTCAACCATCCGAACCGACCTGGGCACTATAAAAACAGATACACTGAAATGGCTAACCAGATTGACCGTCTTGCTGCACAGATGGATGATACCGAAAACAGGTCCCGTCGCAATAACCTGATCTTTTATAGCCTTCCCGACCCAAACCCTAAATAAACATTCGATGAATCTGAAGAAATCGTCACCCGTCATTGTCATGATCACTTGAAGTTCACCGTTGACCCTAATCACATTGAACGCGCACATCGCATAGGACGCCATACAGGAGGCCATAATCGGCCACTCATTGTAAAATTCAATCAATTCAAAACTAAAGAATCTCTACTTTCTAATGGCCCCAAATTTAAGGGAAGCAACTTCAGTGTTGGTGAAGATTTCTCTCATCCCGTTAGAGTTGCTCGTAAAAAACTGATCGTCTTCGCTAAATCAAAATCTACTTCCTACTCATTGCGGTTCAAAACATTGCACATTGGTACCAAACGCTACGTGTATGACCACTCCACAGATTCTGTTAAAGAAATGTAGCAATTGCCCCATCATCAAAATAGGCCTCGCCGCCCTTGATCCGCCCCTCGATCAAACTTGTTGCTCTCTGCTATCTTTACTAACATACGCAGCTTTATTCCAAAACGTGACATTATTTCTAATCTGGTGTTATCATCTGATAGCAACCTTCTGATACTAACGGAAACATGGCTTACTAGTGACGTGCCTCACGGCGAGATACTCGCTGACCTACCCGATTTTAGAGTGTTTGGAAACGATCGCAGCGGCACGAGAGGAGGAGGAGTACTCGTCGCTGTCAGTCACAACATATCCTGTTCGTCTATAAACATTGTGTCCGACCTTGAAATCTTGTGGCTTAAATGCCATGCCGCACCGCACTCAGTTTTACTAGGCGTTTGCTATAGGCCCCCTCACAGAAGTCCCGATTTTTCTTCTAAGCTCAATAATATCCTAAGCGAAATAACGACCAAACACCCTAACATGCATGTAATTCTGTTTGGCGATTTTAATTTTCCTAATATCGATTGGGCAAGTCAGCCTGCACCAGCGGCTACGTCAAGGGAATCGAACGACTTCCTTGATGTATGCCTTAACTTTAACCTATCTCAAGTTCTTACAGAACCAACCCGCGTTACCGATAACTGCAAACACATTCTGGATCTTATATTAACCAGCCATCCCGAGTGCGTGTCCTCCATTGCATACCTGCCTGAAATCAGTGACCATAAATTCATCCATGCTGACTTCGTGATTAAGCACGCTTTAGCCCCAACCATAAAAAAACTATCCGTTTGTATGATAAAGGAAATTAGGAAGCAATTACCTCGGAACTAACGAATTTTTACTCCACATTTGACACTGCCTTTTCTCATCATAATGTAACAGAAAGCTGGTTGATTTTCAGAGATAAGTTAAACGAAATGGTTCATAAATACATTCCCAAATTAACATCAATCCTAATACCGCCCAACCCTGGTCCAATAAAGCACTGAAACGATTAGAAAACAAGAAAAAACGCTCCTTCCGCGCAGCCAAGTCCCGTAACACCCCTGATGCATGGAACAAGTACAAAACCGCCGAATCTGCCTATCTGCAAGCCATACGTCACGCCAAACACTCATTCTTTACATTCGGACGTGCCGAACATACTTAAGAACAACGCCCAAAAATTCTGGCAAGTCATAAAGCCACAGGACACGCGCAATATACACTATGTAATGAGTTAGGGGATGCCCTAAATGACACGGAATGTGCACGCGTGTTTAACGCCGCCTTCGCATCCGTTTTCACCCAAGAAACTGAGTTGTCATTTACCATCCCTCATGCGAACTTTGAATGTACCATGCCACCAATTACGTTTTGTTCCAGCGGTATTTCATCACTAATAGACAAAATCAAACTTTTTTCTTCAGCTGGTGTAGACAACATTACATCCAAACTCCTGAAAAATACTAAAGATATCTGTGCAGCGTATCTGTGTCTACTACTTTCACAATCAGTTTCAACAGGAATGCTGCCTCCAGATTGGAAGCACGGAATGGTCGTTCCAGTCCACAAATCAGGTAACAAACAATCACCATTAAATTATCGTCCCATTTCATTAACCAGCGTACCCTGCAAACTCCTCGAGCATATCATCTACACACATATCATGAACTTTCTTGATTCCAATAATTTTTTTCATCCTGCGCAGCATGGCTTTAGGAAAGGGTATTCGTGTGAAACGCAGCTAGCTATGTTTGTTCACGACCTGCATGTTAACCTCGACTCTAACCTTCAGACTGATGCCATCTTCATCGATTTCGCAAAGGCATTTGACGAAGTTCCTCATGAGCGCCTACTACTAAAGCTTGCCGCGTTGAATTTAAATAATGACGTATTAGCATGGATTAAAGAATTCTTAACTAATCGTTCGCAATCAGTTTCCGTCAACAATGAAATGTCTAACACTACCCCGGTAACCTCAGGTGTCCGTCAAGGGTCTGTCCTAGGCCCACTTCTGTTTTTGATTTACATTAATGACCTACCATTACATGTATCTTCTAACATACGCATGTTTGCAGACGACTGCGTTATTCATCGTAAAATAAACAACGTTTCGGATAACACGTCTCTTCAAACTACCTTACTAAGCTTACAGGAATGGTGTAACCTTTGGCTTATGGAAATCAACGCTAACAAATGTAAAACTGTTTCCTTTTACCGCCGTCGAAATCCGATTGTATTCCCGTACCAAATTGCTGACACAAACCTCGAATTAGTTCCTTCCTATAAATATTTCGGGGTAACCCTTTGTAGCGATTTAACCTGGGCAACGCACATTACGAACATCATTGCATCTGCTAACAAAACACTCGGGTTCTTAAAACGCCATTTGCGTCACGCTCCTAATAATTTCAAATTACTAGCTTATCAATCTCTCGTAAGGTCGAAGATAGATTACGCATCAGCCATTTGGAGCCCGCATCAAGCATATCTCATCAATCAACTCGAGTCACTTCAAAATCGAGCCACACAATTTATTCAATCTACGTACTCTTACGACGTCAGCATATCAGCACTAAAAGCAGAATCTGGCCTATCATTGCTTGCATCTCGTCGCCGAATTTCTAGTCTTTCCCTTTTTCACAAGTTCTTTTACAGCTCGCTCGGCAGGCCACCATACATTTTTCCTCCGGCACGCATCTCCCATCGCACGGGTCACCCGCAACAAGTTGAGCGTCCGCGTACGCGCACCGTCACTTTTTCGTCCTCATTCTTTTTTCGTGCAGCTACGGACTGGAATGGCCTTTTTAACGAAGTCACCGCCATAACCTGTCCTACCACCTTTTTGAACACCGTAACAAATTACCTTGCATTGTAAAAAAAATGGCTTTCACGTTTTCATATATGTACCCACCCCTTATGTAATACCCCTTCAATGGGGTCTTTAAGGTAATAAAATGAAATGAAATGAAACAGTTGGTGCATGAGGGGGGAATTCGGGCAGCACTTTACTCATGCAGACAACGCCTACTGTGGAACAAAATATACGCGATGCTTCTTTCACCTGCCCCGGCGACACACTCCCACTGGTCACTGGCAGCCGCGGCTCGGTGCTGACAACAGAGTGAAGCATTTCGCTTATTGCTTCTCCAGTAGGCAAGCACGGACGATGCCACCAGATTGATTTTGTTACCACTGGCAGATCTTCGCGATTCGGCTCGGAAGCGAGATATCCGCGACGTGCAGGTGCGGAGGCACTCGGAAGCGCGCGGTCGCTCGATGATGTAGCGTCTGTCTCCAAGGCCACCGCTTAGCAAAAGCGAACAATTGGCGAAAATATGCAGGACAACTTTCCACAGTAGGTTTTCTTTCTTTTTTTCTTTTTTGAGAGCCCTCCCCCCTCATCTTTTTTTTCGTTCACAGCATGCTGTTCTCGCTGGTGCTTATGCTGCCCCCAGTTTCAGTAAAAGTGCGTTGACTTGAGGTTGGTCCTGAGGCACGGCGATGCAAAAAAAAAAAACAAAAAACATCTGTGGTCCTCGCGTACCTTCAAGATTCACTGAGAGCGTCACAAGGGAGGTATGGGGCAAAAGCCGCCGAAGCAGCTGCATCTTGCATTCACGTGGTAATAAACTCTGAAACGCAGGTTAACAACCACGTGATAGAAAGCTCCCCAAGTGGCAAAACTGGATTTTGACATCCTTTCACTACTTGCCGGAGAGGTGGCGGTAAAACTATGTCATGTACCATCTTTTACTTCTACACGAGGTAGTAATTTTAAACGCGAGACAGTTTTCAGGGGTCATGAGCCGCAAAAACCCCAAACTCGGATAGTGTTTGCTTACAGTGTGGTGAATAGAGACTGCGAGCCAAAACACATCACAATATCCACGATATCAGCATTCTCGAGCTCAATGTCAAGTACCTTTGATGAGCTCATCGCTGCGCCGGACGTACGGGTTGTTTCTGCCTACAAGTTGTAGCTGCACGTGATGAAGGTAGCTGCACAGCTTGTGAACGGGCGCCTCGGGCTTCACGTATCCGGGTATTGGTACCTCATGCTTATGATTGGGGCTATCCTTACTAGACTTGCGCAAAACTGTTATGACACAGGGGAGAGTAGCACAGGACTTTGTGATGCCGTGGGACGCAACAGAGTAAGAATCTTGCTTACAACTAAAACAGGCAGCGATTTGGCAACACAATGTGCTGAATGTGGTTCCACCTCGAACTCCCACCGGACGCGCATATTGCACCGCGTAGTAGTAGTATTAGTAATTTATTTTATTTTTTGAAATATGTGAAAAAGGATACAGAAGCAAAAAGTGTTTCATGCGCCTGACAAAGGCCTCTACATCTGTAGTTCGTCACAGATGTACGCTCTTTTTTTTGCATATACAACAAGCTACAAAAATAGCATGCCACGCATGACATGCACGCTAACAAACGAAGTGCAGTAGTAAAATCAAACAATACCTAATAAAGTTGACATAATACCAATACGCAAATATTACACACAAATCTTACAATCAGCAAATTTTAACAGGAATGAAAATGGATGAATCGTATATCATAATAAAATGACATACTTCCCGTACACTTATAAATATGTCATGGCTCAATTCTACCTACTGTTTTTACAAATTATAGTTTAGTGATGGTGTTTTTTTGTCTTTTAGATGCGGAAGCATCTTATACTCGTGCCTTGTAGTGCGCCGTCCGCACCGCTTCTCGAACATTCGACAGCTGACGCGCGCGCATGCGCCGTCGCGCCGTCGCCCACCATCTGTGCCGCGCGCGCTTCTTCTTCGAGAACATTCGACAGCTGACAGCGCAAGCGCCGTCGCGACGTCGTCATCTGTGCCGCGCGCGCGCTTCTCCTTCGAGAACATTCGACAGCTGACACCGCATGCGCCGTCGCGCTGTATATATACTCAAGGTCGGCGCTCGCTCGCTCAGTTGCCGCTCGTCCGTTGGTTTGTACTCACTCTTTACTTTACCGACCACAAAGCCATCGTCCTCAAAGTTCGTCGCAATAAATAAAACACCGCCCTTTCGCATACGTGCCGTACGTGTTCACTCATTTAACACCCCATTTCACAACCACGTTAACCAATTTAGCCATCGACCCAAGTAAGTCGCACTTTAACACCCCGTTAACCAATTATATGCTCCGCATCCTCCTCAGTGTTCCCCCGAGGGAAGCTGCGGGCAATTTTTTTTATCAAAACTTTTTAACCTTCTTTTCAAAGTTCGCTAGACAAAAATCAAACTTCAAGTAATTTTTAATTCAGTAATATTTCGCATTGATCGGTAATGCAGCGTTTGTTTTCCTTAATTTGTTCTGGTTCTCGGTAAACGTGGTTTCTTCTAGCAGGATAATGTTGGTCATTTTCTTCTAGTTTACACCATTAGGTTTTGTGTACCTCTTGAAGCAGTTTAAAATAATATAGTGGGTTTGCCTTTACATTTCATGTTCATGAAAAAGCGCTGAAATGCGCAAACGGTCTACTCTACCCTAGTCATTTTCATAACAGTGAAGTATATTCTTTCGTAGCGTTATAAGTTTGCCATAATTTCCTGCTGTTATTGTACCCCATACTAGTACACCGTAACAGTCTCGAATAGAATAGGACATTGTACAAATTTTTCTTCATCCACTGAGGAATAAAGTAACCAATTCTGTGCATGTATCCTGCCGTTTCCACAAGTTGTCTAACTGAATGAGCAACGTAGACGTTCCACGTTAAGTCTTCACTAAACCAGAAGAAACATCAAGAAAATTTTGATGTTTTTCTCATTTGATAGTATTTCCGTCAAAGCTTATCTTCATATCGTATGTAAAACGTTTATTTATTGAACGAAATATAATATTGCTACATGCATGTATATTGATAATCTAAGGGGCGACGCCTTACTATAATAATCTGCGGCCTTACTACGATAATCTAAGGGGCGACGCCTTCCTCGTCAGGCACGTGTGTGCCTGACGAGGAAGATGAAGAGTTGTCTCCGCTCGATCGCTGGTGAACCAGTTGTTTTATTCGCCGTTCAAGAATACATCACTGCGACTAAACGATTTTCTTGCTAAATTGCTGTCTCACTATTTTTCTTTTTTTTTCTTTTTTCTGCAAACTTGATATCGGTATTTCAAATCAAAATTAAGTTACAAAAAAAATTGCAGGAATGACGCAATGCTGAAAGTTTAGGGCAAATTCACCTTATAATCGGCCAATCCCCTTCTTTGGGTACGAGCCATTTGCACAGGGAAACAACAACAACAACAACAACAACAACAACAACCAGTTACGCCATTACCACTGGTTTCGAATATATATAATCCCCAGCCTTGTCGTTACGGCGTCTTTTCTTGTCCGTAACATATTTGGTGGAGGTGGAACGTTCACCGTCTTCACGAAGCTTTGCAGTGGCCTCACCGTTCAGTCTCCGGCCATGGCTACCAATGACAACAGCCCGTCAGCGTCTCCATCTGTAGCTCTAGCCACTGCATACCTGACAATGACCACCCACCGTGGTCCCGGTACATTCTCCGCACAACTTGGGCTTGACGTTGACTATTGACTCCGTATGTACGAGCGTGTTAGCCAGATACACCGATGGGACCCTACCATGATGCTCACCAACGTAATATTTTACTTGGACGGCACCCCACTGGTTTGGTTCGACACCCATGAGACCGAGCTCACCAGCTCGGAGACCTTCAAGGAACGACTACGCGAAATCTTTGGGTACCCGTATGGTCGCCAAATGGAATCGCGAAGTGAACTCACAACTCATGTGCAGTCCTCAACAGAGTCGTATGTCTCCTACATACAGGATGTGCTCAAGTTGTGCCGAAAAGTTGACGAGCAAATGACAGAAAGTGACAAGTTGGGCCACATACTGAATGGCATCGCAGACGACGCCTTCAATTTGCACGTCTACACTAATGTCACGACCGTAGATATGGCTATCAAGGAATGCCACCGCTTCGAAATGGCAAAAAGCCACCGTGTTCTGTCTCAATTTACACGGCTACCAAACACGGCTGTTACATCCACCTGCACATCTCAGTGCCACACCACCCATGCAGGACAGCGTGACATGTATAGTTCGACGGGAGCTTGAGGCATCAAGTCCAGCACCATTTCCTCCACAACCGCTCGACCATGGCACCGCAAAAACGCCTCCGGTGGTCTCCGTTATTCAAGCCGTCGTGAGGCAGGAAATTGTAAAGCTCGGTTTTCCTGTGGCCTGCTCTGCATCCCGACGTGTCTCCAGACCAATGACAACAAATGCACCACGCCGTGACTTACATTTTATTCCGCGATCCCGCAATCCGGTGGAATGGAGAACTGCAGATGACAAGCCGATCTGCTTCCGCTGGCACCAAGTTGGCCATATCTCCCGCTACTGCCCCAGCACTTGGACGACCTCAAACTGGAGCCCATTTCCCTCTACTCGACCATACGAGGACTCCCGTCAGTATTTGCCCAGTCGTATGTACCCTTCTTCCGACGTCCCAACAGCCACTCCACTGCTCGTTCGCCGTCACCTCGACGCCGCCGTTCCCCATCGCCCCAACCACGCCGCTATCCGTCGCCGGTCAACTATGGATCCTCTTGGACGGAAAACTATATCATGCGACTGATCCAAATCCTACGTTGACGCTCCTCACTAATACGAACTTGATTGAGGTGTATGTGGACGGCATTTTTTTGACGGCGTTAGTTGATACCGGAGCTCAAGTGTCCATAATGAGTGCTCATCTGTGTCGCCTGCTCAAAAAAGTCCTCACACCTGCAGCAACTAAAGCCATCCGTGTCGCTGATGGTGGAACTGTGGCCATCACTTGAATTGCCGGCCGCCATGTTCCCGTTTTACTTACGGTGCTTGAAAATTGCCCGCACGACCTAATCTTCGGCATGGACTTCCTATCGACGCATTCTGCCCTGATAGATTGTGCCGCTGGCATTCTCTGCCCAGAACTTCTTCTTCTTTCAGATTCTCAGCCTGAACTCCCGAACACCCTGTACACCACTGACTTCTTCCGGATTGCGCCTTAAGCTTTCACATTCGTCGAATTGGCAACACCCTCTCCCTTGATCGACGGTAATTATATCGTGACACCGATTACTGATGTTCTCCTGGCGCATAACATTACTGTCCCACACTCCGTCGTAAGCATGGCCTCTAACCGAACATATTCACCTGTTATCAATTTCGGTTTTATAAAGCAAGTTATACCACAAGGAATTTTGGTTGCCACGCTAAGGCCCTTAATTGATAACCACGTCACCACTTTTACGGCAGACGTATGTCCCTAGCACCAACTTCAATCGCAGGATGCCACGTGCCTCGATGCGACCTAACGCTCCCTGATCGCCCCGCACCTGAAACCTGAGAAATAAATCGCGCTATGCCGCCTTCTGGCTTCATACCGCGACATATTTGACATCGACAGCCATACACTCAGCCAGACTTCACTCGTCAAGCACCGCATTAACACAGCTGATTCTCATCCCATTTATCGGCGACCATACCGGGTGTCTGCCACCGAGCGTAAAGTAATTCAACAAGAAGTCACCAAGATGTTAGCCAAAAGAATTATTGAACCCTCTTTTTGCCCTTTGGCGTCCCCCGTTGTGCTTATTAAAAAGATGACACGTGGCGCTTCTGCGTGGATTACCGTCATCTGAATAGAATCGCGAAAAAGGACTTTTACTCTTTACCCCGCATCTATGACGCTTTCGATTGTCTCCACAGCGCCCAATACTTTTCTACAATAAACCTACGTTCCGGCTACTGGCAGATTGCTGTCGACGAAAAAGACCAAGAGAAGACTGCATTTGTAACTCCAGACAGCCTATATCAGTTCAAGGTTATGCCGTTTGGGCTATGCAACGCCCCAGCCAAGTTCGAGCGCATGATGGACTCTCTGCAACATGGGTTCAAATGGTCAACTTGTCTTTGTTATCTTGACGATGTCGTTGTATATTCCCCAACATTTGAGACCCACCTTCAGCGTTTGTCAGCTATTCTCGACATATTTCGCACTGCAGGTCTTCAATTGAACTCGTCGAAGTGCCGCTTCGGACGCTGGCAAATTACAGTGTTGGGCCACCTTGTAAACGCCTCTGGTGACCAGCCGGACCCCGAGAAAATTCGTACAGTCACCAGTTTTCCTGTACCCCAGTCAGCCAAAGACGTCCGGAGTTTTGTAGGACTTTGATTTTATTTTAGAAGGTTTGTGAAAGAGTTCGCAACCATTGCTCGCCCCCTGACAGAGATTCTGAAGAAAGACGTCACATTTACGTGGGGTACCGACCAAGCTGCTGCTTTTTCTCACCTAATCACGCTACTGACAACTCCACTCATATTGGCTCACTTTGACCCATTCGCTCCGACGGATGTTCGAACCGATGCTACTGGTCACGGAATCGGAGCCGAGTTAGCCCAACGCCAACGGGTACACGACCGAAATGTCGCCTACGCTAGCCGCCTCCTTACAGCTGCTAAGCGCAACTATTCTATTATAGAGCGTGAATGTCTTGCTCTGGTTTGGGCAGTCTCAAAGTTCCGCCCATATTTATATGGCACTAGTTTCTCTGTGATAACTGACCATCATACGCTATGTTGGCTTACGTCACTGAAAGATCCTACTGGCTGGCTTAGGCGCTGTGCTCTGCGACTCCAAGAGTATACCTACACGGTGACGTACAAGTCCAGACGCTTACATCAGGACGAAGACTGCCTGTCCCGCTACCCGGTCGCTGAGTCGAGCACTATGCCTGACACTGACACGGAGCCTTGCGTTTTTTCCCTTTCGCAAATGACATGCATCGGTGACGAGCAGCGTCACGATGCGTCCTTGCGTGCTATTATTGAGCGCCTCGAATCACCATCTTCCAGTCAGTCCCATCGCTCATTCGTGCTCCAAAATGGTGTATTATACCGGCAAAGGTTTGAGCCGGATGGATTGGCTCTGCTGCTTGTCATTCCGAAACACCTTCGCTCGGAAGTTCTACATAAACTTCATGACCTTCCGACTGCTGGTCACCTTGGTGTGTCACGCACTTATGACTGAATACGCCGACGCTTCTTTTGGCCAGGGCTCGCACGCTCAGTCAGAAGATACATTGCGGCTTGTGAGAAATGTCAGCGCCGCTAAAAAACATCGACACTTCCCGCCGGACGCCTTCAACCACTTGACATTCCGTCAGAACCGTTCTTCCGCGTTGGCTTGGACATACTTGGTCCTTTACCCTAGCCATCTTTGGGTAACAAGTGGATAGCCATGGCTACCGACTATGCCACGCGTTATGCCATCACACGAGCTCTCCCAACAAGCTGCGCCACAGATGTCACCGACTTCCTCCTCAACGACGTGATTTTGCAACATGGAGCCCCACGGCACCTGCTTACAGACCGTGGCCGCACCTTTTTGTCGAAGGTCATAGCCGACACCTTGCAGTCCTGTAAAACGAGACACAAGCTGACTACGTCATACCACCCGCAAACCAATGGACTCACGGAGCGTCTAAATTGAACTCTCACAGACATGCTCGCTATGTATGTTTCTACCAACCACACCGACTGGAATCTTGCGTTGCCGTACGTAACGTTTGCCTATAATTCTTCGCGCCATGACACTGCCGGTTACTCTCCATTTTTTCTGCTGTTTGGCTGAAAACCAACATTGCCTCTAGACAGCGTCATACCGTCCCCTGCAGTACCGAGCAGTGAATATGCCATAGACGCTATCACTCGGGCCGCTCACGCACGCGAAATCACCCGTACTCGCCTTCTGACCTCTCACGAGAAGCAACGGCGTCTGTATGACCAACGACACCGCGACGTACACTTTCAGCCCGGTTCTTTGGTCCTGCTCTGGTCTCCGACCCGTCAAGTTGGCTTGTCATAAAAACTGCTTACTCGCTACACAGGCATATACCGAGTCCTTCGTGTGGTTACTCCTGTAACATATGAAACTGGTCCTGCCACCCCGTGACCTTCATGTGCCCAACAGGCTACCGATATTTACATGTTGCGCGCTTGAAGCTCTACAACTCTCCTAGTGACGTTGACATTTAGATGCGGCTAGACAACGCTTGTGCCGCCGGGGGTTATGCTACATGCATGTATATTGATATTTTAGGGGGCGACGCACGTGTGTGCCTGACGAGGAAGACAAAGAGCTGTCTCCGCTCGATTGCTGGCGAACCGTTCATGCCATTACCACTGGTGTTGAATATATCTAATCCCCAGCCTCGTCGTTACGGCGTCTGTTCTTTTCCGTAACAATATATTTCGTAATGGCACTTAACTGTAGCTTGTTTTGCTTAAGCCAGTTTGAGATTGATGTCATATACTCATTTGGATTTTTCTAGTGTTTGTTAGTAATCTGAAGTAAAAATTACGTTTGTGTCGTCTGCACACATAATAACCTGTAGTGAGGCAGGTATACATACAATATTTTAACATATAGCAAATAGAGCAAGGGACCCAGCATAGAACCTTGCGGAACTCCTTGTGTCAACTGAAGCTGTCTTGATGTGACTTTCTTCATTTATACTAGTTGGTACATGTTATACAGATAGCTCTGCAAAATCTTTGTAAGGACTGAAGCTGAACTGCCAGGCTGCTGGAGGTCAAAACCACCTCCCACCCTTCTGGCGTAGCCCTGGCCAGGTGATAGGGTGAACGAGGATCTTCTCTCCAGGCCCATTGATGGTGATTTAGGGTGACTACTGAGCCACAACGCAAACATTACGGATCAATCGTGTCGGGGTTTATACGTGCACAAGTTTATTGGCAGGGGAATCAATGTGTTTGTATTCAGTGCCAGATAACTTTCTGGCGCCTTGTTAGCTTATGGTTCGGGGGTAGTTTTGACTGCCACAAAAGACGGTAATACTGCGTAATGTCATGGCAGGATGTCAACGCTTCACCAGAGTCTCCCAGATAAGAGGCGGGTACCACCGCTAGTCTGGCGAATCTTCGGCTATATTGGTGCGTCGCCTCGTTCCCTGGGATTACACGAGTGAGCTGGCACCCATACCAGCTCAATGTAGCGCAGTGCGTCTTCCTCAACATTTGCAAGGAGTCTGGGTAAGAGTAAACGCAGCGTTGTGGGGGTGACAATGGCACGTGTGAATTTGGAAGTAGTGACCTTTGAGTCAATGAGTACAGTGGTGAATCCTGTTGCTGCTTCCAGCCTCCTCGCTGCTTCCTCAGCTCCTGTCTTGTTAAGCTCACGGATGGAAGCAGCCGTTTTAATTCGAAGTGAATTGGCATTGTTGCCGTGGCGAATGATTACGCTTATTGCACACGCTTTGGTAAAGTCTCGCTATTGGGCCGCGTTAACGCACACCACGACATGGTTGGACGCGTACGTTTTGAGCAAAGATTGGCATCCGCTGTTCTTTTGCCGCTGTGGTGGTTGACAAACTTGTTCTTTGGTATTTGTTTTATGAGTAATTTTTTTCGTGATGTTGGGGGTGTGTGACGACAGGATCTTTGCCCGTGGAATATAATATGTGGTTAATAGTAGCAAACATCCAACGTCCTATCTTGCTTCTCTGTAATCGGGGAATTCACCCTGTATGATGTGCTTTAAGACGTTCTTCTAAGGTGAAGAGTCGCTCTGTCCAAGTGTTTCAAGGGATACCAATGCCACTTTATAAGTTTTGTGCATAAGCCGTTTAGGTAGGCTCACTCCGACTGAAGGAGGTGCAAATAAGAAAGGGCGTACGTGAATCGCGACAAAATGAAGACTTAGATTGTCCGTACCTATTCTTTCTTCTGCATGCCTCAATTGCGTGCGCTCACTCGAGATATGAGATGGACCGTCTGGATCGCCGAGGTGCTCTATCGTAATGTTTTTATAATAGTTTGTTCGCACAATGCGTCCGGTACTCTCATGTGGGCCACCTGTGCTATTGGCGCGTCAATGACCGACACGTTCACGGTTAAAAGTGTAGTCGTAATGCTGCGGTGATCTGAAGGTCGAAGTAAGAGTGCTTAACAGCGCAAAGGACAGGAGGGGACAGAAAAGACGAGGCAGAGCGCTGACCTGCCAACAATTTATGTCTTGCGAAAGACTTTGATTTTACACAGTTATCAGTTGGACCAGTCTTGCGTGGAACTCGATGATAACGCATAAGTACATCACACCGACAAGCAAAGGAACAATTTTTCTTTATCGGGGAGACGACAGAAGGAGTCAGAAGGCATCATTCAATGAGCATATCTTTTCCGCCTTCATTACCTCGCGTGTGGTGCGATCCCGGCATGCTGCAATAATAGTACACTCGCAAAGTATTGGCCGGCAGCCGCAAGTGCTGAAGTGAACGGACTGCCATCTTTTTTAATGATCCACATTGTGCATATGTTGTTTGAGCCTCTCATTTATACAACGACCTGTTTGACCGACGTAATAACTTCCATACAATAACAGAAGCTGATGCACCACATTACAGATATAATGTTTAAATTATTTGCATGTTTTGTAGTGCAACTGAGGGTCGGTCTGGATGAAGAAATGAACAGCTTGCACAGGCGACTAAATTTTTGAGAGGCTGTAAAGACCACCGTCAAAGTAACTCGCTGTGCCACGTTCTTAAGATCGCGCGCTAACTTGTGCATATACGAAACCGTGGCGAAAGCCTGTATAGCTGTGACAGGTTGGCCTACGTTATCGTTGCCTTTGGCCTGGAGTCCACGCAGCAGGCCTTTGGCAACGGAAACTTGCACGTAGCCGGGGTAACTAGCTGACGTCAGTCTTGAAGATTGCTCAACAAAGCTTTCAATATTCTTGTGCACACAGGATTTTTGCAAGGAATTCACGAAGCAAGCTTTTGCGATACGTCACTTACCTAAGTTAGAATGCGCCGAAATGGATAGCAAAACAGGCTTATTTCCATGCGGTTGATATATCCAGCAAGTGCGGCCATTATTGAGGAATAGCAACATACAGGAATCGCACCACACGCAAGAACATGACGACAGAAAAGATATGCTCATTGAAGGATGCTTGTGTTAGCACCCCTTCTGTCACGCTCACCGATGAAGAAAAGTTGTTACTTTGCTTGTCCATGTGATGTACTTATGCATTATCCTTGTGTTTCGCGCATGCATGGTGTAACCGGTAACTGCGTAAAAGCGAAGTCATTCGCAAGACATAAATTTTTGACAGGTCAGCGCCTGTCTCGTCTCTTCTATCCCCTCCTGTCATTCGCGCTGCTAAGCACTCTTTATTATGTTATACCAACACGCCCAATCCTACTGTCACTAGAAGAGTAGCTCCAAATTGCTCTGCGAACACTCTGAACCTGATTCTGACACGGACATAAAAATTGTGTCCATAGCCCTTTGAGTGGGCACAAGGACCTAGCATGGGCATGTTTCTCAAGCGCATCTTTTGGTTTGTGCAGGCCTTTCTCTCGATTCACATCAACGAGCCTGCGCAGCCGGTTCTTCTTGACACTGATGGTAGCAACACGTGCAAGTACTGGGCTGGAATGAAAGTGCCGGTGAACCGCTTCTTTGAGGGATACTGTGACGTCATACCTACAGCGCCATCTTTAGAACTATTCACGTCGCAGCACTCGGCTAGGGTGGCTAGAATGAGGAGGTGTGAAAAGCAGCCACTGAAACCGGTCCTCAAAGCGCGCCGATGCCGCTTGGAGCGCTGCATGCACAGGCGCGCTGCACGCAGACTCGGTTCGGACTGTCACGTTGGATGGACGTGTTTTTTTGAGCACTCCGGATCGAATGCGCAGATAAGTGTTTTTTCTTGTTTTGAGCTTGTCTTTATAATTATAAGGCAGCAGTTGAAATCTTCGTAGCACTTATTTTATGGTAGGGCTTTTTCGGGGGCCAGTCACCAGGTATTTATTAGTTAGTGGGTATGTGTGTGTTTGAATTTTTTGTTGTTTTCTTTTGCCACACCGTGGGGGAGGTGCACGTACATTGAACACGCAAATTTTAGTAGTAGAGCTTACACTTTCTTTTTTTCGTAGTGCAGGGCCTAAGTTTAGTATTTATCGAGTATAAGGACAATTGGTGTCAGAAAGACATGGTTAAAAAGACTGTAAAGTGTTCCGGATTCGGAGTGTGTTTGAAAGTGGACTCAAGTGTAGAAGCGGATAGAGAAGAGGCTGACGCAAGGTGTAGGCAATGTGAGGTCGAGGAAAAAATGCAGAAAATGATGGTTGTCCAGAGTGAACTGCTGATGAGAATCGCCGAGCTCGAGACTGCGTTGGCGACAGAGCAAGAGAAAACGAGGGCAATGGAAGAAAGGCTGAAGTCCGCCGAGGAAGCATTAGCAAAGCTGAACAAATGAGCGGCCTACCGGGAGAACAGTAGGGAACCGGCAACCAGAACGGCGGAGAAGAAAGAGCAAGCAAGTTTAGAAAAAACAGGTTCAGCCAGTTCAATTGTCGCAAGGCCCAGATTCAGCGAGGTAGTGGTGGGGCTGGGAGGGGACAAAGCAGCCGGCGTCACAGATGCAAGTAGCCCCCAGGTGCAGAACGCTCCAGCTGAAAAGTGACAGCATGTGATATTCGCTGGGGACTCGAATTTAAATCAAAACACAGAAGCCATCAAAGAGAGGGTAAGAGGTGACAAGAGGGTTGCAGTAGAGGCGTTCCCAGGACGCAAGCTGGAAGCAGTCATGAGGCAAGCGAGCGCAAAACTCAAAACTACAGCTTATAGATGAAACCTCGTGTTAATTTCAGGCGGTTTAAATGATGTCCTAAATGAAGATACAGCAGGACTAGCAACTACACTGCCGATAGGCGTCGATTACATGCACGCCACATCTCCTGAGGTACAGGTAGCGATGTGCACAATACCGGAGGTACCAGTGCGTGATAGCAACCTGCAAAGCGCGGTTGTCAACGCAAACCGAGATATATGGTGAATGAGTCAAGAGAAAGGCTTTGAGGTGGTGGAAATAAACAGAGAGGTGCATGCGTGGGGTGGTTTTCAACGAGACAGAATTCACTTCAATGGGCGGCTAGGTCATGAGGTGTGTTGGCGACTTGCAGGACGCACAGTAGCTTTTTTGGGGGGCAAGCGGGCCCTTCGGGGTGCAGGAGAGCTAGTAACGAGGAAAACAACCAAAGAGACTCTTTGACAGGTGGTATGGACAGATACGATTCCAAAGTGGCAGCAGTATCTAAGATAGGTAGAGTCCGGGGCATACATAGACGTAGCCACGAGCGCCGAGCCAATTCAGACATAGGACATATTAACATGTAGAGTGGTAGGAACAGACTGAAGTGGGAAGAGAGAAGATCAGCTAAGGGAAGAGAGGCAGATGGTATACGGTTTTGCAGAAACACATCTCAGGGACATGGAACATCCTCTGAACAATCCGGACTACACGTGGGAATATTGTAATAGAACAGAGGGCTGCAGAAAGGAGGGTGATATTGGAGCATTCATTCTTAAAGGTACAGAATGGCAAAGGGTCAAGCAGGAGTGCAAGTACATTTATGGCTGAAAGGGAAAGTTGCAGGTCAAATGACACTCCTTGGTTTCGTGTACTTGTGGACGGGAGCAAAGGCCAGAGAGGAAAACCAGGCAATGGTAGAGTGTACATCAAAGGACATTCAGGAGTTAGAAAAAGAGTGCGAGATAATTATACTAGAAGATATGAATGCGCATATAGAAGATATAGATGGGTATACCGACCCGACAGGCAAAATGATCATGGATATGTGTGAAACGCTTGATTTGATCATTTGCAACAGTACCGAGAAGTGTGAAGGGCAAATAACAAGGGAGGTAGGAAAGCTGCAGTAGACGATAGATTATGCACTGATGTCACATAGGATGTATTATAAGCTCAGGCGAAATCACATAGATGAAGGTGGCGCCAGAAGTCTGAGTAGTGATCACAAACGTATCAAGCAGAGTTTTGGAAGAGCAGTGAAAGTGGGGAGGAGACAAGATGAGCAACTACAGGAAAATTTTTATCCATAAAGGCAAATTTAAAAAGCCACTAAACAAAATGACAACGTAATTACGGAGAATAAAAAAACAGTGTGGACATACACGAATATAATTACACTGTTTGAGCTAGAGCTTGCTAAGACGCGTGACCATTCGCCCCGGGAAAGAAGACACAAACCCAAACGTTGGCGGGATGAGGAAGTTAAGAGAGCCATAGCAAAACGACAGGAAGCCTCTAGAGAACACCGACATGCTAAGCAGCGGGGTGAACCGACCGATGATGTTGAAAGAAAATGAGAAACCTTTCTAAGCTGTAGAGAGGATGCATCCCTTCTGATCAATGAAAAGAGAAGAAGAAAGGGAGCTCAGTGGCTGGCAGAAGTACATAAAAAGATAGAAAGGCAGCTGCGAAGATTTGGAACCATCTAAACTCCCTAAAAATGAGATGAGCCTAGAGCAGAGGTTTATAACTACAGCCCAAGGTGCTAGGCTAGAAGGAGACGAAGCTATTGAATATATAAGAACAAAGGTGACACAAAAATTTCAACAAAGAAGTGCTTAATGCACCACAATAGACAAGGATGAATCAAGTTGTGCAATGGCTCCATTTTCACAAGGAGAGTGGGAAAGGGCCGAGAAAAGAGTTCCTAGTAGTACATCAACAGGCCCAGACAGCATTCCAATTATGCTGATACAGACATTAGGTCCGAAGTCTAAGCAGGCTTTAAGAGAGGCAGTGAGCAAACTAATAATCGATGGTGAAGTTCCCGATGAATGAAAACTTAGCAGGATGAGCATGATCTATAAAAGAAAGGGGGACAAAGCTGACATAAACAACTACCGTCCTATAACAGTGACATGAGTGGTCTACAGAATGGCGATGCAGATTACAACGGAAAGACTGCAGGCATGAATAGAGGTTGAGAGGTTGCTGGGGGAACTGCTGAATAGGTTTCGGAAACACAGGAGGTTGGAAGACCATCTGTTTTCACTGACGCAGTGCATCGAAATAGCAGAAAAGGAACACAGGCCCTGGTGGCTAGCATTTTTGGATATAAAGAGAGCGTACGATAGAGTGGTTCAAGAGGAATTGTGGGGAATACTGGACACACTAGGCGTAGAACATGTAGTCACTAATCTTTCAAAGGATATTTACAACGGTAACAAGGCAGTTATGAAGCGGGAAAACAGGTATCCAAGCCTGCGGAGGTAAAACAGGACCTTAGGCAGGAGTGTCCCCTGTCACCCTTATTATTCATGATGTACCTACAAGAATTAGAGGCCAAATTAGAGGGTAGTGGACTGGGCTTCTATCTCTCTTTAGTCAAACAAGTAAAACTCATTGATCAGGTACTACCAGCATTATTGTACGGAGATGATATAGTGCTATTGGCCGACAACAAGGAAGATTTGCAGAGATTGATGCACATCTGCCATAATGAAGGTTAGATTATAGATTCAGTAAGGAAAAATCAGGAGTGACGATTTTCATTGATAATGAAGGTAGTGAGCTTAGAAAACAGGAAGTCACGCTAGAGATAACAGATAATTACAAATATCTAAGCGTATGAATAAGCAATGGGACCGAGTACCTAAGGGAACACGAAATATACGTGACGACTAAAAGTAACAGGAATGCAGCAGTGATGAAAAATAGGGCACTGTGGAATTACAATAGGTATAAGGTTGTGAGAGGAATATGGAAAGGGGCCATGGATCCTGGGCTGAAGTTCGGCAATGCGTTCTTGTGCATGAGATCAGAAGTTCAAGCAAGATTAGAAATTAAGCAACGTGGAAAAGATAGGCTCGCTTTAGGAGCTCACGACAATTCGCGAAATCAGGGAGTAGATGGTGCTTTGGGATGGACATCATTTGAGGGCAGGGAAGCTAGCAGCAAGATAAAGTTTGAGAAGCGATTGAGAGAAATGGGGGAGGAGCGTCGGGCTAGTAAGGTTTTCAGCTACTTGTACATGAAGATTGTCGATACAAAAGGGAGAAAGCGAACCAGGAAATTGACTGGTAAATACTTAGAAAACAGCAGGTGGCCAAACCAAAAAGAACGATCGGTTAAGAAGAAAGTGAAATAAACGGAGACTGACATGTGGAGAATTGGCATGGTTAAAAAGTCCACTCTGGAGATCTATCGAACTTTTAAGCAGGAAATTGCCAAGGAAATGATCTATGATAATACTCGGGGTAGTTTTCTGTTATTGGAGGCCAGGACGGGAGTATTGCGAACCAAGGCATATCGGGCCAAACACGAAGGGGTAGGCACAGTATGCAGTGCGTGTGGAGAGGAAGAAGAAACCTCCGAACGCTTGATAACGTTCTGTAAAGGGCTTCACTCTATAGTTCAGGGTGATGGCGCAGAGTTTTTCGAAGCACTGGAGTTTAGGAACCGGGAGGGCAAAATAGACTTTAAGTGGTTAGGCTTAACTAGAAGGAGGTTATCTGATTGGTGGCTAAAGTTAAGGCACGAGTGAAAATCAAACCCTTCACTGCAAAATATGAACCATCAACCTCACTATTTAAAAAAAGATAAATTTAATGATTAGTTCACTTAGTATTACAGCTAGGTGGCGTTAGCCGCCGCCCGATCTTAAGGGTAGAGCCACATCCATCCATCCATCCATCCATCCGGGTACCCTTGCGCAGGCGACATACGAATGAGCGCGCACTGCTTTCCGGATAAATCTTTCTCACGCAGTTAGACGCAGGCTCACAGCCGGCAGGTTGGGGGGAAGGGGCAGGGGCTAGGGGCCCCTTTCCTCCTAGTTTTTAGCTAGTGCCCCCCCCCCCTCGAAAAAATTTCTTGCTACGGACCTGCTCTCACGCTATATGGTAGTCACGTATTTTTGGAGAAAGCCTTTTGTATTGTGTCAATGTACGACGATACTTAAGATACTTAAGCCACGTAATCTCTTACGTGGCTTAAGTATCGATATTTTCTCGCCTCTAAAAACAATTGTAGAGAAGGCATATGAGCGAGACCCGACTCCAACTTTTGGTGTTTTTGTAATATCGCGGTTACTCACGGCAGAACTCAGGGGTGTTACGAGACGTTGCGATTACTGGAAGGCTTCATATTACTTAGAGAATGTTAAGTTTCTTCATCCACGAGAAGAAAAGTCGGTACAAGAGCCTCATTTTTCTGCTTCGCCGCAAACGCATAATTTTGTGCGAGTCGCAGCTTAAGTTTTCACTTGACATTCAATTATCGGTTTCCGAATGTAGAGGTTTTAGCAGACTACAATTGCTCAATAACTTAGACGAGTAACGCTGTAAGAGCACTGAAACATACGTATGCCGCGAAGCCTGTAACTCGAGAATTGTCCCCAGCAGCAGGAATAGAGGAGACACTTTTTTAACAAAACCATAACCTTATTTTTATGCATGCCAAGGTATTCATGCTCTGCCACTAAAATACACATGGCTTAACTCTCCGCCCTTTCTTTCCGTCTTCTTTTTGGTTCATGCCTTTCAAAAAAAAGTGGCCACGAGTGAGGCAATAAAATCGCACCACACTTTTGGTCAAGAGAGCACCATGCTTTGGGCAGCCAATTTGTTTTGCCTCGCCTGTCCCTTTCAGCATCTCTATGGCCGACTTGGCGTGAAGACGTGCTGAGCTCAACAAACGAGTGATTTTGTCCTCAAGGTTCAGGATGAGGTTGTAAAGGGAATTCGACGGATACAAAAGTCCGCCCAGATCCCACAGCTTCCTTGCCTGGGCTGGGAGATTTCCTGGCACATTTTCTCTCGAGACAAGACAGGCGTTCTTGCACTCATCACAATTATTGCTAAGTATACGTTTTCTCGCAACGTAGCCTGCGACATAATATACAAGGCGGGAGTCACTTCGCTCAGCAGTGTACGATGCATGATCTATCGACACTCTCGGCACCCAGGTACAAACACCAACGCTGGGTCTTCCTTTTTTACCGTTGACATCCTGGGGCATTTCAGAGGGACCTAGCGCAAACACTGACTGATGGCGTACTTGGAATGTAGCGACTGCTTGCGAAGAAAATTCCAGCACACCTGCAGCAAACACAGGGAAGTGCGCTGCTCCCTACTCGGATGGATGGATGGATATGGCTGTACCCTTTAGATCGGGCGGTGGCTAGCGCCACGAAGCCGTAATACTTAATGAACCAAAAACTATATTTATTTTTTTCTTTAAAAAGTGAGTTTGAGGATTCGTACTTTGCAGTGAAGGGTTTAATTTTCACTCATGCTTTGACTTTAGCCACCAATCAGATAACTTCCTTCTAGTTAAGTCTACCCGCTTCAGTCTCTTTGGCTCTTTCCGGTCCCTAAACACCAGTGCTTTGAAAAACTCTGCGCCATCATCCTGAACTATAAGGTGAAGCCCTTTACAGAACATTATCAAGTGTTCGGCACTTTCTTCTTCCTCTCCACACGCACTGCATACTGTGTCTACCCCTTCGTATTTGGCCCGATATGTCTTGGTTCGCAGTACTCCTGTCCTGGCCTCAAACAGCAGAGAACTACCCCGAGTATTATCATAGAACCTTTCCCTGGCAATTTCCTGCTTAAAAGTTTGATAGATCTCTAGTGCGGACTTCTAAATCATGCCCATTCTCCACATGTCAGTCTCCGTTTCCTTCACCCGCGCCGCTGCCATCAGTACCCCTTGCGACATCGGCGCGCCGAGTGACCCGCCGAGTACCCCTTGCGTTGTCGCCGAGTACCCCTTGCGACATCGGCGCGCCGAGTGACATCGGCACGCCGAGTGATTCTTACTATACTATTCGTGTTTACTGCCGACATCTGCTGGTCCTTCTGTGCCCCAAACGTTGTCCCACTATTGCATGTGATGTTTTTGCATGTGTGAAGTTCTTTTTTTGTGGGGATATTGAACGAAACCCGGGCCCCAGTACTAAAACGATGCCAAAGCAATTGTTAAAGGGACAAAACAAAATAGCCGCTGACATCTCCACCCTCAGAAATCATCAAAATGGTTTGCAAAGCATGCTCGAAGAATTCAATCAACGCTTCACAGAACTGGAAAGGAGAACTCTGTGTGTCGAGGAGCTTCAGCAAAACGTTAAGTTTCTTCGAGAAAAGGTTAGAGACTTAGAGGACCGGAGTCGACAATCTAACTCAATTATCTTTGGCGTACCAGAAAAGGCTAGTAAAACTGAACAAGATCTAAAACAAAAAAATTATAACTGAACTGTTTTGCGAGAAGCTTGACACTCCGTGTAGTTCAGTGGTTAGAATTCGCCGTCTCGGAAAACGTAGTAGATCTAGGTCTGTGATAATATGATTTCGAGGATTACAACGAAAAACAGAACGTTCTAAGAAATGCATACAAGTTCAAGGGAACGAAGGTGTCAATTCAGAATGAGTACTCACCAGATACACTAAAAAAAGAAAACTTCTCTGGAACAGCGCAAAAAAAAAGAAAAGCAGCAGTGCAAGAATGTTATTTTTCTGCATGACAAGCTGAGCGTCGACGGTGAGCTCTTTACCTGGGATGAAATAGCAACACGAGAATCAAAACGCACAGTCAACAAAAAAGAGCTAATAAAAATGATGCCAACCGTTCTGTAAAAAGGATCTACGAATCATTACCATAAATGTGCGTAGCATCCTAAATAAATCTGCAGAACTTGAAGCTGTACTTTTAAGTCACTCCCCCCCCCCCCCATAGTCGTGATTACAGAAACTTGATTGCACGATGCCATTGATGATGCAGCCATTTTTTCACCATCGTACAATGTATTTCGTTGTGATAGGTCATCACGTGGGAGGGGGGAGGCTAGTTGTTCTGGTGAAAAATACTATATCTGCCTTCTTAACCCACCGAATCGATAATCATGAAAGCGTCACATTAAATGTGTCTTGTTGGGAGTGATCTTTTATGCATTTTGCTGTGTATCGTTCACCTGACTCACCTTCTGTATTTTCGCACCAGCTATGTGAACACATTGCTTCATTTATTAATGAAAAATTTATTTTGGCTGGGGACTTCAATCTACCTGGTGTTGACTGGAATCAGCCGTTTTTTAACCATGAAATGAGCTCACATGTCACATACCTTACTGGTATAACGCTTACGGCTTACGTCCACCAAGTAGTTGATCAGCCGACCCGCACACAAGGTAACTGTGCTTCGACGCTAGACCTTATTTTGATCAGCCGTTGTATTAAAGATTTTTCTGTGTCTGCGCCGCGTGGTCTATCCGATTATGATATGGTGCTTCTTTCGTTTTTTCTTGGGGCGTACAAAACCCAGCCTCTTGTTTCAATAATGACCAAATATTTTTCACGGGCAAAAGACGAAAGTTTCCTTGACTTTCTTGACTTGCACATTGGTAGCTTTCAAGGCACAGATGCTGCTGATTTTTTGGAACAGTGTAAACGTTTGTGCAAATACTGCCTTGACAACTTTGTTCGAAACAAAATTAAGAAAACACACTTTAAAAACCCTTCTATTACAAGACGCATATTACAGGTAAAAAGAAAAGTTAAAAGACAAACTACAATGCGTCAGCAAGAACACAGTACAGGATAATCAAAAAAGCCTAAATCAAGCTATCAATAGCGCGAAGCAGCACTACTTCAATTACACGCTGCCTAGTTTGATATCGAGTTCACCACAAAAATTCTGGCACTTTCTTTAGAAAAGTAAGGAGTCGATCAACTGCATTGTACAGAATGACGTTGTCATCGTTGATAAACAAGACATTGTTGAAAAGTTTAATGCTTAATTTTACTGTGTCTTTTCGAACCCTACTGAACCCTTTTACCAGAATCATGTCAGTTTTGCCGAAACAAATCTTGTATCTTTATCCGGTGTTATATCAATGGTACTAAACTTTAAGGCAAAAGCATCACCTGGCCCTGACAATATACCTGATCTTTTCTTTTGCCGATATGCTGAGATGCTCGCTCCATATCTTACTAGTTATAATTAACAAATTATTGACGACAGCTATCATCCCTGATGACTGGAAGATGCAAGAATTGTACATGTGCTAAAGGAGGGTGATTCCGCATTGCTAACGAAATATAGACCGACATCTTTAACCGCATCTTGCTGTAAGCTCCTTGAATACATATATCTTAGGAAATTTCTCAATGATAACAGTGTACTGTCTCCAACTCAGCATCGTTTTATGAAAGGTCTTTCCACAGTAACTCAACTAACCGCAGTCATTCATAATTTTGCCTTTATTCTAGATAAATCAGGCCAGGTATACAATATATTTTTATATTTTGAAAGGCTTTCGATCTTGTTTGTCACACAAGACTAATTTCAAAGATAAAGACCATAGGACTACCGGAGTTCCTCGTTGCTTGGGTTTCTGCATACCTTTCAAACCGCACACAGTTTTTAAGTATTGACAATAATTTTTCACGACATTTGCCTGAGTTTGGCAGTAGCGGTGACCGGCGATAGACGCCCATTCTGACGTGTTCATCTGCATTTTTCACAGAACTCGGCGGCCGACGGAATCTGGCATCGCAAACATTGGGATTGCGTCATGATCTGAGACGCCCTTGCCCCCACCTGTTATCGGCAGTTTGGCAGTAGCGGTGACCGGCGATAGACGCCCATTCTGACGTGTTCATCTGCATTTTTCACAGGTTCGTCCCTGTCCTGCTGCTGATACCGGTGGTCCTATTCTCTGGATAGCTGGTTCTGCCGCACTGACGAGCGTGGTACCTTGCAACGCCGGCAACTGCTACATTATTCTTCTTTTGGATGTCCAGGACTCGGCGGCCGACGGAATCTGGCATCGCAAACATTGGGATTGCGTCATGATCTGAGACGCCCTTGCCCCCACCTGTTATCGGCAGTTTGGCAGTAGCGGTGACCGGCGATAGACGCCCATTCTGACGTGTTCATCTGCATTTTTCACAGGTTTGTCTTCACACATTTGTGTTTTCCTTTTCCTATTTTTCTGCTGGTTGCTGCTACTGCCAAACTTGTCGTCGTAGTCGTGCTTTTCGAGGTGTATGAGAGATGAGTGTTTCTGGGGAGGACATATGCCTTGCTTGCATGCTTACCCTAGAAACTACTGATGCTAAAGTGAAATGCAAAAAGTGTGGTAATTCTTATCACATCGAACAGTGCTCCGGACTGACTGAGCCGCTTGATAAGACGAGAAGTGGCACCAATTCTCGCAAAAACTATGTGTGTTTCACGTGTAAAACTGGTGCGCCATGCGTCGGTGCAGGTGCCGCTGCTGCGGCTCATCAGGATTTTAACTTTGCTGTTGCTTTTGCGGAGTTAAGTCAAAAACTTGATTTTCTAATGCCACTGAATGAAAAGATGAACAGCATTGAACAGGCAGTGCAAACAATGTCTGATCATTTCGATACCATTCTGAAGCGATTGGACGGCCAAGATAAACAAATTGAACAGCTCCGTAAGAGAACTGAACAGTTGGAACGAGCAAGGCCTGACGAGGAACTACACCAGATAAACTCTGACTTGAATGACCTGGAAATGCATAGCAGGAGCCGAAACTTGGAAATTCATGGGAAACTTTTCAACGAGCACGAGAATCTACTCCAAAAGATAAACGAGATAGCCAGGATGATCCAAGTTCCTGAGGTCAGCGATCACGACCTTGAAGCTTATCATCGCCTTCCGGCGAAGGCAAATAAGACCCCCGCCATTATCATACGTTTTCAAAGCCAAAAGCTGAGGGATATGTGGCTGCAGAAAAGGCGATTACTAAAGGAAAAGGATGCAAACATATACTTTTCGGAAAACCTAACGCGCAGGGCAAGAACGCTATTGTGGACTGTGAAGCAATGGGCTCGCGATAATGGCTTCCGTTACGTGTGGTATGCAAACGGGAAAATCTTCATCCGCAGGAAGGATGGCGAACCGTCCCACGTTGTCAAGGACGCGAGTCAGCTGGCTAATTTTACTGTGGTTAGGCACGTCAGCACATAACATGTGAACATCACGTCAAAATGGCTAATAATAGATTCGTGTTGCCTTGCAACATTCGCAGCGTCATGCCTGCCGATTGGTTGGGCTCATCAGTGAAATGTTTTCATTTGAATGTACGATCACTGAACAATAAGGCTGATGAACTGCAAATTTTGTTAGACAGTTTTAACCTGTCTTTTGATTTCGTCATGGTATCTGAGTCATGGCTGAGCAGTAGCTTTTGTTTGCCATCATTTTCCACATTTGCCGTCAATCGTAATGTGGGTCGTGGTGGAGGTGTTTGCATTTTCGTTAATAAGAAAATCGAATGTGAATTGATCTCGGAACTTTGTTGCATGTCATCTGCTGTTGAGGTTGTTTCTGTATTGGCAAATAATACCGTTTATTCAGTGTTCTACCGACCACCCAGTGGAGATGTTGACGTATTTTTTGAGTACATTGAATCATATATTTCTTTTACTTCTGCGCATCACTATGATGTCATTATGGGTGGTGATTTTAATATAGACATGATGTCTAATTCTGCCCATGCAATTGATTTTGATGTGCTGTTAAGAAGTTTTGGCTTCAGTATTGTTACTAAGCTTCCTACTCGTATAACTACGAACTCAGAAACACTGATTGACCTGTTTATTACTAATATTAACAATTCTGTTATACATTCAGGGGTAATCTGTTGCGATTTAAGTGACCACATGGGCATTTATTTGTTTTTTCAGAAAAAGCAGCCTAGATCTAAAAACATATGTACCCCAATGGTTCAGTACGTCACACCTAATGCTCTTGAAAATTTTCACAGTGAAATGTCACTTATGTCATGGAGTGATGTGTTCAATGAAACTAATGCAGAGGCAGCTTATGAGAAGTTTCTTAGTAAATTCTGCGGTGTTTATAATAGGCACTTTCCGCTAAAAAAGAAACGTACTATGAAAAAGATAAGAAAACCTTGGATATGTAATGAACTTCATACACGCATTAAACAGAAGAATAAACTCTATAACACATACATTGCCTCCAAAAGCACACAGCTGTTTCAAGAGTTTAAAAGCTACAGAAACAAGTTGACCAGTGACATCCGAAATGCCAAAAAGCGATATTATGAAAAACAATTCGAAAATTCATTTCGGCATCCTGATAAACTATGGAAACAAATACGTTCTCTGGACGCTAATTTCATTGAGGATACGCATTTCGACAAGATCACTCATAAAGGAGAAGATTACACAGGGGAAAAATTAGCTGAGGCATTTAGTTTGTACTTCGCTAGGGATCATTCTACACCACATAACTCACAAGACACCCCTACTGCCAGATGTTCATCTACTCTTTTTCTTGAACCAGTAGGTGAGAGTGAAGTAACGCAAACGTTTTTTGAGCTTTCAAACAGTACGTCATGTGATTTAAACAACATACAAATTCGTCCAGTAAAATATGTCATTGAATTAATCTGTGTGCCGCTTACACATATCTTTAATTTGTGCCTGCAAACCGCTACATTTCCTTCGGCTATGCAAATAGCAAAAGTAATTGTGCTTTACAAAAAGGGAGACAAAAATGACTTTGGCAATTATAGGCCAATTAGTATCCTTCCTGTTTTTTCTAAATGTCTGGAAAAAATCATACTGAAACGCATGGACAAGTTTTTACAATCTAACAATATTATCAATGATTCTCAGTATGGATTTAGAAAAAACCGTTCTACGGAAATTGCTTTGATTCATCAAAAAGAATATATTCTTGATAAATTAGAAAAAAATAAGTTCGTGTTAGGCATTTTTGTAGATTTTACCAAAGCATTTGACTGCATAGTACACAGTATCTTATTTAGAAAATTGGATTTATATGGTATTAGAGGGCACGCTTTAGATTTAATAAAATCCTATTTATCTCATCGGAAGCAGTACGTTCAAATCAGCAATTTTCAGTCCAAAACGCGTGATATTACAGCCGGTGTGCCACAGGGCAGTATACTTGGGCCTCTTCTCTTTAACATTTATATTAATGATATTGCGAACATTGATGATCAATCCAGGTTTATTATTTATGCGGATGACACTACAATCCTTTTGTCAGCTGATACACACAATGAGCTATCTTCCCGTGGTAACAATGTATTAGGTAAGCTAGAAGTTTGGACAAAGGAAAATGCACTGTCAGTTAATGTAAATAAAACTAAAGCTATAATTTTTAATTCTATTAATAAAAAATCTGATACTTTAATACATTTGCTGTATAAATCCGAGCCAGTTGAAATTGTCAGGTCAATAAAATCACTAGGAGTTTATTTCACACTACATTTGCAATGGAATGATCATGTCCACAGCATTTTATTAAAAGCATCGAGAGCGGTTGGTATACTTTGGCGACATAAATCTGTTTTACCTTTAAAGGCAAAGCTTGCTATATACCACGCTTTATTCCTTTCACACTTGAACTACTGCACGTTAGTGTGGGCGACAACGACTAAAACTAATTTAAGAAAAATTTCATCTCTCCATAATAAAATCCTCCGTCTAATTTACAATCTTCCTCGCAGACATACAACAGATCACTTGTTTAGTGAACATGAAATCATCAATGTTTACCACCTATACATTTACAGGCTTTTACGCCGCTATAAGATCGAACAAAAAGAACGTTCATCTACTATCACAGATATCGCTTCCATGATACGTCATCAACCAAAGTACCCTCACCGTCATCAACTACCTTGGATGCTTCCTCGTACAAGAACTAACTATGGACAACAAAAAATTACTTATCAGCTACCGTTACAATTAAACAGGTTATATTCATCAGGTGTTAACATAGCAGATATCACCCTTTCTCAACTTCGCCAATATCTTATTAACACTCCTGACAATTAAGACCTTATCTTCAAAGTTCGTAGATAACAATTAGGGAAAACAATAAACAAAAACACAAAGGATGAAAATGCAGTTACCGCTGCACGTAAATAATATGTTTAATGTATTCGTGCTTTACATATTGCGACTTTTGATTTATATTTCTATATATGTTTATTGCACTGTGTCTGTGTGGTTTTTCTTTTTTTTTTTTGAGTTTGAAGGCTTTATCAATTCTAATTTTGTTAATGTTGTGTATTTTTGTCAGCTGTGGTGTTCTGTTGCCGCCACCGCCACTGCCTTATGTACATAGGGGGGTGAGAACTTAGTCAAGCGGATAGTCGCTTTTATTCTCACCCCCTCCATCAACTGTGTATTGGTGGAAATAAACCATTATTATTATTATTATTATTATTAACTCAGGAGTCTCGCAGGGAAGCGTACTAGGCCCGCTTTTGTTTATCATATACATCAACGACATTGTCCAGGTCTATATTGAACGAGTCCAGATTGAACATTTCGGAGATGATTGCTTGCTATTTATTGAAATTAAAAGTCCAGATGATCAAGCCTTGCCTAATACTAGCCTACAAAACATATATATGTAGTGTCAAGAGCTGGAAATGCAACTTAACGCTGACAAAATGGTTTTTATCAATATGAGTAGAAAGAAAGACATTTTACTTTTTCCGTATAGTCTCCCTCGCTACAAATACATCGGCCTTACAATAACCGGTACACGAAGCTGGAACACACAAATTTTGAACATTTGCATACCGCCTTTCATATGCTATGCTTTTTGCGAGATAAATTGAAACACACACCAACTGATGTCAAACTCCTCGTACATTCATCCATTACAAGACCAAAGCACGAATATGCGCTCATTGTCTGGGACCCTCACACAAATAGAAATGTCGAAGCATTGGAGATGATCCAACGAAAATCAGTTAGATTTATTTATTCTAAATACCGCCTAACAGACTCTCCGACTTAACTAATGAATGTGGCATAAAATTATTGCAATTGCGAAGTAAAATTGACACAATAAAATTTATCTTTCATTTGAAGAATTGTCAATTGCTACTCCTTCCTGAGACATACGTGACATCACTGGCGTCACGACCTACAAGGCATCGACATGAACAATCACTAACCCCGTACAGCTCAAAAACTAACCTATTCAAGTTCTCATTTTTCCCACTCACAATTAATGAGTGGAAGTCGCTGCCAATGTCAGCAGTGCAAAGTATAAAATTAATTGCAAGCCTTCAGGATTGATGTTAGGTTGTTTTAGTTATGCTTCTTTTTTGTGTAAATATAGCTTTTTTCTCTCTTTGCTTATCGTTACACTTTTTGAGATATTCCAAGCGTTATTAATTTTGTGCTGTGCTGTACTAATTAGACACTGCACTTTTTTGTTTTTAATGCACTGTATGTAAATGTGTCTATGTATTGCCTTTTCGAGTACATTTTTTCCTTCGTGCTAGAGCCCCAGTCGTGCCTGCAGTATTCTGTAAATAAATAAAAATAAAGAGTTTCTTCAAATCATACATCAGATTCAGAGTCGTTCGTGGCGTATTCTCACCTGCGTAGATGGTGAATCGCTGGCCTGGTATTGTGTCAAGCTTGGAAGGTAGTGATCTCAACGCGAACTTGGATGGTAATGAAAAAAGATGGCTCTTTGCAGAGTGCCGCGATCACCGAGAACGATGTGCTTAGAATGAAGGTGATACACTGAGAGTTCAACTGTTCGATTAGTTACGAATGCATGTATGAAGTAAAATCCGGGTTGTATTTCAGATAGACTGCCTAAATAGGTACTACGCTTCACCTTCTCAAGTGCTCTGTGAAGGTCCAGGGCGAGCAAAATATTGGCACTGGTGCCACTCCTTGGTCATGCGAGGTAGTGGTGCAACTCGATGAGTGAATTTTGAGTGGATAGAAAAACCCTGAAACCCAGAACCTGGGTGGAAAGTAGGTTGTGCTCTTTCGCGAAATTTCGCAAGAGGCAGAGCACAACGTGCTGTATTAGTAAAGGGGACTCTTGCATGTTTAAATTCAGGTAGTAAATGGCTGGACATCTAGCACTCATTCATCTATTCAGTAAGGGCTGACTTTGGATCAAAGCTGCGGGGCGTCTTATCTGTCATGCCGTCTGGGCCGGGTGCCAATGTTGTGCCCAGTTTACGTAGCACTACGCAAACTTTACCTTCCGAGATGTCGGCGTCTATATGTTCCTTGGTGGCTCCAGTGTACTTAGGCACCTCCACGGTGCTGCTTTGTGTTTGGCTTTAGTTGTAGTAGCGGGTGATGGCCTCCTCAACCAGCTCCTCGTTGGTTGTCAGGTATTGTTGAATAATTTGCGCAAGCTATTTGCGTCCGGCCAATTAGAGCTGCCGGGGTCAAGCAAGTGTCGCAAAATATGCCATGTTTTCTTACAGCCCAATTGACCATTGAGGCTGCCACTAAGTTGTCTCCCAAGTTGGCGTGTTAGCACAGCACTGTGGGCTCTAATTTGCGTTCAAACCTCGAAATGCTGTTACAAAGAGTAGTGTTTTGACGCTAGAGCCACAACCTATACAGGAGGCTTTCATGCGCCTCCCACCTATGTAAAAGGCGTGAATGTGTTCACTGCTGTTCTGAAGTTACGTATGTCTGGTATGTCGTTGCGTGGACATCTCAACTCAACGAATATATCGATTCGTTGACATCTGATACAGAATCGAGTGCAGTTTCTTTGTGAAGTTGGTGGAATTCAGCCCGGTCTGTACTTAGAGTTGTGCTTTGCTTTTTTGCATTGCTAGTGGTCATCTCGATGGTTATCGCTAGAATAAGATAATAACTTCCTACAGTGTGACCCATGTTTTCTAATCTGGCACCATCTGTATTTTTTCATGGGTAGAGGTCCAGTGTAGTATCCCTACATACGCTGTTTTCGACTCACGTGGGTTGCTGTCAGCCATTGAGGATACTGAACCCTTGGGCGCACATGACACTCCATGTTCGGCGGGTCGGATTTAGGTTTTCCCCATTTGGGATGTTTTGCTATAAGAACGCCAGGCCTGTGCGGAAGGCGAAGCACAGTCACAGCGAAAGCTTAAAAAGCGGCCTTCCAAAGCCTTTTCTAAACACTCAATGGATAACTGCTGCAAGCACATTTACTTGATGCACTCTAAGGCATTAGTAATAAGTTTTTTTTGGGTAGTATGCCAGCCTTCTCTAGGCTGTGTTTTGTCATTGTTCTCAGAAACGTGGTATCCGCTAAGCTTTTGTAAAGAATCTAGTGCCAATAGTTCATGCAATGGCTGACCATGATGATGAATTATGCCTGAAGTGGGTAAACGCCACAGTTCATAGGGAAACAAGAACGAGCTTTTTTATTAGGTTGGACCATTGAACGACCCACTGGTTACGCTATTCGCAATGTGCCACGACTGCGGTTGTTCTTTCGCGGTTTAAAAGCACCCTAAAAAGTCGTATTAACGCGATTGATTCCCCGATATTGAGCTTGCCTAAGGAAAGTTTCCCAACAAGTCCGAAGCACCCGCGTGAATCAGTTGTAGAATATCACCGCGTGTAATCAGTTGTAGTGGACCCGGGTTAAAACGCCACTGGGTCATTGCTATTAGCTTTGTTTCTAGTTTTTTGCGATGTGGTTACGGATACTGTCGGCTGCGGTAGCGGACAACAACGGCGCCACGCGTGACCCGAGTTTTAATCTCATTACAGCTTTTACTGCAAAATTGTCCAGTACGAACAGCTTTGCATTCCTCGCCAGAAAGAAAGCTTTCGAAAGATCTAGGGGAGATCCGCACCTTTATCTCTCGGAGGGCTGTGTATATTTGAACTCTTGAGTTGCTTTTTAGTACACAAGAATCTCTCAGCCATTCAACATGAAATTGAGAGCACGAGCATTCAACACACACTGGTAGAAATTGAGCAGAACAGCGTGTGTGGGACGTAGTTGAAGCGTGCCGTAAGAAAAAGGCATACTGCAAAGTGGACAACAAAAAACACAGTGACGAAGACAAACACAAAGTGGATCGACAACGAAATTCAATAAAACAGAAAGACAAAAAAAGGGTAACTAACTTGCAAAAAACAGAAAACTGTAAGCAATTCTCGCAAGGGCGCTATCTGTGCACTGGAACCTGTGGCCTATTCGAAGGCCACTGGTTTGGGTCGCGCCGCTGCAGGTTACCTTTTCGTCCACATTTCTTCAAATTTACACAGTTACAGTAACATCTCCGATACTTTCCGGGTATTACTGTCGGTGAACTCTCATGAATAAATGTTCTTTGATTTTACTTGAAATATCCTTCGGGGCACAGCAAGCCCGATACCTACAAACTCTACCAGTGGCAATAAAGGTTGTGTTCTTGAAGATGGGTCAACCAGAATCGTTATTTTTTCAGAATTCGTTTTGGGCAAAATTAAGGCACCTTCGCACCGAAGATACCTAGACTAAAGCAAGTACAGAGAGGGGCAGTGGTGTTGCGCAATAGGCACATCCGTTTCATTCTAAATTCGTTCCGGGGAATTAAAACATGCCATCATTTCATTCTGTCTCTTGTAGTGAGAAAAAAAAGATGGGCCATTTTCAGTCCGCGAATGGTCGGTCACTTTCATTCCGGTGATTTCTCAATATAGAAAAGGCATATCCTTATTTATTTATTCATTCAATACTGCAGATTCGAGGTTCAAGCAGGATGGTAATACACATACAAATAAAATAATTTCGAAACGAAACAATAAAGGGCGAAGAAGGTTGTTTGGTAGGTTAGTTAATTCATCACATTTATTTGTAAGACAGTTTCATTCACACATGGTTCTTGAAAAGTACGAATACTTCAGTAGGTCTGTGCGAGCAAAATATGAGATCAAGGCCTTTGGGTGGTGGTGTTGGGTGGGCCGGCTACTAAGGGGTGTCAAATAGGGGGTGGGTCTAGAGCTATTTTTTTGTTCAAAAGTTGATCAAGGAATTCTAATCTAGCTTTTTGTCTTCGCATCTGCAGTAAGGGAATGTTGATGGCTAGCATTAAATCTGAGGGTGAGTCTAACTTGGAGTACTTGTTGACTATAAATCTAACAGCTTTTTTTTAATACGCTCAAGATTGTATATATTACGTTTTCTATAAGGATCCCATACTATGCTCGCGTACTCTAGTTTTGGCCGCACAAGGGCTGTGTAACAAAGTAGTTTAACATTTGTGGGAGCACTTTGAAGTTTATGTTTAAAAAGACAAAGTTTACGAAAGGCAGAAGAACAAACAATATCAATATGAAGATTCCAAGATAAGTTGGAACTGAGTGTCACACCAAGGTACTTGTAGGAGTTTACTTGTTGCAGTGGTGAAGACCTTAATATATATGTATACGACTGTGGATTTTTTTGGCGAGTCACTGGAAGGCACATACATTTGTTCGCGCTGAGACACATTCCCGATTTGTTGCATCATTCATATATATATTGCAAAGACTAGTGCTCAGATCGTTGAAATTGTTAGTGCAACGTATTTATTTGAACAAAACACAACCATCTGCAAACAATCTTATTTCCACACTAGTGTGAATAACATCAACAATATCATTTATATACAATAGAAAAAGCAAAGGGTCTAACACACTGCCCTGTGGTACGCCCGATGTGACCGGAAGACAGTCCTAATATTGGCCTCCTACATCAACGTACTGTTCGCGATTATTTAAATACGCGGAAATCCAACAAACGAATATTTCGGGTATACCTATTGTTCTAAGTTTGGAAATGTGTTTACTATGGGAACTTTATCGAAGGCTCTGCAGAAATCTAAGAGGAGGATATCTGTTCTACCGTGTCTATCGATGTTTATTGCAAGAGAGTGAAACAGCGTGACGAGTTGAGTTACTGTAGATAATCATTTCCGAAAACCATGTTGATACATGGTTAATATAGAGCGTTCTTCAATACACTTGTTTATACTAGTAGCTATGATGTGTTCAATAATTTTACAACATTGTGAAGTTAGTGATATTGGACGGCAATTTCCTAGTGCTAAGCGGTCCCCCTTTTTAAAGATGGGTACAACGCGGGCTGTCCTCCAGTCACTGGGCAGCTGGGAAGTCAACAAAGAGCAGCGAAAAATAATAAACAAAAACTTTGCTAGAGGTAAAGCATATCGTCGTAGAAATACGTTTGGTATGTTATCAGGACCACAGGATGCCTTAGTTTTTAAATTTAGCAATATAGACACCACGTCTGGATAAGAAATAAACAGTGCTTCAGCATAAGGAAAGGCTGTAGCATTAGATATACAGTTGAAATCAGAAGTGTTGAACACACTCTGGAAATATTAATTAAAACGCCGGGCAATGTCTCTCTTATCAGTGACGTTGGTTCCATCAATTCATATTTGGAATACAGGTCTTTTCTTTTCACTGATAAAACTGCAGAATTTACTGGGGTCATTTGCAATAAAGTTAGGTAATGAGGTTTTAAAATAATACTCCCTAGAGCTGTGGACAGTTTGAGCGAGACTGTTGTGCGCATCATGTATCAAATCAGCCGTTGCCCGCCTTTTTTCAGTCGCTTAACTATGCGCTTCATATGAATGATGTTGCGATTTATCCATGGTGTTTGTTTGTTAACTTTCTTGTGCTTGGAAGGCACAAAATTATCTAAACAAAAATGACACAATTGTTTGAATTGTGTCCAAAGCATGCTAACATTTACGTCATCAAAATTTGTAAGACATGTTTCTTGGTGTTCACTTATATCTGCATCATTAGCCCTGGAAAAGGGTTTAAAGCAGCGAAATACCGGGTTTTATCGCCAGTTAGTGGAACAACAGGAAAGGAAGGGAAGACACAGCTATGATCAGAAAGACCTTGCCCTACTTCTACTGTATATTCGGAGAAATTGCGGTTCAGAAACACAAGATCTAATATTGAGGGGGAATCCCTCTGTACGCGCGTAGGTACCTGAACTACCTGCAATAGGTCATGCATAAGCATGATGTCAAACACTATGTTAACATGTTTTGAAGTGTTAATGCCAGCGTCAAGGCGCTCCCAGTATACTCCAGGTAGGTTCAGGTCACCAATCAGTAAGACCTTTTTACTCTCAAATTTGGCTATATAATTTTTCAGTGTGCTAAGGTATTCTGGAGTAACGTCTGGAGGTCTGTAAAACCCAATTACAACGAGACAATGACCCTAGCGTTTAGCCCTAATACATAAGCATTCTTTGTCAACAAGATCATCCAACAAACCAGCATTGATACACTGTTTTACCAATATAGCCACCCCTCCTCCCCTAGTGCGTCTGTCTTTAGGAAAAACTGTATAGGATGGGGGGAAGACGTCGTCATTAGGCAAATGCTCGTGTAGCCAAGTCTCGGTAACGACCGTAATATGTGGATCATGTTGCAGCAGAAGCACTTCGAACGCTTCAGTTTTATTCACAATGCTTCGGGTATTAATACTTAGCAGCCTTAACTGTTTGTTACATAGTGCTGGAATAGGTCACTAGTGCGGCTTGGAAGATTGACGGTCTCCTGCTTTTACTCGCCTGTTTTGCAAGTCATCCCAATAAAATGTATCTTTATGTGCTATAAGCCTGTCGTATACTAAGAATACTTTTTTCCTTTTCGCTTGTCGTTCTTAGCACTGTCCCACTGCATTTTTCGTTTCTTAAGGGTCAACTGCGAATAATCATTCTAAATAGATACCGTCGATCCTTTCAGTTTTTTTGGCATTTTCTAATATTACTTTCTTTTCATTAAAATTTTGAACGTGGAGGATGACAGGCCTTTTACCAGTTTGTTTTCCTACTCGGTGTATGCGTCCGATGGAATTGCATTTCACACCACGCTTTTCTGCGAATAATTCCTTTACCACTTTTTCCCTAAGGGTTGCATAAGTTTCATTAAGGCACTCAGGAATAGCGTGAATAATCAAATTCGACTGTCTCTAAAGGTCTTCGAGGTCGGTAAGCTTTTTGTTTTGAAAGTTTACAATATGTTCTAGTGATTGTAACGTATTTCCCACTTTTTCACTGGGAATGCTGCGTTCTTGGGAATACTTTTGCGGCGTAATGAAATAATATACCATATTTTTCAATTCAATAAACTGTTTATTTAGTTCAAGCACTTCATCGTGAATTTTCGCTTGGCCGTTGAGCACTTCTTCATGTAGTTCTTTCTTAGTGGGGCCAGGGTTTGTTTATACGTCACCGCATAAAATCAAGTTTTGTTCAGTAAATAACGAACGCCCTATGAATCTGATGTGATGATGCATCAAAAAATACAATAGCATGTAATGCACGATACCTTAGTAGAGGAATGGTAAGTTGGTCACATATCGTGCTGTAAAACCACCTTGGTGCTTCCCGAGAGTTCTCTCGCTACATATAGTATTTGCATGGTCAGCATGTTTGAACGAATACTGATGGTTCAATATTTTTAAGCTTAAATATGTGAATGCTGTAATGAAAACATAGCGTATTTTATGCTGCAGTATGGTATGTTCACAAAAACTAAGCAGTTTTATTACGCGTCAGGAGCAATTGCTAATAAGGGGAAAAGTAATCATTGGTGAATAGGAAACGAAAACTTCTACATTTGCTGGTATTGGTAGGAAAAGTGCACCTTTCCTGCGCCTTGTTCATTTGCATCAAATACTGGACAGTGACCTACACTTCCTGTCCACACTAACACTTGTCAAGCGCACCTCGGAAGCGTAGATGGACTTAGAAGAACTTCATGTGTTCGCCTGTGCGTAGATATGCAATCCCTTTTTGTCTCAAAAGTTAGTCATGTGTGTAAAGTACTTAACTGCTCGTGCAATAATTATCAGGCTGTGCATAAAGTATTCGCCACTTCGTGTGAGAGTTTCAATGGGAACGCACGCACAGGCACCTTTTTGTGAGAGTATCAATGGGAACGCACGCACAGGCATAATTTGTTTGTCGCTTAAATATTTCGAGGATACTGCATTTGTTTGTACCCTAAGTCATGCTGCCGTATTTTTTTTTTACAAACTGATGGATCGTTCAGTTTACACGAAGCATTTCGTTCGCTCTGGCTAACAAAAGGTGGATCTGAAGAATGCGGCGTCGGCTCCGACTTTGATAAAAGCATATGCTTAGACTTTCGTGTCTAAATTAAAAATGATTACACGTCATTAGCAATTACGTGTGTAGCAAAATACGTTCCTCTACAGTGCCCTCTTCGCTTAGTGATACAAACAGGGATATTTACCAAGTCGTAGAAACCAAGCGAAGGTGAAACGAATAACAAGAACGATAATAATAGACGGTGCCACACCGGATCAGTGGCTGTGAAGTGTGGAGAAAGCACGTGGATTATGCATCACCGAGTAGCAGAAAAATCACAGCATGTCCCCGGAGTGAATGATGATGAGTGTAGCGAAGCGTCCGTGCTTCCGTTCGTCCATCTGTTCATTTAGGAAGTACTCCAAGTACCACCGTTTCACATCTTTTCATCAAAAATGCAGCATATAAAAGTACCGCCATCCAGCGGACATTCCAAGGTCTAAACGAGAGGTGGCTACCCACTACTACTACTACTACGACTACTACTACTACTACTACTACTGCTACTACTACTGTGGGCATTTAGTATACCAATCCTCTTCATGTGTACATTATCATCATTATCATGTGTTGCTCATGCATCCTCATCCTTGTCACGTAGCATCATCATCTTGGTTCGTTCATCTCAGCTGTCGGCTGCCGGTTCCTCGGGCCTAATAAATGTCTTCCAAACCAAGACTTCATACGTGGTGGAGCGTGCTGTTAGATCCCCCGTCATCCTCTCGACCACTCTACCCCTGGAGCTACGCAGGTCGCCGCTTGGGCCAGGTGTCCGGAAATATGTCGCACCAAGAAGAGGTCAGTGCTGCAGCCGTTCCCACTCCGCCACCGCTTGCCCCTCCTTTTCATGTCATTAACAGCGTCCAGCGTGAGCCCCATCCCTTCGCTGGTATGCGCGGGTAAGATGTGGTGGAATGGCTGGACAATTTCGAACGTGTCGGCGCTGCTAACCGTTGGGATAACACCTACAAACTCGCTCACGTGTCATTATACCTCATAGGTGTCACGAAGACATGGTTCCTCAACCACTTCATTGACATCGCCGACTGGTCAGCCTTGAAAGATCAGCTTCGCCATGTCTTTGGCACACCGGCTGTTCGTTCAGCTCTCGCAAAGAAAGCTCTCGCGACTCGGAAACAGCGCATCGGGGAGTCGTATACATCCTACATCGAGGATGTCCTTTCACTTTGCCGCCGGGTTGACACTCCAATGACAGAGTCAGACAAAGTACGCCAGCTTCTTAAGGGGTTTGCACCCGTCGCATTCAATGCTCTTGCAATCCAGAATCCGTCTACCGTTGCTGACGTTGCGACAACCTGTCAGCGCCTCGAAGAACTTGAGTCTATGCGCCTAAAACCGGACAGTGATGCGGCTCGTATTACGGCGGATCCAAACCTACGAGACACAATAAGGGTGATTATACGAGAAGAATTAGAATAAATGGGATTCACACTACTTTCAGTGTGTCCCATTCAGTCTTCTTCTACGTCATTGCGGGATGTCATCAGGGAGGAGCTCACGTCCATAACCCACCTGCAGCCCATTGTCGCTTGTACTCTCCCATCGTTTTCGCATGCCGTCGCCGCGTCATCAGGCAACGTCAGCTCGACGTCGCCGCCATGAACGTACGCGTCGGTTGCTGCCGCACCTCCAAGAAGCTTTCCCACGAGCTTTCCATCACCACCGCCTGAGCCATCATCTGTCCCTCTCACTGCTCTCTCTCCCGGTGCATCTAACACAAGCTACTACCCTCCTTATCGACCAACTCGCCCTACGTGCTCATATTGCGGCTATCATGGTCACATTTCACGCTTTTGCCGCAAGCGCCAGCAAGATGAGCGGCGAGGCTACAACATACGCGAACGAGACTATACCGCAGGAGCCTTGTACCAGAGCCATCGTTATTCGTCACCGCCGCGTCGGTATCCATCTCCGCCAGCATCCGGTGAACTGTGCAGTAGTCATCGATCAAGCCAACGCCGTTCACCATCGCCCAACCGTCGCTCCTCTTCTCCTCTTCAGCCTCCTTCCCGCGCTTCTGATCGGCGTCCGGAAAACTAAGCGATGCAGTTTTTGGAGGACAAACAGAATTCCAACACAGGACTCCAATTCCTCCCGCGCGCCCTTGCAATATGATTGCAGTCACAGTTGAGGGAGTGGACGTTGATGCTTTGGTGGACACTGGGGCTGGGTTTTCTATTATTCGTGCTGATTTGTGTACCCGTCTTCGAAAAGTCACGACACCTTATGATGGACCAACACTGGTTACAGCCCAGGGAACAATGATTCGCCCTTCCGCTCTCTGTACTGCCCGTGTGCTAATCGACGACATTCTTCATCATATACAATTCGCTGTGCTATCCCCGTGCTCCCACGAACTCATTTTAGGCTGGGACTTTCTTTCATCTGCTTCCACGGCTATTTGTTGTGCACAACGTGTCGTCCATCTTACTGACACAGACCACTTGCTTAGTGACGAAGCCTACAGGCCACATCGACTCATCGCTGCTGTAGACATCGAGTTACCCCCAAAAGAACATCAATTAGTCACAGTTTTGTCTAACGACGTCGACTATGGTGACATTTTGGTCACTCCTATCGCCCCGTTGCCTTAATAAAGGCATAGTTCTCGCATCAGGTGTGGCTCGCTTCAACAATGAATCAGCTGTCTTCGCTGCTACGAACACCACACCAGATGAAAATTTTACTGCCTCGGGGCACTACTGTCGCCTGCGTTGCCGATCTGGAGCCTGTGTGCGTTGTGCCTCTTACCCCTGCCTCCTCTAAAGGCCATCCTGGAGATCATGCTGCCTCCTCGGCTTTTACAGCAGCCATCAACAAGGACTTGACAGACTCGCAGAAGCAACAGCTGCTTGATTTGTTGCAAAAGCATGCAAAATCTTTTGACGTTCATTCATCCAGCCTGGGCCAGACAACTGCTACAGCACATCGTATTCAGACCGACGGAACATCCATTGTGCATCGTCATCCGTACCGCTTCTCCCTAGCCGAACGTTAAATCATTGAGGAAAACGTAGACGATATGCTGCAACGGGAGATAATCCGACCCTAAACAAGTCCTTGGTCGTCTCCAGTGGTTCTGGTGCGTAAAAAGACGGTTCCGTACGATTTTGCGTCGATTACCGAGCACTCAATAAGATCACTAGGAAGGACGTATACCCCATGCCACGTATCGACGACGTCCTCGATTCCTTACAAGGTGCTGAATTCTTTTCAAGCCTCGACCTGCGTTCCAGCTATTGGCAAATTCCTATGCACGAAAATGACAAAGAAAAAACTGCGTTTGCAACCCCGGACGGCCTATACGAATTCAATGTTATGCCGTTTGGTCTATGCAATGCGCCCGCAACTTTTGAGCGCCTGATTGACACCGAGCTGCGTGGCCTGATATGGAAGACTTGCCAATGTTACCTCGATGACATTGTTGAATTTTCATCAACATTTCCTCAACATCTGCAGCACTTGGGCGAGGTCGTGACTTGCCTTGCGGGCGCTGGTCTTCAAATTAACACCGAGAAGGGCCATTTCGCCAGCAGATCTATCAAGGTCCTCGTTCATGTTGTGAGCAAGGTCAGAATTCGTCGAGACCGTGAGAAAACTGCTGCGGTGCTTCGCTTCCCTCGTCCTGACAAGCCGAAAGGTTTGTGAAGTTTCCTAGGTATCGCCTCTTACTCGCGGCGATTCATACAAAACTTTTCTTCCATAGCCGCACCGCTCCATAAGCTACTTGCTTCTGGTACGCCCTTTCAGTGGTCTCAGGAATGTGAATCGGCTTTCGACAGGTTGAAGAGTTCCCTCACGACTGATACTGTACTTTCTCGTTTTCGCGATGGTGCACCGACCTTCCTCCATACACACGCTAGCAGCCACGGTTTGGGAGCCGTGCTCCTGCAGCGCGACAACTCTTCGCGAGAGCGAGTCGTTGCGTACGCCAGCCGCGTCCTCTTCGCAGCCGATACGAACTACACGATCACCAAGAAGGAGTGCCTCGCCATCGTTTGGTCAGTGCAGAAATTCGGTCCCTATGTTCACGACCGCCATTTCACCATTGTGATCGACCACCACGCTTTATGTTGGCTTTCGACACTCAAGAACTTGTCGGGACGCCTCGGCCGCTGGATTCTACGCCTACAAGAGTATGATTTTGACATTGTACACAAGTGTGGCAGAAAGCAGAGCGCCGATGCTCTTTCTCGCTGACCACTACCAGTAGCTCCCGTCAGCGTTTCCGCAAACAGTTTGCACAATACACCCTCGGAGTCCACGTCTACGGCGATTTCCTGTTTCGCCTCTATGGACCAGGTGCCTTTGGACGACCCGCACGATTTTTCTTCTAGACAGCTGGCTGACCCACACTGTCGACGTATTATAGGCTACCTCACTGGCAGTTCCCGTCCACCTAATGCGAGGCTCCGTCGCCAACTCTCGCAGTTTAAGCTGGACAACTCGGTGCTGTAACGTACAATTTACCATCCTGACGGTCAGCGCTGGGTTCCCGTTCTACCCTGATCGCTTCGGTCCAAAGTCCTCAGAGCACTTCATGGCCATCCGACTGCTGGTCACCTTGGTTACCACAAAACCTACGATCGCCTTCGAAGTCGGTTTTATTGGCCAGGTATTACCACTAGTGTAGCTCGGTACGTTGGGTCCTGCACTACCTGCCAATGTTGAAAACTACCCACATCTGCTCCAGCCAGTACACTACAGCCTCATCCGTGCCCAGCCACACCATTTTAAGTTGTAGGCATCGATCTTTATGGCCCCCTTCCAGTCAGTGCTGCTAGAAACTGATGGATAGTAACAGCCGTTGACCATTTGACGCGCTACGCCGAGACGGCATCCGTCACTACCGGTTCAGCTTCTGAAATTGCCGATTTCATCCTCCGAGCATTTATACTGCGTCACGGTGCCCCACGTGTATTGATCAGTGACCTTGGAAGGGCCTTCCTTTCACAACTAGTGAACGAACTTCTTCGCGCCTCTGGCACAACTCACAAGACTGCCTCTAGTTATCATCCCAAAACTAACGACCTCACTGAGCGATTCTATCGTACTCTTGCTGACATGATCGCCACCTACATTCAACCAGACCACAAGAAGTGGGATGTAGTTCTACCATTCGTCACTTTTGCCTACAATACGGCTATTCAGCGGACAACCGGCTACTTACTATTTTACCCAGTTTATGGACGCTCCCCTACTTCTTTTCTGGACGTCTCTTTCTTTACCTGCCACGCGGATTCATCTCCATCCTCTTCAGAGGAATACAATTTGCGGCTCGCAAAGAGCCGCCAACGTGCTTGTATAAACACTGAAGCCCGACAGCAAGATAGAAAGCTGGTTTATGATGAATCGCATCGTGCTGTATTCTTTCAACCTGGAGACGAAGGGCTCCTTTTGACGCCTATTCGCACACCTAGTTTGTGCGACAAATTACAGCCACAGTTTATCGGGCCGTACACAGTTCTTGAAGAAACTTCACCAGTGAATTATCGCGTGGACGTCACTTGTCGACCCAGCACATCACCGTTATCGAACTACTGAGGTCGTCCATGTCTCCCGTATGAAGCCCTTCATGCGACGTTCTTTGTCCCCTTGGCTTGCCGCGGCCAGGCTGGCCACTTTCACGTGGGGGGAATTAGTGTGGGCATTTAGTATACCAATCCTCTTCATCTGTACATTATCATCATTATCATGTGTTGCTCATGCATCCTCATCGTTGCCACGTAGCATTATCATCTTGGTTCGTTCATCTCAGCTGTCGGCTGCCGGTTCCTCGGGCATAGTAAAGGTCTTCCAAACCAAGACTTCATAATACTACGACTACTACACACATCGGGGACGAACCACCTACGGTTTAAGGAGCTTTGCCCCTAAATCGCGAGTTGTTAAGAGGGGTTCGCTGGCCGCCGTAATTGGACACGACGTATACGAATGGCACAGAAATGCGGTTAAGCGAAGAATCGAGACAAACCTTGGAGTAACACAGTCCACATAAAGACAGAATCGTAGTACGCATGGTGCTACCAAATGTCCAATGCTTGTGATCTGACAAGCGATTTACAAAGTGATGCTTTGTTATCAAGTTCGAGGCTCTGAATTACCAAAGTTTGAAGTTTCATAAACAGGTCGTATATAAATATGTGCTATACTTTGAGAAAAAGAACTAGTTGAAGTACCATTCCATGCCAGAGAAGCTCAATGCTGTTCTCATTCCATTCATCTGACCTCATACTGCTCCCACTCCTCTCTGAGGTCACGAAAATGTAGATTGGTCATGGCGTCCTTCTAGTTCCAGAGTAGCAACTCCGTAACACTGCTGGGGAGCGTTCTTTGTGTACGCTTTTCTTTTTAAGGGCCAAGGTTCTTATAGCGGCACCCGTTCGTCCCTCGTAGTCTTAGTCGTTGTCGTAGTGTGTAACCAGTCTTACGTTTTGACCTGCAAGGTGATGCCGGTGGGAGATTTCTCCTGTGCGTTGTTGAACAATAAAATTCGTTGCGTGTGCATTGACTAAAGGCCACATTCTGCTGTTTCTCATTCCCCAATAGCAGCCATTGGCATGTACAGTGAGCACTATCTGACAAGAAAGGATTGCTACGTTATACTCGTCAGGCGTAACTTCCTTGAGTTTAGAAAGGTTTAGCGAGCGTTGGGCCGCAGTGCCATGAATACAGTAAACTAGTATATACCACGAAGTAGAGGAGGTTAAAGGTGGGAAGTAGACACAAAGCGCAAGCCGTAAGAAAGTGTGTGTGTGCCGCCTCTCGTTTAGTCCTTGGAATGTCCTCTGGATGGCGGTGCTTCTATATCAGGAATATATGATGAAAAGATGCGAGATGGTGGTACTTGAAGTGTTGAATAGATGGACGAACGAACACATAGACAAATACATGGATGGACTCACGGATGGCTGCGCTGACGGACGGACGCATGCATGGACTCAGGGGCAGCTGCATGAACGAACGTAGGGACGGACGCACAGATGGACGTGCGGACGCACGAACAGACGCACGCACGGACGGGCAAATGGACGCACGGACGGTCACACAGATGGACGCATGGACCGACAGAAGCAAGAACGAATAGACGGACGGATGCTTCGCCCCACTCTCCATCTTTCACTCCGTGGATATGTTGCCATTTTTTATTTGTTACTTCTTTTTCTGCTTCCACATTTTTTGTTTCATTATTTCTTTGCTTCATTTCTCTTTATTGCTCGCTCTTTATACCTATTTTTTATTCTTGTTCTTCCTGGCTTTCCCTTTCTCTCTTTCCATTTTCAAAATGCTTTATCTTTTTGTCTGTTTTTACAAATGGTTTTGTCTGCGTCACACCAAGCACACGAGTGCTTTCCTTTCTGATGATGACAAGTGATGAACATCAAGGTGCTCGAAAAGCAAGAGAACGGAAGCTTATCCTCGGAGCAAGCGCGTGGTTACCTATCACTATTAAAGTCGTCAAAGAATAAGATGAGAAGACTTTTCGGTATGTGCGAGAACTGAGTATAAGTTTCACATGGAGCGTTACGCCGAGTGACGACGACAGTATTCGAGAAACTGGTTTCCCTAGCCAGGCAAATTGCCGCAGCACGTGCGATCAGGTGACGGCGAAAACCGCGCATTCAGTCGAGTAAAAAAACAAATTACGCAATCTTCCACTAAATGGAACCATGTGTATATGCGAAGCTTCGGGTGCTAACGCTTACACGGGTGGTGCCGGTAACGCTGGCGCTTATCGTGGCACTGTATGGAATAGAAACCTGTGGAGGTACAAAGCACGCAGCAATGGATCGGTGTTTCTACTTGAAACATGCCAATCGCTCTACCGTGTTCTTTAATTTGCCAGCCGTAGGGTAAATCTTACTACTATAGCGTCCATTTTAGCTATATAGTTACACGATCATATTCGCATATTTTATGTTTGTGGTGGGTAGTCCTGATCGACACTGCATTCACACCTATCTAATTTGTCTGCGCTTTACTAAAATCTTTTTTATGGGACAGGAGAAAAACTATACCACTGTAAAGAAAAATTTGCTGGAACTAGAGTTTTTCTAGCCTATTCCGAAACTATCATGCAGCAATCCTCCCTTGTAGCGAAATGGACACCGCACATATCGTCGTAAAACGCCCCTTGCTTAACGACAGAGTTTTTGAACGACATGGTCTTTTTCAAGTCCCAGGAGAGCCTAAAGTCACGAGATACTAAAGGAATTTTAAAATGTATAGTCGTGTTTCACCGTAAACAAAACACCGGTACTTTTAGTCGAAGAAACAACGGCGTGTTTTATACAACAGCCATAAGAGTAAGGGTCTGAAATCTGCGGCACACACCCACACTTGGGGATTCACGGAGAAGCGGGTAGTTCAAACGAAATACTGGTAATTTGTTAGCTCACGTCTGTTAAGGTAATTATAGGGACTAATCGAAAATTAATGCAAGAAATGGACAATTAGAATTATTAGACTTATAATATCAAGCAGATAATTTTGGGAACAATCAATTTAACTAATAAATTAAGAAATTTGAAAAGTGATAATATATTCTGCAGTCTCAATGCCTTTGAAGCTCTATTGAACTCCTGCAAGGCATCGGCCACTTTTGCGTCACTGAATTCTTGAGACAAAGCCCCTGAGAGCAAAGGCACCAACACAAACACGTTGTCTTCTTCCGGCAGCGCTTTGTTTCACGAGAAGGTTGGAGCATACATCGTATTTGTCGATTCCCATTGTGAGCGCGGAATATGCCTCCTTTTTTAAAGAAGATGATTAATTGCGCCAATGCTAAGGGTGGTTTTCTCGACAAGAACCGAGTATCTGTTCCGACGATATCAGACAAGTATCATTACGGAGTGTGCAGTGGAAATTGTAGGTGCGGTAGTTGGACAGGGCACTGGCAAGCTGTCCCAGGAGACGAATGATGTTATTAAAAAGGTCAAAGCACAAAAGCCTCAAACTCAACAGACAAAATTGAACTGGCAGAGCCTTCGAAGTTGATGAATAGGCGTAAGGTATTCGGTGTAGGAAGGTAAAACATCGAGAGAAGTGAACGCGTTCTAAAGAACGGAGAAAGCGTCAAATCGATGAAGAGGATTATAGGAAAAGACAAAAACCAGATATATGCATTAAAAAACAGAAAGAGAAAGTACCTACCTGAATGGATATGATAGTTAAAATAGCAGAGGAGTTTCACAGAGATCTGTACAGTAGCTGAGACAACCACGACCCTAATGTAAGAACTCGCAGTAACTCAAGTGACATGCCACCAGTAATGACAGAAGTCAGAAAAGCCATGGAGGGAATGCAAACATTGATTGATATGTGGGGTTGAACGTCCAAAAGCCAACGTATGTATATGAGAGACGCCGTAGTGGAGTGCTCGGGTAATTTCGACTACCTGAATTCTTTAAAGTGCACCCAAATTTTAGCACACGGGCCTACAACATTTCCGCAAAAGGAATGCAAACAGGCAACGCTGCTTGTGAGGATTAGGTAACTTCAGGTCTGCAGAAAGACGGAGGACAGATTGTGTTAGACAAACAAGTCACCCTATTAGCTAAGTGTCTCCTGTCATGGAGGGTACCAGAATCTTGGAAAAATGCTAACTTCATCCTACTACATAACCAGAGTCTTGGGAAAATGCTTACATCATCCTAATACATAAGAAAGGACATGACAAGGACCATAAAAACTGCAGGACGATCAGCTTGCTTTCCATTGTATATATGCTATTTACTATTGTAACTGCTAGCATAATTAGGACAACATTATAACTGAATAAACCAAAGGAACAAGCAGGATTTCAATCAGGCTACTCAACAATCAGCCACATTCCTACTAATAATCAGTTAATAGAAAAATGCTTGAAATCTCAGCCAATCATTGCACAAAGCCTTCTTAGTTTATCAAAGAGCATTTCTCAAATATCAGCAGTCAAGCAGACACTGTGGAATCAGGGCGTCGACAAAGCATATATAAACATCCCGGAAAAAATTCACAGAGGATCGCCTGCCACAAAAGTGCTTCACAAAGGAAGCGTCAAAATACTAATTAGGAAGGGTGTAAGACAAGGGAATAAAATCTCCCCGATTCTATTTACCACCTGTTTACAGGAGGTTTTCAGAGGCCTAGAATGGGAAGAGTTAGGGGTGAGAGTTAATTTACAGTACCTTACTAGCCAGCACTTAGCCGAAGACATTGCATTGCTGGGTAACATGGAGGACGATGTGCAACTCAAGAAAGAGAATAAAAATGAGGGAAAGGCAGGGAGGTTAACCAGAAAATGGAGCATCCCGTTTGCTACCCTGCACTAAGGGAAGGGGGAATGAGGAAGAAAGATTGGAAGGAAAGCGAAGAGGGAAATAGACGCACGCGAAAAAAAAGGGGGGGGGGGGAGCTGGGGTGCTACAGCATATACAATAGGCCGCTGCCACGCAAAAAGTTCAGTAAGGCCTTCACTGATTTTCTGTGAGTACACAAATCATGTCGTCTTTCCAGCAATGATTATTCAGACAAAGGTCTGTCGTCAAGGCGAGCTAACGTAGCAGCTAGTTGCCGTCTTTGCACGCTGTAACGAGGGCATTGACAGAAAACGTGCTCTATAGTTTCATCGCTGCCGCAATGACCGCAAGCAGTACTGTCTTCCATGCCGATTCGGAAGGCGAAAGCTTTGGTGAAGGCGACACCAAGCCATAGTCGGCAAAGCACCTTTGTCTCGAGTCGAGAGAGTCCAGACGGAGGCCGGAGTCGACGAGACGTGTCCGGTCTACGCAGTCGCGTGTGCCGTAAGCACTCGGTGTTCCACAGGGATTTTAATTCTGCATTACCAATTTTTCGAATGGTCATTGCAGCATCAGTCCTTGAAAATGGTATAGAATTTTCTTCACCATCTTCGTGTGCTGATCGGGCAGCTGCATCGGCATGTTCGTTGCCCAATATGCCGCAGTGACTTGGAAGCCACTGAAACGTGATTCTGTGTCCTTCGTCGAAGAGGTGGTGAAGCAGCTCTCTAATTTATTTATTTATTTATTTTATTTATTTCAAAGTACCTTACAGGCCCCATGGGGGGCATTGAGTACGGGGGGCTATACATATATACAAATAAACTGGAAAAAATATACAAGACAGACAATTGAGCAAAGGGGGAATACATATAGACACCTCAAAATGGAAAAAAGTACAAAAGAAACAATTGAGTAAGGGGCGCAATACTTATATACATCTCAAACTAAAACAAATACAAAAGAAACAATTGGAAAATAATAAGTCAAACAAAAAGCACCAACATGTACAAAAGTTCAACATTTACAAAAGATACACGCATAGTAACCGTGGTCGAAACACTATTTCCTGCGCATGCAGCGGCCACAAGGCAGAATCCTCGCGCACATGGATGTGACAATCACAAAAATGAACCAATACGGACCAATGAATTATGATACGGCATCTACTTGCTGAGGCTTGTGAAGTGACTTGATAAGATATGACGGAATGTGTCAAAGTTTGTCTGGGATGCAATGTCGTCAGGCAAACTGTTCCACAGACGGATGGCACGTGGAAGTGCGGACTGATTGAACGCGTTTGTTGAGCCGTATACACGGGAATAGCTAAGATGATTGTGTAGTCTACGTGAAGTGAGATATGGTTTTTGCAGGCAAATAACGGTCCAGCACTAGTTGTTCATGAGGCCCCAGGCGCAAGGCGAATATCAAACACTGTAGTGCTGCCTTAGAGTCCGTGAACACGCTCCATTTCTTGGCTTCTTGGTGTTTAATAACTTGAATGGCGCTACGTAGAGCAGCAAGTTCCGCAGCTGTCGATAATGTCTGGTGGGATAAACGAAACTTCACCGTTGTCGCTGTTGCAGGAAAGATCACCGACCCTGCAGACCCATCCACTTTAGTTGAAGCGTCAGTATATAGATGAGTATGCTCACTGTATTTCTCATATAACAAGAGAAGATAAAGCTGCTTTAGTGCTGGAGACGAGAGCCGGGCTTTCGACCCTATGCCTGGAACCGTGAGTTCAACATGTGCATAGGTCATACTCCATGGGGGAGTTTAAATCCTCGATGGAGTTGTATATGCCGTAGGAATGCGTGTGCGATATGACAAGACTGTCTGGCAAAATGAGGCACTAGGTCGGGCTTCTGGCAGTGAAGCTAGATGATGGGCAGGGGCACGAGTAAGATGCCTCACGTGTGCTCTGAGCACTTCCATCATGATATGCGGCTTTAGCGGGTAGTCATTAGCGATCTCGATTGTCTCAGCTGTTGATGAACATCGCGGTAGCCCCAGACAAACTCGCAGAGCCATAGCCTGGATGCTTTCGAGAGTCCGAATGTTGGTTCCACAGGTGTTGGTCAACACAGGCATACTGTAGCGCAAATGGCCAAGAAAAAGCGTCTTGTACAATTGCATCATTGGATGTACTGAAGTCCCCCAGGTTTTTCCTCCGAGATACTTGAATAAGTTAGCAATTTCTGTCAGCCTCTTCTTCAAGTAGGCCACATGTGGGCCCCAGCAGAGGTCTCTATCAATGAATACGCCTAGAAATCTGTGCGTCCTGACATATGGTATGACTTGGCCATCGATTGATATAGCGTATGGTCTCATTGGCTTTCGACTAAAAGCAATAAATGCGCATTTCGCTGGCGAAATTTTCAGACCCTGGTCCTTGAGGTACACTGATACCAATGTCACAGCTTTCTGAACTCTTGCGCGTACCTGAGGTCTTGTCACGCCAGATGTCCAGATGCAGATGTCGTCAGCGTACATGGATAACTTGACCACACTTGGTAGTCGTTCTACAAGACCAATGAGAACGAGGTTGAAGAGGGTTGGACTCAAGACGCCACCTTGCGGGACTGCGTGTCCAACAATACAGTTGCCCGCCTAGGCCCACTGACTCAATGGCTTCGAGGATGGCGTCATGTAGAACGTTGTCGTATGCTCCTTTTACGTCAAGGAACATGGCTGCAGATAGTCTCTTACCTGCCTTTTGTTGCTGGACATATGTGACGAGATCTATAACGTTGTCGATCGAACATCGGTGACGGCGAAAACCAGCCATGGCGTTCAGATATATCTCATAGTATTCCAGGTACCTTTCAAGCCTGGCCAAGATCATTCTCTCCATTACCTTTCCTACGCAACTTGAGAGTGCGATCGGTCGGTGAGAGGCAATGTCCAGGGGAGATTTGCCAGGCTTAAGGATCGGTACCAAGCGGCTAATCTTCCAATCTTGTGGAACGACGCCAGCTTGCCAGGAATCGTTGAAGATGTTAAGGAGTGCTTCTCGTGCCCGTTTACCAAGGTTGCACAGCATCCTGTATGAGATGTCATCCGGGCCAGTTGACGACGACTTAATACATAATACGAGCGCCGCATCGAGCTCGTGTGATGTAAACGGTAGATCCATGCGTGGTTCCCGTGAGTGAGGGATATGATTCACTGTATGTAGGCTTGTGTACGCTGTCTGGCCCACGGTTATAGCGCAGAAATCTTCTGCTACCTCAATTTCATGCCGGCGATGAAAAAGTGCAAGGGCTTTAAAGGGAAAACGCTGCTATGGAACAGAACGTAGGCCTCGCACAATTCTCCATATCTGAGACAGTGGTTTATGAGGATCTAGCGACGCACAAAATTTCCTCCATCGTTGGGTGTCTAATTTGTCAAGGCGCCATTGTATCTTCTTTTGGATACGCCGGGCTGTCCGTAGATCGTCTGCGGAATTGGTGCGTCGGTATCGTCTTTCGGCACGACAGCGGATCGCACGAAGTCGCTCCAGCTCGAGGTCACATTCAGAGTACTTCGTAGAGCATATTATTGTGCGCATAGCCGCATGTGCAGTTCCCTTAATAGCTTGCTGAAGACAATTGGACCGGCCTTCTTCACAAGCATCCTCAAGTTGAGTTTTCAACACACTCCAATCTATTCTTTGTGTTGTGGTAGAGGAGTACGTGGTCGAAATACCTTTACTCTTCAGGTTAGTGGGGATGTGGTCGCTTCCTTGTGTTTCAATGTCCAAAAACCACTTTACCCGTGTAGCAAATCGGCGTGAAACAAAGGACAAATCAAGGCAGCTGCTATATGTAGTGCCTCGTAAAAACGTAGGACTGGCGTCATTCAGAAGGACGAGACCATGGCTGGAAGTCAATGATGCTAGACGTCGTCCCGTCGAATTAAGCCTCGAGCTTCCCCAAATGGGATGATGCGCATTGCAATCCCCAATGATAACCCACGGACCCGGATGTGCCCTTAATATGCCATCTAGTTTGTTGGCGTCGAAATGACTTGATGGGGATATATGCACGCCTAGAAGTGCGAATGTCACCTTTCCTTTTTTAACAGACAAGCACACATACTGATTGCCGTCGTGAGGTTGCACTGGCTGGACGACGTAAGTAAGCTCCCGGCGAATAACTACAACAACCTTGCTACTTTCGATGTCACTTGAAGAGAAAAATGACTCGTAGCCGGATAATCTGATTGGGTGCGATAGTTTCGGTTCACATATAATCATGATAGGTACTCGGTACAGCTGAACAAACTGGCGAAAATCAGATATGCGGGATCTCAGACCTCTTGCGTTCCACTGAAATATCGACGTTTCTCTGACCTCCTGACGGAACGACTTGTGATTGTCGGCCATGGCTTAACTGGAGGCCTGCAAGGACCGGACTCAATGCGTCCAGCACCTAGACCGCTCCTAGCAGTTGGCGTATTGATGCTTGTCAGAAGACTTCTGATGACACTCACAATGTATCGCAGCATAGGAATAATTTGACGATCAGCTGTTGGAGCCTCTTCATCAGCAGCATTGGCTTTCACTGGGAGCAGAGAGCGAGAAGGCTGCTCGGAAGGCCGTGCGTTCGCAAGCACCGGCCAGTGTTCAGGGTAGAGAGGCTTCGCCGGTGGAGGTATTCTTGTACTCTCTGGCTTTCTACTGGATGTTGATGGTGGTGTAGACCAAAGTGGTGCATGAATATCACCATGACTGGAGCGCTTCCGTCGGTGGCGACGTCGACGCCGGCTTTTCTGTGAAGCTTCTCTATGGGTGGAGTTATCCCTGACCATTTCTTTCAGAATACCCATTTCTTTCTTGAGTCTTGGGCGTTCCTTAGACGTGGCTTCATGCGTGCCTCGACAATTGCCGCACCTATAAGTTGTTGCATAACAGGTGTCTACCGTGTGCGCCTTCACGCACCGGGGCATACGGTTAAGTTTGCACAGACACCCTTGACATGACCGATCTTGAAACACTTGTGGCACTGAAGCGGCTTTGGGACAAAATGCCGTACCACATGCCGGAATTGTCCCACCATGACGTGCGTAGGGATTGAGTCGCCCTTAAAAACTATCTTAACGCAGCGGCTGTTCCCGAGGCGCCTTATATGCTTAATGACCACTCCTTCGTACGCCGGTTTTATCAGAATGGGTAGATCCGTGTTTGGGATTGCCAAGTCAATGTCGTAAATGACACCTGCAATGTAGGTCCCAGTCATCAGTACGACCGCTCGTACTTTGACATCTCCAAACTCTGTCATCATTCGAAGCTTCTCCAGCGTGCCTGCATGTGTTGTGTCAACAGCTAAAATGTTCTTACGTGTGTTTAGCCGGACCTCTTTGATTTCATTCTGTGCTATTCCCTCAAGAACATTGGAAATGGCTTGCCTGTTCAATTTTTGAAGGCTGGCAGAAGGATCCACGGGCATGAAGAGAACGGTATGCGGCCAGCGTTCACTCCTTGCCTTCACGGTTGACGTGCTTGCTGGTGATGACGTCTTGATGAGCCTCCTTTTGGCCTTGCGGCTCATCACAGACACGTAGCTGCCATCTAATGAGTCGTCGCCGTAGACTGAGTAGATGTCCGTGTCTTCACTGGAGCTGCACCAAGAGCCTCGTTTTCTTGCGGAGCTTACAAATGTTGAGCTGTACCAGATGGGCCAGCATTTCGTTCTTCGTTTATGGGCACGAGAGCATGAGCATCTCTTGAGCCGTCGCTGGTGATGGACCATGAGCCTTGAGCCACAGAAGAGCTTGAGGGCGCTGACGTTTGACCACGTGGGCCTGCAGAAGTCACCGCTGCCATCGCCACAAGGCGGGACGCAGAGAGCGTCCCAGGAATCATGGAAATTATAACGAAAAACAGTTAGTAGTGACAGACGCGTTCTATCACTAAGTAACTATCACTAAGTGCAACTCAAGATAGTTGAAGTAGACAAGGAGAGCAGAAAGGTACGTTTTCCAATAATCTACAGAAAACAAAAGTGATGTACAACACCAGAAGAGAACAGCGCTTTGAGATAGATAATAGTGCACTTCCAGTTGTAAAAAATTCGATCGATACGTGGAGTCTAACGTCCCGAAACCACCATATGATTTTGCGAGACGCCGTAGTGAAGAGCTCCGGAAAGTTTGGCACCTGGGGTTCTTTAACGTGCACCCGAATTTGAGCGCATTGGCATACAGCATTTCCGCCTCCATTGGAAATGTAGCCACTGCAGCCAGGATTTCATCCCGCGACCTGCGTGTCAGCAGCCGAGTATTTCAGCCACTAGACCATCACGATGGGGCTTGAAGTTGTAAGAGACTACGTCTACTTAAGAGAGGTAATCACTGTGGAGCTGAACCACGAGATTGAAATAACTAGAAGAATAACAATGCGGTGTAGCACACTAGGGAAGCACTCTCAAAGAACGACTGGTAGATTGTCACGATTCCTCAAGAGGAAGGTATAACACAGCTGCACCTTGCCTGTACTTACCTACAGAGCAGAAAGCTGGAGGCTTAAAATGTGGGTTCAGATTAAACTGAGGCATAGGCAGCGAGCGATGGAAAGGAGAATGATAGGTATAACCTTAAAAGGCAAGAAGAGAGCAGATTGGATCAGGCAACAAACCAAAGTTTAGGATATTATAGTTGAAATCAAATAGGATAAGTGGACATGGACTAGGCACGTAGCACTTTGGTTGTACAACCAATGGTCAATAAGTATCACGTACTAGATTTGGAGAAAAGGCAAGTCGGAATGGAGGGCGAAAAACATGGCAAACGTCAAGCTTGTGAAAGCGCTCGTGGCAAAAATCCGGATCATTCCATAGTCCTTGCATAGATGTCTTCATACCTTTGGACAGCAAGGCGTTGATGTCATATGGGTAAAAGTGAATTGATATGACTGCGCCACTAGTGTGCGCAATTTGCGCTTCTGCATCAGCTTGTTCATTCCCATCTATGCCACAATGACTGGGAATCCAATGCAACGCAATGGTATGTACGGATTGAAATGCGTCATTCAACATACTCATCATGTCACGCATCAGAGGAATTTATGCACTGTCTTGTTCCATGTAGTTTTCAATTAGCTGAAGTGCCGGCTTGGAGTCGCAAAATAATGTCTATTATGCTAGAATCTGATGTAAAATGTAGCACGCACCCTGTTGGATGCCGGTCAGCTCGGGGCCAGTAGATGATGTCCGGTGTGCTATTCGGAAGCGTTGAGTGATTCCCATTTCCCTAATAAAGACAGTACATACCCTATGTCTTGTCCCCAGCGAGAGGTAACACGAAGTGGTAGCTAACTTTACTATTTACTTATTGCCGTAATGACAGTCGGCGAGTAGCAATCCTGAGTTTTCATCGAAGCGGGTGGTTACGTCGGCACGGTGCTGCAATGTTTGCTTATAAACCCAGCTACGGGCGCTCACGGCCACGCCCGATACGCTGGCCCAATGCGTTCGCTTGGGCAACAGGCTGTCAGGAGGCCAGTTTATGGTCACGTGATCAAACATAGCAGTGCGCGGGCGCCACTGCGGATAGTCATCTACCGCCGAACCAATGATTTGTGCATAAAGTCACTTTGTACAAACGATGCTCCTTCGCAGGGTCTCTCACTTACCTATAGTTTAATGCGCACTACGTGCACAAGTTGAAGATTGTGCTCGCGACGACCTCGTAGGTGACGTCACTTAGTCGTTGCAGCACTTTATATTGAACAACTTTTGAGAAAGTCTTCGTCCCCACCCATACCCTCTCTCTGGTTTTGGACATTATAAATGTATGACTTAGATTATAGCGACCTGTGTCATACTCTTGTTCTTGGTAAATTTGTACACGTGTCTTGCTTCCTCTGCACGTTGAGGGAACGCTTTGGCACTCGTTTTATTGTCATTGCATTCGTGTGGCAAGCATCGCGTCCAACATCGTCCTTCATTCTCGTTCTTTTGGGATTACTGAATTTTTTATGGATTTCTCTTTCTATGTCCTCTGTTAAGATTCGGTGCTCTGTCAAGGATGCCCAGCCAACTTCCGAGGTCGATGCAAAACACTTGTGGAACTCCGCTAGATGTGCAAGGAGGCATTCGTTCTTTTGCTGAATTAAAGTAGGGCTGACATCAAGGTTATATGCTTGGTCATGTGGGTCTTGTGTTGACGTTGCTTCGAGTGCTGAAGAGCAGTCACGAACACCTGCTATCTATTGAAAATATGCCAAAATTATGCCGTTTGGGAGGTACTGGCACAGAGTGGCGGAATCTGTCAACAGCAAGCTCGTGTGGCTGTAGGCGACATGTACTATTTCTCGTTCTTCCGAAATCTCGTGAAAGAAAAGCAGTGAGGGTAATTGGTCTGCGACTCCTTCAACGCCATATGGTACGTCACATGCTACTAAAACAAAGGTACGGGACCGAGGCAACGTAATTATATCATGGTCATTGAGACGAAATGAATTGTCCTAAGGTGATGAAGAATCCGTCAGAAGAGAACACTCGTAAAGCAAAACCATGCCGTCCGAGATGTTGATTACAGCACCATGCTCCCTGACAAAGTCCATTCTATAATTAGATATTTGCAGCCCTCTGGGACAATGATGAAGGTCACAAAGAAAAAGGAAGTTTCAATGCTGATTCTTGCTGCGTAACTTTCAGTAGGGAGCAGCAGTTTACCACCCGCTGTTTGTATATGTGGTCCGGTCCGGAGTGTTTTGACATTTTCAGGACGAGCGGCAAGATTTTTACTCATTATGAAAAAAAAAGCAGCACCACTATCGATTAAGGCCGCACATTAAGCTCCATCCATAAATTCAATGAGGTCGGCGCTAACCATTTCATCACTGTTGATATTTGTTGTTGTCGGTTTGTTCTGTAGCGGCAGTACTGGAGCTTTTCTATCATCTTGTGGTTGGGCTGCGACCTTACCACGAAAGGTCACCGCATTTATTTTCCCCTAAGGGCTGGTGTACTTTGTTCTATGAAGGTCAGCAAAGAACGTCGATTCGGTGACGACGTCTGTACAGAGAATAAAGAGCGTGACCGGTGGAGGGAGTTGGGCTGGTGATTGGGAAGCGTCGCGCTAAAGGGAGACCACGTCGTTGGAGGTCCTCGCAAAGCAGGGTCGTCCTGGAGAACAATGTAGTCGACGTTGGCATGACGACCATCGTAGCCTGACCGAAACAATAGTGTACTAGAATATATTCTAGTACGCTATACCAAAACAAAGAAACGATATGGCGCGGTACCAACAACAGTGAGGTATATGGCCGGCACCACCATAGTTCAAGCAGAGGGGCCACCGATTGACAGTGCACCAAGCGTCCGTTCTGCGAAATTGTAGGCGTCCCACAGCGTCCTCTAGTGGTAAGGCGCAGAAAGTGATGGCTGCTGAAATGGAGACATCTGAGTCATGGGCGGACGGCTCAAGGCCTCCTGCAAAGGTTGCGACGAAGGTGTGGCGGTAGGTGTCTGGTAGTATAATGTGATAGGTGTGACGGGTGGTGAACATCAGACAGCATCGGTGTAACTGAGTTGACACTGCGTGCCACCCAGGTCCGCTGCTGAAAATCCATGCCTAAGTTCGTCTCGAACGACTGCGGCAATCGCGGCCACTGGTGTATCGAAAGCTGGAGTCGAAAGCTTCCAAAGTTCTTCTCGAACAATATCCCTGATTAGGTCACGCAGGGAGCCCTGATTGTCCAGAGTCACTGAAGCAGCGTTGATTGCGGTGGTGGTGTACGAACGTTCGTACTGCCTCAATCATCGGTGTGGAGCACGCTCAATGACAGTGATTTCTTTTATAAAATTGGCCGAGGTAGTTGGGGCATTGCGCACAAGTTCGAGGAACAGTTGTTCTTTCACAGCGCGCAAAAGGTAATACAACTTCTTTGTTTTTTCCTACACATTGGGATCATCAGCCCGATGGCACAGGCGCGTTTCGTCTTCAGCAAACATCGCCACAGTTTTTTTTTAAGTTTCTGAAGTTTTAACTCTAGCAACTGCTGCACAGGTTCGACGCTGGCGATGCTGCACACGTTCGACGATCGACGCTGGCAAAGGTGTCAATAAGCTGCTGACGAAAATCGTACCATATCGATATACGACCTTCTCGAGTTTCAAGCCACATCTGAGCGCTGTCAACAAGGGCGATATAGGTGCACACGAGCTTCTGTTGAGCATTTCGCTGGTTTTGCATTGAGAATTTCGATGTCGGCAACGCGTTCGTAATGCTCAAGCCAATCTTCAACGTCTTCATATGGAGCACCACTGAATCGCTCACGTACAAGTGGCTAAAGGAGCATTACTTGGGCCGGATTGAAAATTAAGTTGCCTTGTACCACCTGTGATTGGCTGGCGATGGCCATTGGCAGTGGTATGAATTGCCTGGTAGAATGTTCGTCCAACGAAGTCAGATTAGGAGAGAGACCTAGCAATCATCGACTGAAGCGGTGCACAGGAGTCGCAACAGGTGACTGTGTGTCAGGGCTCAATGAACTGCTCCCAGATGGGGTGTAGAGCATTGGCAGACTTGCAGTCCAGCGCCTCCAACAGTGTCGTGATTCACCGTAAATAGAACACTGAGACTTTTAGTTCAGGAACTAGCAGCGTGTTTTATGCAAGAGCCAAAACATTTGTTTGTTTGTTTGTTGCTTCATGAAACCTTGTACACTGATTGTGAGCTTATTATAAAAGAACAAAGAAAAAAGAATAGCAAGTTATCTTTACTAAACAAAAATGATAATGAAACAAAGATGAATCAATAATAAAAAGTTAGTACTATATTCGAAGGCTGAAATTTTGAGAACACCAGGTGGTTGAGTTTACCTCACTTGGTCAAACTTGAATGAATACCTAACATTCGTTCACAATATCTATTGTTTCACGAGAATTCGTCACGCATATATTTATGCAGGTGTTATACTGACATGCGTTGAGATTCTTTAATAAAACTGCATACTGTATCAAACACGTTTCTGTGCGATTGTCCCAAGCCGAAGGCGCCTAAACTGAGAACAATATCTTCAGTCAAGTTTAAACCTACAGTGGAAATAGGAATCACTGGAAGTCTTTTTTTAATAATGAATAGTCTGGACAAGATATAAAGTAATGCTCAATTGTTTTCGTTTCTTTGCAGCAAAGGGCAAGAGGAAATATTGCTAGATCATCTCTGTGAATTAAAATTTTTGGGGGGTACACGGCATTGAAAGTTTCTTTAAATAACTTCTATTTCTCTACATTAGCTCCACTGAGTTTTCCAGGGATATCTCAGGTGCTGATAGTCCGTACATTTAATAATGTTTTCTTTCATATCTGTATAAATTTCCAATTTTCTATATCTGATCGATAATATGTATTCTGTTTCTAGGACGGACGAGATCATAGGACCATCAAGCGAAGTTCGGGCTCTTGAATCGGCCATTTCAATCACCCCTATGCCACAGTGCCCCGGAACCCATACTAACTTCAGAAGTTTCAGTTAAGGTGGAACTAATGTGCGCAATGTCAGTAGGGCTCTTAATTCTTCCAAGGCTCTGAGGGCTGCACACAGAGAAAGAGAAGCTGTAATGTGAAATGCACTGACTTTGTTTGAGGCAGTTTTCGAAGCGCCAAATAATAGCCAAGAGCTTAGCTTCTAAAACCGGAGTCAAGTCTGGCAGTCTACTGAGAATCGCCAACCGAGGTATTCAGGGACAATTCCTACTTCTTTTCATTATTCACAGAATGGCTATGATTTATATTTTTCGTCTTGCATGAACTATGTAATATTTTAACCTGTTATGCAAAAACTCAAAAACTGTAATTTAGATTGTGCGGGGGGAGATTTCATTATATTCTATTGTAATATTTTGATTTATTGCACTAGTTTCAATTACCGACCGGCAGTTCACTTTTACGCTTTCCGGTGTCCTTTGTACAAAAATATTCTGAGGAGAACAAAAGCGTAGCCAATGAGCGAGGAAGATAGCGTCGGGGTCACTAATAAAGGCTTAGTCACATCTTCTAAGCGATAAGCTTTGAAATTTTAAGAATGCTTGTAGAGTCATACTACGGATGGGTAAAAATTAGCAAGCGAGCTTCCTGATACGTTACATCGTTCGAGACGAACCTTGGGAGTCTCAAAAACAACCCTAGCGCTTGTCGCTCCAACAGAACTAAAGGTTTGGTTTCGTACGCAAGGACACAGTAAATAATTATGCACGCTAATTCTAGTGAGGCCTTTTTCAATCATACTAGCGCAGCCAGCAGGAACGCAAGCGCTCATGAGAAACGTTGGTACGGCACAGAAGGCGCCGCGACCAGCGCGCGGGCCTTACGCTTCAACTTTCCTTTTGCACCATGCCAGCACTTCTCAGATTGAGTGGTTTCGGCAAGTTGTGGTATATTGCAGCGTGATTCATTCACACAAACTTCAGTTTCTAGGTGCGATGACCTGTCTACGATTTACACTTTCCCCCTGTTCAATCAGTTGAGCGGCTCAGAAGCTTCAGTAACTATTAATAATATAATACTTTAGCCTCAGTGCACCTTCAGAATAAATAGAAAGCAGCCAAACTTGACAGCCTAAAAGGTGCAAGCACTGTACATAAATTTACGGATGCAATAGGAATCGATGTCCTTCGACGCTATTTACGAAAAAATTGTACGGTTCTGGTATATTTAAAGAGTGCTTTAGAAGTTACTTGTATTTTGTAAAATAAAATACATTTACAAAAACATGCGTGCGTTGCTTGCTCAATATGCACGCACCTGCTTTCCTTGGCACTGCAACTATAGGTTGGAATAAAACTTACAAGGTGAAAAGAAACAAGTGCATATGCATGGTACCGAGAAAGAAATATGCACACCGGCAACGCTCACTCTAGACTGAAAGGTTATTCTCAAGAAACAACATATTTGACAGAATGGGGGTATATCGCGCATGACACAGAGGCAACAAGAAAGGCGTGAGTTTACAGTGACTAATAAAGTTAGGTTTCTTGTTATGTAATGACAGCGAAGTTTAATTGATTTAAAAAAAGTGTGGTGTTCTTTGAGATATATCTCCGAGATTTCTCGCGTGGTCTGGTTAGGGTGACTGCTCAAGCTTACCAGGTCTTCGAAGATGAAATTCCGGTTGTATGACTGAAAAAATTTCGCCATATCCACGAAGTGAATGATGATGAGTGGGCGGAGCTCCGGAGGTAAACCTGGTAAACCATGAATCCTCTGTACATTTTGCCCACTCGATTTTAATACATCGCTCCCCCTAGCTTACGTCGCCGCACTAAATCGAACGATTGCCTTCAACCAATGACACGCGCCATATGTGACATCATTCCTATTTTATAAGATCTCGCGTCTTTCATCAACTACAAGTACCGCTTTCTAGTTTATAACATCTTGCATCTTTTGATCATCAGCTACAAGTACCACCATCTAGTAAACACTACAAGAACTAAACGAGAAGTGGCTACATACAGGAGACGGTACCGCCATCTAGTGAACACTGCAAGAACTAAACTAGAGGTGGCTAGATACAGGGGACGGTACCGCCATCTAGTGAACACTGCAAGAACTAAACTAGAGGTGGCTACATACAGGCTACAGGGGACGCACAGCCCACGCCCTAAGGAGCTTCGCCCCTAAAAGAGTGGTACGATCAGATGGCTTCATTCAAATAATTTTGATGCTCTCTGGTGCGTTTGTTGATACATCAGCCAGTCGGATCAATGTGTGCACACGAGATGAAGTCGGTTAGGAACTCTTGCACAACAATTGAAAGAACAACTGGCATACCTCTCTCTGCCCACTGCAGAAACCTAGGACATTTTTCGCTCTACGGAAAAAATTTTACTAAACTTACAGTGCGGACAACACAACCCTCCCCTCGTATCACTTACCAACTTCCTTTCAGACTGTGCAGAACGTATGCATGGAATAACTGCAATAGTCCTAGCTTATTCACTGGTGAAGGTCGTCTGAAATAATCTTTGTTTTCAGTGCAAATGAGCTGTTTACTAACCAACGCTATATGATGGAGGCAGGACACGGCGCCTTCTTGCCGCTGGAGACTATTGCTCAGGTAATCTGCCAAAATTTTTTTCTTGCATTTGAATGCTCCGACGCAAAATTCCACAGTGGTCTTACTCAAAGCGGAATATACTGCGAGCAAACATGCTCCGCAGACGCACTTAGGCATCTTATAAGAAACCGCAATTTATCTGAGCAAGGTATCTCGCACGTAAATTCTAGATCCATTTCTTCTTCTTTAAACACGTTTAGAATGTGCTTGCTTTTTTTAACGCGTGACTTGTACATATAAATTTTTAAATATTTCTTAGCTTTAACACTTCTCTGCAGTTTTTGTTTTAGCGGCCCCATGAAACCACTATGGTAATAAAAGCCATAGCACATTATGAGCTGTTACTCGTTGAATAACTATGAATTCAGTGATCTAGCTCACATTCCTCACGATAGCATATTTTGACCACATGTACCGGTACGCAACAACTCACATGCAGCTCGTCTTCTACGTTCGATGCACACCCACCCCATGATACCTGCACTGACTGCCTTATTCTATTCACATTTCATACGTAGACATACGTGCAGATGCGTTAGAACCCTATTTAATAAGCGACATCATGTTCTTTTTTTGATTGTGTGCTCACACGGCGCCAACGAGCAGCGGGTGCAGGAAGAGCCTGTTCGCTCGGCGTAACAACTTTTCCCATGGTGTTCCGCGCACCCACGGCACGTTGTGAGATTGCTTGAAGAAAGTCTGTTGGATGCAAGTACATTTTGTATTAAAATAATAAGGCGTGTCTACGTAACCCATATTTCATGCTGCTCAGCCTGCGCAACAAGTCTGAAGCCCATTGTGCGTTTGGCGCTATATATGAAGGCTCCAATTAGGTTTCTCAATATAAATTGCGCCCAAATATTTTGTAGACTCCACTTGTGGAATCGGTTCCAGCATATATAGTACAAGAACTTCAATAGGATTGGACTTTTTATTATGTTCAGAGGCAATGAAATCGACTGCAGCCAAAGTACGAAGGAATACATACACGTTTGCAATTTATGATGCAAAGAATAAAGGCCACTGTCTGCAGCGAAAAATGCGACATATTCTGCACATTGTAGGCAGTCATATCTCGATCAATGCGAATAGAGATCCTCAGAACATTGAATAATTACGGAGAGAATACAGACCCTAGAAGAACTCTAAGTTGCCGCGTTACAATTTAGGTGAGCGGCATCTGTACTTAACACAATAAAATTCTTTCGACTTTAGAAATTCTCCTACCCACTTAACAAAATATTGCGGAAAGTAAGTCCTGTAGCGTATTCAATAAAACTGAGTGCTTGACGCTGTCGTAAGCTTTAGCTACGTCTAGTGTTAGTAGCACCGCGTCACACCGTCTTTTTCGGACAAGCTGTATTCGGCTATTTAAATTATCATGATCACATCAAATTGACACCTCGCAACGAAAACGATTCGGTTGGGCTTTATTATCAGCTTGTCTAGGATTCAAATATGTATTCTGTTAATTAAAAACCTCTGTGTAATTTTAATCAGGTGAGATGTTAGAGAGATGGGTCTAAAGTTTTTGATGTTAAAACCTGACCTTTGTTCTTTTTATTATGGAAACTACTCTGGCTATTTTCCAGTCATGCGTTGCCCAGGCATTGCTTAAGTAATAGCCTATAAGATTTAGGACGTCGCCGGGATGTATTTTATTAAAATTCTAATCATATAAGTGCTATACCGTCCGGACCAGGAGCTGACGGGGTTAAGCTTCTACTTACGCGAGACACTTCAGACAATGTCACATTTCCAAAGTCAGTTTTTCTGAAAAACATTTTTGCTAGTTGAGCGACAGAGTTGAAGAAAATATCTTTGCGTGACCTCTATTGATTAACTCTAAAGATTTTGCCACTTATTCAGATGACAACATGTCATAATCACATTTTGCTGGAGATAGAAATGTTTTGCGAGTACTCACATATCGGAACAACGCTTTGTTTATTTTAGGATTAGGAAAGAAAGTTTCATTGACTTTAGTCGTGATTTTCTTTACCTTTAGATGCCCCCGTTTATTTTTGCCTAAAAATTTAGGGGTGGGAATGATTATTAGTTAGCTTCGTCCGAGCTGCTTGTCATCATCTGTAATCATGAGAGCAGTGAGAAGTTCTCCAATGGTTATAAGGCACCCTCTTAGCAAACGCGAAGGAAAAATTTGCTTTTCTGAGCGTTCTTTTATATGCTGCACCTATTCATAGCTTTGGTTTCATCATTGTCATCAGTGGGAGCAACCAAAAGCAAACGCGAACACGTCATCTTCGGTCAGTGTATCGCTCCACTAGACACTGTTGGAGCGCCCATCGTCTTTGTTTTCAGCCAATTTTGAGCACGGCAGAATTTTATGCCACGACGTGCGTGTCACGGAGTTAAAGACTCCCTATTAGACTTTTAAAAAACGATTTGTGGCCGTAACGGGCGTGCATGTGCGCGCACGCGTTTGTTAGTACAAGTACCTGTTTCTCACGCCACTGTGAAGCTCTAGTATCTTGTGTGGGTCACCGTGTGAGTATTTGTTGGCAGACAACAAAACTATCTTGGTGCTAAGTGTGAACTTCTCAAGGTATTTCGCAGCGTTGAATTACGCTGGACATCAGTCAAATTTTTAGGCCAGAAGACGAATGCAGCGCTTCGATCATAAGGTCATCCAAGTTCCGCTCTAGAAAGAGACAAGATCCACTCTCGCCAACCACAAGCTGGCCGTCCCGTCTTTATGCAGTAATCGAGGGGCCATTCCCTTGCAAGCACACTAGTACAAGCCTTGAAAGCACAACGAATACCTCCAATTAAAGACCCGAGTTACGAAAAATTGCGAAAGATATTTTCATTGGTAGCAAAAGTAAGTTCTAGCATTCGTCAGCAGTTGATTCTGGAGTTTGACCGTCTAAAGCTTTGAAACAATATGAAGTAGGCTTCGCTAATCCTCGGCAGCAAGGAGGCCCTGAAAGCTGCGCGGTCGGCATGCTCGCCCTGACCACCTGCTACGGTGGCTTCTCGGATTGTCACCGGCATTTTACCGACTGCAACTTATAAGCGGTAAGGGCTCGCAACGTCATCGGTATCAAACTCGCGGCGTCGCACTACCGCTGCGGCCGCTGTGGCGAGCTCTGTGAGCTCACCGGCCACCAATGAAGCAGGGAATGTGTTTCATTGAAAATAAAGGCTCCTGGAAAGATTAGTAAATAATAATTTCTCTTGTACGCAAAGTGACCGCAGCCGTCAAAAGACTAACGCTAAGGCGAACGCCGATATAAGGCAGGAGAACACAAAACCAGCACATTTCACGGGGTCGTGAAGTCGGTGGAGGGATCAGGATGTAGTTCGAAGATCAAACTGGTTGTCCAGCTGAACATATGCCGTTCAACGAAAAGGCAAACTACAGCGACACACTTTGGCACGAAGAGAGGCGAACTGAGCGTCGGCCGTCAATGAAATGACAAGCGGCGATGCGCATCGGCATTTATGAGCGTGCCATTGAATACTATGGTGTTATCGTTAGCGGTGGCGTACGTTCCACAACAATCTTTAAGGTTCACGATGTGGGCGTAATCTTAAGAAAATGATTCACTGCAATCCTGAACCTGCTCGTGCACTTCAAGTGCGGTTTCCACTGAGAATTACCGAGAGTATAACAGAGCAATAATAAAATTTAAGGAATGTCCCATTGCCCCCCTCTGAAAAAAGCATCATCCCGATACTTTGAAAAAAGGTGAAAGTGCAATAATAAAAGATCACAATAAACAATAGGTACAAGAAAGAAAGCAAAGAAGGAACAGCAAAAGTACAGTCCTTAAGTTCGTTACACGCATGAAAGGGCTTGAGGCGCACGACATGGATGACTTCGAGACGCTCATGCCGTCGTTGAGATGTCGTGATGTCAAGGGGCACAACCTCGCAGTCGAGTGTGCCGAGACGTTTATCTAATATGTATTGTCCAAAATACCGTCGCAGAAGTTTTCACTCAGTCAACATCCGCGAAATGCCGGTCATATTCAAACGCAGTCACAGGGCTGGTAAACCACGAAGCTTTGTCGAAGATTGTCATTGTGGCCGTCGGTCGTCTGTCGGTTTTTGATCTGGAAAAGGTCGAGTTGTCGAGTTCTTTCGGCGCGCTGGAAAGAGACAGTCATGTGAATGTCTTTTTTGCCACGTGACGTCGGGTGACATGGCGTTGAGCGTTGTGGCTGAACTCCTTCCATACACACACTTGTATGACGTCATTTGCGTCGTTTCTTGCACGACAGTGCTGTGTGCGAACGTGCTGTACGTAAGAATGACCTCCCACGTATCGTGTTCGGCCTCGACACACATGGCCAGCATATCGACAATGGTCTTATTAAGACGCTGGGTGAGGCCATTGGTCTGTGGATGGTAGGCGGTGGTCCAGCGGTGGCTTGTCTGGCTATGTGCCAAAATCACCTGAGTTAAATTCACAGTGAAGGCCACACCTCTGTCAGTAATGAGGATCTGTGGCTCACCAGGACGCAGGACAATGTTCTCGAAGAACTTGGCTATTGCGAAGGCACTGCTTTTGAGCAGGGCCCCTGTCTTGGCGTTGCGTATGAGGCAGTCAGTAGCTATGAGGATTAATTTGTTCCCGAAATTCGATGTCGGCAACGGCCCTGATAAGTCTATGCCGATTTGATGGAACGGCCAACGCCGAGGCTCGGCGGGCTATAGAAGTCCCGCTGGCCTAGTCAGTGATGCATTTAATCGCTGACAGTCTCAGCATGTCCTGAGGGAATGAGTGACATCTGTGGCAAGTCGTGGCCAGTCAACGTTTTCTGTATTCTTGCGAGCGTGTGGGTAACACCGAGGTGTCCGATCATGGGGTCGTCATGTATGGCCTCAAAGACTTCTGGTCTCACTGCTAAAGGAATGACGAGAAAATGTTTGGCCATGGGGAATGAAAAGTTCTTAGAGAGAATTCTATTTCACAGAAAGAACGACCTTAGTCTTGAAAATCTTCAGAACAGTCTCGTGTCACCCTCTAGGTGTTCCATAAGGCTCCTGAGTTCGAGTCCACTCGCTGTCACTCGACGAAGTCGTCAGAATATATTGGTTCCAAGAAGTCGTCCTCATCTATGTCATCGGGCAGTGGTAGATTGACGGGGGCACGCGACAAGCAGTCGGCGTCAGAACGTTTCCTTTCAGACTTGTAAAGAGTGGTCACGTCTAATTCATGAAGTGTGAGCTCCAACGTGCCAGGCCACACGAATGGTATTTCAAGTTAGCTAGCCAACACAAGGCATCGTGCCCCGCCGTGGTGGTCTAGTGGCTAAGGTACTCGGCTGCTGACCCGCAGGGCGCGGGTTTGAATCCCGGCTGCGGCGGCTGCATTTCCGATGAAGGCGGAATTGTCGTAGGCCCGTGTGCTCAGATTTGGGTGCACGTTAAAGAACCCCAGATGATCTAAATTTTCAGAGCCCTCCACTATGGCGTCTTTCATAATAATATAGTGGTTTTGGGACGTTAAACTCCAGATATCAATCAACACAAGGCATCGTGTTTACTCAAAACTTTCAAACGCCTGCCGTAGAGGTAGACGCGAAGCTTTGTCCAGATAATGACGAGACACTCCTTTTCTTTTGCGAAGATGGCTTCTGTTTCAGATAACGACCGTATCGCATTACTTAGCAAGCGCTGTCGTTATCAGCCTGTTTTCTCCATCTGTTATTTTTTTTTGGGGGGGGGGCACTGAAACAAAGTTCCAATGATAAACGTAACCCAAGTGGCCCAACATGCCATCTTGTCACACAACTATTGACACTTTGAAGTCCTATAATCTTCTGCACTAGTACGACTTCCAGCCCTGCGCTGCTTTCGTTGTTGTGAATTTCCGTGTCGCCGTATTTGTCGATGTGCGCAAGTATCACCGTTCACTGCAGGTGTTGTTTTAGTTCTTAAAATGCTTCCTATAGCCGCGTTTCTCACTTAATCTCGACGACGGTCTCAGGTTGGTGAGGGGCTCGGCTATGTTGGCAAAATTTTTGACAAACCACTTGTGATATGCGCACAGGTGAAGAAAAGGACACTCAGCCTTCTTGTCGGTCGGTGGCGGGAACGTAGCTATGGAAACTTTTTTCTGGGGGTTGGGACGACCTCCAGCTTGGCGGATGACGTGGCCCAGGAACAAAAGCTCCTCGTTGTGAAACGGCAAATTTCTGGCTTCAGGGTCAGTTCGGGGGTCATGATTTAATGCAGTACATCTTCAAAGCACTGCAGGTGTTCATCGAAGCTTTAGGAAGCAACGACGTCATCCACATACACAAGGCAATTCGGCCACTTCAAGCTCGCCAGTACTGTATTCATAACGCGTTCGAAGGTAGTGGGTGCCGAAAAACCACTGAGAGGCATGACCTTGAGCTTAAACAGCCTGTTCAATGTTATAAAGGCAGTCTTTTCTTGGTCTGTCTCGTCAACCTCAATTTGCTAATAGCCTGTCTTGAGGTCCACCGACTAAAAGTGCTTAGTTTTGTGGAGTTAATCCAGGCCATCGTCTATCTGGTGTTGGGGATACCAGCCTTCGTGACTTTATTTTTGGGCGCCACAGAAGCATAAGGTTCCATCTTTCTTTTTCTCCAACACTGCTTAGTTTCGTGGAGTCTATCCAGGCCATCGTCTATCTGGTGTTGAGGATACCAGCCTTCGTGACTTTATTTTTGGGTGACACAGAAGCATAAGGTTCCATCTTTCTTTTTCACCAACACTACGGGAGACGCCCGAGGTTTCTTTTTGACGGCTGGATTACGTCGTCGCTTAGCATTCACTCAATTTGTTGCTTTACGGCTTTGCGTTTTTGCATCATAACTCGAGAAAGGCTCTGGCGGACTTGTTGGTAAATTTCTTCAGTCACGATGGGAAGTTTCGCGACTGTGGTCTGTCTAGTTTTTGATAACGACGGGAAAAAGTCCTTGAATTGCATGAGCAGAGTTTTTAGCAGGTCTTGCGTTTGCTTTGAAACGCTCGGGTTGACATCTAAATCAGGTTAAGAACATCGATTCGTCAAGTCAGGGGGGAAGTATCAGAGAGGACGAATGAATACTTGGCCTCAACTGATTCTTTAATGTAGGAAACCTTCGTACCTATGTTGAGGTGCCTGTACTGATGCCTGAAGTTTGTCACCACTACCTTCGCTTTCCCGTGATTCAGCTCCGCGATGCCTTTTGCTACACGAACATGGCTGTTAAGGAACAAGCGTTTGTTGCCCTTTATGATGCCACACAGCCTTTAGGTGTTTTGGTGCCAACGAAAACGATAACGCATGAGCAAGCCAGAATGGTGACTTCATCTTCTGGCACATTCAACGCGTGATTCTTTGGCGTTGTAGGGATAGGCAGAGTGTATCCTGAGGTTAGTGTTGTTTACGCGGACCACAGGTTTATGACAGCACCATGTTGACTTAGGTAGTCCACCCGCGTTGGCTTAGGATGTCCACCCTCGTGTTAAAAAACACCGCTTGACTTGAACTTGACTTGTCGACTTCAATGCAACACAAACGCGTTTTGAAGGTGTTGTCTTTAGGCGGTCTTGAAGCAGCACAAACGCACAGACTCGTTTCAAACGTGCTGAATTGAAGGTGGTTTCAAGTCAAGTTCATTTAAGGAGCGTTTCTGAATACTGAAGGAATTATGACATCCCTTGAGCAATGTTGCAATATACCAAAGCTCGCAGGATAGGTCTGGGTATTGAGGGTGACTCCTGCTGTTCAGACTCCAGTCGGCATTATTAAATGACCCTCCAGGGCGTCCAATTATAAGGGCCTTGCTACGCAGTCTTCCCTTCAACTTCGCTGTGATAGGCGTTCTGGTGACGAAAGAGTCGGCTCCAGTGTCAACGAGTGCAGTGACGTGGTGGCCGTCAAATATTACGTCGAGGTGGCTGGTTTGTCGTCGTGCGTTTTAATTGGGTTGTGCCGTCGAGTCACGGCTACGTTGAGTTGTTTCGCTGCTATCACATTGCGTCGTGCGGTCTTCTTCTGGCTGCGAAGTTTCCACGTCAAGGCTCTTTTTCGACTCCCGGCGGCTGCTTTCGATTTAGTTGCGTCTTCCTCGTCGCCAGCAACGGAGAATATTTGGTAGTTCGTCGTACAGCAACCACACATCCATCGGATTCTGCCCCTAGTTTTCCTAATCTGGGCTCGGGAATGGCTCCAAGTGGCGCCGGCGTACTGGCGGCTTGCAATGACATGTATCGGTTTGGCGACGGTGATTGGTAAAGCAATCCGAGGACTGATCGGCTCTTGCGAGACAATCGCTGATATCCTGAGGTCATGCACTCCACATTAGACGTAGGACGCTCCCGTCGAAGCCGCGTAGCCCCATTTTCCGGTACTAGCAGCATCTGTACTTGTGCCCGGTTTCATCGCAGTTTCTGCACAGGGGATGACGTCAGTCTTCCTAGAAGAGTAGCGCTGGCCAGCAAGTGGGCGGCGTGACGTCTGAGCCTGGTGGTGGAAATGCAGTGGGGCAGCGTCCTGACGCAGCCTTTGAGGATCACCGCGGCGAAGTGCAGCTGCATAGCTCAAAGCTTCCGGCTGAGGCTGCGGCCCTTTGTGGATTCTAAAGGATTGCTGAACTTCCTCGCGGACAATGTCGGCAATTGATTACACTTCAGGCTGCGACAAAGGTAACAGCTTGGACAGCGCCTCCCACACGTTCACTCAGATCATCTTCTGCATGGCATCGGTGCAGAGGGCATGAAGGTCGGAGTAGTATTGTTGAAGAAAAGCGGTAATGCTGCCTTGTGAGCATCTGAAGTACCTTCTGGATTGTCATAATGTTAGTGAGGAATTATTCGACAGTCTTTGGCGGGTGCGCACAAGCCCCGCAGACAACTTTTCCTTGACACCTCACATCAAAGGTAGGAGCTTCTTCTCCTCTACCATGCCCCGCCGCGGTGGTCTAGTGGCTAAAGTACTTGGCTGCTGACCTGCAGGTCGTGGATAGAATCCCGGATGCGGCGGTTGCAATTTTAATGAAGGCGAAAATGCTGTAGGCTCGTGTATAAGATTTGGGTGCCCATTAAAGAGCCCTAGGTCGTCGAAATTTTCGTAGCCCTCCTTCACGGCGTCTGTCATAATCATATGCTGGTTTCGGGACGTTAAACCTCACATATCGATCAAATCAATCAATCTCCTCGACCAAGGCGGGGTCAGCGTGATGGAACAGCCAGGTTATCTTCTCGACGAGGATGGTCACGTTTTTGTTTGGGTCTTTCACTCGCATTTCCAGGATAGTAGTGACACGTTTCTTGCGCACGACGCTCGTGAACATGCCGAACAACGTTATCCGAAAGACATCCCAAGTTAGTAGCGTGGACTCCCGGTTCTCTAACCACGTCTTCGCGGCATCTTCTAGGTAAAGGTAGACGTCGCACAGTTTTAAAGATGATAGTCTTTCATGGCGACCTCCAACGCAAATATTTTGGTCTGTCTGTCTGTCTGCCTGTCTGTCCGTCCGTCTGTCTGTCTGTCGTTCTGTGGACTTGTTTGTTTGTTTGCTGAAACAATACCCGATACTGCCAAAATTCAACCCCATCCGCACCGCCTTCTCATATAGCTCAAGTATATGGATTCATACTTGCGATTGTAGAATAAAAAGCAAGCATTGTGCATATCTGAGGCACAGTAACAGCACGACAATATTTCGTAAGTATCCCTTCATACTAGAAAAGGCATTTAGAGGTAATTCTAAGGACCGTAGGCTTTATAACGCAGCGCCGACAAGCAACGCTTGCACGAAAAGGCAAGTGTTTCCAACACTTTGCTAAGACGACACGGTAGTGGCACCTACCTGGCGCCTTGCGTTCTACACATTGTTGCTTCCGAGACGGGTGCGCACGACATGCGCTTTGTTTTTCAAGATACTGCCATTTACGCACGTTTCACGTGTGACATTTCTCGATGCGCTTGCTCACCTCCACTGCTTGTTCGCTACACGCATCGAGGCACTCAAATGCAGCGCCACCAGAATACCACTCGCCAGTTTCCTCGCACGGAGCACAAAAAAAACGTTTTTTTCACTCTCTCCCGACGCAAGACTATCGTCTTTCGACGACATTTGCAGTGAAACATGCATATAAAGGGCCAATTTTTCATTGGGCTCCCAGCTGTTCAACCGTCGAATTGGTCTTCCGTCTTCAGCCATCTTAATAGGTGTTCCATTGATGATTGGCGCAGGAGCATGATTGGCGCAGGTGTCTCGGTGGTGGTCTAGTGTTATCGCTAGCGGGAACATAGGCTCCAAAATAACCTATATTGTTCGCGAAGTGGGCATAATCTTAACAAAATGATGTACATACTTCAATCCTGAAGCATCTTGCACACAGCATGCGTGCTTTGCGCTGAGAATAACTTACAGTGTATAGAGCAATAACAAAATTTGAAGAAAGTAGCAATATATACAGCTGCCCTTGCACTACGAGCAACAGGAACTGTGACTGCGAACCACCTCTTTTATTTATGCATGTTGCTCCATAGCTCGATCTACCTGAATAACAGACGCCTGTTTTTGTGCGTGTAAAAATAGTGATGGCGAAATTTGCATACAGCAAGCATTCAGGTTATAAGAGCACCTATGAAATGAACAAATGATAAACATACCTAAAGAGACTAGTGATTTTTTGAACTAAAGTTTATTCACAAAAAAGGCCAGGTTTCGTCCTACACCAAACACGGATACCCATTTGTGAAACTAGAGTCTTAACAAAAAAAAAAACAGTAGGCCCGTTGTCACCTCAGAGTTTAAAATGCAAAAAACGTCCTTCCTACGCATGAGCACACAGAAAGAGAAAAAAAAAACATCTGAGATCTGAGGTCAAAAGTACAGCCCGCATCTCACGGGGAGGGGGGGGGGGTGAGCTGGAGTAATTTGTTCACAGAGTAGGGGAGAGTATCGCGTGAATGTTTCGTAATTAAATTAGGTTTCGAAGTGCCTAATTGTTATTTCGTCTTTATTATTCCAATTTATTGATAAAGTAGAAGCTTTGCCTACAACGAGTGGTGGGACGCTGATGTGCGATCTTTCGCCATGCAATACGGGGTGGCAGGTGATAGACTGTGCAGCTCTAGCGGTCGGTTATTACTAGGTGACACTGCGTGCGTCGGCCTTATGAAGTGAGAGAGAGGGAAGCAAGAAGTTGGCACAAAACTCAAGATTGTAGCTCAATACGCGAGGCGCGAGCATGCGCTGTAGGGGTGTGGACGTTGCTGCCGACGTACGACGCGTGACATTGTGTGATTAAGAAATGCTCCGCATTTAAAAAAAAAACCCAGGTAATGGCAATTGTAGCAGCGGCTTCCAAACTCGCCGAAATTTCAGTGCTTCTAAGCACTTTGTGTTCGCCAGCAGTAATTCATAGCATTTGCCTGGTGTGCGACCACCGGCGGCGCTGCGAACCATGCTTCTGTGAGGTCAGCATAGAGAAACACACCCTATAAAGAGTGGCCACTCGAGCCTCTTCGCGGCCCAGCAAGATAGGCTCTGACCACCCGCTACAAGGCGCGCCCCTGCTCGCGTCCACTCTTCTGTCGCGGCATAATATAGCCGCCTCAGGAGGTCAATGAAAACTTAAGTTTGGTATGAAATTTTTTCAAAGAAAAAACTTTATTGATTTGTGCAACATTGCACATCCGCTTTACAACGTGTCCCACTCAGGACGTTTATAGCTTTACCATAAAATTGAGTGAAGTTTTACTAGAAAGTGTTGTTTTTCACCATTATTTCGCACAAAGAGTACAAATTCATGTGGTTTAGATGTGCTGAAGATGTATTCTTTTCGTGCATGGGAGGGTGTGTAGCCTAGTGGTAAAGACAATCATTTTCGGAGCATCAGGGTACGGGTTCAAATCTCAGCCTCGGGAAGAAAAAGTTTCGTTATTTTATTTATGCAAAAGACATTGTCGGTTCTGACCAGCCACTCGTGGCGCTGTAAGCAGCGCAATAGCTGGGCCGCAGTGCCCTATGGGAATGTCCGGTGTTTGTGTATTTTTCTCTTTAAGGTCATTTTCATGATTCGAGGCACGGTGCCGTGTAGAAACTACCGTCGTGGTAAGACTCGGCAAATAGAGAGTTCAATCTTTTATCTTATGTGTGATGCCTACCTGCGCTGTTTTAACAGCAGTGAGTGTCCGCTCTTTACGCTCATTTGAAAACCAGAACACTTTGTTTCGCAAAACTGCAGCCGCTTGTCTCCGCGGCGAGTGCTGCACAGTGGTGAAGTACTGATTCGTGCTTTTATATGATCACCCACCCGTGAAAAGGGCGTGAGGTTTCACAACTTGCTAAGGACAAGAAGCCGAGAAAGAAGTGGATTGTCAAACTGAAAAAAGCAAAAGCGCCCCACGCCTTCATCGATCGTGTACAGCAAGCAATTCGTTGACAGCAACTTTTGCTATACCCACCCTACACTTCACTTTTTGGTATGATTGCAACCATGTTTAGGCACCTCGTTAATACTTGAACCGTTCATTTTACATGGGCACAGGCATAGGCGACTTACACTAGGTGAGAGGCAGTCGCAATACCTACCAGAAAGGCCCCTAGACAGGGAGCGGACGACACGGCATCCGAATGCATTCCAACAAACGCGCTTCTTCAGCGCAACTGAGTGGCGCAGGACATCTGAGACTACAATTTGGTGTGCATATGCACATATATACGTTGTTTACTGGTGAAGACAAGCACACGCCTAGCGGACTGCTACCCTTAAATTCATAAGTGAAACCTGCTTCGCTGTTTAGTGCACATTCATGAAACGTTATCACATAATTTTTGTGCCCCTGTGCGTGGTGTTTACAATCAGCGATAGCTATTATATTCCGATACCCGAGAGACGGCCTTGTGTGGTATTAATATCACCTTCATTGAACAAACGTTACTGAGACAAACTGCAGTCATTTGCATCGGCCAGGGGGTGCTTTAAAGGTAATTGTCCCCTTCCCGAGTCACACCAGCACCTACCTCTCTAGACCTCTCCTACTGCGATACAACACTGTTTGCCCCCTGCTAACGCCCTTAGTTGAAATCCATGTGTAATTATCTCAAACTGGGTAATTTGATGCTGCTTTGCAATTTTAGTAGGTGCCAAAAAGCGTCGATTGACTGCCGAAGCAGCAGTATAAACAGCCGCTCAGCCGTAAATATTTCTTGTTTGCGAATGCCAGAGTGGCCGAAATCAATGACTCCCACACATATTGGCGTATGCAGTCCCTATATTTACACTGCAGAAAAAAAATAATTTAAGGAAAACGGCAAGCGTATCCTTCACCTTAAGACTTTTGTAAAAACTAACGTGCTTTTCACATGTGGACGAAGCACACCTAGGCACAAAGCAGTACTTCACGATTGTGCAGCACTCGATTGGCACAGTACCGGTCTGTTGCAGGTTCGCAAGTCCACGTGTTTGCAGGACCAAAGCCGCGACGGCGATGCGATCTCCATTGACGGCATCGGCTGCGCACATTCAGCAACGTGGCCTGCGTCGTACACTATCACGTCTTCAATGAGACACCGCGGCGTTTCACTAGCTGTATCTGTATACTTCTAGTTACTGCAATTCCGTGGTTTGGCTCCACGGTTATTACCTGTCCTAAGTAGACATAGTCTTTTACAACTTCAAATGCACTATTGCCTATCTCGAAGCGCTGTTCTCCTTCGAGGCTCTTGTAAATTATTTATCATTTCTGCAGATCAATTTTAAGGCCAACTTTTCTGCTCTCCTTGTTTAATTCAGTAAGCTTGAGTTGCAGTTTGTCCCCTGAGTTACTCAAGAAAGCAATGTCATCGGCGAAGCGCAGGTTACTAAGGTACTCTCCATTTGCTCTTTTTCGCAACTTTTCTTAATATAGGCACCTGAGAACTCCCTGTGCAAAAGCAGTAAATAGCATTGGTGAGATTGTATTCCTTTGTTTTACTCCCTTCTTGATTAGTATTCTGTCGCTTTCTTTATGGAGCCCTATGATGGCAGTTGATCTTCTGTAGATTTCTTCCATGATTTTTATATAGGCTTTGTCGACGCCCCGATTCCGCAGTACCTGCATGAGCATGGATATCTTTACTGAATTAAATGCCTTCTGGTAATCAATGAAAGCTATGTATAGTACTTGGCTGTATTTGTAACATTTCTCTATTCCCTGATTGATAGCATGATTGCGGTCGATTGTTGAGTAACGTGTTAAGAATACTTCTGCTTTTTGCGGTGATTGATTTCTAATGTTCTCCTTATTCCGTAAGAAATTACCTTTGTATATTGCTTGTTTACAAAGGAGAGCAAGCTTATCGACCTGTACCTCTTCAAGTTCTTGTAATCTCTTTTCGTAAGTATTAAGACGATGTTAGCATTTTTCCAAGATTCTTATACCCACCTTGTCAGGAGACACTTCATAAACAGGGTGGATAGTTTTTCTAAGGCAATCTGTCCTCTGTCTTTGAGTAGATCTGATGTTATCCTACACTCGCCAGCAGCTTTGCCTCTTTGCTTTCCCTACAAGGCTTTTCTGGCTTCTTTCGCCGTTACTGGTGGCAAGTCACCTGGGTTACTGCCAATACTTACATTATGGTAGTGTTTGTCCTGACTACTGTAAAGATATTTGTAAAGCTCCTCTGATATTTTAACTATCGATTAATACTGGTCGTTACTTCCTTTTTGCTTAGTGCATACAATGAAGTTACAGAAGAATAAGGTGGATTAAAGCGCATTCACAAAGCACTCTCAAATAATGACTGATAGATTACCACTATCCCTCGAGAGGAAGGTATATACCAGCTGAATCTTGGTGGTACTTACCTACAGAACGAAAACCTGGAGGCTTACAAAGAGCATTAGGCTGAAATTGAGGACGATGCAGTGAGCGATTGAAAGGAAAATGATAGGTGTAACCTTAAAAGACAAGAAGATAGCATAGTGGATTAGGAAAGAAACCGAGGTTGAGGATATCGTAGTTGAAATGAAGAAGAAGAAATGAACATAGGCCGGGCTTGTAGTGCATAGGCAGGATAACCACTGGTCATAAAGGATAACTAACTGAATTCCCAAAGAAGGCAAGTAGGGGAGACAGATAGCTAGGTGGGCAGATAAGATAAAGAAATTTACGTGTAGAAAGTGGCGTCAGCAAGCACAGCATCGAATTGACTGGTGGAGCATAAGAGGGGCCTTTGCCCTGCAGTGGCCGTAGTCAGACTGATTATGATGAAAATGATGATGATGACGTCAACGATGATGATGATAATATACAGACTTGTAGATGCTAGAGAGGCCATTTAGAGACACCCCATTTTATCAGTATCGCACAACGGAAATTGCAAATGACGAGCCAGAACACCCTCACATAGTTTTTCTTTCTTACCAGCAATGTGGTCGGCGGCATCGGCGCGCTCATTAGCCATCTGGAAGGTTTCTTGGCCCTTTTTATTGACCTGATAATAAAACAAATTCATAATTGCACTCAAAGACATTCGCTGTGAGCGCTAGTTGACCTTCGCGTTGCTGTTCGTACGACAAAGATTTCGCCCTAAGCAGACGATCCGCGCACAGGAGCAGTGGCTGCTCCAGCACTTTGAGAGTGGAGCCTAGTGACACCTCACGCGAGAGGCCACCACTACAATTTAGGACGATATATCATCATCATTATCAGCCTGACTACGTCCACTGCAGGACAAATGCCTCTCGCATGTTCCGCCAGTTAACCCGGTCCTGTGCTTGCTGCTGCCAATTTATACCCGCAAACTTCTTAATCTCATCTGCCCACCTAAACTTCTGTCTCCCCCTAACCCGCTTCCCTTCTCTGGGAATCCAGTTAGTTACCCTTACTGACCAGCGGTTATCCTGTCTACGCGCTACATGCCCGGCCCACGTCCATTTCCTCTTCTTTATTTCAACTATGATATCCTTAACCCACGTTTGTCCCCTAATCCACTCTGCTCTCTTCTTGTCTCTTAAGGTTACACCTACAATTTTTTCTTTTCATTGCTCGCTGCGTCGTCCTCAATTTAAGCTGAACCCTCTTTGTAAGTCTGCAGGTTTCTGCTCCGTAGCTAAGTGCTGGCAAGATACAGCTGTTATATGCCTTCCTCTTTAGGGATAGTGGCAATCTACCTGTCATAATTTGAGTGTGCTTGCCGAATGTGCTCCACCCCATTCTTATTCTTCTAGTTACTTCAATCTCGTGGTTCGGCTCTGCAGTTATTACCTGCCCTAAGTAGACATAGTCTTTTACAACTTCAAGTGCACTATTACCTATCTCGAAGCGCTGCTCCTTTCCGAGGTTGTTGTACATTACTTTCGTTTTCTGCAGATTAATTTTAAGACCCACCTTTCTGCTCTCCCTGTTCATTTCCGTAATCATGAGTTGCAATTCGTCCCCTGAGTTACTCAGCAATGCAATGTCATCGGCGAAGCGCAGGTTACTAAGGCATTCTCCATTAACTCTTATCCCTAACTGCTCCCATTCTAGGCTTCTGAAAACCTCCTGTAAGCACGCGGTAAATAGCATTGGGGAGATAGTGTCCCCCTGCCTTACACCCTTCTTGATTGGTATCCTGTTGCTTTCTTTATGAAGCACTATGGTAGCAGTTGATCCCCTGTAGATTTCTTCCAGAATGTTTATATATACTTCATCTACGCCCTGATTCCGCAGTGTCTGCATGACGGCTGATATTTCTACTGAATCAAACGCCTTCTCGTAATCTATGAAGGCTATGTATAGTGGTTGGTTATACTCTGAGGATTTCTCTATTACCTGGTTGATAGTATGAATGTGGTCAATTGTTGAGTAGCCTGTTCGAAATCCTGCTTGTTCCTTTGGTTGATTGAATTCTAATGTTTTCTTTACTCTGTTAGCAATTATCTTTGTATATAGCTTGTATACTACAAAGAGCAAGCTGATCGGCCTGTAATTCTTCAAGTCCTTGTCATCTCCTTTCTTATGTATTAAAATGATGTTGGCGTTCTTCCAAGACTCTGGTACTCTTCCCGTCAGGAGACACCTCGTAAACAGGGTGGCTAGTTTTTCTAACACAATCTGTCCTCCATCTTTCAGCAGATCTGATGTTACCTGATCCTCACCAGCAGCTTTGCCTCTTTGCATGCTCTTCAAAGCTTTTCTGACTTCTTCTCTCATTACTGGTGGGGTGTAATCTGGGTTACTGCTAGTTCTTATAGTATTAAGGTCGTGGTTGTCTCCGCTACTGTACAGATCTCTGTAAAACTCTTCCGCTATTTTAACTATTCTATCCATATTGGTAGTTATTTTGCCTTCTTTGTCCCTTAGTGCATACATCCGACTTTTGCCTATTCGAAGTTTCCTCTTCACTGCTTTGACGCTTCCTCCGTTTTTCAGAGCGTGTTCAATTCTCTCCATGTTATACCTTCTTACATCGCATTTCTTATGTCTATTAATCAACTTCAAAAGCTCTGCCAGTTCTATTTTGTCTGTTGTACTTGACACTTTCACGATTTGACGCTTCTTAATTAGGTTCTTCGTTTCCTGGGAAAGCTCGCCAGTGTCCTGTCTAACTACCCTGCCTCCAACTTCCACTGCACACTACACTGTGAATACCAGCGCACAAGTATCCACAGTGCAAATGCAAAACTGAAGTATAGTACGTTAAAATGAATTTCGCAATGTTTTTTTCTATAAAATTACGGGAGGCGTAATCTTTGTCCCTACTTTGAACCATACGATCTAAAGCATTGCCTCCGAGATTCGGCGCACAGCAATTCATCTGTTGAGCAGACGACAGATGACAACTTGCCCTGAAGCGCGTTCTTCAGTCTAATGCGGCAGTCTTCGTGACCCAAATGATAAAGATTTGTTATGAATGATTTATGAACTCATTCAACATTCAATTCTCTTACCCATTGTGTTGCAAACACATGGCCGTAACAGCAACTCCATCTGTGTGTCAGTAATGGAGAGGCACCACATATTAGAAGTCTCAGTGCTCCGTGTATAAGAGTGAATTCAGATACTGTAAATACCCTGTTCAATATAGTTACTCCTATCTGCTAAAACAGCCTTTCTTCACCAAATGCGGTCACGTTTACTCGCGTTTGAAGCTTATTGCCGCTTTTCCGTTCCGATTTCTAGATTTCTCAACTTATCAGCGCATTCTCGAAAATCTCTGATTTGTACCACGAATATTGTCGCTAAAAAGAAAATAATACAACATGTTTTTTATATTACTGTATAATGGCCTTCGGTCGTCTATTTACGAGATTTTAAGAAAAATGGAAGATGGTTTTTTTATTATTCGAGTTTCAGTGGAGTACACTTTTGCCAATATGAGAACTTTGAGGCAATATATAAAAATTTATATTTGCCCTACGGCGGCAATAGTTTATCTAACTTATGAACACGCTATATGCTTTAAACATGTCAAGTTTGAAAACGTTGCTTGCTTTACTTTCGGAGAAAAAAATGAGGAATTTGTAACTTATTTTAAACTGTCGCAAGATTAGACATTTTAAAAAGCTATTTTCTTAATACCGGCCGACTTGGACATCGATCCGACGTTTGCCCCAACCCAGAAAGTAGAAGATGCAGAGGCTGTGGCTGTGATGATCCACCGCAAGACCACTGCTGTGAGCCCAGATGTCGACTTTGCGGCAAGGACCACCCTACCGGAGACAGGAAATGCCAAGCCAAGTACAGAACTCCTTACATAGTGAAGAAACGCCAGTGGGAAAGAAGGCAACGTGAGGAGGACGCAGACAAGAGCTATAGGGTGTACGGCGAAAGTGGACACGCCTGTTCGGCGCTGCGTGGGGAGAGACGAGGCCGATCCGCCTCGCGTTCTCGCTCCCGCTCCCGGTCCCGGTCTCACTCCCGCTCTCGGTCGAGGAACGCCGAGCGCCAACGAGCCAAGGACAGACCTAAGTCCCAGGGCACGTCTCCCGCCAGTACCGACACTACAGCGACGCGAGCTGCCGGACCCGGTGGTAACGACAGTCTACCCAAAGCCTCCAAGGTGAGCTGGGCGGCAGCCGCCTCCGGCGAGCGTGCGCGGTCTGGCACTGCCTTTTCTAACAGTGAAGGTCAACACGACATGATCATGCAAATTCAAAAACGACTCGAGCAATTGGAGAGAGATAACATTAGATACAAAAACGTAATTGAGGAACTCAGGGAAGAAAATGCTAGTCTAAAAAATGAGGTAGCTAAAAGGGCGGAACGATCCGATTGCAGGAAAATCCAGGGGAGGTACTATCTAAGGATGAAACGGTGCCGACCCCCTCGAAACGCAGGGCAGTTGAAGTGGACCCGGCGCAAGCCGAAATTCAAACACATAAAACAGAGGAAAGGGATAGGAAACGGCACGATGTCGAAGACGACATAAGCATAGTCAGGAAAGAAATAGAGGATGAAAAGAACACGCGTAAAGCAGAAATGGAACGAATGCTTAGCCAGCTTACAGGCGCGATGCAGCAGATAACAACTACAATGCAGCAAATACAGCAACAACTCGCCACCCTGCAGATGAGGGTTGAAAACAACGAGCGAAGGTTACCAGCTAGCAGCTGCGGGCCCCTCAAACAGACTGGGAAACCGTACCACAGACCAGTGGACACAGAGACTAGGGAGAACACTGGAAAATATTAAATTTTACTATCACCATGGCTACTCACAATACTAAAAATTACGTAATCTGGCAATGGAATTGTAGAGGATACGCTAGAAAGCGGGGACATCTTCAACAATACCTGATTAGCAAGGAGAAGCCAGATGTGATACTTCTACAGGAAACTAACGTTAAAGCTAAGTTATCCGGTTACAGGTCATTTCAGGATAGCGCTCCTCGGGACAAACCGGCCGTCGCGACGCTAGTCAAACGTAACCTAACCGTAACGCAGCATGAGATTAAGGTAAACGCGATACCGCACCTGTTGGTGGAGATAGTACCTCCAAAGAATCGAGACAATAGTCTTTTCATTCTTAATGTGTATAGTAGCCCTCGACTTAAGCACCGCTTCCGCGCGCTACTCAAGAAGGCGGCCGGCATCGCGGGGACCCGAGCGCTCCTCGTAGCGGGAGACTTTAACGCTCATCATTCCGCATGGGGCTACAAATACGAAAACCTGAAAGGCAAAAACCTATGGGAGGATGCTCTACTGGAGGGTCTCACTCTCATTACCGACCCCTCCGCGCCTACGCGACAAGGAAATAGTGTTTGTGCTGATACGTCACCAGATCTCGCGTTCGTTAAAAACATAACAAACGTATGCTGGACGAATACACAGGAGGATTTGGGCAGTGATCACACTATTGTAGAAATTCGTGCCAATGCGGGGCCGTGCAAAAAGAAAAGCAAGCTACTAAAACTTGTAGAGTGGGACAAGTTTAGGCAAAACAGGGAAAATAGGATTGACTCCTCGGAAAATATCGAAGATATAGAAAAGTGGACATCAATGCTGAGGCAAGATGTCGCGGCAGCAACGCATGAGGTCCCTCCTGAGGCAAACCTCCAGGTCCTAGATAGTAAGCTTCTGCATATGTGGGAGGCTAAACGTAGCCTACAAGCCCGGTGGAAAGTACAACGACACAATAGGACTTTACGTAGGCGAATAGCTAAACTGAATAGAGACATCGAGGAATACGCTTTACAGCTTTGCAAGTCACAGTGGGAAGAGACGTGTAATAGCATGGATAGTCGGGTAGGGTTCACCAAGGCGTGGAATCTCCTCAGGTTCCTGCTGGATCCAGAGGAGACTAAAACAGCATATAGGCAAAATGTCTATAAGATAATCAACGTCTACAAAGGAACCCACGCAGAACTCTTGCATGAACTCAGGATGAGATACACTAATCCGACTAGACCCGTGCTCCACTCTGAATACAAAGGCACTGCGAACGAGTGCTTGGACAGACCTTTCAGCATTGCTGAAGTACGCGCGGTGCTGCACAGGCTCAACACGAAATCATCGCCCGGACCAGACGGGGTTACGAACAAAACGCTTCGGAATCTAGATGACACATCGATAGAGCACCTCACGGTTTTCCTTAACGAATGCTGGGAAAAGGGACGTATTCCCCGACAGTGGAAAACCGCCCGCATCGTTATGATACCCAAACCAGGAAAGCGCATACAGCTGGAAAATCTAAGGCCGATATCGCTGACGTCCTGCGTTGGTAAGGTCATGGAGCACGTGGTCCTCGCGAGACTAACAAACTTTCTCGAGGACCACGATCTGATTCCTCACACCATGCTGGGCTTCAGGAAGAGCCTCTCCACGCAGGACGCCATGCTACAACTCAAGCACCAGGTAATAGACAGCATGACCACTTCTACCAAAGCAATCTTAGGCCTAGATTTAAAGAAGGCGTTTGATAATGTCAAGCACTCGACTATACTTACCCGAATAATAGAATTAGGACTCGGTAAAAGGACGTACGACTACGTCCGTGATTTTCTAACGGACAGGACAGCGAGGATCACATTGGGAGAATTAGAGTCAGGAGAGATAGAGATGGGCAGCGCCGGCACTCCTCAGGGTTCGGTGATTTCGCCCTTGCTCTTTAACCTCGCACTCATAGGGTTACCAGCTAAATTAGAAGAGATTGACGGGCTCTCCCACAGTCTGTACGCAGACGACATTACTCTGTGGGTAACTCGGGGATGTGACGGCCAAATAGAACAGACGCTACAGCGAGCCATCGATACGGTTCAAAGATTCCTAGAGGGCACGGGCCTCACCTGCTCGGCTGAGAAATCGGAGCTACTGGTTTACAGACCTACGCGCAGAGGTCGAAAGCCCAAATACAGCGAACAAAGCGCAAATCACGCAGAGGAAGCGATACAGCTAACGACCTCGGAAGGCCACGTCATTCCCAAAGTAGACGTTATACGCGTGTTAGGCTTGTATATTGCAGCCAATGGCCACAATGGCGAAACTGTTCGCAGGTTGGAACACGCGGTAAATCAGACAATCCGACTTCTAAAACGAATTACGAACCGACATAGTGGTATGAAAGAAGGGAACACTATTAGACTTGTGCAAGCCTTTGTCCTCAGTAGAATCACGTACGTTGCCTCTTACTTGAATTGGCACGTCGCCGAGAAGATAAAATTAGATTGCTTAATCAGGAAAGTGTATAAGCAAGCTTTATGCTTACCCATGAACACAAGCACAGTGAAATTATTAGAACTAGGCTTGCACAACACGCTTGACGAATTAATAGAAGCGCACAACGTAGCACAGTATGAACGACTTTCTAAGACTAAAACGGGCAGGTACATCCTCGAAAAACTGGGAATCCACTATCACACGCAGCAAGGCGAAAAAGCCGACATAACCGTGATGGTGAGGGAAAAGATAGTGATTCCGCCGTTGCCCAAAAATATGCACCCGGAACATCACACCGGCCGAAGAAACCAGAGAGCGCAGGACTTGCAGAGAAAATTCGGAAATTGCAAGGAAGCGGTATTCGTGGACGCGGCCAGATACGCGCGAAGGTGTGGTTACGTGGCCGCGGTGGTCGACGGTAAAGGGACATGCATGACGAGCGTTACGGTGCAAACGCCACTGACCGAGACGGCCGAGGAGGTGGCCATAGCACTCGCGGTGGCGACCACTGAGGCCGAAGTAGTAATTAGTGACTCGCAAGCAGCGATACGCAACTATGCGAACGGTCGTGTCTCCCGAGAGGCGCTGCGAATCCTAATGACTAACGAAGACAAAATTCGGGAAAAAAATGACACTTTCGTCATATGGACCCCCGCACACACACAAACCCCGCTGGCCGGCAACGAGGCGGCGCACGCGGCGGCTCGAGCACTCACGAACCGAGCCGTTGCGAACGCCGACGCCACCTCGGGCGAAGTTCCACACGGGGGGGAGTGGGAGTGGGGGGACCGCATGACTAGTTACCACGAAATAACGCAGCACTATAAGCTAGAAAGGCGAAAGTACCCTCCGCCACACAACAGGTTAAATAAAAAACAGGCAGTTGCGTGGCGACAACTGCAAACATATACTTATCCGAATCCAGTTCTCTTTAGTCTCTGTTACCCTGATCTGTATTTAACAGAAAAATGCAAGGTTTGCGATGAAAGGGCAACACTTTCACATATACTATGAGAATGCTCGAGTTTAGATGAAAGCAACGATGAAAACCACGAAGAGGCAGTTTCGGACCGCAGGACACGCTGGGAGGGGGCTCTGCTCAGCTCCTCATTCGAACAACAACTGTGGGCCGTCCAGCGAGCCGAGGAAGCCGCCCGAGCCCAAGGGCTCGTGGCCGACGCCTAGGCCCGCCCCAAATCAACTTCGCTGGACTTCATAAATAAAGTTATTCTTCTTCTTCTTCTTAATACCTACAAACATGAAACCGTATGAATTCATTCTTTATCAGACATGCATTTCAGGTAAAAAATATTTTCTTTGACACAAAATTATTTGTCTTTTTATAGCATTTTGCAATTTTCGAAAATGACAGGTGACGAAATTGGTGTCTCCGTGATGATGAACTTTGATATTTTTTCCTCGTAAGTTAAGCCGTTAATCATAAAACGAAGTTGACTTTCGGGCTACCTGGTGAGAGGTGCACAAAATATAAAATACTCAATGAAATCTAAAATATCAACTTTTGGACCCGTGTCGATCTCTCGTGGAATCACCCGGCAGCAAGGAAAACTAAGGTAACTGCCAGTGAGGCGGAAAGAATTTATTGAATGACAGCGATGAAAAAGAAGGTGGCTCTCAGTAACTACCGAAAGGCCACAAGAACGAAATAGAGCGGAAAAGATTTTTCGGTAATTCAAGGGGAAGCGCCCTACTGTTTTGAGTGAGGTCGGATTACCTTGGAACTAGTGGTCATAAAGCGAGATTCAATGAAGGGGATCAACAATGTACATGCTGTGGGTCGGCTAAGGAAATGGTGGAGCATATGCTGATAGAATGCGACGATATCCATCGAGGTATACGTGTGAATACAAGCCTACGTGAGACTTAGGCTTTTAGGAACAAACATGGAAAGCTGAACGTATCCGCGATAGAAGCAAGTAAAAGACGGTTATAGTATAGGTGGCACAAAAGTAGAGAGAAAGAATAGAAGTAGTGGGAAAATAAGGTCACCCAGCCTGAACTGGTAGAGATAAAACATAGAATTGTTTTGTTATATTGTTACGTAAAAGAAGAGACGCCGCATCGACGAGGCTGTGGAATAGATGTATTTGAAACCAGCGGTAATGGCGTGACCAGCTCACCAGCGAGCGAGCGGAGACCACCCTTCGTCTTCGTCGTCAGGCACACACATGCGTCGCCACCTAGAATATCAATATACATGCATGTAGCATAATCCCCGGCGGCAGAAGCGCTGTCTCGGCGCATCTAGATGTCAACTTCACTAGGAGAGTAATAGGGCTTAAAGCGCGCAACATATACAATATCGGCAGCCTGTTGGGCACATGAAGGCAACGGGGCGACAGAACTTATTTCATAAGTCGCAGGAGTAACCACACGAATGACTGGGTATGGACCTGTGTAGGGAGTAAGCAGTTTCTCTGACAAACCAACTCGACGGGTCAGAGACCAGAGCAGGACCAAAAAACCGGGTGGAAAGTGTACGTCGCGGTGTCGTTGGTCATACAAACGCCGTTGCTTCTCTTGAGAGGTCAGAAGGCGAGTACGGGTGATTTCGCGTGCGTGAGCGGCCCGAGTGATAGCGTCTATGGCATATTCACTGGTCGGTACTGCAGCGGACGGTATGACGCTGTCTAGAGGCAATGTTGGTTCTCGGCCAAACAGCAGAAAAATTGGAGAGAAAGCGGCAGTGTCATGGCGCGAAGAATTATGGGCAAATGTGACGTACGGCAACGCAAGATCCCAGTCGGTGTGGTTGGTAGAAACATACTTAGCGAGCATGTCTGTAAGAGTTCGATTATGACGCTCCGTGAGTCAGTTGATTTGCGGATGGTATGACGTGGTCAGCTTGTGTCTCATTTGACAGGACTGCAAGATGTCGGCTATGACCTTCGACAAAAAGGTGCGGCCACGGTCTGTAAGCAGCTGCCGTGGGGCTCCGTGTTGAAAAATAGCGTCCTTGAGGAGGAAGTCGGCGACGTCTGTGGCGCAGCTTGTTGGAAGAGCTCGTGTGATGGCATAACGCGTGGCGTAGTCGGTCGCCACAGCTATTCACTTGTTACCTGAGGAAGACAAGGGGAAATGGCCATGTATGTCCAAGCCAACGCGGAAGAACGGTTTTGACGGAATGTCAAGTGGTTGAAGGCGTCCGGCGGGAAGTGTCGATGGCGTTTCGCGGCACTGACATTTCTCACAAGCCGCGACGTATCTTCTGACTGAGTGTGCAAGCCCTGGCCAGAAGAAGCATCGGCGTATTCGGTCGTAAGTGCGTGACACACCAAGGTGACTGGCCTTCGGAAGGTCATGAAGTTCATTTACAACTTCTGAATGTAGGTGTTTCGGAATGACAAGCAGCAGGGCCGGTCCATTCGTTTCAAAACTTTGGTGGTATAACACACCATCGTGGAGCACGAATGAGCGATGGGACTGATTGGAAAATGGGGATTCAAGGCGCTCAATGATAGCACGCAAGGACGCATCATGGCGCTGCTCGTCACCGATGAATGTCATTTGTGAAAGAGAAAAGACGCTAGGCTCGGTGTTGGTGTCAGGCATAGTGCTTGACTCACCAACCGGGTAGCGGGACAGGCAGTCTGCATCCTGATGTAGGCGTCCGGACTTATATGTCACCGTGTAGGTATATAAAAGAGAAATTTATTCGAAGTGGATAAGGCATTAGGCCAACGTGAAAATAAAGTTTTCATTTTTTTCTCCCGAGTCCGGTGGCATACATGTCACAACGTAATTATAAAGGGGACGCCTATAGAATCCAGCCATCTGAGGCCAAATGCCGTGAGGATTCCTGGGAGAGGCTCAGTGGTAGAATGCCTAGCGGTAGTTTTTTTCGGTTATTTGCCGGTGCTGCCGAATGCATGTCGTTTAAGGGTTCAATCATGGCCCCTCGTGCCTTGAGCACAAATCAGTTCCAGTTACGAACTCGCACATAGTACTGCTAATGCAAAATCAGACCATGCGACATAGAAACAGTGTATAATTATGTTTCGCTAGTTAAAGGCCACTGAATAATAGGTAGGTTCAAAGTGAAATATATGTGTTTTAGGCATACACCACGCTACCGCAATTTTATACCAAGGTCTTGAGTTTTGACTGAATTACTTGTAAAAGAGGGGTCCCACCAGACCCACGGTGCCTATATATAAACCGGCGACTGAATTGTGGTTGTGCGGAATAAAAATACGCGAGCGGCGAGCTGTGGTCAGTGCGAGTGTTGTGATTTTATGCGAGCGTCATGGGCATGTTTTTGCACGTGTAAACAACGTTGTAGAAAACAGATTGAAGATGGAGCTCGGAGGCGAGGAAGAAGAAGCAGCCAGGGTCACGCTCTGCACATTTTTTTTCTGTTCTGTCAACAATAAACCGAAGACGTATCGGTTATGCGGTCTCTCTGGTCCTTCTGAGACATGGTGCCGTGACCAGGAGTGATCTGAAGACAGACGCAGAGACTTCAACCCCATTCGCAACAACGGGTTGAAGAACGAAGCAGTGGCGTCTGGCTCAAGGACGAACCGTCGAGAGAAGGACCACGACCGACGACTGTTGGCGACGCACATAAAAAGGCAAGAGCTCTTTCAACACGTTTTAGGCATGAATAAAGAGGTCCTATCGAAGAAGCGGAAGACGCTTCGAGCAAATGTGACGACGCTTACGAGCGAAATCGATAAGAAGATAGAAAAAGACGCCGATCGAGCGCAACTTATGACGCGTCTAAACCAGATGAAGAGCGTGTCACAGACGCTAAGACAAGTTAACGAACAGATAGAACCGTTCATTGAAGAAGACAGCGCGGAGGCAGAATTTGAAAGAGTTTTGCATTATGAGATGAAGATCGTCGCTGCAACGACAAAAATTGAGGAGCGATTACGCGAGTTAGAACAAGCGACGCAACTGACTACGAGAATAGTCACAGAACAGGCGAGTTCAGTGCAAGGTACTGACCAAATCTCGGAGACGCAAGAGCTTGTTAAGTTGCCACGCCTTGAAATGATCAAGTTTGATGGGAAAAAAACAGCCTGGCCAAGGTTTTGGCATCAGTTCGAGATATCGGTGCATAACAGAGTGAATATGCCGAAGAATCAAAAATTTAATTATCTTCTGGCGTCTCTGAGCGGGGAGGCTGCTTCCCTCATAGAAGGCTTGCAGTTTTCTGATCAGAATTACGAGCATGCAGTCGCTCTTTTGAAAGAAACCTTCGGACGAGAAGATAATTTAAAAGAGAACTACATAAAAGAGCTTGCAAATTTGGAAGCAGTGAAGAGTCCTAAAGATGTAGATGGGTTGAAGAAACTCTTCCAAAAGTTGCAAGTGAACACACGAGCACTGCAGTCGTTAGGAGTGGAATTGGATAGTTACGCCACAGTGATAGCTCCTGTTGTAAAATCTGCGCTACCGGTGGATATGAGGATTGAGATGAAGATGAAGGAGTTAAAGAAAGGTGACAACAGACCAGCAACTACGGAATCGGACTCAGCGTCAAGAAACAGCACGAGCAGTTTGAAAGAAATTATGGAGTTTTCAAACATATATATACGCTGCAGAGAAGAAACTCGAGAGAAAAAATACGACGTGACCCAGTCACCGCACAGTATGAGGCGGACTAGAACATCTACGCTTCAAAGCATATCGATTAAGAAATGCATCTTCTGTGAGATGACTGGACACTACACGGAAGATTGCAGAAGAAGCATTACTATGCAACAGAAGAAAGAAGCCTTACAACGGGAACGAAGGTGCTTCAGATGCACCAGACCTCACCACACGGCGAAGATATGCCGTGCTAACGTACGCTGCAAAACATGCAAGGGAAGGCACGCGACATCCATGTGTCGACCACGTACGCCTGCAGGAAAGTCAGCACAGCAGCAAAGCGGGGATGTTGAGCAAGTGCTTAAAAGCGCGCAACCTGACCGGTTAGACACCAGCAAGTCCTGCAACATGCACGCACAGCAGTCTGATGAACAGAAGTGCATACTACTGCAGACAGCCTTTTCGTGGACGGAGGGAGAAGGCAGCGGGTGCTACGCACGGATTCTGCTGGACAACGGGAGTCAGAGGACATTCATCCTCAAAAGCTTGTCAAGAAAACTAGCGTGCAAGGTAAAAAGATCCGAAAGGATTACTGTAGGATCGTTTGGATGAGGAGAGATGGAACTAGACATGAAAGTCGTCGAGGTCAGCGTGAGGAAGGATCCCACATCAGAGCCAGTCACGATTGAGGCACTGGAGATAGAAGTTATATCCAGTGATGTGCTACCATCGCCACCATTGACAATACACGAAAGAGCAAGATCGATGGGAATTCGTTTGGCTGATGACAACCAGAAGAAGGACAAAGAAAGAAAAAATATGGAAACTTCTATATTAATTGGAGCAGATCATTACTGGACTGTCGTCACTGGTCGCATTTGCGAGATTCATCCAAAAGTAATGGCAATAGAAACAATAATGGGATGGACGGTCCAAGGTCCTGTAGGACTTCATTGTGTGCCGCTGAAATCATCGACGGTTATGGTACTCAAGGTCAGTGCCAAGTCGGACACGACTGCGGACCAACTGCAGAGATTCTGGGACTTGGAAAACATGGGCATCAAGGAGAACCCAGCAACAAAGATGAACGATGAACATGTGCTAGACTACGTCCGACAAACAATGGAGTTCAAGGCAGGAAGATACCAAGTGCGGCTACCATGGAAGGAAAACGTGACATTGGACGACAACACCACCATTGCAGAGAAGAGGCTTATCCAGGTGACCAAAAAATTATGCAAGGATAAAGATGAACTCCTAGCCTATGACAAAGCTATTCGAGAGTACTTTGAGCAAGAAATAGCAGAAAACGTCGAAGAAGATGCTGGATCCGATATACAGAACAAATTTGTATACTACATGCCGCATCAAGCAGTAATCAAGAAGGACCGAACAACGACAAAAATACGGATCGTCTTTGACGCATCGTCAAGCCAGAATCCAGGTGAATCCTTAAATGACAACTTGGAAAAGGGGCCAAACCTAAACCCCGACATCACAAGCTTGCTGATGAACTTTCGACATCACAAGATCGCTATGTCAGCCGACGTGGAAAAAGCATTCTTGCAGATCAAGATACATGAAAATGACCGAGACGCACTGCGATTCATATGGTGGGAAAGAATACCCAGCGAAGATATGCCAACCCTGAAGATAAAAACGTGGAGGATGACGAGGGTTACTTTCGGAACTACACCAAGTAGCTTCCTTCTAGCGGCCACGATTCATCGACATTTGGATAAATTCGAAGAAAAATATCCTGCAGTTGTGGCGCAACTCCGGAAAGGAATCTACGTCGATGACGTTTTACTAGGAGCCGACGAATACTCGACATCGACAAAGATATACAAAAAAGCACGAGATATTTTTCGCTATGCGGGAATGAATTTAAGAAAATGGATTTTAAATGACGCCGAGCTAAGAAAACACTTTGATGAAGAAGGAGAGGATCTGGATCGAGGGATAAGAAAAGAGGGACAAATCAAGATTTTGGGACTGAATTGGAATTTCGTAGACGACGTGTTGAGCTTTCCCGACACTACATGGCGAAATAACAAGGACACGAGACAACTCTCAAAAAGACAGGTTTTGCAGGACACGGCAAAACTATAAGACCCTTTAGGTTTTTTGACACCATTTTCAGTCAGAGCAAAAATATTGCTGCAAAAAATTTGGATGGATAAACTGAAATGGGATGACCCGTTACCAAGCCAGCATAGATCAACTTGGAAGGACTGGTCGGAGGAGCTTCAGCACTTAGATGACTTCACCGTTAACAGATGCTATGACAACAGACAAGCTGAAGTGAAAGCATCGACTCTGCACGTGTTCTCCGATGCGAGTCCAATGGCATATGGAGCAGTAGCATACATTGTAACAGAATACTCCGATGGAAGCAATGAAGCAAATTTAATCATTGCAAAGGGTAGAGTCGCTCCAATCAAAAAGATCACACTAGCAAGATTGGAGTTGTTGGCGGCCACAATATCAGTCAGATTGGCCAGTCATATAACCGAGAATTTCATCAGGAAACTGAGGAATGTAAAATTCTGGACTGACTCTCAAATTGTGTTATGCTGGATAAAGTCAAACAAGACGAAAGATCTGTTTGTTCGCAACCGCGCAGCAGAAATTAAGAGCAAGTCCAATGAGAGTCAATGGGGTTATGTTAAAAGTGATGAAAATCCTGCGGATTTTATGACAAGGGGGGTGAAGATGAAACGTTTGCTGGACAGTGAATTATGGTGGAAAGGCCCCACGTGGATCAAGAATGAAAAACAAAGCCCTGATTATGACATCACGCATGAATCGGACAGTGATGACAACAAAGACGAAGAAAAGACAGTGGCATGCTTAACTACCATTACGAGTGAAGAAAAGATAATTGATGTGAGCAGATTTGGATCATACAAGAAAGCGTTACGAGTTACCGCGTGGGTGATGCGTTATATAGGAAACCGACGAAAAGAAAGGAAAACAGGTTCGCTGACAGGAGAAGAATTGGACAAGGCAGAGTTTGTGCTGATAAAGCAGGAGCAGAAAACGCTACAAAATGCAGTGACACGAATATATGACAACATGAATCTGTACGGCACGAACATCTTCGAAGATGATCAAGGTGTCCTGAAAGTAAAAGGGAGGCTTCAGTGGAGTGATTTGAGCTTTGATGAGAAGCATCCTATTATTTTACCAAGAGAAAGTCACTTTTCAGAACTCCTAGTTCTAAACGCGCATCAAGTAACAATGCACGGTGGCGTTGCGGCAACATTGACACATCTAAGAACGAAGTTTTGGATTCTGCGTGCCCGACAGATGGTGAAATATGTGATAAAGAAATGCATCACATGTAGGAGATTCAATTCTAGACCAATGGCACAAGAAATTCCACCTCTACCAGCTGACAGGATTACACAGACGAGGCCATTCGAAACTGTTGGTATAGACTTTGCTGGACCGCTAAATGCTCGAGAGGAGAAAGGCGGAAAAGTTACAAAGTTTTACATTGTGATATTTACGTGTGCAGTAACAAGAGCCATACAACTGGAGTTGGTCAAGAGGATGTCATCAGAAGCGTTTATACAAGCATTCCGAAGATTCGTAGCTAGAAGAGGATTGTGTACAACTATTTACAGTGATAATGCAAGAGCATTCAAAAAATCTGAGAAAGAGATGAACAAGATATTAAAGATGGAAGATGAAAGGGTTCAACAGTATACCAGTAACCTGAAAATAAAATGGAAGTTTATTGTAGATTTAGCTCCATGGTGGGGAGGATTTTATGAAAGACTGATCAGAAGCTTTAAGACATCCATGGCAAAAACTATAGGTGCTCGACTTTTGGATGAAGAAGAACTACGGACTGTGATTGTTGAAGCAGAAGGAGTACTTAACAACCGGCCTCTCACTTATGTGTATGACGATCCTAACGAGCCACAACCCATCACACCGGCGGACGTTATAGGAGGCAGGCAAGCAATGAACAAGCAGGAAGAAAACAGACTCGGAGAATACAGTTTGCTGAATTACTGGAGTGCAAGAAAACAGGCTATGATAACATGGTGGACCAGATGGAAAAAGGGTACCTGAGGGAGCTTAAGTGTGCCAGCAGAAAAACAGAGCGTCACGCAAATGTACAAGAAGGAGATGTACTTCTGCTTGGAGAAGCGCGAAAAAGAACTCGGTGGAAACTCTGCAAGATCGAAAAGATTTTTCCAGGCAAGGATGGACTAGTGAGAACATGCTTGCTTCGTACACCTGAAGGAAAATTAGTCAATAGGCCGATTCAACTGTTGTATTCGCTCGAAGGTTGCTTCGGTTGAATCTGGCCGGCGGGAAGATGTAGAAAACAGATTGAAGATGGAGCTCGGAGGCGAGGAAGAAGAAGCAGCCAGGGTCACGCTCTGCACATTTTTTTTCTGTTCTGTCAACAATAAACCGAAGACGTATCGGTTATGCGGTCTCTCTGGTCCTTCTGAAACAAACGTTGTATGCTTCGAAGCTAATTAGTTGAACATACACTTGCGCACAGTGTTCACCAATGACCAAAATGGACATCTGGGCACGTTGGTATTCATGTATAAGAACGCAAAAGCGCACTGAAAAGTGAGGACACAAAGAAGGCACACACACAAACACACACACACACACACACACACACGCGCGCGCGCGCGCGCGCACACACACACACGCACACAGCGCTACATTCAACATTTTCTATTGCGATTGCAAGGCTACTTCTAGGGCCAAGAATAAGTATGCGCACGTTTGTAGAACAGTAAAACAAGTTCATTACTAGGCACCAAAACGGACGCCAAGAAAATTAATTTCGTGTTCTACTGAACAACAGATGCGCACATGATTATTGTTTCTTGGCCCTTTGTGTAGCCTTGAAATAGCAAAATAAAAATGTTGAAAGTAGCGCTATGTGTAAGCGTGCGTGCGTGTGTGTGTGTGTGTGTGTGTGTGTGTGTGTGTGTGTGTGTGTGTGTGTGTCTTCTTCGTGTCCTCCTTTTCCGTGTGATTTTACCGTTAACAAGCTTGCGTATAGTACAGCTGCGGACACATATTTTCTTCATTGGATGTAAAAATATACTGCCATAATTTACTGAAAAAGTTTCCTGATGAATGTAAATAGATATTCCCCTAAATTTGTATCAGCTTATTTTAGGGGCAAAGCTCCTTGGAGTGTTGGTCTGTCTTTCCTCCGTTTGTGTATGTAGCCACCTTGCAAACATCCTCACTACACCTCATCACTGATCCGCCACCTCAGTGACCATAAAGCCAATACTGTTGAAAAGTAATTAAAATAAAACGCGTAAAGTCGTGTACTTGTATCCATGTGCGCGTCAAATAGTCATACATTATCCGCCTGTGTCCATCCTTTGTTTCTACGCGACTGCCTATAGTTTCACCTTTGCAAACTGCCACTACTTCGTCTTCGCAAACATTCCGATACGCTGCATCTTCGATCCCTCATTTCACCAACCATATAGCGGTTTTAAGGTAGGGGGAATGGAAGCGACGTATACCTACCACTTACCAATAATAAAATTTCTTGTATAATTATATACAGTGTCTATCACGTCTTTGAGGATGTAGTGAGTAATATTCGCGGATGGTTGACAGTTTACTGATGAAACCATTCAGCGTTTTGCCCATTCATCATCATTCACTCCGTGGGTATGCTGTGATTTTTTTGCTCAGAGTGTAAGTAACGATTGTTGGTCGGTTGTTCAATCGACCGATGCGCAGGCGTCAGCTGCATGGTGAGCCAAGCTTGACGGATATTGCTAATAGGTTCGTGACCCTGATCTTACGGCTCTGCATTGTCATCTTCAACAAGCTGGTTCCTCGGCTTGTTAATGGAAGGGCAACATTATTTTTTGCATTTCTTAATATTTCTTTCAAAGATGTTCGACCGCATCACCGTGTTGTTCTGTCTTCGTTTTCAATCTGTCTATCGGTTTCACCCAATTTCAATCTGTCCATCGGTTCCACCCAATTTATTCATTCTTTCTCATATCATAGTTTCATGTTTTGTTAGTTTTGCCTGGAAAGTGTTCAGCATGTCGATCATTTCGTTTGCTTGCATGTTAACGCCTGAGCAACTTTCACAACAGGGCCCACGATGTGCCTCATTATCACTAGAAAGCAAGAATAATAGATTCAAGTACGCTACCTAATTAGTAAACAAACAGATTTCAATGGCGAGCGCATTCTTCCAATTGTTTGCTACAACGACAGGTTCAACATGACGGCATTAGAGGAACCAGCACGGCACAAAGCAATCTACGTGCATGAAAAAAAAATAAAGGCAGCTTCGACTAGGGGCACTAATTCTGGAGGAAGTGTGCACCGAGCATTGTTTGTTTCTCTTCGGTTTTCTTTTCTATTCCTCCTGTCTTTCCCTATTTTCTATATGACATTGCTCTCTTCATTCTATTTTATTTTCTCGTCTAATGTTTTTTCTTTCTTGATAGTCCTATTTTTGTTTGTAATATTTTCCTTTCGCTCTCGCTCTTTTCCACGCTTCTCTTTTTGAAATCCTTATGCCATGTTTGGTGTGCGTTGAGCCAAGCACAAGAGTTGCTTTTTGTTTGCCTATATTGGTAAGTTATCACCACAAATGCACTCCAAAAACACCACAAAGAAGACCTCACCATGAAGTGGTGTGCCCCACATGAAATTCTGCTCCAAGCGGTGACGAGAGCGCGGCCTCTAAAGTGCTTCACACTTACAAAAGCACTGCTCACTGTATCAACAGCCTCATGTTGGCCAGCGGCCCAGCTCAAAATGCGCACGAATGACAATATTGCAACGCGTGGTGTCCATTTCAGTTATGCTGTATTCAGTTTTTGCCTGCAAGGACTGAAAGAAATGCAAAGCGTGAGCTACGCCTGCATTGTTCCAGAAGCTTCAAGACTTTTGTATGGCGTTTCACGTCCTAGAACCTCGATATGATTAAGAGGAACGCTGTAGTAAAGGCCTCCAAAAATTTCAACAATGCGGTGTTCTTTAATGAGAACACATCACGGGTCTGTACCCTTTTCTCTCCATCGAAACGCGACTGTCACGGCTGGGATTCAACCTACGACCTTCGGTTCAGCAGCCGAGCACAGTAACCGCTACACCAGCACGGTGAAAAATTTGGTTTTCAGAAAAATACAATTGCTCGCGCCGGTTTACGAATTTTGTTGACGCTTCTTTCCTTATGATCGAGCCTCCTCCATTGGCGTTGTGCGCAACAGCCACCGCTCACGATCACGTTGATGACGACAATGAACAAGAACGTTCCAGACGACAAGTTCAGTTTCTGCCTTCACGGAGCAGCACATGCAATGTACCCCACTATACGTCATGGCGATGACGCTATTGATGATGAAGAACAAGGGGGTTCTAGACCACACATTCTCTTTCTGCCATCATGACCCACCACACGCAAGGTACCCACTATATGCCACGACAATTATGATGACGCTAAGGACGATACAGATGATGACGAATATGTTCATGAACAGCGACTGGCTTGCGCAACATAGAACGTTTAATATCCTTCACTATGCATTTCCCGTAACTTGAAACAACCAGCGGCCACCAGGGTAACGTTCACAGACCTCGCCTTTGTCAACTGCAGGCTAGATCTGATACGACGAGGCAGTAATATTGAAGGCTAAATCTAATTCACAGATCAGCGCAACATACCAGTTATGACCAATAAACAGTTTATATAACAGCACACCGCTTGGCACTCGTTTACACGCGTGAGAATCAATGCCATGGGTGATTTACGGTAACACCGAATGATCGCACTGCTTTGCCCCCGCACCGGGCAAAATATTTTACATGAGACGAAATCATGGTTCTTTCAATATTTATGGAACGTGTTCTAACTTTCAAAATACTAAATGCTTCCTCACCTTACCATTAGTCACTTAAATAATTTTTTCAGTCTGTACGCCTGATGAGCAGCTCACAAAAGGGCATGTGGTAGAAAGCTTGGGTAAAGATCCCGAAACTAGTGTACACTTGTATGGTCATTGTATATGCCATTTTTATTGACGTTCAGCGAGCGAGATTTTTCATTCTTATAAGCAAAATCTACCAACTCACCAAGCAATGTGATGTTGACGCTGTTGAGTCCTATGTGAACGCCTACCCGGGCGGAAATGCGGTCAGCGGAGAATGCACGGTAGGGACTAGACACCACGGCGCTGGCCACATGCCAATCGCTGCCATAGATGCAGGCTGTAAGAAAGAAAAGTACAGCTCGATTTCTTCACATTATAGAGTAAATACAACAGAGTTTGAGACAAAGTCAAAGACCGTTACCGAGGATTGCCATACTGCAGACGCAAGTTCGAAAGCTAAAGTTAGAGCATGGTTTGACGCTTTAGGACGCATCTTATCAACAGCTGATTATTCATATATTTGCAGCACGTAAGCCTTTTCAACAACCCCCATTTCTGTGACAGCTGTGCCAGATGCTTCAAATTCATCGCTGCGAACTTTATTTAGCCACTCAAAGAGATCAGCCATATACACTGCCTTGGGTCGTCTTGATAACTATGCTGCTGCAATGGCTTACCATTGCTTATTTTTCATCCACGTAGCATATCCTGCCCAGATTAATTTCATCAGTTCTCCATGAATGAACTAGAACACATGCAACCCCTGTTTGCTCCCTATATAATTTTGATGGCTTCACATTTTCTAATGTTAAGAATATAGTTTTAAAATCTAGTATCATGTAACTTCGTCGGCGAACTACAGTACAAATATATGAGTACAAATAAAATAAACTGTCCAGCTGATTTAGTTCAAAGATTCCGATGTCAAAATCAAAAACTAAAACTGACCCAACGTTGCCGGACATTTTCCTTTCTTTTGGGGTGACTGTCCGGCTGGCTCCGAAGCTAGCGATTTTTCTTAGTGCAGTCATCGATAATAAAGACAGCCACACAAAAAAGCAGTCCTTAATGCCCTTCAATATCAAAACCACTTCTGTAAACGTAAACCGCTCAACTGGGACTTTGCCAAGTGCACGGTCTGCGGAACTAGCGAAGAAAGCACTACAGGAGCAAGAACGGTGTGAAAACGACTGGCAGAGAGGAGAACATCACTGCGAAATGTCCCTAGCTTAAGAGCCGGCTGGACAGTCACTCCATACACCGTATCGGTCACGAAACTTCATATCAGCATCGTGTTTTTATTAGAAACATTGAACTAATACTGGTTGGAGAGGTTATTTTATTCGCATCAACTTTTACCAAGGCAGATTTATTACTGTCTATGACATTTATTTGGTATCTTTAATATAGTGACCAATAATTAATTTAGTGGCAGAAGACATAAAGGATGCCAGCTGGCATACGTCACCTGAAGGTAATAATGTTGTGGCATTCATGCCATTTATTCGTAAACATTACTATTATTACATACTGGTCATGAATGGCACGATTTAGTGTTATGGTCTTGAGGCGTTCGCCGATGTTTACTTCAATATAAAAATATTATATGATCAGATATTTATGTGTGCATAACATAACTGCCAATGGCTACATGGAAAACGTAAAGTATTGCCTCCGAGATATCTCGTATTCACAAAGATCTCGGAGCCCTACTTACCGTATTTGTTAAAGGAAGTGTGTTAGCCCATGTACAGTGCACGTATCTTACAGGAGTACGGTCACAAACGGGGGTTGAGACTTAGGAAGCGTCAGGACTGCGTTTGCCGTCACCTCGCATGCCACTCCACAGGCTGTTCGGGCACCGAAGACGGTGAGCGCAGCGTAGCATGTACACAGTACTCCTCTCAGAATTTCGAAGCAATTTATTACCTGTAGCAAGCCCACAAAACGCATTATTCTCCCACCCAAACGCGGCGAAATACACAACGAATGGCGCCGCTAGCACGTCTTCATGGCAAAAAGGCTCACTGAGATGAGAGAAACGGTCCGTGGCGACCATACTGTGTACTCTCACGATGTCACACCTGTCCCGTTTATTAGGGAGGCAATCGCCGGGCTAATTCCAAGAGCCGAAGTATCGGCCCCCCGAACCGCACCACGAAAGCGTGGACAATTTTGAAGTGGTCCTTTTTGGTGCGCCAGCAGACGCCGGTCGTGGCCCAAAGAACAAGTCAGAGCCGAGAGTTGATAAACAAACAATTATATTCTCAATAATGGCAGATCGAAAACAATACATAAGAATGCACACTCCACAATATTTGCATACAATATGACACCAATCAAACCAATCAATCAACGTACTACACAACACAATCAGCCACACTTAATACAACGGACACGGACAACAACACGCACTACAATGCAGTCGCATGCATTGAACAACCAAGACACTTAAAGACTAAAGAGATAGAAAACCTATTCAGTCCAAAGTTCTTGGAACCCGAGTCTAGATGATACTCTTCCGAGAATCACTCACTCAAAGTCCAGCGTTGTTGTCGTTCCGCAGCCCTCTGAAGTTTCTCTTCCAGGAAACCTCGCCGGAGTTTCTCTTCCAGGAAAACTCCCGTCTTCAATAGGCCACTCTCCAAGCTTCAAACTTCTTCGCCGGAAATCCGTCGGCTTCACACACGCAGCTGTTGCCCGCGTCTTCGCTCGATAGCGGTAAACCCACGCTCTTGCCTGTAGCTCGAGCCGTCCTACGGAGCAAAAACTTCGCCGACTACACGGCGGAATTCCTACGCGCTCTGGCGCTCACTTCCGTCTCCTCCTGTTCTGTCACTATGGGCAGAACCTTCGCCGACTCCACGGCGGAATTCCTACGCGCTCTGGCGTTAACTTCCGTCACCTCCTATTCTGTCACTACGGGCAGAACCTTCGCCGACTCCACGGCGGAATTCCTACGCGCTCTGGCGTTAACTTCCGTCACCTCCTGCTTTCTAGTCTCGGCCGCTCGATTAAATACCTTCCGCGCCACCTTCCAGAAATTTCTCGTCCTTTCGTCGGCGCGATACGCAGCGAAGGCTGGAGAGGGGCGAGACGGTTTGTCAGCCCTCCGCGCCGGGTGACTCAGCTCGGCGTAGCCACGCCTCCTTCGTTCTGGAAATTTCTAGCGCTTGCCCGGCCGCCGCTGTGGGGTGAGGAGGTTCGTCTGCGAAGCCGTGCTTCTGCGGGGAGAGCACGCGCCCGGGAGCCTTGGATGTTTGCATTCTTTTTTTTTTACCTCGCGGCGTTTCTACCGCCCGTTGTCGCAAGGGTTTGGCGGCGCGCTCTTTTTTTAGCGCTCGTTCTGTGACACTGCCCCCCACTTTAAGAATATTATCTCATAATATTCAAAACCACACAAACGAGCGCGAAAAGTCACCACACACTCTCACAGACTGTAACACCATCAGTCGCTCATAACACTTCACATTCACAATAGATCACGCAATACAATCTTACATTGTAGTTCAATTCCACAACACATGAAATATAGCCACAGGTACATGCCTACAACACTTCATCACACATTCCAAACAATACAAACGTACAAAGTTCTGTCGATACAACAATTATACAACACTTTACATCACATCATCGCACAGAACACTGACTCGCTCGACATCCACTTGAGACACAGGATAACAAGAACATTAACGCAACATATGTCACTCAGCACTGCCCAACACATTCTGATTCGACCTCAGCACTTATCCTGAGTACTTCGAACAGCGCTTGCGCCCCTTTTTGCGGTGCTCGCTCGATCTCTTCTTGTGTTTCCACGTTCTTTTTCGGCTAGCCCTTTCCAACGACGGTATCTGAGGCGGCGTCTCAGCCATCGTTGTCACTTCCGACACCGTTAACGCGTCATTACATCCGACGGGTCCTGTCTGTTGATTTACCCGCTTGATCATGCCTCTACATTTTGCCCGGCTGGCCAACTCCGTCTCCTTTACACTGTCGCTCGGTTGAGGTCGTGCCGACGTAAGTCCGGTTGCTCGGCCCGTGAACTTATTCGACACGATCGTCTTCTCCTTCGCTGTCTCTTGCGCCGCAGCTTCACGTTGGGCTCTAGTGAGATCCGTCACGGGATGCTCCTCCTCTGTATCTCGCGGTCGCTGGGTTGGCGAGGGCTCTATCTTCGTGTCTTCTCCCAAACATTCCGGATTATTCGGTCCTCGCGCCCCGTCGATGTTTCCGATGACAAGGTCGTAAAGGGGGTTCGTCATACATAGAGCGGCAACTTTCCCGCTGAAGTACGGGGTTTCCACCTCAATCTCTGCTTCGGGAAGCATCCGAACTGTAAGGTCAATTAGGCAAACCGGTTTCGTTTTGCCGGTTAACTCACCTTCCCGTACCAAATTTCTCCGCACGATAACAGTGGAACTGCCGGTATCTCTTAACACTGTAATCTTTTTGCCCGCAACTTTTCCAGGCAGCGTTGGCATTCCTTTCGTACCACCGGTTGGCTGTTTTGACATTACAGCACCAACAATAGGAATTTTCTCCCCATTTTTCAATTCTACGAATCCATCAGTGACGGCATTATTATCAGATTTCGGTGCCGCTTGAACACAGGATACCTGGTGAGTTTGACTCACTCCGTTCCGACATGCATCTGCTTTGTGCCCAGTCTGACCACACTTGAAACATTTTACTACCGTAGGGTTCGTAAAGATCGTTCGACAGTTTTTCGCGCGATGACCCACTCGGTTGCACAGAAAACATCGCGGAATGCTCTCTGGTGCACGCTTCTTTTCTTCGGGAGCCAATTTCTTCGAATCATCGGGACACTCTTTCTTGACCTTGGCCAAATTAGTTCCACCTTGTGCTTCCAAGAATTGATCAGCCAATTCAAGCATTCCTTCAAATGACTCAGCTTTCCTCTCTTTCAAATACAGTGACAGACTTGGGTGGCAACTAGTAAGAAATTGTTCTCTAATTAGCAGCTCTCTAAGCTCATCGTACTCCCGCGCTGTCCCTGAAAGTTCAATCCACCTGTCGAAATAATGGCTAAGTCGGGCGGCATACTGCGTAGCCGTCTCCCCATCAGCTGGCTTTCCTGTCCTAAATCTGTCCCGGAATCCTTCCACGGTAAATCTAAATCGCTTCAGCAAAGCAGCTTTCACCTTTGCGTAGTTGGCTGCATCGGTCGGCGTCAGCCTACCGTACACACTGAGAGCTTCACCACTCAAGCAAGTACTCAAAGCAGTTGCCCATTGATGTTCCGGCCAATTCTGGCTCTTCGCAATCGTCTCAAATCGGTGAAGGTACGCGTCAAGGTCGTCCTTCCTTTCATCAAACGCTACGAGCAGCTTGCTTGGGTTCAAGCGGAAGCCGTGATCTTCCCGTTCGCTGCTTTCAACTCTAGCTTGGACGGGAGTTTCGCTTCGCTGTTGCAAACGGAGCCGCTCGAGTTCCATCTCGTGCTGACGCTGCCGTTCCCTTTCAGCCATCTCCGCTTCTCTTTCTTCTTTCGCCCTTTCAGCTGCCAGCTTTTCTCTCTCCAACTCCAACTTCAATTGTTGCTCTCTTTCTTCCTTCGCTCTCTCAGCTGCCAACCTCTCTCTCTCCAGCTCCAACTTCAATTGTTGCTCTCTTTCTTCCTTCGCTCTCTCAGCTGCCAACCTCTCTCGTTCCAACTCAGCTGCTTTTTCTTCCTTGGCCCTCTCAGCTGCCAACCTCTCTCTCTCCACCTCAGCTTCTTTTTCCGCTTTGGCTTTTTCGACCGCCAACCTCTCTTTTTCCAGCTCGGCTGCTTTTTCTTCTTTTTCCCTCTGGGTGACCCACTTCCGTAGTTCGGCGCCAGAAAGACCCATCTTCTCACCCAGAGCAACTAACTTCTCGAGATCCATGGTGTCTCGCAACTCTCAAATAAAACCTTGCCGAGTGCAAAAAGTATCTGCCTAAATCAGTCTATCGGAACACTCCCCTGCACTCGTTAACGAGAACACTGAACAACACACAAAATCGTTCCGATAGCACTATCAACAACTCGAGGCTCTTTCTCACTACTTTGGACACACTGTGCACCAAAAGGTCCTGTCGCGGACGCCAGATCACACCTGTCCCGTTTATTAGGAAGGCAATCGCCGGGCTAATTCCAAGAGCCGAAGTATCGGCCCCCCGAACCGCACCACGAAAGCGTGGACAATTTTGAAGTGGTCCTTTTTGGTGCGCCAGCAGACGCCGGTCGTGGCCCAAAGAACAAGTCAGAGCCGAGAGTTGATAAACAAACAATTATATTCTCAATAATGGCAGATCGAAAACAATACATAAGAATGCACACTCCACAATAGTTGCATACAATATGACACCAATCAAACCAATCAATCAACATACTACACAACACAATCAGCCACACTTAATACAACGGACACGGACAACAACACGCACTACAATGCAGTCGCATGCATTGAACAACCAAGACACTTAAAGACTAAAGAGATAGAAAACCTATTCAGTCCAAAGTTCTTGGAACCCGAGTCTAGATGATACTCTTCCGAGAATCACTCACTCAAAGTCCAGCGTTGTTGTCGTTCCGCAGCCCTCTGAAGTTTCTCTTCCAGGAAACCTCGCCGGAGTTTCTCTTCCAGGAAAACTCCCGTCTTCAATAGGCCACTCTCCAAGCTTCAAACTTCTTCGCCGGAAATCCGTCGGCTTCACACACGCAGCTGTTGCCCGCGTCTTCGCTCGATAGTGGTAAACCCACGCTCTTGCCTGTAGCTCGAGCCGTCCTACGGACCAAAAACTTCGCCGACTACACGGCGGAATTCCTACGCGCTCTGGCGCTCACTTCCGTCTCCTCCTGTTCTGTCACTACGGGCAGAACCTTCGCCGACTCCACGGCGGAATTCCTACGCGCTCTGGCGTTAACTTCCGTCACCTCCTGTTCTGTCACTACGGGCAGAACCTTCGCCGACTCCACGGCGGAATTCCTACGCGCTCTGGCGTTAACTTCCGTCACCTCCTGCTTTCTCGTCTCGGCCGCTCGATTAAATACCTTCCGCGCCACCTTCCAGAAATTTCTCGTCCTTTCGTCGGCGCGATACGCAGCGAAGGCTGGAGAGGGGCGAGACGGTTTGTCAGCCCTCCGCGCCGGGTGACTCAGCTCGGCGTAGCCACGCCTCCTTCGTTCTGGAAATTTCTAGCGCTTGCCCGGCCGCCGCTGTGGGGTGAGGAGGTTCGTCTGCGAAGCCGTGCTTCTGCGGGGAGAGCGCGCGCCCGGGAGCCTTGGATGTTTGCATTCTTTTTTTTTTACCTCGCGGCGTTTCTACCGCCCGTTGTCGCAAGGGTTTGGCGGCGCGCTCTTTTTTTAGCGCTCGTTCTGTGACACACGACCAGTTACCACATGGCAGGGCTAACTCCATACGCTCCCGCTTTCAATAAGTTCTGCTCAGCGTAGTTTGACCACGCGCGAAGCCACTCCACCGGTCTTCGGTAAACTGTTTGGAAGGGGCAACGAAAGGTAAGCACTCGCCGAGCGACCCCAAAACAAAGGAAGTGACGGACAAGAGCGATAATTAGGGGACCCTCAAGATTCGCCTTTACGAGTTGAGCACATTAACGCTATCCTGTTCCTAGTGCCTACTTCACACAGTTGGTAAATTAAACCTTTTCGAACTTGATAATGTGAGGGGCTCTGACGTGGACAAAAAGGACAGACTGCAAGTCGAACATGAAACTTCATTGGGGACGAACTTGTGACCACGCAAAAGAAAAGACAGATTCCAGCAAAAGACTAACACTGATAGCGGCGAACAGAGCGTTGGCTGTCGATCTACTAACAAGCGGTGAAGCACGGTGGCAATTATGCAAGCTGCGTCCAATATTCCAGTCCTGTCTTTGGTCTTTAATAGAGAGTTATAGTATACCGGGCTTACCGGGATAACGGGTGTACCGTTATACCGAATAGAAGTGCGCATGCGCAGATACGTACGTCACCCGTACCGCTTCCCGTACTTGTGGTATTTTTCTGATTTTACGTTACCGTGGTAGTGTAGGTGTACGTATTGTACGTAAGCATGGCGGCAGTTTCGGACGCACGCTTCGAAATGATTTTGGCGTAGTTGTTGAAAGATTCACCTTGTCCGCCGCGAACTACTGTTCAAAGGAGCTTCGCTTGCCTTCAGTCAGCTTCTATGACCGAGTATTACGGATAATTTGGCGTAGTTTTTGAGATAGCTTCCCATTTTGAATGCGCCTAGGCGTAATCACAAGATCGATGTAAAGAAATCGGCAACGTAAATGTTTTCGCGTTTGGTGCGTGGTTCATGTTTGTTTACATTTATTATCACTAAAATAAACTTCTAAAAATGCTTCGCGTGGTTGCATAGGCAAACATTCTCGTTTTCTTTTCATTTTCACTGTTTAACTTATTACCCAGTTAATAGTTGGCGCCACCATCCCAGCTGGGGTACGTAAACCACGTAAATGCCATCCCGCTAAACTATGAGAAGCTGCCCGCAACGAACGTTTGCTACACGGTAACGCCATTCCCTTAACCTACGCTATCACGCTGACGCTAAACTATAACTGTCTAATCTTGAGCGTTCGCAATCTTGCAAGTAGTCTTGACAGAACGATTATATAGTATACTGGGCTTACCGGGTTGCGCGTTTGACAACCGTATGCCAGAGAACGCGCGAGAGAGAAGGGTGACGCCCATGTCGTCTGCTACGGCGCTCACTGGGAGCGGCTACCACGAACGTTATTCCCGCGTTCATTTAGAATTTTCGCTGTTTTTTTTTTTCGGCGGCCGCGCCAGCAGCCAAGGCTGCTGCGGACTCGCCGGTAGCGCCGGTACTGAGGGCAGCTGTGTGTGTGGTGTGCTTTGTGAATCGGATTGCTTTCGGGTTGTTTCCAAACTACTGATATCATAAGTAAACAGTCTTTGGCAATATGCGTAGACGGGCTGCACATAAGACGTGTTTGTTTGCCGCAGCGACGCTAGAAACAGGGCCCACTTTTTCCCGCAGATCCCGCAGCATGTTCGTCACGGCTCTTAACCGCATGTCAAACTTTAATCCGTTCGGTTTACTGCGCTGTTGCAGTACGGCCGTACGTCACCGTTCATGTTTTGAGCTAGTTCGAGGCTACCGACAGTCTTGCCTACACGATCGACGCATATCGTTAGTAATTGCGAGTCTAAACTATCAAGTGTTCATAATACGCCCCAGTCGTTTTTTTTTTTACGTGCAGCGAGAGCAGCGCAAAAACGTGAAACAGTTGTTCAATCACCGAGTATGTTCTGTTTCAAAATAAACTGCCTATTTACTTCACATTGCAGTGTCAGTTCGTGGTGCCTGCCGCAGTTTTGCGGACCTTGTGCAGCAGTCATTCTCTAAAATACTGCAAGTGTCTAACTTGCAGGTGACCATGGGTATTATTTGAAGCAAGATCCGGGAGATGCAGCCGTAGTTGCAGAGCAAAACAAAAACCAGATTTGACAACATGTGCGTGGCTCTCAACTGTATCACTGTGATGGTACTGAGCAGCTCACTACAATGACGAATAGAAAAAAAGGTAGATCACAGGCAGATGGTGCAAAAGAAAACTGAATGACGGTTAAGGGTGGCTTTAGTTTTCAATAAATTTCTGCAAGAGTATGTTTGCTTATGTCAGATCATTTTTTTTATTATATTAACTCCAAGGCCCGAGGGCACCGCAGGAGGGAGTAGAAAATTCAATACACACAAATAAGTAAGCATTAGTAATTTCTAACTTTACAGTGTTAACTATATGGTTGCGTGCTTCAGAAAGGATCACGTGTTTTATTATAAGTAAGCAAGTACTAATGAACAGAGAAAGTGAAAATCCTGTTAATAATGCCATCGGGTTCCACCTGTTTCAGCAAAAGTTTGTTTTTATTTTTTGTAGTCACCGACTCACTTCATTATTTCTACGCTTCCACATTAAGCCTTCGCTGTAAGTCACTCTTGCTGTCTTCATGTGGATGGCTTCAGACAGGCAACATGCATATTCGCAATAGGCTCCCAGCAGTTTTTCTGAACTATTGGGCCTGCTAATGTGATATTTCTTTTTTGCAATATAGCTCTTCCATAACTGTTTTAATTAACTTGACATATATTGACTTGAGCACGCTGCGCTCAACTGTAAACAGTGTTTTCAGAAACAGAATGAAGAAAGTTCACTTGCATTAGCGAACTGAACTGGGCCGGTAGGTATGTACATTACAAAATGTTGATTTGAACAAGTCGTACCAATCTGTTTAAGACTCACAAGTACAAACAAACACTAGAAACTGCTCAAAACATGAACGGCAGCGTACGGCCGTTAGATGCGGTCATTAGAATGTAGATTAAAACTACAACTATAGGGGGTTAAAACTTAGGCATGAGCTTAACACGCGTGGCGAAAAACGAGCTCCCAACGCGATGAAACCCCGCAGCCACGGCCGTACGTCTCGCTCCAACGCGTAAATATTGTGCTTCTACTACTCGTCATAATGCCACGAGTGTGCAGAGGCCGCCTGTCCGCGCAGTCAGCCCTGACACTGTTTACTTACGGCTTCAGTAGTTTGGAAACAACTCCAAAGCAGTCGGATCACTGGCATATTGACACAACGCAGCACCGCAATCACCCGCCCCTCACCACGCGAGCGGAGCGACGACGGCGAGGACAGAGGAGGGCGTCAGGCATTCCGAGGAAATGACGTTTGCAGCGTTGGTAGCCTATGAGTGCCGTAGCAGACGACGTGGGCGTCTCCCCCCTCTCTAGTGTGTTCTTCAGCATACGGTTGTCAAACACGCTACCGGGTTACCGAATGTACCGTGATACCGGAATCGAAGTGCGCATGCGCAGATACGTACGTCACCCGTACCACTTCCCGTATGCGCCGTATTTTTCGAATTTCACGTTACCCTCGTAGCTAGGTGTTCATAGTGTACGTAAACATGACGGCGCTCTCGGACGTCCACTTCGAAGTGATTTTGCCGTAGTTGTTGAAGGATTCACCTTGCTCGCAGCAAACGACTGTTTAAAATGGCTTCGCTTGCTTTCAGTTAGCTTCGATGGCCGAGTATTACCAATAAGTTGGCGTAGTTTTTGAGATAGCTTCCCATTTCGAACGCATCTAGGCCTAACTACAAGATCGATGTAAACAAATCGGCAACATCAATGTTTTCACGTTTGGCGCGTGCTTCATATTTACTTTTATTATTACTAAAATAAACTTCTAGCAATGCTTCGCGCAACTGTATAGGCAAATATTTTCGTTTTATTTTCCCTTTCACTGTTTTTTACCTTATTAACCATCCAATAGGTGGCGCCACTACCCCAGCTGTGGCACGTAAACAATGTATATGTTATCTCGCTGAACTATAGGACGCTGTCCACAACGATCACTTGCTGCACGGTAAAGCCATTCCTTTCACCTCCGCCATCACGCTAACGGTAAACTGAAACTGTCTAATAACAACAATAAAGGAAGGACGTGCAATAATAAATAAGTACAAGCAATCAAGCACAATAACACAGAAACAACAATTATAATGCTTGGTTCTCGCGCATGTAATGCCTTGAGGCTCACGACATGAAAGGCATTAGGTCATGGACTGCCTTGTTGCGAGTTCGTGATGTCCTCGCAGACAACCTCGTAGTCAAGTAGGCCGACACGGTCAACTACCCTGTATGATCCGAAGTACCATCGCTAAAGTTTGTCCCTAAGTCCACGTCGGCTTAATGGCGTTCGCTCACAAACATGGTCACCTGGTTGGTATGCCGATAAGTATCGTCGGATATTGAAACGGTGGCTGTCGATCACCTATTGGTTCTTGATGCGGAGGTGGGCAAGTTGTGCTTCTTCGGCGTACTGAAGGTAGAAAGTCGCATGGAGGATTTCTTCGTTCGTGACGTTGGGCAGCATGGCATAGAGATTCGTGGACGGGTTCCTTTCGTAGACCGACCTGTACGGCAACATCGGCGTCTTCTCTTGCACCGCCGTGTTTTAGTTTCAGCATAGGATGCGTAGGTCACGTATGAAAGGATGGCACCCCACGTCTTTTGTTCGAAGTGGACGTACATGTCCAGCATGTTGGTGATTGTCTTGTTTAGCGACTCTGTGAGGCCGTTGGTCTGTGGGTGGTACGCTACCGTTCAGCGGCGGTTTTGTCTGGCTGTGAGCCAAAATCCCCAGAGTTCGCTCTGCAGTGAAGACCTACCCTGTCGGTAAGGAAAACTTCTGGGGCACCATGACGCAGGACAATGTTTTCGACAAAGGACTTTGGTAGTTCGGCGGCACAGCCTTTGGGCAGCGTGTTTTTCTTGGTGCAGCGGTTAAAGTATTCAATAGCTACGACGATTCATTTGTTCTCGGTATTCGACATCGGAAATGGTCCCGGTAAGTCCATGCCGATTTGCTGAAACGGCCGGCGATTGCAAAAGTCCAGTTTGCCTAGTTGGCTTTGACTTTCGTTGTTCACAGTCTCGGACGGTTTTTGCGCAGTGGGTGACGTCGGCAGGGAGGCGAAGCCAGTAGCATTTTTCCTGTATCCCCCCTAGTAGGCAGAATAAAGAAAGGTGCCCAGAAGTCGGGTTACATCCAGAACTTTTAGATGTCACGCCTAACACACTATGATGAGGTAGATCACCTGATGTAGCGAGTTTTGATCAATTATTTATTTATTTATTTTGCTAGTACGTCTTGAGCATTGAGTCCGTGATGCGCCTTATAAAGAGCGAACACAGGTCAAGGGATCAGCGATCCGAATCGGAGCAATCACGAGCAGCAAGAATGGTCCTCTTCCTCGCATTTTGCTAACACTTTCATTTGCACCCTATCCTTTGTACAAATTACTCACCCGCGAAAACGAAGCCATCCTGGTGACGTAAAGCCCAGGTACGACTCGGTGGATAGTGCCGCTGAGTAGGCAACGAGAAGCCACACCAATGTTCCAGGCTAATATGACTGAGGATACAGGTTGAAATCTTGGTGGTCTTTTTGTTGGGCTTGGTCTTTTTTGGTTAACGAACGTGCTACCTGCCTGCATTTTTTTGCATAGATGGCGACTTCAGAGAGAGTTTCAGACTCTTAAGTATGGGTTCGCCGCCGTATAGAAGAAAGAAGGAAGAAAATCCTGTCGTAGACTGAGCGGCGCTTTGTAAGCATACGTCACAAACGTTAGTATGCACTGCCAGTTTTTATGGTCAAGAGATACATACATGGACAGTATGTCGCCTCATTTGCGAATAAAGCGTTCAGTCATGCCATCATGCCATTGGTTTGCGGATGGTACGCAGTGGTCGTTCGATGAACAATGTGGCAATCATGTAGGAGGGCTTCTGAGACGAATGTGCATGCGCGGTTGCTGAGTAGCTCGCGAGGCCCGCCGTGGTGAAAAACATGTTTGTGAAGTATAAATAAGCCGACTTCACGTGATGTGGCCTCTGGCAGCATGGTAGTCTCAGAATATTGTGTCAAATGATCAATAGCGACAACCACCCAGCGATTCCCGTCAGATGTCTATGGGAGGGGGACGTACAAGTCAATTCCGATGCGATCGAATGGTCCTTAATGGACAGGGTAACGGCTGGAGTGGTCCAGTGACTGCATGCGGTGAACTCTTCCAGCATTGACATTTTGAGCATGAACGCACGTATTGGAGACCAAATCCGTACATTCCACGCCAGTAGTACTGCAGCCGTAGGCGTGCATACGTCTTTATTATACTAGCCTGGCCACACTGGGGGTTTGCATGCAATGAGGCGCAATATTCAGCACGTAAATGGCCAGGAATCACCAAGAACCACTTGCGACCGTCAGTGAAGTAGTTGCGGTGGTAAAGTAGTCTATCGCGCATGGTGAAATGGCGAGCTGTGAGCCACAGCGAGCGATTGGTGGTACTCGATGATGGCTTCAATAGGGACTCTATTATAGTCACTATCCAAGGGTCTTGACGCTGCTCAGATGGCATTCCAGCTTATTCGAGGGGATCATAGTTGTAGACTGAAACAGGCGCATTTGCACAGTCACGGGGAAGCGGAGATCAAGAGAGAGAGAGCGTCTGCGTCTCAATGTCTGCGCCCTGACCTGTAGACGATGCGGATGTAGCAGTCTTGGAGACGTATTGCCAAATGGACTAGACGATTGAATGGGTCTTTTAGAGACGACAGCCAGCAGAGGGCGTTGTGATAAGTCACGACATTAAATGTGCGCCGATATACGTAAGGTCTCAATTCAGCAATTGCCCAAACGATGGCAAGACATTCTTCCACCGTGAACGAAAATTCTCTTCAACTCTGGTCAGAGCGCGACTCGCGTAAGAAACTACGTACTCGTCGAATCCAGGCTTTCGCTGAGCAAGGATAGCGAAAAGGCCGAATGCACTAGCGTTCATGTGGGTTTTGGTAGGGGTGTCTGGATCGAAGTGACAGCGCCGCCGAAGAATTTTCGACAGCGGCGCAGTTCTTGCCTCGTGAACTGCGATGGTCAGTTTTCCGTTTGGACGGGCGAGGGACGCCGATGCACTGGCGATAGCGAGCGCTGGCGCGGAGAGGCTGATCGAGACGAGTTGGAGGTTCAGCGGTTCAATGATTAGGTGTTTGAAGGAGCCTGGAAGGGCATTGGCTGTTGCGGCTCTGTTTGATCGAAGCTGTAAGTGGCATAAGCGGCCGTTGGACGAAGAACCCTCTACCCTTCTCTTACCTCTTTTCTCCTGTCCCTTTAATTCCCATTCCCCCACCCCCTGCGCAGAACTGTAGAGGTGCCTTCCGCTGAGAAAAGCAGTAACGGAACTGCGCTTATTTCTTCCTTTTTCCCTTTCGAAGTCGTTTTGAGAAACGTGGTGGCGGCAGAAACGCTCGACATGCCAGGGTAGATCACAGTAATAGCATGTTGGTCGGTTTTCCAGTATGTGCTAACGATGATTGTGAAGAGTTGCAAGACGGCCATTAGGCGGAACGTGCGGGCCTGCCGGCGCCGGCGGTGCGTAGAAGACATGTAGGCGTCAAGGAGATTCTGTGCTGTGTGACTGTGCATGTGAACGTCTTCTCGCGACGTCGGCATTCGTCAACGGCGCTGATACAGGTGGTGGCTGGTGCGTAAGCGGGAGAGCTTCGGGTACTTGCTTCTCAAAGGTTGGCACAGTGACGAGAGGAGTTCATGAATACTTCCGGGGAAAAAGGGCGCACTAGACAATTGTCAGGCAAGCTCCTCACGGATGAACTGTTAATTTGGTGCGTCGATACCACCGGATCCGGAGAGATGGCGCCAACGGTCAGTGCTGACGTGCTCGTCGTGTCAAAAATGTTACGTGGCGTAGAAATGTGCTCTTTTCACAACTCGTCGTAGCTCTGACAGTGCCGAATGATGTCTGTGACGGTTAGAGGAGTTTTCGCCACAAGCATGTGGAACGCGTCATCCTCGATACCTAAAATATTATGCTTGGCATTGTCGGCTTCAGACATGGCAGGACTGAAGCGTTGTCAGTGGCCTACGACGCCTCAATTGCTGCAAATTATGCAAGGCTAGATCTGCCGGCTACCTACAACATCCTAAACTTATCCTCAATATAAGACGTGAAACTTTGACCTACCAGTTGGGTGCGATCACACAAGCGCTGCTCCACCCGGAGCTTGCGCAATGCCCGTCGGCCGAATACATCTGCGAAGGTCGTTTTGAAAGAGGCCCGTGTGGTAATTTCAGCCTCGTGGTTGTTCAACCAGAGCTCCGCGACACCCCTCAGCTAGAAGTGAACGCGACCGAGTTTGTCGCAATTATCCCACCGGTTGTTGACACTCACTCTTTCATCAGTGCCATTGAACAGAGCTAGGTTGTGCTCCCTCCGAATACCGGGACATCAGAGCGTGAGAGCTGTGGTAGCATTCAGCTGTGCTGCAACGTCGTCAGGCATGATTCTAAGCGCGTTACTGGAGATTCATACAGCCGGAAAAATGACTATGTAGCTAAGAGTTTAAAACGGGGAGCAAGTGAGGGAAGCCTAGCTTCCAGATACAAGATGATACAGACATGGGAAGACATAAGCATAGTTTAAAGGCTTGTCTCGCTGAGATTACCAGACGATTTATCTTGTAAGCAGGTGCCCCCGCGAATAACACGCACCCGAACTCAAGCACCGGGCGAATATACATACATTACACTGAGATAAGAGTATTCCCACCACATGGCCTCTCTTTGCTGCTTGAGGGATAGGATCCAGATGATAGAAGAGCGAGATGTGAAAAAGGTTTTTGAGTGAAAATGTTGAAATAGAACATTTCTTGACATTTAAATACAGATGTAAACCATGAAGTTACATTTCAACGGCTGATATGTATGACTGTATTATTTGAAATCGCCTATGAGTGTACTCTGCTGCTGAAACAAAATGCGCTGTCGTCCGCAAAACTAATGTGTGGACGTCCTGGTGCCGTGGTACGGAGCTCATCAAAATATTGAACAGCACCACGAGCACCAACAACGGTCCTCTTCCCCGTCTTTTGCTGACACTGCTATCTGCACCATATTGATTCTATAATTTATTTATCGCATACGTGCATCACCCTGCTGAGAAATACATCAGGGGGTTACATACAAACATATACAAAACAAACACGCTCACAAAACGTGGTAAAATATATCGTTATCCAAAATTGTTTACAACATCAGGCGATCGGGCATTCCAGCCCTACCACGGTGGTCTAGTGGCTAAAGTACTCAGCTGCTGACCCGCAGGTCGCGGGATCAAATCCTGGCTGCGGCGGCTGAATTTTCGTTGGAAGCGGAAATGTTGTAGGCCCGTATGCTCAGATTCGGGTGCACGTTAAAGAACCCAGATGATCAAAATTTCCGCAACCCTCCACTATGACATCTCTCATCAACATATGGTGGTTTTGGGACGTTAAATTCGACATATTAATCAATATAGAGCATTTTATTCGCTAATGGCTCGCGAAACAAAAATACCTGGACACGCCACCTTTAGAAGGGGTTTCGCAAACTTTCATTGCATGGTCGCATCTCGACGAGATGTACGTGGGTAGCCTAATATACTTTTCTCGCTCAATGCCGGTTTTACAATGGTATACAGCATGAAAAATATTCAGTGTAAGGCTCTTTCGCCGATTTTGCAATACCCGTCATGATAACTTGCGTTTGCTTTCCGTCATGCTTATTTTCTGTAACTGTTGAGTACAAACCAAAGCGCCCTACATTTCACCCTTTCAAGCTGCTCGGTCAGGTAAACTGAGTGCGGACCCCAAAAAACACATTTATAATCAAGTATGCTGCAAACATACGTGAAATACAGTCGACGACCTTGCCTTCACGGAAGAAAAACGACGCAAGTCCTCGCTTGAATGCCTTTGGAAGAATAGCAGCCTTGCCACCGAGGTAATCCACAAGCCCTCTGAATTCATCGTTGGTTCGCTGTGGTTCTGCAATGTCATTGACGCTTAAGGCTTCCAAGAAACAGTCACCGTGCTCATTGTGCTGCTGCGGTAGGTCAACGGGGGCGCGGGACAGGCAGTCAGCGTCAGAGTGCATTCGCCCTGACTTATAAACGATGGTAATGCCGAATTCCTGAAGTGGCAGACTCCACCATGCGAGGTAACCTCAAGGGTCCTTCAAGTTATCTAGCCAACACAAGGCGTGGTGGTTGCTCACAACTTTAAAAGGCCTGCTGTAGAGGTATGGGCGAAACTTGAAGGTATAGCCCAGATAATGGCAAGACACTCCTTTTCTGTTAGGAAATAGTTGACTTCCACCTTAGATAGCGACCAGCTTGCACGCCTGATTACCTTTTCAATTCCATCAATCTTGTGCACAAGGATGGCTCCGAGCCCGACACTGCTTGCAGTGGTGTGTATTTTCGTGTCGGCGTCTTCGAAATGCGCAAGTACCGACGATGTCTGCACTTTCACTGTGAAAAACGCGGGGAGTGAATTTAAGTTGGCTAATCGAAGCCTTATACAAATTCCAAACAATTTATTTCGCATAATCCGTATTTCAATGAAATTACCAGGGCTACCAGGTATATACAGCGTAACTGCAATTCAGTTGACCACCTCATAAATGTGCGCTATTTAATAATAAAATTTCAAGTTAGCGTAGGAGATAAGTACAATTCAACGAAAATAATTAGTCCAGTTTTTAACCATAGACACCTCCAGCAAAAAAGGAGGAATACTGCAATGTCTTGATATTTCTCAAATCGAGGTATTTAGCATCAAGGCATTAGGGACCATAATGAAAAAAAAGTAACCTTGCCACCGACGAATTGACGCTTTCTTACAAGCACCTATCAAGGAAATGCAGCAGTTCCCAAGAGTTTCTTTGTAAATCTGACCGAAAAAAATGCAGTACTAAAAATACTTTCCTTCATATCAGTCCGAAGATTTTGACAGTGAATCTAACTCGTAGGTGGCAAAAAAGTACGCTCTGCTGTATGCTACTGTATCAACTGCTGCCTGAACCCTTACTCAAATGTGCCGTCTCGCGGTAGCCGGGCGCGCGAGGTGATACTCGTTCGTTTTGTTGCAAGCGTGGTGATTGGGATGGCCACATAGAAATGCACCATGCGCCCGCCATTTCCGAAGCCAAGTTACGACAATAGTTTTTGTTATGTTTGTTTTAATGCTTATGTATTTCTTTCCCGTGAATGTTCCGTTTTAAGCATCGGGGCGATGCTATTTCGGAAAGTTGATTGTCACGCACCTTTCTTATTGATACAGAACAGCTGCAGTTGTCGGTAATGCAGCTACCCAACATTGGCCACGAACAACACCGGGATGCTTCTCTACGAGCCAATATGGAAAAGCTTGAAATAATGCCTCACGACGCATCTCTACAAATGTACTTGTTCAAAGACGGAATCCTCTATCGCTGTAACCTCGATCTATACGGCCATGACTTACTTCCCGTCACACCAACACATCTTTGTGTGACTGTTCTAAATCAACTTCACGACGCTCCTTTGGCGGCCCACTTTGGCGTTTCTCGCACATACGACCGTGTACTTTGTTTCTTTTGGCGTGGTCTTGCCCGTTCTATTTGACGCTACGTTGCCGCTTGTGAGCCCTGTCAGTTCCGCAAAAATCCATCTTCTTGATCAGCTACATTCCTTCAGCCGATCGACATTCCGACTGAACCTTTTTTTCGAGTTGGCATTGACCTATATGGCCCATTCCCGATCTCCAGCTCAGGCAACAAACGGAGCGCTGTCACCGCTGACTATGCGACACGGTACGCTAGCACACAAGCACTTCCGACGAGTCGCGCAACTGACACGGCGGACTTTCTGGCATGCGATATTATTGCTGTACACGGAGCTCTACGCCAACTCCTCACTGACTGGGGCCGGACCTTCCCGTCAGCTGTCGTTGATGAAATCCTGCGTTCTTGCTCTGCCAAGCACAAGTTTGCAACTTCGTACCATCCGCAAAGGAATGGTGTTACGGACCATAACTGACATGCTTTCTAAATACGTAGCGGCCGACCACCAGGACTGGGATGTCCGTTTGCCATTTGTGAGGTTCACATATAATTTGTCGCGTCACAATACTGCCGGCTAGATTCGTTTTGAAACAGTCCCTGGTTTCGGAAGAAAGAAGTGAATGGAAGAAGCCCGTAGCTTCATTTTGCTCTCTTAATTCAGTTAATAAATTGAGTTCGGGATCTTTTCACGGTGTGTGCGGTGAGTGGGACTGTCTCCAGAGTGGCAGCCGAACATCGGGGAGTCGGATTTTTATTACGCGTCGCGATCAGAATTGCCCCTTAGCGGGCCCGTGCCACATACCTGGCAAGGCCCAGCTATCAGGGACAATGAGATGCCGCTAGCGCCATGCGGAGCACGACTCATCCATCCCGCTCGACTTCAAGTTGCTGCAGGTTCAGCAACGATATCGACGTTCCATACAAAGAACAGCGAGGCCTCGCAGTGTAAGAAGAGGCGTACAGAAAAGGAAGAAGAGGTTGACAATGATGACGCCACTTCAACTTACTCCCTTAATGACATGACACAGATGGATACAGAAGCACCCAAGGAAGACGAGGGAGCTTACACGGTGGTAACCCATCACAAGAACCGAGCTACGGGGATACCGGTGGTGTTCAGACCAATCGCTGCCGAGGACTCGTTCTGGAAGGTGAATCCGAATCGCATGGCATCTGAGATAATCTCTGCTGTCATTGAGAAAGTGATGTACATCATCAAGAATCAACAGAGACGGAATTTTTTGTATTAGAGTATGATCTTTGTACTCGGCAAACAAGTTGCTGCTGATCAAGATTCTGGCTGGATTGCCTGCACATGTGATGATACCTCAGTCTTACATGAAGACCCTAGCAAATATAAGAAATGTTCCACTTACATACAATGATTATGACCTACTAGAATATCTTAAAGATGTTGGTGTAATCTCAGTCACACGACAAAAGAGATGGGCAAGAAATGAAGATGGAAGTGCCACAATGCAGCCCATACGTAATGCAACACTCCAGTTTAGACATGACATGCCATTGCCCAAAAGAGTCGCTCTCGGCTTTACGGTTCACACTGTGAAGGAATACATTGAGCCGGCTGTAAGGTGTTACAACTGCCAGAGGTATGGGCATATGGCTAAGACTTGCAGGGGAACCAATAGATGCAAGATTGTGCGGGCGCACATGACTACAAAGAATGCACCTCGAAGCGTCAACCTGAGTGTGCCAACTGTGCTGGACCACATCCAGCGTCGTTTTCAGGCTGCTCTCGAAACCGTTTGGCATCGGCTGCACAATTCATTTCATTTCGTTCATTTATTGATACTGTCAGCCCTTTGCGGGCTATTACAGGAGTGGAGTTGACTAATATAAAACAAAAATGTGCATAAAAGAAACATAAGAAAAAGAACCTTCACTACTGAAACACATCATTTCAGAGCACACACAACAAATATTTCTCAATGGCGAAGCATACAGTTTAAACAGAGAAGTTAGTGAGAAATGAGAAAAGAGAGCATCACTGCCGAAATACACATCATATTTTGCGCATAATAAAACACATAATAAATATCATAGCCTACTTACAAAGCACGTAATTCACACACATTCACAATCTTAGCGCATGGTATCAGAGTGCACTATATTTTTATTGCTTCTAAAAAGTCAGTAAGCAATTTGATTTTCACAACCGAATCTCGTAACGAATTCCACTGCTGACTCGCCCTGGGGAAAAAGCTGTACCTGAAACAGTCATTATGAACTTTGGGGGCCGGTGTGTACATACTGTGTCTGTGTCTGTGTCTTGTCTGTGAAGAGAGGAGGAGGAATGAAAAACGAAGGACAGGGAGGTTAGCCAGTTTTCTGTGAAGAGAGAGAATTGTAAAAGGGTACCATAAGATACAAAGAGGTCCAGCACCCAATGTGTATATAGTCGAAGATGTTTCTGCGGCACAAATAAATGCAAAACAGTGGCGCTACGACTCTTACTCGACAGTATTGAAGCGCTCAGCACCAAAACATCGTGTTGGCAAATAATTACGGGCCCAAGAACATCCTTGTAACTTTCTGGCGGGCCAGACACAGCCAAGGAGCCACTGACTACCAACGGGAAGGGTCACAGCAGCTTGCTGAGGAAGAATTCTTCAAGAAATGCGATCTCGGCGTAGACAGCAGGAAACGAGCAAGTCATTTTGCCAATAATCTTTGTGGCTTTTAAAGCAATTCTACGATCCCTGCCAAAAGCAGGCTCTTTAACAGAAATGAAATTGCTGCTAAATGTTGAGTATCTTATCTTGTAATCATGGCTACCGGAATACCTAACAGGTACAAAATATGATATTTCAGTGCAACTGCAACGATTTGCAGAATAAGTCTGGAGATTTTCGGAAATTCCTCCCTCATCTCGGGTTTCCCATTTTGTGTATTTCCGAAACAAGAGTATCCACGAACTTTCGCTTGTCTAATTATGTGGCATATCAAGCAGAATGTCCTGCTGCAAAAAGCAGAGTGATATTGTGTGTGAGACGCGATATTCCATTGACACTTGTAATTACTTCAAATGCTGATGCGCCGGAATTCGTTAGATGCAAGGTGAAGTTTGGTAACGTTACTGTAACTGTAGTTAGTGTATACGTGCACCCTCAAGCAAACGTTTCATACGCAGAGTTGGCTGCAGTGTGTAGATCTGACCATGATCCCATAATTATATGTGGTGATTTTAACGTGTACCATGAATTGTGGGGTTGGGAGCGTTGTACTGTAAGGGGATCTACTATAGTAAAAATATGCGAAGACCATGGTTACACTATAATAAATGATGGTTCTCCGACGTTTCAACGGGGGCATAAATACTGCAGCGTACTTGACATCACTTTGTGCTCTTCTAAATTAGTGGCTGGAGCAGACTGGACTGCAGACGCTGATACAAGAGGAAGTGACCACTTGCCACTTGTTGTAATGTACAAAAACCTCGGAAAGGAGCAGCGCTTTGCGATAGGTAATAGTGCACTTGAAGTTGTAAAAGACTATGTCTACTTAGGGCAGGTAATAACCGCAGAGCCTAACCACGAGATTGAAGTAACTAGAAGAATAAGATTGGGGTGGAGCACATTCGGCAGGCACTCTCAAATTATGACAAGTAGATTGCCACTGTCCCTCAAGAGGAAGGTATATAACAGCTGTATCTTGCCGGTACTTAGCTACGGAGCAGAAACCTGGAGACTCACAAAGAGGGTTCAACTTAAATTGAGGACGACGCAGCGAGCAATGGAAAGAAAAATGGTAGGTGTAACCTTAAGAGACAAGAAGAGAGCAGAGTGGATTAGGGAACAAACGGGGGTTAAGGATATCATAGCTGAAATCAAGAAGAGGAAATGGATATGGGCCGGGCATGTAGCACGTAGACAGGATAACCGCTGGTCATTAAGGGTCGCCAACTGGATTCCCAGAGAAGGCAAGCGGGTTAGGGGGAGAAAGAAGGTTAGGTGGGTAGATGATATTAAGGAGTTTGCGGCTCTAAATTGGCAGCAGCAAGCACAGGACCGGGTTAACTGGCGGAACATGGGAGAGGCCTTTGTCCTGCAGTGGACGTAGTCATGCTGATGATGATGATGATGATGATGATGACCACTTGCCAGTACTTTTATATCACCCAAAGTTGAAAAAAGACGAGAAAGAACCGCGCAATAAGAATTACAAATTGGGCAATCTTTCGAGAACTACGGTGACAAAATCTTGAACCTTGTTCTGACGCTGAAACGTATGCATCGAAGATAAAATATTTTCTAACAAAAGCAACTTGTGCAGTACCCATTCCAGATGGGTATTCGGGTGTTGACGCTGAGTATGAGAGGCTTCGGGCAATACGACCCCGATCTGAAAGAAAATGTCACAGGTCGGGTAATTTACAAAATTTCAACGTTGCACAGAAAGTGCGTTCTGCAACGCATAACTAACTGCAGAAGCTTTCAACCAAAAGGTGGCAAGACTTATGTGCCTCACTTTTTCAATTTACCTCGGCGCCTCAGTAGTGGAACATGGTACGCGCGCTTCGACAGCCAGTAGTTCACTCGAGACCACTACAGGCGCTAGCGCTGTCTCGAGGAGTTAGCGAACGTGTGATTGCCGAAGAATTTTGCGATCTTACACTGAGAAATGGAGAAACCGTCCAAACTAGCGAATATAAATCCTCAGAAGAATCAGCTTCAGCGGTTGTAACAAAGTTCTCTGCGGTCAGTTCATCAGATCTAGATGACAGCTTCACACCAGAGGAGCTCCAATATGTGCTGTCTTCAGTAAAACAAACAAGTTCACCAGGAACAGATGGAGTTATATACACTGCACTTGCTAATTTGTGGAAGAAAGGAAAAACACTTGTTGGACATCAATAATAAAAGTTAGCAAGAAGAAAAATTTCTGGAAAGTTGAAAGATATCAAAAGTAGTATCGTTGCTAAAGCCACGGAAGAGCTCTATGCAGTTGGACTTGTTTAGGCCAGTTAGTTTGACAAGTTGTTTTTCAAAAGTGATAGAAAAAATGATTAATGAACAAATTTTATGGTAGCAAGACATGAAAAAACTACTACCAGACAGCATAGCTGGCTTCAGAAGAGGTAGATGCACAATGGACTGCATTCTGGATTTGGTCACAGAAGCGGAAAATCAAGGAACGCAAGGAAACATCACTGTCGCTGTATTCCTTGATGTCCACCGAGCATACGACACAGTGAGTCACGTTCACGTTCTGCAAGGCCTGGCGTTACAGAGATTCAAGGGAAAGATACTGCCTTAGATCGCTGACTTCCTGAAGCACCGAAAACTTTTTGTAGTTACGCAGGAGGGCCCAACGTTCGAACATGTCGCCAACCAAGTAGTGCCACAGGGCAGCGTGCTAAGCCCTACTCTCTTTCATTCAGTCATAGCGCATTTCCTGTATATTCTTTCACCTAACATCAGATGTTCAGTGTATGCTGAAGATATAAGTATATGGACGTCTGATCCATCGTTTTTGGATGTACAACGAACTCTACATGAAGATTTGAATTATTTAGACCAATTTCTAAGAAAAAGAGGTATGGCACTGTGTCTGGCTAAAACAGCCATACTTCGGTTTACATTAGAAAGAGCTCAAAATTTCCAGATTACTGTGCGAAATGAGCCTATTCAAATGGTTAAAACTCATGAATTTTTGGAAGTAATTTAAGACCGGAGACTAACATGGTCGCCTCATGTCCAGTTCCTTGAAGAAAAAGTGAATCAGGCCATTCGAATTTTCCGGCATCTCTGCGGTGCCAAATGGGGTGGTACTACAGAGTCATTATTAGCCCTACATGTTGCCTGGATACGCCCTATCATAACTTACTCAATGCCGCTGCTGTACGGACTTCCAGCCTCCACCGAAAGGAGACTTCACTTGTTATTGGCAAGGAGCTTGAGGGTATGTCTGGGTTCGCCATGGTCAACTTTCAGTGCTTTAGTGTATGCAGAGGCTCGACAGCCACCTTTGGCAGTACTCCGAACTAAAGAAACATCCCGAAATTTATTTAGAATTTTCACGTAACATGAAAGTCATTTTTTATCTGGTGTACTAACACAAAGGACGGCAACGAGACTACAGGATAGTGTATCGTCATTTCAAGCAGTAGTACCAGAATTTAAACAATTGAAACCTTCAAAACCACCTTGGACGCTGCCACTTCTCAACGTTATCCGTTAAATTCACGGCATAAAGAAGAAAGCCGACATGGCACCTCTAGTAGCGGCACCGATGGTACTCCATCAGCTTCATGTAATGCATAATGAAAAACGAAGATATATACAAACGGATCATGCACTGAAGAAGCGTCAGCCTGTGTGGTCTTTATACCCGAAATTTAGAAAGAGAAAATATACAAATTATCGCACAAACCTTCATCGACGACAGCAGAATTGGTGGCCATTTTTGAAGCAGTTAAGCTTGCCTGCGAGAATCCTGAGCCAAGTGGGTGATATGCACTGATAGCAAACCTGCTCTTCAGATACTCAGAAATGTGAGATCATCTTACGAAAATGGTGAAATAACACAATGTATTGCAGAAACTGTGGAATATGCCTCATCGCAGGGTCACAACATCGTATTCCAATGAATACCCAGCCACATTGGAATAAAGGGAAATGAAGAGGCTGATAGCCTCGCGAAGAAAGCATTGAAGGAAGGACGGGATTGCGCAATTCCTATGTCTGGGGTGGATATTCGAGATTTTATAACGCAAGGAGCAAACCATTGTTCGATGGAGAATAGGTTTGAGAGCGCTAAGTCAAAGGAAACAGTACTTTATGAAGTTGATCTACACAGCAAATTTTCCATAGCGAGAGACCTCCCACGACACCTAGAGACACTATTCCACTGACTTCGATCGGAAGTAGCATACACAAACAGCTCCCTGCACAAGATACATAGATCCAACTCACCGGAATGCCATTGTGGTCATGCAGAAGAAAATTTTCGCCATATTCTTTTGGAGTGTGTTAAATACGCGAATGAAAGAGAAAAATTAAAGAACAACTTAGCAAGTTTGGACAGACGGCCCCTCACAATAAAGAAACTACTCGGACCATGGCCTGAGATGCATCTCCAGAAAAAGGCAATAATCTTCCTGACAAACTTTTTAGTCGAGACTGGACTGGACAAGCGCCTGTGTTAGACAGCCAGAGAATGGTATATATAAAATGTGGACATGAATGTACTGACAGTAGAATAGTAAGGTGTGCGTGTAAACGGTTTATAACTGTGTGAACTGCACTAAGAAAACTGTGTATTGGCTTGATATTTGAACTGTTTTCTGTGTGCTATTATGTTTTTTTCTTTTCCGTATTGTTAATTTTTGGGTATCGTTCTGTAGTATTCTTTTTTTTCGCTGCAGAACTTTGTGATATGGAGTAGCCGAGGCAATATGCACCTCAACCTCTCCACAGCAAAACTGTTAAAATAGAACAGAACAGAACTGCCAGCTATTCGCCACAATCTTCTATACGGCCGAAAACCCGCCCTACTCTTTGACACCTTGCTGCCCTCGGTCACTGAATATGCCGGCGAAGTCATCGCGCAAGCCTACCATGCATGTCAACTCGCCCGCAGCCGTCTACAGGCCTCAAAGGAGCACCGAAGAGAGCTCTACGATTCTCCTCTTCCAAACGCGCAATTTTCACTGGGCTCCCTTGTCCTTCTTTGGTCCCCCACTCGGCGTGTAGGTCTTTCTGAAAGACTGCTGTCATGCTACACAGGACCTTACTGCGTCGTTTGCCAGGTGACTGACGTTACACACGAGATCGTTCCAGCTGATCCAACGTCATCATTGTCAGCTTTGAGGGACATCGTGCACATAGCTCGACTAAAGCCTCCTTCCACCGCATGCGAGTAGCTCAAGCACTGGAACGGTGCTTCTACCTCCGGGGGTCTATGATACAGAACAGCCGCAGCAGCCTTGCTGCATGAAAGAGAAAAACAAGGACGGTTGCTGGTTGTTGATGAACTGGCACCATCTTGTTCGCCGAGCTCTGTTCATCGCATATAATTTAATAAATAGGTTACCCGCAACAATATTTTTATTTTTTATTCGGTTTTCGCCACAAAGACTGACTCAGGTATTCTCAGCGCACTGCGCAGTATTGTTCGAACACGTTTGCGACCCTTGTAGATCAATCTATTAAGATAGCCCGCTAGACTCAAACACTCGTGATTATTTCAGAGCTTGTGCGAAGGCTGGAATATTCGATGACACAGGTATGAATACTGCCGCGCTTGGCCACTTGTCAAACCGGGTACGTTGATGTAATCTGCCCTTCGGTTTCCTGGCCACAAGCTCAGCCGAACTAACAGTTTTCATATGAAGACTCAGATTGGTCCGTTCGTCCACGTCACCAACCCGTGACAATATCTGAGAAATCCCGAACAGCCACGAAAGCTCACGGCATTGCACTCACGATGTTTAAAAAGCCAGCTTTCATGTTTTCGAGAGTGATGCAGGCTAGGTCTGCAGGCTTACCCAAATTTTCATGGGCGCAGCCGCCGACCAGTAAATGAGAATCAAGATTGTGGTACGCCAAAATTAGCGGCCACTATGAATGGTGACTGGGTTGCCCACCAAATCTAAAGGCTGCCAGCAGCTGCACTTTTGAGGATGTCGCCACAGTAAAACCAATCTGGAGGCGTGTGTTTTTAAGTTACCAGCTGCGGTGGTTGCTGAGCAACGACTCAGCTTGCCGTACAGCCACCGGCCACAGCGCAACGCCAAGAATTCAGCCCTCGCTACAAAAGCTGCAGACTAGACTTCACAGTGCTGCGTGCAGACGTGTAGAGCAGTGGTAGTCGGTTGTTTTATTGAAAACTGCTTCAAATAATCGGGAGATCATTAGGCTTCACCTTAAGAGTTGAACGCAATTACGATAGCCTGTCCCTCGTGTGTACTTTCACACACCGTGCTTACTTTTTATTCAAAGATGTTAATCGTTAAATTTATACTGTGAATTACAACAATATCATTGATAAAGTGAAGCTTTCACACATGGTTGCATTCTGTGTAATTGGCAGCATCGAGAGCAAGCTTTAAATCACGAGAAATTACGCGCCGAAACTTGCTGTGCACCAACTACGTTGTCATAAGGAAATGCGCAGAGCAACATGTGTGCCCTTTGTAATGGATGTCTGGCTTTAAACAACGAAGTCATAGTACTGATATGTTGTAACGCCCGATGAAATTGTAAGCCTGTACCACTCAACATTACCGTGATATCACATGCTGTAGTGAAAATCCCCTATAGAGGACGTCTGTGTTCGGGAAGCATCAAGCATATTTCACTGCATGTTTAGGCAGTATCGTGGCTGTGTGGTAAAACACCTCTTTGTCACGCAAGCAGCTGGGTTCGATGCTCACTATGATCCAAAACTTTCCATCATTTATTAATTCTGCACCTTCCTCTGCTTTCCGTCACGCACAAGATAGTGATTTTTCACTCGCAGCGAACAACGCTCACGCTGACAGCGATAGTGACGCTGACACCAATGCCAAGTTTTTTAAGAAGGAGGTTTCTAACGCTTTCGCGTTAAACTTTTGAAGCCGTAATTACGAGCACGGGAAAAATACAAAGAGCAAGCGTTCTCATATTTGTATGAAGAGAGAGTTGACTCAAAGTTGAGAAAAGAGACTAAGATACTGAACAGCAAGTATATGGCTGGCAGTGTAAGCGATATGGTGACAACGAGCGTTGTACGAAAGGTCACAGCAGCGGCAAGTGTGCATTGAATAGCAGGAATGGAAAGAAACTCGCTCTTGGTAACCACGAAAAGGGCACAGGTGAAATACGCTAGGGTACGCTTTACGATAATCCAAGGAGATGTGTGTGAACTGTTAGAAGCGAGGTCGGGTTGCGTTAGCATACGCATATTTGTAAGCAAGGTTTAGAGAACAACAAATGCACCGGCTCCGATAGGTAAGAAAGCAATGGAGCATGTTTATTTGAATGTGATGACATCCATCTAAGTGCGTGTTGGGGCACTAGCCGACACTGTCGGAATTTCAGAATAACATAGGAAAGATAAACAAGCTGGCCGTAGAAATGACAAAAGGTGTTTGATAGATTAGGGGTGGGAGAGAACGTAGTTAGCAATAAAAAAACAGGCAGGTAAGAACATTAATTTTCACCGAGACACGGAAAATTGGGTTGTGAATCTATGAGGCTTTTTACAGGGTGAAAGTTTCAGTTCATGTCGACATGATTTTGCTTAATGCAATAAGAATATTAACAATGACCTCAAAAGAAGCAACAGAACGAATAATTATCATATTAGTAATAAATTGTTAATAATAACATGTTAATAATATAATAATCAAATTCCATTACTAACTTAGCGCACCCTGGAGCAACCATTATGTCTTTGTGCAGCCACATGCAAAACTAAAACAATACAAATGAACAGTAAATTAAAGACAATAAAAAGACTGAAAACACACTGACGAGAATAAATCAGTGCGAAATGGCAAGAATAAAAAGACAAGAAGAGAATCAGAATGGGAGTAAATGTGAAGGGGAATAAACACAATCACGTAGAAAGCTGTTTGAATGAAACAAAAGGGATGAATCTGTAAATATTGAAAAACTATGTTAAGACAGTGCAGTGCTGATATAAAAACAATGACAGAGGATTATCAAAAACATCAAGATCGTGAAATTTAACATTGTACAAACGTTGATTTATGTCAACAGCAGATGGTTTGAAGGAGTTGGCAGGTACATGATATGGTCGATTCTCTCTGGTGATCTTACATGCAATACGAAAATTTACACAACTGAGTAGTGAAGCGCAGGATATCACTTCGAGAACTAGTTTGTAAAAAAATAATAGGTCAGCGCAATTTCGTCAGCAGTAAAATGATAGCAATGATAATAATCTGGCAGTGTTGAAATGAGATTCAGAGTCGTTTCCAGTGAAATGATCATTGTAAATGCTTATGATCTTTTTCTGGGCCAGTTCAATCGTGACACCGCCATAATTAACAATGTCATTCCAGGTCACAGATGCATATCTAAGTTGAGGAAGACATATTTCAGTTCTAATCTGTGGATGGCTGTAGGAGAACTGAAAGCTAGAGACATTCGGCAAGCACAGCCGAGAGAACGAAAACGTCACGTGACATTACGTTACATGTGAGCAGAAAAATTAGCATGCTGTCAAAAACAACACAAAGATCACTTAAGTCAAAAACCTTACATAACGACACGGTATTGACAAAGTGTGTAAATATCACAATGGATGTTTCGCGAGAGACACGCATGAACTTGGTCTTTGAGGTGTTTGAAGAAAGGTGACTGTTGTCACGTCATTCAGAGAAAGAATACATATCTGACTGAAGCAAGTGACAGTCCTTAACTGAGTGAATTTCCTTGAATATCTAAATGTCATCGGCATACCGGAGAAAAGAAGAATGACGAATTGCAAAAGCAACGTCGTTAAGGTAAATTAAAGATAGAAGTGGGCCTAATATCGATCCTTGATAAACTCTACCAGTAACTTTCTTACAGTTGAGGCCCTAATAATAATAATAATAATAATAATAATAATAATAATAATAATAATAATAATAATAATAATAATAATAATAATAATAATAATAATAGTAATAATAATAATAATAATAATAATAATAATCTTCACATCTGTGAAGTGTAGGTTACCACCCCATCAGAAGGTGAACGCTCCTTCATCCACCAGTTCAGTGTCGTCGAAGAAACTCGCATGGTTTTTTGCACCTTCACCTAAGATCACTCGAAGTAAAATGATGATAATGATGATTCCACAGCCATGGCTCGTACCCACCGAGGTAGATTGGCCTAGAATCGACGACTTACTTTAGTGAGATTTTTTTAATATTCAATATCAAAACCACCCACCAAAGAAAAAAAATTACACGCTAGGCAGAATGAAAGGTGTGCGATAGTTGTTTGTCACTCATTAGGATCACACAATCATGCATTAGCTTGAATAAAAATTAGCGTGGTAAACAGAGATCTTGTTTATCTTAGAATATTTTTTGGAGGAATAATCATCACGCAACTAAAAGCTTAATTCTTTTACTTTCTATAAGGTACTTGCAAACTGCATAAAAAACGTTCTCGTGGCTGAAGCCCAGATCGGAAGCACCATAAGAAAGTAAAATTTCTATTGTGAAGTTCAGCCCAAGGCTAGTCAATGGAATGACTAAATGTCTTTTTTTGAGCTATTTGTATAGGCGACATCATAACAAAAATAGTGCTCTACTGCTTCTGATTCTGAACAAAAGTTGCATAGTGGTGATATCGCCAGACCAGCCCTATGTGAATAGAAAGTTAGCGACGGTACACTACATCGAAATCTGGTTATTATGGTTTCCAACTGTCTTGTAGGACACCAATGAATCTTCCACGGAAATCTCAAGTGAGTAAGTTCTGGTGTTGACATTATTGCTTTCATAGCGTTTGCACGAAGCGAATGTTTTCCGTATCTTGTCGCAGTTATATTGGCTGCTTCGGGAAGGACTGATAGTAATGGCCCTTCCAATGCTGCTCGTGTTAGAAAATCGGTGATTTCATTTACTTCTAAGCCGCAATGACCAGGTACCTATGCTAATTTCAGCAGCTGCAGCTGAGGAGGGACTAGCATAAAGAGCGTCTTTAAGGCGATCAAATTTTTTCACGCCGTAATCTACGTACACGCTTACAAGAAATCCGTGAATATGATTGCCTTATAGGCATTCAAACGTAGCTATTGCAGCACTAGAACTATTTCCAACAGTTCAGCTTCAATAACTGGGGTGAAATCTGGTAATTCTAATGAAAAAGACCAGTCAAGCGAATGCGAGTATATACCGACACCTGTCTTTTCATCCATTCCTGAAGCATCTGTGGCTCTAATACTATTCGTTTTTGCGTGTGCAAGATATTCCTGCAGTCGTCTCTTTAAGACCCTATAGAATTGAAAGTTGGGTTTAGAGGAGAAAATCTCATTTCATTCTATCCTAAGGTTCTGATTTGTAACCTATGCCGCAATCACATCTCAAATTTTGAAATTTATCCTATCTAGTTGTTTCTGGACAAAAACACTATGAGGTGTTGCAAACCGTGGCCAAAGGGCAAGAAAAAAGGTGTCTGGGTCATTTATAAAAGAACATTCAGATCGTCCTGGTGCATAGCTATAAAATTTCCGAAACGTCTGAACCGTTAGGATACAAAAACGACAAGGCAATGTAGGTAATCGTGTTTCCTGATCAAAACATTGTTTGTTACAAACCTAGGAAGCCCTATACACAATCTCAAGGCTTCTCGTTCAAGCATAACTAGAGGCTTTATTTTGTAAGCAGGGCCACCAGAGAACAACACGCACCCAAATTCTACCATTGGTCCCATATACATTTTATATATCACCACCATTGTGCTTCTGCGTAGACCATATCGATGGCTGCTCAGTCTACGAAGAATTGCTGAAGCGCGTGTGTTTTAGATGCCATGCTTTCTATGTGGGGAGTCAAGTTAAGTTGGCGTTATAAAAAACTCCCTAATATTTAAAAGATTCTACCTGCGCAATGGGCTCTTGTTTAAAACATATTTAAATTAAGATTTAAATATGTTATATGTCAGCCGGTGCCAGTACACAACGCCCCAGCAAAGTGTGGACCTCGCACGTATCCAAACTAGCCTTAAGATTGTGCACAAAGGTCTGCAGCTGCGCACTTGCGGCGGAGGAGACAAATTGAGGTAGTTAACAAAGCAAACGCATGGGCGGCTATGGATGTCTCAGACTGACGCAAAACATCGGCTCCACAAACCTTGACGTTAAGGTGCGGTCGTCGTCAAACTTAAAGCTCGTCCTCACTCAATTCAGGTGTGGTTGCGAGACGGTTCGGAGCGGCGCATGTGTTTGCGGCGCTAGTGCGCCCCTATTCGCGCATGACGGCTTGACGACTGCGTCATAGGCGTGTCTACTGACACTAGATGTGACCCTGCGTCTGATATAACAATACAAGCAAACCAAAGCTGCTCGAAACTGACTGAGAAGGCCATCTCGACACCTTAAATATACGGTGGGCCATCGGAAATATTTTTTGTAGAATCAGTTTTCCCCCACTTCTAGCAACAGCTATCCATCAAATAGCTGGCATAAGCTTCCGTCAAATATTACTAATACACATTATCAAATTACGAAGATGGCAGCTTCGCAAAGGTTCCTTTCATAACATAACTTCGATGTTTCTGTGTTATAATCTCGAGGGGCACGCACTTTTATCAAGTTCACCAGCCTAGTGCACTTTTGTAACAGTACACACACAGTGGTTCATGCAAAAGTTTGTTAAAAATCACCATGTTGCTCAAACAGGTGAATTCAATTTGATTCTAAAAATAGAGTGGCTTGACTAACTACTTGAAAGTGCGGAGTGCACGAGAAACAAATTTATCCTGCTAAAATCGATGATCCAATGCGTCAATCATCGGTGATCGATTTGAATAGGTGTGGTAATGAAAGAGTTAGGGCATCAATAATGTTACGATTGGGTTATACAATCGAATTCACACATGCGTGCGTGAGCCTAACAAAAAAAGTGCACCAAACAAGGCATGAAATTGCAATGGCAGTCATTGGCATGAGGCTAGAAGTCGAAACACTAAGAGTAAATCAAAAGATGTAAATTATTTCGGAGGCCTTTTTTATTCTTTCTGATTTTTCGATGTTCCATACTTTGAAGGGGTCCCAAATTATCACTGCATATATTTCAAGGTAGGACAAAAACTTGATTTACAGATGAGCAAACGTACTTCATTGGTAGCTTGCTTGACTATATGCATTGAAACGAACAACTTACTTTCAAGCATTGGCTAAAAAGCTATCTATGCGTGTGTTCCAGGAGAGTTTGTTCCACCTAGAAATCATAGCTATTTATAGCGCTCAACCACGGAAAGAACTTGGTCACCAACTGAGTATGCAAACGACAGTGGTTTCTTTTACAGCAAAAGCCGTTTTGAGATCACAGCTCGGGTCACGTATGGCGGCGTGACCACGGTGAACCAGCCCAGAGCTCAACCAGAAAGACGAAGAAGACGAGCCTCTGCTATGCTGCTGTTACTGTTAGTCTGTGGTTTTTATTCAAATTCCCTCGTACTGTCGCCTCCGTGGTGGTTGCGATGGTGAAAGCAAGAACGGATGCTCCACCCCCTCTTCCGAAAACATTAAGATGTGACCTGCAAGCTTCAAATAAGACTGGTGCGCTCGAGCATCTGAACATGATGCTACCAAGGTCATCGAGCTGCTCTGACGGAGATGACATGGGCTCTGATGGTGGATATGCTTAGGCCACGAACCGCCACTTGAAGAGGAAGCTTCGCAGGACCTCAAGCGTGAGTGACCTCAATCACAATGCATCGTACCCTCTGCAGACGTGCACTATTGCTTACGTCCCTATGACTGCTATGGGCAACCTCAATTCCCTGAATACACCAGCTCTCACGGCGTATCTTGGAAGAATAGCTCCAGGAAAAATAAAAAATGGTCCGCAATGATTCCAAAAGGAACATACTCACTTTCGACGCTTCTACACCAGCGATCCTCAATGCATTAAAGGCTGTGACTCAGACAGGCAACATACCTGTGCGCTCTTTCATTATAAATGGAGACTACAACATTGCTGGTGTGATTTCCGATGTGGATAAGGATATCAATAGCAGTTGTGTGTTCACGCTTATACCCTCAACCCTTACGGAAATGCCATACATGGCCCATATATAAGTTATATGTGGCCACATATAAGCAAATATGGCAGCGTATGTGACCACATATAAGCATATATGGCAGCATATGTGGCCAGATATAAGCATATATGCCAGCATATGTGGCCACATATAAGCATATATGGATGTATATCTGGCGGAGTCGGTTTATGTATGGGGTTATATACAGCCACATATGACGCGGTTGGCCTATATAAGGAGTCAAATCTGGCCTTAATAAGGCACGGCCACACCATATATAACATAAGGAGTGGATCCTTATAAGTGGAAGTGCTCTCTTATTTGGGATGAACCACGTATATATTTAGAACCATGATCTCACTTTTATGCGGATTGTAATATATAACAATTTGTACACAAAGCTGACCTACTTATTTTTTATAACAATAGGAGAATTATTTATATATATTGTTTCTGCCATGCAAAAAAACCGAAATTTCAGGTCAGCTTTGTGTACGTGATAGTTGCAACTCAGTTGAATGCATATATGCATGCATTCGTGTAATTTAACTCGTACATTTTTCATAGCATTTAGGTTTGAAAGAATAGGTTGCAATTATTACGACGTTAATAATGTATACAAGAGCAGACATGTTTTACGAGGAAGGAATCGTGTCAAGTCACAAAACGTATTGAAGCTTCCGAACCTCGCTATTATTATCGAGCAATCCTATATAGTAATATGTAAAGACAAAATGCATGCAACTTATATTGTTCACATTAATGCATTGTTTAAAGTGGCACCAAGAAATAGCAATTTCATTGCACTTTTAGCTTCCACATCGGTGGACAAAATTTTTGATTATTTGAAAGTTTTGATGGCTATATGCTCCCTTCATATAACAAGATTTCAATTAATCCTTATGAGCCCTCATCTGCGATTGCTTTCAGCAGCTATTTGCTATAAATGCATGCGCAGTGCATTTTTTAAGGGAGTATTTTCAAAAACAAAAAAGAACTTACGTAAATGCAACTTGCAGGCACTATTATGATTACATTGAAGATGGAAGTTGTACTAATTTATTGCGAAAATACATCTTGTGTTTCCTTTGGCTACGTATAATGTTCCTGGCTGTGCACATAAAATATTTATCGAAAATTTTATGATTGCACTAGTGAACAATTTAGTGTAATGTTTGCAAGCGTCAAATAAATCTCACGTCATAGACATGTACGTTAAAAAAGGTGCAACTGACTCACACGTGATACATATTTAATGGGCCATGTAATGAAATGCTGAAGCTTTATAGCAACATTTAACGTAGGCTGCCGAATTCACAAAACTTCTATTTTGTGAGGGTGTGTCATTACTTGGTCGAGGTCACTAATGCGCACGTGCCATCATCAGGATTAGCCTATGCATTGCCTTGCGACTACAAGTAGTAGGACACATTTTTTGCGGGCTGGCGTGATACCTAAGCCCAACTCTACATTATGTAAACAGCCCCTTGCTGACCAAGCGCGTAACGATTCAAACTGCTTGCGAACATATCCTTTCAACACTAACACGGTAGTGCACTTACTTATAAGATATGTATGTCGGCCGGTACATACCCACCAAACTGCGCAATCGCACACTCGCGTATAGAGATTCATGGGCGCCCGGACACTAGCATTTCATTCAAGGTGGCCAGATATTTTCGGCCATGTCAGAATGATATGAGTGTATTATTATTATTATTATTGTTGTTGTTGTTGTTGTTGTTGTTGTTGTTGTTGTTGTTGTTGTTGTATTTCAATTCCATATGCTATCAACGTTTCAATTCATATGCTGTCAATACTGTGTCGTTATGTAAGTTTTATGAGATCAGTTATCTTGGTGTTCTTTTTGATAGCATGCTGAATTTTTTCTACTTGCATTAAATGTGCTGCCATGCGAGGCCTTCATTCTCTTCCTGTTGGCTCAACATCTCTCGAGAATCTGGTTCTCCTACAGCCTTCTACAAATTGTGCACCGCGTTATGTCGTGCTCAACTTGAGTACATATGCATATCAGATTTCGAATGGCCTCGCTAAATCCAGCAGTAGCGCCACTGAGTGAGTTCAGAAAATTTTCATAAGCATTTACCTCCATCGTTTCACTAGAATCCTTCCAATACTGCTGGAATAATATAGTTGCCATCAGTTAACGGCCGGCAAAATTGCGCTGAGCTGTTATTTCTTTACAAGCTAGTTCAGGGTGAGATATTCTGCCCTTCTCGGTTGTGATAATTTTCAAACTTTGCGTAAGTTATCGAGAGAGAATCGACCGTTGCATGTACCGACCAGCCTCTTTCAACACTCTATCTATTACAGAATACCGAGTCTCTCTAACGTCAACATTCTTGATTCGTTATGTTTTTCATAGTCGACAGTCCTTTTTTTGTCATTGAGGGCTGCCTTGTCCTAACGTAGATTTGCATATGCACAGATTCTTCCCTTTTCCGTCTTTCAGGAAGCCTTCGGCACGGTTGTGTATATTCCACTATATTTTGCAGTCCAATTCTATGAATATCTACTCTTTTATTTGTTGTTCCCATTGTGCGTTGATTTTTTTCGACTGCTCGTTTTTGCTCTTTTCATTGATTTGCTTTTTTGTGGACAGTCTGTAATGTATTGTTTATTTTTGTTTTTTTTTGCGCGTGCCAGCACGAAAAACCCTGTGGTTGTTCTTGTATATGTTAAAAATGATTGATTGATTATTGGTTGATTGAATATTATTATTATTATTATAAATCCTTGCGAAATAAGATGAAAATATGCCTGAAACGCGTCTTCGTAGCCAGCGTACACGAAGCAGCGATTTCAGCTCCACGAATTGCCTGTCTCAAAGGTCCTGCACGTGCTGCTTTCTCGGCTCGCGGGAGTAAGTCGAAGTCCATTGTCTGAAAAAACTCGCCTGACTGCAAGGTTGCAAGGGGTGCGCACAGTAAAAAATTACAAAAAAGGACGCCCGTCAAATGGGTGGAAAATTCGGAAAACGTTGTTGGAAGAAGGGCACGCAGGCGCCCTGCAGCCCTGCCGTGGCCTACACCAGTCTGTCGACACAGCAGGAAAGAGAGTGCCGCGGCCCATTTCAAGTAACGATGAAGAAAATAGTTTGCACAAACATTCAGTCGTATGGTAATAACATTGCGTCAATAGTTGTTAAAAAATGAAACGTCGTTCGCCAATAAGCTCAGGAAAATTTAGTTCTAGTGAAAAGTGCGTAAACCATTGATCTCAAGGAGTAATGTAATGTTCATTGTGATGTTCATTGTGGAGCCTGCATGCACTGTATCCGTCCGCGCCATTGTTGCTTTTTTGCTCGCCGGAGTCATGGGTGCCACGCTGATCGAGTTTGTTAATTTACATTCCTTTTGCTCTTATTTTGTGTTCAACTACTGCTCCAATTTACACAAGATAATCGCGCAGCTCTCAGGAATCTACTTCGCTCTACGTGGCGGAATCGTGGACGGACGTGGAAGTGTTTTTGTGTGCGTGTGCGTCTGTACGCTGCTGGATTGGCGATCGTCAACTTTTCGTGCGAGAAAAAAATGGATGCCCATGCTTGCGGCAAGCGTTCCTTCAAAACATCTTCCTCAAGCAGTACGAATGGACGTGGTGGCTTTAAGGTGTGAATAGGTTATCAGGATTAACAGGCTCCTTGAAAGAGAAGTCTCGGTTAAATAGTAAGGTAAGTTAATCATTTTCATTACCTTCGCACGTTGTTCATAAATCTTATGATAACTCGAAAACATAGCACATTGCATGCTTGCTGAGTAAATCGTGGTTACGTCATTAGGCTGTCTTGCTTAAGCGATACGACAACACTTTCTTTTTTCTTCACTTGATCCAGGCAGTGCTCTATTTATTCAAAAAATCTACGCCAGGAAAATGTTGGTTTCGTGCCATTGTAGTTTTCATAAACATAATGATGTATATATTCTTATGTTGTATTTTTCTCAGTTTAACGCTTGAGGAAAAACCAAAGATAAATTACTACTTGCGCAATTACAAATAAAAAAGAGTTGCATATATCCAAATCCAAGGGTGTCATGAGATTTATGAGCCCACGTTTGAATTTGTCTTGCGCTTGAATTTATTTTTCTTCGTCTATGTTCCACTTGTTTTTATATTTACGTGTGTGTTGATAAGGACACGCAGTTAAAATTTTGTTGCTAGTTTGATTCTTCAAAACAGGGGGCTATGTCACGGATCCAAATGGAAAAACTTAAGAATAGCCCGTAATTTTGTTACCGCCATCTACAATCAGGGTGATATAAGTGTAAATTTGACTGGAATGCCTACATCACAGGCGACATTATCGTTACTGATGTCGCAACATCGCGTGGTTATATTGAGGAACTGCGCATACCCGCATACATAGTTACACAAAATAATGTGATGTCACGTTTTAACCCGTGAGCACTGTAGATTGTTTTACGCAAGCCGACAAATCAACTGGTATGATGCATTAAGGCTTGCTACTGTGTGAAAAAACTGGGGGACCATTAAGCTCCGTTTTTCATTGTTGAACGTGATAGAAGTATTGATCCTGTTTCTTGTGCGTAATTCAATCACATAGTGTATACTCTTTATTGCATGATGCTACTTGAACAATTTTAATTGTGGAATAGTACTGTGTAATTAAGAAGGTTGAAAGTGTCTCAATGAAGGTTTCGCACATGGCTGCATTTTGTGTAAAAACGGGGTGACATAGTTTAAAGAACGAGAAACATTATGTAATTACTGAGTTGCGCGAAAAAATTAAAATACAAAAGGAATACACCTAGACGCAGCACACACTGAAAACTGAAACATTGTTGGAGAAAACAGACATACGTATATATGCGGCTACGAGAACACGTGCGGTGAAAGAAAAGGATTAGATAAGCAGACAGATTGTATAAATGATGCGCTTCCAGGAAAGCTACTTCAGTAGCAAGCAACATAAGTGAGAGTTATGTGACACATGAATCCCCAGCTTTGTTTATGAAATACACCTCTCCAATTTCCCGCGCTATACCGTGTCACTGAATCTAGCTTTAACTACTGTATTCCAAACAAGGGCGCGCAGCCACACTCTCTACAATATGACGATTGGTTAGAGAATGGTTGTTCCTTTCAGAGAAGCTTTGTGATCTACAATTATATCAAAGAATTCTAAATAATACTTCCCACACGACAGCACAGTGCCATCCACCACACGATGTCCACACTGTGAAAGAAAATGATCAGATGTCTGCTCATCTAATCATTTTTTTTCCACCTCACGTGTTCTCGTAACCGCATACATATGTCTGTTTTCTCCAATAAAGTTTCAGTTGTTAGTGTGCGCTGTGTCCAGGTGTCTTCCTTTTGCACTTCAAATTTTTTCGCGCAACTAAGTTAAGATGAAGTACCAACTCGCCCAGCAGAACGTGCTTCTCAATATATTGTGTGTAAAATGTTTTAGAACTTTATGCACCCCCTACGCAGTCGTGAGGGAATACGTGCAGTAACGTGTGTGCCTTTTGTAATGGTTGGCTGTCTTTAGACCACGAAGTCACGTTGGTAATAACGTGTTGTGATGCCCGATGACAATGCACGCTTGCATCATGCAATATAGCTGCGATATTAAATGTTGTGTTGTGAAACCTGTATGCACGATACATGTATTTGTTAAGCATGACAGTTATTTTCCTTGCATTTACAACAAGAGGTAGTTATTCATTATTTATTTACAAGCAGATGCATAGCTGTGTGGTAGAGCACTTGCAAGCCATGCAAATTGCCTGCATGATTTCGATCATCACTCAAACCCGAAAATTTACAATATTTGTTTTATTTGCATTCTCTCAATTTTCGATCATTGACAAGACGATTTTTCACGGAGAGCCACCGATGCTTACACCGGAATTTCTGCAGAATGAGCGCTCTATCACTGTTACGTTAGTGATGCATTGTTGGCATAATGGAAAATGAATTACGTTTACAAAGTACATTTTCAGTGTCCCGTTGGCAAGAAATATTGTTAAATGCCTCCGTTCCCACGCACACAGAGACCTATAGACACCAGTTTTAGCAGTCGTTCTACAGGCTATTAGTCACAGTACTCGTACATAACAGGCTTGCATACCAATCACTTTTCACCGAACTCCTTAAAAGTTGATTATCAACTCATTTAAGTTATTCAATGCACATGCAGTTCATACGGTCAATGGCAAGTAGATATTTCGTTTTGACTGACTATGGACGCTCCATTGACACGCGAGAAAAGTTTTAACAAACACACTGTGAAAAATATCTTTACGAAACTCAAATTGGGTTCTTTTATGCTATTTATTTTTGTCAAGTCGGAATCGATAAAGCGGAATATTTACTTGCACCGTACTATGTCTCAGACCATGTTGACCATAGGTTCAAGATAAGAAAAATCGCATGCAAGACTGACGTGTTTCAAAATGATTTTTTACCAAAAAAATTACAAGATGGAAACCACTGCTATCTAGCATTGCTTCTACACTCTCAAATATTTGTTTTATTTCATGTTAGAATTAGTGCGTTGCATTTTTGGGGTGTGTCACATTTTTCGATTTATATACGAGTTTATCTTGAAGATTGTGATTCAAGTGACTTTGATTATTTGTTTGGCTGACTATGTATTTTTTATATTCTACTTTTCGTAAACGCTCCCCTACTGTATTGCCAATTGGTGCTGTGGGTAATGAAATAAATGGATAAATTAAAAAGTGTCAATAAGTAAGCAATAAATTTAAGCACAAAGAATGTATCTCTTCAGGAAAAGTGGACTAACAGTGACATGTGCCCACCGCAAACTTTAAAATTGATGCCAAGTTACATTTTAGCAATTAGTTATTGAGAATAACTCGAGATATAATGAGGATAACTAATTAACAAGAATGTTCAGGGGGTATGCACTGCCTTTATTTTGGAGATGATGGTGACTGCATGCAGACCATTCAACAAACAGCTATATTTCTAGCTGAAGAATGATTTGAGTAGCTATATTTTTTGCCGGCGACACAAGCTGAACTAATATAGATTAATCATCTGAATAGCTTTATATAAAGGTATCCATATAAGGCCATATATGAAAGCATCCATATAAGACCTTATATGGATGCTTCTATATATAGCCATATATGGCCATATACAGCAACACCCGTATATGGGTATATAAGGCCAATATATGGCTATATCAGAAATTGGGCATATCAGGTTATATAGGGCCCATATACTGCGATTCCATATAAAGCCAGATATGCCCAATTCCCGATGTAGCCATATATGGGGATTTTTATATAAGTACATATCAAAGATTTTTGTAAGGCAACTGTCAATATCGCAGACGTACTCTACTTTGGACAGTCGAAATGTGTGAAGATAGTTTTTGAGGGGGACATATTGCCATCGCATGTGAAAGTGGGCTATGTAAGGCATCCCGTCCGCCCTTACGTACCTTGGTCATTACGGTGCCGCAAATGTCAAAAACTTGGGTACGTTAGCACTGTGTGCGTGAAGAGGTTGACTTGTCCCCGCTGCAGCAGAGATCATGAAGAGTCGTCATGTGGGATATCTACCCTAAAGTACTCTAACTGCGATGTCCCGCATGAGGCGAGGTCGAAAGATTGCCCTAAAATAAAGACTGAAATGACCGTGCTTAGGAAAATGGTACGAGATCACTCTACGCATAGAGAAGCGGCATCTGAGGTGCACCATCACTAGAGGCGCTCTCGTAACCGCAGGCGGAGATCAGCATTGACGAATGCACGAAAGCCTGTATTGCCTGATGAGTCAGCGAGATATTCTTTTATATCTGAAACGATATCTCAACCTCGAGTCAGACCTTCTTTGAAAAACGTGACGGGTAATACCTCATGGCCTGCTCTGCCACCTCGGAGTGCTGAAGTGCAAGGACCAGAAAACTGGCAGGAGCATGAGACTTCGTCATCAGATGTACAAATCAAAGCTATGCTTACGCACAAGAGTGGAAGCTTGGGCTAGTTGGTGTGTAGTCCTATTTGCAAGGTGTTTGAGTGCACGAACAAAGGAAAAAGGACAGAGTAGACAGAAAGAGCGCTGATTTCCATCTAACTTTATTTCACAGAGTGGCAAGAATATACACGTCTAAAAAAGGATGACTACAGAGCATGAAGGTAAAATGCAAGCCTAATTTACACATCAGTAAGAAAGCACGTGTGACGGGTCCTCTATTGCCTCAAACCCAGCCAGGTAATCTCGTTCAGCCTGTGTTAAAACAACCGATGAAGTGCTTACGCATTTATCTCCTAGCAAGTGTATTTTTTCGGCTTCAATAATTTCTCGGGTAAGCTGGTCCCGGTTCCTTGCCAATGTAGAGCACTGATCAAAGAGGGAGGTGCACCCACAATCTCGGCAATGAATGCCAAGATGCCCTTGTACCACATTGTGCGCATTGTTTCGGTGTTCTCGAAGGCGGTCATTATTGTGCCTGTGGGTTTGGCCGACATAGATGCACCGACACGTCAGTGGAATCAAGTATACGACTCTCATTGCGCATGGGACGTAGCGTCTTCTGTGCGTGACAGAGCACGAGGCAGAATTCACGCGAGGTCAATTGACCCGTTTGCAAAGCCTCTGCAATATTTCCGGTGCAGAAAAAACCACAAGAACGTTGGCGTCACGAGCAATCTTTTATAGCCTGTGTGAGACGTCATGCACGTAAGATAGTACGACAGGCCGGCTCTTTATGACACTGTTTCGCTTATCTGGTTTGTCGCCTCGCTTCACGACAGTGACCAGCCTTTCCGCCACCGAAACTAGAACATGCGCAAGGTAACCAGCTTTGGTGAGACGCTCCACTTGTAGAGCAAAGCTGCGGTGTAACATGTGGGGGCAGGACTTCTTCAAGGCGTTGGCAAGGCAGAGGTTAGCAATGCCCCGCTTGACCAATTTAGAGTGAGCTAAGCTGAAAGGCAGAAGTGGCTGGCCGCTTCTTGGTTCATGCAATCGGCAAAAATGTCGGTGTTCTAGCAAAAGCTTCACATCTAGGAACTTCAGGTTGTTATTAGTGGGTAATTCATAGGTTAGAACTAGTGGTTTCAGGCACTCTCGGAAAACAGTCAACACGTCAGAAGAAATTGTCTGAAAATTTTTACTATCACATTTCAACAACACTAAATATTTATCAACAAAACGGCAAACTTCAAAAACTACAGAGTCATGAAGCTTGTTTGACAAGACAGAATCATGATGTGCTGTTAATATGTCACTGAGAATGGGCGCCGAAAATGAACCAATACATACTCCACTTTTTGTAAGCAGTTTTTGTCTTCAAATTTTACAAAAGTGGCCTTCAAATAGAAACTGAGTAATTCTATTAAGCTGCTGTGATGAACTGCAGTACGCGTTTGGAACGCTGATGATCCGAAGTTGTCTATGGATCCCTCTACACATTTATGTAGTTGTTCATGCGGCAAAGAGTAATATAAGTCTTTAATATCCACAGACATTGCCTGGAGTCGTGTGTTAGTTCGCCTAATAATGTCAATAACAGCGTCAGAGTTTTTGACCAAAAAAGGGTTGTCTATTGTTACATTTTAAAGCTTTACTTGCAAGAAAAGTGCCATCGACTTTTGCCAGGTGCCCCTTTCTGTTACAATGACCCGCAATGAGCAGTCGATTTGGCGAGCTTTCGCAGAAAAGAACAGGTCAAGGCTTAGATTTTTGCAACTATCTTTCGCCTGTGAAAGCTTTTGAAACCCCAGAGCCCCGGCAAGAGTTCTCGCACGCTTCTTAAGCTTATCCCGACAAATCTCATCATTCTCATTGAAAGGATGCTGCAAAGCCTGTATAGCTTTCACCTTAAACATTGAACGAGGTAGAACCGCTAAGTCAACTTCCTTGTCAGCCGGCAGAAGTGACAACGAATGTGCCTTTAGGTACACGACAGTACCTCCTGCATTGACAACTTTGTTCGATGGCTTACATCTCGAAAGCACTTGCATGCCTTGGGCAACACATCTATCACATTCAGAGTCAGGAGCACGATGGGCGACTTGCCTGACAAGAGTGAGAAGCTCGTGCGGTGTTCTTGAAGGTGCCACTGCGTACTTTGTTCCGAGGCATAGGGTGTGCTTAAAGTTGTCTGGAAGCAAAGCATCCCTGGGAATGTGATCATGGTCCCTAGCAGCTGGAGACTTCCTTGGTGGGATGGCCCGCAGGTAACTGAGCGACTGACGCCACATCAACTGGACGTTTAAGTCTACGAGGCTTCAGAGTTTCGAACACTTCTTTTGTTTACCTGCTGTGCGTTCGTTCCCTAGGATTTGTAGTTGCAGGGCTTGACGGTACAGGCGAGCCTGCCGAAGCCGTTCTTAGCGTAGAATCTTGAACACTCTTAAACCATGGCCAATCGAGGGAGTGAGGCCACCAAACAACGCCTTGACTTCGGGAAGAAGTATCTTTAGCCTGATGCAGTACCCCAATGAGCGTGTGCGGCAAGCAGCCACACTGATTAAACTGACGACAAGAGAAGAGCTTGTAGAAGAGGAGATATAGATGCCCGATGTACTAGAAATGTAACTCACAAGAGTGGAAGCTGAGGCTAGCTAGTCATATTTGCAAGATGTTTCAGTTCACGAACAAAGGAAAAAGAACAAGGTAGTCAGAAAGAGCGCTGACTTCCAACTAACTTTGTTTCACAGAGTGGCAAGAATATATACGTCTAAAAACAAGGATCAACTGCTCACGCAGTTGATACGTGCTTTGCGAATGCTGCTTGTTGCTGTCAAGACGTCTGTTGCCAAGGCTGCAGTGCAAATTCTAGACGGACTAGAACCGGTGCTTGGTGCTATCTAAAACCAACAAAAATCATAGCGTCAGCAACCTCATTATCATCACTGAGTGAAAGAATTAGTCATTTTGTTATGTTTCAATGGAACGCTCGAGGGCTACGAGGTTATCTTGAAGATTTTAAACAGATATTGCAGAAATATCAATTCTCTGTTGCTGTGATATGCGAGCCGCATATTACTTCACCACTCAAACTGTCTGTATATCAAAAATTCATTTCCCAGGCAAGTGGAAACCCTAGAAAAGTTATACTATTTGTGCGTTGTGACCTCACGTATTCCCATAATTAAGTACCTAATGATTGATTGATTGATATGTGGGGTTTAACGTCCCAAAACCACTATATGATTATGAGAGACGCCGTAGTGGAGGGCTCCGGAAATTTAGACCACCTGGGGTTCTTTAACGTGCACCCAAATCTGAGCACACGGGCCTACAACATTTCCGCCTCCATCGGAAATGCAGCCGCCGCAGCCGGGATTCGAACCCGCGCCCTGCGGGTCAGCAGCCGAGTACCTTAGCCACTAGACCACCGCGGCGGGGCGAAATTAAGTACCTATGCATATCAGCAATGAATAAGTTTCCATCACGTTGAAGCTAAAAAGACGTACGGTATCGATCATTGGTGGTTACATTTCGCCGAGCGGGAGATTTGACGCTGACCACCGAAAACTTGTCATCGACTGGAGCCAAGGACCTCACGTCATCGTAGGTGACTTCAATGCACATCATCATTTTTCGGGCAGCAGCATCATAAGTACTCGGGAGCACAACTACTACACTTCAAAAGCAACAATGGCCTTCATGTTCTAAATGACGGATCACCGAAATATCTCCATGGCTCAACGTGGAGCAGCTGTCTCGACTTAGCTAACGCTTCTCGGTGCAATTCAACATCCGCCACCTCGTGCACAGACGTTGAAACATAAGGTGACGAGTACATTCCTACCTACATACAACTACGATGGTATACCTGCGTTGCAATCATTTGAAGGCAAAGCACAGATTGGGAGGATTTTCAAGAAAAGCTACAAAAGTCTTGTAGCTCTATCGTTCCTCCGACAGAAATTGAAGAAAGAATTGCCACATCAGTACAGGCCACTACCCGAGTTGCCACAACATCTAATTCCAGGAAGCCGGTTGATGCGGTATACGAAAAGCGGCGGGCAGTTCGTCGTCGAGCTGAACGTAAATACAGTTTAACGAAATCAATCACAGACATGAGGACCTCTCGTAACTTGCAAAAGAAAAGTCAGAGGTACTTAGAAAAGCTTGACTGCCGAAACTGGAAGTCATTTTGCACCACCCTGGCTCCATGAAAACCACTGTCTGATATGGCACGTCGTACGAGCTCTACCATCTTCTCCTCCGCAACTGCGTCTTTTCCGTGCATTGGCCATCATAAGAACATGCAGCGAGAAACAGATCGTAGAAGAATTTTGTATGCACCTCTCCTGCTCTGCAACAACGGATGACTTACCGCTTCGGTGCGCACTCCCTACGGCAGACGTTTGATTCGATCATCATTTCACGCTGCAGAAGCTTCGGGCGGCTATGTCCTCTTTGCAATGTTCTAGTGCACCTGGGCCTGATGGAATCACTTATGCTACCCTGCGCAACCTTGGTCCTCGGGCCACCGAAAAACTTCTGTTTTTGTAAAACCCTTCTCGGACATCTGGAACTCTACTGGCACACTGGAAAACTAGCAAGATCGTGGCATTGCTGAAACCTGCCAAGTCTCCCCATAATACGCTATCTTACAGACCTGTGGTGCTAGCATGTTCTGTGGGACTCATGAAACCAATGGTTCTGATGTGCTTGGGATGGTTTCTAGAGAAGCAAAGAGTATATTCAGACGCCATAAGTGGCTTCCGGAAGGGAAGGTCATCAATTGGCAGTGTGATCGATTTGGTAACAACCTTTGAACACCAGAAACGGTGCCGCTGGTCAAAGGCTGCAGTATTTTTTGATATCACAGGTGCTTTCGACAATGTTCAGCATGACGCCAATCTAAATGCTCTTGAAGATAATGGCATTGGTGGCCGCATGCATCAATGGATAGCCAGCAATCTTCAAGAACGAACTATATTCGTGTCTACTGCTGACGGTGACACAAATAAGCATCCCGTATACCGTGGCGTGCCTCAAGGTGAAGTGCTGAGCCCAACATTATTTATTATCGTACTTGTTGGCCTCATAAAAAACTACGAGGCAAAATCTCGGTGTCTATGTACGCAGATGACATTTCCATTTGGACCACGAGTCTAACGCGTTTGCAAGTATACAAGAAACTACAACGTGCGGTATCGAAAACGTCTGCATACCATAATACCTGCAGACTGCAAGTGACACTGACAAAAAGTGCAACCCTGCCATTAACGAGAAAATACATGGCTCGCTACCCCATAGTGATCGATGGGAGCATTTACCTTCGGTAACTCCTCACAAGCTCTTCGGAGTTATCATCGATCGTGATTTGTCTTGGTCGAAGCACATCTCATCGCTAAGAAAAAAAACTAGACAGCTTTGTCCAGGTCATTTGCCGTATATCTGGAAAATCATAAGGACCATCAAACTGATCTCTTATGCAGCTACACCAGACACTTTTTATTGGATACCTTAGCTACAGTGCCCCTGTTCTCTCCCGTGCTCGCACATCGGCTGTACGTACACTCTAGGGAGCTCAGGCGCGTGCCCTAAGAATTTGCCTAGGAGAACCTCGATACACTTCTACATAAAGCACTATTGCAGAAGCACGTGCTTGTCCAGCTCGTGTTTATCTTCAACGGTTACAACTACGAGTACATCTGAGGCTACTGACAAAGCACCGAGACCATCCACTGGCAGACACTTTTAACACACGACCCAATGCTGCATACTCAGAAGCTGTTATGTCGCACCGAGATCTCCTGCCTTCAAATTATGCACCCCATGTTATCTCTGACATACCACTCTGGGCGATTCCTAAGCCGATCGTGCGAGTTTCGATCTCAGGAATAACAAAGAAGTCAAAAATACCAACTGCTGGTCTTAAGCATTTCACTTTCTCATATATTGACTTTATGTACGAATATACCGAACACATTTTTGCAGATGGCTCTGTCGCGCAGACCTCCTCAGCACAACTTTTACTTCGCTTCCAATGGGAATCACTCAACGTTTCAAAATAGCACACTGGACATTATTTAATGCCACCGAGCTGACCGGCATCCGACAAGCTGCGTGCTACATTTCACAGCAGAGTCGAGCGAAATGGACAGTATTTTGCGACTCCAAGCCGACACTTCAACTAACTAGAAACTACATGAAACAAGACACTGCATACAGTCCTCTGGTGTGTGACATAGTTAAAACGTTGAATGAGGCTTTTCGATCCGGACATACAGTTGCGTTTCAATGGATTCCCAGTCATTGTAGCATAGCTGGGAATAAACAAGCCGATGCAGAAGCGAAAATAGCACACACTAGTGGTGAAAGGATATAAGTTCACTTTTTCCGATATGACATCAAAGCCTTGCTGTCTAACGGTATGAAGACATAGACGCAAATACTATGGAATGATCCGGATTATCGCCACAAGCGCATTTACAACCTTGACTTTTGTCACGTTTTTCGCCTCCCATTCCGTCTAAGGAGAGACCAAGAAACGCTACTACTTAGACGGCGGCTGGGTGTTGCATACACGCGACGATACTTATGCAGGATTGAACAAGAGCAAAATCCTAAGGGCAACGTGCCTAACACGCCAGAAACTATTATTACCATCCAGGGTGTGTGTCCTTTATAAGCAGTTAAAAGACAATTTCTTAAGTGCCTCACAGATGACCTAGATTGCCGACCCTTTTCGGAAGAGGAACTTTTGGGTGGTGGGAACGAGTGAATCACGCCCAACGCAGTTTAAAAGATCATCTCGCATTTCTAAGCAATACACATGTAGATTCCCGTCTTTAGAGAACCCGCTAATGAAGAGACTGTTGCGCGTGTACAACACCCAACGCGACATTGCGTGCCGTGATTTTATTGTGTGTACCACAATTACCCCTCATCATACCTTCCTCTTTCTTTCCCCTTGAGTAGTAGCAGGCGACAGACCCGCTTTCAAGGCCGACCTCTCCTCCTTTTTTCTCATTCAACACCCCCAATTTCAGTACTTTACCGCTGAGGTACGGCGGCGCTTGAGATTGTTCACAAACTTGCCTTAGGCAGGCATGATGTCGGGAAACGAATTGTGTTAATATGAGTAAAAAAGCTTTTTATACCAGCAAGAGAAAAACCAGGCGTCACACAATGCGAATAGCGCAACGAGTGGGCAGTCCAGTTCTCCAACCCATTTCAAAAGCTTCTTCTTGTTCCCCTAATAACTATAGCGCATACTTACTTCAGGTTTAATTAATCATTGTCATAAGCCTTTGCATGAAAAATTGGTAACAAATTCCTTGCAAGTGTTTAGCGGATACCGTGCTGCTCAGAACAATGACGAAAAATAGCACAGCGAATGTCGATTTGCTACCCAGAAGTTACTATTATAATGCAGTATTGGGTACCCAGTAAGTGTGCTTGCAGGCGTTACCTAATGAGTGTTTAGAAAAATGTCTGAAAAGCCGCTCTTATAGCTTTCGCTATGACTGTGCTGCGCCTTCCACGCAAACCTGGCATTGTTTTTTTTGTTAGCTGTTCTTAAAAAACAGTTTTTATCAAAACTGATGGGCATTTGCCACCGATCAGGCGAGAAAATAATCTTCCCACTATCGTCACGTCACCTTGCTTCATTCTATAGACAATTAATAGTTAAATAGTATGCAATCATCTGCATGCAACCTATTATTCGTTGAGCCGTCTTCAACAATGTTGTCCATAAATACTGGAAGAAGCACAGCCGAAGAACGAACTTTTAGGAAACGCTTCAATCATTTGACACACTTTCGGAAGAAACCCTATAGCACGACACCCACTGACAGTGGGCGTCGTTCAATTTGGAAAAGAGGCCTCAATCCAATTTTAATAGTTATTCGTTCTTTATTTTAGGACTTACTTTATGACTCAATTATTTCAGCAACAGTTTGTCAATTTTTTTATTGCCCATGAAGATTACATAGAAGTTTTTGTTTTTCTTTATTTAGAGCCTCTGCAAATTTATGTATATTATCAACCACTTTGGTAACGGTTCAATATCCCCCTCGCAAACAGTGTTGAGCAATTGTTAGTATTTCATGTTCTTCTAGAAAGGTGGATATGTGTTCATGAACAATATGTCCAGGGTTTTCACATCCAGTTGAGGTTTGTTATATTAGGAGAAATTTGTGATACACTTTTTGTCAACTGATTTATGAATCAGCTTAGTGCAGGCAGCTTCTCAGTCGTCTTGCAACGCGCTTTTGAATGGCCTCGTCAAGAGCACATGCAATAACTTTGAGCTCCAACCCATGTACTGCTTCAAACATTCGTCTGTTCTCACATAAGTTGCTCACGATCTTCTGCACTATCAGCGTCGAATGAAACCCGAACAGCGGCAAGCCTTAGCGACAAAATAGTGCATGCTATTCAGTTATTTTATCACCATTTACAGGCACGCGCATACTGTTCGGCAGCTCCGCGCATATATGCTTGCCTGTCCGCGGTGATAGCCGGTCGGCACGCACTAAACCGTCGTGAAGCCTTGCCACCTTTTGGGTTTTATGTGGTGCTGATATATGTGCAGAGCTGCCGAACAGTACGCGCGCACTACACTGTCGCGAAGGCTTGCCGCTGTTCGGGTTTCACTTGACGCTGATAGTACATACCTTGTTTGTTCGTTGCCGAGTGAAATAGTTCTGCCCATGTCCTCCAAGCGCATTTTTATGATGAATGCTTCAGTAAAATAGCCCCGCCGCGGTGGTCTAGTGGCTAAGGTACTCGGCTGCTGACCCGCAGGGCGCGGGTTCGAATCCCGGCTGCGGCGGCTGCATTTCCGATGGAGGCGGAAATGTTGTAGGCTCGTGTGCTCAGATTTGGGTTCACGTTAAAGAACCCCAGGTGGTCTAAATTTCCGGAGCCCTCCACTACGGCGTCTCTCATAATCATATAGTGGTTTTGGGACGTTAAACCTCACATATCAATCAATCAATCAATGCTTCAGTAAAATACATTTAGTTGTGAGTTGGCATTCTGTCTGTCTTTTATCTGTTCTTCTTGGTTCCAACTTTTCACCACATCTGTCAACTAAAGATGCACCAACATCGCGTTCTGAGCAGAAAAGCAAGACAAGAAAAAATTGCTTTTCAATCAGCTTCGGCATAGAAAACGTGTGACCACAGCATCTCAAGAGGGTAAGGTAACATCAGACCCGATGAAAGAAGGTGGGGAGATTGTGTTAGAAAAACTCGCAAACTTATAAATGAAGTGTCTCGAGATAGTAAGGGTACTTGAATCTTCGAAGAATGCCAACATCATCTTAGTCAAAGAAGATTTCAGGAACTAGAAATATGAGTGCACGATAAACACATCGTTCATTCTTTGCAAACTGTTTACAAAAGTAATACCTCAAGAAATTATGATGACATTAGAATTCAACAAATCAAAAGAACAAGGAAGCTTTTGTATGGGCTACTCAACAACAGACAATATTCATACTATGAATAAGGCAACGAAGAAATGCGCGAGACACAATCATTCCCGATATATTGCCTTCATATATTAGTCGAAAGCATTTGATTCGTTGAAGCACTCAGAAGTGCTGCAGGCTTTGCCGAATCAGGGCATCGATGAAGCCTAAAAATCATATTGGAAGAAATCTGCAGGGGACCCATAGCTCCCATGCTCCTCCATTAAGGAAGCGCAGAGCGTCAATGGAACAAGTTTATAAGGCAGGGGGACACGTTCTATCTAATGCTATCTACCAAGTGTTTACAGGAGGTATGTAGGACCCTATATTGGGACGAGTTAAGGATAAAAGGTAATGGAGAGTATCTTAGTATAACCTGTGATTCGATAATGACTTTCCGCTGATGAGTAACTCAGGACACAAATAAGAGCATATTGTAACGGACACGTGAAAGGCAGAGACATATCTTGGAAAGACCATCCAGCGACCTCAACTTCATTGGTCGCGGGTGCTAGTTTCACGGCGGCGGAGAGGAAGAATGGCACAGAGGAGACGGCGAGTGACGAGAACGGTTGAATGGTGTCAAAACACCACTCATATGCTGGCGAATCGCTGCGTCTGGTCCCGCGTGAAAAACGGTCTCTTGCAAACAAGTCGGTTGTCTGCAGGTCATATGAAGCACTGGGTTTTGGTGGCGAAGACATGGCTGGTGCCCTTCGTGACAGGAGGCGTTGTTGGCGGCAATACCGAGTGATATGCCCAGTGAAACCACCGTTGTAGCACACGGGAAGCTCTCTGTTTATATTGTATTCATCGGAACGAATCCTGGGCTGCTGTTGTCGGTGAGGAAGTTCGTTATCACGCGAATAACAGGTTTCTGCCACTTCCTGGAATCCATTGTAGTGGTCGTAAGTGTCATCTTGGTAGTAGGGTTGGTGCGGTCCTTGCCGCTGCGGGACGTAGTCTAGCTCAGAGTCTCGAGCATAAGAACGCGGCTGTCCTCATCGTGATCGAGCGTCATAGGCTGGGCCTCTATCGTAGAGATGTGGGTGATACCGATTCGCGGCATCCGAATCCTCAATGCCATCCACCACTCCATGCGAGGAGAATGAAGCAATGTTTTGCTCGAACTCTGGTGGCAGGTAGGGAGGATGAGTGCTTGGGTGGTGTGCCCCTTGCACGAACAGGCCGACTTCTTCACGTACTATTTGCCGGATCGTTGACGCAAGATGAAGCGGCTGGTTGTTCTCTATACTTGCGTTAGTCGTCCCATTGGCTAGCCTGCCGAACTTCATCGTGATCCGCCTGGTCTTCAGTTGCTCAAAAGTGCGGCAATGCCAAATGACATCGGCGACAGATCTCATGGTGTCTTTTGCAATAAGGAAACTGTAAACATCCTCGGCGATTCTTTTTACGATGTACCCGACTTTGTCTTCCTCAGACATTCTGGAGTCAATAATCCTACATAGCTTTATATCTTCCTCAATATAGGTCGTGCAAGTTTCGCCTGGCACTTGCGCGCGTTGCATAAGCGTCTGTTCTGCTTTTTTATTTTTCGGTGTGGGGTCGCCAAAACACTCTTTGATCTCAGAAATGAATCTGTCCCACGTCGTTAGCGTTTCCTTGCGATTTTCGTACCACACTAACGCAGTATACGTCATAAAAGAACGCGACGTACAAAAGCTAAGAAGCAGCATCCCATTTGTTGGCGGCGCTCACCCGATTTTGGTGGACGAGCCAAGCCTCGACGTCTTCGTCTGGTCTGCCGGCGAAGAGACGAGCATCTCTCTGTTGTGGAGCCGGACTGGTTGGCGCTGAAGTCGAGAGGGGTCGATGTTCATCTGCGTTGTGGGACATGTCCAGCCCAAATGGATTCCGTGAAAGTCCAACAAGGCGACGGCTCCGTCGAAGAAATTGCGGCTCAACCTCTGTCTTCAGGTGTCAATTACACAGCACGTCTACCACAACTTCACTTCACTTCACTTCACTTTTATTTCCTTAAAGACCCCCTGTAGGGGTATTACATAAGGGGTGGTGCATAACAAAAAAAGAGAACTATACAACGGTGTTTTTAATGGCTTCTACAAACATAGATGGGTTAGTGATGGCACAGATGGCGTGAGGAAGGCCGTTCCAGTCTTTTGCTGCTCTTACGAAAAAGGAGGCTTGGAATACAGTGGTCCGGGTACGTGGTATTGCGACTTGTAACGGATGACCAGTGCGATGGGATATGTGCGGAGGGGGCGTGATGTACGGTGGATGATTCAGTGAACTGAAATAAAACATATGAAAAAGAGAGAGGGTGGCACACTGTCGGCGTGAAGCAAGGGTTTCTAGACCTGATTCCGCCTTTAGAGATGAGATGCTGATATCGTACGAATATGCAGAATGAATGAACCTGGTAGCCCGATTTTGAAGTGATTCGAGTTCTCTTATGATGTATGATTGATGAGGGCTCCAGATGGAAGATGCATACTCGAGTTTGGACCTGATAAATGATTTGTATGCAAGCGTCTTAACGTGAGGCGGAGTATGGCGTAAATGTCGTCTGAGAAACCCGAGTGATTTATTAGCAGACGAGATGATGTTAGTAGTGTGATGACGCCAAGACAGGTCATGAGCCAAGGTGATGCCGAGGTATTTGAATGATTGAACTGATTGTATGGGAACATTAGTGATGGAATAGGTAAACTCAAAAGGGTTACGGTGGCGAGAAAAAGAAACAAGCTTACATTTATTAGGATTTAAGTTCATTAACCAACGATCACACCATGTTTGTATGTTGTTAAGATCATGCTGAATTAGTGTTTGGTCATGAATGTTGGTTACTGATCGGTAGATTACGCAGTCATCGGCAAACATACGAAAGTTACATGATACATGCAATGGTAGATCGTTAATGTAAATTAAAAAGAGTAGGGGCCCTAAGACAGACCCTTGCGGGACACCTGAGGTTACAGGTAGTCGGTTAGATGAGTGATTATTAACAAACACAAATTGGGAACGATTAGTCAGGAAAGATGTTATCCATGCAAGTACATTAGGATCTAGATTTAACAGAGATAATTTAAGAATTAGGCGTTTGTGAGGGACAGTGTCAAATGCTTTAGCGAAATCCAGGAAAAGAGCATCGGTCTGAATGTTGCAATCAAGGTTAGAATGTAAGTCGTGAATGAAAATGGCCAGCTGCGTTTCACAAGAATAACCCCTTCGGAACCCGTGTTGAGAAGGATGAAAAAAGTGCATTGAGTCCAAGAAGTTGATGATATGGGAGTAGATGACATGTTCCATGATTTTGCAGGGGATACTTGTTAAAGATATGGGACGGTAATTTAGTGGAGAATCTCTGTTACCTGATTTGTAGACTGGAACGACCTTGCCTACTTTCCAGTCTGCTGGCAGAATGCTTGATGATAATGACTGCGAAAATAACAATGTAAGGTATGCGGCACACACATGTTTAACATTTATGAGAAGTTTTGAATTAATGTCATCCACACCTGCAGAAGAAGAAAGCTTAATCTTTTCTATAATCGAAATGATGCCGTCCGTAGAAAATGCAAGCGGGGGCATAGACTCGGTGCTGCGCGCAGGTGAAGAAAAATCGGGAACTGAACTCTCATTCGTAAAAACAGAGAAAAAGGCCTCGTTAAAAAGGTTCGCGCATTCATTGTTGTCGACTATATCGCCATGCGCATTTGAAAGACTAGTGGTGCGCATCTCCTGAGGGTTTATCACCTCCCAGAATTTGCGAGGGCTGGTTGCAAGCATTTTGGGCAGCTCTTCATGAAAGAACACGTGCTTGGCGTTTCGAATGGTTCTAAGATAATCATCTTCCGCGGCGTAATATTTTTCCCATAAGGACAGAAGTTTAGACTGTCTGGCTGATCGGAAGAGGCGTTTTTTCTTGTTTCTTAGTTTGTGAAGTGTACGTGAAAACCATGGCTTGTTTCGGTTTGCGGTAAACGTTATTTTTGGGATAAATTTCTCGACAAGAGTGGCTAACTTATCTCTAAATATAATCCAATTCTCATCCACAGAGCGTGTATGGCTTATTCTCTCGAACTCAGGAAGAAAAGATATCAATTCATTATTGATGGCACTATAATTGCCCTTGTCGTAAAGACGGATTGTTTTGGTGACAAGATCGCGTTTTACAGGTCGAAACGCAAAAGCCGCATGGATTACCTTGTGGTCACTGACGGCACGCAGATATGTAATTGATGATAAGCTCTCTTGATGACTAGTTAGTATTAGATCTAAGATGCTGGAATTGCTCTCTGTAACGCGCGTTGGTTGGGATACAAGTTGGGTTAGATTGCAATTCAGGCAGAAATCTATGAAGTCCCTTGCGGGCTCACTGCCCACAGCTGACGGGACGCTACTACTCCAATCTATTTGAGGAAAATTAAAATCGCCGAAAAGCAGTATCTCTGCTTGCGGATACTGTTTCCCAAGGTCACTCAGGTTGTTGTTGAGCTTATATGCGAAATCTGGGTCACTGTTCGGGGGCCTATAACAAACGCCTACAAGGACAGTATGAGGGCGAGCACGGCAAACGACCCAAAGAATTTCAAGTTCAGAAGAGTTGGTCCTGGCCACCGAGCACGATAACTGTTGGTGCACAGCCATCAGAACCCCGCCTCCACGTGCGCCTGTACGGTCCTTACGATAAAGTTGAAATCCAGGTAGGTGATCTAGCACTTCTGCATCGGTTATATCATTTGTCAGCCAAGTCTCGGTTATCACCAATACGTTACTGCTTGATGACAAAACAAGCTCAGAAAAAGTTATGCGTTTCGGAAAAAAACTGCGCGCGTTAGCAAAGACTACCGAAAGTGACAGGCCAGATTGAGGTGTGGGGGTGTGCCCGGCAGATTTGCGCCGAGGAAATTGCTACGACGCTTCCCTTACAGTTTGCGATTGCTCATCGTAGACGTAGCGCTTGTGACCCATTAGCAGTGTCTTGTACGTGATGGAAAAAGGCAGCGACTTGGTTTTAGCAAAGGCAATCAATTGCCGACGGACGTTTTGCACACGACGTGAAAAATCTTCACCAACACTAAAAGTGGTTCCTTTAAATTTCCGTCCATTAGAAAGAATCTCTCCTTTTGTTTTATGGAATGCGAATTTAACTATTATGGGGCGATGGTGGTTAGTACCCTTGCGGCGACCCAGACGATGCGCGCGCTCAATTTCCTTCGGATCGATGGAAATACCTAGACGATCACGGCAGTGCTTGATGACAAGTTGTTCAACTTGGACAAGTGCTTCCGATCCAGTTGATTCAGGAAGGCCATAAAATATGAGGTTATTGCGCCGAGAATGATTCTCGGCTTCATCCACGCGCGCTTCAAGCTTGCGCAGAAGGTCACTCGCGCGAGCGGTGTCTCTTCTGAGCGCTTCCACATCAGTACGTAAGGAAATAATATTTTGACAGTGCCCTTCCAGATCAGTCATGCGTCTACTGAGATCTGCTATAGATTTATCTGTTGATAGCAAATGGGACTTAAGGTCCTGTACCTGACTGATTAATTCCGTCTGACCGGCAGACAATTTCTGCAGTTCAGTTAGTACAGCATTAGAAGCAGGACCCGGATTGCTTTCAATATCGCCCGACATCATCAACAAGGCACGAATCACACGAGAACACTCAAGTGCAACAAGAACGCAGCAGTGTGGGCTCGGCAGCTGAAACAGCAGGTAATTACTAGACTTCTTAGCGAGAAGACTGTAAGTTTTACTAACCTGCATGACAAGAGTGAAAGGATTAGCGGTCTGCGTTGGTGCACAGCCGCCGAGCCCACACAGCGCCGCCGGCAAAGGCCGCTCTTTTGTAGTCGACACAGGCATCGATGCCGATGCTGATAGCGTCGACCAGTTTTTGTCGAGGACCATGTAGCTGACCGGTGGCGCCGGAAGGGATCCAGATCTGTTGCGTGTGGTGAAATCCAGTGGTTCCAAGTACGTTGCGGTTGATAAGCTTGTGTCGAAGACCAAGAGGGCGTGACAGGTAAGCGTGCCACTTTCGCTGGAACGATGTTGATACTGCAACGGTGTGGTCAAAGAAGCTGGCAGGAAAACGGAAAGCAGTATGCGCAGGAATGCGCACTGAAACACCTGCATGACAAGAGTGAAAGGATTAGCGGTCTGCGTTGGTGCACAGCCGCCGAGCCCACACAGCGCCGCCGGCAAAGGCCGCTCTTTTGTAGTCGACACAGGCATCGATGCCGATGCTGATAGCGTCGACCAGTTTTTGTCGAGGACCATGTAGCTGACCGGTGGCGCCGGAAGGGATCCAGATCTGTTGCGTGTGGTGAAATCCAGTGGTTCCAAGTACGTTGCGGTTGATAAGCTTGTGTCGAAGACCAAGAGGGCGTGACAGGTAAGCGTGCCACTTTCGCTGGAACGATGTTGATACTGCAACGGTGTGGTCAAAGAAGCTGGCAGGAAAACGGAAAGCAGTATGCGCAGGAATGCGCACTGAAACACCTGCATGACAAGAGTGAAAGGATTAGCGGTCTGCGTTGGTGCACAGCCGCCGAGCCCACCTGTTACAGCGAGTGGAGATGAAACGATTTCATTTACAAGAGGTGAGCGATGGTTGTTCGCGGTTGCGCACTGCGATCTTGCCAAGCCTCTTCGTCTTTCCTCCTTTCTCTTCTCTGCCTTACACATGTCCGTTACATGTCCATAACATGCCCGTTACAAAGGAATGGTACGACGAGCTTCACGAACCAGCATCATTCAAAAAAAGGTGACTTGGTGTTGCTTTGGACACTGCAACGCAAGTGTGGATTGTGTCAAAAGCTTCTTGCGTGATATTCGGGCCTCTTGGTAGTCTCGGACCGTCTAAGCCAGCTCACATACGTAATAGCTCACCCTTTGTCCAATGTTCGACGATCGAGCAGAACGTAGCTCACTCACATTGCTCGTCTAAAACTTTTCTACCCTCCTTGTGCATCATAACTCGTCCTACGGGCTTCGTCTGCTCGTGGGAAAATGTAACGGACATGTGAAAGGCAGAGAAGAGAAATAAAGGAGGACGAAAAGGCTTGGAAATATCGCAATATAACGATTACAGTTCTGCAGATATTCAACAAATTCTATTATTTCTCTCCTCCCCCCCTTTTTTTTACATTGCGCCAAAATAATTTCAAAGTCACAACACAGTAATCATATTCCCCAAGTCTACAAAACCTAAAGGTATTGACTTGCATTAACCACCAGCTTCTTGTACAATCCCCCTTCGTGGGTGAGAACCACAAAAGAAAGGAACAAGCAAGCAAGCAAGCAGTGCGCTACCGCGAATGACCATCCCTCACCTCTTGTAATTAAAACCATTTAATCACAGCTTGCTGTAACAATATCATTACTGAACTGCACACGGAAAGCAAAATAGTATGTAGGCTTGAAAATTATTATGCATCGAATTAAAGTAATGTGTAACTTCAGCGCAGAGAACACTACTTGGAGATAGGTGGCGAGACAATAGAAGTTGTGGAGTATGTCTACTTTAGACATGTAGTAACCAAGGCATTGAACCATCAGACCGACATAATTGAAGAATAGAGATGGGGTGCAGCATATTACGCAGGCATCCTGAAATCATGATTGGCAGTCTACCACTATCCCTCAAGTTAAGGTACATAATATATGCGTGTTAATGGTACTTACCTGCGAAGCCGAAAGCGGGAGGCTTACAAAACGAGCTAAGTTTAAATGATGGATGACACATCGAGCAATGAAAAGTGAAATGACACTTGTAACCTCAAGAGACGAAAAAGCAGAGTGGTTCTTGGATTAAACGGAGAATATGTCATAGTTGAAATGAAAAAGAAATGAACATAAGCCTGGCACGTAAGCAAAGGCAGTATAACCTCTGGCCAATAAAAGTATCTCATTGAATCTCAATGAAGGCAGAAGCACTAGAGGGAGGCACGATATTTGCAGATGAGATGAAAAAAAGTTTGCAGCTATGACATGGCAGCAGAAATCACAGGACCGGGTTGATTGGCGGAACGTGGGAGAGGCTTTTGCCCTGCAGTGGGAGCGGGCAGGCTGACGATGATGATAACTTTTATTACAATATTGCACTCCCAAATTGAAGGAATCAAGCTTGCCGAGGAAAGTATAGAGGATGATATTAGAAGTAATTGTAGTGTAAATGTACAGAGAAAAAAATTGTCCTGAATCTACAAGTTACACTGTAAATGTCGTCGAAAGACGATAGTCTTGCGTCTAGGAAGAGTGAACGAAACATTTATTTGGTGTTCTGCGCAATAAAATCGGTGGATGGTATTCCGAAGACGCTGCGTTAAAGTGCCTCGAGCGTGTAACGATGGCCAGCAAGCGCATCTAGGCACGTTAGACACGAGCGCCATCTGGCAGTTATCTTTGAAAACAGAGGCATGTGCGACCGCGGAGAAAGATGCACGCCAGTCTCGGAGATGATAAGGTGTAGAATGCAAAGCGATGGGCAGGTGCCAGCACTGTTCTGTCGTAGCAAAGCGTTGGAAACATCTTCTTGAGCATCGCGTTGCACTGTCAGCGCAGCGCGTTAAACGCTACAGTCCTCAGAGTTGCTTGTGTGTGCCTCTTCTAGTATAACAGCAGACATACAAAACATAAACATGTTGTTATGGCACCTCAGATATACTTAATATTTGCGTGTTTAATTAACAATCACACAACTATGAACGCTAAACATTGAGCGATATTGGTGGGCGCTGCGGATGGGGTTGGCCGTTTATTGCCGTCTGAGGTATCGTTAGGGTGACAACCAGACAAATTTACAGACAGACAGAGAGACACACAGAAAGACCAAAATTTTTCCGTCGAGGGTCCCCAAGAAAGACTATCGTCTTTAAAAGTGGACGAAAATATGACTTGCCGTCATATGCAGGCAACGGGCCTGCGAGCTTTGAATAGCGCATCCAATGACTAACCAACTGAGCTACCACGGCGGCTATACCCTTGTTTCCTTTATGGGGCATATGAGTGTGTCAAACGCGGGAGCATCAGTCAGTGCCACCTGGAGCCATGAGGGTGAGTGTGGACCACTAATTATCTCCCTGCATGGGCTCACATAGCCCTTAAACTTATTACACGTGGGCAGCTGACCAATAATCCTTCGTATACTGCCTGGAGGCACCAAGTCTTCCAGAACAAGACCCTCGCGATGAATGAAGAAAATAAGCGTACATATAAGGGATTGTTTACTTTGCTGGACACAATAATAATGAGACCTCACAGACTGTAATGCAGAGTGTATTGGGGTTGGTATTAGAAGTAGTTGTAGCGTAAATAGGAAGAAAGAAAAGTGGAGGAAAATTTCACCGGCCGTGGGGAGGGAGCAAACCTGTGACCTTCGAATAACGCGTCCGAAGCTCAACCAACTGAGCTCCCCGTCCATTTTGTGGTGTATATGTCTGCGTTAAACATGGGAGCGTCAGTAAACACTAACTGTGCAGCAACAGAGATTGGGCGGGAAATCGGTTTTGTTAGATTACTTCATTTTCTTTGATGAGAGAAAAACCACGTTGTACCTTGAGCATATCTCTTTCGTTGAGCAACGGTAAAACAAAAGTTAGGGGACCCTAAAGCTTCACCTTTAGGAGTTGAATGCAACATCTGCGGAAAGTGACATCCTGTTCTTAGTGCGTCCTTAAAACACTTATTGAATGAAACCTTTTCGAATTTGTTTTGCACCCGCCACGGGACCTTGAGGAAATAGCGCACTATAGCATGTGTGATAATGTAGTTAGGTACTGGCTTTCAACCACGGAGCCATTGTGATAATCACATATTCTGACGCCCGTTGGCAATGAACGCTGATACCGCGTATTGTTGCTGCAATATTTCACCTTGCATTGTCAAGCACGTATACAGAATGCATTTGTTTGTGAAGTGTGAGACATTTTCACTGCATTTCCAAGCATAGGGAGATCTTTTCATTGCTTTCACAAGCAGAGGCATAACCGTGTGGTGAAACATCCGCATGCCAAGCAAACAACACGGGTTCCATCCACACTTGGGCCCAAACAACCCTGGTTCGGTCTCCATTCTCCTGCAGCAATTTTAATGTTTATTTATTTTATTGGAATCGTTCTCAATTTTCCGGTCACGTATAATATGATTTAGCACTCACAACCGACGACGCCGAAGCCGACATTGGCACCGGAATTTCTGCGAAGCGAGCTCTTCAACGCTATCGAGTTATTACTTGCTAGCACCGCAAGGTGAGTTGACGCGCTTTAATCTGTTCCTCAAGAAAGAGAATTTGGAAAGCTCTTTCAAGCATTGAAAGGCGCGTTTCAGGGCGGCAGAAACGATGAGTGGTTCTGTGCACCCCGTTTTTGTCTCTCGTCACGTGAAGCGTTATACATATATATATATATATATATATATATATATATATATATATATGGTTCAGGTCAGTAGGAGTAATAATTCAATGGGCCAGTTAGTCTTCGTGAAGGTATGGGATATGGTACAACGGGAGCGTTGTCAACAAGGATAAATATATTTATTTCCCAACAGTTTCGGGAGGGGTCCTCCCTTCATCAGGGGATGAGTTATACTGACATGAGCTTCCAAACTTCCTTGCTGCCGCGTCCCTCTCGCCTTGAAAGACGTTGGCGAGAGTGAGAGGGAACTGGAAAAAGAAAAAAAAAAGAAAAAAAAGAGAAAAAAAAAACAAAAAGGGTTAGAAAAAGACGAAAAAAGAAATAAAAGAAAAAAAGTAAAAAAAGGAAGAACCACTGTCAACACTGAGAACGAAGCCAACTGTCCGTCTACATCCACATACGGTTCATATCACGAGCTGTTTAGTTCTTGACGTGTGTCGGGCCACCCAAGATTGTCGCCGCGGTGCCGGGAGGGTCCGGGACGGCGTGCCTAAAGAAAGGGGTTTCCCCGTAATTGGTCGTTCGGCGGGTGGCGGGCGGTGTGTGTAAAGGAAAGGTTTCTCGTTAATGGCTGCTGCGGCTATTGTGGTCAAGTTGTGGGTGCTTCTGAGGAGGAGATGGCACCGCATGAGTGCAAGCCATCGTGCATGGTGTGTTGTGAGGGCCACCTCACCGGATCCCAGGCCTGCAAAGCAGGGCTTCACCGCCTGCAGCAGCCGGGTGGGCATCATGGCAGTCGCGGCTTGTAGAAGCAGCGGTCAACACCCAAGACATCAGGCGTCGTGCCAGAAGGACGGCAGCCGGGAGCTACAAATCAAGCCACGAAGAATCCTGCTACTGGAGAGACCAGTCAACAAGCACCACCTTCACCTAAGACACCATCGCAGCAAATGTCATCCAAGACACCTGACCAGGGTGCCCCCATGCTCCAATTTGGGGGCGTTCCAACTCTGACTAATCCCGGCGCCCGTATGCGGCCGAACAAAGAAACTGCTTCTCAGGTAGACAACGGGGCGAGGGCTGTGTGCTTCTCCTCCTCCTCTTGCTCATCCTTCCGCGCCTCCTCACCCGAATTTCTCGAGCTTAAAAGAGAGCTTGCTGCGCCGTGGGCACAGAACGCACCGCTTCAAGCCAGAATTGCCACCTTGGAAACAGGTAGTCCACCAGTTTACCCCCCCCCCCCCTGCGTCACTTCCCACCAATAGTACCATTCCCACTCCAGAACCGATGCCCATGTGCACCATTCCTTCCGTCTCGGAACCTTCTAACACTAAAGAGCGATTTCAGGCTATTGAAAGTACTGTGACCGCTTTAATGACACAACTCACCACCATAAGCAAAAGCCTGGAATCTTTTTCTAACACTCTTACCCAACAGGTGACGAGTAACACTGAAACTTAACTCCATGGCGTAAACCCTCGAAGCCAAGGGCTAATCCTCTGAAGGACGTTAATCTTCTCTTTAAATTTTCACACGCCATCAGCCTTGCTGAAACTTTCGAGGACTCCGAGATCCCACTAGCACAGGGTGCCGAAGTAGGGGTAGAGTTCCTCACACAAACCCCAAATTCTCAATATGGCGACTCATCTTAACTGCTCCACATCACCACACCAAAAACCTCAGTTACTCTCTTTAATTGAATGGAACTGTAGAGGCTTCAGAGATAGCACCAAACGGGCCCATTTCCACCTCTATCTTGAAATATTTGAGCACCTGTGCGCCGTCATTGCCCTACAAGAGCCCGGCAATGCCGTGCGCCTCTCATGTTATAACACGGGACCCATTCACCTGCCTTCTTGTTCATAAAACCTTCACTACGCAAGAGGCCGACCTGAGAATTTCACTACCTTACTCGTACACTATGGTCACGGTTCATCCGCTGCGCAGAACCGACCCCCCTGTACATCCTTAATATTTATTCCAAACATAAACTCAAAAACATCACATTCACTGACATCTTCAGCAGGACACTGAAGCTCACCAGGCACGACTCCCTTTTAGTAGTGGGTGACGTAACGGTCATAGCAGGCTTTCGGGGCAATCGCAAGGAAGGGGCGCGCGAAAGGAAATTTGCGGATCTAACTTCCACGCTGGGCATGACACTTCAAACAGACCCTGCGCAACCAACTCGTGTAGGTAAATCTGTCAACCGGGGCACCTGTCCCGACCTAACATTCACGAAAAACATCAGACACGCAGACTGATTCAATACAGAGGAAACCCTCGGTAGTGACCACTGCATTCTCAACACTACATTTTCTACACTACCCCTACAACGCCCCATCGCACAGGCTCACCTACCAAACTGAAAAGCTCTCCGGCAGTCCTTACCTGACTCTTCCATCCTGGAGATCGGTTATTCCCAGTGGGCTCACTCTGTGGTCGAAACACTAAGAAAACACAAGACCAAAATACAACTCAAGGATAGTCATCCGGATGTATATAATCATCTCCTTCATCTTTGGGAGGCCCATCTCAGCCTCATAAAGCGATGGAACCGACAAAAACACAACCGCAAACTCCGCATGCGGATACTGGATCTCAATAAGAAGGCGGTCGAGTACGTAGCCCAGCTCGCCGACTCGAATTGGGTAGATCGCTGCAACACTGCCAGCAGGCAAATGTCCAGTCGCAATACATCGAAAATCTTCCGCAGTCTGAATCATCCAACTCAAACGCGAGGTGAAACGCAAAAACAACTGCACCGAGACTTTAACAATTTCCACGGCTCCACCACACAACTAGTCCTATCGCTACGGGACCGATATCTTTGCACCCAGCAGGGCACGTGAGGCTACGCCTATCGCTATGCAGGCAGAGATAACTCGACCTTGAATCCTCCTTTCCAGGTACACGACCTTCGCGCCGCTCTTGCCGAAATGAGGTGAGGTATGGCTTCTGGGCGGGACAAAATTACTGTTAAAATGCTGGAAAATCTACCCGATGCAGGGCACCAGTCGCTTCTTTACTAAAATAATGCGTTATGGCTTGAAAAAACGCCCCTCCCGCTAGACCGGGCAACGTCTCTAGTAACCTTATTCCAAGTGCAGGAAAACCGATCAGCACCGAGAATCTCAGACCCATTTCTCCAACTTTTTGTGCGGGGATGCTAAAGGAAACTATGGTCAGGGATCGTGTCTCTCCCTTCTTGGAAGAGCGCCACATTTTCGCCGATTCTGTGTATGGCTTCAGGTCTAGGAAATCTTCGCAGGACATACTACTACAACTACCGCACGAAGTACTTAATCCCAGAAAACACCCCACACTGACAAGATCATGCTAGCGCTTGACCTTAAAGGAGCCTTCGATAACGTCCAGCACGAAGTCATCTTAGCTCACCTAAGTGCCACAAACTGCGGAGAGCGCACCTTCACCTACATCCGAAGCTTTCTTACTGACAGAGCTGCGTACATTCGCATCCCTGATCAGGAATACGGCCCCTATCCCCTGGGCACGCGAGGCACACCACAGGCGCGGTGTTGTCACCTCTGCTGTTCAACTTAGCTATGGCACAGTTCCCGGCCCGCTTGGCTGCTGTCGACAGGGTGAAGCATGCGCTTTGTGCCGACGACATCACTCTGTGGGCCACAGAGGGATGCCTGGGCAGTATACCGGATAGGCTGCAAACCGCACCATATATAGCGGACGAATATGTGGTGTACTGCGGCCTTCAGTGTTCCACACAGAAGTCTGAATTCATGCACTTTCGACCATCGGCGACGTGCACTTCACCCATAAACCTTATCCTGAATTGTAGACCTATTAATGAGGCACAAAAGATCCGTGTCCTTAGATTCCACATCCACAAACGCCGCAGGGTCGAGACAGCACTTCACAAGCTGCGTAAGTTTGGGGAACAGGTAGGCCGCATGGTCCGCCGCGTCTACAACAAGCGGGGAGGTCTCAAAAGCAAGGATACGCTTCGTCTCGCACATGCTGTTGTCACTAGTCGCATCTTGTATGCGACTTCGTACCTGTACTTAAGGAAGCACGATGAAGATTCCTTGGAGGTCACCCTTCGCAAAATTTTCAAGAGAGCCCTAGATCTCCCGATCACTACTTCCAATGCAAAGCTTCTTGCGTTGGGAGTGGTAAACACCTATAGGGAGCTCCGGGAGGATGTCATCTGCCTGACAAGGTCTGGCGCAGACCTTGTCAGGCAGATGACCCCTATATCGCCTACACATTGGCAAGAATTCTACACAGAGCAGTGGGTACGAGTGCCCGAAGATTGGAAATACGTGACTCATGTTCGACCCCTCCCCACCAATATTTCACGTGAATCGCACGCTGGCCGCCGCGAGGCGCGGGCTCTTGCTCTCCGGCACCAATTCGTCTCTAAACAAAACGTATTTTACACGGACATCGTCGGGCCTTACCGCTGGGGTTGGTACACGGCCGCCGTGGTCCACCAAGACAGGCAGTTGGATGGTCTGTCTGTCCGCGCAACCAACGCTACCCATGCTGAAGAGGTGGCCATATGTGGCTATATCATACGACAGTTCTCAAATTATATTGTCAGACTCCATAGGAGCTTGCCGAAATTATCAACTGGGATGGATCAGACACCTAGTTGCCAAAATTCTTAAATGTTGTCTGCGAGTAGGTTACCCCTCTCTGCGTTCAATAGTCTGGACTCCTGGCAATCAGAATCTCACAGGCAATGAGGCGGTGCTCGCTGCAGTTCGCGCATTAATTCCCCGGGCCACTGCCTTGCCCACCGATGATCCCTGTGTTCCAGAAAAAAAAAACGCTGCTCTCCTAACTTATAGAGAGATAATTACCTATTACCGGGACTCCCACCGCCGTTTTCCTCCATCCTGGAAAGGACTTAGGAAGGTGGACGAGAGAATTCTTCTCCGGCTATTTAACAATACTTTACTGTGCCTGGCAGTGCTTAAACACTTTTACTCTTCCTTTTCCGGCCTCTGTCAATACTGTGCGGAGGTGGCTGACACCTACCACATGGTATGGGCATGCCAGCTCAATACTTCTTTACCCCCGAACCCCAATTCAACAAGAGAGGACTGAGAGGCGGCCCTGCTCAGTTGCCAGGACCTTGCGGCCCAACGAGCTATGGTCCAGAATGCCAGGACGGCGGCCACTACCAATGGGGTCCCTGACTAGGGACCCACCTAGTACTGCAGGGAGGCTGACCCACTATAGGCTGGTCTCCCTAGCAAGGTCTGTTTTTTTTTTCAAAATAAATGTTTACTACTACTACTAGTCTTTTATTGCAATCGATGGGCTGCTTACGCATTTATAAGCCCACCTTCTGATGTGAAACGCTTCTACTGATTTTCTAGCTAGCTTATCTTTCTTTTTATTTTTCTATTTTTCAATACATTTAGTTTTGAGTTTGCGTTTGTTTGTCTTCTCGCCTTTCGTTTTGCTTTCCACTGTGAGCACGCCGAAATGTTACCAAGAATGCACACTGTCGTCCTTTATTAAAGAGTACGCGGGAACGCGTGACCTGCGCTATGCGGCGGCTTCCTACAGCACTATCAACTGACAGAAAAAGAAAGCACGCTCGATTTCAGCGTGATATGTTACCAAAAAAAGCAACAAGTTACGGCCGGTAGGCAAGCCCTGCTTGATTGCACGCCATCTCGGCTCGCGCCTGTAGAGCGTAGTCCACTGCCAACATATCAAACGTTGTTCCCGACCACAGCGCAAGCTGCAGTAATAAACCGATATCGCTCATCGCGTGAGGGAACGTAATCTAGCAGCGCTTGTCTACCGGTCATGACTCGTTGCCTTGCTTGGCCATAGATGACACCAGAAGTGAACGTACTTTCTTCACTTCTCGGTTGATGGTGCTGTAGGCAGCCGCCGCAGAGCGCAGGCCACGCATACACGTGTTCCCTTTCATAAAGAACGACAGTGTACATGATATAGAGTTCAATGCGTACAAAGACACGAATAAAAAAAGCCATGCATCGTAACAACAACAAAGAAGGCAGATTATATATATAGGGTATTTCGAGAAATGTGTCTAATAATTTTATAATAAAGAAAGAAGATATCTCCGTGCTACTTGCAGCGTTGCCTTCGTGCGACAGAAGACATCTTCAGGTAGGTACAAACATAAATTTCGGTAGTAATTACAAAGTTTAGGACAATCAACTTTTTAACTGGTGGTAATAGCCAGTCGAGTCAAACGGGTGAATTCAAGCCCTTACTACGAATAGCCCATTGCCACTTCAAAATTTTGGATGTGGTAGATGCGCACCAAACAGCGCATCTACTATTCACTTCGACATAACCTTCAATTACGACACTGTTTCCCTTGCATTGGAGCAGAACAATAACTGAGCGTTGATAAGCGGCGTTGAAGCGAAGTGTATAAATTGACGGTTGATAACCCTGAGGGATACAGTGTCGTCGCTGACGGCGCTGTCGAAGTGATTGATAGATGTGCTGCTTGATACGTCAGTTTCGGTTTTTCCAGCAAATTAGGCTTATTGCATCGCTCCACAGTGAGAACCAGTGGCCGCTTTTCCAAGATTTGCAAAGTGGCTAGAGAATATTCATAGGAAAGGCATGAATTCGCCCATTTCACTGAACCCAGTATCAGCTCTGGTTAAAAAGTTAATTGGGTGAATGTGTTTAATTTCTGTCGTATATTCTTTGTACGCATCTGAAGATTCCTTCTGCCATAGAGAAAGCAACGCCACAAGTAGAACGTAGATACCTCTTTCCTAGAATTGGAAAGAATATTGGACACATTTCTGAAAACACCCTGTATATACGTATACACACATGAAAAATTTGCAGCATCACTGCTAGGTCGGAGCAATGAATGCGATTGAAGAAACTCGGAATGTCACACGCCGGACTACTCACTGCTTGACGCCTGCGGCGCACCACTGAAGCGAGAACAATGACTCTTGACAAGAACGTGAAGATACGCGCAGTACAAGCGTGAACTAACAACTGCAGAAGTTGTTACGCTTTTGTGTGTGAGCAACACCATGCACTTGTAAACCCTGCAGAGCCCGACACTCCTCAGTAATTTTCTTTTTAACTGCAGCACGTGGAGTGACCTCGATGCAGTGAAATGTCCTAAAATCAACTATAAGGGACTTTGGCGCTGCGATTGTTCAGCGACCATGGGTATAATTGGGAGTCCATAGATTTGCCAATTTTTCATTTTTACGGCGTTGAACGCCCTTGGGCATTATATATAAGGGTTTTGTTTTTGCTGCGATTTAGGAATGCACAGTTTTGAAAACTTCGTGACCCAATTAGAATTGGTGAGCCCAAAAGTTACGGTGGTGGAGATTCTCGGCTGAACAATTGCTGATTGTCGTCTCATGACAAAAAACCTCCACGCCACACGAAGCTAAACGGAGCCGAAAGTATGAACATTAGAGAAGTCCATGTAGGCACTAAAACTGAATATTAGGCACCAAAAATAGGTGGGCGAAACACTTTTAACCCCAAATTTAATAAATACAGCAACAATAAACTTTGACAAATTCAAATTTTCAAAGGAATGCATGGGGTATCACTGTCTACGACAAGAAAGCAAACAGATACGTTTTTGTTTATGATAATACGAAGACACAGATGGTTTAGGACAGTCTGCAATTTCTTTCCCGCCGTGTTTAGAGAATTTAGTTTCTCCTCCTCTAGTCCAGTAAAGTGAATAACGTGTCTGCCGTCTAGTAAACACGCTCTTGGGTTTTTCTTCTTAGCATGACGAAGCGAACAGCCTGAGCACTAATAAGCTATAGGGATCTTCTTGCCTCCTACTAACTTGGTCTAACCACACAGCATCACTTTTCCTTCTGTCTATGAACAGAGGACCCTTCACCAGGCTTGAGAATTTCGAGCAGGCAAGAGGAATGCTTTGCAGTGCCTGCTCACAATCACTCATATGCCAGAATTTTTATTCCTACGCGACCTAGAAGAAAATTAAATGTCAGACTGAACACCCATTCACGTTCATCTCACGAGCGCATGCCCTAACATGGTGGAGATATCCTACACAACTAGGAGTGGTCCTGCGTAAGTAGAAGTAGTGCGTGACATTGTTAGAATTTCGACATGCTTACTTTGTGCAGTCTTTTACCTGAACAGCAGTATGAGGATTGATGATAATAATAATAATAATAATAATAATAATAATAATAATAATAATAATACAATAATAATAATGATCATAATAGCACCTTTTATTTTTTCCGAAAAAAGAAATAAATATGGGTAGCCCTGCAAATTGCAAGTGGTGCCTTAACTGGCTGAGCGTTACATAAATTCCGAATGGTGGCTTAAACCACAGGCGTTACATGAATTGTAGCTGAATGCACAATAGAGATTATAGGACATAACAGCATGCAGATTATATCACAAGCAGAGGGTATAAACAGTAATCCTTCTCAATACACAGTAGGTAAAAATTGAAAGCGAAAGAAAGTAGAAAAACAACCACGTTTCACAAGCAAAATACCACACTAAATTTTTGCTCAGAAGTATGCCTGCAAATAAATGCATATAAAAACACCAGACGCACATTACGCTTGTAGAGAAACACGCCACCGCAGTTTCTTCAATTAGGTTTTTTTGTTTTTACGCAAAAAATGTTGGGAGGCAGTGTATTAAAAGAATTTGAAACCTATTGTGCTCGTGTCTTAGTTCGATACCTTGTTGAACAACTTGATTCTAAAAACGGACTTAGGGCCTCAGTGAACAGGAAGTCACATATGAAACCAAGAAATTTTTGGACCAGAAATGTCTTAAGACCACTGTTTGTATAATTATATCGTTGAAATGGGGCATTAACAACAGTTTGAAAATGTCTCTCTCAGAGTTCATGTCGAAGTCATAGAATATAATTTTTAAGATAAAATGAAGTTTACTGTTTGGTCTGTTGTGCCATCGGACAGCACAGTGTTCGTAAGTAAATAGTTATTCCATAATGAAGTATAATGTAGCCTAGAATGTTTATTTTTTGTGCAGAAATCGGTATATAGTATCTTATATTATATAGCAAACATGACACAGCATGAAGTCTTTGCAAACGTAAGCAAGATTGTTATTCTAAGAAAGGTCGCTATCAATATCTAAGCGTACTTCAGAACAGATGAATACTGCAATTATTTACAAGAGCAGAATGAACAATTAGAACAATTCAAAATGAGAGAATAGTCAATGGTTACTTTCTTCATAGGATTATGGAAGCAGCTCTCCAACTTTCCCAGCTTGACAACTGCAAAGCTGGTTAAAGAGTGCGCCGAACACCTTGTGTTGAAGGAAACGTGCCGACGACGCTCCGGGTGTCGTTATTTGAAAAAAAAACTGAAAGAAAAAACATGTAGGAGCGTCGATATATATACGTCATTGCAAAAAGAAAGATCAGTAAAGCTACTAAACAATATAGAAGTTCATGAGCTGGCTCATTTCACACATGTCATTCCCTCTTCAAGTACCACATTGTTTGTTGCTACCGCAACGGCGTCCTTATAAAGCTGGGCATAACAGGCGATATGTCATGCGAGCTTCCTATACGGTGGGGTTTTCAGTTCATTTCATTGGGCAGCCTTCCAACGTCAAAGTGCGAAAGAAACATGGTAAGGTTAGGTAAGGTGAGCCCGTGAAAATTGAGTTGAGGGTGAGCTTCTATTTTATTGTATTTTCATATCTCCACGCTGAATAACTTTACACTGCGTGGCCCTATCACTACCGTTCTTGCGGCAGTTATCTAAGCCGTTATTGTACGCAACTAGCTAGAAAAACAGAGAAAACTATGAAGTCATGAAAAGTGTTAGAGGGCCTCTTTAACCTACAAACGTTCGGTCATCCTTCTACATGAAAAACTCAATGACAGACGAAGAAAACAAGATAGAGAAAAAATAGAAACACAAAAACCAGCTATAACTATACACTGGCGCATTAAGTTTTTTATGGCACGCAGATGTTCACCCGTTCGTAGCGTGAAACATGCGAGGGAGTGTTGTAGGATCTGGCCATTTTGACTGGCTTGACTTTGAAGAAAGCCACAACGCGCACGATGCAGTGTCCTTTTGAGAGTACATGATGACCTGTCGCGTAAACTCCGAAGACAAGGTGGACAAAGGTATGACGGCAATGTCCCTCGAAATCCTCCCACGATGTGATTTGGTAGCTCCTCGAATGGTACCTGTCAAAGGCAGCTTCAACCAGTCGGGCCTAGGAAGTTTCCAGCGTGTAGGCAGCTGACTATGCATGAAGCTTTGGCGTTCGATCAATGCTTTCAATCCACTCGCACGCTGAAGGAGCATCTTCGGAGCCGTAAAAAGGGCTGAGGTTGCTTCTAAAGTTAGTGATCACATAAAACGCTGGGGCAGGCTGACGTTGAGCTGTGCCGGCCAAAACCAGTCGTTCCAGCAGGATCGATATCCGTCTGTCCTTCTCTTGAAGGACTTGCAGCAGCAGATCACAACCATGATGGTATCTCCACACAATGTTAGTAATCACCTGGAACCCTGGCACTGGTTGATGTTGGGCAGCGCCGGCCAAAACCAGTAGTTCCAGCAGGGTCGATATCCATCTGTTTTTTTCTTGTACTGCTTGCAGCAGTTAACGAGCCATGGTGGTGTGTCCACAGGAGTCAGCGTCTTCACCGCCTGTCAGAATGACTCTATCGTCGATACGTTCCAACCCACCAGAGTTAGGATTACCAGTTCCGTGCACTCGTAAAACTCACACTCATTCGTTAGCGACTGGATTTCTATCATACTTCTGAAATGTTGTCTTCGACCTCGTAATAAAAGCACAGTTTACTCACATATAATAAAACACACGCCTCACAGGCTACACTCAAAAACCACAGGCTACAAAACGCTATACAGTCGAAACTCCACGAGCGTCCTTGCTGTTCTTGTTCGTGTTGCTCTTCACTTGTGGCTCATACCCATTGTGGGGAATCGGCATATACTTGAGTGATTTTATAAAGTATTATTCAGTTTTGATGTAAAAGAACTTACCGATTGAAAACAATACAAATTTTAGAATGAAATTTTGGTGATCCCTGATCTCTACCTACTAAAATGTTTTTGTATTAGCAATAGATAATACCCTACATCAAAACCTACCTTAAAAAAGAGAGAAGTTCTGCGTATGTCGACAGAGAATAATAATATTAGTTTGTTAGTCATTTCATTTTATTCAGATAATTCCACACTGCCTCACAAACTTTCGCACTAGCAAACACAGAAACAGAGGCTCCAAAGGACAGCCATACGGACCAGGACGAATTCATACCAATAGCACGTAAAGTATTTTCTAACTTCGATCTACGAGCTGTAGTAAAACATCTACATGTCAAAAATAATGATCCATAGTTTCTGCCTCACCACAGAAAGCGTACATTGAGGAAAGAGCCTGACCAGACCTCGTTGGAATAAATTTAGTTTGGGTAGCCTACAGCGCAGCCTCGTAATTGCAACTTCTAGTTTACGTGTGTCACAAGACGAGAGGCGCCAGGGATATAATAAGTGCTGGTATTCAGTCAAATTTTTTAGTAATGTACCTGTGGAGCACTCCATAATGGTATGCCTGTGAAATCGCGCAGCCGTTCTATAAGCGGATGGTGGAAAACACGGTCAAATTGGCCCACTTATCGCTGACTCCGCTAAAGAATTGACCATCTCGTTTAAGAGCAATCTTTTATGGCCTGGCACCCAAACTAATCAAATATTTATCTAATGGGGGGGGGGGGTTATAATGCACGCAATCCCTTGATTAAGTGTGATTCAGCACCAACAGGAAGTGCTGCGCAAAAAGACAGAGAACCTGTAAATATAACAGCTGATGAAATGTCCGCGTTTAACATTTGTGAGGCCAGTACCACTGCTAGAAACGCAGCCACAAAAACAGGTATAAAATCAGGTAGACAGAGCGAATAGGACCAATCCACGTTCGGGCTGAATATGTCAACAGCTGACTTTTCGTCACTCTGTGATGAATCTGTAGCAATAATTACACTTGTTTTGATGTTCTGCAAGTATTCTTGCAATAAAGCACCTAGAGTGTGTTGAGAGAAAATGCCGTCAAGTCAAATATTCACATGGGGTGAATTATCGCTAGTAGGCCTTATATCGCCAATACGTACACTCAGCGGGTCCAGTAAACGTTGTACAAATACTATTTTGTGGGGTGTCAAACTGCGGCTATCTAACACCAAAAAAGAATTCTGGAGAGGATATGAATACTGGCTGCGACTGCTGGAGTGGAAATTGTCTTGTCTTGTCTTGTCGCTTAGATTTTGGCTCATACCCACAAATGCGATCGGGCACACTGTACCTTCTAATAGAAATTTTTACACCACGCTTCATAAAAAGAGAAATTATATTAGAACAATATTATATGTTCCCCTAAAAAAGGTGAAAAGTGCAAAATAATTTGACAAACCAGAATATATAAAACGAATTAGAAAAATAAAGAAGAGGGACCAAGAATTGGATATATCTGGCAGTGCCACTTGCAGCGTTTCCTCCCGGTTGCCTCAATGAATTCATGTAGCACTGACAGCATAGCACGGTGGCACGCACCCAACTGGCTGGCTCCAAACGATAAAAGGATGGATGTATTAACTGCCGATCCGAGCATACCAATCGGTCTCTCAAGAATGATTCGGCGCAGTGAGGCGATATGGCAGCAGGTGAGAATAAAGTGATCTATTGTTTTCGGTTCATTGCAAACTGCACATAAGTAAGGTATAGAAAATTCAGATTTGTGGAGATAAAAATTTAACCGAAGAACTCTACAGCGAGGGCTTGTGAGGGTCACCTCATATTGACGGGAAAAGCATTTTGCAGTGCTCCAAGTAAATTGCGAGTCCTGAAACTCTTCAGATTGTAGGAGCGGTTTCATTTATTTTTAGATTATCAGGCATTTGAATCCTTCGGCTGTAATAAAAGAAAACTGAGGAGCTACTCGTACCACCGAGAAATTTAAAGATGCCGAAGCGAGCTAGTCAGCAGATTCATTCAGTGCAATTCGAGCAAGCCCGGGGACAAAAGAAACCGAATTTTTAAAAAGCTATGTGGTACGAGAGACCAAAATATTCTGAGGAGAGGAGACTGCTTTGCGGACGTTAGATGTGTACAAACAGACAAAGCATCTGAAGTAATAGTAGCTTTTGATCGCTGAGAACTTAGTTTTCGAAGCGCCGCCGCGGTGGTCTAGTGGCTAAGGTACTCGGCTGCTGACCAGCAGGTCGCGGGCTTGAATCGCGGCTGCGGCGGCTGCATTTCCGATGGGGGCGGGAATGTTGAAGGCCCGTGTGCTCAGATTTGGGTGCACGTTAAAGAACCCGAGGTGGTCGAAATTTCCCGAGCCCTTCACTACGGCGTCTCTCATTGTCATATAGTGGTTTTGGGACGTCAAACCTTACATATCAATCAAACTTATAGTTGTCGAAGAGCCAATGTAATAGCCAGGTATTCTGCGAGATAAGTTCACGTAAAATCAGGCAATTGGAGCGCACAAGACCATTTAGACTTATGTGAAAAAATACCTATATACTCCAGCCTTCTGAAGATGTTGCATTGCATCCGTCAAAATAATACGTAATTAGGAAAATGACTTATATGGTCTTGAAGGAGGCCCTCCAGAACATGCTTCGGAAGTAACTTGGCGTTTTGTTTTGAAAAAAATATCATCAAAAAACAAATCAAATGGCACCAAGCACAGGGTTCGGAGAGTTAAACGCTGGAGGGAAACGTGAAAATTTGATAACATACTCTTGATGAAAATGACTTGGGGTCTTTGATAACGACACCACGGGTACTCAAATAAAGAAGCGGGATATTTGTTAAAACTGTATTTGAACAAGAGAGCGGCGCATCGTAGAGTTTTAAAAGTGTTTGCATGGTAAGCTGTCTAAATCTTGCATCAAGTGGAATGAGTCGAGCTTCCAAATAAAACACATTATTCGCAACACACCTAGGTAGCCTAAGACACAGCCGCAGAGCTTGCCTTTCTATCCCTATAAGAGGTCTTCATTTGTACTCATCTCTTCCGAAAAACAGAACGCAACCAAACTCCAGAATTGGGCATACGTAAAGTTTGTATATCCTGAGTAACGTATCCCCGCGCATCGCTGAATTCTTATTGCAAAACCGGCGTGACAATCACAAGGCGCTTTCTGCTTCACGGGTGCTTGATTCTATTTGTTGCTGCCAATTTCCATTGTCCACGTAAGCAATGCCAAAATATTGTAGTGCCGTAGCTTGTGTAATAGGATAATTTCAATAATGCAGTGAAATAAATACGGGAACGGATAGAAAAAACACAAGCAGAGCACATTTGCTAACACTAAGCGAAAAAGACAGCCCGCCAAGCCATACCTCAAGATCGCTGAAATACGACTGTAAGATTCGATACAAAGTATTGGCATCTCGGGATGACGAAAAAAAGCAATATCATCGGCGTACACGTAAAGAGGAACATTTTTATGAACTGGAATCGATGATAATAAGATATTAAATAAAAGAGGTGACAGAACCGATCCTTACGGAGCACCTCTTGTTTGCTTATATGAGGCAGAAACATTTCCCTCGTGGAGTGGAAATTCTTAAAAACGCCTGAACTTGGTCAGCGTTGTCGTCTTCTGTCACTAGCTCACAACCAGGCACGTGCATTTCCAGCGCAATGGACGTCTGTCTTGTAAAAAGTTAGCCAGCAAACAATAAAAAACACCTCCTTATCCTGATTGGAAAAATTCAGCCAATATTAAGGTGTGAGGTACGCTATCAAACGGCTTTCTACATGTAACTTAGAGGTGTTGCGGTTTGGGCTAGTTAGAAGGAGCACACACGCAATCTTGTTATTATCTAACACTGAACTCAATTGATCAGAAAAGTCTTCCAAGAGTGTCTGAGTACTTTTTCATTGCCGAAAATCATACTGACAAGGCGATAAACGTGGGTCTAACAAGAAAGTTTGTGATCATTAGCAGTAAATGTTTTACTATTATTTGTACTATAGAAGGAAGAATTGATATCGAGCAATAACTTTCAATTTTGTCACACACGCCGCTTTTGTGTAAAGGCATAACTATTGCAGTTTTGTAGTTCATTGGAATTTTTCCACGATAAATATTGTGATTTCGTAATGCCGGCAGAACTTCATTGGTGTGCTCGTGTACAACGTATATCAGGTATAGAAATACCGTCAATACCAGCAGATTTGTTACACTTCAAACTGAAAATGATAGGTCGTAAGGCATATGGCGCCGACATGGTTGTCGGAAACTTACGTCGAGAAACTTCAGTCGATGCAGATGACAGCAATAGCCCGGGATGCCACAGCATCAGCGGTGTGTCCGGCTCTGCCTGACATTTCTGTGACGCAAGACTTCTTCATTGAACTTCCTTGCTTTCCTGCGGTCCAAATGCCACTCGGCACGATGGCGCTGCCAGCGGTATCAAAGTTCAGTTGCGAGCGGATATGCAGCTGGCAACGATGGAAGCACCGTGACAGCGAAGCACTAGAAAAGCACACCCACCATTCAACCACCTTGGGATCTGACGCCGACATGGCTTCCAGAAACTTACGTCAAGTATTTCTTGAGGTTAGTTACTTTTACCTCCCTGTATACGGTAGGCTATTTAAGAAATCGGCGCCAGATCCCACTGCTGTTCTTTGTTCGGCGCTTTGCTACCTGTCGGCCTTGCTCGCGAATGCTGTCGCGTGTGGTCATATGATGAAAACGATTTTGCTGTTATTTGGAGATATAGAGCAAAACACAAGCCCTCTAACAACGCAACAGGAAAAGCAGATGTTCGACACTATCATGGCATTAACTTCAATGCAGATCTGTCGGTCTACCATTCTTGATGAACTTAGCTCTATTCTAGCCAACCTCGAAGCGTTTAAAAAAAAATAACAGAAGAAATACATTCCGTGCAAAAAGAGGAACAGGCGCTTGAGCTGCGAGTGGCAGATGTAAATGATAGATTAACGCGTGTAGAAAATAACACCCCCCTAGGTAACAGGGGCAAAAAAGAACTTGAGCAACTTGCCGCTCAATGTGGAGTGCTTGCGCGTGCATGTCAGCCTATGAAAGATTATCAGGACGACCTCGAAAGTAGGGATCGTCGAAATAACCTGGTATTTTATGGTTTCCCAGATAATGAGAATGAAACGTGGGCACAATCAGAGGAAAAAGTTATTTCTCTTTGTTCTATTGACTTACAGCTCAAAATTGCCCCTGACGCAATTGAATGTAGTCAAAGATCAGGCCGATATTCGGTGGCGAAAAAAACGCCCGTCATAGTAAAGTTTCTATCTTTTAAAGAAAAAAAGCGTGTGCTGAAGACTTCTGGCAAGCTAAAGGGAACCAACTTCGGAATCAGTGAAGACTATTCACGCAAAGTCAGGCTAGAGAGGCAAAAAATTGATACAGTACGCTAAAGGAAAGGGTGGTGATTTAAAGCTTTATTTCTATAAGTTATTCATGAATGACCAAATATTTTTGTATAACAGTGCTGAAGATAGAGTTGCACCTAGTCGTAGATAGCAATCACCTCGAAATGCCGTTTTACTGACAAAAGAATTGAGAGAAAATGAACTAACGCGCATCGTAGTTAACTGTCGCAGTTTGAAAAACAAAAGAACAAAACTTCTTTTGTTATTAGACATTACTAAACCATACATAGTCTTTGGCACGGAATCTTGGCTCGATACCACCATCGCAGATCATGAATTTTTTCCGTCGACCTATACAGTGTACCGAAGGGACCGCACGGCGCACGGAGGTGGTGTATTCCTGATGATTCATAACACTATCAGTAGCGTTCGTATTCATGGTGTTAGTGACTTGTGTGAATCTGTGTGGGGTAAGGTTATGCTGAGTGGTGGCTCAACTGTGGCTGTTGGTTCCTTCTACAGGCCCCCTAGTAACACAGCACCCCAGCCTTTATATACTTTAAGCAATATTTTGTCAACCCTAAATACAACATACATAATGGTTGCCGGTGATTTTAACTTACCCGATGTTGCATGGTCCTCCTGCAAACCAATAATTCACAGTGAGTCACTGCTACATAGAGCTATTCAAGAAATTGTGAATGCCCATCAGTTATATCACCTTGTAACAGCCCCCACGAGGGTGTGCAGTACTAGTGCAAACGTATTGCAATGATCAAACGCTTGCAATGATCATTGCAATGATCAAACGCTTGCTTCCTCTGTTGTTACAATACCAGGTATTAGTGATCACGACGTTGTCCTTGTCAAAATGTGCTTAGCTGTAGCTCAACAACGAGCTTCGGGGCCCAGAAAGGTGTTTTTACATGAAGAAGGCGACTACGCTTCTATTTCAACAAAACTAGACGCTTATTTACCTGAGTTTCTAGAACTATGCTCGTGTTCTGACGTGAATGACTTGTGGAATGAACTAAAAATACAACTGTTATTTTTAAATCAAACTTTTGTACCATCGCGAGTCATATCAGCCAAACAACGAAATGATAAACCATGGCTAAATAAAGAACTCCGAGTGCTCATAAATAGAAGAGATCGTCTCTATCGCAAGTAATTTCACACGTCAGACCTTGAAACATACAAACAGATTAAACTACTTGGTAAGAAGATAACCAAAGATCTGAGGAAAGCAGAGAGAGCATACTTGAGTGATCTGAGTATTAAGGTGAAAACTAACCCGAAACTCGCCTGGAAATACGTTAAAAGAAAGACAAAGGTTCCTGGTGGTATTCCTGATATAAAGGATGGTACTAAATACTTGCCGGACAGTACAAGTAAAGCTCAATGCTTTAACCGGTACTTTGAGTGTGCGTGTTCGGTTTCGTCAGTGTTTCAAACTACAATGTGAAACACAGTAACGTTATCGGAAATGGCAGAGTTTGAAATTCCAAAACAAGGTGTTGCATCTCTTTTAAAAAACCTTAGTGCGAACTCGGCCTCAGGGCCATATGAAAACTCAAACTTCATTTTAAAGAACTGTGCCATTTCAATAAGCCCATTTACAGCCATGTTCAGAAATTCTTTATTGCAGGGTGTATTACCTGATGACTGGAAACGAGCAATTGTAATTCCTATTTTCAAGAGTGGTGACAAGTCAAGTTCTTGCAACTATAGGCCCATTTTGTTAACGTGTGTGTCCTGTAAGACACTTGAGCATATTATATACTCGAACTTGGCAAAGCATCCTCAGACTAACAATTTTTTTTGTCCAACACAGCACGGTTTCCGGAAAGGGTTTTCCTGCGAGACGCAACTCGTAGAATTTACACGTGACATCGCCGCAACGTTAAATTCCAGTAGCCAAATTGATTGCATTTTTCTAGACTTTAGCAAGGCTCTTGAAAACTGTTACACACTCGCTCCTTTTACTGAAATTATCGTGTCTCAATATATCTGCTAACACACTGCCATGGCTACAACCTTATCTCTCATGCAGAAAACAATGCACTATCATCGATGGCGCGTCGTCGTCACATGTAGACATCATTTCAGGAGTGCTACAAGGCTCCGCCCTGGGGCCGCTTCTCTTTTTGATTTATATCAATGACCTTGCTGAATGCGTGGACAGTCAAGTGAGGTTGTACGCAGATGGACTGCTGCATATATCGTGAAATTAAGTGCACTCAAGATTCTTAACAACTGCAGAAAGACCTTGACTCAGTAATAGCATGGTGCAGTACGTAGAAAATGCAGCTTAACGTGTCAAAGCACTGTGTCGTTAGGTTTACCGAGAAAAAGCAGCCTTTTATCACAAATTACTTCATGGAAAGAATACCATTATCCATGGTAAATGAATACAAGTATCTTGGTGTTGTCATCAACAGCACACTATCGTGGAACGATCATGTTCGCATGATATCAGTTAAAGCCAGTCGCGTGCTGAACTTCCTACGTCGCAATTTCAGAACCACCCCCTCTGTTCTTGAACAAGTTCCTTATGTGTCAAATGTACGCCCGATTTTGAAATATGCTTACACTGCCTGGGACCTGGCCACAAAGTTAAATATTGATGCATTGGAGCGCATTCAGAAACGTGCCACCCGGTTTGTGACGGGTGATCACGACTTCACCAGAAGGTCTAGCAAAATCGTTAGTTCACTTGGTTGGCCGTTACTCTTTTCAAGGCGTAAATATATCAGGCTATGTCTTTTCTACAACCTAATAAACGACAAAACTGGGATTGATAAAAACAAATACATCAGACCACCAACATACATCTCATCAAGACGGGACCATCCTTTGAAAGTGTGTGAATATATGTGCCGAACATCAACGTATGCATGCCCCACCATGGTGGTCTAGTGGCTAAGGTACTCAGCTGCTGACCCGCAGGTCAGCGGGATCAAACCCCGTCTGTGGCGGCTGCATTTCCGATAGAGGCGGAAATGTTGTAGGCCCGTGTGCTCAGATTTGGGTGCACGTTAAAGAACCCTAGGTGGTCGAAATTTGTGAAGCCCTCCACTACGGCGTCTCTCATAATCATATGGAGGTTTTAGGACGTTACACCCCACATATCAATCAATCGAATCATCAACGTATGCAAATACTTTATTTCCGAAAACTACACACGAATGGAACAGTCTTCCAAAAAACATTGTGACCGCCCCTTCCACAGCGTTTCCTTCCCTTTTAAAGGAGTATGTGGTCACACAATGATAATGTATGCTGTGATTTAGATATTTTTAATTTGTTTTTATTTTTTTGTGTGCCGTGCAATTCAACTTGTTCCCACTGATATAAATGCACTGTGAATTTGTAAAGCCCCCTACAACAATGCCCCCAAAGGGCGCTGTAGGTATAAGTATAAATAAATGAATAGATAAAAAAATAAATAAATAAACAAATAAATAAAGTAAGTCTTCTTGAGAAATTGAAGGCAGACAGGCCAATTCGCTAACACTGTGACGTGGAGTGCACAGGCCTACCTTGGAGTTCGCATTTTTTATTATCAGAAAAAAAAGGTGTTAAATTCATCAATAATGTCCAGTACGCTATTACCTAGACCTGAAAAAGTGTTTTTCAAAATATTGATACGCAATTTTAACCATTTAAAGGTGTTAACTAGCGCACAGGCTTTTTGCTGTTGTTTCCGGAACCCCTGAATTTAGCTTGAAATGAAACCATTTAGCCGAGCGAATCATAGCATTAACCTTATTTTTACTTTGCTTAACTTTTACTCGCAAGTTAGAAATGTTAAAACATACTAACGAAATTTATGTTCGTTACTTTTTTGTGTTTACCTTCATATCGAGTGAGATGCGAGACTAAGCACTTCGATTTTGTTTGTGTTGGTGTTCTCACTGTCCTCTCTTCATGCTTGTGACAGCATTCACAACACTTACAGTATTTTTCAGGCATCGTTCTTTATATAGCAGTTCCAGCAGTGTGATGCTGTGTATCGCGGTAAGCATATATGCTCCATGCCAGCCCCTGCAAACTTGTGCACGTAGAGGGGTCCATCCTTTGAAAACAGGCAGCGCAATACAGATAACGTCGAAACGACACGGCACCGCTTGCGTGCAGGACGTGGCATGAGAATTTCATGCGAATGTAACCTTTTGTGTCATGACGTGTTGATGCGTCTGTGTGGTATCATCTTCCGGCTGCAAGTTGATCTGATACCGAACACCTCCTCACATCATGTGTTTACGAATTTTGATAAAGCAATTGAAAAATTCTAGAGGCACGCAGCAACTTCAAATGTCTAAGTACAGTTACTTATGTGACATATAGTAGGTTAGAACAATAGATTAAAAATGAAAATACAAAAAAGTTATAGATGCCACCCCCACACTGCGGCTCACCAGCAGTTAGTATGAGACGACCATTAGCAGCGTGTTGTGTGTAGCGCAGCTAATGCTGCTGCTGCAGAGCGTGGAGATACCGACCCGTCAACTAACGACATTGATCGGTAGACGACCTTACCCTCCACTGGTATACGACGTTACCAAGTTTTGTTAAGAGGCGGGGTGCCTCGCTGTCGCGTGCATCCCGGCTGCGGCGGCTGCATTTCCGATGGAGGCGGAAATGTTGTAGGCCCGTGTGCTCAGATTTGGGTGCACGTTAAAGAACCCCAGGTGGTCTAAATTTCCGGAGCCCTCCACTACGGCGTCTCTCATAATCATATAGTGGTTTTGGGACGTTAAACCCCACATATCAATCAATCGCTGTCGCGTGTACTCTTTGCGCTTGAGGAGGCTTCTACGAAGCGACATTTATTGAGAAAAATGATGAAGCTCGAGTGTGAGAACGGCTACCGATAGAGGTCGGCCGATACATGGCCTGGCATCGGAGAGAATGTGACAGGTGGAGAACCTATCCCTTCACGTTTTATATTTGGTAGCGTGCTTGTTTCCAATGCAGTACCTGGTATGAAAGGGTTTCTGCGATTGGTTGTGGCGATGCGAGCCCAGGCTTGTGATTGGCTTTTGTGAAGACCCTTTCATCAACGGAAGGCTGAAAAGAGGGTGTTTGAATGCGGAACGAGAGAGCGGGGGTACGGGTCGGGACTCGGGCAGACGACTGAGGCCGCAAAAAAGCGTCTCTGCACCGGACTATGGCTCTTCCTTTATGCTGCAACCGAGTACTCGAGTCATCGATGGGCACCCATTCTACAACTCAAACACCTTCCCTCCTTAGCTTGTGTAGAAGCTAGCCGAGGGTGAGGAAATTAACTGGCGCAGTCAACGTGAAGCGGAGAGCCCGCAGCGAGGAAGGCATTTTCGGGAAGCTGACAAGACCCACGCTGCTTTTGGGCCCTTTTGGCGCGCTGGGAGAAGCAGCATTGGCATTTTTCACGAGCGTGCTGATCAACTTTGGGGCCAGGAGTTGGGCAGGGAAGAGCGCTGTGAGTCAGAGAAGGAGAGCAGAGCAACAGAGACTGTCTGCGTGGCTTACTTGACAACGACAAAGGGGGTCTGGTGAGGCACCCGGAGGCGTATTTTGAAATGCTGGCGCAGCATCGCACGCGAGAGAGAAAAAAAAAGTGAGGAGGATTCCAGCGCTTCCGACAGGGGCGCGCGCGCGCTATTGATTCCGTGCTCCCTGACGGGCTGCAGAAATTAGGCGTCCTTTCTTTCATCTAATCACTACCACCACCAGTTGACGTGACGTGCTTGGCCGTGCGCGCGTTTGCAAATGGGCGCTTGAACGCACAAAGGAATGCATGGTGGCTGTTCACCTTTGAAGGGGGTGGGAGTGCACAGTTGACACTTTCAATTTACATAATAGGCAGGGGCGCCGGTGGCAAGGGAGTGGGGGTGACCGATCTTCACTCCTTTCCACCTGTACCCTGGAGGGGGACTGGGAACGCCACTTTCTCAACATTTTTTTTCTGCGTCCCCCTTCCCCTCTCCCTCAAGAAGCTAAGCTGAACCATGCTTCCACCAGGGTTCATAGAACCTTTTGTCACGGCTTTTTCCAGCCGCTAACCATGGTTAACTAGTGCTTCTCCTTTTTCTAAGTCAGAACCTTTTTATTTTCACTTCTGTTTTTTTATTCCGACCATTTTCTACACTTTCTGTCTCTTTTATCCCTACCGCCCCCGAGTTTTATTTTGTTAAGGTGTCCTCACTGAAGCCGTCATCGTGCGTTTCTCCCTCATTTTCTTACATTTACCCTCCCTTAGTCTTGTTTTTTATTATTTTAAATGAATAAACAACGACTCATCTGCAAGGGTTTTCGAAAAGAGTGCCTCTTTTCTTCAATCGACCAATTCATCATCAGTACCATGAGCACGGTGGACCCTCACGTGCTATTTGAAGTTCCAGCGTACCACCTAATCTTTGAGTTGGTTTCGATCAGCAACGTGCTTCGAACTGACATGGCGAACTTCAGGCGCGTTTCGCTGAACGATGTCGGTCCGGCCGACATTCACGTGCAAAATAGACGCCAGTTCGAAATGAATATCTAGTGCATTGAAGGAACTCCGCGTTGACATGTGCATGGATGGCGACACGCACAAGTGAATCGCCAGCTACAGCCAGGCAACAAATACGACGTTGATCATCGATAGGAAAAACAGAAATACAAAGAGGTTCGGATGTTCTCCTTTTCTTTATACGTGGCTAAAGCCAGGTATAATAAGATTTGATCATATCGACGATCATTGCGAAGCCACGCTAGTGCTACAGAACGAGAAAATGTTACATTATCTTCGACGTCAACCACCTAGTTCTTGTTTGAGCGGAAATACTGCTTGTGAAGCACACGAGGCTTATTTACTTACTAGGACGGACATGTGCATGCTCGCTCATTATATTGAAAGGCATGGCGTTTTGGTAATAATTGAAAGTTGTCATATTATTGTGCGCTAAAATCTCAGTCGAAGCCTAAAAATTCCACTGCTGAAATCCGTGAAAGTGTCAATGACTGGCATGATTAGTGCATTTCATACGTTCTTTTTACTTGAAACCCAGTGCCTTCTGTTTTTACTGATTTCAATACGACGAGACAGCATGAAGCATGTCCGTTCTGTAAATAAATAAGCCACATGTGTTTCACAACCAGCAGTATCCTCGCGTAAACAAGAGCTAGGTTGTTAACGTCGAAGCTAATGTAACATTTCTTCGTTCGGTGCATAATGTTACCAATGCATTGACCTCGGATCAGTATAAAACCACGCTGAGTACAGTAAACATTTTGAGAAGCGCGAATCAGGTGTGGCTTCGCAATTACAGTTGATGTCATCAAATCCTATTATATTCGCTTTTCGCCCAATGGGTCGGAAACGAACAACATGCGAATTTACCTTTTTGGATTTCTGGTATTGTTGTCGATGATCCACGTCGTATTTGATGCCTGGTCGTAGCTAGCAATTCACTCGTGCACGTCGCCACCCATGCACATGTTGACGCGGAGGCACTTCAAGTATATAACCTGGGGCGACTTCGCACATTGAAACTATCACCACATAATGAAAAGCACTCGTAAGTGCCTCACCGCACGGTGGCACATTGGCGTGAACGGCCACCTGAGCTGCGAAGAAGTGAGGGTGCTTCCGCACGATGGAACAGCCGTGAACACTTCGTGGGTGCGTGCGTTTACAGGTGCACTTGTCCCCAACCACGTGACCTTGAGAGGAAGAACCAATAGCACGGAAGCAGTCCTGATGGAGCGGCTAGCTTTCTCCTCACTCTCTTTCTTTTCTCTCTCGAACGCGATGCAGCACCATCATTTTAAAATACGTCACCCGGAGCATCAGAGGATTCGTCGCAACCGGCATTGGCGTTGAGAAGTGGTTATAAAAGGGAAAAGCAGAGAAAAGTGAGCCCCATAACTGTCTGCATCAGCGTGCGACACCTCAACAGTAGCTCACAAGGTATGGGGGTGAGGAGGGATTAAAAGGATAAGAATAAAGGTATATAGAGAGAAAGAGATTCGCTGAGACATCGAGCGAGAACAAATGAGGGCGTTTCAGAAGGACCAGAGAGACCGCAGAACCGACATGTCTTCGGTTTATTGTTGACAGAACAGGAATAAAAAAAATATAGAGAGCGTGCCCCTGGCCACCTCTTCTTCTTCGCCCCCGAGCTCCATCTTTAATCTGTTTTCTACATCTTCCCGCCGACCAGATTCAGCCGAAGCAAACTTCCAGCGAATACAACAGTTGAATCGGCCTCTTGACTGATTTGCCATCAGGTGTACGAAGCAAGCATGTTCTCACTAGCCCATCCTTGCCTGGGAAAATCTTTTCGACCTTGCAGAGTTTCCACTGTGTTCTTTTTTGCGCTTCTCCAAGCAGAAGTACATCTCCTTCTTGTATATTTGTCTGACCCTTTATTTTTCTGCTGGCACACTTAGGCTACCTCAGCTACTCCATTTTCCATCTGGTTCACCATGTTATTACTGCCTGTTTTCTTGCACTTCAGTAATTCAGTAAACTGTATTCTCCGAGTCTGTTTTCTTCCCGCTTGTTCATTGCTTGCCTGTTGTCATAACATCTGTTAACGGTGAAGTCATCTAAGTGCTGAAGCTCCTCCGACCAGTCCTTCCAAGCTGATTGATGCTGGCTTGGTAACGGGTCGTCCCATTTCAGCTTTTCCATCCAAGTTTTTTTTTCAGCAATATTTTTGCTCTAACAGCAAATGGTGTCAAAAAACCTTAAAGGTCATATAGCTTTGCCGCGGCCTGCAAAACCTGTCTTTTGAGAGTTGTCTCATGTGTTTGCCATTTCGCCATGTAGTGTCGGGAAAGCTCAACACGTCGTCTACGAAATTCCATTTCAGTTCCAAAATCTTGATTTGTCCTTTTTTTTATCCCTCGATCCAGATCATCTCCTTCTTCATCAAATAGTTTTCTTAGTTCGGCGTCATTTGAAATCCATAATCTTAAATTCATTCCCTCATTACAAAAATGTCTCGTGCTTCTTTGTATATTTTTGTCGATGTCGAGCATTCGTCGGTTCCCAGTAAAACGTCATCGACGTAAATTTCTTTGCGGAGTTGCGCCACAACTGCAAGATATTTCTCTTCTAATTTATTCAAGTGTCGATGAATTGTGGCCGCTAGAAGAAAGCTTGTTGGTGTAGTTCCGAAAGTAACCCTCGTCATCTTCCACGGTTTTATCTTCAGGGTTGGCATATCTTCGCTGGATATTCTTTTCCACCTAAGAAATCGCAGTGCGTCTCGGTCATTTTCATGTATCTTGATCTGCGAAAATGCGTTTTTCACGTCGGCTGACATAGCGATCTTGTGATGTCGAAAGTTCATCAGCAAGCTTGTGATGTCGCGGGTTAGGTTTGGCCCTTTTTCAAGTTGTCATTCAAGGATTTGCCTGGAGTCTGACTGGACGATGCGTCAAAGAGGATCCGTGTTTTTGTCGTTGTTCGGTCCTTCCTATATATCGCTTGATGCGGCATGTAGTATACAAATTTGTTCTGTGTATCTGATCCAGCATCTTCTTCGACTTTTTCTGCTATTTCTTGCTCGAAGTACTCTCGAATAGCTTTGTCATAGGCTAGGAGGTCATCTTTATTCTTCTATAATTTCTTTGTCACCTGTATGAGCCTCTTTTCTGCAATGGTGTTGTTGTCACCCAATGTTACGTTTTCCTTCCATGGTAGCCGCACATGGTATCTTCCTGCCTTAAACTCCATTGTTTGTTGGACGTACTATAGCACATGTTCATCACTCATCTTTGTTGCTGGTTTCTCCTTGATGCCCATGTTTTGCAAGTCCCAGAATATCTGCAATTCGTCCACAGTCATGTCCGACTAGGCACTGACCTTGAGTACCATAACCATTGATGATTTCATTGGTACACAATGAAGTCCTACAGGACCTTGGACCGTCCATCCCAATATTGTATCTATTGCCATTACTTTAGGATGAATCTCGCAAATGCGACCAGTGACTACAGTGAAGTAATAATCTGCTCCAAATAATATAGAAGTTTCCATATTTTTTCTTTCTTTGTCCGTCTTCTCGTTGTCATCAGCCGAAAGAATTCCCATCAATCTTGCTCTTTTGTGTATTGTCAACGGTGGCGATGGTAGCATGTCACAGGATATAACTTCTATCTCCAGTACCTCAATCGTGACTGGCTCCGATGTGGGGTCCTTCCTCACGCTGACCTCGACGACTTTCTTGTCTAGTTCCATCTCTCCTCCTCCAAATGATCTTACGGTTTTCCTTTCGGATCTTTTTACCTTTCACGCTAGTTTTCTTGACAGTCTTTTGAGGATAAATGTCCTCTGGCTCCCATTGTCGAGCAGAAAACGTGAGTAGCACCCACTGTCTTGTCCCTTCGTCCACGGAAAGGCTGTCTGCAGTAGTGTGCACTTGTGTTCATCAGACTGCTGTACATGCATGTTGCAGGACTTGCTGGTGTCTAACCGGTCAGGTTGCGCGCTTTTACGCACTTGCTCAGCATCATTACCACTTTGCAGCTGTGCTGAATTTCCTGCAGGCGTACGTGGTCGACACATGAGTGTCGCGTGCCTTCCCTTGCATGTTTTGCAGCGTACGTTAGCGCGACATATCTTCGCCATGTGGTGAGGTCTGGTGCATCTGAAGCATCTTCGCTCCCGTTTCAAGACTTCTTTCTTCTGTTTCATAGTAATGCTTCTTCTGCAATCTTCCGTGTAGTGTTCAGTCATCCCACAGAAGATGCATTTCTAAATCGAGTTGCTTTGAAGCGTAGATATTCTAGTCCACCTCGTACTGTGTGGTGACTGGATCACGTCGTATTTTTCCTCTCGAGTTTCTTCTATGCTGCATATGTATATGTTTGAAAACTCCATAATTTCTTTCAAACTGCTCGTGCTGTCTCTTGACGCTGAGTCCGATTCCGTAGTTGCTGGTCTGTTGTCACCTTTCTCTATCTCCTTCATCTTCATCTCAATGCTCATATCCACCGGTAGCGCAGATTTTGCAACAGGAGCTATCACAAGGGCATAACTATTCATTTCCACTCCTAACGACTGCAGTGCTCATGTGTTCACTTGCAACTTTTGGAAGAGTTTCTTCAACCCATCTACATCTTTAGGACTCTTCACTACTTCCACGTCTGCTAGCTCTTTTATGTAGGTCTCTCTTAAATGATCTTGTCGTCCAAATGCTTCTTTCAAAAGAGCCACTGCATGCTCGTAAGTCTGATCAGAAAACTGCAAACCTTCTATGAGGGACGCAGCCTTCCCGCTCAGAGACTCCAGAAAGTAATTAAATTTTTTATTCTTCGGCATGATCACCCTGTTATGCACCGATGTCTCGAACTGACGCCAAAACCTTGGCCATGCTGTTTTTCCCATCAAACTTGATCATCTCAAGACGTAGCAACTGAACAAGCTCTTCCGTCTACGAGATTTGGTTAGTACCTTGCACTGAGCTCTCCTGTTCTGTGACTATTTTCGTAGTCAGTTGCGTCGCTTGTTCTAACTCGCGTAATTTCTCCTCTATATTTGTCGTTGCAGTGACGATCTTCATCTCATAATGCAAAACTCTTTCAAATTCTGCCTCCGCGTCGTCTTCTTCAATGAACGGTTCAATCTGTTCGTTAACCTGTCTTAGCGTCTGTGACACGCTCTTCATCTGGTTAAGAAGCGTCATAACTTGCGCTCGATTGTTGTCTTCTTCTATCTTTTTATCAATTTCGCTCGTAAGCGTTGTCACATTTGCTTGAAGTGTCTTCCGCTTCTTCGATAGGACCGTTTTATTCATGCTTAAAACGTGTTGAAAGAGCTCTTTGTGCGTCTCCAACAGTCGTCGGTCGTGGTCATTCCCTCGACGATTCGTCCTTGAGCCAGACGCCGCTGCTTCGTTCTCCAACCTGTTGTTGTAAATGGAGTTGAAGTCTTTGCTTCTCTCATCAGATATCCTGGTCACGGCACCATGTTTCAGAAGGACCAGAGAGACCGCAGAACCGATACGTCTTCGGTTAATTGTTGACGGAACAGGAATAAAAAATATACAGAACGTGCCCCTGGCCACCTCTTCTTCTTCACCCCCGAGCTCCATCGTCAATCTGTTTTCTACAGAGGGGATAGAAGAGATAGGAAAGAAGGAAACACGGTCACAGAAGTCCGAGGACGGAGCACCACTTGCAAGAGCTCTTGTCGGCGTCAGGAGATGACGTAGGGCCAGCCCAGCCGGCCATAGCTACGCTCACGTCGGAGATCGCGAGGGCACCACCGGTCGCTACGGAATTCGGCGAGACGGACGCATTTTTAAGTGACATAGTCATCGGGCGACGCATCACTTTCAGCTGTACCTGCCTTGTGCTTTCTCGGGCCCCCAACTGTTTTTTTTTACGGAATGCGCTAGCATTCAGGCTCACCATGGCAGATGGCGGATCAAGAGAGAGGTGTGATGAATGGTGATAAAATTAATGGATCGGATTGCACCCGCGAGGTTTTGCTCGAGATTTAAGTGCTAAAGTTAGAGAAGATGAGGTTGTCACGTGCTTCATCAGGTGTTTCGGAAAACCAGGACCAGCATTCTAGTACCGGACGGTACGCGGAAGAGCTTAAAGCAGTCCTTGCACCTATGCGCACTAATGAGGTGGCGATTCCAGCCTGGTTCAAGATTGTGGACCAACATATTTGCACAGCGCAAGACCTTCTTTTTGCGCCATCGAGCATACCCGAGAAAATACAGGGCACGATTTAGCTACGATAGTTAACTGAAAAAAATAATACTATGCTAAGCTTATCAAAGAGGCTTGAGGCAACACCAAGAGAATTAGGGAAATAGCAAAATCTGCAGTTGGCCTTGACTCAGGTAAACGTGTACTGCCTGACGGTATAGCGCAAAACACGATAGATCGCTTTAACAAGTATTTTGCAGACGTCGGGCGTGCTTTGGCTGCTCAGTTTCCTGATACCTCAGATCACACATGTCCCATAAGACCAGTTTCTGATAGTTTTGCCATATTTGAGATAGAAATGTCCCATATCATGTCAAGAGCAAAAAAAATAGACGCCAATAAAGCGGCTGGGCTCAATGCTATTACAGATAAAGGCAGATCATTTGCTGCACACATTTCAACAATGACAGGACTGTGGTATATACAGAAATGAGCTTAAGATGGGCAAAGTTGCCCCTGTATACAAAGATGGAGACTGATCAAGTGGCTCAAGTTACAGACCAATATCTGTATTAAGTGTAATTAATACAATGTTTAAAATAGTCTATCAGCGCAGATAATATCATTTGCATCCAAACAATATAATTTGCTCAAACCAGCATGGTTTTCGAGCACACAGATCTACATCTACTTCAGTTTTGGTGTTAACCCAATAAGTTAACAAAGCCTTCAACAACAATAAGATAGCCGGCGTAGTTTTCTTAGACATAAGAAAAGGTTTTGATTCCGTCAACCACAACATCATGTTAAGCAAGCTTATCCTAACATCATGTTAGGTAAGCTTCATGACTACGGTTTTCAAGGCAAAATTCACCAGCTCCATAAATCATACTTATCCGACCGGCAGCAACGAGTAGTGATGAATGGTGTCGAGTCCTCTACTCAACCAATAGTCTCTGGGGTACCACAAGCTTCAGTTATTGGACCCACTCTTTTTTCCCTGTACGTTAACAATTTTCCCTCCATTGTACCATATTCAGAAGCTTTAATGTACGCAGACGATACGACACTAATCTTTGTTGGTGAAGTCTTTATGGTGGTATGTCGCTTAAGAGACATGGAAGGAAATATTAACGAAGAGGAACAGAGAGTACAAGTATGATTTAAATGAAACACCTAAATATCAAAACAGAGAAAACTAAATACATGGTCATTCACTCAGGAAAAAAAAAACTCAACTTTGCAGGTTTCAACTTGGTTTTAGATACGGCACTGCTACAGCCAGTAGCCTCGTTTAAGTACTTAGGAGTCATGTTTGACTCGGACATACACTGGAAATCGCATATAGAAAAGACATGCTCCAAGCTAGGATATGGTTGTCACGCGCTACTAAAAGCCCGTGAATGTTTTGGCGCATCGATTTTAAGCATACTATATTTTGCATTCGTGCACAGTCACTTCAGCTACTGTATAGCATCATAGGGCAGTACATATGAAACCTTTTTTAAATGAATTAGCCGCCTGCAAAAAAGGGCAGTCCGGATTATCACATACTCAAACAGGACAGATACTGCAGAACAACTGTTTCAAATGACGCATGTACTTTCACTAGACTCTGTTCACGTGTCCAGTGTTGCTGATATAGTGCTTGAAATAATAAAATGTGATGATCCATTCCCATTAAGCACCTTTACGTTACCCGCACGCAGTACAAGAGCTGCAGCGAATCACTGTTTTAATTTGCCGGTAGCCAGAAATACCTACGGTCGAAGGCTCATAAAATTTCACGGCGCTCTCATATGGAATGCGATACCAACTGATGGGAAAGAGGCCAGAAACTTTTCATTGGTCATGAAGCATGCATTTGATGCGAACTTTCTAAGTCATAAGATCGTATAGTCATTTAGTGTTAATAATGTTATTATTATTATTATTATTCTAGTGCTATTATTATTCTGTGCTATAAGTAGCAATGTTCTGAGCTGTTTCTTTGTTGTAATTCCATCATGTGTTTTTGTGTTTTTTCTTTCTATTTTTAAACACTGTATACAGTTTGATGTCCTTTGTCGCTGTGTAAGCGCTTGCGCAAGTATGTTGGTATGTCACACAATTGGTCCCTCTACTAGCCAGTTAGGCTATGGGACCAAACAAGTGTTTGCAAAGATTTTTGTTACATGGATGTGAAAGTTACAATTAAAAAATATGTGCGTACGTTCGTTGCCAATCAGGCAGAAGCTGTGGTAATACAATATATAGATTTAAAGTCGACGGTGCTAAAACAGCTGAGGCTGACTCCAAGCGAGTACCAGCGAATGTTTCTGGAAATCAAACGAGAGGCACGCGAATCTTGTAGCCATGTGAAGGTGCTCCTGGAGACCATGTTCGCTTACTACGTTAGAAGTAAAGAACTGGAGACATTTGAAGGTCTTCAGGAGTAGCTTATAGCTGACAGTTAAGGCAGTTGATGTCAAGTGATCTCCGCTCACTGCTCACTCAGCAGGAAATGATGGCCTGGTTAATGTCCCAGGATATTGCGGAAGAAGCCACTAATTTTGAATAAAGCCTTGACAGCAGCATGCAGGACAGTTACCATGGTGCGAAATCAGGGAATTTCAATTATGGGTCGAAGTACAAACCCTTTGCTAGAGGAAAGTTCAGCCCCAAATCAGTGACGTGTTTTGGCTGTGGAAAACGAGGTCACTTTAAAAGAGATTGTGAGTTCTCCCGTGAGACTGCTACTAATACAGCCGACGTTTTATGCGTGGCTTCCAAAAAGAAGCAATCGTTTGAAAGCCGAGGCACACCAGCGCGACAGTGCTGTCATGAAAAACTCCCTGATAAGGGATCCACAGATCGAGGGTTTTTGTGGGAAATAAGCCTGATTTCGCACGCGTTGACTCCGGTGCGGATGTCATGATGGTATGGGTGAATGAAGTGTCCACTGAGATTTTGGGTCAGATAGGTGGCCGAATAAGGCTTACAGACGCTTTTGGGTAATGTGTTACCGCACGTCTAGTGTGGGTACCTAGACCTCGGACTTCCAGCCTGGCCAAGAAGCGTTGATCAGCCGGTGAAATTGCGATGCGCAGTGACCGATAAGTTGGCTACGAGTGTATTCGCTTTGCTCAGCCCGAAATATTATGAGTGCTTGCGTCCTCACCGGCAAAAGCAACTGAATAGTCTAGAAGAGTGCAATTAGAGGGTGAACTGTGTAAGACAGGAACCTAGACCGCAGCTGTAACTCACTAATGAGGGAGCCATAGCATTGGTCTCGAGGTTCTTGCACAAGCGCTAACGCCTTGTAGCGCGCAGTAGAGGAATGACCGAGCAGTGCGCGCCAAGTGACTAACACACTGGACGAAGCAAATACTTCGATAGGATGCAAAAGAAAGGAAAAACGGCACGCCGAGCAAGAGAGCAGAAAAGAGCTGAGCCATTGGTTTATGTGAGGCGTCAGGTGTATAAGGAGTCGCGCGTCAAGTTAACTGGTAAAGAGCAGATAGAGCGGAAGCAGTCACGCCATTCAGTGGAATAAAAGTCGCACCCAGCGGGTGTGTTAGCGCAGAGAGCCCTTGTGGTAGCAACTCCTCAGGAACGAAAATGATGAAGCGCATCTTTGCGATAAAGCGGCTAGCGTTGGAGTTTGGAGCTGAAACGAGTGGGTCGTACGTCTAGCGTATTCCCTGTTCGAAAAGGAAAGTCCTCAGGACAGGACCATCGTGTGCACGACTGAAGTGTGAAGTAGAGCCATAAGTTCTTTAGGTAATTTAACCACCAAGTTTGTAGAAAGTAATTTTGTCCTGGGTTGTTTATCTTATGCTTCGACACAGTTTTCCTTACGTGAACACCACGGCGAAAAGTTATTTTCGTAATTTGTTTTCTTTGTGTGTGTGTGTGTGCGTGTGTGTGTGTGTGTGTGTGTGTGTGTGTGTGTGTGTGTGTGTGTGTGTGTGTGTGTGTGTGTGTGTGTGTGTGTGGTATCGGGATGCTGGCGGGAGAAAGCCGATACTTCAGCGGATTAGCTCGGGGTTTCTGGCAACCAGTACTCTTTTCGTCTGCTCGCGGCATGCCCTCAATGGCTCACGGACAGCTGCATGACTGGTCGGCATCACCTACGCTTGAGCATGGTTTACTCAGTTTTTGGGGGCTTTGTTCTCAGGTAATTAAATACTCAGAAATCACTTTTGGTGGTTCGGGAAATGTCCCCTTCGTCGTTTGACACGCGAGATTCTTAGCCGTCATGGTGGTGAAATATTCTAACTTCTGCAACCGGTGCCGCTTCTAAAGAACGATGGAAGAGCCGTTCAGAAGTTCTACAAGGGAGGGGAACAATGTAGTCGAAAGAACATTTTGCCAGCAACTTCCTTTGCTCCTGAAAGAATAACACTCCTCGATAATTTGTCACAACGCGACAGACATCGCCGCCAAGCCTCGCTTCTTGCGGGCATCTATGTTGAATACTCTCAAACCGGTCTGCTGCCAGCGGGCGCAGGTGAGCGCCGAATCTGCTGCCGAAAGTAATCCGGCTGTTTTCTCCTAGGACACCATCCGTCGTGTGGATGCGCCTGCAGGCGGATCATCCGCGGATCGGCCGTCCACATCCACGACAAATCCGGATTTGGTCCGTCGTCTGAATGCACCATTAGGTATTACCGACGGGTAGCGACGTTGTGAAAAGCTCTTAGTGAAAAGTCAGTTATTTATCAGTAACTGCGGTTCGAAAGTGTCGAACCCGCAACCATGAAACGTAGAAGCACCGGTAGCGTTTGAGTTGAAGGCCTTCGCGTCGTTTTCTGAGTTGATGGCAACTAACCCTATCACAGGTTTTCGTTTGGCCACAGACGTATCGGAGACGACAATTGGAGGTTGCCGCTTTCAAAGGAAAGGTAAATATGAACAATCAGTCGCACTCTTCAGCAAGAGGTTGAACCAGTAGCAACAGGAGGCGTTCACAGTTGAATGAGAGGCGTATCTGACACTCAAATTGTTCTTGTGAAAGGCACAGTGAACAAGCCGGCTGATGCTCTTTTTTCGTGTCTCGGATTATCATAGGATTCAGTGATTGAGACCGAGTAGTAGCAAAGGGATGTTTCGGCTACCTCATACGGCTGGGCGTTTAATAGTTGCTATTATTTAGCGACTGAAGTAGTTTTCAAAAATGAAATGACCCTGCAAGAGTTTGCGTGCACGTTAAAAAGGGTGTCATGCATGATCTTAGGTAATTCGAAGAGACTAATGGTGTCGACAATGATGTGATAACGTCTTGTTCGTCATATCGCGCATTTTTTATTAATGTGGTTGTGCAATACGAACTTGCCTCTTAGTTACAGAACTGCGTTTTGGTGTATTATATGTGTCTGCAGGAATAGTTCTGTAGAGGCAATAAGGTAGCGTTTATGAAATGACTTCGTTATATTCATCCGTTGTGCTTGATTCGATTCCTTGAGACTGAGGTACACATATTGCTGGGTCCATCGCCTCCTTTAAAAGTGTCAAGTGGGACCTCAAGCGTGGGGACAATGACCGTGTGGTGTGGTGAACTTAAAAGACAATATGCCACAGGACTATGCACGGTGCGTGTTCCCTGTGTCAAGCTTAACGCTAACGCTGCGAGCATGGCCTTCAAATTGTCGTTCCTCATGCAGGTCTTCCTGTCATGGTCAGCCACCTTGCCCTTAAACCTTGTCAACACCGAAGCATGCCCGTTTCGCCTCGTCCCACAGCCGACAAGGCCCGTCTTCGAATCCGTCAACGTGGGCACCCGCGAGAACTTCTGGCCTTTCCCGCCGATTGTGGACTCACCCCACTACCTGGTCTTGCAACCACAAGCCACAATCAGCGCGGCAGATTTATCTGCCAGACTACAAAAGCCCTCCTCCCTCCGTAGCCAGTTGGGGCACGCTACCGCTGCGAGCATGGCCTTCAAATTGTCGTTCTTCATGCAGGTCCCCCTGTCTTGTTCAGCCACCTTGCCCTTAAACTCCGTCAACACCGAAGCATGCCCGTTTCGCCTCGTCCCAGAGCCGACAAGGACCGTCTTCGAATCCGTCAACGTGGACACCCGCGAGAACTTCTGGCCCTTCCCGCCGATTCTCGGCTCACCCCGCTACCTGGTCTGGCAATTAGAAGCCACAATCAGCGCGGCAGATTTATCTGCCCGACTACAAAAGCCCTCATCCCTACGTAGCCAGTTGGGGCACGTTACCGCTGCAAGCATCGCCTTCAATTTGTCGTTCTTCATGCAGGTCCTCCTGTCATGGTCAGCCACCTTGCCCTTAAACCTCGTCAACACCGAAGCATGCCCGTTGCGCCTCGTCCCAGAGCTGACAAGGCCCGTCTTCGAATCCGTCAACGTGGACACCCGCAAGACCTTCTGGCCCTTCCCACCGATTCTGGACTCACCCCGCTACCTGGTCTGGCAACCACAAGCCACAATTGGCGCGGCGGATTTATCTGCCTGACATCAAAAGCCCTCCTCCCTCCGTAGCCAGTTGGGGCACGTTACCGCTGCGAGCATCGCCTTCAAATTGTCGTTCTTTATGCAAGTCCTCCTGTCATGGTCAGCCACCTTGCCCTTAAACCTCGTCAACACCGAAGCATGCCCGTTTCGCCTCGTCCCACAGCCGACAAGGCCCGTCTTTGAATTCGTCAACGTGGACACATGCGAAAACTTCTGGCCCTTCCCGCCGATTCTGGACTCACCCTGCTACCTGGTCTCGCAACCACAAGCCACAATCAGCGCGGCGGATTTATCTGCCCGACTACAAAAGCCCTCCTCCCTCCGTAGCCAGTTGGGGCACGTTACCGCTGCGAGCATCGCCTTCAAATTGTCGTTCTTCATGCAGGTCCTCCTGTAATGGTCAACCACCTTGCCCTTAGACCTCGTCAACACCGAAGCATGCCCGTTTCGCCTCGTCCCAGAGCCGGCAAGGCCCGTCTTCGAATCCGTCAACGTGGACACCCGCGAGAACTTCTGACCCTTCGCGCCGATTCTGGACTCACCCCGCTACCTGGTCTGGCAACCAGAAGCCACAATCGGCGCGGCGGATTTATCTGCCCGACTACAAAAGTCCTCCTCCCTCCGTAGCCAGTTGGGGCACGTTACCGCTGCGAGCATCGCCTTCAAATTGTCGTTCTTCATGCAGGTCCTCTTGTAATGGTCAGCAGCCTTGCCCTTAGACCTCGTCAACACCGAAGCATGCCCGTTTCGCCTCGTCCCAGAGCCGACAAGGCCCGTCTTCAAATCCGTCAACGTGGACACCCGCGAGAACTTCTGACCCTTCCCGCCAATTCTTGACTCACCCCGCTACCTGGTCTGGTAACCAGAAGCCACAATCGGCACGGCGGATTTATCTGCCCAACTACAAAAGCCCTCCTCCCTCCGTAGCCCGTTGGGGCACGTCACCGCTGCGGGCATCGCCTTCAAATTGTCGTTCTTCATGCAGGTCCTCCTGTCATGGTCAGCCACCTTGCCCTTAAACCTTGTCAACACCGAAGCATGCCCGTTTTGCCTCGTCCCGCAGCCGACAAGGCCCGTCTTCGAATCCGTCAACGTGGACACCCGCGAGAACTTCTGGCCGTTCCCGCCGATTCTGGACTCACCCCGCTACCTGGTCTGGCAACCACAAGCCACAATCAGCGCGGCGGATTTATCTGCCCGACTACAAAAGCCCCCCTCCCTCCGTAGCCAGTTGTGGCAGGTTACCGCTGCGAGCATCGCCTTCAAATTGTCGTTCTTCATGCAGGTCCTCCTGTCATGGTCAGCCACCTTGCTCTTAAACCTCGTCAACACCGAAGCATGCCCGTTTCGCCTCGTCCCACAGCCGACAAGGCCCGTCTTTGAATCCGTCAACGTGGACACACTCGAAAACTTCTAGCCCTTCCCGCCGATATTGGAGTCACCCTGCTACCTGGTCTCGCAACCACAAGCCACAATCAGCGCAGCGGATTTATCTGCCTGACTACAAAAGCCCTCCTCCTTCCTTAGCCAGTTGGGACACGTTACCGCTGCGAGCATCGCCTTCATATTATCGTTCTTCATGCAGGTCCTCCTGTCATGGTCAGCCACCTTGCCCTTAAACCTCGTCAACACCGAAGCATGCCCGTTTCGCCTCGTCCCAGAGCCGACAAGGCCCGTCTTCGAATCCGTCAACGTGGACACCCGCGACAACTTCTGACCCTTCCCGCCGATTCTGGACTCACCCCGCTACCTGGTCTGGCAACCACAAGCCACAATCAGCGCGGCTGATTTATCTGCCCGACTACAAAAGCCCTCCTCCCTCCGTAGCCCGTTGGGGCACGCTACCGCTGCGAGCATGGCCTTCAAATTGTCGTTCTTCATGCAGGTCCTCCTGTCATGGTTAGCCACCTTGCCCTTAAACCTTGCCAACACCGAAGCATGCCCGTTTCGCCTCGTCCCACAGCCGAGAAGGCCCGTCTTTGAATCCGTCAACGTGGACACCCACGAGAGCTTCTGGCCCTTCCCGCCGATTCTGAACTCACCCTGCTACCTGGTCTGGCAACCACAAGCCACAATCAGCGCGGCGGATTTATCTGCCCGACTACAAAAGCAATCCTCCCTCTTTAGCCAGTTGGGGCACGCTACTGCTGCGAGCATGGCCTTCAAATCGTCGTTCCTCATGCAGGTTGGTTACGTACCCCGCGCCTCCTGTATTCGTTCAAACGATCCTTTTTTGTTAGCGGTGTCGTGCCCCACTGAAGTGCTTGACTTCTGCCGCGAAACTGTGTATGAATCCTTTTTTGAATACTGTGAAACGTGCCACCTTATCGGTCTACTTCTAATTCTGTCGGGTGATGTTGAGATGAACCCGGGACCCCCGGAAACTTGAAAAAGCCTTGCAGAAAAGGTATCCTGCTTAGAACTTACGCAATCTACCATTCGGGATGAACTTGCATTAATCCGCTTGGCTCATGCTAATATCGAAAAACTTGTCTGCAATCTCTCGTCGCGTCAAGACGAGGTTAAAAAAAATGCGACATAAACCAGTGCAAAAGCCCACCCCTCGAACCCTCCCCCCCTTCCTCCGAAATCGCTTCTCTTTCTTCTGAAGTAAAACAACTCGCTGGCAAATGTGATGACGCATAAAACCGCCTACGCCAATGTAATCTACTGTTCTTCGTAATTAAAGACGAAAATACAGAAACTTGGGCCGAATCTGAAGCAAAAATAATTTCTTTTGCGCCACGAACCTCGAAATAATGATCACCGACGCAGCTTTAGAGCGTGCGCACCAGCTCGCTCGCTACTGCGCCGACAAAATGCACCCAATTATCGTTAGGTTTGCGCACTTCAAAGATAAATCCAGAATCCTTCAGTCTTCTCAGAAGCTGAAGAAAACAACCTTCTTTACAGGGGAAGACTTTCCAGCACGCGTGCGCCTCGCAAGGCAAAAGTTATACTCTTTTGGGCAGCAAAGTAACGCAACCTTCAAAATCCGCTTTGACAAACTGACAATTGATAAGAAACAATACACCTACGATCCAATGACCGATTCCGTTGTTGAACTGACCACATAGCAATTTTCACATGCCCACAAGTCCGCTCTCTCTCATGCTAACGTTCCAAGCAAGCCCTTCACAGCCATTTCAGCTTTCCATATTTCAACTGTAATGCTTACTAACGTCCGGAGCTACCTGCCCAAAACAAAAACCGTTGAAGCTCTACCAGAAGATAACAGTACTGATCTCGCGATATTTACTGAATCTTGGCTTAACCCGGACATTCAGGATAACGAACTACTTTCCGCAAAATCTTCATACTGTATTCACAGGCAAGATAGGCTGGGGAGCCGGAGAGGCGGGGTTGTGGCGCTTGTAAAGCCGAGTTTGCCTTTCTCCAGAATTGATGCAGAATGCCGTCATGAAATCCTGTGCATAAATATAACTTTCCTAACCAGTAAAACAGTACTAATCGCATGTTATCGAGCCCCCGACTCTGACGATAATTTTACACAAGAACTCTATACTCTGTTGTCTTAGACATAACTTCTCGCTTTCCCCTTTCGAACTTCTTGCTATGTGGCGACTTCAATTTCCCTGACATTGATTGGTTACACCTAGCTGCTCACTCACCCCTTTCAAGAAATTTTCTAGATTTGTGGCTTATGTTCAATTTTTCCCAACTAGTTACTATGCCCACTCGTGGTACCAACATACTCGATTAATTTTTGGTCTCAACTCCCGATCTTGTAAACTCAGTTCAATGCGTAGATGGTATCAGTGACGATGAAATTTTATTAATTGGCCTTTCCATTCCTATTCCTACCCGACAACCTCTCAATAAGTACATCCGTGATTATAACAAAGCCAATTTTTCTAAAATAATGAAACTCTGGCAGATTTCTATGAAACGTTTTTTCATCGTGCTGCTTTGCGAACAGTCGAACAAAACTGGGTGTTATTTAAAAACAAATTGCTGTCCTTAATTTGAAATTTGAGATTTGAGATTTTATTTTATTTTTCTGTACGTGCAACAGAAAAAACGAAGCAAAAGCAAAAGGATACATAGCCTGACGGAGGCTTTTGCTCCGAAATACAGTCTGGCAAAATAAAATAAAAACTAAAAATAATATGTCATACACAACTTAGCCGTAATTAGAGAACATCATTATATACAGATACAATTTGCAAATTCTGATCACACATGTAACCATCACAAATATAGAGAAAGAACAGGACAGTAAATAGTAATGAAATACCTAAAAAACATCGCAATATATACAATAGGTGAGGTAAGGAAAGCATCAGGAGACACATACATTCCTAAGCACCTTGAACAAAAAAAACAACAAAAGGACACAAATAGTGTACTCTAAGCAATTGGGACACAGAAAGTAATAAATAATCTAAATTTCTGTATTAAGTGTATTCAATACAATTATAAAGGAGAAATTCCCTGAACTTATTTTTGGAAGTTTTCTTATTTAGGTCAAGTACGTCACCCAGTTTGTTGAGGAGACTCGGTATTTGATAATCAATATGTTGTTGACCATAGATTGTTCTAGTTTTCGGTGTTCTTATACTATGTGTACGGAGATAGTACTCAGCACATCGAGAAGAATCGTACATGGGGTATAGTTTATTATTTTCGATATACAATAATAACTTATAATAATATATTTGGTTTGCTGGTAATATGAGATATTTAGGGAATAACGGACGTGCGCTAAGACCTTGTGGCATACCGTAATATCCCTCGAATAGTCTTAGTACCTTCTTTTGTAGTGTAAGTAATGTTTTGTAGTTTTGAGCCGTCGTTGTTCCCCAACATAACACACAATAACTTAGCCTGGAATATATCAGTGTATATTATAACGCTTTCTTTAGCCAAAGTGGTAATAGCGGACATAGTTTGTACATACATCCAACGCTTCTACTTAGATCTGCTGCCAATTTATTTTTATGTTCATTCCAGGAAAGGTCTTCCTGGAACCACGCACCCAAGAATTTCTGTACCTTGACTTGTTCTAAAGTCTGACCCTCAAAGGAGATACTTAGACTTATATTCCGTGGCTTATTAATGGGTGCAAGCAATATATATTTAGTTTTACTCGCGTTTAGCCGCAACTTGTTTAGTTTAATCCAGGAAGACAACTTATTTAGATATGTGTTTACTGACTTTTCAAGTTGAGAGATCGATGAACCAGCAAAAAATATATTGGTGTCGTCAGCATACATGATTAACTTAGGAGAATCCGGAATGCTACACAAGTTATTTACATAAACTATAAACAACAGAGGACCAAGTATCGATCCTTGTGGGACACCTTTGTTGACCCTCGCACGGGGAGATGTCTCTTGATTAATAGCGACATACTGATAGCGGTCTGTTAAGTAATTTTGAATTAACCTATTGGCAACGCCACGGACACCGTAGTTATTAAGTTTTTCTAAAAGAACACTGCGGTGCACGGTGTCGAATGCTTTGCGGAAGTCAACAAAAAGACCAAGAGTATATAGCTTTTTCTCAAAATTGGTTAGTATCTCGTTTTTAATATTGAGTAATGCAAGCTCGGTGGATTTACATTTTTGAAAGCCAAATTGGGCATCACTTATTACATTGTACTTCGCAAAAAAATTTTGTAATCTAATATAATAGCGCTTTCAAAAACTTTTGACAGAATCGGAAGTACCGATATCGGTCGGTAGTTTCCAATCTCTTGGTCATTACCACCCTTGAAAACCGGACATACGCGAGCTATTTTTAATTCATCGGGAAATACGCCGGTAACAAGAGTTAAATTAATAATATGTGACAACGCAGGTGATATAACATCAGCGACGTATTTTATTGGTATAGCTTTAATATCATCGTAACCTGCTGCACAATTGTTTTTTATCTTTGTTATTGATTCTGCGGTTTCATGACATGAGATAGTGTGCAGAACTATAGAGTTAGATAAGCGACGGTCATTTACAGGCAGTTGTGTATCCTCGTCATACCCCGCATCATCGAAATCACAACTTTTTATGAAGTAGTTATTTATTGCCGTTGCCACCTCTCGGTTACCAAGGCCACTAGAGTTTTCCAAAACCCTAGGAATGTGGCTTTGTTTTATTTGACCAGAAAGATTTCTAACCTCTCTCCAAATTTTGCTCGGATTATCACTTATTCTACTAAATCAATTCTCATAATACTTGAATTTAGCGCGCCTTATTTCACCATTTAGATGGTTTCTGTATTTTTTGAACTCACTGAGTAATTTGATATCTCGTGTCTTTATAAATGCATGGTACATGTTGTTCTTCTTTGTAAATTTTTTTAAATAGCGCATTACTTATCCAAGGTTTTCTAATTTTATGGCGTTTTGCGTTCTTCACAGACACCGGGAAAGCTTCATCATAACATTTTATGAGTTTATTAATGAATAGCTTGTATGCCAAGTTAGCATCCCTTTCTTGTAACACGTGGTTCCAGTCTGTTGCAATAACACGATACCGGAAGATTCCAAGCGTGTCAGCGTTGATCTGACGAGACCGTACTTTTTTATTGCTTTTGTAAGTACCATTAGAAGAAGGAATGGTGCAAAAGATCGGTAGATGATCGCTTATATCTACTGCCAGCGATCCAGCAACGCAAGACGTTGGGAGTGTGTTCGTCAAACATATATCAAGTAGTGTCGCAGTCTCTGCAGTTAGGCGGGTTGCCTTAGAAATTACGTTATTACAGGCAAAGGAATTTGCCAGCGCTATTAACTGCCGTGAAGTTGCATCCTGAGAGAGCATATTGATGTTTACATCGCCCATCATCACAAATGGAAAGCCAGTAGGACACAAGTACTCAAAAACGTCTTCAATGAATGAAATGAACTTTGTTTTACACCCCGAGGGTGGTCTGTAAACGATCACAGTGAATGCTTTTTTTAAGACATCTGACAGACATTTACCTATAATCTGTATTCGCGGGGATGCCGAAAGACCACGGTACTCTAATTCCTTGAGGAGTCTGTCAAAAAAGAAAAAAAACGCCTCTTCAGAGAAGCCAGGTTATCGAAATCCCCTGTTGAATGGGAAAAGTGTCGCACATGTTTGCACGAGTACACTTCACTGTTAAAAATGCAAAAAGGCAATTCTTCGGTCATGATCTCCTCGGCATCCTGCGCGACAACCCACAAAAATTTTGGAAGTGTTTGTCTCCTAAAAACAGCGCTGCTCAAAGCTTGCCATTTACTAATCCCGATGGTTCGGCCGTTTCCGCCACTGACTCCGCCCAAATCATGAATTCCCAATTTTCATCTATATTCACGCATGAACCCTCCACCGATGTTCTGTCCTTGCCGCCCAGAGACTTCCTGCAGATCCACGCATTTTTGTTACAAGTGAAGGAATAGCAAATTTAATCGACAACCTTAAATTCTCGAGTTCCCCTGGCCCAGACAATAATACGCGCTAAAATTCTGAAAAGCACAAAAATAATATCCAGTCTTACCCTACAATTTATTTTTAACCAATCCCTTGACACTGGTTTTATTCCTAAAGACTGGAAGATAAGTAAAGTCACCCCAGTGCCCAAACCAGGAAGCCCTTCAGACCCCTCAAACTATCGTCCTATTTCGTTAACATGCATTGCCTGCAAGCTGCTAGAACACGTAATCTACTCCCACACTGCAACTCATCTGGACCGAAATTCCTTCTTTTTTTTTTCTAACTAGCACGGGTTCCGGCGTGCACTGTCGTGCGAGACACAGCTGTACGAATTTTCTACTGACCTTCATTTTAATCTAGACTCTTCCTTTCAAACAGACGTGATATAACTCGACTTTTCCAAAGCTTTCGACCCTGTTCCCCACCGCCGTCTAATAAGTAAACTTTCTTGTCTCAGTATAGACCCCTTAGCCCTATCTTGTATTAAAAATTTTCTAACCGGTCGTGTTCAGTATACCGTTGTCGCGAATAATGAATCAACCCGTGTTGATGTCGTTTCCGGTGTACCGCAAGGTTCTGTTCTTGGGTCTCTTTTGTTTATAATCTTTATTAATGATATTCCCGACTAAATTTCATCCACCATCCGCCTTTTTGCAGACGATTGTGTGCCTTACCGTCGCATCTCATGTTGCACTGACCAAATTACACTCCAGAATGACTTGTCTAACATACATAATTGGTGTTCGTGGTGGCTAATGCAGCTTAATACACAAAAATGTAAATTATTGCAAGTTTCGCGCAAGCGCACTAACTTTTACTTCCAGTATTCTGTGAACTTCCAACCCTTAACCCAGGTCGACTCCTATCGTTATCTTTGCGTAATAATAACAAGTAAACTAACATGGTCCGAGCACATAGATCAACTAGTCACCGCTTCAGCAAAGTCAATTGGCTACATTAAAAGATCGCTTACGTCCTGCCCACCGCAAATCCGAAAATTAGCTTACGAAGCCTTCACGCGAACTAAACTTGAATATGCTTCTGCTATTTGGAACCCTCACCAAAATTACCTAATCGACGCAATCGAAGCAATTCAAAATCGCGCTGCCAGATTCATCACCTCACAATACAGTTCTCGCTTAAGTATTACCAGTATCGAACTATCACTCAACCTCCCGCCTCTAGACATTCGCCGCAAAGTCACTCAGCTCTGCCTTCTGCACAAACTATATACCTTAATTTCCCGTCGCAACGCAATACCATTCTTCTACCTCCCGCCCGTTCATAGCGTCACCTCTTTAACTCCCTATGTTTACAGCGCTTACATGGTTCAACTAATGCTTTCAATAAATCATTTTTACCTACTGCCATTGAAGACTAGAATAACCTGCCTGAATCCATAGTGCACGAACAAAACCCCTTAACATTTAAACAGCTAATCACAAATCACTTGATATGTTAGTTAAATTACAATTGTTGCCGTTTTCTTCCACGTATATATATTTCTTCTGTTGACATTGTTTTTTATCATGTAGTTCACTTTCGATTATGCTTTGTACCTTTGACAATCATGCATCTGTTGAATTGTGTTTTTGCCTCCCCCTTATATAATACCCCGCAAGGGGCCTTTAAGGGTTCAATAAATGAAAAAAAAGCTAATGGGAACTTGCTGGCACTGTGAATTTTATTTAGAGTGCGTCCTAATTGATGTGCATTGCAAGATTGTTTCTTTCGGAGGACAATTTGAGCAATATGGATATGTGTCACTGTGTCTATTTTGCAATAGGACACGAGCGTTCTCCTGTTGAGATTGAAGTTATTATCAGTTCACGCATGTGCGCGCACCAAGAGTGGGTTTATTTTTGAGCGACATTATATTTCTTTTTTTGTATCGTGCTATCGGTAATTGAGTATCCAGTGACACTCTTGGGAGGGGAGTATTAAGTATGAGGCAACCGTTAGCGGCGTGTTGTGGGTAGTGCAACTTATGCGGCTGCTGCAAAGTCCGGAGTTTCCAACCCGTCAACTAACAACGCCGATCTGTTCCGCGGAAGCGAACGCAGAAGACACCGAGCACGAAAAAAAAAAAGACTCCTTTGTTCACATGGTTCACGAGCGGAGTCGTCAACGTCGCCCCCGTTTGGGACAAGAAGGGGAAAGCTTACTCGAAAGCGCGTCTGGCAAGAATCACGTCAAGCGCAACCGTTTGAGTTTAAGTCATTTTTGACGTGCGCGCGTGCCATCAAGAATGCCGCACGGACGCTACCGCTGGGCTGACCGAGGCAAGGTTGCGGTACGCAGACGAGCTTATACTCCCCCGCTATACGTCGTAACTTAGTTTTGTTAGAATGGTGGGGCACTTCGCTGTCGCATACACACCTGGCTAGGGCACAGGACCAGAGGGTGTGCTCTCCACGATAAAGGAGGCTTCTACGAAGCGACGTTTAATGAGAAAAATGATGGAGCTCGAGCGTGAAAACGGCTACCGCTGGAGGTCCGCCGATACATGGCCTGGCATGGGCGACAGTGTGACACGTGGAGAACCTATCCCTTTTGTGGTTCTCAAATGGAAAAGAACAGAAAAGTGAGCCCTGTAACTGTCTGCATAAGCTGTTAAACCTCAACAGTAGCTCACAAGGGAAGTGAGTAAGGAGGAATTAAAAGGATACGATTAAAAAGTATATAAAACGAGAGGAAGGAGAGAGCGAGGCACAGGGAGAATGAGCAACGGAAGTAAACAGAAGATAGGAAAGATGGACATGGTCACAGAAGTCCGAGGACGGGGCACCATTCGACGAGATTTCTTGGGGGCATCAGGAGATGGCGTAGGGTGAGTCCAGTCGGCCAGAGCTGCACTGTCGTCGGAGATCGACGTCAGGAGATGGCATAGGGTGAGCCCAGCCGGCCAAAGCTGCGCTGTTGTCGGATATCGCGAGAGCACAATTGGTCGGCACGAAATCCAGCGAGCGAGTCAACCTATCCCTTCACGTTTTATATTAGGTAACGTGCTTGTTTCCAATACAGTACCTGCAATGGAAGTGTTTCTGCGATTGCTTGTGCCGATGCAAGTGCACGCGTGTGATTGGCTTTTGTGGAGACACTTTCATCAACCGAAGGTTGAAAAGAAGGTGTTTGAATGTGAAACGAGGGAACGGATGTACGGGTTGGGACTCGGGCAGACGCCTGAGGCTGCAACAAAGCGTCTCTTCACGGGACTACGGCTCTTCCTTTAGGCTGCCACCGAGCACTCCAGTCATCGAGGGGCAATCATTCCGAAACTCAAACACGTTCCCTCCTTAGCTTGTGTAGAAGCTAGCCGAGGTTGAGGAAATTAACTGGCGCAGCCAACGTGAAGCGGAGGGCCCGCAGCGAGGAAGGCACTGAAGTTCGGGAAGCTGACAAGACCCAAGCTAGCTGAAGAGTAGGAAATCAATTGCCACCATTCTTCATGTCAAGCTACGTGGTTTCCGTTGCAACCACAGGTACTCTTCACTGCTTACACTGACACTACGTGCAATGATAATTTATTCTTCGACGTCCTTACTTGAAATATTTCGTTTCAAGAGTGATGTCGAAATCTGCACGAAAATTGCACTGGAAGTCAACGTTTTTTGACCGAAAATCAGCGGCACTGACATTTTTAGTTTGTAAATGACTATAGTGAAGTTCCTTGTAAGAAGTTAATCACAAACAAAACAAACCGCGTGAATTTAAGTTTGATTTTTGCCTATAGCTAGAATTTGAACCACTCTTTCAGAGGTGATTGAGAAACAGAACAAAAAGCACGTAAACGTCCGGTTTCACCTACACTCTAGTTTCTCCTGAAGACTATCCACCATTTCGCATTCGGTATCATCCTTCGACTGCACAGAAGCACCTCTGGTTCCCTTCCCATGCAGGAAGATGCTGCGGAGATGCCGATCAGACTACGCTACGCGGATAAATACATGGGTAGAGGATATTCGGCTTTTCTATTGGCTAAGACACTTTGTAGCCTTGACAGCGCTGAAAGCCCGCTTATAAGATTGAGTATAGGTTGCACCGTTTAGAGTACCGAAAGCTCAATTTTGCTTGGTAACATGAATGCGGGTCTCCAATTGTACTCGAAACCAAAACATGAGGTTATATGGCGTTCATATAGGCACTAATTTGGAGAATAGGCATTCATAGCCACTTATAGGAATTTAGGCATGAACGGTGAAACTGGCATTTAAAAGTACTATAAAAAGGGATTAAAAGCTTTTTACAACCTCTAATTCATGCTCCTATACTAGATAGGCACAATACATACGGAAAAAATTAGGCATTTACCTGTAATCCGGTCTCTACTCATCACTCAAAAGTATGCTCGCTAAAGCAGCCTGCATTGCTGCTCTCATAGACACTCTCGCCGGGGCTCCCTCTAGTGTATTTATGAGAAACTCAATGCTCCATGCATCTGAAACCCCTTGGTGGCGTGTAACTGAAGCTGCCAATGGTGTTTGTATTCGTCCATGTTTTTTTTTCAAGAAGTGGTGCAAGTCACTGAACAATACCTTGGAACATGTGGTCTTCGTGAGCACGAGAAAAATCGGAACTCCTGGTTTTACGAAAACGCACGCGAGGCCACCCGCCACAGGTAATTACAGATCCTCAAGTGACTCTTGGGGTATCAGCATTCCCGAAATCTCTACACTACGAATTTTCTGGCTTTTTATTGAAAAAGGTAGATTTGGTGTTGCGGATCTGAGCTAGAAAAGTTTAACGAACAGTTCAGCAAGTAACGCATCTTATCAAGCGAGTTGCCAGCAAACGCCATAGACTCAAATAGGAGGGCTGCATAGCTATGATTCGAGCGTTACTTACAAACACCATAACATACGGGACTCCGTAGGTTGACATGAAGAATGGTGAGCGTAACAAAATGAACATCCTCATTCAAAATTCATATGAAATTGCACAAGGACTTTCACCCATCACGTCCATGTCAAAGCTGTTCAAGATGGGGGTCTAAATACCTGGGAAGAATTGATTGAAGCCCGAAAGGTGAACCCACTAGAAATATTGAAACTTACAAAAGCACCCAATCACTTTTTAAAAAACCTTGGTGCAGTCAAATAATAAGCCCAACTGCCCAGGTTTACTTCTCATGAAATCAAGGACAAAATATTTGTGTGCCGAATTCCAAGGAACATGCACCCGAAACATGACAAAGGAAGAAGAACGTTGTTGCAGAAGTGGCTAGCGAGCTATAGCAAAAATGAATTTATCGGATACACATAGAAAGAAATAAACTTTATAGTCTGCGTGTTGGATGAGAAAGGTACAGAGCTCGTTCCCGCGTTGACGTACGCCAACGATGCAACCTCCGCGGAGGAATTGGGCATTGCGTTAGCAATAAGTTTAAGTTCTTCATCGGTAATAGTCGTGACGGACTCACAAGAAGCGTGTCGCAGGTTTCAAACGGGATCGATTGGCAAATCAGCCCTTACAGCCCCCTAAAGTGTGACTTCGAAGACATGAGTATTTTGTGGACACCGGGGCACGATTCCCTAGCGGGGAACCGGGAGGCACATCCCGGTGTCCGAGAGAATATACACTGGGCTTCTCCGCAGCTGTACTCGGATCCCGGAAACGAAGAGAAGCCAATACCTAAAAAATACACCGACATACTTGCGCACTGGCAGAAGCAACGACGCCAATATCCACTTGCTAACAAAAGGCTGAGTAAAGAACAAGCGGTGACCTGGAGAAGGCTACAGGCACGCACCTATTCGCACGGTACACTACTATATGCAATGTACCCTGACAACTACAGCACGAACTGTCACTGTACGGCCCGAACTCTTCAAACACCCTGTATCACATAGTATAAGGAACCGAAATTCAAGTTAGCGGAGCAATGACTACGCCCCGCCTGGCCCTGGCGGCGAGCTCCGGAACACTTGAGGAGCGACGCAGGAGAGGTAGCAGGCAAGTAAGTGTGTTTCGCCGAACGGGAGCGCGTGCAACACGCGCGCAACGCGTTCTGAAGTCGGTGCGGCGAACTTGGGCGCCGTGCCGTGGCGCAGTAAAACAAGACGCTCGTTGTGCGAAGTGGCCTTTCGGCGATGGAAGAAGCGGCCCCGCGGAAGCGTCGCTGAGGTCCGAAGTATTGTGTTGTGGGCTGCCACAACAAGGCAGACAACACCAAGGGACACTCTCCACGTGTAAAGCTGTATCAGTTTCCCATCTAGTCACAGCCAGCGAACGCAGCCGCGTTCGCGAAAAATAGAGCAAGCATGACACGAGAGCCGAAAAAAAAAGCGAGCACTTCAACTTGACTCGCTGTGGTTAAAGTTAGCTTGCTGCTTCGCGGCGACGTCAGTGGGTCATGCGCAGCACAGAGGACATGACTAATACTTCCCAGACATTTTAATTCCTGACTTTATAACTTGAATTTTTAGTTATTTCTTCAGCACGCCGCAAACATTTGCACATGACAGTACACGAATGTTACTGCTAGATACCACATCAAAACAACTTATATATGCTTTCCATAAACGCCAACACAGCACATCGATAGAGTACGCGGCCTCATGTCGGCAGAATGAGACTTACCTAGACGCATATGTCATACACTAGTCCCCCGTGAGAATATTATCACGGAGGACTAGACAAATGCATTTCGCAGTGACTCGGGCGTCCTCGTCTTCCGTCGTCTGCTCCACATCATAAACTTGACTAACGAGCTTTACTGCTTTGCTTCGATTAACTTTTAGTAAGTGCTTGTCCAGCTCAGAGATCTTTGTGAAACCGCACTGCAGGCGGTGCATTGCCCCGCCGCGGTGGTCTAGTGGCTAAGGTACTCGGCTGCTCACCCGCAGGTCGCAGGATCAAATCCTGGCTGCAGCGGCTGCATTTCTGTTGGGGGCGCAAATGTTGTAGGCCCGTGTGCTCAGACTTGGGTGCACGTTAAAGAAACCCAGGTGGTCAAAATTTCCTCAGCCCTTTACTACGGCGTCTCTCATATTCATATGGTGGTTTTGGGACGTTAAACCCCACAAATCAATCAATCAATGCAGGCGGTACATTGTGAGGTGACTCAAACGCAGCGCGCGTTCTCTGCACGAGCACGTAAGCGAGTGGCAGCGCATTGGAGCTAAGAGAAAACGTCCCATCTACATCACCGATTTCTACTTTTCTACTAAAAATGGCGCTGCCTTTCAGGAGTCGAATGAACTTAATCTATAAAGGCAAGGGAGAAAAGGACAAGATTCGCTCGTATAGACCACTAACCATTACATCGGTACTATACAGGTTGGCGATTCAAGCAGTAAAAATGAAAATAGAAACATGGGCCGAACATAACGATATTTTGGGAGAACTTCAGAACGGATTTCGAGTCGACAGACGTTTAGACGATAACCTGTTTGTTCTCACTCAGTGTATAGAAATATCTAAAATAGAGAATAGGCCCTTGTACGTGGCTTTTCTAGACATCACTGGGGCATACGACAACGTTAATCAGAAAATTTTGTGGGATATATTGAAAGGAATGGGCATGGGCGACGACTGTATACAGCTTTTGAGGGAGATATACCGAGAAAATACAGTTTGCATAGAGTGTGAAGGAATGCGTAGCAAAGAGAACGTTGAGGTTAGCAAGGGTCTGAGACAGGGATGTCCTTTGTCCCCGCTGTTATTCATGCTGTACATGGTGAGTATGGAAAAAGCGCTAGAAGGTAGCAACATTGGTTTTAATCTGTCACACAAACAGGGCGGCATGATGATTGAGCAGAAGCTTCCAGGTTTATTTTATGCGGACGATATCGTCTTATTTGCGGACAGTCGAGATGATATACAGCAGCTGGCGAATATATGCGGAAGGGAAGGTGAAGCTCTTGGACTAGGATTCAGTGTAACGAAGTGTGGATTGATGGTATTCAATGATCCCTGTGATCAGACGGTGTCCATACAAGGCCAAGAAATACCGAGGGTAAGTGAATACAAGTACCTTGGAGTATGGGTAAATGAGAGTGATAGATACATGGAGGTACAGGAAAAAGCCTCGGCAGCAAAAGGAAAGAGGAATGCGGCAATAATGAAGCACAGAGCGTTGTGGGGATACAATAGGTATGAGGTGCTTCGAGGTCTGTGGAAGGGTGTAATGGTTCCAGGGCTTACTTTTGGGAACTCAGTGGTGTGCATGAGGGCAGAGGTGCAATCGGGAATGGATGTAAATCAAAGGACTGTGGGACGCCTCGCGTTGGGTGCTCACGGGAAGACGACAAACGAGGCTGTAAAGGGCGATATGGGGTGGGCAGGTTTTGAGGCGAGGGAAGCGCAGAGCAAAATAAGGTTCGAAGAAAGGCTAAGAAATATGAAGGAGAGTAGATGGGCAGAGAAGGTGTTCCGTTATTTGTATAGGAAGAGCGTGGACACACAATAGAGAAAAAGAACTAGAAGACTCACTAGTAAATATACGGCTGGTATTGTAAGCCATATGTCAACAAAGAGCGTTAAGGGAAAAGTCAGGGAGGCGGAGAGGATTTACTGGATGGCAGCTATGGAGAAAAAACCGGCTTTGAGTAACTACCGAAAGGGCAAAAATGAAATAAGGAGGGAGGCATTTTACGATAATTCAAGGGGAAGCGCTTTACTGTTTGAAGCGAGATCGGGTTGCCTTAGAACGCGTAGTTATAAAGCAAGATTCAGTAAAGAAGAAGAACAATGCACATGCTGCGGGAAAGATAAGGAAACGGCGGAGCATGTTCTGATTGAATGTGGAGATATCCACCCAGGTGTACGTTTGGGCACGAGCCTACAGGAAGCCTTGGGTTTTAGGGACAACAATGGAAAGCTGAACACACCCGCGATTGAAATAAGTAAGAGACGGTTAGAGTATTGGTGGCAGAAAATTAGAGAGAAAGGACAAAAATAAATATTGGAAAAATAAAATATGGACAGTGTGCCGTAAATGGCAGAGAACTTAAGCTGAAAATTTACCCTTTTTTCCATTAAGATAGAATTTATCGAAGTAGAGGCATTAGGCCAACATCAAAAAAGAAAAAAGGTTTTTTTTTTGTCGAGCCTGGTGGCATACCTGTCACCACCCCGTTATAAAGGGTACGCTCATAGCATCCATCCATCCATCCGCAGTGCCACTGTGCGTTGCTTTGGCTTATATGGAGCTGTCGGAACAACCCGAGTGTCCCATCCATTGATGAACACTGCGTACAGGAAAATCCAAAAGGCGAGTGGGAGGCGTTGCTTACGTCGGTAAAACCCGAGGACCAACTGCGGCTAGTGGAAAGGGCTTGGGCGTCAGCGGCTAGCCATGGCTATCTGGAATGAGGAAGGCACCCACCTCCGGGCGAAGAGAACGCACGCCTGGTCGACAATAAAGTTTATTTTGCTTTCTCTTGGTATTGACGACTAAGAGAACGATTTATGGGATACTTGGAAAAAAAAGTCATGACATTATGTTTGAACAACCTGAAATTAGAACTAGGCGCCGGAATAAAGAACTCGCGCATCGTATTGATGAATTCTGTCTAAAAAAAACAATTCATTATTGCCAAATGAAATCATTTGAAGACTAAAGCTAAAATGGTAGCCTGCGGCCATGACCTAAATGACACTAACTATGCATGCCGTTATTTGGAATTTTACACTCACTACGTGTCTCGTGCTGTCAGAGCTGCTCAAATTTGAACACCCTCAAAAATTCCCCTTCAAACTGGCACTCAATCGTTTTCACATAGGCAAAAACACTTCTGTGACGAAGAAGTTGATAATGCGAAGAAGTGCTCTCGTGTCTCAAAAAGCAACAGATATGTGCGTGACGTGGCACCAACGTAAGCACTTGACGCAATCCAACTAATCTCACCTAGTCCCCATTCTGAGCCGCCAAACATGTTATTTTCTTAACGCTTTATTCAATAGCATACGAAGTGCTGTGTCATGGCCACTGGTTAAATAGTATCTAAGCACGATCATCAGATCTGTAGTTACATACCAGACACAGGTGCTCATATCATTCTTCTCACGGAAACGTGGCTGAGTGAAGGCATCAGAGATCAAGAACTTCTGCCATCACATTTCATTATTTATGATCATGATAGAATCGATAGCAGAGGTAGTGGTGTACTCATAGCTATAAATATAACTTACACCCATTCCTCATTTGTCATGATCGCGAGTTAGAGCTAATAAATCTGCCTACATGACTCGCCCCTGCAATCTATCTCTGTAATCTGCTACAGGCCCCCGGAAACACGCCACTTTTTTCGAGTATTTTTGCTGCTCGCTAGAGAACATAAAAGGTCGTTACCTAGCTCTCCAATCTTTCTCTTTGGGGACTTGAACTATCCAAACAATAAATGGCCCCTTCTCACAGTTTATCACAGATATCCGTCTGTTGAATCTAAACACTTCTATCAAATAACATTACCTTTCAATTTTCACCAAGTGTTCACATGTCCCACTAGATGCGATAATGCGCTCGATCTCTTGCTAACAAAGTGCCCCAACGACATATGTGCTAAAACTGCTTTACCTAAGCTTAGCGATCGCAGCTTTTTACATAGTATTATCTCGGCAAAACAGTTCTTACCAAGCAAACTAATCACAATCATGATTCTAAAAATTGTTGAACGCAGGCGCATAGCCAGACTAAAGTTTTTTACCTTCTCTCTAAAAACAAATTCAACATCAATAGCAGTCAGTACTTGATAGCACGACAAAGTAGAGCATTGCAAAGAATCAAAGATGGTACTTTCGAAATACCTCAGGTGCACAATAACAGTTACGCGTTTTTTTTTCTTCCCAAGAACCATTAAGGAATGGACTCAATTGCCACTACAAACGCGAGAAAGTAATAGTGTAGAACAGTTTGAAAATAACCTAGTAGGTCTATAAGGTCGCACGCCTTTACGCATGCTGTCTATTTAGTGGTTGTCTGGGTTCAGTTGTTGCATTGTGTTTTTAGGTTTGCATTGTTTGATCGGTGTATGCACAGATTATTTCGCATGTACTGCTGTTTGTTTTTGTATGGTAATGGTCGGTTATACTTTCTAACATCGCTTGTTAACTGTGCATTTATGATGTCGTTTAATTTGATCATGTATACCGGAACCATTACGCTTATGTACGCTTATGTTTTCTTGTGTGTGGTATGTTATGTACGGTTACTTATGTAGTAATGTTTCTTTCTTTTTTACGTACGCTTGTGTTTTTTTCTTAAGTAATATAAATTCTTAATTTTTTTTCTCTTCTCAAGTCACACGATGTTGACCATGCAAATGTCCCGCTTTGACCCACCTTGTAACGGCTAACAGGCCAACAGTATGAGTAAATAAAAAAATATGAAGAACTGGGGTGCTTTTTTATGACTTTCAGTACACATACGCAACACGCAGCTTTAACGCTATCTGGAAACTTTGCAAAAACATTATAACAACTCCTAAAATATAATTGTGCTTACAATCCTAGTGAAAACTGAATACATTTATCCGTGGTTTAACAAGCATCTCAAAACTCTCCTATATAGGTAAACAAGACTTTACCGAATGGCCAGAACAAATGAATCCCCTCAATCATGGGACCGGTACTTGCAGTGTGCAAAACAGTATTTAAAACCTTTTGACGAAGCGAAAGCCAAAAATTTACAGTGAAAGCTGTTATGAGATCAAAACATAGGTCACGTGCGGCGCCGTAGTTGTCGACTGCCGCCACCGGCGTCCATAACCGATATCACAAGAAATGAAAAAAAAAACTCGGTAAATAAGAAAGGTCACAGCTTTGCCGCAAAGGCGAAGCAATGAACGTGACAGCCCCAAATTGGAAGGTCACGCACAGAATGGCAAGCAGATCGAAACGCGCCCCGCGTTTCTCATACACAAATAATGCACTAATTGTACTCACAGGTATAGATGAACGAGGATAAGCTTTTCAGTTGTTACTTAGCTGTTTCTGAAAAGCGTGCCTTTTTCGCAAATGAAGACTGTGGAATGATTGCAGTGACCCTCATCTGCCCGGTAATAACAACAGAATCATTCCGGTGAACGCTCAAGGCTAGACAAGGCGTATGATCGTCTCCACCGCAAGATAAGCAAGCGCACGCGTGAGCGTCCATCCTGCCGCCTCTCCCCGGTTAAAGTACGTGTGGGAAATGAGAGCGCGCGCCACCACGTCGTGACGATGTGGCGACGCGTGCCGCCATCTTGCTGGTGATGCCGGAAACATGATAGTTCCCCCGAGACGCTCATCACTAGCGGTAAGCGGTAGATATAAAAAGCTTGCCGTTTGAACGTTGACGCTCACTGGCTCACGCCTGGCACTCTCCGTTGAGAGGTCCGACGTTCGCTTCCGCACGCCGTAGTCTTTTTGTAAATTATTTTTCTTTCATGCGTTTTCAGATATATAGATACATATACAGTCAGTGACGGCGACGTTAGATGGCTGCGTTGAGGTGCAGTCATCGAGCCCAACAAGTTAATTTATGCTGCAATGTCCAGGGCTACTCTCCTTGCAACCACGAGCGTTACATATCACCTTAGTGCACTTCTGGTGTTGCTAATACTCACGTTACTGGTATAATTGTTAAAGGAGTCGTGTAACGTAAATTGAAACTTTTTGGTTTCAATTTTCCCTGATTTATAAGGAATTGGACATACATGTCCTTCATAGATTATGACAAGGCGTTTGATTCAGTAGAAATACCAGCCGTCATGCAGATACTGCGGAATCAGGGCGTCGATGAAGTATATATAAACATCCTGGAAGAAATGTACCGAAGATACACTGCTAACATAGTGCCTCATAAAGAAAGCAACAGAATACCAATCAAGAAGAGTGTAAGGCAGGGGGACACAACCTCCCCAATGCTATTTACCGCGTGCTTAAAGGAGGGTTTCAGAAGCCTAGAATGGTGACAGTAAGGGATAAGAGTTAATGAAGAGAACCTTAGTAACCTGCGCTTCGCCGATGACATTGCATTGCTGAGTAACCCAGGAGACGAATTGAAACTCATGATTACGGAGTTAGACAAGGAGAGCAGAAAGGTGGGTCTTAAAATGAATCCGCAGAAAACGAAAGTAATGTACAAAAACTTTGAAAAAGAGCAGCGCTTCGATATAGGTAATAGTGCACTTTAAGTTGTAAAAGACTGTGTCTACTTAGGGCAGGTAATAACCACGGAGCCGAACCACGATATTGAAGTAACTAGAAGAATAAGAATGGGGTGGAGCACAATTGGCAGTCACTCTCAAATTATGACAGGTAGATTGCCACTATCCCTCAAGAGGAAGGTATATAACAGCTGTGTCTTGCCGGTACTTAGGTACGGAGCAGAAACCTTCGGCTTACAAAGAGGGTTCAGGTTAAATTGAAGACGACGCAGCGAGCAATGGAAAGAAAAATGGTAGGTGTAACCTTAAGAGACAAGAAGAGAGCAGAGTGGACTAGGGAACAAACGGGGGTTAAGGATATAATAGCTGAAATTAAGAAGAAGAAATGGACATAAGCCGGGCATGTAGCGCGTAGTCAGGATAACCGCTGGTCGTTAAGGGTAAATAACTGGATTCCCAGAGAAGGCAAGCGGGTTAGGGGGAGAAAGAAGGTTAGGTGGGTAGATGATATTAAGGAGTTTGCGGCTCTAAATTGGCAGCAGCAAGCACAGGACCGGGTTAACTGGCGGAACATGGGAGAGGCCTTTGTCCTGCAGTGGACGTAGTCATGCTGATGATGATGATGATTATGATGTTGATGATGATGGACATACCAACTTCAAAACATTTAGGTACAGTATTCATTCTGTAATTGATGAGGACCATTAGAAGTCGCAGTTTTTTGGGGATCGCTAGCGACCATGGACCGCTATAGGCACTTACATATGATTTCGGTGAAACGTCATATTAAGAGAAATTAAAAACGCAGCGCTAGGTTTGTATTGCTACAAAGTAATAATTTATCGAAACCTAAAAAATAAAAAATGATAGAGCAGTCTTTGCGTTTAGAGTTGTATGCTGTGCAATTAAAATGAGTGATCTGCTGAGCAAGCATGACACTTGCTGAATGCAGCCGCGCGGCAACGACACCGGTCTGGCGGCTGCGGTCAATGGCAGTGCGGGAATGTGACAAGGGGCGCCACTGGTGGGCGCCTGTCGCAAGCTTTTTTTTTGCCGCTTCGATAGCCCAGATTGCACTAGTATTTGTGCATATCGTCGTTGCCGGTGGCATGGAAAACGCTGGATAAACTGTTTCTGATGAAAAATAACTGAGGATTGAATAAATTGAAGCTTGAATTGTGTTATTTCTGCAAGGCAATGTTCGTTTCCGAACTACCAACGAGATATAGAGACGTGATGGAAGTCCATTTTAAAGGTAAACAAACAGTGGCACCGGCTGTCTTTGGCGAACCGGGTGGCCTCGCTGCGACCTTTGCTCTTTAGATCAAAGTCGTCGACAAAACTAGTTGCAAGGGTAAAGCATTATATATAAGTGTCCTAGTTTTTATTGTGTTCGCAAAAAAGAGTGCTCGACAACGAGCTCACGTTGGAAAGCGAGCGGCACTGCCGAGAACATCGGCCTTGCAAGGCCTACGAACGGAATCCAAAATGAACGTGGACTGTGGCGATGTTTGTCGCTCACGAAGGCGTAGCTTTGTTAACACTGTTATTATGCAAAGAACCATGACTGTGCGAGGTTGTTTATTTTTAAGAGGATACGATGTCTGCCGAGTGCGCAAGCTGAGATGTCGTACGTGGACGGAGCCTGAGTGCTGATGGCTCGTTCACCCCATGTGTCGTGAATCATCGCACGCTGGATCGGACGCTGAATCGCACTATGTGTCCAGCGCTTAGTCCTGGCTACGTCAACCGCGTGTATCGTCAGACCATGCCGTACGCAGAACTTATCAAAGTGCAAACAACGTTCGCTCTCACAAGCTGCCCAGCGATCAACAGCGCTCGGCATTGCTTCGAGTTATCAACCACGATGTCCTCCGATCGATAGTATGGGCATACAGAGTGGAAACTTGCGGTCGAGGCTTCCGCAAGCGAAGGTCCTGCCACGCAGTCTTGGTGCGAGGGCTTGCAGGGTGCAGGGTTCTTGGCCATCGTCACCGCCGCCGCTACCTTGTTCTACGGCCGACTACCCTCAAGCAGACGACTCTGTAGTTGGGGAAAGTCGGATGATGGTGAAGGTGCCGAGGACTATGATGCCACGAACCATGGTCAAATAAGGCTCAAAAAGATCCCTGCGTCGTCATGTTTTTTCAACGACAGAGAAACTTCATTGGCTGTCTTAAAGTGATGTACGCCACACAGTTGACAGGAATGGGAGCTGGGAAACCAAAATTGCGCTGTTTTATGCATACATTGAGCACAGACAATCAAATGAGTCGAGATTTAGCTATAAAAGACTGCCAGAATTTTGAAAACACGCGTTTAAAACTTTCGGAGAACGTTTCATGACCCCTTTAAAGAAGTGTAAAGAACTGGTTATGTAAAAATTATCAGTGGCTTAGCTCGGCTACGCTAAATTATACTTAGCGGGAGCTACCTACGGACGGGAGGACAGTGTAATGACCACAGATTGACGGATGGACATAACATGCATGATTGGACGAAGCATGAATTGACGGATGGACGAAGCATGGATAAATTGACGTGTTGACGGCCACAAACAGACAGGCGGATAAACGAACCACGGATGGAGGGACGGGCGAGCAATCTGACTCAAGTGAAGTGCCAGTCAAGTTGTGACTCGTCACTCCAGGAGTTTTCGGGCCTCGACGCACCGGCTAAATATCTATTTCATGTTTGTAAACATGGTAGGGGCAGAGTGACGTCATGGCACATTCGCTCCGCCTAGTCGTCTCAGCTGAAAGCGCGCCACCAGCCACTATGACTACGTAACGATGAGCGGAGCAGGTGCGCAAGATGCCTTCGGGAACAGCGCCTCGGGATGCCTCTCGTATCTTTACAAGCGGCGACCGCAACAGAAGAAGTTGCAGTCGCTGTAGAGAGATTCTGAAATGAACATATAAGCTATGTTGACGTGTATCTCTAGCTTTGAGAGCGTCATCAAAAATAGGAGGTGCCCTAACTGCGGAAATGTTGCTCATTTGCGAAATATAATCTTCGTTGCTGCAGCCTATGTCACACGTGCACACTTTAATCTGTACTAATGCACGGACACAACCAATTCAGCAAGAGGCTCTAGAGTACAATATAGAAATGCGCGGTGTAAAAATACGTGGCCATGAATCGTTACGGTAAATACTCGCATACAATAAATGTGTCAAAGAAGTTATTCATGCAAATGACCAGAACGATCTCGGCAACACTTTCATCTGCAACACGCTTGCGATAATACTTCAACAACATGCTGTGGACAATGCGGTTACGTACTTTTAAGGTCCGCGGCTCAATTTGTGCGCTCAAGCCGACACCGCTAAAGGCGTACAAATAGTCAAGGTTCTTGCATGATGTTTTTATGGGAAATCCACACTGACGTGAAAATATAGTGAAGCGCACCAGAACCAGAACAGGGCACTTGTGTCAGGCGTGTCATCTCAGCTGCAAATAATCATAAGGAAGCACACAGTCTAAGCCATCCTTTTGTTCGCCGCTACTTTAATGAACCGTACCCACGCAGAAAGAAACACATCCTCGATCGTTGGCTCGATGACCGAGTGACACCCTTAGTTCACGTCGGTATGGCAATATCATTTTGACATGTCGAAGGCTTTTGCAGTTATATCAAGAATGGCAACCGTAAGCATTGCCATTGTCACATGGCCGTAGGGTCATATGACACTGCTATCCAGAACTTTAACGTGCTCAATATGCCTTCACGTCTTAATAAAAAAAGCAAAATTCCATGGCTTATTCTAATGTTTGAGAGATGTAATCGCTTTTTATGGTTAAGTCACTCCATAACATAACCGGTGAAACAGCGGCGAAGGCAATTCACGTATTTCACAGCTGTGGCTGATCTGAAAGAAACTTATGTAGCGCGAGGCGAAAAAACGAACACAGGAAGGAATAGACTGAGACGACAGAGCGCTACTATCAACAACATGTTTATTTTCGACCTCCAAGCTGTTTTTAAGCCATAACCATCAGGCGACCGAGCAGATAAGCACGTGTAAATCAGATACATGCAGGAAAATGCCATCTACCTACAAGAAAAAACGATAAAAAGGACAACAAAAACCTCACAGATAAAATAACGTATCACTGCGTACGCAGGCCAATGATCTGGTCAATGATCTGGCCAATCTAGATCTGGCCAATGACTTAATGGTGTATGTGTCTCTCTGTTTATCTACGTGGACAAACACATCCACAGTTGCCTTCCAATGGTATAAATTGATAGTACCAATACAACAACAATCATTACTGTTGTTATAGCGGCTGAAAAGAGGCAGAGCTTGAAACAACAATACCTACAGAGTCAAGGACATAGTCATTGCAACCAAGGCTGGCGAGAGAAGGCTGAAGTGGTTTTGGCCACGAGACGAGGCAAGATGAGCACTACCATATAAACTCGTATGGTAGCCACACCCCAGCTTCACATAAACGTTAGACAATACGCCTCTTCTTCGCATTATGCAGCTAGACAGATAGACGTTTTTTTTCATATGTGTGATTTCTCTTCCTGTAAGCAATAGGACAAATTGAAAAAAATGTGCCTTTCTAGCTATGGTTTGCTCAGCTTTATAAACTGTTACCCAACCCACAGGGGACATATACAGGAACCTATAGGGGACATACTGTACTGTTTTACGTATGTTGTAGCAATCGTAATATATATGGAGAAAAAAAGTTGGTCGGGTGTCTTCGTGCTTCACCGCAAAGGTCGTGGAAATACGATAGTTTTCTGGCTGCAGGCACTGCGGGAGATAAACGCCATCTGGTGAAGAAAAGAAAGTTTTTGTTGAACTCAGAACCGCTTGTAGGTGACAGCATCGTGTCGTTTTAGCGTATTGTAGGAAACACCCGTTTTTTTTGTGCGTGTGTTAATAGCTGCATTGTCAGTGGAGCGTAATAAACACGGCGGTTTGCGGGTATAAAGTGGCAGCAGCAAGCACAGGAACGAGTTGACTGGCGGATCATGGGAGAGGCCTTTGTACTGCAGTGGACACACACACATTCCTTTATGGGAATGTGTGTGTGTCCTGCAGGAACGCCTGCGCAAGTAGGCGTTTGGTGTGTAGCGACACCACGAACCCGAGCTAACGGGGGAGTTTCGACTCCCTCCCACGCCTAGCCGTGCGTGGCTTTGCCATGTCCGAGGAAAAGGGGATCCTGGGGGTTGAGCCGACGCTGGGTGATTGGACCGTTGAGGCCCCCCGGCAGAGGCAACACACCCCTTTGGCCCCGGCTTCACGTAGACGGCACCCCTGAGCTGACCCACCCAGGGGAATCGGCAGTCGCCTTTTCCTATCTCTCTCTCCCTACATCTTCGTCTTTATCTCTTACTATTTATCTGTCCGGTCTTCTACTCTCTTCCGTTTACTTCCAAACTTCCTGGCGGCTAGGGTTAACCCTGTGCAAATAGCCTACCTTGGTCTAGGCGCATTGAGTTATAGTGGCATTGTACGGCTGGCGTCTGCAGGTTTCAGCATTTGTAACCTTGTAGCGTCCCCTCGTTGGGCTCCGTGGTGGGTGGCCGCCAACGCTGCTGAACAACAATAAGGAAGACATGCATGGAGCATTCCCACTACTGTCTGATCGTACCGGCTTAAAGCCGGTACGCACCGATGATCTCACCAGAGAAGGATTGGCCACCCTGGTGCAGTATCTGGCCACCCCCTCCCGTAGGCATTCGTCAATTAACTCACGGCCCTCAGTCCCCACCAGCTGCGGAGCAACTGACCACGGCGGCGGTCAGATCTGCAAAGCAGCAGAGGGTGCTAGGAATCTCTGGATACGGACAGGCCACCATTGGAACTTGAACTTAGCAACGTTTAACGTTAGAACGTTATCTAGTGAGGGAAGTCTAGCTGTATTATTCGAGGAGCTAGAAGGCATTAAATGGGATATAATAGGGCTGAGTGAGGTTAGGAGGACAGATGAGGCCTATACTGTGCTACAGAATGGGCACGTCATTTGCTATCGGGGCTTTGCAGACAGAAGAGAACTGGGAGTAGGGTTCCTAATTCACAGAAACATAGCTGGCAACATAGAGGATCTCTATAGCATTAATGAAAGGGTGGTAGGCATTGTAATTAAACTGAATAAAAGATACAAAATGAAGGTAGTACAGGCTTACGCGCCTACATCCAGCCATGATGACGCTTCAGTTGAAAGCTTCTATGAAGACGTGGAATCGGCAATGAGTAAGGTGAAAACGCAGTATACTATAGTAATGGGCGACTTTAATACAAAGGTAGGGAAGAAGCAGGCTGGAGACCAGGCAGTAGGAGATTATGGCATCGGCACTAGAAACGCCAGAGGAGAGCTACTAGTAGAATTCGCAGAACGCAATAATCTGCGTATTTTGAATACCTTCTACCGAAAACGAGAAAACCGCAAGTGGACATGGAGGAGCCCTAATGGCGTAAATAAGAACGAAATAGACTTTATAATGACTGCACACCCAGGAGTCGTGCAGGATGTGGAAGTGGTTGGCAAGGTAAGATGCAGTGACCATAGAATGGTACGGGCTCGAATCCACCTAGACTTGAAGAAGGAACGACAGAAACTGATACGCAAGAAGCAAATCAATGAGCTAGCACTGAGAGGGAAAGTACAGGAATTCAGAGTGTCACTGCAGAACAGGTACTCTGCTCTTAGCGAGGAAACCAACCTTAGCGTAGATACAATGAATGATAATCTGACGAGTATCATCACGGAGTGTGCAGTGGAAGTTGGAGGCAAGGTAGCTAGACAGGACACCGGCAAGCTTTCCCAGGAAACGAAGAACCTAATTAAGCAGCGTCAAATCATGAAATTGTCAAGTACAACAGACAAAATAGAACTGGCAGAGCTTTCGAAGCTGATTAATAGACGTAAAGTATGCGATGTAAGAAGGTATACCATGGAGAGAATTGAGCATGCTCTGAAAAACGGAGGAAGCGTCAAAGCAGTGAAGAGGAAACTTGGGATAGGCAAAAGGCGGATGTATGCACTAAGGGACAAAGAAGGCAAATTAACTACCAATATGGATAGGATCGTTAAAATAGCGGAGGAGTTTTACAGAGATCTGTACAGTAGCCGAGACAACGACGACCTTAATACTATAAGAACTAGCAGTAACCCAGACGACACCCCACCGGTAATGATAGAAGAAGTCAGAAAAGCTTTGGAGAGCACGCACAGAGGCAAAGCTGCTGGTGAGGATCAAGTAACATCAGATCTGCTGAAAGATGGAGGACAGATTGTGTTAGAAAAACTAGCCACTCTATTTACGAGGTGTCTCCTGACGGGAAAAGTACCAGAGTCTTGGAAGAACGCTAACATCATCTTAATACATAAGAAAGGAGATGACAAGGACTTGAAGAATTACAGGCCCATCAGCTTGCTCTCTGTAGTATACAAGCTATTTACAAAGGTAATTGCTAGCAGAGTAAAGAAAACATTAGAATTCAATCAACCAAAGGAACAAGCAGGATTTAGAACAGGCTACTCAACAATTGACCACATTCATACTATCAATCAGGTAATAGAGAAATGCTCAGAGTATAACCAACCACTATACATAGCCTTCATAGATTACGAGAAGGCGTTTGATTCAGTAGAAATATCAGCCGTCATGCAGACACTGCGGAATCAGGGCGTAGATGAAATATATATAAACATTCTGGAAGAAATCTACAGGGGATCAACTGCTACCATAGTGCTTCATAAAAAAAGCAACAGAATACCAATAATGAAGGGTGTAAGGCAGGGGGACACAATCTCCCCAATGCTATTCACTGCGTGCTTACAGGACGTTTTCAGAAGCCTAGAATGGGAACAGTTAGGGATAAGAGTTAATGGAGAGTACCTCAGTAACCTGCGCTTCGCGGATGACATTGCATTGCTGAGTAACTCAGGGGACGAATTGCAACTCATGATTACGGAGTTAGACAAGGAGAGCAGAAAGGTGGGTCTTAAAATTAATCTGCAGAAAACGAAAGTAATGTAGAACAACCTCGGAAAGGAGCAGCGCTTTGCGATAGTTAATAGTGCACTTGAAGTTGTAAAAGACTATGTCTACTTAGGGCAGGTAATAACCGCAGAGCCTAACCACGAGATTGAAGTAACTAGAAGAATAAGAATGGGGTGGAGCACATTCGGCAGGCACTCTCAAATTATGACAAGTAGATTGCCACTGTCCCTCAAGAGGAAGGTATATAACAGCTGTATCTTGCCGGTACTTAGCTACGGAGCAGAAACCTGGAGACTCACAAAGAGGGTTCAACTTAAATTGAGGACGACGCAGCGAGCAATGGAAAGAAAAATGGTAGGTGTAACCTTAAGAGACAAGAAGAGAGCAGAGTGGATTAGGGGACAAACGGGAGTTAAGGATATCATAGCTGCAATAAAGAAGAGGAAATGGACATGGGCCGGGCATGTAGCACGTAGACAGGATAACCGCTGGTCATTAAGGGTCACCAACTGGATTCCCAGAGAAGGGAAGCGGGGTAGGGGGAGACAGAAGATTAGGTGGGCAGATGAGATTAAGAAGTTTGCGGGTATAAATTGGCAACAGCAAGCACAGGACCGGGTTAACTGGCGGAACATGGGAGAGGCCTTTGTCCTGCAGTGGACGTAGACAGGCTGATGATGATGATGATGATGCGTACGCAGGAACGCCAGTTCCTTGGGTGACAAGGCAATTGAAGGCTTGCTAACACACACATCTCCAAGAGCATCAATAAGTTCGGCTTCTATGATCAAACGAGTCATCTCATCCTTATGCCGACCAACAATGATTGTACTCTCGAACAACGGCCGGCAGCCACACGCGTGAATGTGAAGAGCGAGAAAACCTTCTGGCGGCAGTTCATTTGCCTTGTAATTGTGTTCTCTCAATCGCTCCTTCACACACCTACTGGTTTGCCCGACATATTTTTTCCCACATGTGAACAGAATAAGGTAAATGACGAATGAAATGCACTCCACGAATTTGTGTGTATGCCTTTTTGTGCACAACACCCTTTCCTTACGTGACGGATTTGTCAGCGCACACAATTTCCCAAGTTTATCACGTACTGAAAATAGTACCCTAATATTGTCCCGAAGTGCCACTTTCTTAAGATTATGTGACAGCTGATGAACATATGGAATTACGGCCGTGCGTCTTGATTTTGCCGGTGAATCGACATGAACACTAGATTGGCTTGACCTTGCACGAATCCTTTTCAACTCTATTTCCGCAACTGAAACTAAAACATGATCCGGATAGCCCGATTCTTGCAAACGAGTGATCTGATTATGGAAACTCTGCTTCATTGAGTGCGCACATGACTTGATCAATGCGTTTTTTAGGCAAGTCGTCACGATGGCTCTCTTGGTTAGTTAGGAATGACCGAAATGAAATGGGAGTAAAGCTTTTTGAGCATGCGGATCATAGCACCAGCATAGCAGGTTGTCAGAACACTGAACACTTAAATCTAAAAACCTTATTCGTCCGTCGCTTGGCCATTCCACTGTCACTTCAAGGGGCTGAAGACAATCACGAAACACATTCAACACACTAGTACTCTCATTTTGGAAGTTTTCCTCTGAGCTGTCAATGAAAATAATAAAATCATCTACATATCGGAACACTTTCTTGGCTGCCGTATATGCGAGACGGTATGCCACAATTCTATCAAGTTCTGCCAGAAACAGATTGCTCAGGACAGGCGCGATGCAAGAGCCGATACATATACCCTGCTTTTGCAAGAGAATATCATTGTTCCATTTAATAAACGTCGAAGTAAGATAAAATTCCAACAAGGTAAGAAAATTATCAGCGGATAAAGTGACAGTAGAATGGCCTAGCGACGGCCTATCGACGGAATGGCTTGAAGTGACAGTGTAATGGCCTAGCGACGGACGAATAAGGTTTTTAGATTTAAGTGTTCAGTGTTCTGACAACCTGCTATGCTGGTGCTATGATCCGCGTGCTCAAAAAGCTTTACTCCCATTTCATTACTCCCATTTCAACATTAAAAATATATTTTTTTGCTCGTGCATGGCCTCTAATGGCGACCGAGGAATTATGTTAATTAGCTTCTGGAAAACAGAATACCTACGTGGGTGCACGACTGACCTGAAATATCGTCTGGTCGACAGGATGCTGAAAGTGAGTGCGTAACGGCACTGAAACATATTATTGATAAGAAGTGGTAGAAGAGTGGAACGATGCACTCAATTGTGAACGATAGCTTGCAACACTTTTCACGGCCAACCATCTTTTTCTCAAGCACAAATCTGTAAATAGAGCGCCATCTGTCAAAACGTCATATTCAGAGGCTAGAACCACGAGCGGTATCTGGATGAAATACTTTATGTTCTGCACACAGGTGATTGAACACATTTCCGAGTAGTGACTCACTGTCTCATTAAACAATTAATTCTCAATAATTTGTTGCACGTCCTTTTTTATCCCCAAGAATAAAAAGTTTATTAGTTCACAAGCGCCCCACAGAACATTGGGCTGCAAGCCTAGATGATGCACCTTAGCTTTAGGTAATTCCTCTTTTCACGGGAAGGATCTCGCTTTTTGTGGAGTACCTTTGTGTAAATACGCAAGTGGGTGAGTAGAAAAACTTGCTTACTTTATTGTTGAGGCTCGGACCATGTTGCGCGCAGCCCAGTGTGACATTTTTTTTCAAGCATTAAACAAGCTTTTACAGGCTGCCACTGTGAAGCTCGTTGTAGCTAAAGCTTTTTGAAAAAGTGATTTCAAAGACATCAACAAATATCTACAAATACGAAGAGCTTCTCCAAAAGTCGTACACATAGGCGTCTGCACGAGGGGGGCTAAGGGGGCTGGCCACCTGGGAGGAGGAGCTAAACCTGATATATACATTGACTATGCAGCGGGGCACACCTTTAGTCATCTAGAAGGGATGGGTGAAATCTGCCTCATACACTGATCTAAAAGAAAGGAGGCACCTTGCAATAAACCTTCACTCCCCCCTCCCCTGCACAGCAAGAACGCCCATGGGTGTACCGCTTTCAATGCGGACAATTTTGCCTATCACAGTGTGCTCAAAGTGCCAGGAGATGTACCTCTCGCGGAAGTGCAGCTCGCACACGGCCGAATCTTCTTGAAGCAGCTTGTGAGCGCCTCGGGATTGCTATACGCTACTGCGCTAACAGAGCTTCTTCCTTTGGAACTCCGAACAACACATCTTCTTTTTAGCTGACTTGTAGCCTGTAGTGAACCCCGGGACAAAGCAATGACTTTCTTTTCGTGCCATAAGAGTGCATACAGAAGCATCGGCGTCAGAGTGCTACCGTAATTTAAAAAAAAAAACGAGACGAACACGCCCGATGAAACTGTCAGAAACGTGAAAACGACGTTGGATGGATGGATGGATGGATGGATGGATGGATGGATGGATGGATGGATGGATGGATATGGCTGTACCCTTTAGATCGGGCGGCGGCTAACGCCACCTAGCCGTAATACTTAGTAAAATACCCATTACATTTATCTTTTTTTTTCTTTAAATAATAAAGCTGAGGATTTGCACATCGCAGTGAAGGGTTTAATTTTCACTCGTGCCTTGACTTTAGCCACCAATCACATAACCTCCTTCTAGTTAAGTCTACCCGCTTTAAGTCTATTTTGCCCTCGCTGTCCCTAAACCCCAGTGCTTTGAAAAACTCTGCGCCATCATCGTGAACTATAGGGTGAAGCCCTTTACAGAACAATATCAAGTGTTCGGCAGTTTCTTCTTCCTCTCCACACGCACTGCATACTCTCTCTACCCCTTCGTATTTGGACCGATATGTCTTGGCTCGCAGTACTCCCGTCCTGGCCTCAAACAGTAGAGAACTTACCCGAGTATTATCATAGATTCTTTCCTTGGCAATTTACTGCTTAAAAGTTCGATAGATCTCTAGTGCGGACTTCTTAATCATGCCCATTCTCCACATGTTACTCTCCGTTTCCTTCACTTTCTTCTTAACCGATAGTTATTTTTGGTTTGGCCATCTGTTGTTTTCTGAGTATTTACCAGTCAACTTCCTGGTTTGTTTCCTCCATTTCGTATCAACATTCTTCATGTACAAGTAGCTGAAAACCTTCCTAGCCCAACGCTCTTCCCCCAATTCTCTCAATCGCTTCTCAAATTTTATCCTGCTGCTACCTTCCCTGCCGTCAAATGATGTCCATCTCACATAACCTTGTACTCCCTGATTTAGTGTATTCCCGTGAGCTCCTAAAGCAAGCCTACCTATTCCACGTTGCTTAATTTCTAATCTTGCTTGAACTTCTGATCTCATGCACAAGACCGCATTGCCGAACGTCAGCCCAGGAACCATGACCCCTTTCCATATTCCTCTCACAACATCATACCTTTTGTAATTCCACAGTGCCCTATTTTTTATGACTGCTGCATTCCTGTTACCTTTAGTCGTCACGTATATTTCGTGTTCCCCCAGATACTTGGTCCCATTGCTTATCCATACGCCCAGATATTTGTATTTATCTGTTATCTCTAGCGTGACCTCCTCTATTCTAAGCTCACTACCTTTGTTGTCATTGAAAATCATGACTGCTGATTTTTCCTTACTGAATTTAAAATCTAACCTATCTCCCTCATTACCGCAGATGTCCGTCAATCTCTGCAAATCTTCCTTGTTGTTGGCCATTAGCACTATATCATCTGCGTACATTAATACTGGTAGTGTCTGATCAATAAGGTTTCCTTGTTTGACAAAAGAGAGGTTGAAGGCCAGTCCACTTCCCACTAATTTTGCCTCTGATTCTTGTAGGTACATCATGAATAATAAGGGTGACAGGGGGCACCCCTGCGTAAGCCCCCGTTTCACCTCTGCAGGCTTGAATACCTGTTTTTCCCACTTTATAGCTACCTTGTTACCTTTATAGATACCCTTTAAAAGATTAGTGACTACATGTTCCACGCCTAGTGTGTCCAGTATTCCCCACAATTCCTCTTGAACCACGCTATTGTACGCTTCCTTGATATCCAAAAATGCTAGCCACAGGGGCCTGTGTTCCTTTTCTGCTATTTCGATGCACTGCGTCAGTGAGAACAGATTGTCTTCCAACCTCCTGTGCTTCCGAAACCCATTCTGCAGTTCCCCCAGCACCCCCTCATCCTCTATCCACGCCTGCAGTCTTTCCTTTATAATCTGCATCGCCAGCCTGTATACCACTGATGTCACTGTTATAGGACGGTAGTTGTTTATGTCAGCTTTGTCACCCTTTCCTTTATAGATCATGCTCATCCTGCTAAGTTTCCACCCATCGGGAACTTCACCATCGATTATTATTGTGCTCACTGGCTCTCTCCAAGCCTGCTTAGACTTCGGACCTAATGTCTTTATCAGCCTAATTGGAATGCCATCTGGGCCTGTTGATGTACTACTAGGAACCCTTTCCTCAGCCCTTTCCCACTGTTGTTGTAAAAATGGAGCCATTGCAACACTTGATTTGTCCTTGTCTATTGTGGTGCATAAAGTACTTCTTTGTTGAAATTCTTTGTCACCCTTGTTCTTATATATTCAATAGCTTCGTCCCCTTCTAGCCTAGCACCTTGGGCTGTAGTTATAAAACTCTGCTCTAGGTTCGTCTCATTTCTTAGGGAGTTTAGATGGTTCCAAAATTTCGCAGCTGCCTTTCTATCTTTTTTGTGTACTTCTGCCAGCCACTGAGCTTCTTCCTTCTAATCTTTTCATTCATCAGAAGGAATGCATCCCTTTTACAGCTTAGAAAGGTTGCCCATTTTCTTTCAACATCATCTGTCGGTTCACCCCGCTGCTTAGCATGTCTGTGTTCCCTAGAGGCTTCCTGACGTTTTGCTATGGCTCTCTTAACTTCCTCATCCCACCAACTTTTGGGCTTGTGTCTTTATTTCCGGGGTGACTTGTCACACGTCTTAGCAAGCTCTAGCTCAAAGAGTCTAATTAGATTCGTGTATGTCCACACTGTCTAATTATCCTCCGTGATTACTTTCTCAGTTTGTTAAGTGGCTATTTCAATTCGCCTTTCGTGATAAAAGTTTTTCTGTAGTTGCTATTTTGTCTCCTTCCCACTTTAACTGCTCTTCCAAAACCGAACTTGATACGTTTGTGATCGCTATTGAGACTTCTAGAGCCACCTTTATCTATGTGCATTCCCCTGAGCTTATCATACATCCTATGTGACATCAGTGCATAATCTATCGTAGACTGAAGCCTTCCTACCTCCCATGATATTTACCCTTCACACTTCTCGGTACTGTTGCAAATGATCAAATCAAGCCTTTCACACATATCCATGATCATTTTGCCTGTCGGGTCGGTATACCCATCTATATCTTCTATGTGCGCATTCATGTCTCTTAGTATAATTATCTCGCACTCTCTTTCTAACTCCTGAATGTCCTTTGATATACACTCTACCATTGCCTGGTTTTTCTCTCTGGCCTTTGCTCCCGTCCGCAAGTACACGAAACCAAGGAGTGTCACGTATAAACGATTGCGCGTGCCCCCACGCGGCTCTTCATGAAGGCTTCAGTGCACTCCGTAGGCGCCGCTTGCCGCTCATCACACTTTTCTATTCTAACCAATGTAGTTTGAGAGAAAGGCAACTTCACGGCCACGCGGGTGCTGGCGACCGCAGCGCCTCCACTGCTACCACTGCACTGTCAAGCCGTCCGCCCGGCGAAGCGTAAGGCGGTTTGGCTATAGTTCGGGTCAAGCAGTGAGGATTGTTTGTCGGTGTTGCGGTGCTGTTTCTTGCTGTCTGCTTTACTTTTTTTTTCTTGTAAGCGACAGTCATTGCGCCAGCGCCGGCCCATATGCAGTATTTTTTTTCTCGGGTGTAGGGGGCCGACTGTATGAAGGCCATAAAAAAGACTGATTTTTTTGAGTCACTTTCAGTAAAATACACATACTCTGAGTTTCGGAGAAGAGCCCCCCCCCCGTCCAATTTTCTTAACGTACGGGCCAGCGTCAGCGACGCGTTAAGAACGAGCGTACACTCAAAAAGTACATGGAGCGGCTCAGCCGCGTGGCCTCTTACATTCCAGAGGGATAGCTTTCCTGCTTAACATAGACACGCCAACAAGAAAGATGGCGGACCTATGCGCAACTTTGCTACATACGGTAGCATACCCAGTAACTCTACCAAACGCCTGAAAACAGCGCCACCGAATTTTCGCGGCGTGTTTCCGGTGGAATTTGTGTACAAGCCGTGTCACGTCACTGGTACCTGCGCTTGCACAGAACTGCTCGACTACGGCCACTGCAACTTCCGCTACAAAGCATAAGTGACTGTTCAACAGCCTCAACTTCTCGCATGAGGAGTCAAACTTGTATTCAGACATTTAGTTGTCTGCGTGGCCGAAAAGTCTAGTGATTTCTTGTTTGAAGAGAGTAACGCTTTCGTTGGTTAGCTGACGCGGGTTTGAAGCAGAGTTGCAACCCTCTCATTGCGGACGACGCCAGCAGAGATAGCCAAGAGCCTGGTCCGAAAAACGTCCCTTGATGTTAGGGTTGGCTTTCGGTTTATGAACTACATTCTCGCATCATCTTCTAAGACGATGTATACACGTGCCTGAGCTTGCCTTCAATGTTCCATTAGTTGACGACGGCATTTCGGTCATATGCATCCAGCCTTCTATTGCGGTGTCCGCATGACGAGCTCCGAAATTTCGACGGCCCCTTGGGCTGCTCAAGCGAGAAGTATGTATGCTGCGCAAGTCCTGTCATCTTGGCGTCTTGCTTCATCACCGTAGACTCTTATTGTCTGTTAAGAGTCTTAACTCCGGTTCCAGTCCTTGAAATCTGCGGCTAGCAAACTGCTGCTGAGGCATTTGGTGCTTCCTTAACATTGTGGGTGGAACTCCCGAATTTTCGTGGGTATACGGAAGCTCAAGGAAGCAGCCGCTTTACCACATGGCACGTGACCATGAAGTCACCGAAGACAGCATTGAGCATGTCTAAGATAAAAGTGTTTATTTGATTTACCTTTTTTAGCCGTTAAAAAGAAAGTCAGATGCCCCACCACAGTAGTCTAGTGGCTAAGGTACTCGGCTATTGACCCACAGGTCACGGTTTCGAATCCCAGCTGCGGCGGTTGCATTTACGATGGAGGTGGAAATGTCGTAGGCCCGTGTGCTCAGATTGGGGTGCACGTTAAAGAGCCCCAGGTGGTCGAAATTTTTGTAGCCCTTCACTACGGCGTCTCCCATAATCACATGGTGGTTTTGGCACGTAAACCCCACATATCAATGAAAATGAAAGTCAGATTTTAGCCATAGACACTAGCATTGCTGGCGGCAAACAGAGCGTCAGCCGGTGATAAACTGACAAGCGGTGAAGCGCGTCACATTTGTACATGCTCCATCAAATTTTCCAACCTGATCAGTGATCGTGGCGGAGGCTTTGGTATATGCTCGAATGTCTGCGTATGGCGCAAAATATTCCACTACGATCACATTGTGCCAGCCTCGGAAGAACAGTGGCTACGGTGCTAGACTGCTGACCCGGAGATCGCGGTTTTGATCCCGGCCGTGACAATCTCAGTTTGATGGAGGTAGAGGCTCATGTACTGTTCGATGTCAGTGCACGTTGACGAACACCACATGCATGGTCGAAATTGCCGGCACCCTCCACTAAGCCGTGTCTCATAATCGGGAAATGGTTCGGAGACCAAAACCGCCAGATGTTTCTAATAATATATGCACCCAATTTCTCAGACACTGAAGCTGCAGTTCTGGCTAAGTATTCCTGGGAGTCTTAGTGAGCATAAACTAAATACAGCCAAAATGATATCAGAAGCGCGCATGGCATAATTTTGCCTCCTGCGATTTTCGACCCCTTATGGTGTGTATACAGTGTGTCCCACATAACTTGAGCAAAGTATATGAAAGTAAACGGCTCTAGGAGGCAAATTGAACCAAACGCATGCTACTCGCACTAGCCTGCAGTTACTCAGGCTATTTCTTATTTCTCCCCATACTAACTATTCATAATTTTTATTAACCTAAATATTTATTTTGGGCTGGAAACCCAAAATATAAACACTGATATGTAAAACTCTTCCAGAAACCACCGACTAAATTATTTCTTGCACAAGACGTCTAGCGCTGTTATTTTTTATGCGTGCAAATAAAGCCTATAGCAGCTGTATAGCAGTGCGCTCACGGTCCGTCACACGGCTTCTTTTCATATTTCGCGCGCTTTCTTTACAACGTGGGAAAAAATAACAGCGCTAGACGTTTCGCACAGAAAACAAATCAGTCGGTGGTTTCTGAAAGTGAGCTGCATCTCAGTAATCACATATTGGGTTTCAAGCACATTATTCAAAGTTAGGTAGTTATGAAATAATGAATAAGTTGTATGCGCAGAAATAAAATGTAGCCTGAGTACCTACTGGCAAGTGGAAGGAGTACACGTGTGCTTCAATTCGTCACTGAAGTGTCTTTCATTTTCAAATTCTACGCTCAAGTGTTGTGCGATATATATAAGATATATATATATATATATATATATATATATATATATATATATATATATATATATAAGGGAAACAAGTGTATACCTAAGGGTTCGTTTTTTCGCGTTTTAACACAATATTAATGAGATATAACAGACAGTAATGCCAAGGAATGTACAGGAGAAGTTATTAAAACCAATGGAATGTAAATAGGAAGAAAGAAAAGTGGATGAAAAAATTACCAACTGTGAGCAGGACAGGACAGCTCACAGTTGGTAATTTTTTCATCCAATTTTCTTTCTTCTTATTTACATTCCATTGGTTTTAATAACTTCTCCTGTACATTCCTTGGCATTACTGTCTGTTATATCTCAACATATATATAAATCTATATATATATATAAATCTATATATATATATATATATATATATATATATATATATATATATATATTGCCACGTTCCATTTCCCAAGTTTTTGTTATCGTCCCAAAACACCACACGATTCTCAGCGCAAACCGCGCCTGCAGTTTTCTAGAAGGTTCCGGACTGTAGTAGATCATTTCGATAAGATCACGCCCACTGTGCGAACGGTACAGATTGTTCTGGAAGCTACGCCACCGCCAGCGATAACGCTAGAACATTCGACGGCAAGAGTATAAATGCCGACGCGCTTCGCCGCTTGTGAGTTGTTGATCGAAGGCCGACGCTCCGTTCGCCGGTCTAGCTGTCTCTTCTCGAGTCCTCAAGCGAGACCCGGGGTCACGTCACGCGGACGTCGACCCCAGGGTTTCAAGTCGGCAAAAGAAGTCTACGCGGCACCGGCGTCTTGTACGCGCGACCGCCGCCCCTGGGTCTCGGGCCTTGCTGCCTGGAGCCCGCCTACCCCATGCCAGGAGGAGGTGCAAGGTCCCCGGTTCACGCCCGCCGTCCCGGAGTCCCCCTGCGGTCCACCTGGTACCACCAAGACCTGAGCGGCGCCCACCTCGGCTGAGCCGCTTCCTACCAGAGTGCAGCTCGACTGCACGTTACAAGTCACCCACGAGCCACGCCCAACCGGCGGCTTGCGGGATCCACCCACCAGAATGGCCACGCCATTTGAACTCCCGGTGAGGGAGAATTGTTTCATGTTTTCCGCGCCCGAGGGCGATATCTCCGTCGATGAGTTAATTGACGCAATTGAAGAGACAGCTGGTGACGACAGCGTATTAGTACTGCAACATATGGGGGGTGCAAAATTTCTTGTATGCACCCGCAATGCTGGCCAGGCGACGAAGCTAATGGTGGCGGAAGGATTTGAAGTGAACGGGGCGAGGGTGCCAGTAGAGGCAGTCGGGCCGCCGGTCACATATGTGAACATTTACCGTTACCCCGCTTTTCTATCAGACGAGGCCCTTAGCAACGCCTTAGCCCAGTTTGGTAAAGTGAAGGGCATTTCCTTCGCCACCCTAGCCACTCGCCAGACCAAGTTAAACGGGGTACGTGTGGTTAAAATTGAGATGTGCCGCCCAGTCCCCAATTTCATCACTATTGCGGGGCACAAAGTCATGTGCGAGTACAGAGGCATGCGCCGAGTGTGCGCGCGTTGTGGTGAAGTCGGGCATATGGCGACTGCATGCACCACGGCGTACTGTAAGCGGTGCGGCACCTTCGGCCACGATGCTGAGGGCTGCTCGGCAGACTGTAAACGTTGCGGGGGTCACCACGGAACACGCGAGTGCTTTCGTAAGCGCTCATACGCTTCGGCCGCCCGCGGCTTCCCCTCGCTATCTGAATCCGCTTTGTCGCACTCTCAGTCAAGCGGGCCCCGCCTCTGCCCGAGCAACTAACTCGCCGCGTATGCAGGTTCTTACGTCCAGTTCCGCATCCCGCACAACCGAGAGGGGAACCCCTTCCGGGGACCGCGACTTAGACTCCGATCTGATTTCAGGTAGTGGCATGGGCGATCCGTCCGCCAGTGAGGGGGAGAGGCTCGGGAGTTTTGACGAGACTACCACCAGGTCGACTGAAACAGAGTCTAGCGATATCGAGACGGGTTCGGCGCAATCGTCCCCCCCTAAGCCGCCTCCACCCTCGGCGAGCCGGGATGACTGCGGGAATTCGCTGACCGCGGCTGAAGCAACCCCCGAGTCCAACGAGCAGGGAGAGGCCCTCCTTGCTTTATCAAACACACCCGTCAACGTCCGGGTCCCAGTGACCAGCCCGGCCTTGGAGGCCGGCACCCAAGACCCAGCCGGCGACGACGCCCTCATAAAAAGTAAAGGGTATTACTTTCTACCCGGCGACAGCGAATGCGACCATGCTGCACCGACTTCCTCCCCCGCCTCCCATTCGGCACGCCCAAGCTGGAAATCGGACGCGAAAACTGGACAGATAGCCACTGGGCTAGAGCAGAGAGCTCGCTCGCGCTCACGAATACGCCCTGATGACGATAAGCGGTATCTGGGTGAGAGGGCAGCCAGCAAGGAGGCCCGGCAGCGTAGACCCGGGCCAGCAGGCCAAAGCAGTGATAGCGACGCTCCACCACACGCGAAGTCTCAGAAGCTCGAGAAAGACGGTGTGGGCGAAGGGGAACCACCCCCCAAGCCCCGAGACGCAAGTCACTGAAGCGGCGCGTCTGCCCTGTCGGCTTCACGGCCCTTTTCCCTTCCCCTCGTTCGCTCTGGCCGCACTATGTCCCACTTGCCTTCCCTTCTCCTTCTTGTGCAGCGCCCTCCTCGCCCCTTTCTGTCGGCGCGCGGCTGTAGGTTATCTTGCTCGGTGCATTCGCTCACTCCTCTTTCCTGCTCCCCTCCAGCGCTTGGCATCGTGCCCAATCGGCGGATGACGGCCACGCTGCTTGCTAGCCTCGATACTTCCCGCGTTTTGTTTTCTTCTTTTTAAGGTTTTTGATGTCTTTTTTGAAATTGGCTACGTGGAATATCCGAGGGTTTAGAGATAGGGCGAAACAAGCAGCCATCCTAGGTTTCGCTAGGAACCAGAACATAGACCTCCTCTTTATTCAAGAGGCGAATTTCCGAACGCCGCTGGATGTGGTTAATTTCCGCAGAGATCATCAGACCGACGCCTTTTTCTCTCTGGCGACCACGAGAGCATGCGGGGTCGGAGTAATATTTGTATCAGGCAGATTTCGATCAAAATCCCATTGTATTTTCGGGGCGAATGGTCGGTACATAATGATTGACATTTTCATCGAAGGCAAAAAGATTCGCATTGTGAACGTTTATGCCCCCGTGACAAGAAAACATACGAATAAGTTCTTTCAAGAGATGCACGAACTCCTCCTAGAGCCCATTCCCCACGTACTGGTCGGTGATTTTAATTGCGTGGTAGATTCTAACCGGGACGTGAGAGGGCCAAGCCAAGGAAGATCAACCTACAATGCAAAAGAGTTGGTGAAAACCCTTCGGCACCTAAACCTCTCGGACATATGGGTACACCTCTATAAAGACCGCTTCGTAGCAACCCGTACCTCTGGATCAGCAGGAAGTAGAATAGACCGGATGTACTTTCCGGACCTCCTCCTCCCTTTGGTTGAAGGATGCGAAGTACTCGCGCTCCCGGCCAACCTGAAAGAGAAGACGGATCATGCCCCGCTTGTCACGATGGTAAAGGGATCCCCCGGCCCGCACTCTGATAACAATAGCTGGAGAATAGACGCTGAGCTGCTGAGAGATGAGACTTGCGTAGAAAACTTGAAAGCTGCCATCAGCGTATCAGTAGAAAATGCCGGACATATTACCCCCCCTCTGTGGGATAAACTTAAGGAAGAATGGAAGGCCCTGTTACAAAAAGAAGGCAAAGCCAGAAAAAGACGTCATACACAAAAGATGAAAGAACTTCTTCGCCGAATGCAGATCATCAAGGCAGCCGACACGTTGACCTCATGTACAACAGAGTACCTGACCTCGCTCGAGGAGCAATACAATCAACTCCTCAGAGATACCATGAGGCGACCTAAAAGTGAGCATGGACTGTTGGGCACGGCGACCGGAGTTGATGTGAGGGAAGTACGTGGAAATGGCTGTTTGCGAATTACAGAGGCAAAGCGCTTAGACGGTTCTGTAACCGACGACCCAGCAGAAATTGAGAACACCTTCAGAGACTACTTCAGCATACAGTTCCAAGACACCGAACCAATAGACACCAATCAGGGACCCGACCATGTCAAAGAACTATGCAAACATCTGCAGCGAATTAAGGAGGAGGAGGAGCCAGCAACCCTTAGCGCTGAAGTCTCCCCTGCTGAGCTTCGCGAAGCCATAAGAAGCATGACCCCCAATTCTGCCCCAGGCGCTGATGGCCTGACTGCAGCCTTCTATGTGACTTTTCTCGAAGTTCTCGAAGAACCCTTGCTCGCGATGGTAAATGCGATCTTCAGGTCCTTTAAGAAACCCGACTCCTTCGGAGTGGGTAAAATTGTCTTACTACACAAAGAGGGTGCACAACCAAACGAGCCCACGGCGTGGCGTCCAAGCACGCTTTTGAACACCGATTACAAGCTGGTAGCCACCATACTGAACAACAGGCTCAAGCTCCTGTTACCGGACATCATTAGCCCGTACCAAACGTGCGCGATTCCAGGAAGGTCGCTTTTTGCGAACCTCACAGTGATCCGTGACTCTTTCGAATACGCGACGACAAGAGGTTTCAATGGTGTTTTCATTTCCCTAGACCAAGCTAAAGCTTTTGACAGGGTACGACACCATTACCTCTTCGACGTGATGCAGGAGTTTGGCTTACCGGCAAGTTTTATAAAACTGGCAAAAACTTTGTACGAGGACCTAACCTGCACCGTTCTGATAAACGGAGTCGCAACGCCGGCATTCAAGTATAGCAGAGGCATAAGGCAAGGATGCCCATTGGGCCCGACCTTTTTTGTCATGTCGTGCGAGCCGCTGATCACAAGTGTTATTGCGCATGAAGGCATCCGGGGCTTCCCACTGACGGGCCAGGAGCAGGTGAAAGTGCTTGCATACGCGGACGACATTTCCCTGTTTGTTCGGGATGAAAGCAGCCTCCAAGCCTTCAGTGCGACGTTCACAAGATACGCGCAGGCATCCGGAGCGGCGATAAATGCGGACAAGAGCAAGGCGATGCTATTTGGAAGTTTCCCTAGAGAAGCCCTAGGAAACATCGAAGTGGTGTCCATCGTTAAAGTACTGGGAATCTACTTCTCCAGTGAAGGGGTGGCATCAGCCACGTGGCAGAGAGCCCTCGAGAGGGCAAAGCAGGCAGCTGCCCGCATGCGCCTCCTAAACCTTACGTTACGTGAAAAAGCGCTAGCAGCAAGGACCACCGTTTGCGCGTTTGCGTTCTACGCCAGTAGGGTAGCGGTGATCCCTAGGAAAACCGCGAGCCAACTGAACGCCGTGATCACCGACTTGCTATGGGAAGGGAAACCGGCACCAGTCAAGCGACACCTCCTTCAACTACCCGAGGACAAAGGTGGCCTCGGCCTCCCACACGTACAAATGACCAGCCAGATACTGGCCCTCAAGATTACCCGCATGCTTTATTACGCAGCGAGTTACGTTGGGAAGAATCTAATCAACTACTGGACAAGCACCATCACGCACTATCTGGAAAACCACAAACACACTGGCCCGCGCGCGGAAGCGCCCTCACACTTTTACAGGATGGCGGCAACTACGACAAAGATCATAGAAAAAGAAGCCCCGAACTGCGACATTGACAAGGACCCACCCGCCCGAATTGTCGAAGCGATAACAGAAAACCAGTTGTCCGAAGAAGAAAAGGAGCACATCAAAAGCCTAGGACTGTGCAAACAAAAAATCAATATGTACCGACCGCGCGAAGTACATGACTTCGAGTGGAAGCGCAAGTGGCAAGTTTTGCCCACGAGACATCGCCTGCACCGTTTCGGCATCACGCCGAATAGCCAGTGTCCTAATTGCCGCGCTGAGGAAACGATCTCCCACGCGTTGTTAGAATGCGGGGCGGCCAAGTCGGTATGGCGCCTGGTTGCGAGGTGCTTCAGCATCCGCCCTCCTCCGGCCCTCGAAAGGAATAGGGGCTGCTTCGCAAGGCTGGTGATTTCCATCACATTCTTTGTGATTTGGAAACGCCGGTGCCTTGCTGAGGTAAAGAACACCCCAGTGAGAGCGGCCTACCCAGCACTAGCCATGATCAGGCAGAAAATAGTGCAGTACTTGGCCAAGCAACTGGAAGCTGGCGGGGAGGACCAGTTCCTTCGCCGCTGGCACACAAAGTTTTTTTTCGTCAGAGGTGCAAAACTCCGTACCCCCATAATCCCCTACTAACCCCTTCTCCCCAAAGCATTGTGTTACAAGTGTATGTCTAGCACCAGTCGAAGTATTGTAAATATGCCTACCCATGTTCACGATCTGTTGTAAATATATGTATATGTGATTGTAAATACATATATTTTGAAATTGAAATTGAAATTGAAATTGAAATTTATTCCGCAACAACAAATACATGTTACGAGGAGGGCAGGTAAAAGCTGTGAGAACAGCTTGAGAAGCCCTGACCCCCTAGTACACAGGGTAGCACAGAAAGACGTGCGGCTAAGGACAACCAAAATAAAAGTGTTTCACAATGTGCATTAAAAAAAGAAACAATGAAAGATTACAATGAAAGATCACCGAGGTAGTCGCCAGATCACATTATTATATAAACACTAATCGCAATTTTTTGGTGATATGCTAGATATATTAATGTTATGTTCCCTAATTATGCGGTTTAGAAGTGTAGGCAGTTGAAACTTTAACATTTGATTTCCGTATTTCGTTCTACATTTTGATATGTGCCACACTTCAGGTTGACGTACATTATAAGCAGGAAAATTTTTCTCTAACCTGGCTATTCTGGCAATCGTATCATTATTTTTCAATAAACCGAACTTATATAAACGGCTTAGTTTATAATCATATATTGATGCAACCTGAATGATGTAGTGTTTTTTAAACAATTCTGCTGTGTGGCTGCGATGTGGTAATTTAGAGGCAAGACGCAAAGCTTTCTTTTGCAAGATGGTAAGTTTGCAAACGTTTACAGTTGTCGTTGTGGACCATACAAGAAAGGCATAATTCAATAATGAAGAAAACAACGAGTTATATATGAGCATGTTTACAGAAACAGGAAAATAGTAGCAATGACGGCGCATGACGCCGATTATACGAGATAGTTTAGTAATAGTATGGTTCACGTGATCATCCCATGTCATGTTTTGTGAAAAATACACGCCTAATGATTTAAAACTTTTGACGACTTCAATTTCTAAATTATTTAACGAAATGATGGGAAACTGAACTTGTGTGTGGCGGGGGTGAAATAAAACAGCTTTTGTTTTTTTTATGTTTAGTTTTAGAGAGTTTTCTTGGGCCCATGTGTTAATTTTAGACAGTGCGTTATTCGCTCGGCTACCTAGATCGCTGCTACATCTGCTTGAAAAAAACAAACTTGTGTCGTCAGCATATATAATGTAATGGGCAGATTCATCAATACGAACTATCTCATTAACGTAAAGTATAAAGAGAAACGGTCCCAAAATGCTTCCCTGCGGGACGCCTGTTTTAATGGATTTTGTTGCGGAATGTTTGCCTTGAATTACGACGAATTGAGTTCGGTGTTGCAAGTATGAAGTGATTAATTTGTGTGCAACGCCTCTTATACCGTAATGGTCCAACTTTTGTAGGAGAATTTTATGATTAATGAGGTCAAAGGCTTTTGAGAAATCAAGAAAAAGACCGAGTACCATATTTCGGGATTCAAAATTCTCTAGAATGTATTCTTTTTGTGCCAGTAGCGCGAGCTCAGTAGATTTATTTTTCCGGAAGCCATACTGCGCTGAAGTAATCAAGTTGAACTTGTCAGTAAAAGAGTTCATACGTTTCAAAATTATTTTTTCCAGACCCTTAGAGAATACAGGTAGAATCGATATAGGGCGGTAGTTGGACATGTCATTTCTGGGACCCTTTTTATAGATAACTGTCACTTTTGCTATCTGCATGTTTCGCGGGAAATGTCCTGTGGACAAACATATGTTAAAAATGTAGGCAAGACAGGGTGCTAGTATGTCAATAACATACTTAACAGGTTTCATCTGAATATTGTCCGCGTCAGTGGCTTTGCTATTACTGAGTGTCAAAAATGTCGCTACTAATTCACTCTCTGAAATTGGCTCTAGAAATATTGTTTGGTTATTTCGAATATTCATATATTTTAAAGAAGTACTACTGGTTGTAGGGCCGCCAACTGACAAAAAGAAGTCGTTAAATGCATCAGCTAAATCAGGCCCTTGAATTTCTGTACCATCTTTCACAATGGTTTTTTTACGAATGTATGCGTGGTTTGCAGTGGTTTTTTTACGAATGTATGCGTAGTTTATATATATATATATATATATGTATATGTGTATGTATATGTGTATGTATATGTATATATATGTGTGTATGTATATATATATGTATGGATCTGTGTATGTGCCGCTAGTTTCCTCTATGGATAATGGAGTTTGTATGCCCCATAGTGCACAAGAGGGGTGTCTAAACGAGCACTGTATGAATAAATGATGTAAAGAGTTTTTTGAGTTTGAAGTTAATAAACTTCTCTTTGTATCAGTCCGAGGCTGCTATCTGTGCGAGACTGCTGCTGTAATTGGACTTTCCGTTTACCGGGCACAGGTTCGCCCAAATAAACAGTTAAACCCCAACACGAAGTCTCCTGTCTTCGGCCACGTCACGACCCCGTGACATCTGGTGGAGGTGCTGCTTCGTTCATGTACCGGACGCCCCCGTCAAGCCGTGAACCCAGCCCACGTCGCGGAGAAGACACCGACGCCAACCAGGAGCAGCGAACAAGCCGCCGACAGCAAGGGCTACCACCGGAGTACGGGCTTCTAGAAGACAAGGCGCGGAAGACCAAGACCATGACTGCGACTGCAGCGACTATGACAACCGCCGCATCCCAGCCCACGATGGTGATGCATCAACCCAGGGAACCACCAATTTTCCATGGGTCATCGTTCGAAGACCCGGAGACCTGGCTGGAAACATACGACCGTGTGGCCGCCCTCAACCACTGGGACAACGAAGAAAAGCTCCGTCGTGTGTACTTCTACCTGGAAGACACCGCAAGGACCTGGCTATAGAATCATGAGTCCACGCTCCGAACGTGGGATGTCTTCTGCGGCGCATTTCTGCAAACGTTCGCGAGCGTCGCTCGCAAACAAAGGGCCGCTGCTCAACTAGAGACCCGGGTTCAGCTTCCAAATGAGAAGGTTGGAATTTTCACAGAGGAGATGACCCGCCTATTTCGTCACGCTGACCCAGACATGCCTGAGGAGAAGAAAGTTCGTTTCCTCATGCGAGTGGTCAAACAGGAGCTCTTCGCGGGACTAATGAGAAATCCACCGAACACCGTCCAAGAATTTGTATCCGAGGCGACCACCATCGAAAAAACCCTTGACATGCGCACCAGGCAGTATAATCGTCGCCTGATTCCAGAATGCGCTGCGGCTCAAACCAGTGACTCTGAAAACCTGCGTGAAACGATCCGAGCGATCGTGCGGGAAGAGCTGCGCAAACTGCTGCCTTCGGCGCACCCTCAAGTGGATTCGATCGCCGACATTGTGCGAGAAGAAGTTCGGCAATCGCTTCAAGTTCCCCACGCACCGCTGCCTGAGCCGGACGCTATAAGCTACGCCGCTGCACTGCGCCACAACGCTCCTCCCCGTCCACGCCAAAACGCCGCCCCATCGCACTTCCGTCGACAGACGCCACCGCCGCCACCACCCCCACCGACGTCATACCGTTCGCCAGCGGCCCAGCGCAGTGCACCGAGGAAGACTGACGTCTGGCGCACCCCTGACCATCGCCCGCTCTGCTACCACTGCGGCGAGGCCGGACACACATACCGCCGTTGCCAGTACCGACAGATGGGACTGCGTGGCTTCGCCGTCAATGCACCGCGTCCACAGCCAGGAGAAAGACCACGTGACATCGCCGACTACCTGACAGGAACTCGGTGGACACCACGAAGCCCTTCGCGTTCCCCGTCGCCCAGCCGCCGCACGTCACCGCACCACCGGCAGTACTCTGGCCCAACGCGGGGCCGGTCTCCTAGCCCGTATCCGGGAAACTAAGGGCAGCAACCGGTGGAGGTGCGGTTGCTGTGCGACGAACTACCGAAGATCCTCCGACGACGACGACGCCGCGACGGAGCTTTCCGAACACAACGCCAAACAGGCAAGCCCTGACGGTGAAAGCTCACTTACCGAAGGTGGCCTGACGACGCAACATGGAAGCAGCGAAACAAGCCGACGCAGCCGTGACCCGACGCCACGCCCTAACTGTAATGCGAGACGGCGAACTAGCGACCTCGACGTTCTTATCGACGGCCACAGTGTGACCGCTCTCGTCGATACTGGAGCCGACTATTCTGTCATCAGTGGGTCGTTCGCCGAAAGTTAAAGAAAGTTAGGACAGCTTGGAAAGGCCCTGAAATCCGCACAGCCGGAGGTCATCTCGTAACGCCTGCAGGAATCTGCACAGCGAGAGTCACCATTAACGGCCGTATTTATCCTACAGACTTCGTAGTCCTACAGGGTTGCTCGAGAGATGTCATCCTTGGCATGGACTTCTTATGCCTCCATGGTGCTGTCATCAACTTAAAAACAAAGTCGATAACGTTATCCACAGAAGAAGCACTACCGACGCGCACGCCGTCAGGACACCATGCCTTGAATGTGCTGGAAGAACAAGTCACCATTCCGCCTCGCTCAAGCGTCATTATTTCAGTCGGCGCTCCTAAATCACCTGACTTGGAAGGCGTCGTTGATGGCAGTCAGCATCTGTTGGTCACCCGAAATATTTGCGTCGCAAGAGGAATCGCAGAGCTGCGGGGAGGCAAAGCAACGGTTATGCTCACGAATTTCAGCAATGAGTACAAACATGTGAACAAAGGAACAACGGTCGCATACATCGAAGAAATTGTCGAAGCCACCAGTGCTTTCGCCCTCGCCGATTCTGCGGAACCTGCTCAGAGGAACCAAGCCCCTCCTATAGCTTTTGACGTCAATCCCAGACTTCCGAACGATAAGCAAGAACAGCTCAAGGCCCTGCTCCTGCAATACGAAGATTGCTTTTCGTCGTCATCGAAAATTCGGCAGACCCCAATCACGAAACATCGCATCATAACCGAAGAAAATGCCAGACCACTCCGTCAGAGTCCGTACAGGGTTTCGACGCGAGAACGTGAGGCCATGAAGAGACAAGTTGATGAAATGCTGCGGGATGACATTATCCAGCCGTCCAAGAGTCCATGGGCATCTCCCGTGGTGTTAGTGAAGAAAAAGGATGGAACTCTACGTTTCTGCGTCGATTATCGCCGCCTGAACAAAATCACAAGAAAGGACGTGTATCCTCTCCCACGAATAGACGACGCACTTGATCGGCTCCATAACGCCAAGCACTTTTCGTCAATGGACCTCAAGACTGGCTATTGGCAAATCGAAGTCGACGAAAGAGACCGAGAGAAGACGGCGTTTATAACACCGGACGGCCTCTTCGAGTTTAAGGTGATGCCCTTCGGCCTTTGCTCAGCGCCTGCAACTTTTCAACGCGTTATGGATACAGTACTGGCAGGATTGAAGTGGCAGACTTGCCTTGTGTACTTGGACGACGTCGTCGTGTTTTCCTCGAGCTTCGACGAGCATCTTCGGCGCCTTGAAGCTGTACTTCAAGACATCAAGACTTCCGGACTCACACTGAAGCCAGAAAAGTGCAGATTTGCGTATGAGGAGCTCTTGTTCCTGGGGCACGTTATCAGCAAGTCTGGAGTTTGTTCCGATCCACGGAAAACAGCCGCCATCGCCGACTTCCCGCCGCCCACTGACAAGAAAGCAGTGCGCCAATTTCTGGGCCTGTGTGCCTATTATAGGCGGTTCGTGAAAAACTTCGCCCGCATCGCCGATCCTCTCACTAACCTTACCAAGGCCGACGTGGAGTTTAAGTGGGAAACGCCGCAGGAACACGCTTTCCAGGAGCTAAAACATCGCCTCCAGACGCCTCCGTTACTTGCCCATTTCGACGATTTCGCCGAGACAGAAATACATACTGACGCAAGCAGCGTAGGTCTTGGCGCCGTTCTTGTGCAGAGGGCTGACGGACTTGAAAGGGTTATTAGTTACGCCAGCCGATCGCTATCCAAAGCAGAAGCAAATTATTTCACAACAGAAAAGGAGTGCCTGGCCATCATCTGGGCTACGTCGAAATTTCGCCCCTACCTCTACGGCAGGCCCTTCAATGTTGTGAGCGACCACCACGCATTGTGTTGGCTAGCCACCTTGAAGGACCCTTCAGGTCGCCTCGCACGATGGAGCCTGAGACTTCAAGAATATGACATTACTGTCATTTACAAGTCCGGCAAAAAACACTCCGACGCCGACTGTCTTTCTCGTGCGCCTGTCGACCAACCGCTACCCGACGACCCGGATGACGACTACTTCTTAGGAACGATAACTACCGACGACTTCGCTGAACGACAGAGGGCCGACCCGGAACTTAAGGCCCTAATAGAATACCTCGAAGGCAGGACCGCCGAAGTCCCGAAGGTATTCAAGCGCGCACTTGCGTCGTTCTTTCTACGAAACGGTCTTCTACAAAAGAAAAACTTTTCACCGCTTCGAGCTAAGTACCTTCTTGTGGTGCCTTCAGCTTTGCGACCAGAACTCCTGCAGGCCCTTCACGACGATCCGACGGCAGGGCACCTCGGTGTTTCTCGCACGCTCGCGAGGATACAAGAAAGGTACTACTGGCCACGCCTTACCACCGACGTCACTCGTTATGTGAGAACATGCCGGGACTGTCAGCGACGCAAGACACCGCCGACAAGGACAGCGGGACTTCTGCAGCCAATTGATCCACCTTGCCGACCTTTCCAGCAGATTGGTATGGACCTACTGGGGCCGTTCCCGACGTCGGCTTCCGGAAACAAGTGGATCGTGGTAGCTACCGACTACCTCACCCGCTACGCCGAAACAAAAGCCCTGCCAAAAGGCAGTGCATCCGAGGTAGCTAAGTTCTTCGTCGAAAATATCGTCCTACGTCACGGCGCCCCGGAGGTCCTTATCACCGACAGAGGAACGGCATTCACTGCCGACTTAACTCAAGCGATCTTGGCATACAGCCAAACAAACCATCGCCGGACGACAGCGTACCACCCACAGACCAACGGCCTCACCGAGCGGCTTAACAAGACGATCGCCGACATGCTGTCAATGTACGTCGATGTCGAACACAAGACGTGGGACGCCATTCTTCCGTATGTGACCTTCGCATACAAAACGGAGGTGCAGGAGACGACGCAGATATCCCCATACAAATTGGTCTACGGAAGGAGCCCGGCAACGACGCTCGATGCCATGTTACCCAACGTCACCGACGAAGAAAACCTCGATGTGAGCGAGTACCTTCAATGAGCCGAAGAAGCCCGACAACTTGCGCGTCTCCGTATCAAGAATCAACAGACGACCGACAGCCACCGTTACAACCTTCGACGACGCTACGTGGAATACCAGCCCGGTGAACGTGTTTGGGTGTGGACGCCGATACGCCGACGTGGACTAAGTGAAAAGCTTCTGCGACGCTACTTCGGACCGTACAGTGTGGTTCGACGTCTCGGCCCACTTGATTACGAGGTTGTCCCCGACGGCATCACGAACTCTCAACGACGCCGATCGCGACCTGAAGTCGTACATGTCGCGCGCCTCAAGCCGTTTTATGCGCGTTAACAAACTGAACCAGTGTTTTTTGTATTATTGTTGTATCGTAATTTATTCATTGTACTTTCTTGCATTATTATTGTACTTTCATCTTTAGTTAAAGCATCGGGACGATGCCTTTTTTTCAGAGGGGGGCAATGCCACGTTCCATTTCCCAAGTTTTTGTTATCGTCCCAAAACACCACACGATTCTCAGCGCAAACCGCGCCTGCAGTTTTCTAGAAGGTTCCGGACTGTAGTAGATCATTTCGATAAGATCACGCCCACTGTGCGAACGGTACAGATTGTTCTGGAAGCTACGCCACCGCCAGCGATAACGCTAGAACATTCGACGGCAAGAGTATAAATGCCGACGCGCTTCGCCGCTTGTGAGTTGTTGATCGAAGGCCGACGCTCCGTTCGCCGCTATCAGTCCGAGACTGCTATCTGTGCGAGACTGCTGCTGTAATTGGACTTTCCGTTTACCGGGCACAGGTTCGCCCAAATAAACAGTTAAACCCCAACACGAAGTCTCCTGTCTTCGGCCACGTCACGACCCCGTGACATTCATCTCTTTCATCTATATATATATAGATGAAAGAGATGATCAGAGTTTCTTCCGGCTACCTTAATAAAAGTTATAAACTTCGAGAATAGTGCAGTATAGGAAACAAAACAATAAAATATTTATTTATTCCTAACAGTTTCGGCTGGTGGACCAGCCTTCTTCGGAGGATGTAAGTGAAATGATACAAGTTCCCGTAGCAGAGGGTCACCCTCACAGTTTAAAGACCCTTAAAAAAAGACAAATGGGGGCGAACGAGGAAGCAACAGACAACAAGAAGCAGAAGAAGGAGAGGAACTAGAAAGGAGCGACGGAGAGCCGCCGGAAACGAGCGGGTAATTCTGGCATTGTTACTGGGTATAGGCAAGACGCGCCGCCAGCGGAGGCGACCAAGAAAAACGGAAAAATGTGGAACATGTTGCGGCTTACTCGCATCCCACACATTAATCGAGTTTACGTTCACGTGGTTTGGCGGCTGGCCCGCGGCATCGGGCCACACACACACACACACACACACAAACACAAGAAGCATACGACCCGCTCCAGCTTTCGGAAAATAATGGCCACGTTGGAAAGCTAATGTGCTCTCTCCCCCTCCCTCCACCTGCCTTCTCTTGCAGAAAAATGTACAACCAGTCATGCTGAAAATAAATGAATGGGTATTCTTGTAAAGGATGAACAAACAAAAACGTAAACAAAAAATATATAAAAATAAATAATACTAAAAAAGTACTCAGAAATGAAAATAAAGTCTAATAATACTAACACACGCCGTTTGGTTCACGTAGCATCGAATTCGTTTAGTTTCACGCGCTATATTGACCAACTTGCGTGTGCGACTTCACGTATGTAAAAATAAATTAATTGAGTAATTCAATTTCTGTGTTTCACGAGACGTCGCGGAGGCACGTCAGTCGCCCAGGGCTCTCGTTGATTCCGTGGGTAAGTGATCTGAATTTCTTTATGAAGTATGACTCCCGCTGTTCGCGCTCCCGTGTGTTCTGGAAGCCGGATTGTAGGAGTATGACACTTACGCATTCGAAAGAGTGACCAGGAAGATTGACATGTCTGGAGAACGGCAAATTGGGGAGGCCTTTTACGTGTGCCCTGTGGCTGTTGAAACGCAAACGGAACGCGGTTTCCATGTGTCCAATATATTCCTGTTTGCACACCTCACAGCGAATTTTGTATACCACATTGGCTGAGTCACAGTTAAGGTCGTCTTTAATTTTGTACACATAGTCTGAACAGGAGGCTTCGGCCGTATCTGTGGTCACCATGTGTGTGCACACCCTGCAGCGAGGTTTCCCGCATGGTCTACAGCCCTGATGGTGGTCGGATTTGTGTGTTTTCCCCCTGACCAGTAAGTCTCTCAGGTTTTTAATTCTCCGGTAAACCACCTTGGGCGGAGTCTGAAAAATGGCAGAGAGGTGACTACTCTGTTTAAGCATGTTGAAGTGGCGGTTTAGTATAGAATTCACCCGAGGGGCGGGGGCGCAGTATGTAAGGATTAAATTTGCCCCTGAAGTTATATCATCTTTATTCCCACCTTGTTCTCCCATTGTTGATTCTCGGTCCAAAGAGCGAGCGCGCTCAATTGCATTGTCAATTATTTTTTCGGTGTACTTTTGACGCAAGAAGGCTGTTCTCAATTCCTGTGCGTGGGTGTCAAATTGCGTGATTTCAGAGCAAATTCTTCTGTATCTGCGGGCTTGAGAGTAAGGAACACCTGTTTTGCAGTGATGGGGGTGACTGCTATGGAAATACCGATACTGTTGGCGGTCTGTTGGTTTTTTATACAGGGAAGTAGATATGGTGGTGCCACTGAGTGATACAGTGACATCCAGAAAGTGAACACTCTTCTGCGAATACGTGTGCGTGTATGTTATCGAAGGATGCACGGAGTTCAAACCGGAAATGAATTTAGAAAGATTATGTTCACTATCGGCCCACACGATGAATATATCATCGAGGAAGCGTCGCTAAAATATAGGTTTAAATGGAGAATTTTCGAGGAAAGGAATCTCCAAAGAGGCCATGAAAATATTTGCGTAATTTGGGGCCATTTTGGTTCCAATGGCAGTTCCGTTTACTTGGAGATAATGGTTTTGGTCGAATTCAAAGTTATTATGTTTAAATACCAGATTTAGGAGCACCTCTAAAGCGCTTTCGTCGAATTCACACGTCGATTTATTTTTTCCATAGGCGGCGACTGTGGCGGCGATTCCTTCGGTGTGGGGAATGTTTGTGTACAGTGATGAGACATCCATGGTGACCAAATAGCAATCTAGAGGTACCACAAGTTTTGAGACTTCTCGAAGGAAGTGGCTGGTATCTTTGATGTATGATGGGAATGATTGTGGGATGTGCCTAATCAGAGAGTCAATGAAACTAGAAATTTTTTCAGTAGCAGTACCGTTGCTGAAAACTATGGGTCGGCCGGGATTGTTAATCTTGTGAATTTTGGATAGTAAATAGAAACGCCCGGGAGACGATTTGCCAGGTGACATCATTTTAAGCATAGGGTAGGTTATCTTCCCACTTTTACGTAATGATATTAGTGAGGCCTTAATAGTACATTCATACTCCTCTGTCGGATCACAAGGGAGTTGTTTATAGAAATTTTCATCTGCCAGTTGGCGAAGCCCTTCTTTGATGTAGTCAGTCCTGTCGAGTACAACCACAGCACCACCCTTATCAGCTGGTTTAATAACGATGCTCTGGCTGTCACTTAAACTGCGCAAAGCCTCCCGCTCCTCTTTGGACAGATTGTTGCGAATGGGTCGGTGCTTTTCATATTCCTTGATTATATCACCCTGGACGGCTGAAATATACATGTCTAGATATTTATCTCGTTGTTCACCTGGAGTCCACGATTTATCTGAAAATTGATTTTGTTGCGTGCTGCCTTGATCATTAAAATATTCTTTTAGACGCATGGTTCTGGCAAAGTTGTCCAAATCTTGGTAAAGTTTAAACTCATCAATTTCGCCAGAGGCGGGGCAGAAGGTTAGACCTTTTGATAGCAGCTTTGTTTGCGCAGGTGTCAAAGATTTGCCGGAAAGGTTAACCACATTGGTGACATCGGTGCTCTTTTGTGGAGATGGATGAGAGGTAACAGGTTGATCTGTATACGTTGTGGGAGGATTGCTGGCGGAGTATTTTAAAGTCGGCCACGCACCGTATCGCCTCAATTTCTTGTCCTTCTTGCCCTGAATGGTCAATCTCTTTTTAGGGGCGAAGCTCCTTAGGGCGTGGGCTGTGCGTCCCCTGTAGCCTGTATGTAGCCACCTCTAGTTTAGTTCTTGCAGTGTTCACTAGATGGCGGTACCGTCCCCTGTATCTAGCCACCTCTAGTTTAGTTCTTGCAGTGTTCACTAGATGGCGGTACCGTCTCCTGTATGTAGCCACTTCTCGTTTAGTTCTTGTAGTGTTTACTAGATGGTGGTACTTGTAGCTGATGATCAAAAGATGCAAGATGTTATAAACTAGAAAGCGGTACTTGTAGTTGATGAAAGACGCGAGATCTTATAAAATAGGACTGATGTCACATATGGCGCGTGTCATTGGTTGAAGGCAATCGTTCGATTTAGTGCGGCGACGTACGCTATGGGGAGCGATGTAATAAAATCGAGTGGGCAAAATGTACAGAGGATTCATGGTTTACCAGGTTTACCTCCGGAGCTTCGCCCACTCATCATCATTCACTTCGTGGACATGGCGGAATTTTTTTTTCCTTCGTATTTGGCCAGCTCTTCTGTTTCTGACTGCGTTAAACTTGACTGTTTTAGTCGCGCCTTTTGTTCCTCTTTAAGTTCCGCGACCTTACGTGTACTGTGTTGTATTACGACCTGTGTAAGCCTAATAGATGCATCTTTTAAAATATTGCTCCATTACCGCTGCTCATTTTTGTTGAAGTTACTCATTGCGGGTTGCAGTTAAACAGTGAGACGCTTTGGTGCGAATTCCGATGAAATATATGTTTTAAGGTTTGAAGCATGCATTTCAAACCTGATTGATATGTGGGGTTTAACGTCCCAAAACCACCATTTGATTATGAGAGACGCCGTAGTGGAGGGCTCCGGAAATTTCGACCACATGGGGTTCTTTAACGTGCACCCAAATCTGAGCACACGGGCCTACAACATTTCCACCTCCATTGCATTTCAAACCTCACGCGCTTATCAACATTCTTTCTTAAGGCCATGAAATCACGAGACCAATATGTGCTGGAGCGGGCCGTACCTGACGGGTTGTTGAGTCAGTCCCTGCGTGGGGGAGAAGCACTGTCACCGGAAGCCTCTGGGTGGCCCCGAGTCGTGTTGTAGGGGCTCTTGCTTCTTGATCTATGAGGAGCACCCCTCGGCGCTCGTGGTGATGATCTTCGGCATGGGATCCCGCTTGCTTCGTGGATGCTGGGGTTCTCACTCCGGGAATGACAATGTTGTCATTCCCGGAGTGAGAACTGACTTTTAAACTGTACTATTTCGTGATCTGAAATCCCGGGCAGAACATTGACATCGAAACCGAGCTGTTGAACGGATTCAGAAAGAAAGACAAGGTCAAGTAGTCACCTTGAGTTTGTCTAAACACAAGTAGGTTCATGCAAAATTTGGCCTAATTTACAAGAAAAAACAACATCAAGCAGTAGTTCGGAATGATCGCAGGTAGGAACGGCACGCATCGAATCCCAGTCAATTCGGGGCCGATTAAAATCACCGCAGAGTACCATATGCGTGTAGCGCTTGGCATACACGCCTACATAATCTGCAAATGCTTCAAGTACTGTAATGTTGAAATTTGGTGGTCTGTAAAATACACCGATAAAGATGTTGAGTTGCGGATGGTGAAGAACAATGCAAACCATTTCAATGTTTTTGTGTTGGGGAAGGGGGGTATAGTCCAGGCCTTTTTTCATTATTAGTGCCACACCCCCACCTTTTGAAGCCTGGTCACAGCGATAGATTTCGTGGGAGCTCGGTATCGCTACCGAGCCACGTCACTTAGCCACGTCACTTAGTCACTTAGCCACGTTTCTGTTACATAGAAGAGTGAAACTTTGGGCTAGTTGGTATTGCATGATGAAAAACGTACAGCGCGAACACAAGACGGGAATACTAAAGGCAGCGCTTGTCTGTGTCCCCTCTTTAGTATTCCCGTCTTGTGTTCGCGCTGTACGTTTTTCATCATTTCTGTTACAGCCGTGACGTCGGGATTGTATACGGTGAGAACGCTTTCCAGATCATCAAACTTGTTTAAAATACTTCGTGCATTTATATTCATAACAGAAAAGGGTTTGGAATTCGTGAGCGAAGGCACATCAGAGTCGCTCTTTCCTTTGCTATCAGCTCGGTCGTGGTTTGGTGGCAATCGTCACTGCGGAGCGAAAGGGACTCTCGCTCCAAGAGTGTCGTCCCACACAAAAAGCTTACCATCGACTTTGATCTTGTCGAACGACTGCGTCACTTTTATCCCCTTCTTTCGTAGTTCAGCAGTGCTATCCCAAAGTTTTTTCCGGACAGCCCGGACGCGAGACGAAAAGTCTTCTGATATGCCATATTCCGTGTCTTTCAAGATTTTACAGTTCTTTAGTATCCTCGCCTTGTCTCTACCGTCCATCAGCTTGAAAATTACTGGTCTACATTTGTTTTCCTTTTTTCTACCTATCCTGTGAATACTTTCTATTCCGACGTTCTTCACTTTTAGTATTTCACCAAGAATGTCGTTCGATAATATCTGCTCTAGCAACTCCACCTTTTTATCCTTCATCTCTTTGATACCGAACACTATCAAATTACCCCTCCGACTGCGGTTTCTCAAGTCGTCGATTTTATAAACGAGGCTGTCCACTTGTTGTGTCTACTTTAGTGGTGTAACTTGTTACGGTGCCAGATAGTTCATCTAGCTTTCTCTCAATTGCTGAGAGCTTATCACAAGTTTCACTCAAGCGTTGTGTGGCGGTACCTGAACTTTCTTTGAGTAGACGAATTTCATATAAAATCTTCTGAAACATAGCTTCTGTGGGGCCAGGGTTCGACTCGACGTCCCCACAATGAGGTAGCAGGTCTACAAAACAGTCATACACTGCAGAAAGAACGAGTAGTAGTGACCGTGGGCACGGCAGAAGCACAAGGCATACATCATCACTACGATATTCAAGCTCCGGACGGTAGTCTCTCACCTGAATAACAAGCAAGAAGGGGTTCCTGAGAATCATGCTCTCGGCGCCTCTGTCGTGCCCACTGGTCGGTGCCGGCTGAGCGCTTCTTCTTATATCCGTTGGTGTCGATGACGTGGCTCATGGTGGTACTCGATGCGCCGCCAGGGACGGAGTAGTAGCGCGCAGGCTTGAAGAATTGGTGTCGATCCAGTACACGGGCGGATACGTGCTCCAGGCAGCATATCTTGCTGGTTGCGTCTCGGTACAAGGGAACGCCGATGCGCAGATGGCACGAACATGAGGCAGCAGCTGAATAACAAGCAAGAAGGGGTTCCTGAGAATCATGCTCTCGGCGCCTCTGTCGTGCCCACTGGTCGGTGCCGGCTGAGTGCTTCTTCTTATATCCGTTGGTGTCGATGACGTGGCTGATGGTGGTACTCGATGCGCCGCCAGGGACGGAGTAGTAGTGCGCAGGCTTGAAGAATTGGTGTCGATCCCGTACACGGGCGGATACGTGCTCCAGGCAGCATATCTTGCTGGTTGCGTCTCGGTACAAGGGAACGCCGATGCGCAGATGGCACGAACATGAGGCAGCACTTGAATAACAAGCAAGAAGGGGTTCCTGAGAATCATGCTCTCGGCGCCTCTGTCGTGCCCACTGGTCGGTGCCGGCTGAGCGCTTCTTCTTATATCCGTTGGTGTCGATGACGTGGCTGATGGTGGTACTCGATGCGCCGCCAGGGACGGAGTAGTAGTGCGCAGGCTTGAAGAATTGGTGTCGATCCCGTACACGGGCGGATACGTGCTCCAGGCAGCATATCTTGCTGGTTGCGTCTCGGTACAAGGGAACGCCGATGCGCAGATGGCACGAACATGAGGCAGCACTTGAATAACAAGCAAGAAGGGGTTCCTGAGAATCATGCTCTCGGCGCCTCTGTCGTGCCCATATAACTTCAGGGGCAAATTTAATCCTCACATACTGCGCCGCCGCCCCTCGGGTGAATTCTATACTAAACCGCCACTTCAACATACTTAAACAGAGTAGTCGCCTCTCTGCCATTTTTCAGACTCCGCCCAAGGTGGTTTACCGAAGAAATAAAAACCTGAGAGACTTACTGGTCAGGGCGAAAACACACAAATCCGACCCCCATCAGGGCTGTAGACCGTGCGGGAAACCTCGCTGCAGGGTGTGCACACACATGGTGACCACAGATACGGCCGAAGCCTCCTGTTCAGACTATGTGTACAAAATTAAAGACGACCTTAACTGTGACTCAGCCAATGTGGTATACAAAATTCGCTGTGAGGTGTGCAAACAGGAATATATTGGACACACGGAAACCGCGTTCCGTTTGCGTTTCAACAACCACAGGGCACACGTAAAGGGCCTCCCCAAATTGCCGTTCTCCAAACATATCAATCTTCCTGGTCACTCTTTCGAATGCGTAAGTGTCATACTCCTACAATCCGGCTTCCAGAACACACGGGAGCGCGAACAGCGGGAGTCATACTTTATAAAGAAATTCAGATCACTTACCCACGGAATCAACGAGAGCCCTGGGCAACTGACGTGCCTCCGCAACGTCTCGTGAAACACAGAAATTGAATTACTCAATTAATTTATTTATACATACGTGAAGTCGCACACGCAAGTTGGTCAATATAGCGCGTGAAACTAAACGAATTCGATGCTACGTGAACCAAATGGCGTGTGTTAGTGTTATTAGACTTTATTTTCATTTCTGAGTACTTTTTTAGTAATATTTATTTTTATATATTTTTTGTTTACGTTTTTGTTTGTTCATCCTATACAAGAATACCCATTCATTTATTTTCAGTATGACTGGTTGTACATTTTTCTGCAAGAGAGGGCAGGTGGAGGGAGGGGGAGAGGGCACATTAGCTTTCCAATGTGGCCATTATTTTCCGAAAGCTTGAGCGGGTCGTATGCTTCTTGTGTGTGTGTGTGTGTGTGTGTGTGTGTGTGTGTGTGTGTGTGTGTGTGTGTGTGTGTGTGTGTGTGTGTGTGTGTGTGTGTGTGTGTGGCCCGATGCCGCGGGCCAGCCGCCAAACCACGTGAACTTAAACTCGATCCATGTGTGGGGTGCGAGTAAGCCGCAACATGTTCCACATTTTTCCGTTTTTCTTGGTCGCCTCCGCTGGCGGCGCGTCTTGCCTATACCCAGTAACAATGCCAGAATTACCCGCTCGTTTCCGGCGGCTCTCCGTCGCTCCTTTCTAGTTCCTCTCCTTCTTCTGCTTCTTGTTGTCTGTTGCTACCTCGTTCGCCCCCGTTTGTCTTTTTTTTAAGGGTCTTTAAACTGTGATGGTGACCCTCTGCTACGGGAACTTGTATCATTTCACTTACATCCTCCGAAGAAGGCTGGTCCACCAGCCGAAACTGTTAGGAATAAATAAATATTTTATTGTTTTGTTTCCTATACTGCGCCATTCTCGAAGTTTAAAATGTATATAAATATATATATATATATATATATATATATATATATATAGGGGAAAAAAGCGTACTCCTAAGGGCTCTTTTTCCACGTTTGATACAATATTATTGAGATCTAACAGACAATAATGCCAAGGAATGTACAGGGGAATGTAACCAATGTAATGTAAATAAGAAGGAAGAAAAAGAAAAATGGGTTAAAAAAATAACTTGCCCGGAGCAGTAATCAAACCTAGGACCTCCGAATAACGCGTTCGATCCTCTACCAAAGAGTTATCACGGCGGTCACTTTATTGCGCCCCAGCCACTTTATTGCGTTTATATGTGAATTTTGAATGTGGGGGTGTCAGTCAGCGCCACCTGTAGCCATGGCAGTGAGTGAGGTACACTTTTTTATGAACCTGTATGGCGTCACGTAGCGCGTGAACTTATTACGAGCTGGCAGCTGACCAATAGTCCCTCGTATAGAACCTAACGGCACCAAGTCAGCCAGTACAAGACCCTCGTTAATGTATAAGGGACTGGAGGCGGAAATGTTGTAGGCCCGTGTGCTCAGATTAGGGTGCACGTTAAAGAACCCCAGGTGGTCTAAATTTCCGGAGCCCTCTACTACGGCGTCTCTCATAATCATATGGTGGTTTTGGGACGTTAAACCCCACAAATCAATCAATTAATGTATAAGGGAAAGAATTTGGTTACTTAAGGGCTCGTTTTTTCATGTTTTGACACATTGAGATCTAACAGACATTAATGCCAAGGAATGTATAGGGGAAGTTATTAGAACGAATTTATTGTAAATAGAAAAACAGAAAAGTGGGTGAAAAAATAACTTGCCGTAGGCAGGAATTGAACCTATGACCTCCGATTAACGCGTTCGATTATATATATATATATATATATATATATATATATATATATATATATATATATATATATATATATATATATATATAAATGTATATATAAATATATATATATATGTGTATAATATATATATATATATATATAAATATATATTGTAACGAAGAGCGGCACGGTCACATTGGCCCCAACGCCAAGGAGTGTCGTCAACCTTTCAAGACCCGAATCCATTACCAAGCTTGTCAAACTCCTCGAATGTCCATTCATGTTGAGGGAATAGGTGACCTGTCTGCTCTGGTGGATACCGGTTCGGAACGAACGGCGCTACACCGACGTAATTCTCCGGACACTATCCGACCGTGGACGCAACCTCCCCTCTGCGGACTTGGAGGAAGTGCTATGCCAGTCGAAATGCTCGATATTTCAGTCCAGACGGCAGCGGGCTCTACAGTTCTTCCAGCCATTCCCGTCTTTGAAGACCTCCCTGCCGACATAATCCTTGGTGCTGACTTCTTGCTATCTGATGACATTGAGCTCACCATACGTTGCGGCCACGTTGTGCTCCGGTCTTCGACAGCTAGGACTACCGCCACAACCCTGCCACCACCGACAGGTGAGCCGTCCACTCCTCTACTTTATCTTCTATATTGGCTGGCCATCAGCCAGTATTCGCTAGCAATACAGCAGAACTGCCAGGTACTAATTTGCTGCTCCATCGCATACAAATGGGAGATCATCCGCCACTATGCGTACCACTGCGACGATACGCTGAACGAGAACGGGCAGTGATCGCAGAACAAGTAGATGAAATGCTTGCCGTGGGCATTATTAGGCCGTCATCAAGTCCGTGGGCAGCGCCAGTCGTTTTTGTTCGCAAGAAAAACGGATCACTACGCTTCTGCGTGGACTACAGGCAGCGCAATAAGTGTACAATGCCTGACTCCTACCCTTTACCCCTCATTGATGACGCTGTTGATACAGTACGTCACTGCAAGTTCTTGTCATCGCTTGACTTACGCGCAGGGTACTGGCAGATTAACGTCGCGGAGGAAGATCGACGTAAAACGGCCTTTCGCACACCTTTCGGTTTGTATGAATTCAACCGCAGGCCGTTTGGACTAAAAGCTACTCCTAGCACTTTTCAGCGTGCGATGAATTCAGTGCTCGGACCATTGAAAAACCAAGCCTGTGTGGTGTACTTAGATGACATCCTGGTCGCTGGCATGACGTAGGATGAACACCTTCGCAATTTGGATGAAGTACTACACAGACTCTATGCAGCAGGGTTTCGTTTGAACAAAGAGAAATGCCAGTTCGGGGTGTTCAAGATTTCGTACCTGGGACATAATATATCTCCTGTCGGCATTCAGCCACTCCCGGAGCGAATAGCTGCCGTGTCGCACTATCCCACACCAACCTTCTTGAAGCAGGTTCAGTCATTTCTGGGTATGGCGTCGTATTTGCGAAGGTTTATTCCCCACTTCGCTACGAGCGCAGCTTCCTTGAGCGGTCTTCTTAAAAAAGACGTGCGGTTCAAATGGGGCGTCTCACAAGAAAGTGCTTTTCGAGCTGTAAAGCAAAAGCTCACTTGTTGCCCCATACTAAGTCACTTCAATGAAGACTGGTCCACTGAAGTGCACACTGATGCCAGCCAAGTCAGCCTAGGAGCTGTGTTAGTGCAGCGTGATCCAGATCGCGTGGAACACGTGGTCGCTTATGCCAGCCGAAAACTTTCAGACACCTAGCGCCACTATCACTCCAACGAGCTTGAATGTCTTGCAGTGGTATGGAGCATCGATGATAAGTTTCGACATTATCTTTTTCGGGCGTAAACTAACTGTTGTGACTGCTAATGATGCTATAGCATTGATAATCTCCAAGCAGCAACTTAAGCACAAATTTGCCCGGTGGATAATCACGCTGCAAGAATACGATTTTGACGTGTGCCACCGCGCCGGGGGGCTAAACAACGTCGCCGATGCACGCTCACGGAACCCTCTTGACTGCTCGCAACAAACCAGGCAAACCCACATTTTTTTCGCCCAGATGGATATATCCCGAGCCCAACAGGAGGATAAAGATTTGGCATCCATTATTGCATCTATCACTGACAAGGTAAATCACAGTACTTTTGTGATGCGCAATGCCGCATTGTACCGGCGTCACTGGCGAGCGGAACGATCCGAAGAACGTTACCTCCTGGTGATCCCGAAATCCCACAGGTCAGAAGTATTACGAGCCATTCACGACTCCGCAGAAGGCGGACACATTAGCCAACGAGCCACACTCTGGAAACTACAAGAACGTTTTTGGTGGCCGAAGATGCTAAGTAGCGTCCGTTCTTATGTCGCCAGTTGCAAAATTTGCCAGCAGTTTAAGCGACTGCCTGGGTGTCAACCTCGATTACTAACACCAATCCAGATACCCGAAACAATTTTCCACACGATTGGCATTCATTACATGGAACCTCTACCCACCACCACTGCGGAAAATCGTTACGTCATTGTAGCAGTCGACTACCTGTCGAAATACGTGGAAGTGTAGACCGTGTCATCTCTTGCATCCACTTACCTAATAGACTTCCTCAAGCACCGATTTGAATGGAGACATGGCTTATCAAAAACGTAAATATCTGATCGGGCTACAACGTTTCGTAGCGGGGAACTGAAAAAGTACCTTTGCACGGCAGGCGTGCAGCACCACTTCGCATCCTCGTTTCATCCTCAAGCATACGGCCTTAATGAGAGAACCAACCAGAGCATCCAGGCACGACTCGCTTCATATACGAAGGCAGGAAAAAGAGTAGAGGCCGACTGAGATGTCCACCTTCCGCCAGCCGCTTTTGCGATTAACACGGCACTGCAGACGTTTACCGGAGAAACGCCCTACGAAATTGTTTATGGGAAACTACCACAGCTGAAAGCAGTCCTCAGTCTGGACGCTCCCATTATAATTTCACGTGCCAACGATCGCAAAGCGGCCTCTCCGAAGATCCAAACTGAGGCAATCAAGAAAGCCACCCACGCGCAAGAAAATCAAAAGCGCCACTATGACAGACGCCGTAGACCCGCTCCTGCTTACAACATCGGTGACGAGGTCTGCGTGCAAAGGGGCACCAGTGGGCCTGGCAAAAAGCTACTCCCTAAGTTTGACGGGCCATTCATAATTACTCAGCGTGTAGGAGAAAATACCTGGCGTGTGAACACATCAGATGCCAACTTCACTCTCCATAAACGCAAAAGAAAGAACTTTGCCGTGCATGTGTCGCACTTGAAAAAACCAATCGGACCACCGCAGGTGCAATGAACTGTAATTTATTTTTTTTTCGTTGTCAGGTTCGCAGTAGTGTGGCCGAACGTAAAGAAGAGCGGCGCGGCAGCTGTGGGACATGGGCCGGAAAGCGAAGAAGAAGAGGCAGAATAGAACAGCTTGCTTTAGTAATAAAAGTAATAAATTTAGTAATAAAACCGAACCAAATCGGCTTTCGTAGTGATTTCTCAATTTGGTGTGCCCATGCTGATTTAGAGAGCCGAATACAGCTCGCGCGTAAAAGAAGGCAATACGCTGCTTTAGTAACGCTTGACATAGCCAAGGCGTATGACAGTGTGGAGCACTTCATATTGTTAAATACGCTAGAGAGATTGAACTTCCCACAATATTTTATTGAGTGGGTGGCAGAACTCTTAAAATCAAGAGAATTCTACTGCGTCAAGGATGGATGTTCCTCATCTAGATTTAAACAAACGCGCGGAGTTCCCCAAGGAGCAGTCTTATCTCCAATATTATTTAATGCTTTAATGAGCACAATTCCAACAGATCAAGAAGTTACTGCCTACATTTATGCTGATGACATCGCACTCTTTGCTGCTGACTGTAATATTTACTCACTACAACTTAAATTACAAAGATATATTAACATGTTAGAAATTTGGTTGCAGTCGATTTCGTTATCGTTAAATGTCAACAAAAGCGCGCTCATGGCATTTCCGCTTGCAGAACCAATTTCAATTTCAATTCTATATAAACAGGAACCCACCCAGCAAGTAGACTCTATAAAATATTTGGGAATCATTTATAATGGCAAACTTAACTGGAGTCCACACATAGAGTATATAACTACCAAAGCACAGCGGGCTTCAGGCTTACTACACAAGCTAAGTAACCGGAAATATGGATTACGGAGGCACACCTTGATAACGTGGTACAAGATGTACATGCGCCCCATCATGGAATTCGGCTGCATATTATTCTCGGGTGGCCCTGCTTATAAAACGAAACCTCTAGTTGTCTTGGAGCAAGAAGCACTGCGAATGTGTCTGGGACTCCCTAGATTTGTGGCTATCAACGTACTGTACCAGGAAGCACGCCTGCCTACACTACTTTGTCGATTGCGAATTTTGACCGTACAAGCATTTTTAAAATTTTATAGCTTACCGGCAAGAAGATCTCAATATGCTTTTATCGCAAACCCAGACGCCTTCTTTCTTGCTCATTGGCCACGGTTTCACACACCTCAGATAATGTTTGTACAAAAAAATCTACAAAGTATAAATGTGAACATTAGAAACGTAATTGAGACTAATGACTCGAATTGTCATGTTAATATTGAGTATGATGATAGATTCCCCCAAAACGCCAAATTACAATCTCTCAAATTTTTAAATAACATATTATTAGATTACTTGGAGCATGCAAAAACTAAAAATTGTCCGCAGCTTCCCTCGGGGGAACACTGAGGAGGATGCGGAGCATATAATTGGTTAACGGGGTGTTAAAGTGCGACTTACTTGGGTCGATGGCTAAATTGGTTAACGTGGTTGTGAAATAGGGTGTTAAATTGCGACTTACTTGGGTCGATGGCTAAATTGGTTAATGTGGTTGTAGGAGGGGGTGTTAAATGAGTGAACACGTACACACGTATGCGAAAGGGCGGCGCTGGTCGAAGGGACGTCGATCATTCTGTTTGTGGATTCGTTGGCATTCATTTCACGGCGACTTCGGTTTTCGACGCGCCGTACAAACCAACGGACGAGCGGCAGCTGAGCGAGCGAGCGCCGACCTTGAGTATATATACAGCGCGACGGCGCATGCGCTGTCAGCTGTCGAATGTTCTCGAAGGAGAAGCGCGCGCGCGGCACAGATGGCGACGGCGCGACGGCGCATGCGCTGTCAGCTGTCGAATGTTCTCGAAGGAGAAGCGCGCGCGGCACAGATGGTGGGCGACGGCGCGACGGCGCATGCGCGCGCGTCAGCTGTCGAATGTTCGAGAAGCGGTGCGGACGGCGCACTACAAGGCGCGAGTATAAGATGCTTCCGCATCTAAAATATAATAGCCACTGATGCTTCCGTAAATAATCAAAAGGCAGGTGTAGGCATTGCGTCTGATTTGCTTGACTGGTCCTTTTCAGTGAGACTGCCTGATTTTACTCCAGTTTTTGAAGCGGAGCTCTTGGCGATTATTTTAGCTCTTCGAAAACTTCCATCAAATTAAAACAACGCAGTAATAATGACGGATTCTCTTTCAGTTTGTGCAGCTCTGACGGCTTCAGAGAACTCTCGAATCCTAAGCAAATTCAAAACATTAGTACCCCCACAGTTGAGACTCCTGAGATTATTATGGGTTCCGGGACACTGTGGATTAAGATTAAATGAATTGGCCGATTCCTTAGCACGAGCCGCACTTGATGGGCCAGTTTTGTTCATACTGCCAGATGTTGAATATATCACGGCAATAAGATATCGAAAATCAGCAATCTCCACTGATACGATAGAAAAAGTAATTACACGGACAGACTATAACCACCTCATGTTTCCATGGCAACACCACTGGAGTCAGTCCAGAAAGCTCGAAGTCTTAATTACTAAATTTCGATGTCGTGTCCCCCCCTCTAAACCTGTCTCTACACAGAGCTGGTCAGACAACATAACCCCTGTGCGCATTCTGCGGAGAAATGGAATCATTAGATCATTATTTTTTGTATTGTCGCCGCTACGAGATACTTAGAAAAAGGTTACTAGTTATGCCATTTCGGAAAATAGGCCTTAGATTAACGGCGGAAACGGCGCTAAGCTTTGGCGCCTCAGCTTTGGGACATTGCCACAGGGATGCTTTCAATGCCGTTTGCAATTATATTCAGGCAACCAAGCGTATACCATTGTGATCTTCAATCAAAAAAAAATTATTTATTACTCCCCAGGGCAGAGTGAAGTAAACGCAGCTGAGTGCTAATCATAACACCTCAAATCTCAAAATTGCTCAACTTGGTTTTTTTTCGTTTGCTCTTTTTATGTTGTTTTTATTTTTACATTAATCTCATTATAATACCAATTCATTAAACATTGTTAAAATGATTACAGAAAAACTGCACTACACTTTCTTGGCCAATCCCCCTGAGTGGGTATGAGCCAGCCTCCCAGGGAAACAAAACAAAACAAAACAGCTTGCTTGACGAACGGTTGTTGTGTCTGTCTCGCTTATTATATATATATATAGGCGTGGTGGTTGAGTGGCGGTAGCGTTGCATATTGTCAAGTAGATCATCCAGGAGCAATCACAACGTGGTTCATTTCGACGTTTCGTTCTAGACTCTGGCCTTCATTTGGCCTTCATCAATCCTGATGAAGGCCAGACTCTAGGCCGAAACGTCGAAATAAAGCACGTTGTGACGGTTCATGGAGGATCTATTTGACTATATATATATATATATATATATATATATATATATATATATATATATATATATATATAGTGGGAGTAATATTTCAATGGGCCAGTTAGTCCTCGTGAAGGTATGGAATATGGCCCAACGGGAGCGTTGTCAACAAGGATAAATATATTTATTGCCCAACAGTTTCGGGAGGGGCCCTCCCTTCATCAGGGGATGAGTTATAATAACATGAACTTTTAAACTTCGTTGTTGCCGCGTCCCTCTCGCCTTAAAAGATGTTTGCGAGAGTGAGAGGGAACTAAAAAAGGAAAGAAAAAGAAAAAAAGAAAAAAGGGTGAAGAAAAAATTGAAAAGAAAAAAAAGAGAAAAAAGAAAAGAGAGAAAGTGAAAAGAGGAAAAACCACTGTCAAGACTGAGAACGAAACCAACTGTCCGTGTACGTCCACATAAAGTTTTTATCACGTGCTGTTCAGTTCTCGACGTGTGTCGGGCCACCCAAGATTGTCACCGCAGTGGCGGGAGGGGTCCGTGACGGTGTGCGTAAAGAAAGGGCTTTCCCTTAATGGGTCGGTCGGCTCTTTACCTTTAATCTTCATCCGTTTTCCTTTAATGGTCATCAAGTGGTAGGCAAACATAAACACTTTGTATGTGCATGTGAAAAAACGAAAAAAAGGAAAAAAGAAGAAAAACAAAAAACAAGAAAAGACAGTGTACACGTACGAGTCCGTCAGAAAAAGCAAGCATGGTCTCCAGCTATCAATCTTTGTCACCAATTTCCTCCTGGCTTACTTCTCGGAGGCAGGAGAGTTTTCCGGGGTCCTCATTGATGCCGGCTACTAATGTTCGAAATTTGAAAATAAAATATGCCTCACGCTGTTCGTGCTCGCGCCTGTTTGAGAAACCGGACTGCAAAAGAGCTACGCTGATATTTTCAAAACTGTGGTTTGGCAGGCGCAGATGTCTAGATAAAGGTAGCTTCGGCAGTGAAGTGGCGTGGTACCGGTGATAATTGAGCCGCAGCCGTAATGGCGTGTCTGTTCGGCCGATATATTCTTGCTCGCAACGATATATTCACGTGCTTGCAAGGTAAACAGGAATGATATAATTATTGGACCAAACAGAGTATCTAAAACGACTTCCCAAACGAACCTTGTACTAACTTACTCATCAGCGCCACGAATCAACAACATAATTTCCCGCCATTTCAACAAAATCAGGCAAAGCAAACGACTAACTTCTATTTTCGCGAAGCCACCTCACGTGGTGTACCGCAGGGATAAAAATGTGAAAGACATTCTTGTCAGAGCAAAAACAAACACCCCCAAAATTCAATCAGGGTGTCATCACTGCGGAAAAGCTCGATGCAAGGTATGCCCACAGATGGTAACAACACGTGAATCCAAAGCGAACTTCTCGGATTTCAAATTCTGCATTGCTGAAAGCCTTAATTGTGACTCCAGTAATGTAATATACATGCTACATTGCAATATCTGTGGACAAGAATATATCGGCCAAGCAGAAACGCCATTTCGGCTGCGGTTCAATAATCACCGGCACCACGCCACTTCTCTGCCGAAGCTACCTTTATCTAGACATCTGCGCCTGCCAAACCACAGTTTTGAAAATATCAGCGTAACTCTTTTGCAGTCCGGTTTCACAAACAGGCGCGAGCGCAAACAGCGTGAGGCATATTTTCTTTTCAAATTTCGAACATTAGTAGCCGGCATCAATGAGGACCTCGGAAAACTCTCCTGCCTCCGAGAAGTAAGCCAGGAGGAAATTGGTGACAAAGATTGATAGCTGGAGACCATGCTTGCTTTTTCTGACTGACTCGTACGTGTACACTGTGCTTTCTTTTTTGTTTTTCTTCTTTTTTGCTTTTTTTATTTTTTTCACATGCACATACAAAGTGTTCATGTTCGCCTACCACTTGATGAACATTGAAGGGAAACGGACGAAGATTAAAGGTAAAGAGCCGACTGACTCATTAGGGGAATCCCTTTCTTTACGCACGCCATCACGTACCCCTCCCGCCACCGCGGCGACAATCTTGGGTGGCCCGACACACGTCAAGAACTGAACAGCACGTGATAAAAACCGGATATGGACGTACACGGACAGTTGGTTTCGTTCTAAGTGTTGACAGTGGTTCTTCCTCTTTTTTACTTTGTTTATTTTCTTTCTTTTTCTTTTTTTTCTTTTTTTGTCTTTTTTCTTCCCCCTTTTTTCGTTTTCTCTCCTTTTTTAAGTTCCCTCTCATTCTCGCAAACATCATTCAAGGCGAGAGGGACGCGGCAGCAACGAAGTTTGGAAATTCATGTCAGTATAACTCATCCCCTGGTGAAGGGAGGACCCCTCCCGAAGCTGTTGGGAAATAAATATATTTATCCTTGTTGACAACGCTCCCGTTGTGCCATATCCCATACCTATATATATATATATATATTGTCGCAGCAACCTTCGAACCTACGACCTTCATGTAACGCGTTCGAAGCATCGAACGCGTTACATGTATATATATTCATGTACACACACACACACACACACACATATATATATATATATATATATATATATATATATATATATATATATATATATATATATATATATATATATATATAGTCTAGTAGATCCTCCGTGAGCGGTCACAACGTGGTTTATTTCGACGTTTCGGCCTAGAGTCTGGCATTCCTGATGAAGGCCAGACTCTAGGCCGAAACGTCGAAATAAACCACGTTGTGACCGCTCACGGAGGATCTACTAGACTATATGCAACGCTACGGCCACTCAACCACCATGCCTGCCTATATATATATATATATATATATATTTATTGTCGCGAGAGGAAACGATAGGCAGGAACTCGAAATGGAAGAGTTTACTCAGCCACAGCTGTCATTCACTTCTTCGCTCTCGTCTTCTGCCACCAACACAGTCTGGCATTACCCTCTCCCCAAAGAAAAAAAAAGAAGAAGAAGCATCGCATGAATGCCATGGCTCCGAAAAACAACGAAAGGTAGTCATAAATTTCTGTGTCCTTTGAAAAGAAAAAGGACGAGATGAAAAATAAAGAAGCAAGAAAGTAATGCACAATTGTCTTGAAGGCTAATGCCACATCACAAAGTTCTTGACTTGCAGTCAACGCTAATAGTACGGCTTTATCCTGGAGACGTGAACCCCACCCGAGGAGCGTGGTCTGCGAGAACGGTGTGACGTGTCTGCTGGGACAACTTTGTAGTTCATTTCGCCGAGGCGATGAAGAACTGGGTAGGGTCCGAAGTACCGACATAACAATTTTTCTGAGCGTCCCCGTTGACGTATAGGAGTACAAACCCAGACTAGGTCACCGGGTTCATAAATTACTGCTCTGTGGTGGGTGTTGTATCGGTGAGAATCTTGATTTTGCCGTGATAAATTGCGAAAGCGCGCCAGCTGCTGGGTGTCTTCGGCACGCTGAACAAATACATCTGCGTCCGGGGTAATCGTGTCCAGCAGAATTGGTTGCAGCATGGTGTCAAGCATTGTGGTGACGTTGTGTCCGTAAACCACACGAAAAAGAGCAAAGCCGGTGGTTTCCTGCAAAGCCGTATTGTAGGCAAATGTTATATACGGGAGGATTTAATCCCAATTCTTCTGATCCTTGGCGACTCACATCGAAAGCATATCTGCAATCATTTTGTTAAGGCGTTCGGTTAACCTGTTAGTCGGCGGGTGGTACGCAGTTGCTGTTCGGTGCGTCGTGCCGCTCAGCAACAGGATCTGTCGGAGCAACTGTGCCATAAAAGCAGTACCACGATCTCTGATGACGACAGCGGGAGCACCATGGCGGAGAATGATGTTCTTGATGAAAAAGTCAGCCACCTCAGAAGCAGTTGCTCGCTGGACGGCTTGTGTTTCGCAGTATCTAGTTGACTATTCGGTGGCAATCACAATACAGCGGTTATTAGCCGTAGACTTCGGAAATTGGCCGAGTGAATCCATCCCAACCTTTTCAAAAGGTGCGTGAGGGGGTCGCAAAGGCTGAAGCAGACCGGCTGGTTTTGTCGTTAGAGTTTTGCGGCGCTGACAGGCTGTGCATGTCTTGACGTACTGCCGGACGGTTTTCGTAAGTTTCCTCCAGTAGTATTTGTCTTCGATCCACGCCAGAGTACGCGCGAAGCCAAGATTCCCTGTCGATGGCTCGTCGTGACAAGCACGCAAAATATCATCGCGGAGAGCAGCAGGAACGACGAGGAGGTAAGCAGTTTTCGTTGAGTGAAAGTTGCGCTTGTAGAGGATGCCTTGGCGTAGACAGGAAGATGACAAATCACGCACGAACTGACGTGGGGGTTGTGGGCGACGTCCCTCAAGGTATTCGATCAGTGGTTGTAATTCTAAGTCTTCGCGTTGCTACTCAGCCACGTTTAATGATGCGAGAATAGCAAGGCAGCTGAAGTCTTCATCATTGTCTTCTTCAATGATCTCGACGGGCGCACGGGAAAGACAGTCAGCGTCGGTGTGTTTCTGACCAGACTTGTAAACCATCGTTATATCGAATTCTTGTAACCGAAGGCTCCATCTTGCGAGACGGCCCGAAGGATATTTCAGATTCGCTAGCCAACAGAGAGAGTGGTGGTAACTGACGATTCGGAAGGGGCGTCCGTACAAGTAGGGCCTGAATTTCGTTATGGCCGATACAACCGCCAGACATTATTTTTCAGTCGTCGAGTAGTTCTTCTCCCCAGATGACAACGTGCGGCTAGCGTAGGCGATGACGCGTTCCACGTCATCTGGATATTGCACGAGAATAGCTCCGAGGCCAAGGTTGCTCGCGTCAGGGTAGACTTCTGTGTCTGCTTTGGTGTCGAAGTGACCTAGGATCGGTGGCATTTGTAGGCGTTGTTGAAGGTCGCGGAAAGCGCTGGATTGTTTGGGGCCCCAGACGAAGGCGACGTCATCCTTGACGAGTTGTTGTAGAGGGTCGGCGATTTTCGAAAAGTTCGGTACGAAGCGGCGTTACCAAGCACAAAGTCCCAGAAAGCGGCATAGATTATGATTTGTTTTCGGTATCGCGAACAAAGCAACTGCCATAGCCTTGTCAGGATCCGGGCGAACACCACTGCTGCTGAAAATGTGGCCAAGGAATTTCAGTTCCTCATATCCAAAATAACATTTTTCCGGTTGCAGAGAGAGGCCGGCAGTGCGAATAGCCAGAAGAACCGCCTCAAGCCACTCAATGTGCTGTTAAAAAGTAGAAAAAACGACTACGTCATCTAAATACACTAAACGAGAGTACCACTTCAAGCCACATAAAACTGTGTCCATCATTCGTTGGAACGTGGCTGCAGCGGAGCATAGGCCAAAAGGGAGAACTTTCAATTCATAGAGACCATCCGGTGTAATAAACGCTGTTTTTTCTTGGTCCCGTTCATCTACTTCAATCTTCCAATATCCGCTACGGAGATCCATGGAAGAGAAGTAACGGGCGTGTCGCAGGCGATCCAAGGAGTCACCAATACGAGGAAGAGGATATACGTTTTTTTTTCGTTATCTTGTTCAGTTTGCGGTAGTAGACGCCGAATCGTAATGAACCATCTTTCTTTTTAACCAGAACAACTGGTGACGCCTAAAGACTAGTCAATGGTTGAATTACGTCTTAGTCGAGCATTTGTTTCACTTGATGACGGATAGCATCTTGCTACTTCTGCGACACTCGGTAAGCATGTTGGCGCACGGGTTGCACGTTGGGCTCTGTGATGATTTGGTGCTTCTATAGAGGAGTCTGCCGGACTTTCGAAGTAGTGGCAAAACAGCCATTAAAGGATGAGAGGAGATGGAGGAGCCTTGCCCTCTTAGGTTCTTCCAACTGGCGATTGACATTTAGGTGACTAGTGACGTCAGTATCACAGCTGTTTTCAGTCGAGATCGTCGTAATCAAAGGGAAGGCGTCCAAATCATCCAATGCCTCCAAGTAAAGCATGGTTGTGCGTTTCGCAAAATGCCTGTGTTCGCCACCAAAGTTCGTAACTAAAACCGTAGTCTGGCCATTTCGCAGTTGAACGAGACTTCGAGCAATGGCCACTTCTCAATCAAGCAATAACGTCAGGTTACTTTCGGTGACGCCCGTAATCGACTGCTCCCGTGGACACTCAACAAGCACGAAGATACTACTGCGAGGTGGCAACGTGACGCAATCATCGATTAAGCGTAAGGCAACGCCACGATGTTCGTCCTCAATGTCGGAATCTGGAAAAACACAGTTAACAAAACTGACCAACAAATCACGCAGATTAATTATCGCTCCATACTCTTGCAGAAATTCCATGCCTAAAATGACCGGCCGAGAACAATTGGGCAGTACAAGGAATGATGCTACAAAAGCCGACGCACAAATCTCAAGCCTGGCGGTGCACCTTCCTAAAGGGGATACGAGGTGTCCTGAAGTGGTGATTAGTTAAGGGCCGTCCCACGTTGTCAGCATCTTGTGTAGACGGGTGGCCAATGAAGCACTCATCACCGAGTAATCAGCTCCCGTGTCGACAAGCGCAGTCACCGGATAACAGTCGACGGAAACGGTAAAAGCAGCGGACGTTCTGTTGGCGGTTTCACAAACAGGCTTTGACGGCACGTCGTAAGGCAGCGGCGGAGGGTATTTGTCAGTTCGCGTGACAGCGGCCTCACGTCCGGCGGTCGCCGTTTTCAGTTTCCCCGGCGTGGGCTTGCGCCACTGATACCAGGGTACCCAAAGGCAGGTCGGGCGCGGTGCGTTGATGTGGACGAACGGGGTGATGGTGACCATGACTGTCGTCGCGGCGGGACAGGAGCGTGATGACTACCTTCCATGTAATCCGCAATTTCTTGTGGGCGCTCACCATAGCGTGGACAACGTGCATCTGGGTGGAATCCGCGTAGGCCTATTCGTTAGTAGTAATAGTCGCGGTACATGTGTCCAACTTCGCCACAATGGTAGCATAAAGGACGACTGTCGGGTGCACGCTAGACGGTGGACTTTCGCGGGCCAGGACGAAAATCGGCCTGAGAAAGCAGGCGATGGGCTGGACTTGAAAATCGTCTGGGGGTCCCAGTTGGTTGATGAGCGAAATGTGCCGTCGACGGCGTAGAGGCGCATAGGGCAATCGCGTAGGAAAGCGTGGGAGGTTCGACTTGCGATGGTGGTGAGGAGTGAACGAACTGCCTGATTTAGTTACGAATGACGTTCGTAAGAGCAGCGCTACTGGGAGGGGACGCTGCATGAAATTTCCGAAGTTCTTCGCGTACAATTTACCGTATGAGTTCTGTGAGAACCTCCCTGTTATCACCTCCTGGTACAAGTGAGCACGCAGCGGACATGTTCGTCTGACGCTCATACTGCGACTCCCGCTGCCGAAGAATGAGCTCCATAATTGTGGCCTCACGTATGAACTCGGACACAGTCGTAGGAGGGTTGCACACAAGGCCCGCGAAACGTTGCTCCTTTACACCTCGCATTAGCAGGCGCACTTTCTTGTCTTCTGGCATGTGGGGGTCAGCCCGTCGAAACAATCGCGACATTTCTTCGACAAACACGGCGACGCTCTCGTTCAGCATTTGAAATCGCGAAAAAAGTGCCTGCGCCGCTCTCTCTTTCCGTTCGGGGTTACTGAACGCCTCGTGAAGCTGCCGATGAAATTCCTACCAACTTATGAATGAAGTATCGTGGTTCGCATACCACACTCTTGCCGCGTCTAAGAGGAACATATACACGTTCTTCAACTTACGGCGATTGTCCCAGTCGTTGATGGCAGTGACCCGGTCGAAATGGTCAAGCCAGTTTTCGACATCCTCACCGGCATCACCATGGAATGGGTTGGGTGTGCGAGGCGTGTTGATGACACAGGGTACGCTAGCGAGTGGGTCATGCTTGGTTTGGGTTGCGGATGTGGCAAACATTGTCCTCACGGAACTTGCCAAGGGGCCGTACTGTGGTGGTAGTCCTTGAAGGCGGCGGCTGCTTCGATAGATATCAGCAGGCCCTGGTGCCCTGGGCTGTGGTTGCTTCTGGTTCAGGACCAGCAGGCATAAGACGTTGCAGTACAGTACCCAGCACGTCCACCAGTCGGTCGCAGGAACTCGAAGTGGAGGACTGTTCACTCAGCCACAGCTGCCATTCACTTCGCTCTCGTCTTCTGCCACCAACACAGCGTGGGGTAATATACAGATAAATATATATATATATGTAATAAGGGAAACAAGTGTATACCTAAGGGTCGTTTTTCCGTGTTTTAACACAATATTAATGAGATATAACAGACAATAATGCCAAGAAATGTACAGGAGAAGTTATTAGAACCAATGGAATGTAAATAAGAAGAAAGAAAAGCGGATGAAAAAATTACCAACTGTGAGCAGGAAGCGACCTACGACCTCACAGTTGGTAATTTTTTTATCCACTTTTCTTTCTTCTTATTTACATTTCATTGGTTCTAATAACTTCCCCTGTACATTCCTTGGCATTATTGTCTGTTATATCTCATATATATGTATATATATATATATATATATATATATTATATATATATATATATATATATATATATATATATATATATATATATATATATATATATCCGCCATGGTAGCTCAGTGGTAGAGCATCAAACGCGTTTTTCGAAGGTCGCAGCTCAGTTCCTGCCCATGGCAAGTTATCTTTTCACCACTTTTCTTTCTTCACATTTACATTACAATTTGGTCTAATAACTTCCCGTATACTTTCCTAGGCATTATTCTCAGTTAGATATCATTATTATTTTGTCAAAACACGGACACACGAGCCCTTAGGTATACAATTATTTTCCTTACTCATTAACGACGGTCTCGTACTGGCATACTTAGTGCTTTTAGTTTGTATACGAGGGACTATTGGTCAGATGCCAGCTTGTAATAAGTTCACGTACTACGTGAGGCCAAACAGGGTCGTATAGGGTGTACCACACTAGTTCGCATGGCTGCTGGTTGCGCTGACTGACAATACTACGTTTGAATTCACATATATACCCAATAAAGTGGCTGTGGGAATAGCTGATGTAGCTCATTGGCAGGGCATCGAAAGCGTTATTCGAAAGTCGCAGGTTCGATATTCTCACTCACATTTATTTCTTCACATTTACATTACAATTTGGTCTAATAACTTCCCTTATACTTTCCTTGGCATTATTGTCTGTTAGATCTGATTAATGTTGTGTCAAGACACGGAAAAACGAGCCCTTAAGTATACCCTTTTTTCCCATGATATATACCTATATATATATATATATATATATATATATATATATATATATATATATATATATGTGTGTGTGTGTGTGTGTGTGTGTGTGTGTGTTAGACGAAGAGAGAGCTTAACACAGCAAACGACAGGAGGGGATAGAAAAGACGAGAATAGAGCGCTGAACAGAGTGCGTGTTATGCAAAGGCTTTCTATCATGAGCAAATAAGCGCGAGCCACGTGCCGGGCGCTGAAATGCGGCGGTGATCCACGGGACCACGATGTTGCGCATAGGTGCCACGTTCACGTGTGGGATCAGTCGGAGAAAGGCTCATGGCACGTGGGTCAAGCCATGATGAAAAATCACGGAGGGTTCGCTGCAACTGTCCGTTGGTGCTTCGAACTGTGAAGGTCAGGGAGGTTCGCGTCGCTGCAATAACGGAAGCAGAAGAGCTCATCGGTCCTGAAAGCTGTCGGCGGAGAGGCTCGGTGTGTGGCCATCCTTACCGAAAGACTCACGTAAGGCTGTCCGGACGTGCCGCATCTTTTCACCGCAGTTCCTGGGGGCCTACAGCACTTCCACTTCATGCCAGAATAGATGTGGTGCGCACCACAGTCAAGACGCCATGAACGAGTTAGTTGTAACTGATTGAGTGGAAGTTGACAGAGAAGACTGAAATACCGGTAAAAATGTCAAGCGGCTCTTTTGGAGGAAACGGTTCATGACTCTAGGAACTTGGAGAGGACGTGAACGACAGAATCGACGACCGTCGATGCAGCAAGGACACAAAGACGTTGTAGCAAAGCAGTGAACTGTAAGAGCGTTTCGGTACTAAAACGTTATCTTGTATATATGTTGGCTAGGGTTAGAGTTGTCTTTATTGTTTAATGAAGTACTTTTGTTTTCACTCCGTAGCAGACTGGTGTGCATATCTATTGCTATTGATTTAATTTGCAGTACTTTAACGCAAATTTGGGGTGTTTCTTTTGTCCGTCGCGTGTATGAAGTGCGTTTTTCTTGCGACTCTCTTCTCTGTCATTTCAGGTCATTGCAAGCGCTCTAGGCATAATCGTGACTTTAAGTATCGAGGCTGTGCCCGGTTTTTTTTTTCAATCTTTTCGGCTACATCACGTTGTCGCTGGGTTTGCAGGAATGAATTAAGAAAATTTGGTGGCATAGCCAAAGGCTTGGAGATGACCACGGAAGAGACGCCTAAATTTTTTGAGAACGCTCAGAAAGAGCACAAACAGCAGCTAGCGCATGAAGAAAAAGATAGCGTGACCGCGTACCAGAGAGAACAAGAGAGAGTGCGTGATGAGCATGTATGGTTGCTCGTACAGCACGAGCATGAAAAAGAGATCGTGCAACTCAAGTTGAGATTGGCAGAAACAAATGCAGTTCCACGCTACGACGCTAGTTGTGCGAGTACCCCGCTGTAAGTGTCAGCGAACTCGCATACTCCCAGACATAAACAGATTTGCCCCTCTGAACTGATGACACCATTCAATGAGCGAAGGGATGACCTCAATGCTTCCGTGCATGGTTTTAAAGGAATCGCGATTAGGCATCAGGCAAGGCAGGGTGAGAAGGGAGTGGGCCAATGCTTTGAGTCCGTGTCTCGTTGGAGAGGCATTGGGCGCGTTTGGCCGCGTGCAAACGCAAGAGTCGCTCGATTACAATTTCGTAAAAAAAACTTTATTACCGATGTTTAGACTGACAGCCGAGGGTGTTCGCGAAAGGTTACGGACGTTTAAGCGTGGAGATTTCTAAACTGAAAAGGAGTTTGTGTGCAAGTTGGCTAACCATTGTGATCGCTGGAATGAACTGTCAAATACAGGGGAATCTTATGAAGGAGTCTGGGATAAAATGGTAGCTGAGCAGTTATGAACTGGTGTAGCTCCGAGCTAGATGCATTTCTGAAGGGGAAAAAGCTGCATTCGCTAGAGGACATGGCCAAGCAGGCAGATCAGTTTTTTGAGGCTCAGGCAGTGAGAAATCTTGAAAAACGACGAGCGAGATTCTTCAGGAAGGCGAACGCATAACTGAGGCTGCCAGGAATAAGGCAGCAGGGATGTTTCCTGGGCAATCGATTAAGCCACAGATTCATGAATCGCCGGGCTAGGGGCAGTCGACAGAAACAGTTGTAATTTGCCAGCTGTGCGAAAATAGGAGACACTAGGTTAACCAATGCAGGTCTCGCTCAGGGGAAAGGAATGCATGTCCACTGAGTTCAGAAGAACAGTCGGAAAGTATGAGCGTAGTGTTGATTACGGTGACACGGAGAGGCTGTCATATGCCAGTGGTGAAAGTAAAGGTAAACGGCAAACCAGCTGAGAGATGCCAGGGCTGATACTGTAAGAGCAACAAAAGCCCCGTTAACAAGAGAGATTGTACAGCAAAACTGCTAACTGTGATCTTCGTAGACGGACTCAAGAGGTGGTAGCCAGAGGCAAGGATAAAGCAAGATACTCCCGATTTTGTAGGCAAAATTAGGGTCAAATGTATGGAATATCCACTGTACGACGTCATTCTAGGAAATAGGCCAGGAGTGAGAAGACTTGACGACCGAGTGTGGAAGAATTTTGATGTCAAACAAGCAGAACAGGGCACGAGAGATGAGAAGCGAAGAGGAGCCCAGGTAACTTGTAGGATCGAGATATTAGTGAAAGGTGTGAAAGGCAGACAGAAGGTAAGGTGCCACTTTTTAAGTGTTTAGTTTTACTCTCAGAGGAGCTCGCAAAAGAGCAGAGAAAAAATAAAACCCGGAGGTGCACAATGAACAGGACTGGGGGCAGGCCACGGAGAAGGATTAATCTTTTAAGGAGAGGAGTAATAGGAACTGACACAAAAAGCTACTGCAATGAGGAGCTTGACAATGCGCCAGCCCCTCCTGGGCATAACAGCAGCAGGCAGTGAGTAGGATAAATAATAATAACATTGAACTGATCGCAAGGCGCACGAGAGGTTTTGACACATATTAGCGGAAACTGAAGCACTTGTATAACAGGAAAAAAAAAACCTAAGCGTGAAATGGTTTTCGGCTAGGGGTACACACAGGGGCAATATTATTATGAAAAACATTGTGGCTTATTAACATGCATATATCTCTGAGCTCTTTTATTGAAAACTTCTCATTATCGACGCCATTTGTTCTCTGCTACTCGTTTAACAGTAATAGTAGCTGGTAACGGACCAATTGCTTCCTATAGTTCCTGTGACATTATGCCACTTGGCGCTTCTCTGGGTTTCGGGTGCTGTATGCTATTTTTTTAGGTTGCCTACGTTTTGTGAAGCATGGTCTTGGTTTTTGTACATTGCTTATAATAATGATAAACTTTACATTCATATAGAGATGAAACTCGAACAATACGCATTTGGCAGACAGTTAAGCTGTATGTGACAAATGGGCCCCTTTTAAGTTAGTCTAATATTTGTTTTTGCAAAGCAAAATTTTTTTTGCTATTTTCATTAGTGGTTGTGCCGCACACAAGAGCACCATAGTTGAGAGTAGAAGAGAGAAGTGAGTTGTAGATAAGTAGATTTACTGTTCATGATGAAAGAAGCGCTACAAATTACACTCACTCTGAGAGGACACAGACGAGCGCTTACTAGCAACTGAAAATTTTATTTCGAAGTGAACACTAATACAATACCTCACACGCATGCACGTCATTCCCAACTTCCCCCTGTCATTATCAACAACGTGATATAAAAAAGTAATCTACCAAAATAATCTACCGAAATAAAACTCCCATAATTGATGGTACACGACCGGAAACAAGCACGTGTCAATAACAAAGAAAATAAAAAAATAAAACAGCGCATGTTTCATCATGAACTTTTACCAACACGCCCAACTTGCAGTCATCTTAGATTTACTGTAACCGCTAACATTGCACTGCTTCGCAGCAAAAGTCCTATACAACGAAAAAGTTTTTCAACGAGAAAGTTAACCTGTGCATCTCATGGCATTGTTGTCGAAAATTATATGCCTAAAAAGCGTAGACCTACTCAACCAATGCACCTCTAAAGGATAGCGGATACGTAGGACAATCTTTATGACGAGGGTTAAAAATCAAAGCTTTCGTTTTTGCAACATTCATACCCAAGTGATTATCTAGGGACCATTGCTAAATCAACTCAAGAGTGGCGTCGGAATGATCCGCTAACTCATGAGCAGAGCCACAAGCGAAAAAAAATGTTCGTACCATCAACGTACATGACATTCTTTTCCATGTGATCAATGCTGACAATGTCATTCATGTACAAAAGAAATAAAAACGGGGCCAGCATGCTTCGTTGAGGTACACCTAAATTGACTTTCCTTGAGAAAGATGTGTGTTCATTATTCTTCCATATTGTGAGCGGTGTTGTGGGTGCAATAATAGTAAGGAGTAGGCATTACCCCCGACATCATACTGATGAAGCCCCTGCACAAAAATTTGATGGCTAAGGCTATCAAATGCCTTTGTGAAATCTAGGAAAATACCTAATACGAGGTCTTTTACATGTGTTAGACATGTGTTAGGCATGGAGCATCACATGAACTGAACAATCATGTGATATTCCGGATATTTCGGGTAAACGAAACATTAGTCCGTCAACTTGTGGTGCCAGCATGTTTCAGGCAGATCATTTTAAAACACCACTATGCCAACAGCAGTAGCCTAAGCAGAGAAGTTACTATAGATATGTTTTGGCTGGGAATTCACAAGGAGATCAACCAGCTTGTGAAATGACGTGTGAAAGTGTCCATTGAATTGTCCTCATAACGTTTCGGAATAGTGTAGAGATGGTGAACTCGTGTGTACTTGACTGTGAACTATAGGAACAGTGAGAGTGTATTGGTGAAGTGCTTGTGCAATGAATTAGTGAATTGTGTGAATCTGTGGTGGTGTGACAAGTAACAGCGTGCCGCGATGGAAGGTGATAGGCCTGCTTGTGCATGAGTAATAACAAGTCATGTGCACAGCAAGAGATCAGAAGACTGCATTCATGAGGATGACAAGCACAATGTTTATGAAAAAAATTCTTCAAATGGGAAGCTAATGTAATGAGTAAAAGATTGCGAGGCACCTGCCGGGCGCTGGAATGCGGTCATGGTGCAGAGGACACCAATGGTGCGCATACACGGCACGTTCGCGGGTGGGATTGGCCGAATAAAGGTTCGGCGCACGCGACCCGCGTCAAGATGGAAAATCACGGAGCACCAGCTGGCACTGTGCGTTGCAGTTTCAAACTGCAAAGGTCAGCAAGGTCCGCGTCGCTACAGTAACAGAAGCAGCAGAGCACTCCGGTTCCGAAGACTGTCGTCGAAGAGGCTCAGGGAGTGGCTGTCGATCTCGGAAGACTTGAGTGAGGCTGTCCGGACATACCGGATCCATTCACTGCAATTCCTCGCGGGCCTACAGCTCTTCCACTTAGTGCCAGAACGATTGTGGTCTGCACCACAGTCAATACACCATTGACGAGTTTGGTTTAGCCTAACCAAGCCGAAAGACCAGGAAAGCGGCATTGATGTCAAGCGGCTTGTTCGGCGCTATCGGTCCACGACTGTAGAAACTTGGGGAGGACGTCAACGACAGAATCGACAAACCGTCTACGAAGCAACTGCACAGAGTCGGCATGGCAACGCGACTCTGTGCAGGGAGTCGCGTTGCCACGAGGAAGAGAGACGGAGGGGGAAGGGGAAGGAAAGTGAAAGGGGGTGCCTGGGGGAGTCCACCTTATATTCTCCTAATTTTCTTTTGTTTCTTTTCTCGTCTTTTTTCTTCTTTTTTCTTTTGCTTTTATTTCTTTTTTTCTCTGCCCCTCTGATTCAAGATTTTATAAATCTGAGCACCAACGAACTGAACCCTTAATCCTTATGAAGGCCGGACTCTAGGCCGAAACGTCGAAATATAACACGTTGTGACCACTCACGGAGGATATTCTTGCTACTGGACTTGCACGATACGCAAGCAGACAATTTCAATTTAAGAAGACACACTTGAAAAAAAAACTGTTTTTCTCATGTTTTAGCCGCGGTTCAAAATGTGGTCTGTTGCCGGCCGAAACGGCAAAAGAACACTTTGTTTTGCGAAATGTGTCTTTTCTTAGTCACACGCGCATATAAATATATATATATATAAGATCTAACAGACAGTATTGCCAAGAACTGTATAGGGGAAGTTATTAGAACCAACGGAATGTAAATAAGAAGAAAGAAAACTGGGTGAAAAAATAACCAGCCGTGAGCAGGAATAGAGCCTACGACCTTCGAATAACGCGTTCGATGCTCTAAGCACTGAGCTATCACAGCGGCCTTCCCTCCATCCACATTTTTGGGTTTATATGTGAATTTAGAAGTAGTAGTGCCAGCCCCGTCTATAAGCCAAGCGACATGTGTGAAACACTCGTTTATGCGCATGTTTGGCGTCACGTAGCACGTGAACCTATTACGGGCGGGCAGCTGATCAATAGTCTCTTGTATACAACCTAATGACACCAAGTCTGCCAGTATGAGACCCTCGTTAATGAATAATGGAAAGATGTGTAACCTAAGGGCTCGTTTTTCCTTGTTTTGACACAGTATTAATGAGATCTAACAGACAGTAATGCCAAGGAATGTATAGGGGAAGTTATTAGAACCACTGGAATGTAAATAAGAAAAAAGAAAAGTGGGTGAAAAAATAACCAGCCATGAGCAGGAATCGAACCTACGACCTTCGAATAACGCGTTCGATGCTCTAACCACTGAGCTATCACATCGGCCTTTCCTCCACCTAATTTTTTGGGTTTATAAGTGAATTTCAGAAATAGAAGTGTCGGTCAGCGCCAACTATGAGCCAAGCGGTGAGTGTGAAACACCATTTTATGCACATGTGTGGCGTCACGTAGCACGTGAACTTATTACGAGCGGCAGGCAGCTGACCAATAGTCCCTCGTATACAACCTAACGGCACCAAGTCTGCCGGTACGAGACCTTCGTTAATGAATAAGGGAAAGAAGTGTATACCTAAGGGCTAGTTTTTCCATGTTTTAACACAATATTAAAGAGATCTAATAGACAGTAATACCAAGGAATGTATAGGGGAAGTTATTAGAACAAATGGAATGTAAATAAGAAGAAAGAAAAGTGGGTGAAAAGTGACCAGCCGTGAGCAGGAATCGAACCTACGACCTTCAAATTTCGATGCTCTAAGCCCTGAGCTATCACAGCGGCCTTCCCTCCACCAACTTTTTTGGGTTTATATGTGAATTTTAGAAGTATGAGTGTCGGTCAGCGCTTCTATAAGCCAAGCGGCGAGTGTGGAACACCCTTTTATGCGCATGTGTAGCGTCACGTAGCACGTGAACCTATTACGAGCGGGCAGCTGACCAATAGTCTCTCGTATACAACCTAACGAATCCAAGTCTGCCAGTATGAGACTTTCGTTAATGAATAAGAGAAGAAGTGTATACCTAAGGGCTCGTTTATCTGTGTTTTGACACAATAATAATGAGATCTAACAGACAGTATTGCCAAGAAATGTATAGGGGAAGTTATTAGAACAAATGGAATGTAAATTAGAAGAAAGAAAAGTGAGTGAAAAATAACCAGCCTTGAGCAGATATCGAACCTACGACCTTCGAATTTCGATGCTCTAACCACTGAGCTATCACAGTGGCATTCCCTCCACCCACTGTTTTGGGTTTATATGTGTAATTTAGAAGTAGGGGTGTTGTCACGCCATCTATAAGCCAAGTGGTGAGTGTGAAACTACCTTTCATGCGCATGTGTGGCGCCATATAGAACGTGAACTTATTACGAGCGGGCAGCTGACCAACAGTCTGTTGTATACAACCTAACGACACCAAGTCTGCCAGTACGAGACCCTCGTTAATGAATAAGAGAAAGAAGTGTATAAATAAATTGATTCTTCATGTTCCCATCCATACTCTTTGAGAAGCGCTAATTTCTCTACAACGGTGACTACTTCACGTGATTGAATCGCAAATACCCCCACCAGTGTAACTGTACACTCCAGTGATTTCCTAAAGATTAGGAAAGTTATTGAAAAACGTGTGCGATGTGAAATACATGAGCTTAAATTGTCGTCATACGTACGTTCACAAAAAGTACCAAAACGCCTTCAGCTTCCCTTCAAACCAGCTACATAGGAAATGTCTAGCCATATTTTAGTATATTGGAATGACACGCTGGGGAAATCGTCTTTGGACCTTACCCGCGTTGTAATCAAACACTACAGCTTATTGGCAAAGATCTTGAGCAGCAAAGAACGACAGCTACGAAGCGTCCATTCAAATAGTTCCGACGAACGTATTTTCCTTCAAGATTACGAACAAAGCAAGCGATTAGAAATCCAAGCAAGGAAATCTGCAAAGATGGTTCGCGATAACGTTCTACCTCCACCGCTACCAGCACTCCCGTCCACCAGCGCTTCAAATATATCCAGTCAGGCTATTGATAATGAAAACCAGTTTACTAACCTTATCAACATCTCGAACATCAAACTTACAAACCCTGAAATCTCTCTTCTTTCTTTTGGTCTCAACTTCTGTCCGGCAACTGGCAGGGACATTGAATTTCAGCTCGTAAAGGACTTTGACGACTTTGCACCGAACATAAAACTACGCAAATTTTTTCATGAACGATCCTCATCCAACAGCGTGTCATCCAGTAAACATTAGACACCACCGGTACAACGTGACAAGTGCCTTGATATGTATATTTCAGCTGTCCAACACGATATTCTTGAAGCATACAACCAGAGAAATTCTTTCAAACACAACTTGACCTCAAATGTAAGAAAAGCCATTAGGACATTGCAGAACCGTTCACCCATTGTTATTAAGCCCGCTGACAAAGGCGGTGCCGTAGTGGTAATAAATACCTCTGATTATATCACTGAAGCATTGAGACAGTTAGGCGACACTGCATACTATATATAGGCAGCTCGGTCACGACCCAACTGAGGACTTTGAAGGCATTATTGCCGAGGCCCTTGGGGAACTTTTACAAAAAGGGTGCATCATTAAAAAGACGATGGATTCACTAATACCGCTTAGTCTTGTTGCAGGAAGGTTTTATTTATTACCGAATGTGCACAAACCAAATAGCCCTGGTCGTCCAATATTTTCGGCTATAGGTACGGTTACTGAACCTCTTTCCGGCTACATTGACGCTCTTATCATAGAAATTCCCGCCTCCTTTCTTTGGTATCTTCGACACACTAACCAATCCTTGAGTGACATTACTGATCTTGACGTCCCCGACAAAGCACTACCAGTCACTCTAGACGTAGCTTCTCTATACACGAATATCCCGCATGACTGCGGCATTCAGTCCGTAATACGTGCAAATGACGAATCTTCACTAGACAAACCTATTGACAGCTGAACTCTAGCCTCCTTTTCAAAACTAATTCTTCAACTAAATAACTTCGAATTTATTCAAACCCACTAAGTACAGACAAGTGGCACCTCACTGGGCACGAAGATAGGACCGAATTACGCCAATATATTCATGAGCACATTGGAGGACAGGTTTCTTGCCACGTGCACCCTAAAATTGTTTTACCATAAGCGCTTTATTGAGGACATCTTTTTGATATGGCATCACGAGGAAACTGAACTTTTGTCTTTTCTTGCAAGCTTTGACAATTTTTATCCATCAATATCCTTTTCGCTCGTCTCCTCAGCATCAAGCATAAGCTTTCTGGACGTCACGGTATGCATATCAGGTGATAAACTAACGACAAAGCTTTAAAGAAAGTCGACTGATAGACACCACTACCTTCATTTTGAAAGTAGCCACGTTAGACACAACAAGACAAGCATACCGTACAGCAAGGCACTCCGTTTTGAAAGGTTGTGCTCCGCACAATCTGACTTCATGGATAATTGTGACAAGCGCAGCGATGCGCTAAGAAGACAAAAGTACCCACCTCAGGTAGTTGACGATGCCACTAAACGTGCTAATGAAATGTAGGGGAGCGTGCTCCTCCACTCCAACAAGCCTACTCAACAGCGACCATCTACAAACATCATATTAACGCATTCCGCATCAGCGCCAAACATTAGCCACATCCTACGAAGCCACCACAACATTCTTATGCAGAGCGACCGTCTCAAAAACATATTTTCGGAATCGCCACATGCAGTCTATCGCCGGTCGAGAAACTTGCACAATATTCTGACTTCATCTGTACTAACTCATCCTGCCTACTCAGGTTGCCACTCTTGTGGCAAACCACGTTACAAAGTTTGCGTACACATGACCACCTTTATTTCGGCCCAGAGTTCGGCGTCAAATTTCACAATGAAAATTAAAGGTGATTACGATTGCGATACGAGTAACTGTGTGTACTTACTTGAGTGCTCAGTCTGTAAGCTTCAGTACTTAGGCCAGACAGCGACACCATTCAGACGGCGGTTTAATAACTACAAGGCGCATATCACAACTTTTCCTAACCTACCCGTATCTAAGCACCTGAATGCGACAGGACATTCACTCGATAACCTTACAGCAACCATATTAGAATCTGGTTTCAAATCTCGCCACGAACGGGAAGCACGCGAATCATTTCTCATCTACAAATTTAAAACACTGTCATTCGGCATTAACGAAAGCGCAGGAAAGCTCACGTTCCTGGGCGCACGTTCAGCGACGGGATCACTATGTCACGGACAAGGCTAAATTCCATATCACATGCCTGCCGCTTTCATCAGTTTTCAGCCTGTTACCTACAATTCTGTCATATTTCATTCTCATGAACGCCATGTATCTCACTTTTGCCTAAATGTTTTTTTTTAAATCACCATTTGCCACCTAATTCACCTATGTTATTTTATATTGCTGTTCTCGTTGCTTTACACCTGTTTGTTTTGTTAGTTCTTTAAGTGCATTGTTGCTGGCTGTTTACCTATGTTTCTTGCTAGTTCATCTAGTTGTTTTAACGCAATGTTGTTAAATGCATTAGCTGTCCATAATCACCCATGTTATTATGTTGATTTTTTTCCATGACTATGAAAAACGCCCTTTTTTGCTGCGCAGACTTCGCCGTATATTATCGTTTCGTGATATAGTCCTGTCATTATCACATCGTGCTATTTCGCATGTTGATTTGTGTGCCACTGTCATATATGTGACATTTGATATTTAATAGACACGTGTTGGGGGCCCCCAATGTATATAAGCAGCACGTTGACGTTTGCAATGTATTCCCTGACGAAGGCCGGACCCCTACCGAAACGTAGGAGTTTTAAATGTTTTTGTATGTTTGTTCGCTCAAGCCAATATATATATATATATATATATATATATATATATATATATATATATATATATATATGTATAGGGAAGAAGACGCACGTACGAAGTGATTTTATTGACGTTTCGGCCGCGGGTCCGGCCTTCATAAAGTCTTGTCGCGGGTGCGGCCTTCATCCTTCTGATGAAGGCCGCACCCGCAGCCGAAACGTCAATAAAATCACTTCGTACGTGCATCATCTTCCCTACGGATAATCTTACCCGGACCCAGCATCACTTTTGTTTTTGGTATATATATATATATATATATATATATATATATATATATATATATATATATATATATATATATATATATATATATATATATATAAAGAGAGAGAGAGAGATAGAGTGACTACGTGCGCTGATATAAACATATTTTATTCACAGGTAGCCACTTCTTTAATTGATGGATAATTCTGCTTGTGTTCCCTTAATCATTGGGCTATTATGAGTTGAAGCATTCAAACAGAGTGCTTAACTGAGGGATGAGAGCAGAAGTGCCTGGTGATACTCACTTAGTACGACAGCCCCGACCAGCAGGCTTATTGTGACGCTGACGAATGTTGAAAATTTCTGCGCAAAAAAGGAAGGAACAATGTGAGTTTGATGAGATGATTGGCTAGAAATTGTTTCATCATAGTTAAATGGTAAGATATTTAGCGCAGAAATTGCGTTCACTTAGAATCGTATGTAGTATCTGACGAATTTAAAGGGGCTTTGAAACACTTTTCAGGTAAGCATGTAAATAATTCACTGGAAGAGCTTATTGCCTCGCAAATTTAACAACGCGAAAATTTTAATAATCAGTTCAGTGCGAGTGGAGTTACGAAGACTTGCCGCATACTAAATTTCATTCCCTCTTCTCTCGTCCTGACAAAAGCGCTGGCAGCTAAGCTTGGTGGGATGGTAGGGTTAAAGAAAAACGTCATTTGTGCTTCGTAACATTGAGCACTTTTTATTTTTATTCTTAAAATGCGCGGCTTTGTCAACTTGATTGTGCGCACCCGCGTAGACAAGTCGCGGCCTCCTGCGGCGAGCTCTGTAGCGACCGAGCGCGCCATGTTAAAATGAGCCAATGGCTGACAGATGGGCTTTTTACAAGTGATTTTTGAGCGTCTTCCATGATTTGTCGAGAAAAGAGAAAGCAGTTTTTAGTGGACTTCAATAGTTGATCGTGACTTCAAGGCCGCACGCTGCGGAGCCTCTACTATCTATCGGCAGCGTTTTCCGACCTTCCTGAAAAAGTGATGCAGGGCGAAATTAAAAGAAAACATGGGAAAATGATGACTCACAAGTGCACTGGATAATTTTTTATTCGCTATGAAAATGAATGATACTGTACTATACAACACTTCAAAATTGTATTCAGGATATAGATCAATGATACAGTTCTATGCCACACATAAAAATTGCAATGTAGAGGCATGACCTTGATTTTTATAAATGAGCAGTGCATCGGCAATTAGCTCAGAGTAATCCCGGGTTTGAGGGCTCGATGAAGCCATACAGCAAAAGCATTGAATTTTTACTCAATTGTTTAACTACTCAGCCTACAAAAGTCGCGGCAGTTTCGACGGTTATCAGGCCGTGTTTCGCGTTTCAGTCGAGTGGCGGTTAGTATAAAATTAGCTGTCGTAATTGATGAATTGTGTTCAACGTAACTAGGCGAAGCAACACCTTGCTGATAAAGGAACGAGTGAGTATATAACTGTGATGATAGCACATATGTGCGTCATGTGTCCACGATATGTGGCGCTGTTGCCCAAAATTGTGAAGTGGTGCTTGTACGTGACATCATTGGGCACATGAGTGTCTGCTATATATGTACCCCGTATTCACAAACTCTCCTCGACTCGACTTTCACCCTTCACTTGACAAAGCTGCGCACTGCGCCGCTGGTCGGCTGAAAATGACGCTGCGCTACTCAAGAATAGCAGCAAATTGCCACTGATATGCAGCGACTTTCCCTACCTAGAGATGGTGCTCCCATCGGCTTTCTCGAGTTAAGGTGGAGCGTTGAATGAAGGGGCGTTCTAGAATACGGGGGGTATGCGGGTTGTTTGGAATAAACGGTGACATTATCTCATGGGTGTTGGAAGTGGCTAAATTCCTTATCCTTGTTCCTTCGGCCGGCCGAGCTGCACATGGCTTTTCAGTAGGCTGCAACACGACGTAGTGTTAGAAGTGGCCTTTTATTTGTATTTCAGGGGCGTTCCGCCAGTCTTCGTCTACCAGCGCCATGCCAGAAGACAAAGTAGTCAAGACAGTTCACGCCAAGCTCGCTGTTACAGCTTCGCGAACGTTTTATTTGTACCAGACGCCTGAACGACCTTCCTGAATTCAACTGTTCCACAACTACCACTTTGCCTTTGGCTTTAAAGAGCGAATAAGTGAAAGTCCTGACTCTACACAGTGGGCAGGCCAGTGAGACAGATCTTTTCAACCTTCGCACTATCTGAACAGAAGCGGTATGAAGTCGCCAGAAAAAAAACATTCAGCAATCACTCCGTGGCCACACAACGTCGTTTACGAGAGTACATGTTCTCACAGATGCATACAACAACCTGGAGAGTCAGTCGACGAAATCATTACCTCGTTGCACACACTGCTAGACTGGTTCAACTACAAGGAAAAAGAGCGCATGATTCGTCACCGGTTTGTGGTCGGCCTCAGTAATGCGAAGCTCTTGAAGTATCTGCAAATGGATGCCTATTTGACACTCGCGAGAGCTTTGGCAAAAACTCACTTGAAGGACCACCCGATGACAGCAGCAACAGCTGCGAGAAAGCATCGACGAACCTTCGGCGGCGCCAGCCACCTTGACGCGGCCAACAAACGACCACCCTGGAAGAATTCTTCAGGACAGCGTTAAAATACGAGTGCACCTGTCACACAAGATCAACGTACCAGACCACAGCGGTACCGACCTTTCACCCCCAGTTCCTGCCCCAACTGTGGTAAAGGAGAGCACCCGAGGACCTCCTGCATGGCACGAGCTTCAAATCACTACTAGTGCGGTTGCTCCAGAATTTCGCAGTGGTGAGTTTAAAAAGGGTGCAGGCAAGTGAAAGAAGGTACACCTTTCTTCCTTCAATATGAACTAGGGGGCGTATGTCGTAGGTGCGGTAAATGGGCAGTACTCTTATTCTCGGTATCCTCAAGCTGACATTTGTGGCTCTCCGGTGTTCCCTCAAGTATATTCGGGCGAAGAACTGTTCATTGTACCCTCGACGTGTTCGGGATTACCTACCAACTTGGAGAATTGTGACATAACCTTAGCAGGCTGTGCGAATGAGCCCCTGCATGTGCTCGGAAAGTTTCTTGCTACTGTGCTGTTGAATCAACAAATTGTCTGTCGAACAATGTACGTGGTCTCGCCTTTGCTCTCGATACCTTTAGGTCTCCAAGCGCTTGAAGCCCTTGAGTTGATCAAGTTCACTGGCTCGGACAGTAGCGCGACAGCCATCGAAACTTCCTACAATCACTGTTCTGTAGTCTGGAAGCTATAAAAGGGGAATACAGTATCGGACAGAAGCGGAACTTTGCACCTTTGGTGTTTTGCATTTCACGTTTTGCGTTTTAGTCCGGGGTACGTGTAACAGAACGGTGAACGTAGTATTTTTCTCTAACAACGTGCACTGCATCTGCTAACTACTTCGGTCCCCACAAATATCTCCCTTTTTTGTGTGTACAATGCTATACCAATCCCAGAGCGCTATAAGGTGTAACTATCCATGTTATTTATAAATATTAGAAATAAATTCTCGAGTTTTTTTTATACGTACTTAAGCAGAGGTCTTATATACAACCTTCGTACCGCTGCGTCACTGCGGCCGATGTGTCGGAATAAATATGGCATACAGTCAATTGATAACCAAAGTGTTTTACTGTTCAACAAGATTCTTGAAGTAATAAAATACTCTAGGGAGATGAAAACTATTACAAAATTTAGGAAGCGAATGGCGAATGTAATAATCCAAACCCTCTTCTAGGGTGCGTGGGCTGAAGATTCGTAATGTATGAAATATATTTGTTGTATTCATTATCTTTATTATTGCTTTTATTATTACAAGCAACTTGTTTTTATTTCAGTATATGTAAATAGTGCTGATAACGCCTTTGTATTTATCGCTAAGAAACAGCTTTGTCTAAAAATGTAACCGATATTTCCCGCTTGTTGTTGTATTCCTCGTTTATTTATAAATTATGCGTATAATATTGAATATATCTATGTACTGTTTTGCTGCGCCTGCCCGAGGTGCCTCCCGAAGAATGGGCCAAGTCAGGAGCCACTCTTTTTTTTTTACCCTCTTTGTGGGCATTTTGTGAAAATCCCCAAACAAATAAATAAATGAAATAAAAATGAAGTATAGGGTGGAGTGTTTTTTTTACTGGAAAACACATATATCTGTAATTCTAAAGACTCTAGTGTATTTACGCCTGCTTAGGTCCAGATTGTTACGTGCAGATTATAGTAATTATAAAATAAGGAGGAGGACGAATTTAGACGGTCTACATAATATAGGGTTTAAGTGATTGTAAGCAGGAGGCATTTAGATGGTCTATTAGCAATTACTACCATCGCAAATGTTCATAGACGGTCCGCAATGTTAACAGCTAGATCGTTACTTACGTGGCCTATTCAACATTACCAGCCAATTTTGTAAGAGTAAGTATTTATACACATTTATGCACAAGCAAGATAAAAAAATTAGGCAGTTGTCGAAACCCAGCCCTTCCTCTCGGCTGTACTTCTGCTTATCATGCACGACATCTACTCGCAGCACACGAAGTTCCGGCTTTAAGGCACCTGAAGAAAGTCGTGGGAGTTTCAAGAATGCGAAAGATCCTTATCTTCTAAAAGGTTCTCGGGGTACAACATCCATCTTGCACCTTTGCAAAGGTGGTTTCGCTAAGCAAAACACCTTTTCATCCAACTGTTTTAAATTTCGAGCTAATGTATGAAATTTAAAGTTGACGAACTATTGTTTTGAGAAAAGCATCCTTAAGATTCCGCCACTGGCAATCACCTTTTCGTGCACTTTTCTTTCTTCCTATTTGAATCAAAATGGTAATCAAGGTGAACAGTAGAAGTGCCTCAGACAGGCTGGCTGACGTTTTAAAGAGACCCTTAAGTGGTTTTGGCTACTTTTCTCTAAGACATTGGGCTGGTAGACCAAGTCACAAAGGTTATTCAGAGGCCAGTTAGAGCTCCCTGCGTAGGTTGTGTAATTTATTGCAACGCTTTCAAGCTGAAAATCACTCGAGATCACTGGAGATCACTGCGACTCGGTCAAACGCGTTTTCAACCGCCCACACACCAAGCGACACGCTCTGCCATAATGACGTCATCATTTTCAGCCGAACTAATTGGCTGTAAAACACGAGGTACAGGTATTTCGTGTCTGATAAACGGGGAACAAATATTGGTCGTAATTTGTAAATTACCTTATACATTATTTTGCCTAAAACATTTTCACACAAAAAAGAGAACACATTCATAGTTTACAGCAACGCTTTGGGACTTCCGGCACACGGAGAGCGTTGTCTGCTTGGATTTTACACGCTCCATGTTGACGTGAGCCGACCAGTGGGTATCATGAGGTTGTTGTGACACCATCAATCACCCTTGCTGTTAACTTGCCGATAGTTATAGCGCGAGAACAAAACAACGACACAGAGACAAGGACACGAAAGACACGAGCGCTAACTTCCAACTGAGTCATGTCATACCAACTGGCCCAAGCTGCAACACTTCTATGTTAACCTGCGTTGTGAACTGCAAGCCCAGAGGTTAGCGACAACCGATAAGTGAAGATTCGACACCGTATTCCTGGGAAAAGCAGCAGGCGCACCGAGTGGCTGCAGTGCATCGAATTCCTGGTATCAGATCGGCTGCAAGATTCACGCGTATGCGGTCGCAACTTTAGGCAGGAAGACCACGAACGTGATTCCGTGCTTATGCGGCGATTCAACATTGATATAAAGAGGCATCTCCTTAAAGCCGGCGCACTGCTGTCTTTGTTCCTTCCTGGTGAAAAGATAAGTTCATGGTTGATTCAGATCGTGTGACACACACCGAAAGCGCAGTTCGCACGTGTGAGTTCAGAAAATTCTATGTAGTCTCTTTATTTATAACTATAACGGCTGTGTCTTTTCAATGCAATGTAGTCAACTTCACAATGATTATACACACGCTGAAAGATTTTCGCCGATTTGTGAATTTCGGAACCGATTATAAAATTAAAGGCTGCCTTTTTGCACAAGTGTATACGTCATGAAGCCAGCTGAAAAATGCAGCTTCAAGTGTACCTACACGATGAGCTCAAAGAAAGCCCCACATTAGTGCAATACGTGTTCGATGGCGTTGATAGCGTACGGCCCGATTTCTCGTGTTGTATTCATGCCGAATAGGAATAGCACGGCGTGCTAGGAAATTGTCTTGCTGTGCTTGCGTCCAAAGTGCGTCGAAGCTTATGCTTCAACTGTAGCTCATATTCTTTTGTACTTTAATTGTTCATTTATTTGCCGGTGTGAATGCAATTTTTGTGTACGTGTAAAGGCAGCCATGCAAGAGAAAGCGTGTCAATTGATGGTTGGTTTAATTCATCGATTTCGCTTCGGTATATGTATTCACAAAGCTTGTGGCTGCTTACGGGGCCGATTATGAGCATGCTGCTTTACGCTTGGCCATATCATGCGGGAAAACAAAGAAGCCGAGAAATATTTGCACCACAGTGTCTCCTAATGAATAAATTATTTTATAAATGAAATACTTCATTTGTTTGCGTCGTAATAAATGATTTCTAAATCACAGCAGTGCAATGAAATATTGGATTTACATCCCACAAGAACTTAGCGGCTCATCAAAAAAAAAACTGCCAATTAGTAGAACAGCACGCAGAGTTAATCTGCTTATTCCATCCGAGATGTGAAAAAAAATGTAAATGCTGAAGTATCTTTTATAACAATACACTAAACTATCCAGCTTCCTTTAGTATTATACAAGGTTTCTTGGCAGCGTATTTTAGTACACACAAAAACACACAATTCATGCTATGTATATAGAATTATTGCACCTAAAATGTGTGAATAAAAATGCAAATACAACAGTTAAAGCCATTGTCATCCATTGCGTTTGTGGTAAAATAAATTGGTATTTTTCTAGTGTCACACGCTGCCTCAGAAAAGTGTCGGAGAGTGTGGCACAGTTCTGGAACCTTCTGATAGTCAGGTTAGTCATGTTCGTTCTGTTTATGTACATCGGAACTGCACGAAAGTTGGAGTGGAATGTATATGTTGGATAGCGTTGCTGCGTAATATGGAAAATAACCCAGTAATATCTTTCTTACGCAGCCACACACTGTGCAACTAGCTGGTGTCGGATAACGCAGCTCGATTTCCACAGCTCTCAGATGATTTCCCAGATGAGAAAATATTTTGTTTTCTTGGAAACATAACTTGGCACCAGGGAAGTTATCGTTAAACCAGAAACATTTTATTATTCTTAAGTGTGTCGTTCTTCAAAACAAACACAAGCTATTTTACATAAAATGATATGAATACCGCATGGTCACAAAGACAGTGTGATGTATAAAATATAGTTTAGCAAAAGTGCAGGTGTAACATAGTATGTTTAATCTCACCACATCATATTCAGACAACCACACGAAGAACTGTACGTAAGGCAACCACGAATACAGTGGAAACTCAGAAGACAGTGGAATGTTAGTACGTTTGTAAGTTGACCTGAAGGTTGAAAAATGCACGTATGAGACATAAAACGTACAGTGGCTGTTCAGTTACAAGATTTCCACATAAGTTCCTAACGAAAGAAAGCTAGCAAAAAATAATGCATAGTAATGAACAACTGGATATGGCACCAATTGAAGAAGTTTTGTTTATTTGAGTGGATCATAACGATCTCAGCTACACAGGTGAACATGACCCTCAAGGTGCTCGTTTCGGCCAATACACAGACAGCAGCTGCCTTCACCTCAGAAGCTGCAGTGCCGACATAGTGTGGTGCTCACACAAAGCAGCAGTAGCAGCTTCAGCTGATGTTGCTTCAGTGCCACAGCTACCAGCAGGTTTCAGGCCTCTCCATGGCTCAACATTTGTCCGAATGAATGAATCTTTCCTGCTAAAGAAAGGCCAGCTGCTGAAACATCTGCCCAAATGAACGGATCTTTCCCTGCTGAGGAAGAAAAGCAAACTGCTGAAGTTGACGTCACATATGTGCCCTCATTCAGCGAGATTTTCTGTAGGTATTACACTCATTAGTCTTTGGTGGAGTAACAACAAAGTTTAACTCGTTAAGGCATGTCTGATTCTTAGCAATTCAGTGATCTTTAACATGGGATGAGCATGTAGTCACAAACTAGTTCGCATACAGAAACGACCATCTGAGACAGTTGTTCTCCAGGGTTGCGCCTGTCCTTTCATGACAATAGTTATAGTGCGAGAATAAAACGACGACACAGAGACAAGAAGAACACGAAGGACACGAGCGCTTGTGTCCTTCGTGTCTCTGTGTCGTTGTTTTGTTCTCTCGTATAACTATCGCCATGCCATACCAACTAGCCCAAGCTGCCACACTTCTATGCCCTTTCATGTTTGCAAATAGGAAGTTGAGCCCCTTAGTTCCCTGAAACGTTTTACTTTAAAGCAGTAGTTTATGACAATTCACGTATCTTTGCTAGAACACAAATGGTCCATTCTGCAGTGCATGCTCATTTTCCCTACCTGTTTTTTTCAAAACTATACGAACATGAAGAGACCGTTGCATTTCTGCGAAAAGCCGTCCGAAACACGTCCAAACTTGGAAGTGTTTGACTTCCAAGTTTGGAAGTCAACCTAACCACGCCGCATGACTTCAAAAAAATGCTACTTAGCTCATGAAGGGGCTGTTTTGTGATAGCATACTTGTGCCGCATTTGCGGCTATTATTAAAATGGAGTGCGCCAATTGGGTTTTCTCATCCAGTTCCGATGACATGCCTCTAAAGAGTCCCTGCGATCGTTAACTGGAGCTCCGTTAGCTTTTCTGCGACAGCACAATTTATCATTAAGCCTCATAAACTTGGGTATTTACCTTGCACCATGAGTGCTAAGAGCTACAAGCTTTCAAACAGTGCTTTTACTCCCGATCCCATCGAGCATGAAACTGTCGCTAGTTTACAATTGAGCTGTAGCTAATTGTCAACGTTATATTTGAACCTTTCACTGCACCGACACCACCTATATCAGTCACCTAAATTTTCTATAGTGCACTGATAATCATCAAACACTAAGATTTGGAGAGATCAGGTTATTCGAGACCATAAGCAATAAAAAATAGTAGTAGTATCCTGGAAGCTGAAATAATGGCTGCAGAGGAGTGGATGCTGGCATTATTTGATATCCCAGTACTCCCTATGCTGATTACCCTCGGCAACTTCTCTCGAAGATTGCCTGGCATTAGCATTGATCACTAGATTTGCTGCAAGGTGAAATGCAAGAAGGGCAGTCCATGTGGTTCAAGGACACTGCAAAGTATTCCATTTATTCGAGTCATTTGAAAAAAAAAAGAGGCTATCTTGTAAACATGAAATAGGGGTCAAATGAAGGCTTGCGTTAGTCGGTTTGGCTTTTTGTACATACTTTCTGTCGCATTGTGCAATGCTCCCTCCTTAATTTTTTCTTCACCCACATGCTAGGCAACAGGACACTTGCAACAGGCGACATAATATTTGAGGCAAAAACCTCTTCACAGTTACATTACAAATACTTTATTAACATCGTCTATACCTTTCTTCGCATATTTACCAGTCAGTTATCTTTATTATTGTCTAGCAAACAAAATAATAGTGTCTGAGGTATAGCGCATCCAGGACGGAACAGAGAAGAAGACACATAATACATACACAGCACTTGTGTCTTCTTCTATGCCCCGTCATGAATGCGCTATACCTCAGACGCTGGAAAACGAACAAGCCCGCCGTGCAACCTTAAAAGAAAACAAGCCCTTAAATTTACCCTTAATTTTTTATTCATAGCGAGGGTCTCGTTCTGGAAGACTTACTGCCATTAGGTAGTATGCCAGGAAATATTACTCAGCTGCCAGCCATAAGAACATCACATGCTACATGATGCCTACAGGCATAAGTTGGGTGTCCCACACTCGCTGCAATGGCAACAGGCAGCGCTGTCTGACACTCTTACATTTAAATGTACACACACATCCAATGAAGCTGACGGGTGGATAGCCGACATGGTAGCGCAGTTGCTACAGCGTCGGACGCGTTATTCGAAAGTCACAGGTTTGGTCCCTGCACATGGCAAGTAATATTTTTGTCCACTTTTCTTCACAGTCACATTACAATTACTTTGATGGCGAACCCTTTACTTTCCTTGGAATAATTGTCTGTCAGTTAAAACTAACCTAACCAAGCCGTATTATTAGAACTAACGAACATTAGTGCCAAAAAAGTAGAGAGGACGGTATTATATGCAAATATATGTAAATTCGAAAAATAAAGGAGGATGAAAAGATTGCTTTTTGTGAGCTGGAACTGAACTTGGCAACTTCAAATAACACATCCGATGCTCTACTAACTGAGCTATCATGGCGGCCATTCCCTCATCCACTTCATCGGGGATATATCTGCACCGAAACGTGGGTGCATCAATTAGCGCCACCAAGTGCTACGCGACACGAAGAGGCAAAAAAAAGTGTTTCACAGTCGCCGTCATGGCTGCCAGTAGCACGGACCGACGCTGGCACATGTAATGCACATACATACTGCATAAAAAAGACGAAGCAATGGCTGCCGTGTTAGCTTATTTGGTAGAGCATTGGGCGTGTTATGGGATGGTCCCAAGTTCAGTCCCAGCTCCTGGCAAGCATTTTTTTCGTCCACCTTAATTTCTTCTCACTTACGTTGAATTTTGCTCTAATTAGTGTCCCCTATACTTTTTATGGCAATATGGTAGCTCAGTTCTCAATAATATTATGCCTAGCAAAAAAAAATGAAGTCTTAAAAATTTCACTTCTTTCTTTCAATCAAGCCATGTAATTTGTCCATTGTGCAGTACTAAGTAACACGTGCACAAGTACTAAGATGTTTTGTGGGGTCATTAATCTGCTGTACGCATCAAGACAATAGCACTGGAGCTCTAACGATGGAACAACTCTTACCAGGGAACGAAAGTTCATTGTGTTTTTTGAGAGCTCCTTTCGTGAGCTGCTCACTAACTGCTCCATATGTGGCCAAGTCGTTGGCAACTTGAACTTTAGTGTCATAGGAACTATGGTCGTTGTAGAGGTTGTGTGTAAGCGACTGCACAATTTTCGGTGGAGAAGCCAGCCACTTGTTCGAAGTAGTGGAGAGGAGCCGGCAACTTTTTTCTGGCCGCTAGGATGCTCTACTCGGGCTGCGTTGTGGCTGCAACTACTTGATGCCTCAAGTTCATTTGTGCTCAGATCATCACGGATTGCGCCTTCTACAACTACCAGAGGGCCTACTTGCTCCCTCCAGTAAAATAGGTGCACTTATTGATCATCATATAAATATAATTATAGCAAGATTTGTAGACATATTAGGCAGCACGAAAACAAATGCTTCACTGCTCTTGCATTACAAGTGAATCTTAATTTTTGAACATAAATTTGCCATATATCTACACATGGCAAAGCAAAATATTTCCTTCCTCATGTATATCTTTGTCAACGTTGTCTCAATTCCAAACATGAAATCCTTTAGTATAAAACTTGCACAAAACTAGCCCATCTGTTCTCATGGTTACAATGTGAAAGAGAAGCTTAATATTTTTGTAGACTACTGCTGAAATTTTAAAAATCCGGAAAAATAATAGTTTTACAGACAGTTTTAGCATACTGCCCTATTTATCCGACTGTGTAATACTAATACACATGACTGAATTGAGTTTGAGTTGATGAAATTCCACAGTGGTAAAAGTGTAGCAGTAGTGGAATACTCGTGGGCATGTCGGCATGAAACAGAATTGCTATTACACCTGGCCCACAAACTCGGCGCTAATTTTGATTTCAAAGAACATGCACACTCGTACCGCTTGCTGGGAATCCTAAGATTCGGTTGAACGAAGTGAGAAACATGTGAACGTTCCGGTTTATTGGTTTCACAAGTTTTCACAAGTAAAAAAATTGATGCCCCATAAAGAACTTCTCTTTTGTTTATATGGTTTTCCTTAGTCCTTAGTTTATGAGTTTTAAATCAGGTGAAGCACGGAAAGGAATTGATTGACCTGCGTTCGCAGCGCTTGCCTCTGCTCTTTCTTGTCTCTCACTCAGCGATATTAGAAGCTGGATCTCGCTCAGTTATCTCGGTCGGTTGCCGTGTCAACTACAAGAAAGATAAAGACGGCAAGTTGTGGCGGGCAGAGATTGGACCGCAGTGAGCCACACCAAACAAGTACACCATGCATTCGTCGAAGATTGGTTATTCTGACAACACAAGTTTTACGCGGCTTTGCGGTGTGCTAACCTAGAGATTTCTAGTTCCGCGAAGGTTTTTCAGTATTACCTAAAACAACGGGTGAGCACAAGAACTTTAGCCCATTATTGGAGAAGGTTTTGATTTTGCATGACTACATATGAGTAAACCCAGTTCTCCGCAAGGGTGACTGGATTCAGAGAAGTTCCGTGTGGCATGACTAATTGATGAAGACGGCAGCCAAGCTGCTGTCGAGAAAATGGGTTTCTTTAAAGGCTTGAATTCAAGCTGGATGGGATGCGTGCTTCTAGCTTCTTTTACTTTTTTCGAGAAAATCACATGATGCCAAATCATTATAGGCCACTTCCTACTTATAAATTCTTCTAACAGCAGTTTCAGAGTTTGTGAAGGCTTAGTTCTATTAGTGTCACTCGAATACACGTGATGGACTAAATGCTTCGAAATATTATTACAGAGAATGTCAATGGAGGCAAATTTTTGACAAATGAACTTTTCTTCGTCAAGGCAACGCGGTTGCCCTCACGAGAACAGGTCAACTTGCCGAAACACCTTTCCCAGCGACGTTCTTTTTAGAACTCCTGATCGCTTTAAGCCTCTTCGTGCCTCTGAACTTTAGTCTAGTTTGGTACTTAAATTCTATGCCCTTCTTCAAAACAAACGAGCTTGAGTCAAATAGAACGTGTCCTACTCGCGATTGTTGATTATTTTCACATTGGTTCGGATATTGGGTTCAACGTTTGCTCTTGTTGTCCAGATGTCAGATGTAAATTGAAGCTGCGTTTATGGATTGATACTTTCACACTACGTGTATGTACCTGTTTTTTCATACAAAACATGCAATAAAAAGTGCATTTCGTTTCTGTCAATGGAGTTTTGTCTTACTGTGAAATCAGCTAGCTTAACTTTCGCCTCCTCAGAGAGGCCAGGATTCCGGCTCACGAGGGGCTAGTTCCTTAAACGTCCACCACATGCCAGCTGAAGTTGAACCCTTCCCCCCGCTCACTTTTTTCTCCTCCCACCACGACGCTGACGAGTTCCCTACGGAAATGGCTTCGCTCTCCATCCTGTTCTCGCCCACCCCTCATTGCGGGAGACCAAGGATAGCAGCCCGCGGCCAACACATTCTTACTCATACCGTTTAGGAGCCAGCCGGTGTAGAGTACGCGAATATGTTCCGGGCCGGTCATGAACGATTTTTCAGACTGAAGACTTTTTTCTTTCTTCGGCTCGGTTTAATTCGAGTCCTCACAGCTTTATGTAGTCATAAATATTTAATATATGAAGAAGCTACGACCAACTGCATAGCATTCTTTAGTGTTTTTTTCTTGTCGTAGGTAATCTATTGTATTCATAATATCTGGTTCAATACTTACTTGTTGGCCAAGCCATATTCTTTTCCGACCCAAACTTTTTCAAAGGCAGAACAACGTTCTTTAGTCTTCTTTTTTAGCTAATAGGCTATTGAAAAGCACGCAAAAATTTGAAAAAAGATTTCAGTACAACAATTTTTACAAGAGAACCATGTCCAGTAAACTGGACACTGGGATTAACTCGTTGAACATATAGGAACACACAATCTGCTATTCTCGTAGAAAGAGCGCTGCTTTTGACCCTGTTAGGTTAATAGTCTCATAAAACACAAGCGGGGTTTGTTTTGACCCCAGAAAACGTTTCTCGTGGTTGGCTGTAGCACATGGTGTTCAACACCACAACGAAAACAATACGTAGAAGAGAGTGTACCTATGTTGTCCACAATTCAACTTCAACATACGCTGATCCTCCTCATGGTTCATGCTGTTGATAGATTCCCAGCATGCCCCAGTTTCATTTTTCTATGACTGGGCTTAGTGTCACGTCAAGCCATCGCTTGATTTCTTTTTTTTCCTTCTAAATTAACCACGATATGCTCCAATTGCATCTTGGTGTCGAGTGTACTGGACATAAGTATTTCTTGCATTGCCAGCAAAGTTTCGGTCATTGTCAGACTCGGTCGTTGTTAACTTTTGAGTCTGAGACACCAGAGCTCCCTCTGATTTGCCTGCCCTAATAAGAAGACTAAGCAATATAAATATTAAGCGGCTTTTGCCACACTAAATGCTCATGTCAAATTATTCACCACAGATGGTAGGCTTACATTCTTGGTGCTGAGGTGTACGTGACGAACTACTGGAGCAACAGCTGAGTTTTAGTGCCGGAAAGAAACACAGTAACACGTTATTTATCTACGGCATTTTTTTCAATTATGGTATACAACAACATCAAACACTCCTAACATTTTTTTTCCAGTTAGCTTGCCACTTTTAATACATCTCAGAAACCAGGTTTTACATTTATCAACGAAAACGTTCACTCTTTACACTTTTGTGAAGCCCCCTTGAGAGGTACAGACTGACAAAAATACAACCCAGCGTATTGCATTTAAATGGCTTTTATTTCCTTTCTGTTTTTGCCTGCGTTTTTATTATTATAAGCGGGCGTCACCATGTGTTGAGAACGATCCCTGTACCGTGTAGATTGACCCGTGAAAGACACACTACGCGACAACCTTCCCTCGCTGGTCACCCCACTGGTAAAAAAAAAATAGTTGAAGCCAGCTGAGCGCATTGTCATCCCATGTGTGCCGAGCGCCAGTGAAGAGCTCTCTGTGATTCTCGGAAAATCGGGGGTTGGGGTGGTTTGCAAGCCTGCTTTGATGTTCACCCGCTTGCTACCACTGCCGAAGGAAGAAGCAACACCAGCGAGTAGTCTGCAAGTTGCCGTATTTAGAGTGTCCAGCCCGTGGAGCGGCCGACAGGCTTGGACTGGCGTTCGTGACGTGGGACTCAGCCGCTGAACGCTAACGTGCGTCTTGCCCGGCAGGAATAAACTTTCGCGCCAACTTGTTAACATTACGCCATCTCAAGAACGAAGTCCGAGAAGCAGAAGAGCAACGTGGTGCTTTTGCAGAGCCCTTGAACAGCCCTACAATCTGATCAATTTCTTCAGCTTTTTCGTTCTAAAATTAGAGAGAAATCTTGGAAGGAGATCCTTGCGCAAATCCTGGCACATCTACAACATGCCAACCAACTTGAACCGCTCTCTAAGAACAATCTCCTCAGTATACGTCCACGGCTTTTGAAACGCGTCGCAAACGGGAAGCCCCAGCTTTGCCGAAACAAGACATGGAGATGCTTTTGTGACAAACACAGACAGATCCTGAGAAAGTTACCGAGTCGTTCCTCATACCCCAGGCCCTCTACGAACTTCCTAACTTCCTAAATCTTCTACCGAGCCAAACAGATTACATTCAAAATGTTCACATTTAGGCTTATAGAATTTACACTCCACAAACTAACGACCTGCAAAAAAACAAAAATAGATAAAAAATAAAAAATGTCGTGTGCTGTGCTGGCTGTTAAAATGCTGCTTGTACTGTTCAGTTCATGGAGCTTGGTGACCATGCTTTCACAATAAATTTTTTTATTGTTCAATTACGAATAATTACCTAAACGTCGTATATATATATATATATATATATATATATATATATATATATATATATATATATATATATATATATATATATATATATGTGTGTGTGTGTGTGTGTGTGTGTGTGTGTGTGTGTGTGTGTGTGTAACGTAAGAAGGTAGCAATGGTTGGTAGAAGCTGAAGAGGGGGAAGTCAGAATGGAATAAACATGGCGTATGAGGCAGGCCACGTCTCCCATTCATCATAGCATCACACGAGTCGACAGGATGATGACCTGGAAGCCACTTCACCAGCCATGCATCATAAATGAAGCTCTCAACATGACGCTTTGACCGTATGTGGACTGCAGATTTGGATCATCGCAGTATGTCGTAACTATCATCATGGCATCATCACTCACAGACCTCGATATCCTGATGTACACAGGATCAGTGGACGACGGACCCGTACAGGACTGGTTCAACCTGTTCCAGCTCCACGCCGCCGCTGCATCCTGATCGGAACGGGAGATGATCACCAACTTCACTGAGTACATCTCAGGTGAGGCATTCAAATTTTACCTCACCCACATCTTCTAGAACGATGAGTCTTGAAAAAATATCAAAGAAGAAACGATCACTTGTTTCAAAGAATACGATGAAGACATGTGCATAACTCATCAGCAAGCTTATTTTTCAAACGAGACCTTACAGAAAATATACCACCATTGTACCAATATATTACTCTTCCGAAAAAAAAACATCACGCATTCGAACACCGACTGGTAACTTGCACGTCGCAACAGACAAGGTAAAGCCTTCGTATACCGAAAGCAATCTAGACCATTTTGCCAAAAGACTGAACCTAAAGCCGGCTTTCCCAAGAGCAATAAAATCGGCATTTTCAACGTGTTCACTGCACCACAACACTTCAGATGTTACTGAACCACTTGAATCCCTTGATGCTTCGTGTCACACACAAGGCCCAGACGGTTTCGAACATGTGACGACATTTACGCGTGACGAGCTGGTGAATCCTCACAATACCAAAGACCCATATGAAGTCAACTTTAAGTCTACCTAGCCTATCATTTCGCCGCAAAATCTCGCGCTTGCGCCTCTTCCACAAGTTGTACCATACCATGCACTCACCGAGTAACTCGCTTTTTTTGCCGCCATCCTACATTTCATCCCACAGCGATCACCACTTCAAAATTGGAATTACAAGCAGCCGTACAAACCTCCATTTAATTCATTCGTACCCAAAACAAGCACGGACTGGAATCACCATCCCGCTTCCATCGCATCCATCACTGACCCGGCCAACTTCAAGAGTACCATAAACGCATATACCCTTTTTAAACATGCTCCATTTGTTTGTGCAGATTGTTACTTGTTTTTCCACCACTCCTCTCTGTAATCCCTTGTGCATTGAGAGAAAATAAATGAAATGAAAATACCAGCCACACCCTGACGTTTCAGACCAGGGTCGTTCGACAGACATTCTCAGCCTAATCACGCCGCAAAAAGAAAAACATACGCCATCAGAACCACTTGAAGCCATGTCTGTTGTGCTCTCTTTGTCAAGCGATCAGACACATGTGAGTCAAAGTACTGCACAAATTTTGAATCCACTAACGCTGGCGCAGTGTCAACTGACAGAATCATTCACAATAAATGATGACTCACAACCATCTTGGGAGTTTCCTCATCAGTCAATCACCCTGTTTTCATCGCAAGCTCAGCTGTACAGTACTGACTACCGACTATCTACTGATTACATCACCGTGCAAAGAAAAGCAGACTCATGTTCCTGAAAGATGCCCATCTGACCAACTTTCGCAACAAAACGAGCAATTTCAACAAAGGCAACTCTACGAACTCAAGGAACTACAACGTCTACTCGAACAAGAACAACGATCAAGTGAAACGTCCTCACGACTACACTTGTGGTTTAAAGGTCATCAGAGGCAACAGCAATTAAAGAAGCAAAGACAAAGTGAATACCTAAGTCAACTTCGCAAAAAGCAACGTCAACAAAATTTTCTCCACCAGTTCTCAAGGCAGTGTCTTCGATCCAACAAATCGAGAGAACGCCACAGAAAGTTACGAAAGAGACACGAAGCTACCACGTATACAACAGAGAAAAAAAGACATCGTCCCATCAGCCCTGGTACTCACGCACGCCGACAAGAAGCAAAGTGTCTGTTGCAACGACGGCGCTGAATCCGATGCCAAAGACATCCATCAATCCAATGCTACACAGATTTCCCGCCTTGTTCATCATCATCAAGTCGTGTCATCATGAGTGCACGTGTGCAGGGCGGGGTTATGCCATCCCGGGTGGAACAGCCAGCCTCGTCCACCAGAGCTACCCTAGATATGACCGGACTGCTGCCCTCTGCTGTGAAGTTTGTGCGATCTTACGGAACTTCAATGTGATGTGGAATTACAGCCCACTTGGACATTTTTTGTGTTCTAAGATTGCTTGTTCACCTTCTTCATCATGTATTGTAATATGTTGCACGTGCATTCTTTCGGGGGAGGGGGAGTCCTGTAACGTAAGAAGGTAGCGATGGTTGGTAGAAGCTGAAGAAGAGGAAGTCAGAATGGAATAAACATGGCGTATGAGCCAGGCTACGTCTCCCATTCATCATATATATATATATATATATATATATATATATATATATATATATCACCGTGCAAACAAAATTGTTCATCCTTAACAAGATTACCCATTCATTTATTTTTAGTATGACTGGTTGTACAGTTTTCTGCAAGAGAGGGCAGGTGGAGGGAGGGGGAGGGGGCACAATAGTTTTCCAACGTGGCCATTATTTTCCGAAAGCTGGAGCGGGTCGTATGCTTCTTGTGTGTGTGTGTGTGTGTGTGGCCCGATGCCGCGGGCCAGCCGCCGAACCATGTGAACTTAAACTCGATCCATGTGTGGGATGCGACTAAGCGGCAACATGCTCCACATTTTTCCGTTTTCCTTGGTCGCCTCCGCTGGCGGCGCGTCTTACCTATACCCAGTAACAATGCCAGAATCACCCGCTTGTTTCCGGCGGCTCTCCCTCACTCCTTTCTAGTTTCTCTCCTTCTGCTTCTTGTTGTCTGTTGCTACCTCGTTCGCCCGGTTGTCTCTGTTTTTTTTTTTTAGGGTCTTCAAACTGTGAGGGTGACCCTCTGCTACGGGAACTTGTACCATTTCACTTAGAACCTCCGAAGAAGGCTGGTCCACCAGCCGAAACTGTTAGGATTAAATAAATATTTTATTTGTTTTGTTTCCTATACTGCGCCATTCTCGAAGTTTATAACTAACTTAAATATATATATATATATATATATATATATACGTGTATGTGTGTGTGTGTGTTTTTTTTGCTAATAAGCACCTGAAGTAGCAGATTTCTACTTTGTGCAATTTGAATTGCTGCTTTGATCTGCGTTCGTGCCATCGTCATTCATGGAGCGTACTTGTCGTGGAAGTTAATACTACGAAGAAATAATTGAACGAATTCAAGCATACCCGCCTGGGCTTGTGTAAATCGGCTAACTTTGGCAACGGTGATCGATGTGAAGTCGTGGAGATACTTTTGGATCACCCAAAAAGTTAGAGCATTAAAAAAATCTGGTGGGGGTCAGAACCCCCTCATCCACATATAGTTACCATCCTGAACATCACCAAAGTGCACGTTGACGGCCTTGAGGCATCTACTAGAGCACTGTGCGCTTAGTAAAACTCGTGGCGCACACAAAATATCCTAGGTTTGAAGGTGTCGTCACTCAGCGTGGGAATGTAGTTTATCTAAACTATGTGTACTTCTTTTACTGACATTGTCCAATCCCGTCCTTATAAGGCTATGCTTCTGAATCATGGTGCAGTGTATAATAATGAGCAAACACTTGTACTCGAGCAAATATAGGAATAGACAGCAGTGATGTCGTCAATCGTATGTTTTCATGTGTCTTTCTGTCGTCGCAGTTTTATAGCTGCCACCACAAAGCGCATCACAGTAACCAAACTTGGAGCCAATTTGTAGTAACTGAATTCGCACTCAATTCGTAGTCAATTTGAAGAATTGAGTCATGAAAAATACTCCGAAAATATTGAGCCTGTAAATATTCCGAGAAAAGTGAAATATATCTGTCATTATTATATTGGTGGCCTATAGCAAAAAGCATACCTGCAAAATACGACGCAGTTCATTTGTAATCAAACATGCGCTCCAAATCAATATTATGATATAGTTTGTAATGTGTCTTAAATTATAAACATCTTTCGATACTTATTGTTTGCTCTTAAGGAATCATTAACAAATAAGTTTGTTTATAAACACAAACCTCTCAATATAATGAGTGAAACCTATGTGCATGTCCCGATTAAAATGTACAAAATTATGCAGTGAGAATCTGCAAGCTTTACCTGCAAACGAATGCGGATGTCGATATCATAACAATACAAGTCACGTATATGCATGCACACTATAAAGTTATATTCACTGTGGAGATATTCAAGACAAAGAATTAAAAATGAAATATTCACATTGCAAGTACTTTTGTTCTTTGTCCTTATCAAGCTTCAACAGCAATTTTCTTGGTGTGAGAAAGGTCTTATCACCGTTTCGGGACCATAAAATGCTAAAGCTACATCTTTCAGTTCTCTCAAGCATAGAACCATGGCAGTGCTATGAACACCTCATTACTATCACAAATAACTACAGCTGTGAAAATTGTGTGGATCCCTGGCCGAGGCAGGAGTGTGTGGATTTATGTGTTTATGTACGCGCACACATACAAACTACACGCATAAACATAATGAAGTATGGTTAAACACCTGCTCCACCTCCCCTTCTAGAAAAAATTTCCGTACATTGTGCCGCCCCAGACGAATTGAAAAAAGTCAACCTATAAAGAAACACGAATATTTACCTATAAGCAGACGCTTACGACAACGACGTAAGTACCAATATGACAAAAGAAAGGGTCATCAGCAATACTTGATTGATTTGTGGGGTTCAACGTCCCAAAACCAACGTATGATCATGGGAGACGTCGTAGTGGAGGGCTTCGGAAATTTCAACCACCTGGGGTTCTTTACCGTGCACTCAAATCTGAGCACACGGGTCTACAACATCTCCGCCTCCATCGGAAATGCAGCCGCCGCAGCCAGGATTCGATCCCGCGACCTGCAGGTCAGCAGCCGAGTACCTTAGCCACTAGACCACCGTGGCGGGGCTCATCAGCAATACTCATATTCGTAGTAGCCTAGGCTACGTAACAGTGTATTACGTGCTCATAAACGACCCCACAACCACAATATGCCTCAAGAAAAGCAAGAAAATCATGATCGGTAATGCGCTCAGTAAGAGTTAGAATCTCATGAATTAGATTCTTTGCACTTTCATAATAATAAAGAAGTAGAACGAAAACAGATTAATAATAAGGCTTAACGTATGTTATATATTTTATTTCAGTTCTGTGGACAACATCGCGCTTTTTAGTAATGCCGGCGATGATTCACAAAAAAAAAACAAATTTGGAGATGTAAAAGAAATGCACGTTAAAGTTTGACAAAAGAGAGGCCCGAAAGAAACAAAAATAATGTTAGGCGGCCCGGCGAAAACGCGGAAGGGTACTAATAATTAAGCCACCCCTGCCCCTATGTTTCTCTCATTTACGAAAAAAATGAGGTTAGGTTGATTCGCAGTTAACGTTAGTCATTTGTAACACATGCACAACAATCACATTGCCGATAAGCTTCAAGCGGATATTCAAAATACTTAAGTAATATCTTACGGGCCTAAAACACAAATAAACTACTGCACACGGCCTGAAAAACATCACGAGGCTTCAGTGGTACCACAAGATACAATAAAGTTTACATATAGAGAGGGCAGACACGCCCGCACGCACGCATTGCTCACCTCACAATATTAAATGCGAAGCATTTTTTAGCAAACTTTGGTGACTTTGAGCGTATCTATCTATCTAGCCGCCTACGACTTTAGCTCACCTGGCTGTTTCGATAACGGTATCGACACCAAACTTGGCATGGCATAACATGACTGTATAAAAACATATTTGACTAGTCTTAACATGAAAATTACGACATATACGTCAAGAACTTCATGATTTACAATTCATGGTCTTGTAGCTCTTGCGTTCGTGGTTTGGTTCACATGGCATGTTGCAAAACTGGTATCGTATGGCATGATTGCATCGCGAGCACAAGTGACACACCTAACATGAAAATCATGACATGCGTGTCATTTAGCAACATGACTACATGCCACGCTCATGATGCGTTCGCAGCCGTTTTGCCAGCGTCACATATACCAAGTTTGGTATTACAGTACGTGAATAGGTGTCAAATCTATGTGACTGGTGCAAATATGTTAATCCATGGTGATGCGTGTCATGATACAACATGACTACATGGCACTCTCATGGCGCGTTGGTGGCCGTTTCACTAGCTTCAGTTATACCAAATTTGGTATTGCGAGGCATGCATGGATTAAGAAGGTATGATACTGGTGCAAGCATGATAAACATGACATGCATGTCATGTAACAGCATGAATACGAGCTACGCTCATGATGCGTTCGCGGACGTTTCGCTAGCTTCACATGCACCAAACTCGAAATTACGTGGCGCGAATGGACAACATAGGTAAATGAGACATCCAAACATGATAATCACGACATGCGTGTCATGTAACAGCATGACTACATTTCACACTGATGATGCGCTCGCGGCCGTTTCGCTAGCTTCACATATGCCAAGTTTTGTATTACGTGACACCAATGGATTACGAAGGTATGTGAGTGGTGCAAACATAATAATCATGACATGCGTGTAGTGTGAGAACATGACTACATGCCACAGTCAAGGCGGCAATACATTTCGACGTGACGCGATGCGCGTGCTCGCTGGCGTTCATTTCCTGCGTCACGCTGGCGTTGCCACGCCAGCCGCTTGTCCTGCCATGTACTCGCAGGCGCGCGCCGCGCTGCATCGCTTTGACGCATGCGCGTTTCAGTGCGTCCGGCGTCCCTCCATAACGAGAACAGGGAGAACCGGCGTCAGACTATAGAGTGCTCGCGTTTTGCTAACGTAGCGACACTGTGCCCCAGTGTGCGCGAGCGTCAACGCTACACTGTAGGATACTGGGCTCTTCATGATGCACTCGCCACCGTTTTGCTTGCTGCACATATTCCAAATTCTGTTTTACGCGACGTTAATGGATGACGAAGGTATATGACTGTTGGAAACACGATAATCCTGACACGCGTATCATGTAGGAACATGTCAACATGCCATGCTCATAGCGTGCTCGCAACCGGTTTGCTAGCTCCACATAGTTTGGTATCACGCGACGTGAACAGATAACCAAGGTAAACGACGCATCCAAACATGATAATCACGACATGGGAGTTATGTACAGTTATGTACAGTATCGTTTACTTCCACCTCGTAACGTTGTGCTGATTTTAAAGAGACATATCAGGATTTCTCATTCATGCTTCGCATATCATCGATTTCCACAGTACGTGGGATCTGCCGATTTCTATTGTAATGAAATTAATACTGTAGGAAAACCTCTCCCGTGTGCCCATTTCATCGGTAAGAACACGTGTGAATAGAATATCCAGGCTTACCATAGAAAGAGATTACACAAAAAAGAATGTTCAATAGCAAATGCGCAGTAAAACCAGAACCGAATATGATGAGGTGTATAGCAGCCAGCATAAGGGCTTATATGAAACGAGCGATTGCAAAATGAAAGCACTAGGTCACTGGCTGCATGCTGTGGTTATCTCTGCGGAAAGCGTGTCGGAATCTTGCCACCTATCCGACTATCTGGCACTTGTCCACACACTGGCACTTCGGCAAGAAAAACCTGCCTTCGCAGTAATGATTATCCCTTCGTCAAGCCGACTTCAGAGGGTGAGAAAAAAAAGGTGGGGGGAGACTTTGCAGACAGAAAGATGTTCATTCTCCTTCGTTGGTAGCTCAGCTGGGCCTTCGATCATGGTTGGCGTCCAATCTAGCCTCCTTCTCCCAGCGTGTCGTTTGTGTTTGTGGGAATGTGTTTTGAGAAAGGCGTTCGCCAAATTTTCATTGTCTGGACGATGACACCAGAGGACCATGCTGCCTCCGAAGTCCGCCTACCTTGAGACGAACTTGCTCGCGCTCAAGGAGATGACAAAAAACTTCTGTCTGTCAAGATGGGTATTCTACTCCCACATCCTGGCTTGAGTAGGGCGCCGGGCAGTCACTATTGCACTATTACAAGCCCATGCGTATAGTAAGATTGGATTTTATATGAATTCTTATGTATTGTGTGAGGTTACTTGTTCGCAAGGGGTATTATTTAAGTAGTATACCCGAGAATTAAGTGACCCAAATTTAGAATTTTCTTTACATAGGTTAATCTTTAGTTCCATTAGCCACAAGCTGCATCGTTTAGATATTTTATTTAAAACGAAATGTAGGCGATTACAATAGTCATCTGAAGTAATTTCTGTAAACGTATCGCAATCATCAGCCAAAAGGTGGGTATTAGAAGCTACTTGAGAGGGTACAACTGTGGGCTACCTGAACACATCGATAGGTACTGCTACCGTCGCCAGCAGCGAGCTCAATGATTCAACGTGTACACGCCCATGTACCTGCTGGCGAGTCTCGACCATTTCAGGGCTCTTTTCAACGGCAACACGCAGCAAGTGCTGACTCGCCTTGCTCCGACCGCAGCGTTACCCCACCATCCGCACGCCAACAGCGATCCCCGTCTCCGCGTAGCCGCTCGGCACTCGGGGATGCCACCGCCACTGGGAACCTAACTGGTGCGACCAATGGGGGCGAGGCAGCAAAATCATCTTCCAGCAGACCCCCTTGTGTTATAATGTTTGAGAACAAAATGAGTGTTTGCGTAGACAACGTGAGTACTGTTGCACTAGTTGATACCGGTGCTGCCGTTTCCATAATGAACATGTCTTTTAAAAATCGCCTTGGGACGAAAGTAATGTTTTCTTGGAATCGGAGTGCTACGTTCCGCGGCGTTGGGGGAGAAACATTGAGCCCGGTTGGAGTTTGTTCTGTTTTACTTTCTGTAGGAAATCGAACGTTTGGAGCGCAACTAACGGTGCTTGCACGAACGACCCACGACGTCATTCTAGGTATAGATTTTTAGCGGGAATGTGGTGCAACCTTAGATTGTGGTAGTGGTGGGATTATTTTTGTCCCGTGTTGGCGTCTCCATTGACGAAAGATACCGTTGATGACTGTTTGGAAGTGTTTTTCGTGTCTGAAGACGTCTGCTTGGCCCCGCATACCGCAATGTTTGTACGTGTAAACTCTTCGCGTTCTTGTGCGGGTTCTTACTACGATTTAGCCGAGCCGAACTTCAGTAACGCACTTAAGAAAAAACGTTATTGTGCCTCGTTGCCTCGTGCTCACTATCGACGGTTGTGCCGATTTGTGGACAGTAAACGTTTCCGCGCAGCCCATATATCTGCCTGCAGGGCTTAAATTGGCAAGCTTTCAAGAGAAAAGTACTCTTACCATACGGTCACTTTAACTGTCTGTGGATGTCAAGAAACCCCATGCCAACTCGTACCCCGACTATTCTGCCAGCATTGACCGTATGATTAACAAGCCACTTCCATCAACTGAACTGTCGCTGCTGCAGGAGGTGATTGCACGCTACGCCTCAGTCTTTGACTTTGCCCAGGACGAGACGTCTACCGTTACGCCACCGTCTTAACGTACGCAACACCACATCTATACAGGCTAAGCACCACCAATACGCCAGAAGCACTATCGTGTATCGCCTTCCGAAAGGAAAGCCATCGCTGAGCAAGTTGAAGACATTCTAAAGAAGGGCGTCACACAAAAATCGTGTAGTTCATGGGCAGCTCCTGTCATTCTAGTCAGGAAAAAAAGATAATTCAAGGAGATTCTGCGTACACTATTGTCGCCTAAATGCCATCACAAAGAAAGACGTCTACCGTTTGCAGCGGCGTCATCTATAGATGACGCCGTGGACTGCCTGCATTCTGCCTCCTATTTTTGTTCTGTTGACTCGCGCTCTGGGTATTGGCAAATTCCTATGCATCCCTCAGATAAAGAGAAGACGGCCTTAGTAACACCAGACGGTCTCTTTGAGTTTAACGTTATGGCCTATGGTTTGCGCAATGCTCCAGCGACATTCGAGAGTACTCCGTGGACTAAAATGGGAAATTTGCATGTGCTATTTCGATGACGTGATTATCTACGGCAAGACTTTTCAAGAGCATAACCACCACTTGTCGCTTGTGTTCGAATGCTTACGCGAAGCTGGCCTTGTTTTAAACTCAAATAAGTGCCATTTTGGAGAGCGTCAAGCCCTCGTATTAGGCTTTCTCGTGGATAAAGAAGGTGTGCGACCAGACCTAAAGAAGACCACAGTGGTTCGCAACTTTGAACCACCACCAACAGTGAAGGACCTGCGAAGTTTTTTGGGTCTGTGCTCATATTTCCACCGATATACTAGAAACTTCATACAACTTGCCTCCCCATTGACGTCCCTTCTTCATAAAGACACACCATACTTGTGTGATGATAAATGTGAGGCTGCATTTCAACAGCTGAAGATTTTATTGTCTTCAGGACCCATCCTAAAGCATGTTGATCCAGATGCTCTGACTGAACTTCATACTGATGCTAGTGGGCTAAGTGTTGGTGCTGTGCTGGTCCAACTCTGCAACAGCCTTATGCACGTCGTAGCATATGCCAGTCGGACACTGACCCGAGCAGAGAATAACTACACCGTCGCCGAGCTCGAGTGCTTAGCAGTCGTCTTCACCATTCAGAAGTATATACATGGCCGCGAGTTCACAATAGTGACCGATCACCACTCACTATGCTGGTTTGTGGGACTTCATGACCCGTCTGGCCGGCTGGCTTGTTGGGCGTTGCGCCTCCAAGAGTTCAGCTTTTCTGTTACCTATAAGAGCGGACGATGTCACACAGATGCCGACTGCTTATCCCGCCTTCCTTCAGTACACACCAACGCTGACGACGATGACAATGATGACTATTTAGTTTCTGTCTCGTCCGACTTCCCATATACCAGCAGCTTCAAATGTGAGCAGCAGCGCGACCCTACTCTGAAACCCTTGCTCGAAGCTGCACATAACTCCGTCAACAAGCACTTTTAAATTTCAATTGGCTTGCTGTGAAAAAGAAACTATTCAGCCGATGGCCTCCCGTTGCTTCTAGTGGTGCCGGAAAGCCTGTGCCAGGTCGTCCTTCGTTCTGTCCACGATGACATAACATCCGGTCATCTCGGTTTCATACGTACGCTACATCGACTACGTGAGAGGTTCTACTGGCCGAAATTGTGGAAGACCACAAAACAGTACGTCGCCAGCTGCGCTATATGTCAGCGCCACCAGTGATCCACCACTGCCCCGGCAGGTTATTTGCAGCCCATTTCTCCACCGACATCCCCTTTTGAGAAAGTCGGTATCGACATGCTTGGACCTTTTCCTAAGACCCCTTCGAGCCACCGATATGTTATAGTGTGCGTGGACTATTTAACGCATTATACGGAAACGGACGCACTGACATCGCCCACAGCAGCCTCTGTTTCTTCCTATCTGTTACAACGGGTCATACTGCGTCACGGTGCTCCACGAGTTGTCATCAGTGACCGTGGACGACAATTTATCGCCGATGTGGTTGAAGAGATTTTGCGCCTCTGTGGGTCCTCTTATCGCCACTCCACCCCTTACCATCCGCAAACTAACGGTATCACAGAGAGATTAATCGAACTCTCATGAATATGCTATCGATGTACGTTGATGCTGACCACAGGAACTGGGACGCCATCTTACCGTTTGTTACTTACGCGTATAACACCGCCAATCTAGAAGTTACTGGACATTCGCCCTTCTTTCTGCTTTACGCACGAAATACACACAGTTTTCTTGACACTCTATCACCTTTCTCGCATCAGGAAGATCTGTCCATCGCTCAGACCTAGTGTCGCGCTGAAAAAGCACGTCAACTAGCGCACCTTCGAACATTGTCTTCGCAAAAACACAGCAAGAGTCCCTACGATGCCAAGCATATCCCCGTAGAGTTTTCTCCTGGTGACTACGTGTGGCTGTGGACTCCTGTTCATAAAAAAGTATTGTACCGGAAGTTTCTAGCAAACTATTCCGGCCCATTCGGGATAGTCACTCGTCTCAGTGACGTGAATTACGTTGTCACCCCAGTCACAGCCAATAACCGGCGTTCGCACACTACACAAATTGTTCACGTAGCCCGCCTCAAACAGTACCATCACAGGCCTATTGAACTCGCTCGGCGAGCATCGCCTGCCGCCGGGGGAAAAGAAACGAAGATGCGCGAGCCTACGGGGCGCGGAAGAAGAAGAGTAGTGGAGCGGCGCTTGGACTGTGTGGTTGGGTGAAGCGTTCTAGGCCTGTCTCAGAAGTACGCTGCTCTTTCATAACGCCATTTCACCTCATCTTTAAAGAAACACAGTCACTCGTAACAATATATATTAGAAACAACAAAGAACCAAGGACCAGCTTTTGGGGCACTCCTGAGGTAACATTGCACATTTATGAATTGTAGCCGTTAGTGGTAACGTACTGTAAGTGATTAGCAAGAAAGCATTCGACCTATTTTATTAGGTCAATGTCAAGATTTAAGTTCCGTAACTTGTGGATGAGAAGTTTATGGCACACTTTATCAAATGCTTTCGCAAAATTTAAAACAAATACAGCCAACGTATGACGAACGATCAGTCATTAGATCTGTGCAAGGTACAGGTAGAGTCTCACATGATTATGATTTCCTAAAACCATGTTGTGAAGGCAAAAAGAAGATGTTATATTCAAGAAGAGTGAGGATTCTTCTTATTACAAAGTATTATTTAAAAGTTAGAAGCACGTGCTGGTAAAAAAACTGGGGTGATAGCTGGTCGTTAAGCTTCTGTTACCTGAATTAAGAGGGGGAACTACCTCCCCTACACCTTCCACTGATAAGGTAAAGTACCTTTGTGGAGTGATAGGCTCAATAGAGGTCTCTTCTGTAGTGAAAAATGCACATGCAAAATATAACGCCGCTCGTTCTTTAGAAAAATTATGTTGTAAAACTTTTGTAAAACTGCATTATGATCTATTTTCACAATGTGTCTAACAAATACAAAGATTCTTAGACATTCATTGTGCGCACAATTGAAATGAATGCGCAAAAAATCAAACAAGAAAGCCGCCAAAAATGTGCGGAACCTATACACATATCCCGATACACATATAAAAGAAATATGTCGCGCACAAATTTACAAATTATACCTGTAAACAGATGCAAATGCAAAGATCATAACACAATATAGGGAACATATGTTCAAGCACAGTATTCAGTAACAAATGCACTTCGTATACATTCAAACAAAAAAAAATAAAGTATTCACAAGTACTTTCATTTCTTGTTCTTATCAAGCCTCAACAACATTTTTTTCATTATGAGATAGAGCCCATCACCAACCAAACATTACTACTGCAGTAAATTCTTTCAGTTCTTTCAAGCATAAAACCATAGGAATGCTAAGTTTTGAGTTTGGGCTTCTTATTGGTGTCAGAGCTGACATCAGCTGCAAAAATAGCACAGACCCTGGCGTAGGCAGTGCTGGGATGAGGGGGGAGGGGTTCTTGTGTACACTTACACATGCAAAAAGATGCACCAGCATGCATAAGGAATGGTAAAGCCTCCACTAGAAAACATTTTCTAGCTACACAGCTGGCTGAGCGAACAAACTAAAAAAGAATCCAAGAAATATAATAAAATAGAGGTGTTGTACGTATTTGTATTTAGATTCATTACAATATGAACAATTTTGAACTAAATGCTTAGGGCACCTACAATATGATGAAAGCTTCATGAATATTACTTGTGTTTACAGAAGCCTAGGCTATGTTAGACATTTATTATAAAAGCTTTCAAGAACTTGAGAAAAAATTGGACACCACGTACATTAGTCAGGAAACTGGAATATTTTTTTTCAAAAAAAGATACTCAGCTATGATCACCCACGTGTAGTCGCTGGTCAAGTGATTATCCCAGGAGATAGCAGCATTCTTAGTCACTGGTTCGTTCGCAAGATTTGCGCTGCTGTCCTATTCTTGTGCCTACCGTAACGGGGTTGAAAGTCACCATGTGAACAGAACAACATCGACAGCTGCCATCGATTTCCTGCGCTTGTTGTTCAAAACTTTTGAATTACCCCACAAAGTGGTTTCAAACAACGTATCGCATTCCTGTCAGCCAAAATACAGAAACCTTACGAGTGCCAACTGCATCACAGTGGTGAAATCTGCACCGAACCACCCAAACACAAACGGACAAGCCAAACACTACGTGGTAGAGCTAAAACGTGCTGTTGTAAGATACTCTGCGGGGTCATTACAACTGCAGTTGCTTTTTCAAGCAACTCACAACGGGCCGGACGGGCCAGGTAGTGGAGCATTGTTTTTTTTTTGCGAGTTGCGAACACACATCTCAGCCATTCTACCAGAGCCACCTTGAAAGGTTGCACCAGATAAGGAAGACGCCTCGCGTTGCCTCTAACTCCACAAAGGACAACCAGTGGTCGCCCGCCAGTTTCACAGAATGCCCGAATGAACGGCGGCTATCGTAAAAAATGACCACAGTTTCCCGAAAGGGAACACAGGTAAGCATGCGGAGCATATATGTTGAACTGCGATAAAGGTGGTTTGTAATTTGCGACATGCGCGTGTGTGTTATGAGTGACCACGAGTAAACACGCACGCACGTATGCTGCGAAAGACGATGTTTATTGATGAGACGCTTTGGGTACTTTGAGCAAGATGGCTTTATGGTCCGTAAAGTGAAGGGTGAGTGGGTCTGGTTGCAGCGTTCAACTCGGGTAGATGTTCCGGTCAGGGCGTGTAGTGGTAGCCGTAACTCACGCTAAGCGATGAAATTCTACCGGCAATCAACGACTGCTTGAACGTGGAACACGCGACGTTGTCGGCAAATTCGTCGGCGTCGCTTCCAAACGCATCGCAAAGAACCGACAACGCTTTGGAACGATGCAGGTCATTTCGAATGTTGCCGATTCACGTCAAGTTGTTGTCGAACCAAAGTCAATCACACACCTTGAAGCTGTGGCCGAAGCTCCGGTCGAGGAAGTCGCGCTTGAAGCGAGCTTTGGGCGTGGCGTACTGCTTGGCTCGCCACGCCACTAGAGAGGTTTAGTGCTGGGTACGCAAGCTCTTGGGGCGATGCGGGCTTGAGGGCGCACGGCGTTGGCTACCCAACTCATACCCAACTGGAATGCCTAAGAGGCGCGCACACAAACGCAAGGGGCACGAAGATCACACGCGCTCGCAGCGCCATAGCGTCTTAATTGGCGCGTAAGTATTGTTTAATTATGTTTACGATTTAAAATAAACTTACATAGTGACATAAGGTAAACTAATTTCTATAAATCATTTTTAAATTATATCACACTTATCAACACGAAACAAAAAAAAAACTTTTTCGTATGCGCCACACTTGCGACTGAAGCTGGCACCGTCGATGCCAAGCAATGCAGACGGCCGGTCGTAGTCCGACAAGCGCGACGACACAGCAACGGTGTAACGGGTAACTCTGTGTAACTTTTAGCTTGTACGTATACTTCTTTATGTGAACGTGTTACCAGATACCAGTTTGCATTTGCCGTCCTACCGGAACGTGCCTCTACCAACGTTTTGAGCTCGTCATAGGTAAATATGTATGCCTTTAAGTTTTCGCAAACCATAAATTGTGATGCTAACTGCGTTTAAGCTGCATTTAACTTACATAGGAATGAATCACCATTGCGGCAAACTCTAATGTTTTTAAGGGAAAATGGATAAAAAGATTACTAATTTTTATTAACAGTGCTGCGTGGTTTTGACACCAGACGTACAATGCACGATGTTTCTGCAATAACAATGTTGTGATTGCCTGGTTCACTACAGCCACGCTAGATGGCGCCATCTATTCAGCTGGTCGGAGGGCTGGCATATACTTAGTTTTTATGTTCCAGGCCATTCTAGCTTTGCTAATCTGGCTGAAACAATGTATTCGCTATTGGTGCTCGCACTTTTGCCTATTTTAACTCGACGGCTAGAGTATCCGCAGTGCGGATACCGTGAGTTCCTGCGAATGTGGACCTTACAAGGCGGCCGATCCCTGCTGTCCGATATTTGTTGCCTTTGTGCCATGATATTTGTATAGTGGCTATTCACTATAATATTTGCGCTTAAAACTTATAAGTGAAAGTGGTGGCGCTGGCCAGCCTCGGCTTCGCTCGCCGTGAAGGTGAGTGACATCACGGGTTACATGATGCGCCAGGGCAGCTAATCTCCGCTAGGAGGCCAGTGGTGGCAGCGTTGTTTATGGCCGTGCGGACGCATCGCCCCATCCCTCGATCAATCTTGCGACGCATCTGTTTGCGGTTTCGCTCATGCGCAATACCACCGCCCCAACGTCCTGGGTACGCAAGCTGCTTGGGTAGCCAGCACTAAAACTTCCTACTATCGCGGCGCGTTCGCGCTCGCGGGCGGCATGGAGATCGGCCTCGTGGCGTCGACGCTTATACGCGGCTTCACCGTCCGGATTCTCTTTTCGATGCTTACGACTCACAGCGGCTTCGCGTTCTCGAAACTGGGAATCTTCCACTCAACGTTGACGTATCGCAGCTGCTTCGTGTTGGGCATGCTCCGCTCGACGCTGACGTCTCGCAGCTGCTTCACGTTCTCGGAGCTGGGGATCTTCCGCTCGACGCCGACGTTTGCGTTCCGCATCGCGAGCTCTTCTCAGCGCGGCCTTGTCCACGGACGAAGTGTCTTCGAAATTGCTCGCGGTTCCGCCAACACATTGGCTGACGTTATTGGAAGGGACGTCAGTAAGTGTGTTTGCGGATTCGTTAGCATACATTTTCACCAGCGACATCGGACGTGGAGCGACCACACAAACCAACCGACGAAGGGTGGCGCGCACCGAAGCTCGGCTATTTATAGCGAGCGCCGGCCCCGGCCTGCGCATGCGCGCGTTAGCATACAGCTGGCGCACGTCAAACTAAAGGTCGCGTGGCACGCGGAGGAGAGAAGCGAGCGCAGCGCGCGCTGTGTTGAAAGGAGGAAGGGATGTACAGATGGCTGGCGGAGAAGGAAGGGAGGCTGCGGACAGTGACGGCGCATGACTAGCCCCTAGTATAACATGCTCCGCATGTAAAAAAAAGTTTCAGCCGGAGTTTGGTTTGTTGACGCGAAAGCCCCTCCATCGCGTCATCTACCGGAAAACGAATGGAGAGGCTTTAGACCGGGCATTTCCGCTTTCAGCCAGCTGCAGGGACGCGTCCAGCCCTCCACTTTGACGCCCCCCCCCCACGATACTTGACGCCACGCACCCGAGGACTGACGGACTGTCGGAGCAATCAGTGCGCCCGCGCACTGGTTGCCTGTCCTTTGTGCTCCTCACCCCTTTTTTGGACCACAGTGGACTCGAAATCCACCGCTTGGACCAGTTGGGCCATGCTGAGCGCAAATGTCTTTCTTGAAAGTAATAATCTCAGTTCCCTGTTACGTACGCTTAGTGTTATGACTACCGTAGACCCACAGTGCAAAGTGGGGTATTTGTTTCTATAGAATTCAACCACCCCGCATTTCAGCATTTTATTTCTGTCTTTTAACTTACTTCCGTTAATGCATTTAATTTCTATCATTAAGTTGGAGAGTTGTGCAATAAAAAGAGAAAGTGGAGTTATTTTTTTAAAGATTTGTTATGTTTTTTATAAAAATACTGCCATCATAGTGCCTGACTTTGGGCAGGGGTGTGTGGTGCAGTGGACGCAACATTGTGTAGGAGGTAAAGCAGTATAGATAGCGTTGAACGAAAGCGCGATGATTCAAAACGCAAAACAAAAAAGAGAAGCGACATGAAATATGGTCCACAATCGCAAGAATGGCCATAATACACAAAACAAAACAAAAACTATTAAAACAGTGTCAACTAGGTTATGTTCTTTGGGTAAAAAGTAAAAAGAACTCAAATACCAACTGTAGCAAAAATAAAGTCGGCAATATTGTCACGCGGTCGTGACGTGGCCGAAGACAGGAGACTTTATGTTGGGATTCAACTGTTTATTTGGGCGAACCTGTGTACGGTAAACGGAAAGTTCCATTACAGTAGCAGTATTGCACAGATAGCGTTTAAGAGAATTTTATTTGCGGATATACTTTACACGGCTTATCTGCACACATAAAAATGGACAATGGTGAACAATGCGCATCTACAATGCAAGCTGTTATATACAGCGAAAGAACCTATAGCGTATGCAATGACGTACAATGCAAAAGTTGTACAACAAAGACAGGACATTCATGACATCGAGATGAATAAACCTAAATAAACACTAAGGCTATATGAACAAACAAGGGGAGGTCACTCACAGTGTAGTGTGATATTTTGCATTCACTTGTGAGGACAATTTGCTCTCGCACTCAAGAACAATACTGCACAAAAGGACATGTTTCTAAAAAAGAAAAGAAAAATACACACTGTAATGTCACAGTGGTACAAGCTCTAGCCCACCTCCTCAATAGGAGAGGAAAGGCATGGACACTCTGTTGTTTTTTACGATAATAAATCGCGTAGACCACCATCGGAGGAAAGCGCCTCCTCTCCCAGCATCACTAGTTCTGCGTTAAGATGCATAAGCATTATGTTTCTTAGCCGATGTAGTAGGAGAAACATGGCTCTCTGGAGGCGTCGCTGTGACGTCCCCGCAAACACGGACTGAACCCCGCCCCTTTCAAGATGTGTACGCTCGTTCCTCAAACCCATGCATAAAAAAAGCAAAAGAAAACCTTCGGTGTAACGAATGGGTATTCCGAAGCGAAGCACCAGAAGGATTATTTCTACTATTCTCACGGGCTGCACCGCGCAAACAAGAGGACTGGGCAGCGCCTTGTCGTCTACAGACCGTGTGACAGTGTACGGTGGAAATAATCGGCGCGCACCCTTCAGATCTGTGGCATGGGGGAGCAGCAGAGCACCTTTTGTTTGTTCGGGGAATGCGACCTTTGCGGCAAGTGCCTGTGCTGAGTCCAGTATGCCTTTCCGTCAGCCTCCGTGGCTCCAGGGCTCATTACTGCGTTCTGCGTGGATGGCCGCCCGCGGCGGTGAACGACGAAGAAGCGTCGGCTACGGAGAATTTCGCGGGAAACATCGAGCTGCATGGAAACGTTGAGACTTGGTCTGGACATCGGCTCACCAAGTACCGGAAGTATCGGGACCATTGTACGCCCGTAATTAAAGTGTCTTCGGACGGCTCACCCATCACTCTCCCTGAGGCTTGAGTTTGTACATTGTTACTTGCTCGGCTTTGTTTGGGAGAAGGTTTTCTACTGGTGTAGGCCACGGGGGCGGTCGCCGAAGATGATACACTCCGACTGAGAAGAAAATATGCCGCGTGGATAGCGGCGATTGGTTTGGTGCCGCGGTAGGGCAGAGTGGGAACCCGAGAAAACCGACCACGTGTCGAGAAAGGGGAGAGGCGAGGAGAGTCTTTCCCAGGGGAGAAAAAGAAGTAGACGGCGACGGAAGAGGACAGATCAGAGCGCGACGTGAAGAACCAACCTTCGGCCCCGACTCGAGCAGCCAACTCCGAGGCTCCGACTACATGGACATTCTGTGAGACGAACTTCACCTCCTTTACTTGAACGAGTTTTGTGGAAAGGAATGCGGCGTATTGAGACATTGCGTGGTTTTATTAATTTATCACTTTATCATTTGGGTCGTTGTATGTTTACTCTGTACTGAGGCACCGTTATATTGCCACCGCTACTCGCTTATGTATCCTGTTTCGCGTGCCGCGAGTATTTGCTGATGTGTTACCCTTTTGTGTAACAGAGATGTCGTCCACGGGCAATATGTGTGTGCGCCATTTGCACTCGTTATTCAATTAAATGCGTCCATGATTAAGAAAAGATCCTGACGTCGCTTACTTCCCGGCCCCAGCACGAATCCCTGTATGTGGAAATAATTGAGACACGTAGCCAAGAGGGAACCTGATAAAAAGGGGGTTGAGGGGCTTCCCTCTCTTTGGCGAACGGTGGCGTAGTGGGGACGTCTCAAGTGGGGGCAGCGGTGGGATTACTGCAGGGGCGACGGTGCGAGATTTCACCCTCGTATTAGGGAAGGAGAGACGGCACGATGAATGAACAGGCTACGCAGGTGGCTCAGGGGAGCGCGCTAGGAACGAGCGCTTTGATGTTAGGAAACATGGTTCCCTCGTTCACGGGAGACGCTGCAGGTCCGAACACTAGGGACTTCCTGAAAATTTTAGAACACGTTGGTTGAATGGAGGGATGGCAAGACAGCCAAATCATTGGCATTGCGCGATGTAAGATGCTAGGCGCCGCACATGATTTTGCGTGGAGAGACGATAGTGTCACCGCAGCGTCTACCTAGCTACCCTGAGTTCAGAGCTTTGGCTCTCGAGCGGTTCGACACGGAACCCCTTAGCAGCAAGGTGGAGAGGTTTAGGAACGCGAGACAAAACGCCGGAGAGGAAGCGCGTTCGTTCGCAAATCGCGTACGATTGCTCGGGACTGCCACCCTGGCTAACTCCAGCGGCGAAGAGCCGGCGAAAACTCAGCTGCACCACGATATTCTGGCCGAACAAATGCTGTCGCAGTTCCTAACTAACCTGAGGGATCCGGTCCGCAGATTTGTTTCGTCTCGCGACCACAAATCGTTCGACGAGGCCATCGACGTAGCAGCTAAGGAAGAACGTAACGAAAAACTTTCACAGAGCTCCTCGGTGCCCATTCGGCATGTCGACGAAAACGCGAATGTGCACGAAATGCGCAGCCGCGTCGACCACCTGGAAAAACTCCTAGAGGAGAGTTTGAGGTCACGCGACCCCGTCGTAGATGATGGGCAAAGAAACGCAAGGCGGCCCCCTTTTTCTGATCGATGTTTTAACTGCGATGGCTTTGGCCATTTCTGGCGAGAATGCGACCGGTATCGACGACGCCGACCGTGGAACACGCGTAGTGATCGTCATACGCCGGAAAACCGTGGCAGCGAGGAGACGACGCCGAAGTCGACGGCTCAGGAAAACTAGGTGCGGCCTCTTCTGGTGACCACGACAGGAGGAGGTCAATAGCAGTGGTAAACTTTTGCGGGGAGACGAATCCGGACGTTGAGTGTGCCGTGGGGAAGGGTACGCTGAGGCTGCTGGTAGATACGGGATCAAAGGTGAGTCTTGTGAAGAGCTGCGCACTGGGAGGAATAGATCAGAGGTGGCAGGAGACATTGCAGAAAGAGGATAGTGAGATGTCCCTCGTTGGCATAACTGGTGACCCTATACACACCTTCGGCCGTTTTAGAGTACCCGTAAAAATGAAAGAAACCACGTTTAAGGCAAAATTTTTTCATTTGTGGAGACGGACTGTCATTACGGGCAGATGGTATAATTGGCCAAGACATTCTAATAGAACAAGATGCCGACCTCCTGCTGAGTGAGGGCTGCCTGAGAATAGGCAGCGAGCGTGTCCCATTTACCAATTGGGTTGGAAAACCCAGGCCAGCCGAAGAACTTAGTTCCGGTGAAATGAACCACAGTCCACTGAGGCAGCGTAATGTTAATGGTGTCTCCCTGATCGAAGAGGCTACTCTTCCACCACTATGCGAGTGCGTACTGGCAGGTCGGGATCGCGCGCCGGCGCCCCCAGGTGAAACCAAGGTTGTCGAGGTTAATGGCCTAGAAACAAACGGATTAACTGCAGTACCTCCCTTGACCACCACACGGGAAGACGGCGTATTGCCAGTAAAGGTGGCAAACCTAGCATTGAAGGAGATCTACCTCCTAAAAACAAAGTGGTCGGCTCCTTGGTTGACACGGAAGCCTACCACGTGGTCGCGATGGTTGAGGGAGCGGGAGGAGACCCCGTTGACGAAGGAGATCTGTTGAAGATGTTCGATCTGTCGCACGTCGACGGAAAGGAGAGGCAAATGATGGAGAGCATGATAGTGCAGAATCAATCAATATTCTCAACAGGAACAACAGACTTGGGGAGGTGCGAAGCTATCAAGCATAGGATTCACACCGGAGGGGTGGCACCTGTATATCGCCGGGCATACAGGATCCCTTTCGCGCGCAGGGAAGAACTGGAAAGACAGGTAGACTCCTTACTGGGAGCAGAAATAATTCAGCACTCAACCTCCCCCTGGGAAGCACCCGCACTAATAGTTGAGAAGCCGGACGGGACATACCAATTCGTCGTCGCTTACAGGGACCTCAACAAAGTTACCCGCATTGACCCATATCCGCTTCCCAATGTCCACGAAACACTCGCCCAACTGGGGAAGGCGAAATATTTGACGGTCGTGGATATGGCCAGCGTGAACTGGCAAATTGAGATGGAGCCTGGTGATAAAAAAACAGCCTTCAACAACCCCTCCGGTCATTACGAGTGGAACCGAATGCCCATGGGGCTTGTAAACAGTGCGGCCATCTGGCAGAGAATCGCAGATGTGATCCTCGCAGGCCTACTCGGCAAACTTTGCCACGTGTATTTAGACGACATCGTAATATACAGTGAGACGTTCGAGGACCATCTGTGAGACGTCGGTGAGGTGTTTTCGAGAGCGCGAGTGGCTGGCTTGAAATGGAAACCCGCTAAGTGCCAGTTTTAAAGCTGGAGGTTAATTACTTGGGACACATCGTGTCCGCGGAGGGCGTCCGTCCGGACCCGTTGAAAGTACAGTGCGTAAGGGATTTCCCACCACCCAAAAACAAAACTGAGGTGAGACAGTTCTTGGGACTCTTGTCCTATTACAGGAGACACGTTCCTTCATTCGCGGAAATAGCAAAACCGATTACCCGCCTCACCAGCAAGAGCCCATTCGAATGGAATGCAGGCACCCAGGCGGCATTCGAGCAACTAAAACGCTGCTCGTATTGGCACCTATCGTGCGGTTTCCAGACTTCTCAAAACCGTTTATTTTGACGACGGGCGCGTCCAAATAAGCTGTCGGAGCGGCGCTATCTCAAGTCCATGACGGACTTGAACACCCAGTGGCCTACGCAAGCCGCCAGCTCAATTCGGCGGAGCAGAAGTATGGCGTGACTGAACAAGAGTGTTTGGCCGTCGTTTGGGCAGTGCGTCACTTTAGGTGTTACTTGTACGGTAGGACTTTCCGAATTGTTACCGACTGTCAACCTCTCAGGTGGCTCATGAACGTGAGGGACCCTAGCTCGAGACTGGTGCGCTGGAACTTGCTCCTTCAGGAGTACAGCTCCGACATCGTACATCGCCCAGGAAAGCGGAACCAAAACGCTGCTGCGTTAAGCCGTGTGGGTATGGCGGGTGTGGTCGATTTCACGCCGTCATCTGATGGAGCTCATTTCCGTGAGGAACAGGGTAGGGATCAGCCACTTCCACAGGTGATCCAGCAATGCAAAAACTCAACAGACAACACCTGTGGGAGGTATCGGCTTGACAGCGCCGGACTATTGAGACTAAAGGAGGGAAGTAACGCAGACGTCGGGAAACTCGTCGTTCCGAGATCGATGGTCGGCGAACTGATGAGAATACACCATGATTCACTTTGTGCCGGACACCTGGGAATAAGGAAAACCCTGTTGCGATAGAATAAGGTAATTTTCTGGTTAGGAATGAAAGCGGACGTGGTCAAATACTGCAGCAGATGCGAGTCGTGTATTCTCCGGAAGATGCTGAAAGGTCTAAAACAGGCTCCACTTCAAACATTCTCTAATGTACACGAGCCGTTTCAGAGAACTGCGATGGATATTGTGGGACCACTGCCAGGTACGACGTCCGGAAATAGGTACATCTTGGCCTTTGTTGATCACCTGACTCGATTCGCGGAAACATTCACGCTGCCAGACCAGAAGGCGGACATGATCGCTAAGGCATTCGTCGAGGGCGTAGTGTTGCGTTATGGCACCCCGTTGCAACTCCTCACAGACCAGGGCACTAACTTCACTGGTAAAATCATGAGAGAGGTATGCGACGTGCTTGGTGTGAAGAGGCTACGAACGACAGCCTACCACCCGCAGTGTAACGGAGCTGTCGAACGCCTAAACCAAACACTCGTTGGGATCATGTCCCACTACGTGAGCGAGGACCAGCGGGATTGGGATAAGTGGCTCCCGTTCGCGACTTTCGCCTATAATACCGCCGTCCACGAAGGCACAAAAGACAGCCCTTACTACATCCTGTTTGGCAGGGACCCCGTCGTGCCCAGGGTGGCTTTCTGTGAACCAAAGGGGCACTACGGCACACTCGATGACTATCGCGCGGAGCTAACACAGAGGCTTCAGCAAGCTCACCACATGGCTTCGTCCACGCTCCGTTCTGCGGCAGGGTTGCGTAAAAAGAGGCTTGGATCTTCCCGCAGGGACCCGAAATTTAAAGTTGGAGAGAGAGTTTACATCAGGGTCGGCGCGGTTAAGCGGGGACTGGCCAGGAAGTTAGCCGCCAAATGGGTTGGACCGTATCGCATCATTGAGCGTCTTTCGTCCGTCACCATGCGCGTGCGTAACATCAAAACGCGCGAAAGCAAGGTCCTCCACGTAAACAGGCTGCGACGAGCGGATCCCTCGGGACGCGCTGAACTTGAGCAAAGCAGCCGGCCAGAGTCCTCGACACGGTCATCCGGCAGTCCAGCCGTCGGGGCAGGTAACGCGAACATGCCTAACATACCCCCGGAACTGCTGCTGGAGTTAGTACTACAAGAGCAGCCGCAGCGACCCGTATGTCCAGCAGGCGCCACGGGTCCTAGATACGCCCTTAGAAGCCACGGTCCCATCCCCGATCTACCTTAGGTTAGGAGACAACGCTATGGCCCACCCATACAGTGGATGAACAGGTAGACAAGAGGCGAGCCGGGATCTTGGGCCACCTGCTATCTCGGGGTCATAAATGTACATGGTGATTGCTATTTTGATCCCCATGTTTTCACCCATATCCTACTTTCATTACTTTTGTGTGAGCACTGTGCCAAAGTTTTTCGCCCTTTGGGGATATTTTTTTTGCTTATAGACCTGTTTTGTTTCAAAGATTGGATTTCGAAGAGGGCATGTGGTTCATTTGATTAGTGTGGCTTTGTGTTACTCGTAATATCTGATGTTGACCTCTGAGCGAATGATGTGCCTGGAACCGATTGCACCTATGGCATAGAGGAGGGATATATAGTTAGTGAATGTGAGATTACCTAGACCTCGCCGCGTGTCGGAGAGAGGGTGCGAGGGAGACTGGTCTGGGAAGGGTGTAGTTTAGATAGGCAGGATATGTGACTGGCATCTGTGGCCCAAACTAGGCAGATCATGCGAGGTGGTTGGTAGAGATACCTAAATAGGCGCTGCACAACAGGAGATGAGATCAGACAAGATAACAGACAAGCTACGGCGTTTTCCCTACACAATAGTGTCGAGCCTCGATAGGAGGCGGAGAGGGCTCGCTTGTGGGAAGAGATGAAGCAGCCCCGGTATCGACGAGGCGAGGTGAAAGTTCAGATTGAAATGGTTTCCCGGCGTCTCCCCGCACGGAAGTGTCGCGCCTCGTTAGGAGGCAAGGCGGTGTCGTGATCGGTATTGATGTACAACGCCCAATGTCACAGTTGCATTGGACAGCATATACGCTACGTTCTCAGCCACTCCGAACACGCAAATAGCGTTGAAGGTCCCTTTCTCTCACCAATAGGTGCGTGCAGCAGAGGCGGGGCAGGAGATGGTTTGCGAAGGTAATTCAGTGCATATTCAGAATTCAGATTCAGTGCATATTCAGATTGAGAACATAGGTCATACTGCCTGTGTGACCTATGTTCTCCCGCCTTCGCGCTTTTCGTCTGGTTTGAAATGTTCGAGGTCTGAAGATTTTGTGCATATGTGATGTGGAACGAAAGTGTATTGAAATGTGTGTATCCTCTGTTTGGTTGTGCTGAGAGTGGACAATGCAGGCTAAGTGTGTGATGTGCTCGCATGGTAGTGAACCTTCCGCATTCATGACTGAACGCTGCGTGCACAGTAAAAATTTTTACACCCAAAAGGGTGTAAAAAGGGTGCTTTTACGAGAAAGCACCCTTTGCAACACCCTTTAACACCCATAAATGGTCGATTGAAAAAAAGCACCCATTTGTTTGGGTGCTTGCCTCGATAGCACCCTAAAATAGGCTCTAAGGGTGGTTTTGTGCCTGAGAAGGGTGTAGGTGACGATTCATCAGATGAAATATGCAGCATAAGAAGAACACATAATTATAATAGTTGGTATTTTACGTCTCAAAAACCTCGATATGATTATGAGGGTCGTCGTAGTGGAAAGCTCTAGAGATTTTGACCATTTGGTGTTCTTTAATGGGCGCTGATATCGCGCAGTGCACAGGCTTCTATAGACCTTTTCGCCTCCATCTGAATTCGACTGCCACGGCCGGCATCGAACCCGCGACCTTCGGATTGGCGGCCGAACAGCGTAGCTACTGCACGAATATGTGGACCTTGCGTTAAACGACAGCCTAGACTTAGAATGTGTGAAGATGCTCTCCGAATACAGCAAAATGCCAGCAGAAGCAAATCTCGTTTCATCTATAATGGCAATTAACTGCAATCCACGTTACGAAAGATCACCTTAGCGTTGGTTATAAGCTACATGTTTGCGGTGGATTATATACAGGAACATAATGTTTGCCCGAGTATGGGTGTGTGTGCGTGAGCCTGCGCTTGTGTTCGCGTGTAAGCGCGATTGTGTGTACACCCATGCATGTGTGCGTGTGCGTGTATGTGCGAGTCCGTGCTTGTGTTAAGCGTGCCTGTGCACATGTGTACGCCCATGCATGCGTGCGTTTACGGTCGCGTGTGTGTGTTGCCGTATGTGTGTATACGTGTATGTGTGTGCGCCTGTGAATAAGTATGCGTGTGCATCAGCCCGTGCGCCCTCAAATTTCGTGTGTGTGTGTGGGGGGGGCACTGCTTCTTAGTGTTTAAGGTCCCACACCTGTTCAGACTTGGAGTCTATATGGGAGCTGGCTTAAGAAATGGCGGTGGTCAAGGCACTGTACACTAACTATTCAGTACATGGAAAACAGCTGCACATTTTCGTACCTCATCATTGCTTACGAACTTGCTGTGGTAACTGATTAGCTCCGTTGAGGCGCTTCTACGCTCGAAAACGTGGGTTATGACCAATTCACACGGAAAGCTCTCACTGCACTATGCACAACCATCGTTTATATTAACAACGTTTAACAAGAACGTGCACTGCCTTTGCTACAGGTGCTTAGCTAGCTCATTGGGCAACCATATGGAATTATGTGCTGATCATGTGGTCAGCAAAAAGTTTGTTATAACAACCTCGGCACGTTTCGTGGTGCATGACAAGCCTTCTAAACATCCGCTACTGTGGATTAATTTGTTCCAGCTTCGACTACGCATTCAGTGTTTGCGGCACCATACGCGGAATCGCCTGACACAGACAATGCAAAAGAAATTTCTCTGGAAAAAGGTGTAGCGATGCTCTCCCGCTAATGCCACCGAGGACGAAATAATTATTGTTTCTGGCCATTCCATGGTGCACTTTGTTTTGCGCAAGTTTTGCTTCACTATTTTTTGCCCACTGCAATCGTAATCCGTCAAAATACTCAAAGAACCCGAGGCTGGTAAATAACCTACGTCGCTGTGCAACTGCCTGGAAGGAGAGTGGCCGTTTACAAGGAGTCATTCCGCCTTGAACGGCCGTCCGCCGTATGCGCCATAGCGTTTGCCTTTCGGCGCTGTCTTGGCGGGTTTGCCGCTCCCCCCCCCCGCTCAGCCCGGCCAGCGTTGCTCCCACAACGGCGGCGTAGATAAGCGAAAAGTTGCGTCACCGAACACCTGCGTCGACAGCTGCGGCGCCGCCACGCCTGCCACCTCTTCCTTCTCTCCTCCTTCTCTCTCTTAATGTTGCTCTCTCTGTCTCATCAGTCTTTCAAATGCGTTGCGTTGGTCGGGGGTCTTGGTCGCTGTGTGTGTTCTAGCGAACAGGCACATATTCAATGGTGGTCACGCATGACACCGTCTTCGAAGTGACGCTCGGATTAAGGAATATTCATGGAGTGGCGGACACGGACAACGTGGGCCTGTTAACGGTGAGTGTACTGTTTTCGTTTGTAGTAATCATACAGCGCTAGCTGGGCGCCTGCAGCAGCTCTGCCGAAGTAGGCTGCCAGCCATTTACAACAACATGCGTTCGCGGGCCTGTTGCAGATGCCCGATTAAACGTGGGACTTAACGCGTTCACACTGCTATGCGCGATGTTGTGTAAGTGCCTGCATCACTCATACAGTGAGTGATGGGATCACTTAACGAGGGCGGGATTAGTTGCTGATCGCTCATTGTCTCTACACTGCACAAAGTGATTGATATTGTTTTAAGATGTGCTTTGAGCTACATCGTAATAACATTTCTGTTAATACTCAAATGTGCAACGTGATTCTGTAGGTGTAAGCGCAAAAAAAGAAAGAAAAAGCAAAAATTATGTACAGAGGCGCACTGTACGAAATGGCTTTTTTTTGCTTAAAGACGGTATAGTTGGAGGTGCTGATATGCTGCGATGCTCCCAGCACGTGCGCCTCGGTCTTTTAAGCTATTTAGGACAAGTGCCACCAGCAACAGGGAAAGATCTAGCAGACTTCCAAAGGCGCGTTGTTGTGGCCATCGCCGTCCGTTGTTTTCCCTCGTTTCTGTTTGCTGTTTTTGTGCTTCGCTTTCATCTGCGATTATGTTCGGCGTTATAACAGAATCGAGAGAGTATACGTGACTCTTGGAGCTATGTGCGGTTGCTCTAGCATAAGTCATGGCTGCTGCAACGTAGTCGGCGTCCGCGCGCGTTGGTGTCGTTCCAGCGCTCTTACTTGCGTGATTGTGTTTAACTGAGTATTTAGGCACGGGTTACGTTTGTAAATCTCGTAGTCAATAATCGCTAATAACGTGCCCCTGATTGCCATCAGAGGATGGGCTTGGTTGTCGAAATATGCCAGACGCTTTTTCTGAAAGCAAGCTTTGAATTTTTTTTAAATAAGTACTTTCATACGTGCAAGGCAGTGCCTATTGCAGGCCCGCAACTCTTTAAAAACTGGACGAGCTATCACATCTTTTATCAAATTACAATAAATTAAGATGATTGAATTATAGATGACGAATTTCTGTGCTAGATTAGGTGCACAAAACACATGTTCGCAGCCCTACGTCTAGAAAGCAGGCAAATAGGAAGCACAGCGTCAAATTTGGATTAGATTCCATTGACGGAGCGTCTTGTGAGAGTAGAAAGAACGAGAAAATTGTTCATTTTTGATGCCCTTATAGAGGCAGTCAGAATGGCACTGATTGGTGACTTGTAACAATTCCTCAGATTGTTAAAGGCGTGATTTAAGTAAGTAAATCTTTTACTTTTTTTTGCGGACCTCTTCGCTAGTGCCACGCCCAAGATCATTTGTTCTCATGTAAAAGAGAAAGCAGAGATGTCTTCACTGTTTTTACATGAAGAGGTAAGTTTCTTGTGTGTTTTGATTAATGCTACATGTTCTAAACGTTGTACTTTAAGAATTGTTTTTCACACTGGCTCACTACCCTAGAAGGAATTTGATTCTTAAGTGAGTTCAGGCTTTCGTAAGTGTCATTTTTGAGCTGTAGTCTTACACTTCACCTCATTTCGGGAATTCGCTGTATGCTGGAAAACTCTTATCTTTATCATACGAAATTATTGGATTGTATGGGTTGTATGCTTCGAGTTCAGTGTAATGTCAATTACACGCCATTTCGAAGGATACACACTACACATTCTTTATATATGGTGCTGCCAGAACAGCACGAAAATTTTTTTATGAGAAGTCATATTTGCTCTTATTACAGGATGAGAGGGTGCCGCTGACGTCCTGCGTAGTCTACCCTGGACCCAGCCTAGAGCAAGCCTACTTCCTGAACATCCACATGGATATACCGAAAAATCTTCTGTGTCAGTAATGACGAAGAAGGAAGGAGTGACAGCACTGATGAGTTGATTTTTTTTATTTTCAACATAGTCTACGGCCGCAAGGCCTTTAACAACCACAGTGATTGAACGGCTTTTTCTCGGCGTGAGTTTGGAGTTTATCAAAGAAGTTGTTCAGGCAGTACGACACTGAAAATTTTAGTGTCACAATGCCTGAACAACTTTTTCTAGTTTGGTCATAGTAGATGAACAAATATTGTTATTTGTGTAAGTTATTTTGCTTAAATATAGCAGGACCATTCCATGCCAAACGTCCCAGCCACTTTGGCGACCATCTGAATTGTATTTGAAAAAAAACATGTGCTGACTTACTGCGTTGAAAACAGTGAACTGCTAGAATACTTCATCGAGAAAAAAAGTTTTGTTCATGTGGCTGGCCTATAACTTCCTGGCATAATGCCGTCTGTGTCCGGTTTGTGGAAAATTTTGTTTTAAAACTACCGCTTATTTTTTCTAGAGCAAATTCGGTCTACCTGTTAAGTAAATGTGCTTCTGTAAGGTATTTGAAGCTCAATAATAATAGTGCAATTTTTGCCACATAAAGCCAAAATGTGTTATGTTTGCATTTTTTATTGCAATATTGCACTTTGTATGAATATCTGAGCAGTGAATACTTACTCCACAGAAGGTATATTCTGAAGAAAAAATATCTTTATACCTCTCAAGCTGCTGAAATATACGAGAAAATATCACGAATTTCACAAACTCGTGATTTTTGTCCGTATTGAGATGCAATTTGCTCCATGTTGTGATACAATGAAAACTCATCATTATACCTAAACTGTAAGAAAATGAAATTCTTTTCTGTTATAAAAATCTTAATGCAAAAAGGACAGGAAAGAGCGCTGTCAACTGAATTTTATTGAAGGTGCTACGAGCGTTTTTATACTGACCAGGGCTCATCTGCAACAACACATGTGTGACCATGACAAAATAATTTTAACCGAGAAAAGAATACTCTTTTTCGGAACAGATGAGTGAAGGTGTACTGATGCATTGATCCTTGGCCTTCCTGATAAAAAGTTCTAAAATCTCTTATTTTTCTGCTTGCTTTTTTTCAAAAACCGTGTTTTATGAAACCTAGGACTACACTTACATTCTTTACGGTGTCTGGCCATGAGACTACTATAGCCCTTCTTAACATTTGAAGCATGCTGTCTTGCTTGATCATTGAAGCATTGCCCAGTTTGTCCTATGTTTACTTTTCCACGTGTTAGCGGTATCTCATACACATTACATTGGCATTCAGTAAACCTATTCTAGTGACGAATGGTGCAAGATTGACTATTCCTGTTGCTGTAAGTACATGCACTTTTGAAAGCTTGCAAGGCGTGGAAAACAACAATGTCATATCTGCTGGCTCTTTTCCTAAAATTGTGAGACACCTTATGTACGTAGTACCATGTGACATGCAAAGGTGATTGGTCATTCTCTTTTTCTTTTGGTCCTGTTTCCCTTAACTTTACTTTCTGCAGGAGGGTTTCGCTAACAAGCGTGATGATGCTGTTGGAGTATTGGCTGGTGCTATCAGCCCAGGAGTGCTAAGAATGTTCTGCCTTTTGATAGTGAGCATTCAAAATTAATAGAAAGAGGAATTGATACCACATGTATTCAGGCCACCCTTCAGAAGTCATGTTAGCACAAGGGTGAGGTCAGGCTTAAAAACTAGATTAAAAGACTAAAAGATGCTGGGTATCCCAAGAGAATCTTCACGCCCGTTTGCAAAACCCTCCTGCAGAAAGTAAAGTTAAAGAAGACAGGACAAACAAAAAACAATGACCAAAACCTTTGCATGTTATACCACATCACGTGTCTCACAACTAGAAAAATAGCCAGCAGATATGATATTAGTGTGTTGTTTTCCAGCCCTTGCAAGCTTTCAGAAGTGTGTGTACTAAACAGCAACAGGAATAGTCAATCTTGCCCCATTTGTCACCAGAATAGGTTTACTTATAGCCAATTTAACGTTTGTAGAAATATTTTTTATCAGGTAAACCAATGATCAGTGCATCACTACACGTTCACTTATCCTTTCCGAGAGGGAGTATTCTTTTCACAGTTAAAATTATTTTGTAGTGCTCACACGTGTCGTCGCGCATGAACACGGTTCTTGTACTCCGTATAAAAGCGCTCGTAGCACATTCAATAAATTCAGTTGACAGTCTGTGCTCTTTCCTGTCCTTTCTGTCTCTTCCTAAAGTTGTCGCGCTGTGACTAGCACACAACCACGATGAACCAGCTCTCCCAAATTAAGCTCTTGTTACGTAACACGTAGACCGAGTTTCGTATGGAAAGAAGGAGCGGTGCTTTTAAAATAAAATTTGTCACATACAACACCTAGACGGCATTCCAGAAAGTTCAGAAGGCAGCCACGTGACCAAATGTTTTTCCTCTCCTAAATATTCCTGAAGTTCACTATTTTCAATGCAGCACGAGTTTTTCGAATACATTTGAGATGGTTGCCAAAATGGCTGGGACATTTGGCATAAAGTGACCCAGCTGTGTCATTAGCCATAATTATGCATTACCTCTTGTGTTTTTTGTGTGTCCTAACTCAGTTTTGTGTTCGTTTTTAGCATATTGTGTTTCTGATCATTGTATTGGTTTCTTAAGTACTCGCTAAAGTTATATGTGCGAAAACCCGTATATGTTTGCATGTACATCATTTCTCATAACCAATTGTTATACATCCAGGAATACAAAGCTTAAACCACTGTGATTGTATACATTTGAAAACACTATCAATATAAATTTTTGTGCGCATCACTTCTTGGGAACGATTGTGTACATGAAGGCGTATATAGTGAAATCTTGGTGATTGTATATATTTGAAAGAATCATAAGTATATATCTGCCTGTATTTCATTCTTATTAACCGATTGTGTACACGAAGGAGTATTAAACTGAAAACCACTGGGATTGTAGATACTTGAAAGAATTATAGGGATATTTTAGCATGTATTTCATTTGTAGTCTCTATGTACTTGAAGCAGTATACTAAACTGAAACCAGTGTAATTGTATGTTGCAAAGAATTGTCAATAAAGTGAAACTGAAAAAGTATAATAAACATTTGAGGTGTTGCATGTGTAGTGTACGTATACATGAACGTATATCTGGTGTAAAAGTTGTGTGGCAGAAGAAAAGTTTGTTTTATTTGCCTATTAAATAAACGCAATATGCAAGGGCAGCAAGGCTTCATTTTCTGTATCGCGCATTATGCATATACACTGAAGTATATATAGATCCAGCACAAGTTCATACACGATTGTACGCGTTTATATTTTTGCCCACACGCAATGAATGGAGCTCGACAGGTGGTGCACCATCGATAATCAGGACCACTTTCTTCAAGTAGTGTTTAATCAGTGCATGCTGATATCTATTGGTGGCAGTATTCGCCACCCCTGCCATGGGCACTCAACACCCTTGTGCACCCTTCTCGCACCCTCCTCAGAGGGTGCTAAAAAAGTGATGGACATCGAAGGCACCCTTCCTTAAGGGTGTTTTTTAACAGCCTACAGTTTTTTTACATGTACACCCTATTCTAAATGTGCATGGTAAAGCACCCTTTTTGGAAGGTGCTGAATTAACACCCTTAGGGTGTCGTCCACGAGACAAGCTCATTTACACCCTTCTGGGTGTAAAAATTTTTACTGTGTGCCAGACCATCTGACGAGCAGCTGTGACCAGTGTGCGTTTTGTCCACGCGTCATCCACGAATTTCTGCATTGGTTTTGAAGGTTTCAAGTGTGTTGTGCGCGGTAGAAATACGGAATCAAACTGCTTCGCGGTGGGTGATGATTCAGCGACAATCACAGATTGGTTCCTCTCAGCGACGCGCCACCGCCACGGCTGAATCACAAGTGTACTATGTTCGCATATCGTGTTCCTAAGACTGCCGCAATGTCTAAATTTCGCTGCGCAACTCGAAGGCGTTATGCGCCCGCATTTCTCGTGTTTGAATTTCCCCGCTGGGAAAATTCTTCTGCAAGATGAAGGGATTGTGACGTCCCCGCAAACACGGACTGAACCCCGCTCCTTTCAAGATGTGTACGGTCGTTTCTCAAACTCACGCATAAAAAAAGGAAAAGAAAACCTTCGGTGTAACGGATGGGCATTCCGAAGTGAAGCACCAGAAGGATTATTTCTACTATTCTCACGGGCTCCCCCGCGCAAGCACGAGGACTGGGCGGCGCCTTGTCGTCTACAGACCGTGTGACAGTGTACGGTGGAGATAATCGGCGCGCACTCTTCAGATCTGTGGCATGGGGGAGCAGCAGAGCACCTTTTGTTGGTTTGGGGAATGCGACCTTTGCGGCAAGCGCCTGTGCCGGGTCCAGTATGCCTTTCCGTCAGCCTCCGTGGCTCCAGGGCTCATTACTGCGTTCTGCGCGGATGGCCGCCCGCAGCGGTGAACGACGAAGAAGCGGCGACTACGGAGAATTTCGCGGGAGACACCGAGCTGAATGGAAACGTTGAGACATGGTCTGGACATCGGCTGACCAAGTACCTGAAGCATCGGGACCATTGTTCGCCCGTAATTAAAGTGTCTTCGGACGGCTCGCCCATCACTCTACCTGAGGCTTCAGTTTGTACATTGTTACTTGCTCGGCTTTTTTTGGGAGAGGGTTTTCTACTTGTGTAGGCCACGGGGGCGGCCGCCGAAGATGATACACTCCGACTGAGAAGAAAATATGGCGCGTGGATAGCGGCGATTGGTTTGGTGCCCCGGTAGGGCAGAGTGGGAACCCGAGAAAAGCGGCCACGTGTCGAGAAAGGGGATAGGCGAGGAGAGTCTTTCCCAGGGGAGAAAAAGAAGTAGACGGCGACGGAAGGAGACAGATCAGACCGACTACATGGACATTCTGTGAGGCAAAGTTCACCTCCTTTACTTGAACGAGTTTTGCGGGGAGGAATGCGGCGTATTGAGACATTGCGCGGCTTTATCAATTTATCACTTTATCATTTGTGTCGTTGTATGTTCACTCTGTATTGAGGCACCGTTGTATTGCCACCGCTACTCGCTTATGTATCCTGTTTCGCGTGCCGCGAGTATTTGCTGATGTGTTACCCTTTTGTGTAACAGAGATGTCGTTCACAGGCAATATGTGTGTACGCCATTTGCACTCGTTATTCAATAAATGCGTCCATGATTAAAAAAAATCGTGACGTCTCTTACTTCCCGGCCCCAGCACGAATCCCTGTATGTGGAAAGCAATTGAGACACGTAGCCAAGAGGGAACCGGATAAAAAGCGGGTTGAGGGGCATCCTTCTCTTTGGCGAATGGTGGCGTAGTGGGGACGTTTCATCCCCTCAAGCAGGCCAGTCCCCTTCGTTTCCATAAGACGAAGGCTCTGATAGCCATCAAGTGTACGACAAAGTTATCCCTGTGGCTAGACTTCCACTGCATACTTGTTTGGAACATCCTAGTAACCATGCGCCAAAAGGTGTGCGCTACTATACATTCATGGAATACATGGTTCAGTGTTTCGACGCGACCGAATTGCGGGCATGTGGCGGAGGGCGCCACGCCACACACCGCAAGGCGGTCGGCCGTCGGTAAAGCCCCCCATTCGCTGAGCCAGTTTAGGTCCCGGACCTCGGAGGGGAGAGGCGTGTTTGTAAGAGTTCAGCGTCTTTTCACCCGGTATTTCTGGCGTTGTCCTTCAGATAGACTTTTGAATGCTATTAATTCGCTCACGTCGGTGGGGGACATTTCCATAAGTTCTTGAAATCGAAAATAGTTTCGCCATTGTTGCAAAGATTTTATAACATGTGTGTAATACGCTGGTGGCTGCTCTGCAGCTGGTCCCATGTCGTTTGCTAAACCAAAAAGTCTTCTAGAGGTTCCTAGCAGATACACTACAAGTTGCCTGCCTCGATACGATGAGTTCTCTAAGAGTGCCCAGGTGGTTTTGAGAGCCAACATGCGGCACATTACCTCAAGGTTGGGTACACTGAGCCCTCTCCATTTTACTGGTAGGCGGACCAAGGCTCTGGAAACAGCTTCGGCGTGGCCATCTCAAAAAAAGGAGCCGCACCCAGTAGCCACTCTCAGTGAAACCCGTCGAGGTGGTCGGGCAATTCTGGTTACATAAAGGAGCGGTGCTGTTATACTGGATTTAATTAGATTGATAAGCTCTTTCAGTAAAAGGTAGTTGAAACGTTCCGGCGACTTCAATGCGTCTGTGCACTTTGTGTTGTATTTCTTTCCATGTGGTGCGGGCTACCTCACCAGTCGAAAGGAAAGTTACACCTAAGACTTTAGCGCCTTGGACGATTTGGACGCCATCAGGGAACTCTTCAATGTGCATCCCAAAGCACAATGCCTTGCTTTTTCCGGGATTAGAACATGCTCCCGACAGGTAACTATACGTGTGGAATATTCGCAGAAAGGCTCTGTAGCTATCTATGTTCCGAATAAACAACGAGATGTCATCGGCGTATGCCGCTACTTTCACTTCGCCCAAGCCTGGAAGAGGGAAACCGCGTATCGAAGTGCATTTCTGGATTTGTTTCAATAATGGATCTATGCATAATACAAAGAGAATTGCGGATATGGGGCAGCCTTGTTCAATGCCCCTACTTACTGCAATAGGTTCAGATGTACAGCCATTCACTACTAATGACGTTTCTAAGTTTGTGTAGAGCAAGCGGAGGGTGTCAGTTAAATGTGCTGGGAAGCCATAACACTCAAGCACAGCGAAGAGATAGTTCCATTCTACGCGATCAAATGCCTTTTCCTGATCCAAGGAAACAAAAATGCCAGATATTTGTGTTCTTGTAGCGTACGTGAATAAATCGCGAGTCAGCGCAAGCGAGGAATAGATCGTACGACCTGGGACACAGCATGTTTGTATGTCGCTCACTATTTCCGGTAGAATGGTTGTTATACAGTTTGCAAGGATGGCTATCAATATCTTATATTTCTAGTTAAGTAGGGAAACGGGCCTCCACGCCCTTGGATCGGACGGCTCTCCCTCACTTTTAAGCAAGAGTATAACTCTGCTCTCACGAAACGTATTCGGTTTGATTCCGTCAGCAAGAAGCCCATTTAGCATTGTCAAAAGGTGGCCTTGTATTGTTTCAAGGAAGGTTTTGTAAAAACTCAAAGGTATCCCGTCAGGGCCGCCTGCGGCGGTTGTGTTCATGCGCTGAAGCACGATGCGTAATTTATCCAGCGTCACTGGGCTGCACAGACCATCCCGGAGCTCCTCCGGTACGCGGGAAATTTCCTGGCAAAACTCATTAACTATGGTGGTATAGTTCACGTCAATTGCGTTCTCCGCCCTTATAAGATTCGAAAAATGTGTTTCAAAGACCCTCCATATGTCTTCTCCTCGTGTATACTGTTCGATGTTCGGCTACTGAACGAAAAGGACATGCATTTGTTCACCCAAGGAGCCGTTGCGAACGCTTCGACTAACAGCTGGATCTGAAAACGGTCGCCCGTTGATAAAAGACTGCGCAGCCGCGCGCGAACTAAGACATAGCGAAAGTTCGTACCACGCCTTTAACTGATCGAGATAGTCGTGCATTGCGAACGTCAGCGTCTCACCCTGCGTAAAATGCGCGCTTTTCGTAGCGTGTCGTTTATCTCTGTCGTCAGGCGCGCTTTCGTTTCGCGCCCCGCTTTGATAAGCTCGGCGCGCCAACTGTGTTTCAATGCGTCCCAGCTAAAGGGTGCAGGCGGCCTTTTGCATGCTTGCTCTAGTGCATTGCGCAGTAATGCTACGATTTCCCGGTCGTGCACGAGTGTGGTGTCCATTTTCCAATGGTTTCTAAATGTAGTGGATTGTTCAAAGAAAAGTTTTAGAGACACTGGAAAGTGGTCTTGAATGCATGGAACGTCCGGTGGGAAATGTAGGACCTCGCAACCAAGGATATGTGTGGCTAGCACTTCTGGAAAATAGAAGTGGTCTAGCCGGGTCATGTTGGGACCCCGTTGCCATGTTGCAACGAAGTCCTTTCCGTGAGTGTCAACCCACGCATCCCTGAGCTTGAAATTGCGGATGAGTTGTCGCAATGCGCTAATATTGTCTGCTTTCTCGGCATCTGCGCGCATCTCTGTTGGTGTCCTCAACACAGTTAAATCCGCTACTAACAAAGTAGGGTAGCTGTCAAACATAAATGAGTCGAGTGAATTGAAAAAATCGACCGTGCCCCCACGTTGAGCTGGAGCATATATTACGAGCGCCCTTACTCGTCTGCTGTGGAGGTCAAAGTCTACTGGTAGTGTGCAGCCGTCAAAACCATAAACGCAGTGTGCTCTTCGACGTAACGCTGGTGTCAACAAAACAACTCCGACTCCGCACATCTTTGAATCATTCAGCGAAAAAAAGGCTTCGACTCCAAAATGTGGACAAAAAGATTGCACATCAAAAGGGGTTCTAAAATTACATTCCTGTAAGAAGAGGATGTCGACATGACGTGACCTTGCGAAGTGCATGTTTTCTCTCTCCTTATCTTGGCGTCTGAAACCCCTGACGTTTAAGGAGACGAAATTCACCATAGCCATTTGAAGAAGGGAGAGTGCGCGCTAACTTCAGAAAAACCCCTTGCACAGGGTGGGGTGAGCGCTGAACGAGTGAACATGACTAAAGAGAGAAATAAATTCTCTGACGTCGTCAGAGCATTAGCGAATTTTCGGGGCTTACTACTGTCCGTAGAGCCCTCAGAGTCCATGGTCGGCGGGTGGGCTCGTTTGGTGGCTGGACGGTCAATTTCCATGGTGCTGGCACCGACACTCGCACCGACGGCCGCACCTGTAATCTGGTAAATAGAGTTTGACAGGCTCAGTTTGTGGGTCTGAGCCGAGTACTTGATGGCGCGGGCGCTCGTCGTTGTCAGTGGCCTAATTACCGTTGTGGTCTTCTCTGGGCCGATGACCGGAGCGTCTGCACGTCCCGTTGTTCGGGTGCCGCGTCCCATCGAAGCTCTCGTCGCCTCGGAGCTACTCGTGATGCCAACTGTGTAAGCTGTAGCTCTCGTGGTCTCTGCTAAGTACGGGCACTCGGGCTTTGGCTTTGGATAAGCTTTGTTCTTCATAGGCGTCCGGCGAGAAGTCGCTGGTCTCGGACGGGGCGTGAAGGGTTAACGAGGCTTTCTCAGACAGGGGAGGCAAGTCTCCTGCGTCTTGTGGTTCAGCATGGGCGTCAGTGTCGCTTGTGTCAGGGTCGCTCGCAGGCTCGAGCGCCGGATAATCATCTTGAAATGCGGGCGTGAGGTCGGTGCACGCTTGTTCTTTCGTTGCCGCTGCTGCAGCCGCTGCGAAGGACTTCGAACGTACGCAGTCAGCTGTTGCATGGCTGCCGGAGCACTTGCGGCACGGTTCTGCGCATCCCTCTGTGGCATGTCCAAACACGTTGCAGCGCGTGCAATAGGGCGTGGTACAATTTCTATCGATGTGGCCAGCGTTCCTGCAGTTAGAGCACACTTTCTTGACACCCCGGTAGTCACACATGACATTGTAGCCTTGAACTGTCAGAAAGTTCGGTATTTGGCCTTTCATTTCCACTCGCACCACACGGACACCTGTGCCAACCCCCGGGCGGCCCTTGAACACTGGCTCGTGGATATGTTGCACGTTGCCGTACGCGGAGAGAGTAGTCGCTAGGGCGGCGTCGCCTACCCAAAGCGGTACCCGGAAGACTGTGACGTGGACTATTTCAGGACCTACACTGACTACTGGAACTGATTTGCCGTTCAAGAGAATGGCACCCCGGCTCTTCAGCTTGGTGGCTGCATGGACGTTTACGGCTTCTGCGACGACCTTTGCACCTCCCATGTGCTGGAGGGACTTGATACCGTCTGGGCTGGTTACTGCTGCGAGGGCATCTATGATGTCGTCGACGGTGCTCCCCTCTGGAGTGCTGAAGTTAAAGCAATGAGCTTTCGGCGGTAGCGCTGCGAAAGCCATCACACTTCCGTCCTGGCCCTGGCTCCCACGGCTTGCGCTGTGGTGCCCGGGCGTTGGCTCACGATGAAGGCCTGGAAAGAGCCCGGGGGTTGTCCAGGGGCTCGCTTGATGCTCGATGAGATGGAATCGACGACTGGCAGCGTGCCTGGTCGCGGAAATCTTGGCACCAGTTAAGCGGCGAACGGAGCGTTAGCCGTCGATCAACTACTGACAAGCGGCGAAGCACGTCGGCATTTATACTCAAGCTGTTGAACGTTCTAGCGTTATCGCTGGCGGCGGCGTAGGTTCCAGAATAATCTGTACAGTTCGCAGTGTAGGCGTGATCTTATCGAAATGATCTACTACAGTCCGGAAGCTTCTCGAAAACTGCAGGCACGGTTCGCGCTGAGAATTGTGTAGTGTTTTGGGACGATAACAAAACTTGGGAAATGGTACGTGGCATTGCCCCTCTCTGAAAAAGGCATCGTCCCGATGCTTGAACTAAAGATGAAGATACAACAATAATGCAAGAAATTACAATAAATAAATACTATACAATATTATAGCAAAAAACACTGTTTCAGTTTGTCAACACGCATGAAACGGCTTGAGGCATGCGACATGGACGACTTGAGGTCACGATCAGCGTCGTTGAGAGTTCATGATGCCGTCAGAGACAACCTCGTATTCAAGTGGGCCGAGACGTCGAACCACCCTGTACGGTCCGAAGTACCGTCACAGAAGCTTTTCACTTATTCCACGTCCGCGTATCGGCGTCCACACCTAAACACGTTCATTGGGCTGGTATTCCACGAAGCGTCGTCGACGATTGTAACGGCGGCTGTCGGTCGTCTGTTGATTCTTGATACGGAGACGCGCCAGTTGTCGGGCTTCTTTGGCGCGTTGAAGGTACTCACTCACATCGAGGTTTTCTTCGTCAGTGACGTTGGCTAACATGGCATCGAGCGTAGACCCTTTTGTATGAATATATCTGCGTCGTCTCCTGCACCGCCCCGTTGTGTGCGAAGGTCACGTACGGAAAAATGGCGTCCCACGTCTTGTGTTCGACATCGACGTACATTTGCAGCATGTCGGCGATCATCTTGTTAGGCCGCTCGGTGAGGCCGTTGGTCAGTGGGTGGTACGCGGTCGTCCGGCGGTGGTTTGTCTGGCTGTATGCGAAGATCGCTTGAGTTGGGTCGGCAGTAAATGCCGTTCCTTTGTCGCTGATAAAGACCTCCGGGGCGCCGTGAAGTAGGACGATATTTTAGACGAAGAACTTAGCTACCTCGGATGCACTGCCTTTAGGAAGGGCTTTTGTCTCGGCGTAGCGGGTGAGGTAGTCGGTAGCTACCACGATCTACTTGTTTCCAAAATCCGACGTCGGGAATGGCCCCAGTAGGTCCATACCAATCTGCTGGAAAGGTCGGCAAGGTTGTTCAATTGGCTGCAGAAGTCCTGCTGGCCTTGTCGACGGTGCCTTGCGTCACTGACAGTCCCGGCATGCCCTCACAAAACGAGTGACGTCAGTGGTAAGACGTGGCCAGTAGTACCTTTCTTGTATCCTCGCGAGCGTGCGAGAAACACCGAGGTGCCCTGCCGTCGGATCGTCGTGCAGGGTCTGCAGGAGTTCTGGTCGCAAAGCTGAAGGCACCACAAGGAGGTACTTAGCTCGAAGCGGTGAAAAGTTTTTTTTTGTAGAAGACCGTTTCGCAGAAAAAACGACGCAAGTGCGTGCTTGAATACCTTCGGGACTTCGGCGGTCCTGCCTTCGAGGTACTCTATTAGAACCTTAAGTTCCGGGACGACCCGCTGTCGTTCAGCGAATTCGTCAGTGGTTATCATTCCCAAGAAGTAGTCGTCGTCCGGGTCGTCGGGTGGTGGTCGCTCGACTGGCGCACGAGAGAGACAGGCGGCGTCGGAGTGTTTCTTGCCGGACTTGTAAATGACAGTAATGTCATATTCTTGAAGTCTCAGGCTCCATCATGCGAGGCGACCTGATGGGTCCTTCAAGGTGGCTTGGTAACACAAGGCGTGCTGGCAGCTCACAACTTTGAAGGGCCTGCCGTAGAGGTAGGGGCGAAACTTTGACGTAGCCCAGATGAAGGCTAGGCACTCCTTTTCTGTTGTGGAATAATCGGCTTCTGCTTTGGATAGCGATCGGCTGGCGTAACTAATAGCCCTTTCAAGTCCGTCAGCCCTCTGCACAAGAACGGCGCCAAGACCTACGCTGCTTGCGTCAGTGTGTATTTCTGTTTCGGTGAATTCGTCGAAATGGACAAGTAACGGAGGTGTCTGGAGGCGATGTTTAAGCTCCTGGAAAGCGTGTTCCTGCGGCGTTTCCCACTTGAACTCCACGTCGGCCTTGGTAAGGTTGGTGAGAGGATTGGCGATCCGGGCAAAGTTTTTCACGAACCGCCTTTAATAGGCGCACAGCCCCAAGAATTGGTGAACCTCCTTCTTTTCAGTGGGCAGTGGGAACTCGGTGATGGTGGCTGTTTTCTGTGGACCGGGACGAACTCCAGACTTGCTAATAACGTGCCCCAGAAACAAGAGCTCCTCGTACGCAAATCTGCACTTTTATGGCTTCAGTGTGAGTCCGGACGTCTTGATGGCATGAAGTACAGCTTCAAGGCGCCGAAGATGCTCGTCGAAACTCAAGGAAAACACGACGACGTCGTTCGAGTACACAAGGCAAGACTACCCCTTCAATCCTGCCAGTAGTGTATCAATAACGCGTTGAAAACTTGCAGGCGCTGAGAAAAGACCGAAGGGCATCACCTTAAACTCGAAGAGGCCGTCCGGTGTTATAAAAGCCGTCTTCTCTCGGTCTCTTTCGTCGACTTCGATTTGCCAATAGCCAGTCTTGAGGTCCATTGACGAAAAGTACTAGGCAATATGGAGCCGATCAAGTGCGTTGCCTATTCGTGGGAGAGGATACACGTCCTTTTTTGTGATTTTGTTCAGGCGTTGATAATCGACGCAGAAACGTAGGGTCCCGTCCTTTTTATTTACTAACACCCCAGGGGATGCCCATAAACTCTTGGATGGCTGGATAATGTCATCCCGCAGCATTTAATGAACTTGTCTCTTCATGCCCTCATGTTCTCGCGTCGAAACCCTGTACGAACTCTGACAGAGTGGTCTGGCATTTTCTTCGGGTGTGATGCGATGTTTCGTGATTGGGGTCTGCCGAATTTTCGATGACGATGAAAAGCAATCTTTGTATTGCAGGAGCAGAGCCTTGAGCTGTTATTGCTTATCGTTCGGAAGTCTGGGATTGACGTCGAAAGCTATGGGAGGGGCTTGGTTCCTCTGAGCAGGTTCCTAGAATCGACGAGGGTGAAAGCACTGGTGGCTTCGACAATTTCTTCGATGTATGCGACCGTTGTTCTTTTGTTCACATGCTTGTAGTCATTGCTGAAATTCGTGATCATAACCGTTGCTTTGCCTCCCTGCAGCTCTGCGATTCCTCTTGCGACGCAAATATTTCGGGTGAGCAATACATGCTGACTGCCGGCAGCGACGCCTTCCAAGTCAGGTGATTTAGGAGCGCCGACTGAAATAATCACGCTTGAGCAAGGCGGAATGGTGACTTGTTCTTCCAGCACATTCAAGGCGTGGTTTCCTGATGGCGTGCGCGGCGGTAGTGCTTCTTCTGTGAATAATGTTATCGATTTTGTTTTTAGGTTGATGACAGCACCATGGAGGCATAAGAAGTCCATGCCAAGGATGACATCTCTCGAGCAACGCTGTAGGACTACGAAGTCTGTAGGATAAATACTGCCGTTAATGGTTTTTTCCCTGTGCAGATTCCTGCAGGCGTTACGAGATGATCTTTGGCTGTGCAGATTTCAAGGGCCTTCCCAAGCTGTCCTAATTTTTTTTAACTTCGCGGCGAACGACCCACTCATGACAGAATAGTTGGCTCCAGTATCGACGAGAGCGGTCACACTGTGGCCGTTGATAAGAACTTCGATAAGAACGTCGATGATAAGAACGTAGTTTGCCATCTCGCATTACACTTAGGGCGTGGCGTCGGGTCACGGCTGCGTCGGCTTGTTCCGCTGCTTCCATGTTGCGTCGTCAGGTCACCTTCGGTAAGTGAAGTTTCGCCGTCAGGGCTTTGCCTGGTTGGCGTTGTGTTCGGAAAGCTCCGTCGCGGCGGCGTCGTCGTCGGAGGATCTTCGGTAGTTCGTCCCACAGCAACCGCACAGCAATCGGCTGCTGCCCTTAGTTTCCCGGATACGGGCTAAGAGAACGGCCCCGCGTTGGGCTAGAGTACTGCCGGTGGTGCGGTGACGTGCGCCGGCTGGGCTACGGTGAACGCGAAGGGCTTCGTGATGACCACTGAGTTCCTGTCAGGTAGTCGGCGATGTCACGTGGCCGTTCTCCTGGCTGTGGACGTGGTGCATTGACGGCGAAGCCACGCAGTCCCATTTGTCGGTACTGGCAACGGCGGTATGTGTGTCCAGCCTCGCCGCAGTGGTAGCAGAGCGGGCGGTGTTCAGGGGTGCGCCAGACGTCAGTCTTCCTCGGTGCACTGCGCTGGGCCGCTGGCGAACGGTATGACGTTAGTGGGTGTGGTGGCGGCGGTGGCGTCTGTCGAAGGAAGTGCGATGGGGCGGCGTTTTGGCGTGGATGAGGAGGAGCGTTGTGGCGCACTGCAGCGGCGTAGCTCATAGCTTTCGGATCGGGTAGTGGTGCTTGGGGAATTCGAAGCGATTGCCGAACTTATTTTTGCACAATGTCGGTGATCGAATCCACTTGAGGCTGCACCGAAGGCAACAGCTTGCACAGCTCTTCCCGCACGATCACTCGGATCGTTCCACGCAGGTCTTCGGAGTTACTGGCTTGAGCAGCAGCGCATTCTGGAGTCAGGCGACAATTATACTGTCGGGTGAGCATGTCCAGAGTCTTTTCGATAGCGGTCGCTTCGGCTACAAATTTTTGGACGGTGTTTGGTGGATTTCTCATCAGTCCCGCGAAGAACTCCTGTTTGACCCCTCGCATGAAGAAACGAACTTTCTTCTCCTCTGGCACGTCTGGGACAGCGAGATGGAATAGGCGGGTCATTCCTCCTGTGAAAATGGCGACATCTTCATTTGGTATGTAGGCTTATGCCACAGGAGCGAAAGAAAGAGACGCCTGAAGGATAACCGATGCCAGCCAGGAACGCGAGCCGTTGCTTCACGTGCCACGGCCTAGCGCCTTCTTTTTTTTTCTTCTCTCGCCATCGCGCGCTCTCCGGTTTGCGCGCCGCCCGAACGAGGGCGCTACAGGGCCCCCCGTGTAGACTGGAAGTCGGAATGTGACATGCCGTTTGTGGTGTTGCAACGGAAGATCAGTCGTAGATGAGAGGCTTTCTAGGGCGGTCTCCAGGTACGCCGGCTTGAGTCGGTCCAAGCTGACTGTCTCTTCACGGCCGTTCTGAAGTAGAGTGGCAGTTTTGGGGTTGCGGTGAAGGACGCGGAATGGTCCGTCGTAGGCTGGTGTCAAAGGTGGTCTGACCGCGTCGTGGCGCACGAAAACATGTGTTGCAGTGGCCAGATCAGGGTGGACGAATATGGTCTGGTAGCTTCGTTGACGTGAAGAAGTCTCCCGGAAGCCGTAGAGAAGTGCCATACACCAGCTCTGCTGTTGAGCACTGCAGGTCTGCCCGAATGACAGCTCGTAAACCTAAGAGCACCAGTGGCAAGGCATCAACCCAGGTGGCTCTATTGAGGCGGCTGAGTGAGGTTGCACGGTTTAGTTAACTCCGGGAAACTCGCCAAGATTTTTTCGAACGGTGAGGAAGGTATCAACATGCGGATGGCCATTGGAGCGATGTCGGACAGGACTCCCGAGATGGAGAGACGAGTCTTACCATCTATGAGGCGGCGCCGCCGCACGCTGACGTCCAAATCGAAGTATGAGAGGAAGTCCGAGCCGATGATCGGTTGAACCACGTCTGCGATGACGAAAACCCACCGGAAAATGCAGCGAAGGCCGAAGTCGAGGGTGAGAGATCGGAGCCCATACGTTGCTATAGACGAGGCGTTGGCAGCACGAAGCACTTGCCCCTGTGACTTTGAACGATCAGCCTTAGTCGGGGGCACAACGCTAATTTCCGCGCCCGTATCTATAAGGAACCTGGCGCCCGATAGCTGGTCCGTGACCATGAAAAGGCGGCTGGGACGAGAAGGGAGATCACACGCCGCCGTCAGTGATCCCGGCAGGCGTTTCCCTGCCACGAACATGGGGGTGTACACTTCGTGGCTCGGTGACGGAAACGCCGATGGTACCAGCAGAGGGGTGGAGGGCTGGGACTCCGAGCATCTCGTGTGCGTGGAAGAGCTCGACGACTGGAACGAGGCGAACGAGTCTCCTGCAGGGGGCTCCGGAGTGCGGCAATGGAGGCGGCGAGTTCGTCGATGCGGGCCTCAAGGCGCGAAATCGCTGTGTCTGCTGGTGGTAAGACAGCGTTGACAGATGGGGAGGTCGCTTCATGAACCTGATCAGCGAGCTCCGCCAGGCGGTCGAGATCGACGTCGCCGGCCACCGCGAGGACGAGGCGGATTGGCTGAGAAAGGCGTTGGAGGAAGAGCTCGCGAAGCAACGCTGAGTGGGCAGAGACGTCGTGTTTCTCAAGAAGCTGTCGCATTCGGCGCAGTAGTTGGGAGGGGCGCCTGTCGCCAAGGTCCCCCTCTGCAAGGAGCTGCTGTAGGCGGACGCGTTCCGAAGGCATGAATCGTTCCAGCACCTTGGTTTTAAGGTGCTGATATGGCGTAGTGTCCGAGGGGTTGGAGAGGACGTCGGAGAGCTCGCTGGCAACGTCAGGAGGAAGGACGGAGGCTACGTGGTAGTAGCGTGTCGTTTCCGAGGCGATGCGGTACAAGGAGAATTGCGCCTCGACCTGATGAAACCAAACTTGCGGGTCCTGTGGCCAGAAAGATGGGAGACGCAGTTGCACGGCCGAGACGTCCTGCGGACGTGAGGCTTGTTCGGTTGAGGATGCATTCGAGTCAGTCATTGTCTTCGTCCGAGGTCACCACTTGTAGGCTTATGCCACAGGAGCGAAAGAAAGAGACGCCTGAACGATAACCGATGCCAGCCAGGAACGCGAGCCGTGGCTTCACGTGCCACGGCCTAGCGCCTTCTTTTTTTTTCTTCTCTCACCATCGCGCGCTCTCCGGTTTGCGCGCCGCCCGAACGAGGGCGCTACAGGTAGATGAACCCGGGTCTTCAATAAAGCAGCGGCCCTCTCTTTGAGAGCGACGCTCGGGAACGTTTGCAGGAATGCGCCGCAGAAAACATCCCACGTTTGGAGCGCCGACTCCCAATTTTCGAGCCAGGTCCTTGCGGTGTCTTCCAAATAGAAGAACACATGACGTAGCTTTTCGTCATGGTCCCAGTGTTTGAGGGCGGCCACACGGTCGTATGTTTCTAGCCAGGTCTCCGGGTCTTCGAGCGATGACCCAAGGAAAATTGGTGGTTCCCTGGGTTGATGCATGAGCATCGTGGGCTGGGGCGCTGCGGTTGTCATTGTCGCTGCAGTCGCGGTCATGGTCTTGGTCTTCCACAGCTTGTCTTGTAGAAGCCTTTACTCCGGTGCTAGCCCTTGCTGTCGGCGGCTAGTACGCTGCTCCTGGTTGGCGTCGGATTTTTCTCCGTGACGTGGGCTGGGTTCACGGCTTGATGGGGCGTCCGGTACATGAACGAAGCAGCACCTCCACAAGTTGTCACGGGGTCGTGACGTGGCCGAAGACAGGAGACTTTATGTTGGGATTTATTTGTTTATTTGGGCAAACCTGTGCCCGGTAAATGGGAAGTTCTGTTACAGTAGCAGTCTTGCACAGAAAGCAACAAAGAGAAGTTTATTGACTTCCAACCAAGGATAAAGTACATGACAAAAACATCGAACTTCACGACTACAAAGGGTGCATGTACAATCAGGAAAGCACCACTACCGAGGTACAATGTATGTGGGGGAATGTACCCCTCTATTTAGTGTACAGCGCGTGGTGCTCCAGCAGGCTTAATCATGCGCGGTGGTAGGTCTTCTGAACACGTGGTTGGAACAAGTAGCGACTTAGCGCTGTACAACTCAAGGTATTATTTCTTTTTTGTCGCCTGAAACAATGCTGCTTTCGTACACAGTAAGTGCATGCCCGGAAGTATAAAAGAGGCCTTGAGGCTGGAGGGCGCAGGGGGTGGGTACAAGGGAGTTGGGGGAGGGGGGGGGGCTCTTGTCTCCCTCCAAATAAGGCATCAGCAACATTCTGCGCGTAAAAAACTGACTGAAGGCGCCAATCAATGAAGAAGGCGCTATACAAAAATTAGCTCAAGTGTCGACCAGTGCACTTAGCCTGAATTGATTACAAATAACAACGACAAAGGGGTGATGAAATGAAAAAGGTGATATATATATATATATATATATATATATATATATATATATATATACAAGTCCCCTTCTGCACGTGCTAGACAGCGGGAGGGGGGCCACCAGGTAGTGATCGGGGCGGCTAGCTTGCCATTCCTCAGAAAAAAATTTGGTATGCCAGCGACGAAGGAAGTTTTCCTTGCCGCTGGCCTTAAGTTCGCCGGATAGGTGGGCCCATAGCAACCGCGGATACGCGAGACAACCGGAAACTCGCTCAGCACAGGTTTTCTACGCGCCTCCGCTAGCGATCTCCTTTGCCAAATAGCTAGCATCGTGAAGATCAGCAGAAGTTGGCAGAAGGCACCTTTGTTGCGCTTGTGGTGGGGAGGTGGGCGGATACCAAAGGAGTGGGCTACCATCCGCCACACGGGTTTCACAGCCACGCATTGGAACAACGCGTTATCCTGCGATTCAACTGCGTGACAGTTCGGGCAACGTGCATCCGGGACTATTCCAAATTTATGCAGGCGTTGTCTGGTGGGGAGAATGGCCCAGGCCTTTTTCAGGCGGAAATCCTGTGCATCACGGGGGGTGCCGCAACGGAGCCAGAGTAATTCGCGCCTCGCGCGCTCAGCTCGTTTTTCTTCAGTGTCGCTCAGCTGCTTCCGCGTGATGGCTTCAACGATGCGCGCTGGCGGGTCCTCATCCACATTGCCTTCGGTCACTTCTTGCCTCAACATGCGCCAGTTAGCCGACGCCCTTTTATAGAAGGGCGCGGGTGCCTCAACAAAGGGCCCGGTGTGGCGGCCTGCATCCAGCCAGTCGTGCTTCACTCTACTCCAGTAGAGGAGTAGTTTGCACCCTAGGTAATCGCTCGCGCGGGCGAGCATGCAGGCGGTTTTCAGGGCCAGGACTCTGCTCGTGGTCAACACATGCGGTAGGCCGAGACCCTCTTCTGACACTGCAAGTTGTAGCAAGTTTTGCTTCAATGGTGGCGGTTTCCCATCCCAGAGGTATGCGTTGATGAGTTTGGTCAACTGGCTTGCTGTTCTTGTGGGCATCACCGCGACTCGGCTCGCATGCAAGGCTAGGGCGCAAATGCTTGTTTTGACGGCTACGCTTTCTCGCATAGCGTCAGGCCTTGTAGGCTAGCGCTCTCTGACACTTATGCAGCCCTGTCCACGACCCGGGACCACGTTGAGGCCGTAACTCCCTTGCGGGAAAAGAATATACCGAGGACCTTAACAGTGGTGACTACCTCGAAGTTGCCGATCACGTGCGCCGGGAAATGGCCGAATAGGAGGGCTTTACACTTCCTCTCATTTAGCTGTGCACCTGATGCTAGGGCGTATGACGCGAATACCTGGTGAAAGCGCTCGAGACTGCTTGGATCTCGCACAAAAAGGGAGATATCGTCAGCGTATGCGAGGACTTTCAGGTCCCCAGTTCCTGTGAGAGGAAGGCTTCGGATGTGCGCGTCGCTTGAAAGGGATGTAAGTAGCGGCTCTATCGCGAGTACAAAGAGGGTTGGGCCAAGCGGGCACCCCTGCCTGATCCCTCTCGTGTACTGAAAGGTGTCCATCGTGGAGCTATTTACTACTACGTGGCACCTGAGGTCTGAGTACAGGAGCCTTATCACTCGTACAAAGCTTGCCGGTAGGCCAAACTCTCACAGGGTTTCAAACAGGTAGGCATGCCTGACCCTATCGAAAGCCTTGGTCTGATCAAGTGAAAAAAGGCTCCAGTGACTCTTTTCTCCGAAGTGTACTGGAACACGTCCCTTGTCGTGGTAAGGTTGGTGAATGATCTGCCCGGGACTGCGCAAGCCTGGTGTGGAGCAATAATATCCGGCAGAAAGGTCTTTAGTCGGCTGTTCAAGATTGACGCCACGATCTTGTAGTCTACATTTAACAATGTGATCGGGCACCAAAAGCAGGGTCGTTCGGCGGTGCACCTTCTTTAAGAATGAGGACGACGCGCCCCATTCCGAAGGAGGCAGGTTTCGCGTGTCCCTCGAGGACCGTGTTGATTATGGCTAGGAGCGGTTCACATAGGCTCTCGAAAAAGGTGGCGTAGAAGCCCACTGTGAGGCCGTCCGCACCGGGAGCCGAGTTTGGTGGCATGGACTGGATAGCGACCCTCAATTCTGGTAATGTCGCTGCGCCGCACATAGTCAGGCATTCATCCTCTTCCAGACGCTTAAGGAATTTACACAGCTCCGACAGGAACGCTGGCTCCGAGGCGATCATTGTGGCGTCCGGCTCGTGAAAGGCTGTCTCGAAGTGGTGCAAGAAGGTCGCCTCGATCTCGACCGGGTCTGTCGCGAGGGTACCATCTGGGCGCTTTACTTCTGCATTATGCACAAAGCCGTTTCCCCTTACTTCGCGCGAGACTACCTCTGGCCGCTCGTTCGAGGTGGCCCAAGTCGCGCGCTTTTCGCCAGTAGCTGCCCGAAGAAGCCGTTCGTACTGCACCTTGAGCGACGCTAGGTAATCTCGTGTACAGGAGGTGAGGGTGTCAGCACTCTGAATGATACGCATACTGCGCAGTAACTCGTGCATCTGGGACGTCAAGCGCTTTTTCTTTTTACGGCCTTCGTCTTGGAGGAGCACCTTCCAGGCTTCCTTGAGGTCGTCCCAGGCAGTCGATGTTACGCGGGGGGGATGCTCTAATCGTGGCCTCTAGGAGCGTCTCGATCTGTGGTGCAGACACCGGATCCTTTAGTAGTGCAGGATCCATGCGCCACGATGCATCGGCTAGTTTGGGGCCAGGCTTTGTACGGAGGGTTGTTAGCAGTGGCGCGTGATCAGACAGAGCGACCAGAGGGGGTGGCAACGGGACCACCTCTCACGCTGTTAGGGATGGAAGTAGGAGCTCTGGTAAGTACGCGCGGTCTAGCCGGCTAGCGGTGACCCTCGACACGTGGGTGGGGCCGAAGTCGTCGTCGTGGAGGCTGACCCATGCGTCTGGAAGTCGGAGGCGTTCGAGAACTTTGATTAGTTCTTTTGCACGGTAGGCTGAGCCTCCACAACTTGGTCCCCGGATATCCCTCGCAGTGTCGACCACACAGTTAGTCTCCAAGGACTACGTGCGGGAGGGGGGCCAGCAGGAACTCGCCAAGCTCCCTGAAAAAGGGGTTCGTCTCCGATCTAGTTACTGGCGCGTAGACGTTCACAAACCGAACCTTCTGCCCATCGATGAAGATGTCAAGCATTAATATGCGGCCGTCAGCGCCAAACACGCGATGGGCTTTTTGCCTAAACCTCCCGGTGACGAACACAACCCCAACCCCGCATGACCTTGTCCTCGTCAATGAGAAGAAGGCTTCGACGTGATAGAGGCTGCGGAAGCGAGCGACGTCGAGGGGGGATCAAAAATTCGTCTCCTGGACGAACAACAAGTCGATGCTGTGGGCTTTCGCAAAGGAAACGACCGCGGTTTGTTTCGTCGTGTCGCGGAAACCGTGAACATTCCAAGTGGCGAAACGGATTCGGTCAGCCATCAGTCACACTATGGTGGAGTGAAAACGAGGGGGGTACGTGAGTGTGTAGAAGGGAGGGGTGGGGGGAAGGGGAGGCAGCGCATGGGGGAGTGAAACAGGAAGGGGTAAACGTCGGCGCCAGGCGCCCGCGGGCACTGCCGTCTGTGAGGTGTTATCAGATCGGCTCGCTGGCTTTAGGGGGCGGTTCCCCTTTGCCTGCGGCGCTTTGGCCGAGCTTCTGCGTCTTCGCCTTCGGTGGGGCATCGCTGTCGCTCGCCGTCGCTTCTGACCCAATTTGGCGTTGTCGCGCCTCTCTGCTTGAAACTTTCCCTCTCGTTTCTTTCTTGTTCTCCTCTCCCTGGCGTCGGCGCGAGCGCGAACGAGCTCTCTTCTCTGCTCACGGCCTGGCACCCGCGGGGATGCGAATGGGTCAAGTTGGCGGTCTTTGTACGGCGACGCTTTACTGGAGGGGGGCTCAAAGAAGAGGGGCTGGTTTACATGAGCACGGTCTTGGTCGTGAGGGAGCGCGTAATACCCACGGCTCACGATGGGCAATTCGTCCTTGGCGGGGTAATTGGTAGCGTCGTCCAAGTCCGGGGCGCACACTCGGGCCAACACGTTTACGGGTGTTTGGGAGGCGGTTGGGGGGGGGGGGCTCACTTCGCTCGAAAGTTTCGGCAAGCACCGGGAAGTTGTGGCCTTGATCTTGGACTGACGGGGGGACGAATGGCATAGACGGGGACGATCGGGCCGAGACGGTTTCGACGTCGCTCGATTCCGTTTCCGATGACATGGTGGCAGCATCGTCAGTCTTCTCGGGCTTGTCTTCCCTGTTGGCGGATGCATCCGCCGCAGTGCTTCCTGTGAGCAAACTGGCATCCGTTTCGCGGCCTTGGGGGGGGGGCGCGGGCCGCGGTCCTGGGTACAAGCACTTGTAAGAAAGAGGGGTTCTGCGACGGGGAGCCACTCGGCTGGACCGAGTTCGACATGAGGTCCGATACCGAGGGGAACCCACGAGCGGCTGACGCATAAGAGCGCCTCCTAAAACATTCTTTCGTTCCGTGGAGACCCCCGCAACGCTTACATTCGGCTGAAGAGCCCTCAGTTTCATGATCGAAAGCTCCGCATCGTTTGCAGTATGGTGCGGAGCATGCGGTCGCCATGTGGCCCACCTCACTACATCGCGCGCACACCCGCCTCATGTCTCTATATTCGAACATGACCCGGTGCCCCGCAATGGTCGCAAAGTTGGGCACCGGCTTACTCATTTCGATTTTTACGACTCTGACGCCATTCAACTTATTTTGGCAGGTGGCCACAGTAGCAAACGAGATGCCCCGCACCTTACCGTACTGTGCTAGGGCGTTGCCAAGTATCTAGTCAGACAGGTAGGCGGGGTATCGGTAGACGTTGACGTACATGACCGGCGGCCCGACGGCCTCAACCGGTAAGCTTACTCCATTAACCTTGAAACTTTCCGCCACCATTAACTTTGCTGCCTGGCTGGCGTTACGTGTACAGACGAGAAACTTGGCCCCGCCCATATGCTGCATAACAAGAACACTATCATCACCAGCTTCTAATTCAATAGCGTCTATAAGATCATCAAGGGATACGTCGCCGTCCGGTGCTGTGAAGAGGAAGCAGTTCTCCCGCACTGGTAGGTCGGTAGTGGCTGCCATTCTGGAGGGGCTGTCGCCAGCAGAAGGGGGCGTGACTTGTAGAAAACTAGTAGCGTGCAGTCGAGCTGCACTCTGGTAAATTTGCGGCTAAGCCTGGGGAGACGCCGCTCGGAATCAGATGGAGTCGGGTGGGCTGCAGGCGGGCTCCGGGAAGGTAGCGTGGACCGGCAACCGTGCTCCTCCTGGCATAGGGGTGGGGGGCTCCGGACTGGAAGGCCCGAGACCCAGAGGTGGCAGTCACTCGCACGAGGCGGCGAAGCCGGCAGGAACTGGTCTGACCATGAAATCCAAAAGCCGAGAAGCGATTGCCCCGGCACCAGATAGCAGTGAACGGAGCGTCGGCCGTCGATCAACTACCGCCAAGTGGCGAAGCACGTCGGCATTTATAGTCTTCCCGTCGAATGTTCTAGCATTATCGCTGGCGGTGGCGTAGGTTTCAGAATAATCTGTACAGTTCACAGAGTAGGCGTGATCTTACCGAAATGATCTACTACAGTCCGGAAGCTTCTTGAAAACTGCAGGCGCGGTTTGCGCTGAGAATTGTGTAGTGTTTTGGGACGATAACAAAACTTGGGAAATGGAACGTGGCAATATTAAGAATCGAGACATTGCAGAATCTAAGCATTAAAGAATCATGCAGAAGCGAGGCATTGCACCTCAAGCAATCAGTCTGATCGAGATGGGTATTAAAATGAAGCGCACTGTAATATATATAAAGGTGTAGTTATGAGCCGTGTGAAACAGCTAACCCATGAAGAAACTAGTTGAGATTGACACTTTTAAGAATTTCTGGTGGCGAATCGTTCCACTCTCTGCTTGTTCGCGAAAAACATAGATACCTCTATATAGGGGCTCAGTCATTCTTTCAAGAATGGAGGCACGCGTTTCGTGGCACAAAATTGTTTCAATATATTTCGTTTTTTTATATTGCCAGCTTATTATTTTATATGAGATAGAAGAGCTTCTTTATTTCACGATAACGTCTTCGTTCCAGGGTTTCTAGTTTAGCACCTTCCAGAAGAACTGACGGAGATGTGTTACATTTAGGTATTGAACATGAATTTTACAGCTTTTCGCTCTATTCATTCAAGTTTATCTGTGTTAGCTTGTCTGTGCGGGTCCCTGACAGCCGATGAATATTCTAGTATTGGTATTACGTACGTTTCACATGCAGACATTTAGGTTTGCCGGATGCCTTATCGAGTGCCCTTAGCGAGGTAGTGTTGTATTTTCAAAGCCTTCTCTCAGTATAACACACATGTTAATTCAGTCTTAACTTATTTGTGATGACAAGACCAAGGTGCATATACTGTGAGACAAATAACAATAATTTATTGCCTAGGTTGTATTGGTTTTTAATAGATCTTTTTTGTAGGTTATGGCAATACCCACAGTTTTTCTCATGTTCAAGGTCATCTGTTTTTTGTGCACTAATCTTGAAGCTTAAAAGTGTTATTTAAAAGAACTAAGTCGCTATATGCGTTAACTGCTTTATAGCGTGCAGACATTTGCGAAAAGCTTTAGATCTGCTGAAGTATCACGGATGGCATTATCGATATAAACCGAAAAGCGGCCCGAGGACGGATCCATGAGGTCTGCCATATTTCAGTGGCGCGGACGACGAGTTGAAACCACGATCCGTGATACCGAACCATGTGAATATTACTCGCAATTTCAATGCCTAACTTGATATGCATTAGTTATTTAGCACTAATTAACTAATCATTGAAAATTTAAAACTGCCATGCAACCTGTAAAACTCGAGAACGTGCTGGTAATTGAGGGGCCTATGTCGTACATACACTGGATAATCAGAAATATGCATTTCGTTCTTTTTAACAATACCCTATTGTACCCTATTGATGTGCTATACTCTAAATACTTACCTCATTGAACCCTGAATATTGTTTCGCGGGGTCATAAGTGCCTTCCACAGGAATCCTCTCTTTTCACGCGCACCCTATTTCAATTTTTACGTGGCACCATATATTACCCCATCCCAACGCTAGATAGAGCTACAAGGGAAGGCTGCAGTCGACGATAGAATATGTACTGATGTCACATAGGATGTATGATAAGCTTAGGGGAATGCACATTGATCAAGGTGGCTCCAGATGTCTGGGTAGTAATCACAAACGTATGAAGCTAAGTTTGGAAGAGCAGTGAAAGTGAAAAGGAGACAAGATCAGCAACAACTGGAAAATTTTTATCCAGAAAGGCAAATTGAAATAGCCACTAAACAAATTGAGAAAGCAATCACAGAGTATAATAAAACAGTGCGGACATACACAAATCTAATTAGACTGAGCTAGAGCTTGCTAAGACGCGTGACAAGTCACCCCAGAAAAGAAGACACAAACCCAAAAGTTGGTGGGATGAGGAAGTTAAGAGAGCCATAGCAAAACGTCACGAAGCCTTTAGGAAACAGACATGTTAAGCAGCGAGGTGAACCGACAGATGATGTTGAAAGAAAATGGGAAACCTTTCTAAACTGTAGAAGGGATGCATCCCTTCTGATCAATGAAAAGATTAGAAGAAAGAGGGCTCAGTGGCTGGCAGAAGTACATAAAAAAGATAGAAAGGCAGCTGCGAAATTTCGGAACCATCTAAACTCCCTAAGAAATGAGACGAGCCTAGAACAGAGGTTTATAACTACAGCCCAAGGTACTAGGCTAGAAGGGGACGAAGCTATTGAATATATAAAAACAAGGGTGACAGAAAAATTTAAACAAAGAAGTGCTTTATGTACCACAATAGACAAGGATGAATCAAGTGGTGCAATGGCTCCATTTTCACAACGAGAGTGGGAAAGGGCTGAGAAAAGGGTTCCTAGTAGTACATCAATAGGCCCAGATGGCATTCCAATTATGCTGATAAAGACATTACGTCCGAAGTCTAAGGAGGCTTTGAGAGAGGCAGTGAGCAAACTAATTTTCGATGGTGAAGTTCCCGATGGATAGTAACTTAGCAGGATGAGCATGATCTATAGAAGAAAGGGGGACAAAGCTGACATAAACAACTACCGTCCTACAGCAGTGACATCAGTGGTCTACAGGCTGGCGATGCAGATTATAAAGGAAAGACTGCAGGCATGAATAGAGAATGGGGGATGCTGGGGGAACTGCAGAATGCGTTTCGAAACACAGGAGGTTGGAAGACAATTTGTTCTCACTGCCACAGTGTATCAAAATAGCAGAAAAGGAACTCAGGCTCTGTGGCTAGCATTTATGGAAATCAAGGGAGCGTACGATAGCGTAGTTCTATAAGACCTGTGGGGAATACTGGGCACACTACGTGTGGTAGACGGAGTCACTTTTCTTTTAAAGGAAATCTATAAAAGTAATAAGGTATTGATAAAGTGGGAAAAACAGGTATCCAAGCCCACAGAGGTGAAACGGGGGCTTAGACAGGAGTGTCCTCGGTCACCCTTGTTATCCGTGACGTACCTACAAGGATTAGAGGGCAAATTATAGGGAAGTGGACTTGGCTTCAACCTCTCTTTCGTCAAAGAAGGAAACCTCATTGATCAGGCATTACTAGTATTATTGTACGCAAATGATGTAGTGCTAATGGCCGACAATAAGGAAGATTTGCAGAATATTGATGGACATCTGCGGTAATGAGAGAGATATGTTAGATTTCAGATTCAGTAGGGAAAAATGAGCAGTCATGATTTTCAATGATAACGAAGGCAGTGAGCTTAGAATACAGGTGGTCACGCTAGAGATAACAGATAAATACAAATATCTGGGCGTATGGATAAGCAATGAGACCGAGTACCTAAGGGAACACGAAATATACGTGACGACTAAAAGTAACAGGAATGCAGCGGTGATGAAAAACAGGGCACTGTGGAATTACCATAGGTATGATGCTGTGAGAGGAATATTGAAAGGGGTCATGGTTTCTGGTCTGACGTTCGGAAATGCGGTCTTGTGAATGAGATCAGAAGTTCAAGTAAAATTAGAAATTAAGCAACGTGGAATAGGTAGGCTTGCCTTAGGAGCTCACGGGAATACACCAAATCAGGGAGTACAAGGTGATATGGGACGGACATCATTTGAGGGCAGGGAAGCTAGCAGCGAGATAAAATTTGAGAAGCGATTGCGAGAAATGGGGGAGGAGCATTGGGCTAGGGAGGTATTCAGCTACTTGTACATGAAGAATGCCGATACAAAACGGAGGAAGCGAACCAGAAAATTGACTGGTAAATACTTAGATAAAGCAGGGGGCCAAACGAAAAAAAATTATCGGTTAAGAAGAAGGTGAAGGAAGCTAATAACGATATGTTGAGAATCGGCATGATTAAGAAGTCGGTACTTGAGATCTATCAAACTTTTATACAGGAAACTGCCAAGGAGAGGATCTATGATAATACTCGGGGTAGTTCTCTACTTTTTGAGGCCAGGACGGGAGTATTGCGAACCAAGACATATGGGCCAAATAAGAAGGGGTAAACACGGTATGCAGTGCGTGTGTAGAGGAAGGGGAAACTGCCGAACAATTTATAATGCTCTGTAAAGGGCTTCACCCTATAGTTCAGGATGATGGCGCAGAGTTTTTCAAAACACTGAGGTTTAGGGACAGGGAGAGCAAAATAGACTTTGAGCGGGTAGAATTAATAAGAAAGAGGTTATCTGATCTGTGGCTCAAGTCAAGGCACGAGTGAAAATAAACGCTTCACAGCAAAGGGCGAGTCCTCAACCTCACTGTTTAAAGGAAAATAAATAAATGTAGTTTTTGGTTCACTAAGCTTTATGTCTTGGTGGCGTGAGCCACCGCCCGATCTAAAGGGTACAGCTATATCAATCAATCCATCCATCGGTTGTCACACCCTGAACAAAACTGGCTGGGGAACTTGTTTTACCACGTGATTCAAACACGCTCTATACAATCATGAACTAGACATATGCCAGTACCTAAATCCCAGAAAGCAATCAGATATCTTCAAGCACGTCTCTAAAGTAGCGATTTAAATGCGGTAAAACTGCCGATGTTTCCGGAAGCGCCCATAGGCGTTGTGCATTATCATTTATTAAGCTAGGGAACTCGCACTGTTGCAAGCAAGATACTGTAACTTAGGCAAAAGAAAGGTTCATACAGTAGCTACTTGAAACCGTGAGAGCAATGAGAAAATCAGAAAGTGAGAAGAGTTATTGTTTTTTTCTCCCGTCCCAATGAGTGACGTGGAACCCCGCCCCACCGTGTGGGGAAGCGCGCCTTCTGTTCGTGAGGCGGAATCCTGGGGACTTGAACAAAGTTTAAAGACAGATTACGAGAATTTTATGGCCGCATTGCCCACGTGGCCAGCGGACCTGCAAGAAGGCACAAGCGCATTCCGCTTGCATTCGAAGTGGGAAAGGAGGGCTTCCGCGAGAAGCCTCCTCCTCTGAATTTTTCGTCTTTTCCCTCTATTTGGGGACCTCACCAGTGACATCATGAAAGGAATTTTTTGTTCCTGATTTATTTCTAGTTGGATGCCAGCAAGCGCCAGTGGTAAAAGCAGCGCTACCGCTGCCAAGAGCGAATACTTGGGAGGTGCAGGGAGTTTCCACCCCCTGATTATTCCGTTGAATACTAAAAGAACCATTGCATTGTTCCACCTGGCTTTTCAGCTCTTCCTCAAAAAACGAGCAGCCATGGTGGAGGCTTTTAGTGACTTGCTAATTGACCTGGCAGGGGATGAGCGATGGGACTCTCCTGGCAACAGCTCTAAGTATCTCACGTACAGTGTGCTTTCCATGCAGAATGACTGCATTTTACAAACTGAGCTGGTGCAAGTCGGAAAGGTAAAGTTGCAGGGCTACTAGGATACCGTTCAAATGCTAACAAGAGACCTCTTGCTACACTTTCGTTCACAGTCACCCAAAGTCTTCTACAGTGTCTCCATGGAAAAGCAAGGGCTTTCTAAGGGTCTGACTGCTGTGGAGAATATAAACGTATACATACGCTCGTTGACAACAGGTACCATATGTTTCTGCGAAATTCGCAATTGAATCCAAAAAACATAAAGTTAATAAAAGATATCTTTATGTGAAATTGTTAAGAAATTACTGTTTCAAGAAGTAATGATGGATGCAAGGGAGGAGAGAGTTTTATCACTTTTGTAGAAATCACTGTGTGTGCCCATGACAGCAGGTCGGAGGGACTTAATAGGCATTATTCAAACTTTCCGAGACCGACATTCTGGTGTCCTGCTATACTGCCGCAAGCACAAGACAAACAAGCTACACAGGTATGATGTTTGGCACATGGTAAAGGTAAGCATGTACACTGTTTAAAAAGTTAGTAGGCGCATGTGCAGTGACTCAGCTGATTCTGATGTACCTAAGAAGGCTGACATTTGCACATAAGTAACATCTTAAAAGCAGGGTTTTTAACTCGTAATCATAATAGACGCACATGCAACTTGCAAATGAGCAAGTTTTCTCTTGCATGTATCTGATTATAAAATTGAAGACAACCAACAATAACATACTAGCCTATAAGAAATCCAAGGAGTAATGTAACGTTTGAGAAACGTTTACTGAACATTTGCTGAAACATTTGTGCTGCATTCATCTTTGTAGCGAAAAAATACAGGCGCAGACACAATTCAGAAACTCTACACAACGAGGACTGGTCCTACGTATGTGTTCCTTATGTCTCCATCTGCTTTTGAAAAGCGAAGCATTTCTTAGCGAAGTTCGGTGACATTGAGCGTATCTATCTATCTATCTATCTATCTGTCTATCTATCTATCTATCTATCTATCTATCTATCTATCTATCTATCTATCTATCTATCTATCTATCTATCTATCTATCTATCTATCTATCTATCTATATATCTATCTATCTTTCTAACTATCTATCTATCTATTTAATCTATCTATCTATCTATACATCTATCTATCCAGCCACCTTGGACTTTTAGCTCACCTGGCCGTTTCGATGATGGAATCGATGCGAAACTTGGTATGGCATGACAAGACTGTATGAAGAACATATTTGACTAGTCATAACATGAAAAATATAACATGCATGTCATGAATATCCTAATTTACATTTCATGGTCCTGCAGCTCTTACGGTGGTGTCGCTCACATGGCATGTTGCAAATCTCATATGGTATGACATGATTGCATGGCGGATACAAGCGACAGACCTTAACGTAAAAATCATGACATGCGTGCCATGTAACAACATGACTACATGTCACGCTCATGATGGGCTCGCGGCCATATCGCTAGCGTCACTTATACCAAATATGGAAATATGGTATGTGAATTAATGACGAAGATATGTGACTGGTCCAAACATGATAATCATGAGATGCTTGTCATGCAACAACATCACTACATGTCAAGCTCATGATGCGCTGGCGGCCATTTCGCCAGCTTCACTTATACCAAATATGGTGTTACGGGACATGAATAGATGAAGAAGGTACGATACAGGTGCAAACATGATAAACATGAGATGCGTGTCATGTAACAAAATGACTACATTCTACGCTCATCATGCGCTTGCGGCCGTTTTACTTGCTTCACATGTACCAAACTCGGTATTACGCGACGCAAACGGACGACATAGGTAAATGACACATTCAAACATGATAATTACGACATGCGTGCCATGTAACAACATGACTACATGCCACACTCATGATGCGCTTGTGGCCGTTTTGCTAGCTTCACATATGCCAATTTGGTATTACGTGACGTCAATGGATAACGAAGGTACGACGGGTGCAAATATAGTTATAATGAGATGCGTGTCATATTAGAACATGACTACATGCCACACAGAGTCCAGGCGCCAATACTTTTCGACGTGACGTGGTGGGCGTGCTCACCGGCGTTCATTTCATAGCGTCACGCCGGCGTTGCCACGCCAGGCATCGGTACTGCCACATACTCGCAGGCGTGCGCCGCACTGCGCGTCCTTGATCCATGTACATTTTAGCGCGTCCGGCGTCCCTCCGTCACGAAAAGCGCCGACGGATGCTGGTTGTCCCGATCGCGCCTGGCGTTAGACCATAGAATGCTCGCGTTGTGCAAACGTAACGTCGCTGCGCCCAGTGTTTGCGCACGTCAACGCCCTATTGGAGTACATGGAACCCTTCATGATGCACTCGTGGCCGTTTTGCTAGCTCCACATTTACCAACTTTGGTGTTACGTGACGTCAATGGTGACGAATATATATGACTGGTGCAAACATGATAATACCGACAAGCATGTAATGTAAGAACAGGAGCACATAGAACGCTCATAGCGTGATCGTGGCCGTTTCGCTAGCTTCACATATACTAAATTTGGTATGTCATGACGTGAATACATGACGAAGGTAATCGACACATCCAAACATGATAATCATGACACGGAAGTCATGTACGGCATCATTTACCTCTACCTCGTAACGCCCTACTTACTTTAAAGTGACATGTAAACCTTTATCCTTCGTGCTTCGCATAACATCGATTACCACTGTACATAGATTCTACCAATTGTTTTTCTATGAATATGAACACAATTGACACAAAACCAACAAGCCCCTATCCCCGCTTTGGCTTTACAAACATGTTTGGAGATTGCAAGCAAGCGCATCCCCAAATACTGTAAGTGGAGACATTGCTCCCCCAAAAAAACTTCTACTTTACAGTTCACTATAACAAGCGGAGCTCACACCAAAATAAATATCTCTCAACTGAGTTCTGTTATGCTATCACATTAAAAGCAAGTCCTTGTACTATACATAAAAATCCAATACGTGGTAGTGTAGCTCAAAAAGAGTTGCATTATCGGGCAAGCAATCTGAGGGTTTTAGGTTTGGTTACTGCAGGTAGAAAGTTGTATTTTCGTCTTTATTTTAAAAGAGAGCGCACTACCTAAACGCGGACGGAAAGAAGGGGACAAGCGCTTGTCCCTGTCTTTCTGTCCGCGTCTAAGTAGTGTGCTTTGATTTCAAAACAGTAATCTATTCCCTATTTGCCCAATCAACCATATTGACAAATTACGTTTTCGTCTTTGTTTTTTTTCTCACTTATGTCACAATTATTACTAGAGTACTAATAAAAGAGCACATTTAACATCCTCTATACCTTCCTTGGCTTCTGTATCAGCTAGTTGTCATTAATTTCATATAAGGAGGCTTGAAGGTGACCCGTACTTTCTGTAATGTCACCCCTGCAGAGGAGCTTTAAGCTGATGCAGCTAGTAATGACAGTTCAAAAAGGGGTGCGCTTCTGGTAGAGAGCCTTGGCTGTTAATTGAAGAGGCTCGCTTCTAACAAACTGTGGCACTTCAGATGACAAGCAACGGCGAGGAAATGGTTAAAAAAAATCTGCACAAGCGCCCAATAAATATATGCTATTATATATAAATATATGCTATATATGCTAAATATATGCATAAATATATGCTATATATGCTAAAATAAATATATTGATTTATATATTTCATAAGGTAGGTTTACCTACCATCAAGTAACAACGGTAATTACTTTTATCTTTTATTATGTCCTGGCATAACAGTGCCTTTGTTTCTCTTCACCATGCAAAATATTTTTAACAGCTGTTGGAACATGCCATGGACCTCCATGAACTATCATCATATAAGGCGAGCTTCACAAGCGATAAGGCAGAAAAGCCATGGCATATATCCCTCACGTATAACCGGCCATCTAAGGAGGAGCTCATTGCTCAGAGGCGCACACGGTTTCTAACACTATTGACCTCGAATCCGTGATATGCATTTATTCTGATGATGTCGGTTTGGGTTCAATACCCCAACTCTGTGATGCAATAATAATGAGGTACGGTATAGTGAAGGATCACAAATTGTAGGTTACGTGGTGCTCTCCAACATGCTCCTAAATCTAAGTACAGGGCCTAAACCATTTTGCCTTCACTGAAAATGCAGTCGCCAAGGCCTAGGTTTGATCCAGCGTCCTTCGGGTTATGATTTCAGTATCAAAACTGTTCAGTACCACCGTGGCGGCTAGTCACCTATACTTAGCAAAGCCTCAGAAGCTCACCATCAAACTGGCATCAAATCTATTTTCACGTATGTGTGCTCTGGCTTGCAGCACACAGACAGCCACTGTGTGAATCGAACGAGAGAAATACACTAGATTGAAGCAACGTCAAAAGCTTAGTGAAACAAAGAGAATGGAACCGCAGAGACGACACAGCTGAAGGCTTCTGACATTGGTCAATGGGCAACGTCAAAAGGCTGGTTAAGCATAGAGAATGCAACCGTAGTGGCGACGCAGCTGAAGTCTTTTGACACAAGTGCGATGCAACAAACCTTCTTGGCACTTGGGCAACCATACAATCTTGAATGATTTGTGGAAAGTGCTACCAAGTTTATTTAACGTTTGTGCTATGCGGCTGGCAGCACACAGAGACAACTGGGTAAATCGACCGAGAGAAGCACATTTTACTGAACAAGTAGCCTTCCTGGCATTTGGGCAACGATGCAGCCATTATTGCTTTTTTTGACGTGCCGTGAAATGTTATTTTTACATGTGGGCTACGGCTAGTAGCACACAGAGAGCCTCTGCGTGAATTGAGCGCGAGAACTACATCTAATTGTCGCGTCTGTGAGCTACGGGAGGCAGCCCAAAAGAGCTCGATCTATTTGAGATGGCATCACAAGTTTGACGATTGACGAGATGCGAGTATTTGTAAAATGCCGCTCGTTTATTGTTTTGGGTATGCCTAAAAAAGAAATGCTCAATCAAATTTATTGCCTTTGTACAATGCTTGTGTTTGGTAATTGTAATTTATTAGAACATATCTTCAACCTGGTACTTTCAACTAAAATCTTTCCACAGAAACTGCATGTGGCGAAAGAAATCATATTAAACAAGGCGGGGGAAAAGAACATTCTTACCAGCTTATGTCTATACAACCAGTAATATGAAAAAGTTTAGAAAAACTTAGTCACAAACGAAAGATTTTTTTTACATGAACGCGAGTGACGCAAAACAAACGTATGATTACCTTTTCAGATGAACACCACATCACCACTTCACCATCATTCGGATTCATGAAAGGCCGCAAAATCGAGCATGCTCTCTTAGCACAGAAAGCATTCATATTAGATACTTTTGAACGGGAACTACATACACTAGGTGTCTTTATAGATCAATCAAAGGCGTTGGATACTCTAACTCGTGTCACACTTTTACAGAAATGAAATCACTACGGCTTTCGTGATGTCTTTCTGAAATCAATTTAATCTTACTCAAAGTATCGTCAGCAGATGGTAGTCATCAAGGATCACACTTCCAATTTACAAGAAATCTCAGCAGGTGTGCCCCAAGGCAATATACTGGGACTCCTATTATTCTGTCTATATAATAATGATATTGTACACATTGACGCATCAGTAAAGTATGTTATATATGCAGATGACACAATCTTACTTCTCCCTGCTCAACACTATGATGATCTAATCATTGAGGCATTATTAAAGCTAGCTTCCTCTACATGCAATAATTTCTTAAAATTAAACTCTTTGAAAATGAAAGCTGTTTACATTAGGCCTAGAAATAAACCTTCGCCTTTGCATGCCCCATCATTACTCGGCACCTCGGAACTTCAGCTAGTACCAAGTGTTAAATGTCTGGTTGTAATTTTTAATGAACATATGTCATGGAGTTCTCGAATAGAAAAGCTGTTTTAGAGTGTACCCAGGATTACCATAATCTTGTCTAGGGTGCGTTTTTTGCTTTCTAAAAGAGTGAAAATTCTTATTTGCAAATCGTTGCTCTTATCGCACATAAATTATTGTCATCTAACTTAGGGCCCGACAACTTTAACGAACATTCACAAATTACATGCAATACAGAAAAGGGCAGTTCGCGCCATTGCATATGTTTCATATGGAAGTCATACTTGACCGCTTTTTGAGAAATTGAAGCTATTAACCCTGCCAGATTACTATCAAATAACTCTTATGAAACGCTTTTACACAGGACTAAAAGTCCTGTGTAAAAGCTTTTTGGGCACACTTGCTCGTATGAACCAGCGGACCCTTTTTCACAACGGTCGTCATGTTAACACGTGGTTTCTTCCACCCCTACTGAAAAATTCCGTATGAAATGTTAACGAAAACATATGGACTCTGTACGATTTGCTTTTGAACTATACGGAAAAGATATGAATTTTTATGGAAATATACTGAAGTTGCATGGCACATACGGAAAATCTTTAAGGAAAATATGGAAGGATACGGAAATTATGTGGAACATACGTAAAATTTCTTATGAAAGATATGAAAAGATACGGAAGTCATCTGGTATATACGGAAGAATAATTACGGGCAATATAGAAAGATGTGGAAATATGGAACGCTTTAGGGAGTATACAGAAACATTCTTAAGGAAGTTATACGGAGCATACGGAAACTTTCTTACGGAAATATGGAAGAATAAGGAGTGCGAGCAGACTAATGAGACTGGAGATGTTAATGTCACTAGATTAAAATGGCAGTCTGAGCTACGAATACCATTCGATCCGTGGTGGTGCTACACCGCAGCCAGAAAAAGTAATGTCATTGTGATTGCACATGATGTCAATGTCCACAAATCAGAAAAATTGGCCGCAAAAAAATGAAGAAGAAAAATGTAGTGATAAAAAAGTGAAGATATACAGAAATAATTAGTCCCGTGCAAAAATGACGAGCACATAAACGAAAAAAAACTGCAGGACGAGCACTCACTTGCAAAGTTTATTCCTTGAGTTATTTTTTACAGAACATGCTAATTTGCTAAATATAAATACGCATAGAAATTTTATATCACAGAATAGATGATCATCATGAGCCAAGACGACCTGCTTAACCAGTATAGACACAGCCGATAAAATAACCACACGCAAGACGGCGTGCGTGGCGTGACAAAAAACACTAAACGGCAAAATGAACGTCTCAGGTCTATTCAGATTTTCTAAAACGCGAAGTAACAGATGAACACCTGGTAACTTCTGGTGCGACCGCACACATGTCGAGTTTCTTGGTTATTAGCTTTCATGCAAGTTATCAAGAGAGCAAATTTAAAATACAGATGCATGAATCAAAATTGCCTCTCTGCTTTAGTTTACGATAGGCAGTGAATCTTCATGCACATGAATAATGCCTCTGTGAAATACCCAGGAAAATGAAATGGAACAGAAAAAAGAGAGGAAGAAGACAAAACAGGCAGGTAGCTCAAACAGGTTGATTTGCTGCCCTACAGCGTAGGTAGGGGTAGAGGGAGTGGTCAGAAAAATAATTATGAGAGCACAACTGATATGTATGGACACATATTGGTGCTTATCATTGATGCTCGGATGGTCGTGTGTGGAGCTGGGTCGTTTAAAGATTTTCAAAAGCATTGTTTCAAACCACCATTCAGATTACGCTTCAATTGTAGTGCTATATAAGACAGAACTTGTGGGCCAGCTTTAATGAATAAGAATATTATAGCTGAAACAAATGCTTTAATATATATCATGGCTGCACGGACGCATACAAGCAATGTAGAGCGCAATAAAGTGAGGACGCATGAGCTTCTCTTGACGCTTCAGTTCTACATGGATGCTTCAACTGTGCTGCAAAGAAATTTAACCAATGTCTCTGTGTGCAACATTGTCTATTTCAAACTATCTATATGTCTACCTAGAATGCCTACTGCGAGTGAAGCTACGTAGCGCTCCATAACTCTTCCTTTTATAAAGGGCAATTTTTCAAACAATAGACATTATTCATTTTTTGTCTTTTGACTTCGTGCCCTCAATTCTTCGTTTGGCTCGATCACAATTGTGCAGCCTTTATTTTGGAGGAATCAAAAAACGTAAACCAAAATATATTTTAGAACTGCTTCTCGGTTAATATTGCCTTCCCTCAACTGCCACAGCTTGCGATGAGTCATAGCAAAAATCTCACGCTTACCTAGGGCCTACCCTTGAAGAAGAAGCTGGTCCGGTTGCGAAATGCTCAGTTTTTTCTCAAATAAATTTTTGTATGAGTTTTCTCACTTCTCGAGTCCCTTCAAAATCAAGCAGACCCAATTTACCCCTTAGTCCTTAAAGTTGTTATATTATGAAATAAATAAAAAATGTAATAATGAAACTAAAAATACTAATAACTGTTGTGCAAAAAACAGTCCCACATACGTACTTGAACGCAATATTGCTTTTATTTTGTTTTAGTACCTAATGGAATGGAATGAAAAAACTTTATTTAGGTCCTGCAGGACGCGCTTAGTGCGTAGCGGGCGTCTCCCACGTAGGGGCCGGCAGGGAGTATCTGGGGGCCGCTTCGTGGGCCTGCTGGACGGCCCGTTGCTGGTCGGCGAGAAGTGAGCTACTGAGAGACCTCTCCCACTTGCTTGAGGTATAGTCGGGAGGAGTTGTTCTACACTCCCAGAGCATGTGTGCGAGTGTCACTGTGTGTCCACTTGATGGGTATGTGTCGCTGGGGTATGCATCGGGATAACAAACGTGAAGCGTGGCAAGGTTCGGGTACGTGTGTGTCTGTAATAGGCGTAGGGTTAATGCCTGCAGTCGGTTAAGTTTCGGATGTGGGGGTGGGAAAATGCGGCGTTCTAGGTAAAAGTGCTTTGTAATTTCATTGTACGTAATTGGTGCATCCCGATTGGTATCTAACCCAGCAAGATGAGGTTGCACTGTGGCAGTGCGGTCGGTAAGTGCGCACGCTGCATGATGGGCGATCTCGTTGAGGTTGGATAGGGCACCCGGCACCTGGCCGAGATGGGCGGGGAACCAGATGACAGTGCGGTGCTTCAGGGCACTCGGGTCCGCATTGCGCAGGATACGTAACGCCCGGTGGGAGATGACTCCGCGTTCGAAGGCTTTGATGGCTGGCCTGGAGTCGCTGTAGATGAATTCCCGTTTGCTGTCGAGCATAGCTGTAGCTATAGCTACTTGCTCTGCTACTTCGGGGCTTTGGGTGATGATTGTGGCAGAGTTAAGCGTCTGCTGCGCGAATGACACCGCGACCGCGGCGAAGGTTCGGTTGTTGCGATAGGCAGCGGCGTCCACGAACGAGACGTTGTCCACTTCCATGTCTATGCGCTTGAGAATGGCGGTCGCCCGCGCAAGGCGCCTGCCTCTGTTTTATTCGGGGTGTACACTTCGTGGTATGGGAGCGATCGTGATAAGGTCGTGGATTTTACGGGGAATTAGAGTCCACTCTGGGGGGTCCCTGGCCCTCGAGAAGAAGAAGCCGAGCTCACGCAGAATATGGCGGCCCGCCTTAATGGTAGTGAGTCGGGTCAATTGTACGCATTCCTGAGCTTCGGCGATCTCTTCTAGCGTGTTATGTACGCCAAGCTCGAGGAGTTTGTACGTTGGAGTGGTGATAGGGAAGCCAAGGGCTTGTTTGACCACCTTGCGAAAAAGCGCAGTGAGTTGATCGTGCTCAGCACGTAGCCATTTGTGTATAGCCGCAACGTAGGTAAAATGGCACTAAACAAACGCGTGTACGAGACGCAACAGGTTGTCTGCTTTGAGACCATGGTGCCTGTTGGCTACTCTACGTACGAATCGCATGGCATTCTCAGTCTTAGCCCTGAGCTTGTGTACTGTTTGGTTGTTGGTTCCGCGGGACTCGATGATCATGCCGAGGACCTTGATGGTGTCTACCCTGGGTACAGTACGACCATCTCTGGTGTGAAGGGTGATATTGCGTTCCGCCGAAAGCTTCCACCCTTTGGGCTTGGCACCCCGGCGTTTGGGGAAATATATCAGCAGCTTCGACTTCGCGGGTGAGCACCTGAGACTGGTGTGGTCGAGGTAAGACTCGGCGGTGTCGATAGCCTCTTGCAGGGCGGACTTAATGAAGCCATCAGAGCCTGTGAAGCACCATATGGTTACATCATCCGCATAGATAGTGTGATTTATCCCGTCGATTTTCGAAAGTCGTTTGGAAAGCCCGATCTTCACGAGGTTGAAGAGCGTGGGCGAGAGGACGGATCCCTGAGGAGTGCCCCGCTGTCCGAGCTCCACTTCTTCCGACACTAGGTCTCCTACGCGGAGGACGGCTCTGCGTCAAGTGAGAAAAGAGCGGATAAAGTAGTAAAATGGATGACCTAGGCCGAGGGCTGCGATCGCTTTTAAGATTGACGAGTGCGTTATTGTATTGAAGGCCTTTTTCTAAATCGAGACCGAGTATTGCACGAGTGTCCCGAGTGTTTCCGCCATCTATAATTTGATGCTTTAGGAGTAAAATGGCGTCTTGAGTGGATAACCCTGGTCGGAAGCCAATCATGTGGTGCGGGATGCAGTCGTTATCTTCGCGGTATCGACCAACCCTGTTGAGGACGACGTGCTCAGCCACTTTGCCCACGCACGACGTGAGAGATATGGGGCGTAGGTTATCTAGGCTCGGCGCCTTTCCCGGTTTGGGTATGACAACCGTGTGAGCTAGTTTCCAAGCATCGGGTATCTCACCCTTTTTCCATATTTCGTTGATAGTGTCGATGAGGTAAGCGATGGAGGAATCGTCCAGGTTGCGTAGAAGCTTGTTCGTGATGCCACCGGGGCCAGGGGCTGAGCGGCCATGTTTTAGTACCTAACTCATTAGAAAATATAGCAGTACATAAAAAACAATAAAAAATTAAGTGAGACGTAGTGGGATTCGAATCTGCGCCGCTGAGGCGTGCTCGCGTACGTGAACTTGGTGCGTTAGCTTGCTAGGCCATACGCGCCTTTGTTTTTTTTCTTTCTTTATTGCCTGTGTAAATACAACATTCGCAAACATGTGTACACCAAACAAAGTAGAAACATGAAACAAAGAAAAGAGGTAAAAAGCATCATATTCAACAGGTTTTTTAAAACTCCATCTGTAGAAGGCTTCCTACTTGATGAAGCCACTCGGGCACCTCTTGTTGAACCTTTTGTGATTCCACGAACGAACAGACAGATTGAAAGAAGTATTGCCTAACCGAACGTGCATTAACATCAGCATGGCGCACCGCCATTCTAGATTGCCATGTACCATGCAGACCCAGTAACATAACTAGGTCGAAAGGTATTCCTTCTTCATTTGATACTGGTAGCAATCTGATGTCATAGGCATCGAGAGGCACATCCTTTTTCAAAGTCCTTTGAAGAACATCCCAGAAAAAGACTGCATCCTAGCAGTCCAGGAAAACACGTTCGATTGTTTCCGGCTTCTTGCAGAGAAGGCAATCAACACACCAAGGAACGAATAAGCCTTTTTCTTGCATCCAGGTTTTCACGGGCAAGGTCCCAGTGTGCAACTTAAAGAAAAAGAATTTTGCTCCAGGTGATACCTTCATTTTTTTTACACGGCTTAAGAAGTTTTGGCCTGGGCCTACACGGTATAATGTTCTATATAGGGGAACAGGAAGAACTGTTTCTACTAAATTTTTGTATAACTTTTTACGCGAAAACGTACTGAGGTATTCCAATGAAAAACGCGCTTTTAGAAAGAGACATGTATGAACAACTTTTTTTACGAAACCTCTTATGCTTGCTTTCATGTGGAAAGATGCTACAACAAATTCTGGCAACCGTCTTCCAAGCCTAAGCTGTATAACAGTAAGTATAAATGGTTCTCGATTATTTTGGAAAAACATAAACCGATTAACTAACTGATGAAGGTACAAATAACGCAGACCAAGTCCTCTAGAGCGAACCCGTCTGAATAAGTTAGTTCTACTGGTTCGCTCCCAAGAAGAACCTCACAAGAAAACAGCAAATATTCGATGAAGCTTCTGTAGATTCACACGTGAACAATGCAATACCTGAAGGACATACCATAGCTTACTGACTGAAAATACGTTACAAAAGGTTGCTCTGGCGAAAATTGATAGCTGGAAACCATTGAGTTGTTCAGCCTTTTCTCGTAGCTCCGCGGCCTGACGCCGCCAGTACAGTTCACTGTCACAATAGTATTGTAATGGCACACCTAGGTATCGTACCGGAGTAGTAGTCCATGAAATACCAGCCACAAATTGTGGAGTAACAGGCCATTCGCCGTGCCAGTAACCCAGGCACTTGCTCCAGCTTACCAAACTACCACTTTAATTACAATAAAGGTTCACAATTTTTATGGTTTCAGCGATACTACGATAATCTCTACAAAACATAGCTATATCATCGGCGTATGTCAGTACCCGTACTTCAGCTTCTTGTAGTTTGTACCCCACTATGTTACTGCTTTTCATGAATTTTTGGCAAAATGACCTTATATAAATTGAAAACAGGAGGGAAGACAAAGGGCAGCCTTGTCGTACAGAACGTCTGACACTAATTCGTTTCCCAAGAACTTTGTTGATGATTAGTCCAGTTTTACATCCAGTATATGCCAATCGAACTGTATCTCGAATTACTTTGCCAACATTGACATGGTCTAACAAAAGAAAAAGAATTTTGTGTGGTACTCGGTCAAATGCTTTTTCTAAATCTATCTGGATAATCGTGATGTGATCGTTTGTGGCATCGCAGCACTCCAATGCACTTCGTGCCCTGTGAATGTTTGTAAATATAGCGCGCCTTTTAATCCCACATGTCTGGTGGTCGCCTACAATGTTAATAATAACTGTCTGCAGTCTCCTTGCTAACACTTTCATCAAAATCTTGTAGTCGATATTTGATAGACTGATTGGCCTGTACGATTTCACTTCCCGTAATTTAACTGCGTTCTCAGTTTTTGGAAATAATATAGTATGAGATAGCAGAAAAAAAGGTGGCAGAATCTTTATGTCTAAGGCTTCGTTAAAAACCGCTGCCAGAATCGGTGCTAGTTCGTGTTTGAATTCCTTATAAAATGCGGCTTTTAACCCATCAGGTCCTGGGAACTTTCCCAAATGGAGGGAAACGATTGCTTTTGTCACTTCCGGTTCAGAAATGGGACATTCTAAGCTGTCTTTCCTGCAGTCCTCAACCTTTGGCATTCATTTTAAAAATTCATTTTTGAATTCATCTACATTTACTTTACATTTATCAAATAAAGAGGAGTAGTACTCGTTGAAAGCATTCTCTATATATCTTTGTTCACTTGTAATGTTACCCATGTATTCAGTCTGATGTATAACATTCCGCTGAGCATTTCCTTTTTCGAAAGCAAGCACTCTTTTGGTCGGTTTCTCTCCTACGGCCATTTTCTCTGTCCTTGCCCTTATTTGCGCGCCATGATACTTCTCCTCATCAATTTGTTCCAATTTGGTCTTTACTGATCTTATATCATTTGTGAAAAAGCCTGGAGTTTCGCTTTCCTCTGCTAGCAGTTCTTTCAGATTTAAGGATAGGGTTCTTTCTTATTCACTCATTCCGTGTTTTATTACACAGGAGCGTTCTATAGCTTTTAACTTTATATTCTGTTTAAATTGTTCCCACTTCACTCCATATTTTTGGTCTCCACTGTCTATATTTACCAACGCCTCTCGAACACTCTCCATAAATATTTTATCTTCCAAGAGATTAGAACTTAGCTTCCACGTGTCCCAGTTAATTACTGGTCTACGTCTATTTCTTTTACCTATTACAAATGATACTAAGCAATGATCACTAAGTGAAATATGGAGGACATTGTACTCACTGATAATCGGAACTAAGTCCAGTGACACGTGGACCCTTTCTAGGCGCGCATGACTGGAGCCTTGGAAATGCGTATACAGTGTTGGTCCTTTACCAATTCACTCTGCAACATCCTCAAGATCTAAGTCAGAAACTAGATTCGTTAACACAACTGTGCTTGAGTCGTTGAAGTTGGATGTACTTGTTTTATCATCGGCACTGATCACACAATTAAAATCTTCCATAAGGATGACTATGCGATCGCATTCACAATAAGTACGAATTTCGTCGAATGTTACACACCATTCATCAACATTAAAAGGTGCATATAAACAAGTCACTCGCTAATTAAGAGAAAAGAAGGCCAAATCACACACAAAAGCTTTCCGAATGAGTCAGACGTGACATTTTGAACACTGGCACCTAAACTATTCCGCACAAAGATCACACACCCTGCCGACCTACCAACTGCATGACTGACGCTGGCGGTGTAGCGTCCGGTTAAACGTTGCAGTAGGCTCTCGGTGGCGTCCACGCTCTCCACTTTGGTTTCCTGAACTGCAATAATGTCCAAGTCTTGGTCCATGGCTAGTCTGTATAGCTGAGTCTGTGTCTTTCTGGAAGCCAGTCCTCGTACATTGAGCGTCACTGCTTTCAAGAACCCTCTCAGCGACGTGATCGGTGAGTGGGTCCAAGCTGAGAGCCCTGCATGTTCACTTATTTGGCTCTCGTCGTCCAGGGTGGATTCATGTTGTTCACCTTTAGTTTGAGCAGCCATCGTCGCATTTGAGCGACGACGACCGTTGTCGGGTAGCGTTTCGTTCCTTGCCTCCACTGACCACCTTCCACTGCACTTCCAATTTTGCTTGCGTTTCGTCTACTTGAGCACCGTCGTCTGAGTCGCGATGGCGTTTTGCAGACGCCGATTCTAATTCCATCCTTAAGGTATCCAGGTCACCAGGAAAATCCTCATTTTCGAGTGTTTCGTTTGCTTTGCGAAACGAAACACAGGAAAATGAGAAATGCTGTGAAGCCGAGTTTAGAGGAGTCGAAGCAGCGTTGGCCTGGGACGCCGGCGTTTGGGCGCGTTGCTTGCAGCTGCGACGTAGCGTGCATCGCAGGTGCAGGACGCGTATATTCGCTAGTCGTTGGGACCGCTGGACTTCCCATCTTACGCCTGGCGTTCATGTCGAGGGCTGAAGAAACTTGCTTGCTTTTGTTCAGCACCGGCGTGTCGTCCGATGTCGTCTGCTTCGGTGGTGTCGCAGGCAAAGACGCTTGTTCAGATTCCTCCTCATCCATGAGAAGTTCACTCTGTTGAGTGTCTGGTCATCGCCCTGCAGGTCGTGCGCAGCCCACTATACACCAGCAGTGCCTGTTGCGCAGACCAGAGCTCACAAGGCTGCAAGGCAGCACATGATGCCCCTTCAACCTTAAGACAGGACAGGCAAGTAAGGGGGCGCAGAAACAATACAGTCCCGAAAGTCGCGTCTCTCACTAAATGCACGGGGGATGTTGGACAATGGACGACTGTCGTAAAAGAGAGAAACTCAAACCCTGTCTCCAAAACAATCCCTTTGGCACGATACCGAACACAGAGGTGGGGATGCATCATCCCTCTTTTAACCCAATGGCTCGTCCTGCTCATGACCAAAAGAGTGGCATTCGCTGCACCTTAGGACCTTACAATCGCGTCGCATATGCCCCGTGCTTCGGCACCGCAAGCACAAAGGCGGTCTTCCCGGCACCACGACCAGTGCCGCACTGCTGCCAATACGTACCTGATGGGGCAGTTGATCCACAGAAATGCCGTCTCGTAGTTGCATACGTATTACACGAGTGATCGATTCAACTCCTTCAAAATCCTCGACTCTCCATCGGTCATCGGTCACCTCCTTGACATCGCCGTATTCATAGAAGACACGTCGAATAGCGTCTTTTGTAACATCGAACGCTAGTTAGTGCAATTTCATCTTAACCTCTTGCCGCGTCGGGTCAATGACGAGACATGCCCGGTCTTTAATTTTGAGAACGCCTGCGTCTGTCAGCGCTTTCTTTGCTTCCACGGTCATCATGTTCAATAGCCACACGTGCGACATCTGATATGCTCCGATGCCCCTTACTTGCTGTATGACGCCTAAATCTTTGGGAGGTTTCCTGAAGTCGTCGATGCGGTACGGTCGGCCGCTGACGTCGCAGTGTAGAGCTACTGCTCGACGCATCGCTTCACCTGATGGCAACGAAAGCAGAATAAACCAGTAGTCCTTTGGAACGAGGGGAGGCGCTGTACCGCGGCCGCCGTCGGCCGCTGTCGCTGTTCGGGACGAGCTTTCCACCCTGCGTCCGCACCAACCGGCGTCCAGAAGCAGAATGAGCTAGGCCATACGCGCCGAACGGTGCGAACTAGTTTCAATCAATCAATCAATCAATCAGTCAAATCAAATTTTGTTTTCACTTCAGACAATACAGCGCATTGTCACTGCAAAAATAGGGGACCAGAGAAAAAAGCTGCACTTGCGCAGCTTGACTAAGCTCTGGTCACCCGTACAGCAGTAGTGACAGGGCAAAACATCTAACAAGTCTATATAGCCACAGTATATACAATGCGATTACCAAAAGTAGTTATGTATACTATGGTGTTCTCATGAAAAAAACATCAATGTATGTTTTAAGTTACAATCACTTTAGTAAAACCAGCTACTTTAAATATACAAACATGAGTAGTTCTAATACATTTACATAAACAGATCTAGTAAGGTTTTGTTAGTAAAGCTAAGAACGTCAACATTTCTTTGTTCTAGTTCATTTAGTGTGGTTGCGAGTACATAATCAAGTTTTTCTTTCCCATAATGGATACGCGAGAAAGGAACGTGGTATGGTGGGTGATACCTGAAAGGATAGGAAATTGTATTTGCTCGAAGATTTGCAATTTCTTCGAATAGCTGTGTTCTTCCTAATGTGGCATTTTTGTATGTTCTCAGTAGTTTATGCTTGTGTATGTTGTGAACCTTCATAATTTTATGTTTGTGGAATGAAGGTTCTGCGTGTTCTAGAAACGAGACGTTTTCTATTGAACGAAGTGCTTTTTTCTGGACCAAGACTATTTGCCGTAAGTTTGATAATGTTGTGTTTCCCCATATTAGCGTGCAATAATATAAGTGAGAAATGAAGAGCGCGAAATATATTATTCTTTTAATGCTAACAGGAAAAGTGTGACGGTTTTGGCTTAATACACTGGCTGCTCTGCTTAATTTTGGCAATAAGGTGTTCACATGTTCATTCCAGGACATATTTTCTGAAACATTTACACCAAGCATCTTGATATGTTTCTCGATTTTGATTTGAAATGGCCCAATAGTTATATAATCGTCGATGCTTCTTAAAATGCCCTGTGCACGGAACAACACAAATTTAGTTTTCGATTCGTTTAAAGTAAACCTATTGAACTTGCACCAGATCTGTAAGTTATGACAGAATGTATCACCCTTTCGTGTTACGGTCTCCAAGTCTCTTCCCTCAAGAAGCACCGAGCAATCGTCGGCATATATAATATATTTACAATCGTCATACATTCTTACAATATCACTAATATAGAAAAGGAAGAGAATCGGTCCTAGTATGCTACCCTGAGGAGCCCCATATTCAATAGGTCTAAGGTGTGATTTACATTTATTTAGTTCAACATATTGGTAGCGCGTTTTCGAATAAGATTTAATAACTTGTAACACTGTCCCACGTAACTCATATTGTTCTAACTTTTCAAATATAATTGAGTGGTTTACCCGATCGAAAGCTTTACTAAAATCTAGAAATATCCCCATGTCATGATCTTATTTTCAAAGTTGTGTAATATTTCCTCTTTTTTAACAAGAAGTGCTGTCTCAGTGCAACGTTCCTTTCTGAAGCCAAATTGGTGATCTGTTAATAGGTTGTATTTTGTAATAAATTTCTCAATATGACAATTTTTTACTTTCTCTTGTCCCTTTGAAAAGATAGGCAATATTGACACAGGACGATAGTTGCTTAAGCTATTTTTGTCTCCATTCTTGTAAATCACTGAAACTCTAGCCACCTGCATGCTGTCTGGAAAAAGCCCAGTAGAGATAGCGACGTTATATATGTGTGTAATCACTGGTGCAATTAAGTCTATAACGTATTTGATTGGTTTTATTTCTAAATCCTTCACATCGCGGATACGACTGTTCTTAAGCTTCTCATGCAGCATTGTCACTTCAGGGACAGATGTTGGCTGCAAGTACATTTTGTGGGATAGTCTCGCAATACGATTAGCAGCTTTGTGACAGTAGGTGCTACTTCCAATTTCAACAAATTGGAAGTAGCAAATCAATACTGGACCTTGTTTTTGTTCGGTATAATATTGTCGGTCACTATGAGTGTGAGGTACTGGATGGTCTCTCAGATCATAAGTGTGTCTTAACTCAATTTCGTTTCTCTCTTCCAAAGACAAGGTTGAAAATGACTCGTGTTCCAATTTTCTCTGCTGCTAACAATGTTTGTATACTATACAGATTGGATTCTTTGTATGATCACTTTTTGAGTGCTTCTATGGACACTATGTGCGACGCTAACTCTCTCTGGGTGAAATTTAAGAACACAGTACACGCATGCCTTGACCTCTATGTTCCCTTCTGCTATCGACCAGCGAATCCTTCAAATCCATGGATCACCCGTGACATCATTCATTTAAAAAGGAAAATTAATCGCTTGAACAAACGGTTCAAAAGAAATCGTAATACGAAGCTAAAGGAAGAAATTTTCCAACTCTCTCGTAAACTAAAAGACCTACTGCAAACAGAGCGGCGTACATTCTACACTGTGCGCTTGAGCAGCATGATTAAAGAATCGCCCTCCCAATTTTGGCGAAGTATAACCCCTAAGCACTCGGAAACTAGCACTTTCGTAATAGATAGCATCTGTACCTCAGATTCTACAGAAATCTCGAATTCATTTAACGATAACTTCAAGTCCGTATTTACAGTTGAGGACGGAACTATCCCGCCTTTTGATAAATATAGAATGCTGCCATCTGTTGAGGATGTTATAATTATCGAACCCGGTGTACCTAATCTGTTTCTCAACTTAGATGAAAAAAAATCTCCAGGACCTGATGATATACCCAATGCATTTCTAAAAAGATACGCGGAGTGGTGCGCCAAATTCCTTGTTATTATTTTTGCTTTGTCTCTTTCAACTGGCGTCCTGCCGGAAGATTGGAAAGTGTCCAAAATTAAACCCCTATTTTAACAAGAGGATAAACAGTCAGTTACGAATTACCGTCCTATAGCTTTATCCAGCACTTGTTGTAAATTATTAGAGCATATCAATCATAAGCACATATCTACTTTTTTAACAACGCATTCGATTCTCTCTTCAGCGCAACATGGTTTTAGGCGCGGCTTTTTTACTGTGACCCAACTTGTCGAAACCGTACATGACTTCGCCGTGACTATCAATGACCGTAAGCAAACAGATGTGATATTTATAGATTTCGCGAAAGCGTTCGACAAGACATCTCATGTAAAACTAATGATCAAACTACGTGCCATTATTAAAAATGACAAACTTTGCAGTTGGAATAAATCATACCTTACTTCTCGTTACCAATATGTCATCTTCAGCGACACTCCTTCTAAAATAGTACCTGTCACTTCGGGTGTACCCCAGGGTTCGGTTCTGGGTCCGTTGTTATTTCTTCTTTATGTTAACGACATTGTTGGCGAGCATGACCTGAAAATTAGGTTGTACGCTGATGATTGTGTGATTTATTCTGCTGTAGACTCTTTGGATGACCGTATTAACCCTAATTTGAAGTTGAACGATGTTATTCAATGGTGCAACACATGGCAGATGTCTGTTAATTATAAAAAAGTGCTGTTATGTCAATCACAAACAAGAAGCAACCTCTTATTTTCAATTACACAGCCGAGAATAACGTTCTAACGCGAGTAACTGAGTATAAATACCTTGGTTTACATATATGTCACAACTTGCATTGGGATAAACACATTACAAACGTTGCAAATCAATCAATGTATAAACTTCACTACTTAAAAAGGCCTCTCAGAAATGCTCCAACAAGCGTAAAATTACTAGCCTATAAAAGCATCGTGTTACCAATTCTCGATTATGGAAATGTAATTTGGGACCCTTTCACGGCGGCTAACTTATCTAAATTAAATCGTGTACAAAATAAAGCAGTCCGTTTTATCTTTATTTGCTATAGCCGCGCATCAGTTTCGGAACTGACAGTCAAGGCTGGTTTATTGAACATTGCAGACAGAAATAAATTATGCCGCTTACGCTTTCTTTTTAATATTGTGAAGAACCTTCTCAAAAGCGATACTCATCAATACTTAACGTATTTTTTTTAGGTCATTCATTCCGCCACCATCACTTGCTGAACTTAACCCCATTCCAGCCGAGAATCAATGTCTTTGAGTATTCTTTTTTTCCGAGAACAGTGAATGAATGAAATAGCCTTGAATGCCATGTTGTCGAGCAAACTGATATTAACAAATTTGAAAGCCTACTTGACCTTTAAACTTTTCTGTCTTGTTGATCACTTGATACGTGTTCTGGTTCTCGGTGTATATTACACTCGCCGGACAATAATGTGTACTTTTCTTTTTGCAGTGTGTGTTGTTGCAATGCGTGTATCGGTTTCTTCTTTTCTTTTTTGTGCCCTTCGCAAGATTTTATTCACGCGCCACTGTGAATTGGCTTATGTTATGCGTTCGTATTGTCTGTTTTATTGTGAAATGTAGCACACGTTTCTTTCCACTCTGCTACGACCCCTAACTGGGGTCAGCAGTATTGTAAATAAATAAAATTAAATAAATAAACAAAGAAATTGTTGAAAAGGTTAGCGAGTTCGGTCCCGCCAACCGTTTTGTCATTTATGACGACGTTGTCGATCGTATAATCCTTGGTATTCTGGTTTAGTACCTCGTTTATTTTTTTCCACACTTTGTTACCACTACGCAAGCAATCGTTGTCAAATACACGCTTATAATATTCGTTTTTTTATTTCTTATAGTCTGTATTCAACTTATTTCAAAATTTCTTAAACTCTTTTTATCTTCCGTTTTACGAGACTAGAAAGTTGGCAAAAGCCTATTCTTATGTTTAATAAGCTTGATGTATTCATGTGTGATCCACGGTTTGCGCACCCTTTTTTGTATACGGTATGTCCGTGATGGGAAAGACTCTAAATAATGTTTTTTTGAAAATTTTTATAAATAAGTCATAACACTTATTGCTGTCTTCAAGAAGAAATACTTCCCTCCAATCTGTTTTAGAAATCTTATCCCGAAACACATCTAGCGCTTGAGACAATATATCCCTGTACACGAGCTGAGGCCAATCCCTTTGTTACAATGAACTGTTACGGTTAAGCATGCAAAATGTAAGTAGGTGATCACTGACGTCACTGTTGATAACGCCAAAAAGAATGCCATCAGTGTTTCGGTTAGTAATGAACAAATCTAGCACAGATGCTGATGAAAGAGTAACGCGTGTAGGTGTTGATATAAGATTTTGAAAACCGTTGCTTTGTAATACAAGCAAAAAATCATTCGCCGCACTCAAGCCTTTTGCAATATCACTGTTCATATCACCGCCTATTGTTAGTAACCATCTGTTTTCACTGGCACATGAAAGCAAAGAATTTAGAAACTTCAAGAACGCCGAGATGTTGCCACTTGGTGCTCGGTACGGAACAGCGAGCACATTGCTAATTTTCCTAATACAAATGGCTTCGATATCACAAGTAACAGTGCTAAACTCTGGTAAAATTTCAAAACCTGGTATAGCAACCTAAACGGAAGCTCCACCATCCCTACAATGTTTCTGTTTAGAAAGAAATGATCGTAAGAGGGTAAAACAAAGTGATCCAAATTTTCATTGTACCAAGTCTCAGTGAACATAAGTGCATCGAAACTAATATTGCAGGATTTTAAAAGGGCGTGGATTTCATCAAATTTACATTGCATGGATCTAACATTTAAATGGAAAACCTTAAAAAGCTTCTCTGGGTTGTCAGATATGATACCACGCATCTCCTCAGGTAGCACGAAGTTAGCATCCATGTTTGTACAATCTGGACAATCGAAGTGTTTGCGCAGGAGGCGCGCATCCTTATCCTCTGGCGGTAATCTTGTCCAAATCGCTCCCGCGTTTTATTGCCACGGTGCATGAAGTCTCATCGCGACGGGCGAAAATGGCACCGTTTTTTTATCCAGACAAATTTCCAGCCATGTTCGCGCTAGCGCACTATTGCCATACCAAGTAGTCTCTTTAGATACTGACAAAGGTGTTTATTTACAAAGATAGGATGATTTGCCTCACTTCTAGAAGCTTCCAGTGAAAGACCCACGCTTCCGCGCGTAAGTTTTGTTTTCTCAGCCTTCTCTAGAACCTTGTCTCTCTTTTCGCGCTTCACGAACTGAACAATAATGTTCTTCTTTGTCTTGTATTTTGTTGCCACTCTGTGAATTACGTCTATATTGTTCGCGCAGATAGGTTCACTGATGGCCGTTCCAATTTGAGCCAGAACATCTCCCAAACACTCATTCGGTGTTTCCGTAACACCTTTAATCTCAAGGTTTTCGTTGCGCGAGTACTGCTCAGTTTTGACAAGACTGGTTTGAAATTCTATAACTTCCCTCTCTAATGAGCGAACTTTATGCTGGAGCGCTTCTTTTTCTGTTTTAAGAGAGCTGTTCTCCGTCAAAGTAGCATCAAGCCGCAAGTTAGCATCATCAAGGTTTTTACTAATGAAATCTATGCTGCGCTTCATGTCGTCGATCTCAATACGGAGTTTTCTCTTTTCTGCCCGCATGCTTTTTTCGAGAGATTCTTTCAAGTCCTTAAATTCATTCCGGAGTTCATCTTTGAACTGTTCAACCTGTTTAGAAACATCCTTTGTCATTTCTAATGGTCACAACAACGAACAGAAAATGTCACTCTTTGTGACAGCGGTGACAGCAATAATGTCCTAATAGACTTTCAGAAATATTTGAAAATTTTGCTAACCGGTAATGTGCAACGTTCAAGAATTACGCCTGCTGCTCCGCCGCTGTCACCGCTGCCAAATGATGCGTCCGTGCAATAGCGGTAGTTTTATAGCCGGGCCGTGGTCACGTGCTCTGTCGTTCAGCCTGCGCAGTCAGTACCCGATGAACGAAGCCTGTGCGCTGCCGTCCTCTTTGTACACTTGCGCTGTTTTGCGGCGCAGTCCCACGTGTCCATCGAATATCGCTGTCAGCACGGTTGCATTGACGCCTGTAATGTGCATCGTTCAAGAATTACGCCTGCGGCTCCGCCGCTGTCACCGCTGCCAAATGATGCGTCCATATGCATCATTTGACAAATTGTATATAAGATTTATATACAAATTGGCTGTTTACACGCTATGGGTTGGCATATTCATGTACAATATGCGATCGTATCTATTATTGTGTGCATATGTTTTGTGAGTGTATATACGTCACATGCTTTTCGCATGTCTTTCAACTATAGATTGCCGCCCCCACTCGAATGAAAACAAGTATTTTTACGCCCACACACAGGCTTGAGCAGTTGAAGATTGTTTCCCGGGGCTCTCTTGCGATTGAGTCGGTCACCACAGGAAATTAGGGTGATACGCCATTAATCGCTGCGTCTAGCTGTATTCCACTTAGTAGCTTTCTCGCTCGATGACAAATCTAGCGCGGGGCGCGACGCTAATACGCGCGACTATGCCTCGCGTAGCGGCGACATCAGCTGATTGCGCCGGCCGGCTTGCTTCGATTTGCTTCCGAGCAAAGAAATGTCATGCCTTGAAAGATTGCGTACGGCACTATGTCAAAATTTTACTGCTTTGTAGTCATCCTATGATTCATTGAGAATGAATAACTCTGATACGACTGCTATAGAGCTTTGCGTCGGCGACACGCACCGAACGTAAAACCGCACTACGTCTGTCGTAGAAGCAGCAGGAGGCGGTCGTTTGCTAGAACAAAAAACAAAACAAAGACCTGCAAAAATATTCATAATGTGTAACTTGTTTTTTTGAATAACCGTTTATCACTTTTAAAGTTATTTTGCCAGATAACATACATTTTTTCAGTTTATTGCAGCGACAGATGTTTTTTTTATTTTCTTCACACAGATATTCAAGTCAAATTCATCCACAGCTAAAGCCACATATTGTTTGTCTTCTTTGTTTCTGTGCGCATGCCGTTGCGGTGCGTCTCTCATGTGTTCGCGCTGCTACACACGAGAGCACGAAATGTTAAATTTACGCAAGGAAGCGCCGTTCCTCGTTCGTGCGATGTGCAAAGATTGCGCCCTATTCCCGCGGTTGCTCGAGAGCGGATCAAGTGCGAGTCGTCCAAGGAATTGGCGGGTTGTGCGGGTGCTCGAAGGACTCCCAGGTGACGGCTGACGCCTGTGGTCACTTTCCTCAGGACAGTGTGAAAGAAACTAAAGGTAAGTGGTACACTTTTTTATGTAGACTAAGTATGCCACTCAGTGCAAGTGTGTGTTGCCGCACTCGAATGAGGTGTCGTGAAACGGCAGCTTTACGCGCCTTTGCGAGTGCGGTTGCCGATTCGCTTTGACAACGCTAACGCCAGCAGAGCCATGGCGCATCGGCGCGGCCTTACTGGAGCTAATTCACGACAACTGTGGCAACATGCATGTGTATGGTGATCGATTTTTTCATAAGTGCAATGTAGTGAGGAGGACGCACACGGAGCTTGCTACGATGTTGATTAAACGAAGCCTGCGGTGCCATTTGATGCAAAGCAGCATTTTCTTCACTTTCGCGGGCGAAACAATTTGTAACTTGGCTCGATTCACCTAGGCAACCGGCTAAGTGTTTTGATAAGCATGCGTTCACGGTAGAGCGTTATTATACCCCTAAACAGTGGCGTATGCTTATTAAAAGATATAATATGTGGGCCCAGTGTAGAGAGAGAGAGGTGTTTGTGCAATCTGTATACGTTACAGTATACGGTTGACAGGAAGGCTAGTTGGTACAAATTCATAATGAAATAATTGGAAGCGCAAACCAACGGGGCATAAGAGAAGAGACAAACAAGCGCAGACAGAAACTCAGTTTATTCAGAGAAGTTATATACCAGAAAGATGAGAAAGGAAAACAACTGGGGAGACGATTCCACCTTGATGAGGTGTCGTCCAGAAACGATATTTCACAATCTAACAGTATATAGACGGTGATCTAACACAACTATCAATATTCTTTTTAATAAAAAACGCTTCCGCAATCTCTCTAGTTTTCGTGTCATGATGGCTGTATAAGATAGATGTGTGCGAAAAATCAGGTGCGCAGCCACACTTTTCGCAATGGGCGGACAAATGTAAACCCGGGGCTGATTTCAGCGCGTTGTAGTGTTCTCGCAGGCGAATATCCAAGCAGCACTCGGTCTGCCCAATGTATAACCTGCCACAAGACAGTGGGATACAATAAACGACATTATATGGACATTTGGTGAAGGAATTGACATGCTTGACACCACAACCTTTCTTCACAAGACCTGCTTTCATTCTGCTTTGTAATTCAATTCTAGAACACATTTGCTGCAGTTTTCCACGTGCGGAAAACACAATGTCGAGGTTGAATTTTTTGCCAAAGGCCTTTAAAAAAGGCCTTTGGCAGGAGCGGGCAGAACAAATAAAAGAAAGCGAGAACATACGCAAATACGTCCACAAAACAACCGCAACAATCAACGGGAACAAAATAAAAATAAAAATATACAATTACGCAATCAACAAAGTGACAGCAGGTACTACTAACAACTTGTTTGGTACCAAGTCAGACCTACACTGATAGAAACAATTATTAATATACAAGACATGACTGGAAAGAGCAGGAGAAATCTGGATTGTTCAAGAGGACACTGTAATTAATAACACCACCGTGGTGCACCGCTAAACAAAGCAGAGTTACAATGTGACACACTCAACATCAACAAAAAAGAAAAAAAAAAACATCAGAACGATATTATTGTTTCACAATCACATATCAGTTGCAGAAGTCGCGATACTAGGAAAGCGGAGTGACGACCAAGATACCGAAAAAATTACAGATAATCTGACAATGCTTCAGCAAAAGAATTTAGTGTGTTACAATCAATTACATTGGATGGTAGTCGATTCCATTCACGAGTTGTTCTCGGGAAAAAAGAGTTTTTGAATGTGTCGGTTTTACAGCTAAAATCCTTTATCTTTTTCGTGTGGTGTGATCGCGTCGAGCGCTTATCAACCCGGTCGATAAAATTACTCTTGTCTATTGCCAGCTTATCATGGTAAAGGGAGTACAAAAAAATTGCCCGCAGCTTCCCTCGGGGGAACACTGAGGAGGATGCGGAAGCATGTAATTGGTGAACGGGTGTTAAATTGCGACTTACTTGGGTCGATGGCTAAATTGGTTAACGTGGTTGTGAAATGGGGTGTTAAATGAGTGAACACGTACGGCACGTATGCGAAAGGGCGGTGTTTTATTTATTGCGACGAACTTTGAGGACGATGGCTTTGTGGTCGGTAAAGTAAAGAGTGAGTACAAACCAACGGACGAGCGGAAACTGAGCGAGCGAGCACCGACCTTGAGTATATATACAGCGCGACGGCGCATGCGTTGTCAGCTGTCGAATGTTCTCGAAGGAGAAGCGCGCGCGCGGCACAGATGGCGACGGCGCGACGGCGCATGCGCTGTCAGCTGTCGAATGTTCTCGAAGGAGAAGCGCGCGCGGCACAGATGGTGGGCGACGGCGCGACGGCGCATGCGCGCGCGTCAGCTGTCGAATGTTCGAGAAGCGGTGCGGACGGCGCGGACGGCGCACTACAAGGCGCGAGTATAAGATGCTTCCGCATCTAAAACTTGAGCCGTTCACGCTGACGTCTCTTTTGCAATGTATCCAGCTCTGATTCTGCCAAGAGTGAAGTTACAGATACTTGCCAGCGATAGCAATTATGAACAAACCTGATGCCCTTGCTTTGAACGAGTTCTAGTTTATCAATGTTGTTTTTTGTGTACGGATCCCATATAACTGATGCATATTCGAGGGAGGGCCTAATGAAAGTTTTGTAAGCCAGTAACTTTATTTCTTTGGTTGATTTTCGCAATGACCTTCGAAGGTATCCAAGTTTACGCATGGCTTTATTTGTAATATACGAAATATGTTCATTCCATCTAAGGTCCGAGGTAATAATTACGCCTAAATATTTGTACCTTTCTACAACGAAAAGACTGTGATTATCTATGGAATATGGAAAGCTTAGGGGATGCTGTTTACGCGTTATTGACATGGCTACCGTTTTAGTCTTGTTAACACTCATTTGCCACGTTGAACACCAAGTTTGTATTTTCGCTAAAGAAGAATTCAAAAGAACTTGGTCGCAGCGTTTTTTAAACTTCATGATAGAGGAAGCAGTCAACTGCGAATAGTCTAATTTTAACTGGTATATCCTGTACTATGCCATTAATGAACACAAGAAAGAAAAGTGGCCCAAGCACCGAACCTTGAGGTATACCCGATATAACTGTCTCTGCTGGAGAGCACGTACCATTGATTGTTACACATTGTCGTCTTAAATTTAATCTTAAATTTGTCTTAGATTTAGTCTTAAATTTGCATATTTACACTGCTCCCTTAGGACCTAACACACAAACTTGTAGTGTGCATTGTCACTTCATGAATATCGAGCGTTAAAGGTACTGAGTATATGTGAAACAAAAATCTCTGCTTATTACATGAAGACATATGAGGCCTTCGATAAAACGAGTTATACCTTTATTGGGCTTGCGTACTCGTCGGGGCGATGCATACATGCAGCTTCAGCAAATGGTATCTTCCAGCCCGGTGACCATGCAATTTTTTTCTGCGCACAGCGCAAACACCGAGATGTACCCACTCACAGATGATCGCGTCAAGTGCATATTTACCTTGACTAAAATGTCGAATCAAGTTTTTTCAACAACCGGTCGCTGCCACAAGTGCTAACGTCTTCGCAAACAAGACACATTGTTATTCACACTGCACACACCACACACAATATTCTCAGTTGAACCAATATTCTCAATACCTTTCAATGCACACTACATGTCCCAATAAACAGTGCACATTTTTGAAGACTATGCCGGTGTTTCTCGCACAGGCCACCACGTGTGTTCACTTTTTCAAGATAAACAGACAGTGTGGCAAATATTTTACCACACAGTTCACCACACAGCTAGATGTTTGCTGACACATACTACAGCTAATGGGGACATTGTAATGCGAAGTGTAAGCTTTGAAAAATTAAAACTTGCCCCAAACACCGCACGACTGTACCGGGCCGAGCCGCCAGCGGGAGTGTTTTTCCAGCCACACCTTTTACGTGTGCCAGTGACATCACGCTGTGACGTACCTCGGTAGGGGACTATCGCTGCACACTTTATGTGAATGAGGGTCCTGTTAGAAAAAGCAGGCATTGCTGATTTCGTAACTTGTTCATTTCCAGCTGGACCTTCATTTACACTAGTTGTATGACTGATATTCAGGCAAACTTTTGTGCAATAAATTACACAGTTGGCAGTCTGTGCCTGCCCCATACTGTTGTTATTAGTGTTTTTTGTTGTTACTTTGCACTGTTCAGTACTGCTCATCTACAGAAACTAGCCTAGCTTGCCGCTGTTTTGGACAAGATGCAGCTGGCAAGTGCGATAGTGTTCATAACTCTAAATGCTCTAGCAAAAATTATCGTTTCATATTCAGTTAGTTGCATTCATATCAGTACATAATAAGTAATCATTGATTAAACATGAATCCGTGTTCTTTTACAAAATGCTCTCAACTTTAAATATCAAATTGAATGGTGTTTATAAAAAACATGGGTTTTAGCTAAACTTCATGCTGTTTTCTTGAACAGCTGACAAAACGCTATTGCATGCTTACTGTCCATGAATTCGATTGTGTTTGAAATACATTGCAATTTTTCACCGGACGGCCAGTAACACTTCACATTTGGGGAACGTTTATTAAGCACGGATTGATTAATTTTTAAGAACGGAAAAAAAGAAGTGGCAGGTCGGGTACTTACTTGATAATGGCATCCATTTTGCTACCCAGCGCATTATCATGCTGACTTCCTATCGAGTGGTTATGCGTCTTGCATGTGTCTGTAAATCAAGAACTTTGGGTAGAACTATAGTTGTCTTACAAATAGTTGCAGGACTGTGGAGGCTGTAGGGCTGCTCAGCCAATATGAATGGTGGAATCCTTGGATATGTGTTCAACCATGATGCATCAGCTGCTTGGTGTTTTCACGGCATCTTTACAGATGTGTTGGGTGAGTAAAGCAAGCAGGTTTCCGCACAGGGAAAAATATAATATGGCAGCACCTCTTGTGCGTGCCTTACATCCAAAGTATATCAAATATTTATCTTGCACCTTGTGGCCTGTTATTTTTAAAGAGACATTTCTTTTTGCTTCATATTCGAGTCTTGATGCTTCGACAGCAATGTATTTGTGTTTGACAGCAAGTGTTCTTGAACAAATAACTGATCTCAATATTGACAAAACACCCTTCATACTTGGTCCTTAGCATAAGCTTGCACATATCTATAGCAGATTCAATTGTTCATTTTTTGCTGTGATGATAATGAGCAAGTAGCAAAGGCAAGTTCAGATTGGAGAGGTCGTTGACGTCTGTTTATGCTGTGCCATATTGCTTCGCAACCAGAGTTACTCGTGGCCACATATACAATAAAGCCATATGACGTGCATTCTAAATGAGATTACCATATCTCTTTTCCCTGCATCTTAATATGGGTCGAACAAATGCAGATATCCTTAGCTTGCCACTATAAAGGGATCCTAAACCAACACAAGGTTGAAAATTAGTTGTGGTGTTGCAGCTGTGTATGACTCTACAATGGATGCATAGCCGTGATAATTTTTTATATGTTGTCGCAATAATAATGTGACACACATTGGAAGATACAAAAGAGTTCCGCGCTTATTTCGCTTTTTTTCGCTATGCTTCTTTCTTGTCTGTTCTTGCCATGTGCTCCTCCTCACTGTGCAAGGAGCAAGAGCAGTGGGCACACAAACACGTATTTAAAAAAAGTATTGTAAGGTGAGCACTGAGGGGCTGAACACTTCCAAAAGGCTCAAAGAGGAAAAGGTTTCGTTTCTAGCTACTTTTTGGGCACCCATAGCTAGTTGTGCTGCTGCAGTTGTCATTGTTGATCAGGACACTATTCTGAAGTTGTTGCGCACATTTAAACGTTAAAAAATAATTAGAGGTGGTTTGGCACCCTTTATTGCAGTTACATACAGAACTAGGTTTCAATGTGTAAGCAAAATCTCTTCACTATAAATCAATCCTAATGATATCTGAAATTCAGAAAATATTCACGGAAAAGCTCAAGAAAAGGCTAAGTGGTTGCTCCTTGAAAGTGAAGGAGACACTCTTCTTCTAGAAGGCCAATAGAAAATCTAGTGATCTCGATAATACATGCACTATAAAATATTCTGGTGTGGTGCTTTTCATGCATGTTATAATGAGAGAGGTTTTATTAGAACTGTTGTCACTTTGCCCTGTGTTGCTGAAGTTGTTCACATAGTTATAATACTTGAATCACTTTATGCCTTTTGATTTTAAGCAAATGGTTTGCTTACCCAGTCGGTATGATTTGATTTGGGTAAAATCATAAATGCTCTAAAATTATTTTTACTATAGAGCATGTTTATTTTTAAAATACGCGACCATAGATGTGAACGCAGTTGGTGGTGTGCTTGATTAATGCTTCACTATCACCACTCTAACTACCCCTGCTACAGTGCATAGTGTGACAAAACTAATGGTACTTAACATTACTGACAGCATACCCTTTTATGTCCCAAAATGTGTTAAAAGCCTGGTAAAATTGTGTGTACTTTTTTTTCGCTCCAACTAAATATTCTGGTCTACTCAAAGCAGCTTCCGCTCTTTTAAGGTCCTCAAACTGTTTGGTGTTGAAAGAAGTATCAATGTCATATCCTTCCTTTGTTGGCCTACTCAACACACTAATAATGAGAATTACCGAGAATATTACCCAAAAAAATATAGGGATGTTATAAAAAACTAATGTTAATTCAATTGTGAAAAAACGTGAACCTGTTAGTAACTTGTCACCAAGTTATGTTTTCGTTCACTTCTCTTTTCACAATTTTGTTAAAGTTATTTTTGATAACATCCCCGATAGTTTGTTTGGCATCATTGTCTGTTAGTTCTCAAAATAAAAGTGTTCAGCAAAGACAACGAACCCTTAAATTTATAGTTCTTTCATTTACTCATGAATCTGACACAGTGAATCTCAGTAATCTTAGCGGTGTGTGACTTGTTTTTTGATCAGTTGTGCGTGTGCTCGTGTACGTGCATTTAGGTGGGAGGGCGAACCATTGCCACCTCCTGTGACTAAAAGATTTTCTGAGAACTAACAGATGCGTAATGCTGCCAAAGAAGTATAGGGATATTGGAAGTAATCGTAATGTAATTGTCAAGAAAGGAAAGTGGAAGAAAAGATAACTTGCCATGGCGAGGGACTGAACCTGCCACCTACGAATAAAGCGTGCGGTGCTCTACCAACTGTGCTACGTACCACAGCAGCTATTGCTCCTTCCGCTTGGCAAGGTATATATGTGTACCAAATCGTCGGAGAGACAATCAGCCCCACTTGTTGCCATTATGGCTAGTTTGGGACACTTTTTCTTTTCTATTGGCATCACGTAGCATGTGATGTTATTACAAGCTGACAGCCTGACTAACGCTCTTGTGCTTAATGCACATAAATATCCCGTAAGTGGACGGGTAGATAACCGTCATAGTTAGTAGTAGGGCATCAGATGCATTATTCAAAGGTTTCCAGATTCGGTTATTGCGCACTACAAGTTGCCTTTTCTTCCACGTTATTTTCTTCTCAATTACATTACAAATACTTCCATTATTATCCCTAGTACTTTTTCTGGCAGCATTGTCACTTCTCAATAATATCGTTTCTAACAAAGAAAAACAAGCCCTTCTTTCCTTCATTCGTAGTGAGGAACTTGTTATGGCAGGCTTGGTGCCATGAGGTTGTATATGAGGGATAATTGGTCAGCTGTTAGCTCATGTAATAATAGCGCCTGCTACGTGCCGCCATTAGGCTAACAAAAAGGTGTCAAACACTCGTCATAATGGTAACAGGCAGCGCTGACTGACTCTTCCATGATTAAATGCACATATATACCGCACAAAGTGGAAGAGGGATAGCCGCGATGTTAGCTCAGTTGATAGAGCATCGAACACGATATTCGAAGGTCGCAGGCTCGGTCCCTGTCCAGGGCAAGTTATCTTTTTTCCTTCTACTTTTCCTTCTTCACAATTACAACACTTCTATTCTTCTTGCAGATTTTCTGGTGTTTGCTATAAAAGTACATTATAATCTGAAGAGGCAAACAGAATGTGCCAGCGTACGAGTTAGCTCTTGAGGTGATTACAAGTAAGATATGTTTTGAAGAATAAATCATTCGGCCACTTGCCTAAAGATTGGCTACAGGACGCGGTGCTGGATGCACTTTGTTATTTTTAAATCGAGCTATCTTGAATTCTATTTTTATAAATTACATGGGCTACACATGACGGTATCACACACTTTAAAGCCACAAAGAATATGCAGCGAGCAATGTTATAAATGCGAAATTGCATAAGGATAAGGTAAAAACTGCACTCTCAACGAGAATGTACAGGGAGCACAGGGTGCAGGCGTCATTCTTTCTGCCCGTACTTTTCAAGTGCTAGCTGTTTTCACCTCGCTCTGATCTTTAAAGCCACAAAGAATATGCAGCGAGCAATGTTATAAATGCGAAATTACATAAGGATAAGGTGAAAACTGCACCCTCAACGAGAATGTACAGGGAGCACAGGGTGCAGGCGTCATTCTTTCTGCCCGTCCTTTTCAAGTGCTAGCTGTTTTCACCTCGCTCTGATCAACTAACTAGATTGAGATGTGGTGTTATAGTGCATAAGGATGCTCCACAAGAAACTAGCTTTTTCTCAAACTTTCTGTGCGTCTTTCAACCTATACGGTTCCCGGTTCAAGAGTTCATACAGACCAGATCGTGTAAAACAGGACACCCATTTAACATAAGCACATGGCTTAAAGCATAAAGCAGTTAATGGGACCGAATATCAATTTTTATAGTAGTTGTTTTTTCTTCAATGGAAAGCTTACTGGTCTGAGCGCATAATTATGCAGTGAAAGAAGAGAATAATAGGGACTGGTTTCTTTTTTTCTGACATGGCTTTCATGAGTACATTTAATGGTAACACAGGAAGTACTGAAAACAATTTAAGAATTTTCGGGTCTCTGACTGCTATGAAGTGTCACACATCACAGGCTGCAAACAGTGGGAGGTCAGCATAAGAGCTTTATAATATTGGGCATTACAGTTTGCTGCGAAAGCATGCATTTGACGTGCGTGTGAAATGCACATATTTCGCACTGTTTGCCACGATGGCAGTGCTGCTATTTAAGGGTTGACTCCTCTGCGTAGGCACCACAGAATAATGTTGGCACAGGTAATATGGATATATGCTGTAACTTTGCCACTAATCTTTTTGCATGTTAAAGCATCACACTATTTGCGGTAAACATGCAGGCTGCATGGCATACTGAATTTTAGGATTTCAAGTGCAATATTAAAAGGAAATGCCACTCAATTTGTAAAAAAATGCAGTTCAATTCACGGATTTTGATTTCCACCTCCAATCACACATTCTGGCGACTTGTCAGTCTCTTTAATAAAGAAATCATAACCGCAATTTTTAGCTGAATGGGTTGGTACTGATGTTGAATTTTGTGCATTGCTCATGAGTAGAATGATAGATTCGTGCCCTACCCTTCAGTACTGCCTGAAATCGTTCAGGAAATATTTGCATATTTTTAGTATCGTTGCACGATCAGTGTCAGCTTAAGCTATGCCATGAAAGCGGCCCACAGCGTCCAGCTAATGTTGTTTCCGTGTGTAACTGTAGTTGTGGTTGTGCTGAATGACCTTTCTTTATATACACTACATAACAAACTTGCTCCTTTAGAGTCAAGTGCATCTTCGGATCGATTATAAATGTTTGCATGTGCGAGGCCTTAAGTTTTATAAGAAATTCCTCTGTATGCCACGAGGAAATGTGTGTTCTGCAAAAATTTGTTTATTATTATATACAACTCTTAAAGCCTCGTCTACAACATTGTGCAGGTTGACCTTGAGCAGAAAACGAGGAGCGGCAGCAGCCCCCAGAAAAGAGCAAGCACCTTTCAAGCTCCCAAGCTTTCTTCGACAGGAACAGAAAAGTCTCTGTATGGCATTGAAAATCATTGCAAGGAGTGCTTTATCAGTACACTGTGCTGCTCTTTCATCGCGGAAGACGAAGTTGACCACTCCAGAGGAACTTCACGCTGTGTATTGTGAGTGCTTCAGTGGTTTTGGTTTTGTCCAGCCAGCAGTCAAGAAATCATGCGTCAGATTCAGTCGGGATGGCTAGAGGGAGTCGGGCATAGAGGGAGTCGGGCAGGCATGTTTGGACAATTGTCTAGCCAAGTAGTGCCAATTTTCGCACGGGTCTTTTTGGAGTTACTGCCACAAACGACAGAAGCTTCGTCACCTCTGTAAATGTACAAATGTGTCCGGGAAAATTAGCTGCATTAATTTTTTCTATAACTGATAGCTGCCAACATTTTTCATTGTACAGGAGTTTTGTTCCTCACTTATGGGTGTAAAGCCCTCCACAGAAAAATGCTACATGTCTACTTACAGAAGGCCCCAAGGCCCTACTTGTAGTTTTTTTTTTGACTTGTAATCATAAGCACCACATTTGGGTGAACATGAACAATTTAAACATGTGCAGTGAAAAATTTGGGTGGCTGGTCGTTTTGTCGTTATCATGTTTCTCGCAATATTCTTAAGCATGTTGTGCATTACGTTGTCAATCTGGTTCATGTGCATAGAAAACATTACGCAGTTTCAGGCTACTTCAAGCACCGTATTGTAGTATAAAAAGCCTGGAAGCAACCTATCAATAATTTTTTAACACTGTTGCTTAATCTGATGCATGATACATCACCAAACTTTCGTGCGTATTCATCAATCTAAGCTCGTCTTAGTGTTATCCAAAATGAAGATGCGAGTCGACAGATGGAAGCATCTAGTGGGGTAATCAAGGTGAACAGTGGAAGTGCCTCAGACAGGCTGGCCGACGTTGCGATAGGAGGACCTATTTTTTAGAAGTCGCTTTGTCATGCTTGGCGTGTTAGTTTAAGTGGGGTTAGTAATGACATTGTCTTTTGGTGTAGGCGTGTGTGCCTGTTGGAAATGTTTGTCTGAAAAAAAAACTTATAACGCAGAAGAGTGCAGCCCTCGCTTCCTTTCAGGTTAGGTTGCGATGATACAAAGTGTTTTCCTGTCGGAGGTTGGGAGAAACGGAAGCAAAAAAAGGTAAAATAAAGAAAAAGAAGAAAGAAAAGGGGGATGCAAAGTAAAAGTAGTGTGCTACACTGCTCCTACTTTTCATACCCCCTTTTCTTCTTATTTTCCTTCTTTTCTTTCTTCACCTTTCTTTATTTGCATTGTCCCATCTAGTGCATTAATCAATGACACATGGCTTTGCTATAGCGAAGATGCCTATGTGGTGTTGGATGAAACAGTGCATTGTACTTCATTCAGTTTAATTACAGGCTGATCAGTCTTGCAATAAGTGCTTCCTGTCTATCACCACACATGATCAAATGAATAGTTTGCGCTTGGCTCTTAGTATACTGGTATATAGCTTGTGTCTTGGACTACTCGAAATGAATGTTATTTTGCTGCTGTTTATGGTAATGAATTTATCCAACATGAAAATATCTTGCCTTGTGAACTTTGTCAGACCTGCCTTTGTTTTTTTTTCCTATGCAGGCATTGTATGTAAGGATGGCAGTAACAGAGAGGTGATAGCTTGAGCTTCGGAAGATTAAATACTGGCAGTGAGGCAATTCCACATCAAACATTCCAGCAATTTTGCCAACGATCCTAAATGTGTTTTGAAAAAAAAAATCATGTGCTCGTTTACTTCATGGAAAACAGCAAAAGGCTAAAATATATCGCAGAGAACAAAATATAAGCCACCATGGTGCCTTCTGGACTTCCCAGGATGTCGTCTGGGTGTTGTTTGTAAAAATAAGAGTATTTCAAAAATACTGCATCTTCCACACCCCATTTGGTCTAGGTATTAAGTAAAGGTGATTGTGTGTAGTGTAGTGCGTGAGTGTGTGTAGTGAGTGTGTGTAGTGTAGTGCAAGTAAAGGTGATTGTGTGTAGCTCAGTATTATTAGTGAAATTTTCTTTGCCACATCAGAAGCAAGAAAGGAGTTCTCTTGATATGGCAAGTTATGTGATTACACTTTTTGTTTTAAAGAAGAAAATAATTTTCAAGTTTCCCAATAATGGCTGTTTTCGCATTTCATATACGACAGCTTCCGTTCCAAAGTTCCCCATGGCCCTCAATAGGAGACTTGAAAAATTATTTTCTTCATTGAAACAAAAATTGTCATGATAACACTTGCCATATAACAAGAACTGTTTATTTGCTTTCAACTTACACATAAAATTAGTTATCAATTATACAAACACACAGTGCAAATTGCATCTCAATGTGGACAAAAACGATTATATAGTAATATTTCTTATCTGGACCTAACTTTAGTTTTTTTTGTGAAATATACCTTCTGTGGAGCGAGTATTTATGGCTCAAATATTCATACAGTATTGTCATACAAGAAATACAAACGATAAATAGTTTGGCTGAATTCTTCAAAGCTTATGTTGTGAAAAAATCGTACAAATGTTACTCGGCTTCAAATACTTTAAAAAAGCACCTTTACTTAATATGTAGATCAAATTTGATATGGCAAGAAAAAAGCGGTACTGTTAAATTTTTCTCACAAACAACACCCCCACAACATTCTGCGAAATTCTGAAGGTACCCACGTGACCACAACTTTTTTCTCTTCAAAATATTTCAACAAATACCTGTTTTCAAAAGAGTAAATTACCACCATTTTTTAAACTATATATTTGTGATGCTCGCCAGGCAGTATGATTTGGATGTTTGGTGTAGAATGGCCCAGTGGGAAAAACAACAAATGTCTGAGCATCCGTTGATGCTCGGGCAATTTCGAAAGCATATTTTTGTTAGCAGCAATTCAATTAAGGCCTTGTTTTTGTGCCTAGGCATAGAAACAAAACACAAGTAACCAAAGTAGTCCTAAGAGTCATGCAGTCTCGCTGTTCCAAGGCTTGTGGAGCCTAATTTAGTGCAAGCTTCACCATATTTACAAAAATTCTGATTCAGCCAACAGGTTTTGGAGGCACAGTGCATTTTCAGCTGAATTGTTTCACACCAGTTACTTAGATAAAAAGCGGCAAGTAGAGGTAAAAATACCATCTTAAAGGCATTGTAGGTAATAACAAAGAGGCCTGCTTTTTTGTTTGGTGCTTTGCCCGAACGCTGTGCTTTTTGTGGTATAGTTCATTGTCTAGTGAACATAGGCCTTAAAGACTAACATTAGCCTTGTTGAGCTTCATTTCTTAGTTATAGTAATAGTAGCCATATTAAAAAGTATGACTTTAAATTTGATTGTTCGTTTGAAGATTTTTTCTTGCATAATGATATTTCAGAGTCTTAGTCAATTTTGTTTTCAAAAAACTTGATGTCATAATAGGGTCAGTTTTTGTAGAGTCGTTCAGTTCTACCTCACAATTTACATTCCTAATAGAGCAGTTATTTTCAATATCGGTATTTAAAATGGAATGAGCATACTGTATGTAGTAAGGTGTAAGTACTTACAGATAACGCATGCACCCAACTTTTCTGTTGGCAGTTTATTTCTGCTATTCTTAATTGATATCTGGGGTTTTATGTCCTAAAACCACTATATGGTTATGAGAGACGCCGTAGCGGAGGGCTCCTGAAATTTTGACCACTTGGGGTTCTTTAACGTGCACCAAAATCTAAAAACACGTGCCAACAGCATTTCTGCCTCCATCGGAAATGCAGCCACTGCAGCCGGGATTTGATACCATGACCTGCGGGTCAGCAGCTGAATTTTTGTTACTCTTGCTCCCCTTTTTCTGTGCAGTTCAGTTATAGTAGTCTGGCTTGCAAAGATTTTTAATGGCACGTGCCTGATCCTGCTTGCTTTCACGGTGATTTTCACCTTCGTAATTTGCATAGTTTTACGTCTCAAAATTGTTCAAGATGCCAATTTTGTGCACAAACTGTATAGTGTAAAGGCAGCAAATGTACATGTATGCACTAATAAATGTACATTGAGAGCTTTCACTGGCAATTCCTAAAGCTTTAGTGTGCAGGAAGTATTTAAATCATAATTTTATAAGCACTTATCAATAGATTATCTCTACCATTGATAATCGTGACAACAACCTAGTTATTTTCACTGTGATAAGCATGCTGTTTTCTTTCATGTCGCTGAACTAATTTATACACTTCTTTCTTCTATTATTCACATATGCATAACATGAAGGATTGTGTGCCTTACATTTTCAGTTTCATTCTGTGCGTTATATTTCTTGTGCATGTGAACTAAGGTGCTAACATGTGTCTCTGACGTTATTTGTGCCAATTATTTACATTTTCAGGTGCCTATGAAGGACACATTATTTCTATGTCAGTGACCTCCCAAATCTACAGTGGTGCCGGGGCCTCAAGCAGCATTTCGCCGATCTCCACAAGGCGTTCATGAGATAAACACAGCGCACACTTTCAAGGTGCTATGATTATTATTTATGTGTAGAGATTTTGTTCCAAAATTGCTGTTACATTGTGTTTTGTGCCACCCTCCTATGGTTTAGGTGGAGCTCGCAAAATTACGGTGCAGTCATCTCATTTGCGTACCATCAACACTGCAATGTCGCTATTCACAGCTGTAGCATACAGACAATTAAAAAAATATATTGATTGTAGCAGGGCCGATGTGTATACTAATGCTTCTCTATTGCAAATAATAGCTTTATAAGTTCTTTAAGTCTTGCATAGAACACTGCATTACAGTGTTGCAATGTAACCACCATTTATGATCGCTAGCATGTTAATTTAGTAGCTTTGTAACGTATTTTATTTAAAAGCTAATTTTGCTTCGCATCACGACAATTGGAAAGATGCCGATGATTCAATCCCTCATCATGCATCTTTAAGAAATGTTGTGATTTCTACACAGTATTGCATGTACTCAAGATGTGGACGTCTATTCAATTTACACGTTATATTGCTTTGCACTAGATTCGGACGGTCATTACATTTCCGCATAATAATGCGCCTTTCCTTATCTGCGGAGCTATCCGCATCATGCGGCTTTCCTTATCTGTGGACCTTTCCGCATCCTGGGCTTTCCTTATCTGCGGAATTTTCCGTATACTATGGCTTTCCGTAGTCCAATTATGGCGTTTGTGTGGAGCCGCCCATACGAAAATATACAGTAGAGACGCACCAAGTACGACTAGAAGGTGCTGCAATTTCTCTTGCCATTTTATCTGAATCAACTGGCATTGTGAAAATATTTTTAATGATACTTTTTTTGTTTTTCATGTGTAATACTATTGCATTTTTGTGCGGACTCAATAATCCTTTCGGTGATTATCGAAATTGAAGTTGGAACATTGTTTTAAAAGTATAATTTTCGCTCTGTTCTCACTTGCATTATCTACTTATATATGTGCATACGTAAATATTTAAGCATTCCTTTACAGTATTGGTTGGAGTTCTAATGAAGCGACATAGTGTTGTCTGATTTATTTTATACTATAATTTTTCCACTCACGTTATACCAGTGGCAGTGTTCCTCCTTACATTGATCTGTTACATTAATTTGTTACATTGATCTGTTATATTGATCTGATACATTACTGAATTGACCTGTACACTTGCCTATTCCTGCCACTTTGTACAGGGTCATGACCCTAGTACAGCCCATGAAGAGGCTTTTTTGCCCCGGCCCTCAGCATCCTAAATGATGGAATGTTGAAATGAATCAAGTTTCAAAGTTTTACTTTAAACTTTTGACTAATGAAATAGTCTGCGATTATCATCATAAGTGATGCGGTGAGCAAGCCGTAAATATTATTCTGTTAAAAAATTATGCACGGGGCGCGACTATTTCGCAGCGAAAGCTTGCATAACCAGTTTATTGGAAAAAAACCTGTGAAAAACAGGTCGACGTAAAAGGAAATGAATACGGAAATCATTTATTCGCGGATATCATTGATGCGCAGTTGAAAGCCCGGGCTGCTTGCAGGTTCATTTCAAATTATTGTATAAAAAACTTCATGTGCCCGCAGAAGTGGATATCAGCAGCCCACATAGTCGGCTAACGGGAACTGTTTCCTGATGGTGGTGACTACGCACGCAGGCAATACAACTGTGTTGCGTCGCCTAAGCTCTGCCAAATCTATCGCGTGAAGAAGAGGTTCGCCAAAAAGCCCTATTTCCTGGAAGAAGTATTAAGTGGCCGTCGCTCAAACTGCAACTTCAAAATATTGTTTTTTATACATTATTACTAGTGCACCTCTCCTTCAACCGCGACGTCGTTCTCCTGTCGCTCACAATAGCAGGCATGCAGCACCGTGGAGCTCAGGCACACGTTTCGGAACTCTTCGTGCCAATTTATGCAGCAGTCTGGAATTCCGCGAAATACTTCCGGTATGTCGTGAGAGCAGACTTGTTCAAGGGCCATTGGCAATGCTCCACAAAGCCCACAGTCACACCTGAGTTCGCAATAATTAGCCCAAGTTATTGTCATCGTGGACACCGCACAAACACCGCATAGGGACAAAACAATGTCGTGACGAAAGTGTTTGAACGCTTTTGATTATGCAGCACAACGTACAAGTTACACGCGTGACAAAGCAAACGTGGATGCTACGCGAGGACGAACAATATCGAACAAAAAAGGCTACCTAAATCATTAACACTTACCCGTGATCGTCGCCATTGTCATAGAAGTCCGGTAAGTCAGGTGGCGGCGCGTCGCTGCTGTTATCCTCGGCACGAAGTGCAAGATCAAGAAACGATGCGTCGCTGTATGGTTCAAAAACCATTTCATCGCTCATTCGGCGCAAACGTTCTTCAAGTTTACGTAGCTTATTGCGCAAACAAATACGAGAGCTCAAACACAAGCGCAAAATATGAATTAACGTTATTCAAAAAAGTGACTTCAGACTTTGTTGACCTGTATATTGTCACAAGGCCGTGACGTGGCCGAAGACATGAGACTTTGTGTTGGAATTTAACTGTTTATTTGGGCGCGCCTGTGCCCGGTAAACGGAAAGTCCGATTACAGTAGCAGTCTTGAACTGATAGCGGCGAACGGAGCGTCGGCCGTCGATCAACTACTCACAAGCAGTGAAGTGCGTCGGCATTTATACTCTTGCCACCGAATGTTCTAGCGTTATCGCTGGCGGTGGCGTAGGTTCCAGAATAATCTGTACAGTTCGCAGAGTAGGCATGATCCTATCGAAATGATCTACTAAAGTCCGGAAGCTTCTCGAAAACTGCAGGCACGGTTTGCGCTGAGAATTGTGTAGTGTTTTGGGGTGACAACAAAACTTGAGAAATAGAACGTGGCATTGCCCCCCTCTAAAAAAGGCATCGTTCCGATGCTTTAACTAAGATGAAGGTACAACAATAATGCAACAAAGTACAATGAATTAATTACGATACAATAATAGTACAAAAAACACTGTTTCACTTTGTTAACGCGCATGAAACGGCTTGAGGCGCGCGACATGGACGACTTCAGGTCGCGATCGGCGTCGTTGAAAGTTCGTGATGCCGTCAAGGACAACCTCGTAATCAAGAGGGCCGAGACGTCGAGCCACCCTGTACGGTCCGAAGTAACATCGCAGAAGCTTCTCACTTAGTCCACGTCGGCGTATTGGCGTCCACACCCAAACACTTTCACCTGGCTGGTATTCCACAAAGCGTCGTCGAAGATTGTAACGGCGGCGGTCGTTTGTCTGTTGATTCTTGATGCGGAGGCGCGTGAGTTGTCGGGCTTCTTCGGCGCGTTGAAGGTACTCACTCACATCGAGGTTTTCTTCGTCGGTGACGTTGGGTAACATGGCATCGAGCGTCGTTGCCGGGCACCTTCCGTACACCAATTTGTATGGAGATATCTGCGTCGTCTCCTGCACCGCCGTGCTGTATGCGAAGGTCACGTACGGAAAAATGGCGTCCCACGTCTTGTGTTCAACATCGACGTACATTGCAAGCATGTCGGCGATCATCTTGTTTAGCCGCTCGGTGAGGCCTTTGGTCTGTGGGTGCCACGCTGTCGTCCGGCAATGGTTTGTGTGACTGTATGCCAAGATCGCTTGAGCTAAGTCGGAAGTAAATGCCGTTCCTCTGTCGGTGATAAAGACCTCCGGGGCGCCATGACGTAGGACAATATTTTCGACGAAGAACTTAGCTACCTCGGATGCACTGCCTTTTGGCAGGGCTTTTGTCTCGGCGTAGCGGGTGAGGTAGTCGGTAGCACCACGTCCCATTTGTTTCTGAAAGCTGACGTCAGGAACAGCCTCAGTAGGTCCATACCAATCTGCTGGAAAGGTCGGCGAGGTGGTTCAACTGGCTGCAAAAGTCCCGCTGGCCTTGTCGGTGGTGTCTTGCGTCGCTGACGGTCCCGGCATGTCCTCACATAACGAGTGACGTCGGTGGTAAGACGTGGCCAATAGTACCTTTCTTGTATCCTCGCGAGCGTGCGAGAAACACCGAGGTGCCCTGCTGTCGGATCGTCGTGCAGGGTCTGCAGGAGTTCTGGTCGCAGAGCTAAAAGCACCACAAGGAGGTACTTGGCTCGAAGCGGTGAAAAGATTTTCTTTGGAGACGACCGTTCCGCAAGAAGAACGACGCAAGTGCGCGCTTGAATACCTTCGGAACTTCGGTGGTCCTGCCTTCGAGGTATTCTATTAGGGCTTTAAGTTCCGGGTCGGCCCGCTGTCGTTCAGCGAAGTCGTCGGTAGATATTGTTCCCAAGAAGTAGTCGTCATCCGGGTCGTCGGGTGGTAGTTGGTCGACAGGCGCACGAGGGAGACAGTCGGCGTCAGAGTGTTTCTTGCCGGACTTGTAAACGACGGTAATGTCATACTGACGCGCGTATGTGCCAGTGGTGAGGACAACGAAGCAGCGCGAGTGTCCTTGGCCGAGGGCAAAAGACGAAGAAGTCGTTGCAGTCTGTTTCCTGCGATCGATAAATCGTATTTCTTTGAGGTGCTTTGTGCGCTCGTCAATCTCGCGTCGTCACACTGGTGGAGGTGCTGGGTACGTCTTCATGCTTGGTACCCCTTTGCGGACCCGACATTCAAGCCCGGAACCACTACCACCCGTCGACACACCAGTCCACCGTTCCAGCCGCCGTCTGCGAGGCCTAGCTCCCGAGCTCAATCCCTTTCCAGAAACTGCCAGCAGTCGCTTGTCTCTTTCAACCACCATGGCCACTGGAGCTACATCGCACATGACGTTTCAGAATCCCATGATTCCTGAGTGCTTTCAAGGTGAGACCTATGAAGATGCACAAGACTGGCTGGACCAGTTCGAACGCTGCGCGAAGTACAACCATTGGGCCACTCCAGAAGACAAGCTCGCGAATGTGTACTTCTACCTGAAAGACAACGCCCAGTCGTGTTACATCAACAGGGAAAGAAGCATGGCTACGTGGGATGACTTCCGCAACCAGCTGATTGACACCTTTAGTAGCCTTGACAGAAAGGAGAATGCGCAACGTCTCTTGGAAGCTCGAATCCAAAAACCGAATGAGAGCGTCGCTATGTTCGCCGAGGACATGACCCGTCTTTTCGGCAGGGCAGATCCCGAGATGCCGGAAGACAGGAAGCTGCGGTATCTAATGCGAGGCGTGAAGGAGCAACTGTTTGCTGGGCTTGTGAGAAATCCGCCAACAACAGTAGCGGAGTTCACGAAAGAAGCCACAGCCATTGAACGGGCCTACAGCAACGGTACCGCCAGCAGAACCCGGTCAACGTTCGAGCGAGTAGCCCTGTTACGACTGCGGCGAGCCTCTGCGACAACGACAGGCCTCTGCGGGAAGTCATCCGGGAGATTTTGAGGGAGGAGCTTCGGCAGCTTGGTTTAATTCCAGCAACTGAACCGACGCCGGCATTGTCTTTTGTCGCTGATGTTGTCCGGGATGAGGTCCGCCAGGCTCTCTCTTCATCCGGCTATAATGGTGTGCGACGACATTTTACTTATGCTGATGCCGTCCGACGCCCCGTCGTCACTCCTTCAGCGCAGCAGACCCCAATGACTGGACCACCACCAACCCTGCAAACACAGCCACTGTCTGCACCGACCACTTTCGCAACTTCACCGATTCCTCCGACAAGACGAATGCCGTATAACCAACATGCCCCACAACGTAGCCCCACAACGTGGCCCAATAGTGAGTCTCCACTTACCTACCAGCGACGGAAAACCGATTTGTGGCGTACCGCTGACCGTCGACCGGTATGCTTTCATTGCGGCGAAGCTGGGCACGTCTACAGAGTTTGCCGTTATCGCGACGCTCAGTACAAGAGATTTCCTCGCTACCCTGATTACATTGCGTACGACGATCAACGCACGTACAACTACGCCCCTGTGAACACACCGCCGCAGAATCCAGTAATGTTCAGATCACGTTCTCCATCTCCTGCAGGGCCCAGTTCACCTAATCGTCGCAGTTTTGCCGACGTCACCAGGGGCAGGTCCCCTAGCCCGCGACGGGAAAACAAGAGGCAGCGACTTCGGGGGGTGGGGTTGCCAATATTCGAAATTCCGAACAGCCCCCATTGCAGACAAGTGACAGCTCGAAGCCATCAAAACTGGAGAAGACGACAGCAACGACTAATTCGACGAATGAGACAACTGCCGACGTAACCGACGTTATCAGCGCTGACCTCGTCGTTCACATTGACGGCCACCAAGTGACGGCACTTGTAGACACTGGCTCCCACTTTTCTATAATAAGCCTACAGCTAGCCGAAAGGCTAAGGAAGGTGAAAATGCCATGGCAGAGACCCAATATAAGAACTGCAGGAGGTCAGTTGATGACACCGGTTGGAAAGTGCACGGCCCGACTCTTCATTGCTGGTTCCACCTTTGTCGCCACCCTCGTCATTCTCCAGGAGTGCTGTAAACAGCTCATATTGGGAATGGATTTCTTGCGCGAGTACGGGGCTGTGATTGACATCTGTGACAGAAGCGTAACCTTCACTGTAAGCTCGGAGACTGCTACAGATAAGGAACACCAGCCACCTCGCTTCCGTATTGCCGATGACGACGTCATACTGCCGCCACGAAGTTGTTCTCTCGTATCCGTGCACTGTGACAAATTTCAAAATGCTACTGGCATCGCTGAACACATCAAGGAGCTCGCATTCACTAGCGGCATTTCTGTTGCCAGGGCAGTCATCACTGTTACTGACGGATGCGCTGAACTGCTAGTGACAAATTTCAGCAGAGAACGCCGACACAAAGGCACGGCTATTGCCTATTTCGACGAACTCTCGCAAACAGAAGATTGTCATTTAGTGGAGGAAGCAACAGCGTCTACTATCACTACACCGACACCTGTAGACGTTGGTCCAATGTTATCTCCCATTGAGCGAGACCGCCTTCTCACGCTCATCAACAAGTTCCACGGCTGCTTCTCATCCACATTAAGAGTTGGTCAAACGGCACTGACGAAACACCGCATCATCACGGATTCCTATGCCAGACCCATCCGGCAAAATCCTTATAGAGTCGCCCCACAGGAGCGTGAGGCAATTCAAAAACAGGTGAAAACAATGCTAGCAGATGGTGTTATTCGGCCGTCTAACAGTCCTTGGGCATCACCTGTAGTACTCGCCAAAAGAAGGACGGTAGCTTGCGTTTTTGCGTCGACTATCGTAAGCTTCATCAGATCACAAAGGACGTCTACCCTCTGCCGCATATTGATGATTCATTGTATAGACTACGAAACGCACGCTACTTTTCGTCTAAGGACTTAAAAGGCGGCTGCTGGCAAATTGAAGTGGATCAGACAGATCGTGAGAAGACCGCCTTTGTTACGCCCGACGTACTTTATGAATTTCAGGTTCTTCCTTTCGGTTTGTGTTCGGCACCAGCAACATTCCAGCGTCTCATGGACACAGTTCTGTCGGGACTTAAGTGGCAAACCTGGTTGGTGTACCTGGATGACGTGATTGTCTTTTCAGCGACTTTCGAGGAACACTTACGAAGGCTCGAAGCAGTTTTTGAAGCAATACGCTTGGCCGGTCTTACTCTCAAACCAGAAAAGTGCCACTTCGGCTTCCACGAACTTCGATTCCTCGGTCACGTCGTGAGCAGCCAAGGGATCCGACCCGACCCGGATAAAATTGCCGCCGTGGCAAACTTCCCGACGCTATCAGACAAAAAATCAGTGCGACGTTTTTTAAGACTCTGTGCCCATTACCGGCGATTTATTGCTAATGTTTCGCGCATTGCATGGCCATTGACACGGCTTACTCGGGAAGATACCCCCTTCAGATGGGGCGAAGACCAACAGCAGGCATTTCACGAGCTTCGTCAGCGAATGCAAACACCCCCCATGCTGGCCCACTTCAATGAAGACGCGCCGACAATACTTCATACAGACGCTAGTAATGTGGGTCTTGGAGCAGTGCTCGTACAGTCGAAGGACAACAACGAAAACGTGATCGCCTACGCCAGCAGGACGCTGTCCCGAGCTGAAGCTAATTACACTACGACGGAAAAAGAATGTCTTGCAATGGTATGGGCAGTCCTGAAGTTTCGTCCTTATTTGTACGGCCGCCCATTCACCGTTATCAGCGATCACCACTCTCTCTGTTGGTTAGTCAACCAGAAAGATCCATCTGGCCGCCTTGCACGATGGAGTCTTCGGCTCCAAGAATTTGACTTCACTGTTGCCTACAAGTCGGGAAAACGACACACCGATGCCGACTGTCTTTCTCGGTCTCCTGTTGAGACGGCATCCCCGGACAACGACGATGACGACACGGCCTTTCTCGGAATTGTAGACACTGCCACCTTTTCTCAACAGCAGCGTAGCGATGCTGAGCTGCTACCACTTATAGATTACCTACAAGGGCGAGTGAATAGCGTTCCGAACTTATTTGCGAGAGGACTGCCATCGTACTGCTTGCGAAATGACGTTCTTTATAAGAGGAACTTTTCACCCACCGGCAGCAGCTACTTGCTCGTCGTTCCTTCTTCGCTTCGCCGTGAGGTACTGCAAGCATGTCACGACGAACCTACCGCTGGTCACTTGGGTTACGCAAGAACATTGGCGAGGATAGGGCAGAACTATTACTGGCCAAGACTTGCCGAAGTTGTCAAAACTTACGTGCAGGCATGTCTAGATTGCCAGCGCCGCAAGCCACCATCCATCAAACCAGCTGGCCTGCTGCAGCCTGTTCAAGTGCCGGCGACACCGTTTGCACAAATTGGCATGGATTTTCTGGGCCCCTTCCTAAAGTCTGCCACTGGAAACAGGTGGATAATCGTCGCCACGGATTACCTGACCCAATACGCGGAGACAGGCGCTCTGCCACGGGCAACGGCAGCCGAAGCGGCGCAATTTTTCATTGAAGCTATCGTCTTAAGACACGGTGCTCTTGCAATAGTCATCACCGACAGAGGTACTGCGTTCATGGCCGAGCTTTTGGACACCATTTTTCGACTAAGTGGTACAGCTCACAGGAAGACAACGGCGTATCATCCCCAGACCAACGGGCTCACCGAACGCCTCAACAAGACCCTGGCTGACATGATAAGCATGTACGTAGTTGTAGAGCACAAGAACTCGGACATCATTTTGCCCTACGTCACGTTCGCGTACAACACGGCTCGTCAAGAGACCACTCGGAAGACACCCTTTAGCCTCCTTTACGGACGCGAGGTTACAACAACGTTAGACGCAATGCTTCCTCATGAAACTGATGGCAATGAGACAGACGCCGAAGAGTTTACCCAGCTAGCAGAATAAGCCAGACAACTTGCCAGGTTGCGAATCACCAAACAGCAAGATTACAATGCCAAGTATTACAACCTCCGGCACAGACCCGTCATATACAACGTAAACGACAAAGTATGGATCTGGACACCTGTTCGTCAGCGTGGGCTTTCCGAAAAGCTGTTGCGAAGATACTTCGGACCCTACAAGGTTCTGCGACGCATTAGTGACGTCAACAACGAGGTTGTTCCGGACGGCGTGCAGTGTTCAAAGCGGCACAGACATTCACCAGAAATTGTCCACGTGCTTCGGATGAAGCCCTACTTTCAGTGACTAATTGTGCAGTTTTGGTTTCGCCTTGCTTCTCAAACGTTTAACATCGGGACGATGTTTTTTAAAGGGAGAATAATGACGGGCGTATGTGCCAGTGGTGAGGACAACGAAGCAGCGCGAGTGTTTTTGGCCGAGGGCAAAAGACGAAGAAGTCGTTGCAGTCTGTTTCCTGCGCGATTGCCAACACTCCTCGGTCGATTCCGCATTCTAACGGTTCAAACCTTCTTAAAGTTCTACAGTTTACCGGCACGAAGATCAGAGTACGCATTTATCAGCGACCCTGACTCTTTCTTTCTTGCACATTGGCCTCGATTTCATACCCCTCAGATAATATTCGCTAAAAAGAAACTGGACTGCATAAATGTAGACATTAGCACAGTAATTGAATCTAATTTTTCTACCATCAACATTAGAATAGAGTACGATGAAATCTTCCCCCCACAAGCCAAGTTGCAATCTCTGAGATTTTTGACCACTACAATAAACGATTACTTGGTACATGTAGAAACAAAAAATGTAATAGCTACAGATGCTTCTGTCAACAATGAAAAGGCAGGTCTCTCGGCTGGTCTTTTTCAGTAAGGCTTCCAGATTTTACTCCTATATTTGAAGCTGACCTAGTAGCTATTATTTTAGCCCTTCGAAAAATTCCTACGACAGAGACCAGTGCAATCATACTAACAGACTCACTTTCGGTGTGTGCAGCTCTAACAAACTCTGAACAATCTCGTGCCCTAGCAGCGTTCTCCACATTAGCACCGCCGCATTTAAAGCTCCTCAAATTAGTGTGGGTCCCAGGTCACTGCGGATTACAATTAAATGAATTGGCAGATGCTTTGGCACAAGCATCACTCGATGGACCAGTAATTTCAGTACTTCCCGAGTTAGAATACTTATCAGGGGTTAGATATAGGAAATTCGCTATTTTTACAGATAGTTTAGAAAATATCACACAATGGACAGATTATCAGCACCTCAAATTTCCATGGAAAGCCCAGTGAAGTCCGTCAAAAAAACTTGAAATGATAATTTCTAGATTTTGGTGCCGTGTCCCCCTATTAAATTTTTATTTACACAGAGCTGGTCTGACACTTTTCCCACTTTGTCCATTCTGCGAAGAATCAGAAACTATTGAACATTATTTTGGCTCATGTCGTAACTTTGCATTAATTAGGAAACGACTTTTAGATATTCCATTTGCGAAGCTAGGTTTAAATTTAACCGCAGAAAATTTTCTAAGTTTTGGTGCCTCTGTTTTGGGAAATTGCCACAGAGATGCATTCCATGCGGTGTGTAATTTTATTCAAGACTCTAAACGTTTTTCAACATAAAGCCCTCGTTAACAAATACTAAAAAAACGGGTCGAAAAGTCATTTCTATTCTGGATAAATCCGTGACATACCAAATTAATCAGGTTTGGCAAAACCAGCTGTCTGGTCGGCTCCCAAAATCAAGTTGTAGCTATTAGTGTCTACTTTGTTATTGATTTTTTTCTCACTATCTAAATCTTTGGTTTATTTCTTTTTTTTCGAACATACTGTCTTAACTATACAACCCCCCCCCTTTTTTTCGTTGTAAGCAATAATGCAGTTATCGTTCATATGAGACCATTTGTTCTCTTGGCCAATCCCCCAGAGTGGGTACGAGCCATGGAATGAAGGATACAAACAAACAAACAAACAAACAAACAAACAAACTGTTTCCTGCGATCGATAAATTGTATTTCTTTGAGGCGCTTTGTGTGCTCGTGAATCTCGCGTCGTCACAATATTCTTGAAGTCTCAGGCTCCATCGTGCGAGGCGACCTGAAGGGTCGTTCAAAGTGGCTTGCCAACACAAGGCGTGGTGGTCGCTCACAACATTGAAGGGCCCGCCGTAGAATTAAGGGCGAAATTTCGAAGTAGCCAAGATGATGGCGAGGCACTCCTTTTCTGTTGTGGAATAATTGGCTTCTGCTTTGGTTAGCGATCAGCTGGCGTAACTAAAAAACCTTTCAAGTCCGTCAGCCCTCTGCACAAGAACGGCGCCAAGACCTACGCTTGCGTCAGTTTGTATTTCTGTCTCGGCGAATTTGTCGAAATAGGCAAGAACGGAGGCGTCTGGAGGCGATGCTTAAATCCGGGAACATGATACGCCCCGGACGTTTATCATGTTTCCACCATTCACGTAACTTTGTCACCTATATTCACCTTCCGTAAAACGAAAATTGGTATATAGAAGCTATTGAAAAGGCTGCGAGCTCGTCATGAGCGTAGATATTCTTACATGACACACCCCTGACGATTATCATGTTTCCACTAGTCACGTACTTTTGTCACCTATGCACCTCTTGTAATACCAAACTTGGTGTATAGAAGATAGTGAAACGGCCGCGAGCGCGTCACGAACGTAGATGTTCTTCCATCATACGCCACTGATGATGATTACGTTTCCACCAGTCACATACTTTTGTCATCTATTCACCTCCCGTAATACCAAACTTGGTATATAGAAGCTAGTGAAAAGGCCACGAGCGTGTAATGACCATAGATGTTCTTACATGATACGCCCCTGACAATTATCATGGTTCCACCTTTGCACCTTTGCAACCTATTCAACTCCTGTAATACCAAACTTGGTGTAGAGAAGCCAGTAAAAAGGCCGCGAGCGCGTCATGAGCGTAGATGTTCTTACAAGAAACGCCCCTGACGATTATCATGTTTCCACCAGTCACGTGCTTTTGTCCCCTATTCACCTACCGTAATACCAAACTTGGTATATAGAAGATAGTGAAACGGCCACGAGCGCGTCATGAGCGTAGATGTTCTTACATGATACGTCCCTGACGATTATTATGTTTCCACCAGTCACGTACCTTTGCAACCTATTCCCCTACCGTAATACCAAACTTGGTCTATAGAAGCTACTGAAAAGGCCGCGAGGGTGTCATGAGCGTAGATGTTCTTACATTATACGCCTCTGACAATTATCATGTTTCCACCAGTCACATACCTTTGCAACCTGTTCACCCCCCGTAATACCAAACTTGGTATATAGAAGCTAGTGAAAAGGCTTTGAGCGCGTCATGAGCGCAGATGTCCTTACATGATACGCCCCTGACGATTATTATGTGTCCACCAGTCACGTACCTTTGTCACCTATTCACCTCCCGTAAGAACAAACTTGGTATATAGAAGCTAGTGAAAAAGTCGCGATCCCGTCATGAGTGTAGATATTCTTACATGATACGCCCCTGCCGATTATCATGTTTCCCCAAGTCACGTACCTTTGCAACCTATTCACCTCCCATAATACCAAACTTGGTATATAAAAGCTAGTGAAACAGCTGCGAGTGCGTCCTGAGCGAAGATGTTCTTACATGATACGCCCCTGTCGATTATCATGTTTCCACCGGTCACGTACCTTGGTCACCTGTTCACCTCCCGTAATAACGAACTTGGTATATGGAAGCTAGTGAAAAGGCCGCGATCGCGTCATGAGCGTAGATGTTCTTACATGATACGCCCCTGACGATTATCATGTTTCCGCCAGTCACGTACCTTTTCCACCTATTAACCTCCCGTAATACCCAACTTGGTATACAGAAGCTAGTAAAACGTCCGCGAGTGCGTCGCGAGCATAGGTGTTCTTACATGATACGCCCCTGACGATTAGTATGATTCCACCAGTCACGTACCTTTGCAACCTATTTCCCTACCGTAATGCCAAACTTGGTGTAAAGAAGCTAGTGAAACGGCTGCGAGTGCGTCATGAGCGTAGATGTTCTTACATGATACGCCCCTGACGATTATCATGTTTCCACCAGTCATGTACCTTGGTCACCTGTTCACCTCCCGTAATAACGAACTTGGTATATAGAAGCTAGTAAAAAGGCCGCGATCGCGTCATGAGCGTAGATATTCTTACATGATACGCCCCTGACAATTATCATGTTTCCACAAGTCATTTACTTTTGTCACCTATTCAACTCCCGTTATACCAAACTTGGCATATAGAAGCTAGTGAAAAGGCCACAAGCGCGTCATGAGCGTAGATGTTCTTTCATAATATGCCCCTGACAATTATCATGTTTCCACCAGTCACATACCTTTGCAACCTGTTCACCTCACGTAATACCAAACTTGGTATATAGAAGCTAGTTAAAAGGCCGCGAGTGCGTCATCAGCGTAGATATTCTTACATGATACGCCCCTGACAATTATCATGTTTCCACCAGTCATGTACTTTTGTAACCTATTCAACTCGCGTTATACCAAACTTGGCACATAGAAGCTAGTGAAAAGGCCGCGAGCGTGTCATGAGCGTAGAAGATCTTTCATGATACGCCCCTGACGATTAATCATGATTCCACCAGTCACGTACCTTTGCAACCTATACTTCCTACCTGTAATGCCAAACTTGGTGTAAAGAAGCTAGTGAAACGGCCACAAGCGCGTCATAAGCGTAGGATATTCTTACATGATACGCCCCTGACAATTATCATGTTTCCACAAGTCATTTACTTTTGTCACCTATTCAACTCCCGTTATACCAAACTTGGCATATAGAAGCTAGTGAAAAGGCCACAAGCGCGTCATGAGCGTAGATGTTCTTTCATGATACGCCCCTGTCAATTATCATGTTTCCACCAGTCACGTACCTTTGCAACCTGTTCACCTTCCATAATACCAAACTTTGTATATAAAAGCTAGTGAAACGGCTGCGAGTGCGTCATGAGCATAGATGTCCTTACATGATACGCCCCTGACGATTATCATGTTTCCACCAGTCACGTACCTTTGTCAACTATTCACCTACCGTAAGAAAAAGCTTGTTATATAGAAGCTACTGAAAAAGTCGCGATCCCGTCATGAGTGTAGATATTCTTACATGATACGCCCCTTCCGATTATCATGTTTCCCCAAGTCACGTACCTTTGCGACCTATTCACCTCCCATAATACCAAACTTGGTATATAAAAGCTAGTGAAACGGCTGCCAGAGCGTCATGAGCGTAGATGTTCTTACATGATACGCCCCTGAATATTATCATGTTTCCACCAGTCATGTACTCTTTTGTCACCTATTCAACTCCCGTTATACCAAACTTGGCATATAGAAGCTAGTGAAAAGGCCACGAGCGCATCATGAGCCTAGTTGTTCTTTCATGATCCGCCCCTGACAATTATCATGTTTCCACCAGTCACATACCTTTGCAACCTGTTCACCTCCCGTAATACCAAACTTGGTATATAGAAGCTAGTTAAAAGGCCGTGACCGCGTCATCAGCGTAGATATTCTTACATGATACGCCCCTGACAATTATCATGTTTCCACCAGTCATGTACTTTTGTCACCTATTCAACTACCGTTATACCAAACTTGGTATATAGAAACTAGTGAAAAGGCCGCGAGCGTGTCTTGAGCGTAGAAGTTATTTCATGATACGCCCCTGAAAATTATCATTTTTCCACCAGTCACATACCTTTGCAACCTATACGTCTCCCGTAATACCAAACTTGGTATATAGAAGCTAGTTAAAAGGTCGCGACCGTGTCATCAGCGTAGATATTCTTACATGATACACCCCTGACAATTATCATGTTTCCACCAGTCATGTACTTTTGTCACCTATTTAACTACCGTTATACCAAACTTGGTATATAGAAGCTAGTGAAAAGGCCGCGAGCGTGTCATGAGCGTAGAAGTTATTTCATGATACACCTCTGACAATTATCATGTTTCCACCAGTCACATACCTTTGCAACCTATACGTCTCCCGCAATACCAAACTTGGTATATAGAAGCTAGTTAAAAGGCCGCGAGCGCGTCATAAGCGTAGATATTCCTACATAATACGCCCCTGAATATTATCATGTTTCCACCAGTCATGTACTTTTGTCACCTATTCAACTCCCGTTATACCAAACTTGGCATATAGAAGCTAGTGAAAAGGCCACGAGCGCGTCATGAGCGTAGATGTTCTTTCATGATACGCCCCTGACAATTATCATGTTTCCACCAGTCACATACCTTTGCAACCTGTTCACCTCCTGTAATACCGAACTTAGTATATAGAAGCTAGTTCAAAGGTCGCGAGCACGTCATGAGCGTAGATATTCTTACATGATACGCCCCTGACAATTATCTTGTTTCCACCAGTCATGTAATTTTGTCACCTATTCAACTCCCGTTATACCAAACTTGGCATATAGAAGCTATTGAAAAGGCCACGAGCGTGTCATGAGCGTAGATGTTCTTTCATGATACGCCCCTGACAATTATCATCTTTCCACCAGTCAAATACCTTTGCAACCTATACACCTCCCGTAATACCAAGCTTCGTATATACAAGCTAGTTAAAAGGCCGCGAGCGCTTCATGAGCGCAGACGTTGTTACATGATACGCACCTGACGATTAATATGTTTCCACCAGTCACGTACCTTTGTCACTATTCACCTCCCGTAAGACCAAACTTGGTATATAGAAGCTAGTAGAACGGCCGCGAGCGCGTCATAAGCGTAGATATTCTTACATAATACGCCCCTGAATATTATCCTGTTTCCACCAGTCATGTACTTTTGTCACCTATTCAACTCCCGTTATACCAAATTTGGCATATAGAAGCTAGTGAAAAGGCCACGAGCGTGTCATGAGCGTAGATGTCCTTTCATGATACGCCCCTGACAATTATCATGTTTCCACCAGTCACGTACCTTTGACACCTATTCATCTCCCGTAATACCAAACTTTGTATATAAAAGCTAGTAAAACGGCCGCGAGCGCGTCATGAGCGTAGACGTTCTTTCATGATACGCACCTGACGATTATCATGTTTCCACCAGTCACGTACTTTTGTTACCCATTCCCCTACCGTAATACCAAACTTGGTATATAGAAGCTAGTGAAAAGGCCGCGAGCGTGTCATGAGCGTAGATCTTCTTACATTATACGCCTCTGACAATTATCACGTTTCCACCAGTCACATACCTTCGCAACCTGTTCACCCCCCGTAATACTAAACTTGGTATATAGAAGCTAGCGAAAAGGCTACGAGCGCGTCATGAGCATGGATGTCGTTACATGATACGCCCCTGACGATTATCATGTTTCCACCAGTCAAGTACCTTTGTCACCTATTCACCTCCTGTGAGAACAAACTTGTTATATAGAAGCTACTGAAAAAGTCGCGATCCCGTCATGATTGTAGATGTTCTTACATGATACGCCCCTGACGATTATTATGTTTCCACCAGTCACATACCTTTGCAACCTATACGTCTCCCGTAATACCAAACTTGGTATATAGAAGCTAGTAGAAAGGCCGCGAGCGTGTCATAAGCGTAGATATTCTTACATAATACGCCCCTGAAAATTATCATGTTTCCACCAGTCATGTACTTTTGTCACCTATTCAACTCCCGTTATACCAAACTTGGCATATGGAAGCTAGTGAAAAGGCCACGAGCGCGTCATGAGCGTAGATGTTCTTTCATGATACGCCCCTGACAATAATCATGTTTCCACCAGTCACATACCTTTGCAACCTGTTCACCTCCTGTAATACCAAACTTGGTATATAGAAGTTAGTTCAAAGGTCGCGAGCACGTCACGAGCGTAGATATTCTTACATGATACGCCCCTGACAATTATCATGATTCCACCAGTCATGTAATTTTGTCACCTATTCAACTCCCGTTATACCAAATTTGGCATATAGAAGCTAGTGAAAAGGCCACGAGCGTGTCAAGAGCGTAGAGGTCCTTTCATGATACGCCCCTGACAATTATCATGTTTCCACCAGTCACGTACCTTTGACACCTATTCACCTCCCGTAATGCCAAACTTTCTATATAAAAGCTAGTAAAACGGCCGCGAGCGCGTCATGAGCGTAGACGTTCTTACATGATACGCACCTGACGATTATCATGTTTCCACCAGTCACGTTCCTTGCTCACCTATACACCTCCCGTAATAACGAACTTGGTATATAGAAGCTAGTGAAAAGGCCGCGATTGCGTCATGAGCGTAGATATTCTTACATGATACGCCCCTGACAATTATTATGTTTCCACCGGCCATGAACTTTTGTCACCTATTCAACTCCCGTTATACCAAACTTGGCATATAGAAGCTAGTGAAAAGGCCGCGAGCGTGTCATGAGCGTAGAAGTTCTTTCATGATACTCCCCTGACAATTATCATGTTTCCACCAGTCATGTATTTTTGTCACAAATTCAACTACCGTTATACTAAACTTGGTATATAGAAGCTAGTGAAAAGGCCGCGAGCGTGTCATGAGCGTAGAAGTTATTTCATGATACGCCCCTGACAATTATCTTGTTTCCTCGAGTCACATACCTTTGCAACCTATACGTCTCCCGTAATACCAAACTTGATATATAGAAGCTAGTTAAAAGGCCACGAGCGCGTCATAAGCCTGGATATTCTTACATATAGCGTCCCTGAATATTATCATGTTTCCACCAGTCATGTACATTTGTCACCTATTCAACTCCCGTTATACCAAACTTGGCATATAGAAGCTAGTGAAAAGACCACGAGCACGTCATGAGCGTAGATGTTCCTTCATGATACGCCCCTGCCAATTATCATGTTTCCACCAGTCACATACCTTTGCAACCTGTTCACCTCCTGTAATACCAAACTTGGTATATAGAAGCTAGTGAAAAGGCCACGAGCGTGTCATGAGCGTTGATGTTCCTTCATGATACGCCCCTGACAATTATCATCTTTCCACCAGTCAAATACCTTTGCAACCTATACACCTCCCGTAATACCAAGCTTCGTATATACTAGCTAGTTAAAAGGCCGCGAGCGCGTCATGAGCGTAGACATTCTTACATGATACGCCCCGGACGATTAATATGTTTCCACCAGTCACGTACCTTTGTCACTATTCACCTCCCGTAAGACCAAACTTGCTATATAAAAGCTAGGGAAACGGCTTCGAATGCGTCATGAGGGTAGATGTTCTTACATGATTACGCCACTGACGATTATCTTGTTTCCACCAGTCACATACCTTTGCAACCTATACGTCTCCCGTAATACCAAACTTGGTACATAGAAGCTAGTTAAAAGGCCGCGAGTGCGTCATAAGCGTAGATATTCTTACATAATACGCCCCTGAATATTATCATGTTTTCACCAGTCATGTACTTTTGTCACCTATTCAACTCCCGTTATACCAAACTTGGCATATGGAAAGCTAGTGAAAAGGCCACGAGCGTGTCATGAGCGTAGATGTTCTTTCATGATACGCCCCTGACAATTATCATGTTTCCACCAGTCACATACCTTTGCAACCTGTTCACCTCCTTTAATACCAAACTTGGTATATAGAAGTTAGTTCAAAGGTCGCGAGCACGTCATGAGCGTAGATATTCTTACATGATACGCCCCTGACAATTATCATGTTTCCACCAGTCATGTAATTTTGTCACCTATTCAACTCCCGTTTATACCAAACTTG